>OX453302.1:14651121-15974245 GCA_949710035.1 Crambus lathoniellus | reverse complement strand
ATTATCCTATTATGGTTTTTCCAAACTCACTGAACCATTTTAGATGAAATTCTCTCTACTTGCTGTTCAAATTAGAAACCATTGAATCTAATGTTTCTAATCTAGCCAATCCAAAATCTTCACTAACAAATTCCTTTTGGTTCATATTTCATGAATTCCAATACCTAACTATTAGTAAGAGAAACCATTCTTTTACCCAAATAGCTATTTTTCAAGTTTTAAGAAGTAAGAAGTAATGTTACCTCATTGTCCTAACTTGATACAAAACCCACTAAATATTGGTACCTTACCTTTTAAATATATCCATAACTACATTTAACAAACTAAGCTAACATTATTTTAGTTTGTAGCAATATAATTTTCTTCCACTAAGTTAGGAGTCTAATCATTACCCACTGACATATCTAATTTTGTTCTTTAAACTTTATCACCGACCCCAAAATACAAACTAATAGTTCTATCATTCATCGAGACAAGATTTCTCTTTAATTCTGAACTATTTTCAACTTTTAGGTTAACCGAGCGTTTGAAAAATCAAACCGTCCCCTACTAAGTTATCCGTTGACTTATTTAGCATTGCAAATACCGTTCCCTTCAAACAAAATTACCCTCTTTGAGTCTAAACTGTCCACAAACAAGTAGGTACCAATTGTGTCTAATTCTAAAAATTTTCAACAATTTAATTAAAACTAAATCTCTGATTAACTTACCAAAATGGTTGTTATCAATCTATAAGTCAGAAAGGGTCTCCCCTCTCTTATGTACACCATGAAAAGCCAGACCTCATAACACTTCTTCAGTTTTCATTATCCACTTATTTCCATGAGAAATCACTCTCATCAAGACACATTTTTCAACCAAGCCAAACTCTTTAATTATTTACCCCTTTGAAATACCTTGTACAAACTATAAATTAACTAAAATACTATTTTCTTACTTCAAATTCATAACTCTTACAATGATTGACACTAAAACCTATTTGCATAACTATTTAATGTCCTTTTTTTTTAGGTTATATTTTCACAATAATGATAAACACAACCACAGATCTATCCTTCAGACAGTTTCAGCATTTTCAACAATTTCACAAACTTAGAAGACACTCAACCTTTAATAATTCATAAATTTTCTTGATGAAAACAAAAACATTCCTAACAACAATTTTTTTTTTTTTTTTTTTTTTTTTTTTTTTTTTTTTTTTTTCCCAATGTTTTTGGCTTGGATGCGAGTTCTTTAAGCCATGTCTGGATTTATATCCTAACAACAATAAAAATAGCGCACCACAGAACAACGTGATCGCCCCCCTCCCAACTTCAACAAACCTGTCATCTGTCACTTTGACACCAATAACTAATATCTGATCTGTGCCAAACTATGGTCTCACACTGATGCACGGGTTTCACCTGCATATAATGCCACCAATTAGCGCGCCGTTTGATATAATACGTAGATGCGTTCGGGTTTTAGCGCACTAATTTGATACCATAAACGCGCCAGGACGCGCATGCCGTTATCAACGCCGTTAAGTATTACGCCCCGGTGTGTACTATTATTTACAAGGAAGGCAGACCCGCTAATTCACCTAATGTATGTCATTATCTATCCTAAATTTTTTTTTTTATAACATTTTCAAACACGCCTTTAAACTACAATCTCGGACCGCACATCACATAGTCATTAATTTGCCTGATTCTGATACATAACATAACCCATTTTAATTAATTAATAAGAACCACAATTTTTCGTAACCTACCGGTAGCGACAACTATCACACAGTAGCGTAATTACCCTGTTAGCTAAAAGAATTTGCCCCTTTTAAAACAAAACAAGGTTTTGCTATAATTCATTTATCAATAACATTCAGCCTTATTTACCATTATTATTTCAGTTACTAACCAAATTCCACTCGTTCGAAAATACCCGTGGCGACCTCCGTTGAGTAAAAATGTAACTACTGCCCTAACTTTCTTGTGATGCCGTGCTAATGGGCGATTTCCTGAAAGCTCGATCACTAGATGGCGCTGTCCCACCTATCTATGCAGTTAGAAGGTACGAAACATGAAATTTTACTTTGACCCCTTTTTTTTTGTAAAACGGAACGTCAGACAGAAGTTATTTATTTACCTTAATCTTTAAAATTTAACTATTTCGTTTCTGTTCCTCACAGTAGTACTTATTTAATTTATTATTAGTTTCCTTTGGGTTTTTAATTTAAATATGATTCATACCAAAATATACTAGCCGCTACACACTTCGTTCAACGCCATCTAGCGAAGCTTTCGGAAGCTAGAAAATCTATCCTGTCACTCATGTTCTTAAATATCGACCTTTCCAAGAAACAACCTCAAAATCTAATTTTGTGAATAGAGGGCTACCGGCTAAGAAATCTGGATATGGGTATGGGCTTCAACTGTCATTTGAATTCCCTATTCTGATAGATTTTTGTTGCTTTGTTCTGTTGAACGTTGCTAGCTAGTTATCGTTATACCCGACGTCACAAAACAAGGAACCGATAGCGACTATTTTCTTTATAAAATTGACTCAAAGTTCCCAAAAACGTATGAAGTTCATACCCATAAAGTTACGCGGTAGCTCCCAAAGTCTTTACTAAACATCAAAACCGAACTACTTTGACATATAACGTGTCTCTATAATTTATTTGTATACAAATATGCAAGCCCATACAAAGTTTGTACTTAACAAGGTCCATACAGTTTCCCATAATTTTTCCGTTCGCCTACCCAGAGCTAACACTAAGGAGAGAAACAACCTTGTCAATGACAAATGTCATTCTCCATGTGTTCCTCATACATGCTCTTTGATTAGCTCCATATAACCTCTACTCAAAAGTCTTTCAACTATACAATTGTGCTATACAAGTTTGTGAATTCACCTGCCCGGCTTTCGACAATTAAATTACCTAATTATTGACGAATTTCAACAGAGATAATATTGGTAATCTATGAAACCACAATATGATGTTACTCAAGAATTATAACTATTGTTCTTTTTAATAAAAAGACAATTAATAGTAAGTACTTGTTTAATTATGTGATTAATTATTTATTCTCTAACAGAATGCAATCCAACTTAGCATTTCATCTAACTAAAATTCAACATTACTACCTATGAAATCTCTGAAAAGATAACCATTTTCTTATTTTTGAATTTGCTAGCATATTACAATAATGAATTATTTCTTCCATTTCAGAAAACAAGTTGCTATACTTAACTAAACCTAATCAAGACCTATGAACAGTTCTCAAAAGACCCTTATTAAGAACCATCCTACCCGGGGACGCTTAACAGAAGTTTAATTAAATAATTAATATTAACCCCGTCGCTTCAGTTTTCCTTCTGCACTAAACAACAAATTGTGGCTATTCCAACTCAATGTAAACTAGCCACTTACCTTCAGAAATACTCAGAGCTCCAATGTAATTTATATGCTAAACTCATTAAAAAAGTTTGTAAGTATTGTCTTATTTTCTTATTCCTATACAAGATTTGCTATAATATGTGTTAATTTTTAATCCTGGTAACGGCACTACTAAATTGTAACACCTACCTATGCTTTCTAATCGCTTAGCCTAAATAATAATAGATGACCTAAATATACTAACAAACCATTCTAGTATTTACTCTAAGCTAATACTGAACCTCTGTCAAGAATTCTATTAGTTACTAAAATACCTAGCTAGCTTGAACGCTGTAATACCTAACTGTTGTCCGATTAATATATAGATAACTACTATGGATGCTCTGAATCAACTCTGAAGTGGCCTGTGATGTCATAATGGAGAACCCTGGTTGTAAAGCGTAGACCCATGATCTTTTAAATGAAGCGACAGAGACTAACCTTACTACTAACTAACTCATACTTTGAACTGCCTATATGCCTACATCAACTTAACAGCTGTTCATATTACATGGCCGTTGCTTCTAATTTTCTAACCTCATTTATAGCGACAAAGACACTCAAAACAAGTTAATACTCTTGTATAAATCTAACATTAGTTTACCCCTACATTGCTTGGACATTTAACAGTTAGGTCCTAACCGATTCCTAGGTCCAATATACTTTGAAAACCTGGTGAGTTATTTTGCTGAGTCCACCATGCTAATTCTCTGGTTACTGACCCAAGGTTAACTGTCTATTAACTGGTGGAATTTAATAATTTAGGTTACAATGGAACTGAAACTAGTAACAGCATCCGGATTTGCTTGCAAGGTCTAAGGTGAAATTGGCATGTGTGGTTTGAAATGTAATTTGATATTCCTATATGAAGATGGAGACACAATTACTATAATAATACCTATTAGCTTAAGCATATGGTTTTGCTTGCAAATTAGAAATGAAAATTTGTTATATCTATTGGAAGACTGAGTCACTATATCAGATCTATAACCGTACCTACTAGCTTAGGCATATGGCCTTGCTTGCAAAGTCAGAGATGGAAATTGGTATAATAATTAAGGTAAAGAGAGTCTATTGATCTTAATCACCATCTTGGCCTAATACAAATGCTCCAGCAATATTATTTAACCGGTAAAGTCAGGGCACCTCCGCCGCCCATAACAGTGGAACTCGTCACCAGACTTGGACATCCCTCCTCCGGCGCTGCTTTATTACATTTTCATATAAAAACAAACTTCAACATATAAAGTCAAGCTGTCATGTTCGTCAATTCTTTATGTATATATATATATAAGAGGACCAAGCTAAAGGCTTCAAAGCGACTTGTTAGTCTACATGAAGAGATCTTTCTCCTTCATGGCAGCAGCAGTTAAAGTTAACGTTAATTGATATATCCTTTTCCTTTTGTTGAATAATCCTTATTGGGATAAATCCAACAGGTTGAGTGCTTAAATTAAGAGAACTAGCAAGTCTGACTCCTGAGGGGAAAGAACTCAATTCTAATTCATAGTAAGTACATATAAATATAGACTCTCCTAACCTTTTCTATGACCAAGTTTCCCCGTAGAACTAAATTCCCTAGTTATGTCTATGTGTCTGACTCGGATCTTATTGAACTTTTGCAACTTGTTGGTTAAAATTTGTCTCTAAAGAATCTCGCTCATGATAATATATCCTTAATCTCACCATTGGACTGGTCTTGGAAATAACTTAAGAATCCAACCAAATTGGACAGAAGCTTTCGCCTCACCCCGATAGCTTTACATAATTTATGGCTAAAATAGAATCATGTTCCAACTCAATAGGTTAGTATCTGGAAAACCTTGAATCCACATCAGCTTCCATAAGACACTGGTCAACATTACACCGAGTTCCTTCGAGTTTAAACATCTTCTCCCGCCACCGAACAAAATCCTTTTCATACATTAATATAGCAGTAGTCTGATCCAGAGAACTCTTCCGCAACCAGCTCAATTTATAGATTATTATAGGTGCCTTTTGCATCATAGGAATATATTACCTTTTGTCAAGCCAAATATATAGGTAAATTTAGATTCTCCACTTATGTTTGATAGATTATTTCAACCTTCATATCTTTGCAATGCGTGAACCTATAAAGATTACTCTAATCAAGCTCTTTGGACTGTTCCACTAGTATTGTTACCTCACAAATCATTTCCCAAATACTGAAAGCACTAGGTATCCATTGGTCACCTTTTCCTTTTCAAATCTATTAATTTCTTACATACCTCACTGAATATCATATAACTTGTAGACTACATTGCTACAACGCACTAATCATTGACCTAATCTCTCTTCTTAAGATGTAACATTATTTTTGTTAGATAAAGACAGCCATTTTGCTGGAAACTGTCAATCGGACTCTTCCCCACTATCTATAATCATTCTGTCAAATTGCCCGGGTTTGTTCGTCTATCACAAGAATCTATGGCTAGGGATGTCAACAAAATTCGGATTTGATCGTAGATATATTTGTGATAACACATAATGCTACTTATAGACCTAACAGCGACCCTACTCTTTCTACCTACTCTGTATACCAGACTCCCCTCGTAGCCTTGCCCCAGCAGACCTCCCCCTTTCTGCCAGAACAAAGGTCTTCGAGTTACCTAGCTCGTGATTCTAAGTAGGTACTTACCTGCCTAATTTCCGACTAAATGCGACTTTCCTAACAAACACAAACCTGGCGCCTGTATCGCCAGTTCTGACGCCCCAATTCTGTCAAGTTTGGGTGAGTGGGCCCCCTAAAATCCTATCGCTCATGCCGTGGTCCATCTGCTTGGGAAGGGAACAGATAGACACCCTACAGGTAGGTATGGTTCAATCAGGCCGCAACTGCCTCCAAATCTGGGGCATACGCCCCGCGCCATCAGACGTGTTAACTGAAAAACTGTCAATGAAAACAGCCCGCCTGATCAAACCATGTGGAAATTACTAAGCGTTATCCAATGAACACTCATCTGACACTCCACAATGCCAGACTTTCTTTACCTAGCGACCTCCCGTGAGCCTTGCCTGGAGCCCGGAGACATAAAAATGTACTCCTGAAGAAACAAACTCTATGCTTCCAACCCTCTCTGACTCAAATTAAGCCCATTTTCTAGGATTTTACTTGGGAATAATTTACTTTAATTGAAATGCTTTCTGTAAACAAACTAGACCTTTTAATTTCGGATCCAATTTACCAGTCAGAATTCCAAAATTAAAACGTTTAAAAGATCGCGAACCCAATAAACGCCCTATGGTGCAAGGACTCACTGTACACTTGCTTGAAGACTACTTCTCGCTTGATTTAAAATGGAAACTTCTTCAAAAAGTGTTTCGTCTTCCATACGTGTTGCCTCGAAGTCCATCCCGGAGAAATAAGAGCGAGCGTCGCGTCGTTTTTGCTTATATAGGCCTACTCATACCGCGCCAAAAGTTAGCGTCCCACATTCCTACTCTATCGTCATAGCGCCCTCTAGCGTTTAACGCCAACCCATTTCAAACATCCCGAACGCCCCGCCTGGCCTTCGTTCAGAAACCTTTGATAGTCAAGTTATAGAATTTACTAAACTATTCAAAATATTACCTTCTCACATAATATAAACACACCATTTTGTATGATCCCTTTTTTTATTATTATTTATGAATGAACACTATTATCAAAATGGTAATTGTTCGAACATAATTTCCGAACGTATCACCTCTAGCCAAAGAAACATATTTGAAACTTTGAACCTTATCTAAGATAGAAACCAATATTCTGTACTTTTGATTATTTAACCCATATTTTTTATTTAAGTTTTACATAATGTTAATTTAACATTCTGTGAGTAAAAACTTCTCGCTATATTTATGTGATGTCATTTGACTTGTCTTAGTTCTCAACTCTGCCGCTAGGAGCATCTTTGTTTACTTGTCATAACCTATTTCAGTATCTTGCCAACATTGTATAAAATAAATATTTAGCTCCAAACATAATAATTAGACTGATGTGATGTAATTAAACCAAAGTTCACATGTGTAACCAATAAATATGCCGAACACATATTGTGCCACTAACACGTAGACTGTATTGAATACATGCCTACAAACTCTGTTTTTAGAACCTGTCAGTTTACAAATATGTCCAAATTAACATGCTCCAAGATTCATAACTTCACCAACTATCAACAGCTCGTGTCGATTATTTCGTGAAACAATATCGAAATACAAGTATTGTCCACACTCCCGTGAAGCAAATTCGATTGACAAAACCCTCAACAAAGTGCATCTTCCTATATGAAATAATTTGTCACAGACCAACTGTTGTGAAACATCGTTGTTTCAATCCCTGAATCTCAGGTATTTATTAACTATATTTTCTCGCTAATTCAAACAAATTTACTGTATCTAACTTCCTCAGATTAATCATAAAACTTCCAAATTAAATGCAAATGACCACAACTGCTCCGCTACCATTAACCCGTTTCTTTTTCAGTGTTTACCTCAAGCAATCTGAAACCACTAAACAAGCCCCAAGCCTTATAGACAGAATCTCCCTCCCATATACACTGTGTTGACAAAGTATGAAGCAAATTCCCAGCGCAACAACATGGTAAATGGCTAATTGTGTTCAATACAACCCAGTTGACACAACCCAATTTGACTTTGTGATTTATTCCCACACCAGGATCCATTTATACTATTAAAAGTTATTGAGGTAAGTAACATTAATACATTTCGACTTTTAAATCTTTAAGAAATATTCGAGATAGTTCAGGTGCGATTCTGAACCGTTACAACAGGTTAGTGCTTTTCAGCTTAAACCATTGTTCTGTAGCTCTCTTTTCGATTTCAAGATCTATTGGACTAAGGCCTAGTATCATTTCTAAGGCGGCCGTGGGAGTTGTTCTCATGGCTCCCGATACCATGACGCTAGCTAGTCTTTGTACCTTAGTGAGTTCTTTTCTGTTGTATTCTAGTTTTGCCTTATGCCACCATGCTAGTGCTCCGTGAAGGATTCTCGGTAGGATGATTGCCCTATAGATCCATTGGACCACTTCGGGTTTCATGCCCCAGTTCCTGCCAACGGCTCTTCTGCACTGCACGAGAGCTGTCATTGCCTTTTTACTGGTTTCTTTTATGTGTGTCCTATAACTTAGGGTACTGTCTAAGACTATCCCTAGGTATTTAAACTCCTTTACTATCTCGAGTTCTACATTCTCAATGTTAATTGGGATCATGCTATCAATCTTTCTTTTGTTAGTGAACAACATCAGTTTGGTTTTACTAGGGTTGAGGTTCAATCCCTTGTCCCTGCACCATCTCAGTGTTGTCATAATTCCACTTCTCATTATATCTCTGACCACGCTTAGAACTTTGCCTCTTACAAGTAACAGGCCATCATCCGAGTACGCTTGGATGTATATATTCATAGCAGTGATTCTAGTTACTAGTTCATCTATTAGGATACACCAAAGCAGTGGAGACAGACAACCTCCCTGGGGAAAGCCTCTCCTGGCTTTGATGGTGTATTTGATATCTGCTAGTTCTGCTTGTATGGATCTGTGTTGTAGCATGTTAGTGATCCAACCTGATATTTGCTTTGTTACGCCTTCTCTGTTTAGTGCCTCCACGATGGATTGCGCAGACGCTTTGTCAAAGGCGCCTTCAACATCGAAGAAGCACGCTAGAGCGTATTCCTTGTTTGTGATTGATCTTTCCACTCTGACTGCCATGTTGTGGAGGGCTGTCTCAATGGATTTCCCTTCCATATAGGCATGTTGATTGTCATGTAGTGGTTTTTTACTTTTGCCTATGGTTTCTCTTATGTGTCTATCTAGTATTTTTTCTAGTGTCTTCAGTAGGAACGAGGAAAGGCTGATGCATCTGAAGGACTTCGCCTCTTGATACGTGGCCTTCCCTGGTTTCGGTATGAAAACGGCCCTAACTTTTCTCCAGCAACTAGGTATATAGTTAGTTGCTAGGCTGCTTCGATATAGAACTAGGAGGTCCTCCTTTATAAACCTTAAGGCAGCTTGTAGCATCTTTGGGAAGATGCCATCTGGCCCTGCTGCTTTATATGGTTGAAAGGAAGAAATGCTCCACACTAGCATGTCCTCTGTAATTACTTTTCTGACCTCTGCCTCGCCGTCTGATAGATTTTCTGCCGACAGAGTGTTCATCTCCTCCTCTGTATGCTCTATACAGTCCGGGAAGTGAGTGGCCATCATTTCCGTAAGTATTTCTTTAGGGTCCACTAAAATAGTGTCATCTTTTTTGAGGCTTCCTAGTTTACAGGTGTTATCTTTTGCTAGCATCCTCACCAACCTGGCCGATTCAGGTTGTCCAGAGATGCCTTCACAAAAGGCTTCCCATCCATTTCTGCTTTCTTTTCGGCTTGTGTACTTGAAGTTGTTACGTTCTTCTCTGTACTTGTTCCAGCTCTCGTCGTCGTCCTTTTCTAGGGCAATTCTGAGTGCCTTCTTGGTTCTTTTCCTTAATTTCTTAAGTTCTTTGTTCCACCAGGGTTGTCCCTTCCCTGACTTAACTTGTTTCAGCGGACAGGCCGATAGATAGGCTTTCGTAAGGGCCTTTTCCAGCCTGTCTGCTTCTTTTTCGATTTCTATTGTGTTATTAATTAGCCTACCATTGCCGGGTTTCCATTCATTCATTTCTTGATCGAATTTTTCCCAGTTGGTTTTCTTATTGTTTCTATAGCTTACAGTTTCGACTTGACAAGTCAAACTGTAGGTGATTCTGCGATGGTCCGAGAAGGAGTGTGAGGTGTCAACCCTCCAGTCCTTCATCAGATGGCTTTCTTCTCTGGACATAAGTGTTATGTCCAATACTTCCTTCCTTGTTCTTGTGACGAACGTCGGTGTGTTACCTACATTCATTATTTCTAAGTTAGTACTAAGGATATATTCAAGTAATAAGTTACCCTTATTGTTGCAGTCTGTGCTTCCCCACACCGTGTGGTGAGAGTTTGCGTCACAGCCTGCCACAATGGGGATGTCCATACCTCTATATCTCGCTATTGTTTCTTCTAGGCGTGTCCCTGGTGGCTCGTAGTCAGTCTCACTCGGGATGTAGACCGACATGAAGACCATCCTTTTCCTGCGCCCATCTGCACCACATATTGTGACTATAGCTGCCGTAAGATCTCTGTAACATTCAACTTCTATTGAGCCTAATGCCCTTGCCCTTTCGCTGACGTATATGCATGTCCTAGGATTCGACTCACCATCACGACAGTAGATGGTAGTCCCTCCCAGACATCCAATGCCAGCCACACGGCCTACAGTGTTAACATAAGGCTCTTGTAGCAGGGCGATGTCTATGTCATTTGTAACCACGAATCTGCAAAGCTCAGTCATGGCTTCGCGGCAGTGGTGCAAATTTAGCTGAAGTATCTTTATTTTTTTTTGTTTATGTGTTTGTGTTTTGTGTGTGTTGTTGTGCATGTTAAGTGTTACTGTTTGTGTTTAGTGGCTGTGTGAGTCTTCCTGAACCCTAATGATTCGCCCCCGAGGTCGTGCGCCTCTGGGCATCGGGTGATGGGCCAGAAGGTGCCGACCCCAGGATGCTTGTCACAGGGTCCGGGTTTGTGCTTGTAGCATGTGGGTTGGATCCGCCGAAAACCAGGGAACTGGACCGCAGGGGCTGTGCGACGCGTCTTGACGCCACACAGTTGTCCCCGCAGTCTCTGCCCCGATCGCCAGGCGGCCCACATGTTTGAGTATGTGTGCGTGTGTTTGGGTGCTCTGTCCGTGTAGCTGTGTTTGAGGCAGAGCACCCCGTCTGTGGATGGCTACCCCCTTTCCCCGCTCGTAAGACCCTTGCCTGAACTCTAGTGAGCTCCTAATGGAGCCAGGCATGGTCTCTGCTCTCCCCAAAGACCTCGTTTGGGACTCCCACAACCAGCCGAGATCCCGTCGCCAACTTCTCCCCGTAGAGGAGGGTCCACTCTTGGATCCTCAGCTCCTCCTGGTGCTCGTTGGCGAGCTTCAGGAGCATTAGGGCATCGGCGTGGTCCTCTTCACAACCGGGCAGCCACACAGCTACTCGGCATCTGTTTAGGGGCTTAATTACGAGCGTAGTGCCCTCATACTCCCCCAGGTCGCAAGTTAAGATCCACTCCCTTGCCTCAGTCGTGTATGGTGTCACAAGGAAAAATCCTTCCGACACCAGACCGGACGTAGCGAAGGCAGTAGATCGTCCCTTGTCCCCCTCTATCCGGGCTAGCAGCCTCTCCCTGATGAGACCCACCAGCTTCTTCCTGATGTGAGCCGCCGCAGCCTCGTCCACCTTGGCCCCATCCCCTCGGCACACAAAGACGGCGAGATCGCTCTGCTCCTTGGCGGAGCCTCGCGGTCCCTCCACCCAGTCACTGCCTCGGTTCTGCCGCTTGGGCGGACGTTGCTGCGACGGTCCGTCATCAGGATTCGTCCCCTGTCTTTTGACTTTAGGTGGCCGTTTACGCTCCTCGGTCCCAGAGCCCGCCGGGTTTGTTGGCGAGACCTGTGATCCAGAAGCCGTTTGGCCCTCCCTTGAGTCTCCTCATAAGCTTGCGCTTCTCCCGTCTCCACTTACTTTTGGACACGGTCAACTTCCACTTATCGTCTATGCCAGAACCATTTTCCTCATCCTTTTTAGGGGATGGGGTTGGCGACTCCAGCAAGACGTCCTCTTTCATCTGTTCTTTGTACTCTTCATTTTCTAATCTAAGAGACGCGTCGAAAGCTTTTGGAAGTGACTCCTCACTTTCAGCGCGTCTGTTAGGCTTAATTAAGTTTTCATTTAATTTAAATTCTAAAGGTTCCATATTGGTCCCACGAGTAGCGAGGGAACTACACGGTCCACCCGAGCAGAGCCCCGCTTGCCCGGGTAAGGCCACTTACTGCTCCAGGATTGCCATCTCGCTGGAGAGACACTCGTTTGAGACCAAGCACCCCCTTGGCCACGCATCCTTCGGCACGGTACGTCTAACACCTTGGATTGGGTGCCAGATTATCTGCCACCACTGTAAGCAATTTCCTACTGAAGAGAGAAATTACTTACAGTGGCGCCCGGGGTGCACCGTCCCCTCTACTGTTCTTCCCAGTCGATGCGAACATGAACTGGGACGAACAGCAGGTGAGCACACGTGGAGGTTCTATCTGGCCTTACACCCCAAAAAAAAAAAAAAAAAAAATTTAAGTAGTTACATTTGCTCTTATATATTGTATAATGTAACAGTAAACAAATTTTCAACTAAACAAGAAATCTAATATATGTCAACATGTTAGGCGTAGCTGAACTTGTAGATCCAGCAGTGCTGTATGTAATGTAAGATGGGGTCCGGGTGTCGCAAAGGGGGTGCATAAAAAAACACTCTTGACTTTTTTTCCAAAAAGTGTAAAAAATCATAGCTTTCGAAAAAAGATAGACAAATAAATAAAAAAAAAAAAAATTTTTTGTAAAAAAAAATGGACTTGGAAAATTTTCAATCAATTTTTATATGAAGATGGGACTTACAAATTTTTAGCTGTTTTAGTATGGAGCCAGGACATAGAAAAATTTCGAGACATTTTTGTATGGATTTTGGACTTAGAATATTTTTAGTTTTTTTCTCCCAATTTCACGCATTATGACACATTTTGATTACGTAAAATGACACATACAGTGCCACAACCTTTTTCTGTGCCGGTGACAGCGGCGCTACGTACGTTTTTCTTTTTTTTGTAGTAATTTAACCGGCCCTGACTTCTAAGAACTTCAGCCGCCAGCAGCGCTATGGTTGGACATCAACTTGACAGCAAAATGACATTAAAAAAAATCACGTTAGTTTCACATTTTGGCCACCGGCACAGCAAAGTTTGTGGCACTGTACGCAAAATGACATATACGCGAAATGACACATACGCAACCACCTTGTGTCGCAAAGGGGGCGCAGGACTTAGAAAATTTTCGACTGATTTTGTATGGAGACAGGACTTGTAAATTTTCAAATATTATAAAAATGAGAACAATTTTACGCATTATGACACATTTTGATTACGCGAAATGGCACATACGCGAAATGACACATACGCGAAATGACGCATACGCGAAATGACATACGCGAAATGACGCATACGCGAAATGACAAATACGTCGAAAACGGTGCGTTGTAGGTAAAATCTAATGAAATTTTTTATCCCCTTTATAATACCCCGGAGGTATTTAGGAACTATCCGATGTACTTATCGAAAATGGTCAAGTCCGAGTTTGACTTTGTACTTGGTCTTATTAAATTTTAATATGAATTTTGTGGAGCCCGGAGAGACGTCCGTGTGCTGTGCGGTATCAAATTAAACAACTGCCGATGCACTCCTAGTTGTCCCCGCCGCCGCCGCGTAAATAATTAAAAAATAAAAAATGTTTTTCTGGCGCTTCACCGGCCGCTGCCGCGGCACGCTCGCTACGCTCGCTCGGCTCGCGCGCCGTTTTGATCACAGTTCTAACCTAACCTAACCTAAAACAACCTTTACATTTTTTGGGTGGCGGAGCCCCCTTGGCGGGGGGCTGCGCCCCCCCGTCCCCCCGCTTCTTTCTGTTCCCGTTTGTAAGAATACATAATTTATGAATCCCTCGGATGGCTCGAAGCGCCCCTTTTGCGACACAAGGCAAGGTGAGAAAAAACGAAAAATTTTCTAAGTCTCAAATCCACAGTCCTGGCTACAGTTGCAGTCGGGAATAATTCCGAATCTTTCCCGTGGAATACTTACGAAATATTCCGAAGTATTACGAAACATTCGGAATATTTCGATCGTCGAAAAATACGGGAGTAGGTAACGATAAAAAGGCAGCAATCGGTAAAAATCAGTAGAAAGCAGTTGACACTTATTTTGAAACACCTTCCTAGCTAGAAAAAAGTCAATGTCAAACTCAAGTATGGATGGATAGATATCTTACTATCTAGGTAGGTAAGTACCTCTTAAATAAAATTTCTGTAGATGTTTTAAGTGTTGAAGAAAGTAGGTACCTCCCTACGTAGGTACGGTAGGTACGTATTATTTTAGCAAATTTTTAATGTTCTTGAATTGCTTGAAACTGATGAAAACATATTTTTAATCTATGATATTAAGGTAAGCCGATGAGAATCGGCTTGTACCTATGTACCCTTCGCTACGCCACTGCTAGGTAGGTACAAACCTCGGCACCGAGAAGCCGTCTTCTATTAGAGTAGCAAATGCCGACGCTTAACATCACTTCACTATCACTAGGTAGGTAGGTACAGGTAGGTACATAGTATAAAATAAAGTCGCTCTATGCATCTGTCTGTCTGTTTCTAAGCTTTCTTCTTTTAAACCACGCAACGGATTTTGATGCAATATTTTATTCCAGCGGTATATAAATACATACAAAACATTCTAATTACTTACGTATTTATGTACTTTATAGAGAAAATTACATGTTTTTTGGTGAAGCCGTAAAAAGTCGATTTTTCGAGCGCTTACATTGCGAACGCTGAACCCTGCATGATGAAGATGCATCAAAATAATTTACTACGGAATTGTATATCATTAAAAGGCCAACAAAAAAGTCCGCAACAGCGTCATATGTCTATCTCCTAAGGTTGACTCACAGTAACCATTTATATCTTTAAGTAATTTAAAAATATTAATTTCTCCTATAATCGGTATTAATCCTTATCCAAATAAGTTACCTTGGCCATTAAATGTAGGTAAATCAATCTTTAGAAGTTATCACATTTAAAATTACTGTAACTGTCGAAACACCAACAAATTGTTCAAACGAAGCCGGGCCGGGTCGCTAGTACCTAATAAAGTAATAACAAGAATAAAAATTAGTTTTAGTGCAATGCTAACAGTACTTACCTACTTTTGTTGTTATTTCGCCTTACATAGCTAAGGAATAAAATAAACATTCAAATTTTACTTACTCTAAATAACAACCAATTCCACACCAATCCATCAGTGAGCAAATAAGTACTTCGTTTTTAAAGAAACAACGTTTACTTTATAAATTTTAATCGTAAATCGAAATATTGCGAATTATTCCGAAACATTATGAATCTTTCTCGGCGGGGACGGGGCGCGGGCGAAAACTTCTCCGGGGGCCCGCCCGCCACTCCCCGCCCCGCTGCGCGCCCCGCCCGCCGCGCCGCCGCGCCGAGCGCCACAGCCACTAGACTAGAATTTAGTTAGTAATTTAGTCTGGCTCACTCATCTGTCCGTGGCGCCCGTCGCGGCTTGTGGCCGCGGCGCCCACGAGTTGTTCGTTAGTTCGTCCTGGTTCGTACGTTCGCCTCGGTCGGTCGGGTCGGAGGGGCGGGACTCGGGCATACGATATTTTCTAGCAAGATTGACCTAAGATAAAAAGAATTGTCAATATTTTTTATCAAATCTATTTTGAAAAATTCTGATGGAAAGAAACTTTCTGAGAAGTAGTATTCCGTAATTATTCATAACTTAAATACAAGAAATAAGAATAAACTTGCCATTGGGCGTTTTCACATTGGACGATAACGGTAACGACACGATATTACACCGATATCGTCACGATATCGGAACGATATCGGTGTGTGAAACGATAACCAGCAGCTTGCTATGCGGTTAGTCGCATTACGCCAGCTAAAGTAACCGCGCGGCTCCAAGTTTTATATTAGTTATTATACTAGTATAGGTATTCGAGGTAATAATGGCAGCAGTAAACAAATTACGTTTGCTTTATCTTTTATATTTACGGCGAAAAAAACGATATCGTCAAAGAACATTTTGGGTTGATCCTATTCTTCAAGTGCGATATTTAGAGGGAATATTACGTTCTCTTCGATAAACTGTGTGCGCGAAGTAAAATGTTTTATAAATTTTTTCGAATGAGCCAGGACACTTTCGAGGACATTTTATTTATTTGGTGGATCAATAGTTAAAATACCAATTATGAAACTATTATAGATCCACACCAATAAGGCACATTATTTTTACATGCACATATTACTTACCTATATAAAAAAAGCGCCTTTAAAAAAATGCCACCTAAAAGTAAAAAATAAATAATACCTCTATACTGAATTAACACCAAATAACGTAAGTAAGTACTTTCAAGACGTCTGGCACTTCAAAGTACTTACCTACTTAAGTTATTTGTTGTGAATACAGTATTAGAGTTAGAGGTATTATTTCTGACTTTTTGGCGGCATTTTTTTGAAGGCACTTTTATTTTTTATAAAAATAGTCATTCTTTTTAGGGCATCATGCAGGCAATTTTCGTGTACCTACCTATTATCTTGGTAAATAGTACCTATAGTATAAACACATCTTAGATTTCTGCGCGAACTGACCATATAAATAAAACACTATCACGGATTTTTTCACGCAATTTATTTAACAACTTGGTTGTTGTTAAATAAATTGCGTTTTCTTGTCAAAATAGTACCAGAAACTAAGTTTCATCAAAATCGGCTCACAAACAAAAAAGGTGGCCGCCATCTTGGATTTTTAATATTTTTACCATTGCATTGCTGTTTTCTTGTCAAAATAGTACCAGAAACTGAGTTTCATCGAAATAAGCCAGCAAACAAAAAATTTGGTCGCCATCTTGGATTTTTATATTTTTAACATTGCGTTGCTGTTTTCTTGTCAAAATAGAACCACAAACTGAGTTTTATTGAAATCGGCCTGCAAACAAAAAAGTTGGCCGCCATCTTGATTTTTATATTTTTAATATTGCGTTGCTGTTTTCTTGTCAACATAGAACCAGAAACTGAGTTTTATCAAAATCGGCCCACAAACAAAAAGTCGGCCGCCATCTTGGATTTTTATCATGTTTAACATTTCGTTGCTGTTTTCTTGTCAAAATAGTACCAGAAACTGAATTTCACCGAAATCAGCCAGCAAACAAAAAAGTTGGCCGCCATCTTGAATTTTAATATTTTTAACATTGCGTTGCTGTTTTCTTGTCAAAATAGTACCAGAAACTGCGTTTCATTGAAATCGGCGTGCTAACAAAATAGTTGGCCGCCATCTTGGATTTTTTAATACTTTTAACATTGCGTTGCTGTTTTCTTGTCAAAATAGAACCAGAAACTGAGTTTCATCGAAATCGGCCTGCAAACAAAAAAGATGGCCGCCATCTTCGATTTTTTAATATTTTTAACACTGCGTTGCTGTTTTCTTGTCAAAATAGTACCAGAAACAAATCGGCTTACAAACAAAAAAGTTGGCCGCCATCTTGGATTTCTTTATATTTTTAACATTGCGTTGATGTTTTTTTGTCAAAATAGTACCATAAATCGAGTTTTATCGAAATCGGCCCACAAACTAAAAAGTTGACCGCCATCTTGGAGTTTAATTTTTTTGACATTGCGTTGCTGTTTTCTTGTCAAAATAGTACCAAAAACCGAGTTTCATCGAAATCAGCCTACAAACAAAAAAGTCGGCCGCCGTCTTGAATTTTTTAATAATTTTGACATTGCATTTGCATTATTAAATTATATTATTAATTTAATATCGCAATACCAATGTACCCACCCGGGGTCGTAAAAGGTCCACGGTCACATTTTAAAGTGACAACCCTTACGTACTTACGTAAATACCTATACAGGCGTCGGCATCGCCCAACTTCAAGGGCGTCGTCCAACTGTATAGAAAGATTGCTTAAACTGTGCCTATAGTTTGTTAGGAATGTACACATAAACCGCATCAATCACAAATACTCATCTGATGTAAAACGTATCAAAATCGATTCAGCCAAACGTGAGATATTCACGGACAAACATACATAATGTACATAAAGGGTCAAACTGAGAACCTCCTTTTTCAAAGTCGGTTGTAATACCAAAACCTTCTCCTAAATGTAACAAATACTTTTCTGAAAACCGCATCTCGCGGACAAACCTTCATACATACATACGGGTCAAATTGAGAACCTCCTTTTTTGAAGTCGGTTAAAATACTATAACCTTATCCTAAATGTAACAAATACTTTCCTGAAAACCCGCTTTAAATCAGTTCAGCCAAAAGCGAGATAATCGCGGACAAACATACATACAAAAAAATACAGGTCAAACTGAGAAGCTTCTTTTTTTTGAAGTCACTTAAAAATTATTACTATCGTTCGGTCATTGTCGATATTACATACTCGAAATAGAAGGGAGAGGTGAGGCGGGAGGAGTTCCACCTCCTCTCTCCTCTCCACCAATCAACAAGCAGGCATAATCGTCGTGGAACTCACACCTAGCAAATCAAGAAACAAGCACTACCTAGCGGTGGCTTTTAGCGTAAAAACCCAAAAATGCAGTAAATAACAGATAAACTGTTAATTACCCTTGGTTACTTTCGTTAATAACCGGCTTCGCATCTTCCGCACTTGTGTCGTCACCGATATCGGCACGACAGACGATATCGTTGACGGTAACGACACAGTGTGAAAGCATTTAGTAGTGATTGTATGAAACTGCCAGTCCGACGATATCGTGCCGATATCGTGTCGTTACCGTTATCGTCCAATGTGAAAACGCCCATTCCAAGATTTAGACTAGAAAAAACTAGAGGCTCGTTTTTGGGGAAAGGCATAGCCTTTTTGAATAAAGTTCCACAAGATGTAATTGAATTGCCTTGGCATGAATTTAAAGAACATGTTAAAAAGACTCTCATGAGCAAAGGTTATTATGACGTCAAAGACTATATGAACGATCACAATGCTTGGTTATGAAATGTATATAAGGTCCTTCTTAAATAGTGCACATAATTTTAAGGGGTCAATGTACTCATGCATACAAACAACTTTTACTATGGTACCAACATTGAAATCGCGAAAAAAAAAACAGCTGTTCCATAAATTTTGATCTATGCGATTTAAAATTTTCTATGGAACAGCTGATTCTTTTTTCGCGTTTTCAATGTTGGTACTATAGTGAAAGTTGTTTGTATGCGTGAGTACATTGACCCCTTTAAATTATGTGCACTATTTAAGAAGTACCTTATATATACTTTTATATTTGTTTGAAAGGAAAATATTCTAATGAGAAAATTTTCCTTTTAAATGTTATAATAATATTGTATAATATGTGCTCTATGCTTGTTCAAATATTGTAATAAGTAACGATATGTATTTTTGTAAATGTCGTTACCTGATAGAGGAGACATCTCAACTAGAATCTTTGCAACACGAGTTGAGTCCACGTGGACTCAACTCGTTTAGTCTGTGGCAAGCGATAGACGCAACAACACGTGTGTGTACTCTGTTCTATTTTATTTAAAAATGCCGATATGTGGGTTGAGGTACTGTTTAAATAACTCAAAAAATACTAATAAAGCCCAAGGAATTACTTTTCACTAGTAAGTACTCGCTAAAGTATCTAATAACATGCTACTGAGTAATTATTTCATTAGGTCGCCGAAAAATTAAGCGACGGCCATATTTCGATAGAGTCATAGATTAACAAAATTGGTTATTTTGTGGTGCAGAAGTGACAGTTTAAACGTTTTAGGTACTAGGTTTTAGGTGATTACTTGGGTTCAGGTTTTGATAGAAGTGTGATGTTTTTTTGTTATTGAACATTGAACTTACATTTATACTGCAAGTTAAATAAACGCATGTAAAATAATTAATAGTATTCATGTATTTAAACGTATATAAGTACCAAAAATAAACTCGATTAGTAAGTATTTCTCTCACGATGTCAATGTTTAATCTTAAAAAAATAATTAATAAAATAAAATATGAATTCTTCATAAAATGTTGTAGGCAGAAAACACGCACAAAAGCTATGTCTGTTCTGCAATGTTTGATCTATGTCTGGTTGCACTACTATTGGTTGCCGCTTTCTGCACGGGCGCTTTCGATTGGTCGCGAGGCTAACTCTTAGCTTAGCAAAAATACTACAAGATTTTTGTTTGGGATAGCTTCTCTAGTACGTTAGTACATTATAACTCAATGCCTGAGATACGCGCTGGCAAGTTTCTTGCGCCCATTCTTCTTGTCAGTTAAAAAAGTCTTGAATGGGTGGTAGGAAAATATTGACGATTCATAAGTACATGCTTATTATGTCTATGTGAATAAATAAATATTTTGATTGATTGATTTGATTGATTCCGAATCTTTCAGAAGTTTTGCAACTGTAGTCCTGGCTCCATATTAAAACAGTTAAAAATTTTCTAAGTGCTATCTCCATACAAAATCAGTTGAAATTTTTCTAAGTCCTGCACCCCCTTTGCGACACCCTAACCTAAGATGGTTCAATGGGTAATGAATGGTTCTGGAAAATAAATATAACAATGAAATGCTATTTTGTGACTTTATTGTTACACCAAGTATACTTAGAAGACTTGTGGCACAAATGCAGTCTGGTATTAAACTTAGTATTGAATTCTCCGCTAGTATTCTCCATTTGTTTGGAAGGGCTTGAAAATCGGATGTACCTAATGAAATGGGTCGAGCAAATTATACTGGTTCGCTTGACATCCCAGGTTCGCTTATTATTTATTGCAAAAACATTTCCATAAATTTCTTAATTTGGATTTGTAGGGAAGCTGTAAACACAAAAAGTGTGATAAATAAACAATGAATTCAAAATGTTTCATCAGATTTAATTAAAATAAAATAGGCCGCTGTGGTCGTAATCGATCGGATGGGCCTATTATTTTTATAACGTACTAGCAGATCCTCGCAGTTTTACCCGCGTGGTACCCGTTCCGTGGGAATATCGGGATAAAATATAGCCTATGTCACTCGGGAAGAATGTAGCTTTCTAATGGTAAAAGAATTTTTGAAATCGGTCCAGTAGTTTCGGAGCCTATTCGATGCACACAAACAAACAATCAAATCTTTCCTCTTTATAATATTAGTATAGACAATCTACATCGCAGTGTATTTATACATGATGGTACGGAACCCTCAGTGCGCGAGTCTGACTTGCTCTTGATCGGTTTAGTTTTATTCTAATTAAATGCTAGGTATTACTCAATAATAATAACGTACTACTTATAGTTCATATAAAACCATAATAACAATCATTTGAACATGTGAATAAATAACGTCTCGTCGCGTCGCCAGCCGCCACTCAAATTTATCGACGAACATTATGACATGTAACGGTTACATCACTGTGTTGTCCATCGTCGGCGAGAAGTCGGATACAAAACGCTGCGTTCGTGGAGAAGTTCGTATTAAAGAAAAAAGCGCTCGGAACGCTTCACAATAATGCAGCAGTAACCTACTTGACACGGTTTGTTGTGCCATGGAATGCCCCCAATGTCCCCCACAGCCACAGGTTTTTCAGAGAAGCCGGTGGCAAAAAGGACAAAGCAGACAATACCTAAAATAAATAATTTAAATGTTACAAAGTTCGAGAAAATAAGAATCTTGTAAGACTCTTGTTTTAATTTTTGAATGGGTAGAACTCACTCACTCTTGCCTGAACGGATTAATCTATAGATTTCGTTGCTGCTGCAGTATCAGCCCCCGGATTCACAAACCGTTGGAAACGCTCCCGACAGCGAAATGTATGCACTGTCTCTGTCACTCACTATAGAATAGGCAAAAATACAAAGCACAGAATTCAAATCGGATTCCGTTTCCGGTGGTTCGTCATCAGAGGTCTAAAGGGCCTCGAAACCAAAACCAAAACATCCAAATAAAATCCATTTTGTCGTAAACTTCCAATGGATTGCTTTGTTCTCGTATTAGTTTACGCCACGCTTTTTTATTTCTATTGCGGAAAGCTTTCGTCCTCCAAAAACCACAGAATTGCTTGATCATTCATTTAATAACGAACAAAATGATCAGTGGTATTCCACTTATCAAAGATCTTTAATCGTCCTCGTCCAATTTCTTTGATCAAATATTTGAGATAAGTGGAATTTTTTATAGCTGCTTGAGACCAACTTTTTAAAAACTGCTTATTATGACAGTTTGGCAGGCCTGCTGGCGTGCTAAAGTCATGGAAGTATTACATAAACAGGAATGCGTTCTCTTCAAAGTATTTACTGTTAGATTTATCAAAACTAGTCTTTATTACAATGACATAAGAACTATCCTATACGCAAAACCCGAAACGAGCCGAGCGAGTGGGCTGTAACTGTACAGTTTATCCCTGTCTAACGATGACTTAGATTGCCACCTTTAATTAATTTTTCGAATTTAGAAGAAAAAAACGTATTCACAGATTGCGTGCCTTTCGCGATCTTCTGGTAATCTGAAAAAGAATTTAATGATTTAAAAAAATCATTTCTATAAATACTGCTGGGGCGCTAGATAGGGTAGGTAGGTAGGTATCCTACTTCCTACTTATTAATATTATAAATGTCAAAGTTTAGATGTTTGGATGTTTGTATGTTTGTTACTTAATCACACCAAAGCGGCTGAACGGATTGACTGGAGAGGAGCATAGGCTACTTTTTATCCCGGAAAAAATCACATTACCATGGGATAACGTCGTATAGTTCACGCGGGCAAAGCCGCGGGCGGAGAGCTAGTACCGAAATAAAAAGCACCACGCCGCGCAAATAATTGTTTTAAATGGTTGAAAACGGCTTTTTTGTCTTTGCCTGACTGGTTTAAAACGTTTTAAAACGGTTTCACATGACATATACATACGACGTCCGTTTTGTATTTCGTGTTTTTGGTATTATGTGATCAGCCAGAGTACGATGAAACATTAAATTCAAAAGTTAGGTAAGTATTTCAAAATAACATCGATGCAACTAAGAAATAGGAAAGAGCGCTTACCTGAACTATTAAATCTGAAGTAAAGTATAAAGTAAGTAGGTAGGTAGTATGTAGATAAACAAAATTAATCACTTAGGACATAAAACGGATTCAATGAAACATAATGACATGTTTTCAAACGTAGATATCCGCTGTTTATGGGTGATCACCGTAGTCTGCGAAAAAAGCGGCTGGTCAGCGGCTGGCTAACTACGATAACAACGAGCTTAACAACTATTCAACCACGACACGACCACGCGTCACGTAATACCTATAGTAGTGTAGTAATTAAAATACTTATGCTGGTAACACTTGTCCGTGTTGTTACTTTTGACTGTGTCAACTGTCAACGTTCGTATTATTTTATTGCTTAAAAATGGTGAGAACTTGCATCATTATTATTTGCAAACGTGAATATTACCCGGATTGTGGATTGTCTTTTCATAGGTACCTAAGTGTTACGTCGAGAATTCGAATGCCTAGAATATTGTGTAGGAAATAGGGTGACCATAAATATGGGTTTGTCTGTCCCAGATATTATTAGGTAGGTACAATCAAGGCGGCCGCGCGGCCCTCCTACAAAAATAAAGTTTACATAATTTTTATCTTATGATTCAACAATAACAAAATAATTTATAATTTATATTTTATCATCCACGATGGTTATCTTTTGACACAGACTCTACCTGGTTATTATGTAGGGTTTTACAACATTTTAATTTGATTTTTTACCACTTGCTTTTTTTTAGTTTTCCTAAAAATTTCAAGATGAGGGAAAAATGGATAAGTGTCATACCACCTACATCAAGAAAAATTACTGATAATTCAGTGATATGCAGTAGACATTTCAAAGTGGAAGATTATGTACCTAATTTGTAACGACCAGTGCTAAAAGAAAATGCAATGCCTTCAGTTCTTCTATTTGTAAGTACTCACATAAAGAGTACCTACCAATCTAAATAAGTATAGGTAGTAAGATATTCACATGTGTCGGATGGTATGGTACCCACCTTACAACTCATAAAGGCCTACTCAAACCGAGGTAATACCCGAGCGATATCCCACTGGGTATTTATTTGGTTTGGTATGGCAAAGCGGAACCGCATACCAGATGGGTACGCAACGTACCGTGTGTTTGGCGAATCTTTTACTACCCCCGCGGAAGCGGTAGCGGTAAAATGCCGCTATGGTTCGATCAGCGCGTTATCCGCATATCCATTGGGATATCGTTACCGGCACCGATAGCGGATACCGCTAAGATTTGAGTAAGCCTTAAAAGATGATGCCGTTGTCTCCATACAAGCTAGGCTGTGATGGGCTTTGATGACCATTACTACCGATAGGGGCGGCATTGTCATACAAAGTGCACATTTCTATTTGAATTTTACAAAAATAGCACTAGTAATTTTTGTAAAATCAAAATAAACAGAAATGTGCACAATGCCGCCATCTATCGGTTTCCGTAGAAACTGACAAGTATCGTTTTATTGTAAAAATGTCTTCTAAAATCTCATTTTCAAAGATTTACTTATTCATATTTTGTTAGTAAAAGATACTTACTTTACTATTAGTAATGCAATCTATACAGGATAATTTTTTTATCAGTGCACAAATTTTTAGGATCGACTCAGAATCGATAAGTGAACAACTTTCTCCTAGAAACATGGGTCGAAATACGTCAAAAATTTTTGGACTTTCCATACTAATTTGATCACGTGATCAGTCCGATTTGTATGAAAGGTCAAAAAAATTTTGTCATATTTCGACCTATGTGTCTAGGAGAAAGTTGTTCACTTACCGATTCTGAGTCGATCCTAAAAATTTGTGCACTGATAAAAAAATTATCCTGTATTAGTTAATAAGTAATATTAAGAAAATAATAATAAAAAAAATACCTTTTATTTGCAGGCTGATACAAAAGAAATAACAGTATTAAGTAATATTCAAATAAATATTCCTTGTAAAGCAAGTCACATCGGAGCTGGTTGTGAGACAGGTCGATTTTTTCTAAATACTTACTTCATTTTCCGTACTATCTGTTTGATAGCTATAAGGGGGCTTCCATAAATCTCATACAATCTGTGTGATGTGTGGGAGAGATGATGTTTTGGCAAATATCACGCGTTTTTTTCCCACCAGAAACAGTGTGAAATTGCGAGAAAGCATAATTAAATTAGGTAATACAATGTTTCTTTACTAAAATATTGCCAAATTCTACACAAAAATACGCTATTCAAAAATGTCACGTACCTACGTAACATGGAGAGGGGGGGGGGGGGGGGGGGGGCGCCTCACGTTATTTATGGACGCCTCCTAATGATTAAAATGAGAATAATAAGAATAATAACTGACGTTTGAAATTTGTGATTGACGTTTAAAAGAATAAAACAATGTTTTGTAAGTTAATATCGTTTTATTGTTTTGTGTACCTACTTACCTATCAGTGGTAAAAGAAAACCGTTGTGGGAAAGGAGGGCGCTGGTGCGCTTAATTTACCTCTTCTGTTTATCAAACAACACTATATCGCATCTGTAGCATTGATAAGCTTTTGACCACTATTGTTAGTTTACGGCTCAACTTTACTCCCCACCAGTACCTAAGTAACCAGGGAATATCCGTAAATAGGCGACAGTATGGTCACTCACATGTCACTGTGATGTCAATGTCACTCATCGTTGAAAGAGACAAAATGAACACTGAGTAATCTCTCGCTCGGCACAGTTTTTTCCAGCGCCACAAAGTAACTACGCGGGCGGGCGGTCGCCCTAGCAGAGAGTCCGCTTAGAACAAAGTGCCATTTTCGTCACGCACACATAGACGTCACATATACAGGCAAAATGGGACAGTTTGGGACAGTACTCAGTCGCGAGTATCGCAAAGAGGTCAGTGATCGCAAGTTCCAAAGAGCATTTAATTGATCACTTCACGTCCGCGCCGCTACGTGTCACTGTGACACTTATATACCTATTTTACCATTAATTAACAAAAATTAATAACCAATATTATTACAGTTGCAGTGTATTTGGTTGTCTAAATACGACTAAAAACTGTGCATACACGTTCTTTAATTTTCCAAACGATATTGAAAGGTAAGTTATGTCAAACTGTTTTCTCTTGTTGGTAGGTGAGTATAGGTACCTAGGTACTTTTGGGACTAGCCGCTTTGATAACGACGATGAACCATACACATTCATCTTATAGTTAGCTGGTTGTGGTAAAACGCCAGTAATTGGGTTCTATGGTCCTTATTTAGATGTTATAGTATTCTCAAAACTTCTTGGCGGTTCAGCGAACACAGCCACAAGTCATGTTGACGAATTTTCAAGTAAAAGTTGTCGTTGCATTTTCTTTTATTTTAGCAGTGTTATGAAATCCTACTTATATTTTAGAGACTTCAGTCATTAAACCCCAAATAACATTTTACTTGCAGTATTTTTTTTCATCTAAGCGCACGGCAGTGTGCCAGCCAAGTTCAGGAAAGGACGCCAATCAATAAATCCCAAATAACATTTCACTTGCAGTAAAGTTTTCTTTATCTAGGCGCACGGCAGTGTACCTGCCAAGTTTGGGAGAGAACGCCAGTCATTATACTTACCCCAAATAACATTTTACTTGCAGTAAAGTTTTTTTTGACGCACGGCAGTGTGCCAGCCAAGTTCAGGAGAAAACGAACCACGCACGATTATGCGTATACCTATTTATTTTAACGTCTTAATCGTAGGAGTGCCATAGGCTATTTTCGTTGCAAAACTAACTAGTTCATTTTAAATATCAAATGATTTTTTTTTCAGACGAACCTTATGGATAAGTTTAATTGATCGAGAAGATGTACGCAACAAATGGTCAACATATCTTCGAGTTTGTGAGGCCCATTTCGAAACCAATTCTATAATCAAGACATCGAACCGAACTGTCCTGAAAAAGGCATTAGTGCCTTTTTCAGGACAGTTCGGGTCCCAAACTTTTGCTACCTGTCAAAAAAATTTAAATGAAGAATCGCAAGCAACTGTGGAGACTAATGAATCTTGTACACAATATGAAAAAGTTAAATGTGACTCAAATTCACAAATAGCAACTCACGTTTCTGCAAATTCTCCCAGAAAAAGAAAGCTGAAAAACGATATTCTTGAGTGCAAGAAAAGACTATGAAGAACAGCTGCGCCAGAAACAAATATGAACCTGTTTACATCTCGATAGCGTAGCTTCTATGACGTTCACAAGTATTGTAAAAACCAATCTAAATTGAATAAACAAATTTGACTTTGACTATTAAACTACTTATATTTTTTTATTTACCTATATACGATAAAAACACAACATAGGTATTTAAATACACTTTCTTGTTTTCAAAATAGTTACCACTATTGCTTGATACAGTTCTTGCGTTATAAAGGTTTTTCAATTTTTGAAGATGACAAGTTATAAATTCAACATTTAAGAAAATATTAATTATTTGAAGTTCTTGAACGAAAAAAATTATGGAACTTGTAACCCATTTAGATTTCAACTATTTTTCGCTGAACTTGGCACCTTTTTTACCTTTATGTTTTCGTCGAACTTACTTAGTGCCTTTTTCACGATTATGTTTTTAGTGGGATAACTATCACACCATATTTATATCTTGTTTATAGAGTACATTATAACATATAGGAATGGAATACATTACAACATAATAGGTACGGTATAGGTACAATAGGATCTTGTCTTCGTCGTGTCGTGTGTGGCGTCGGGACTTTAAATGGATATTAGATGCTCTGTTTACCATCTAAGCAGCATCTAAGGCATGTAAACTTGTTACGATGTATGTATAAACGAATTTATTTATGTATGATTGTTAACTTTTACTACTTACTCCTTTTTAAATTCAGAATGCTAGGGTTGCTATCTATACCTATCCTTGTCTGACTCACTAGGCCTAGTGAGTCAGACAAGGATAGGTATAGATTTTCAAAAATGGTGGGAGCGGTCCTTCTGTAAACTCTTTATTTTGTGACAGCGCATTCCTGTTTATGTAATACTTCCATGGCTAAAGTGAGCTCATGGTACGTTTAGCAATGCTGTTTGACCGGTGAACGTCTAGGACTAACAGCGCTGCTATTGCTATGGTTCATGGTACCGATAAGCAGGTCAGTTTTTTTTAAGGCTTAAAAATAACTGCTATAAGAGCTTGTGGTAAGCCCCCAGCTCTTTATTAGAATAGCGGTCCGGTCAGTGTTAATCACAGATCATTAGGTACAAAGTCAATCAAACGTGACGTAAGTGCACCAGTTTTTTTTAAGGTTCGCGCACATTATGTTGGGGCGCAGCGGGCCGGGCTGCATCGCAAAAATCCGCCCAAATCGCTCGTATGTATTTTATATGAACTATCGCACACTATGCCGGGGCGCAGCGGGCCGCATAATCCGCCGCGGATTTTGTTGCGTGCGTGCGATGCGATGCGATGCGGCCCGCCCCGCCCCGCTGCGTCCGGACACAGTGTGCTATAGCAAGCGGATTTTTCTCGTACTACTCGGTCAGATAACATGACACCTAAAAATTATATCCGTCTCTTTCACTCGATTCTGTCATGCCCGGAGAGTGAGAGGGACGGGTATAACCGCCAGTAGTAGAAGAAATTGGATGTTTGAATTTGGTTGTACTCAAAATCCGTGAATGCGCTGCGGCTCGGCCCGTCACTAATGTGCTATACTCAAATCCGTCAATGCGATGCGCTGCGATGTGTGGGTCATCAGCTTCCTCATAAGACATAGAGAAATTCTAAGCATGCTCTATTTTGATGCAAAGTTGATGCAATCAAACGTGTCAGTAATAATTTTAGTGCAACCAGAAGTTCGTTACTATGAGTTGTTTTTTGTGTGTTAGCTGGAGAAATGTGTCACCAGCTTACACATGCCGTTAAGACAAACCAGTGAGGTTAGGGTTTTAGACTATAGTCCAAAAGTTAATGCACAATTGGTGCAATGAGAACCAGAAAAACTAACCGTCACACTCTAATACTGTTGAAACTACGATCATAAAAGTGTGTGCGAGCTGGAGTACCGTGTCTCTGGCTTGCACATCTGTATCTTCGTAATTATATAAGGTACGATGATGTGTTATACCTCAAAAGTTGCTGCAAAATTGATGCAATAAGAACCAAAAATATCAAATTTTTAGGTAAAATAGTTTTGGAGCTACGAACCGATAAGTATGTGTAAGCTGGTGACACGTAACACGGGCTGACACATGGTGAATCACTGTAACTGTATAAGTAAGAGTTTCGTATTATATATAAAAAAAAACCTTATAGTTGGTGCAAACACGAGGCATGATTTCAAATCTCTGGGCCTCTTAGTTTCAAAATTATAGGCAAAAAACTGTTTTCCCGCCAAAAAATTCAAAATAATGGTCTTGGACGCAGCTAAGTGCGGCGTTGCCGTTCCGTGCGCTACACTGTTGCAAACGAGTTTGAACTTAAGAGCTGGTGTTATTAAGAGTCACTTTAATTGCGCTTTCGATCGTTTTCATTTCTGTTCTAAGAATTTAAGGCCAGGAGCCGTCTGATATAAGTACGCTGATTCCTAACCTTTTTATGAGAAACAGATGGTTTAAATTACAAGTAATTTTTAAATTTTGGCGTTAGAAACTTCACACTCATTTGTTGATAAAGCAAAGAAATAATTAGATTTGGCACAATAATAAACATAGAGGAATGCAGAAAGGTAAAATTTATGTAGGTACCTATAAAACCTACTACGTATTTATTACAGAGAGAAGGCTTCATTCATGGAACCAGTCTACTTACTACATACAGTCAGTCATCGCGTTTGACATTGGCGAAAATGCCGCCGATGTCCAGACAGTTGTAATACTGTAAGGGTTGTCACGCGTATAGTTGTAAGACTTCGCCGAAAAAAAGGAGTTACATTTTATACATCTTGCTTGACTAACTTACTAAAAAGGTATATTGTGACTAGCCTTCCGCCCGCGGTTTCGACCGCGTGGACTGCACGAGAACGAGACGTTATCCTATGGGAATAATATGATGGCGGCCAACTTTTTTGTTTGTTTGATATTGATGAAACTTTTGGTTTTTAGTACTATTTTGACAAGAAAACTGCAACGCAATGATAAAATTTTTGAAAAATCCAAGATGGCGGCCAACTTTTTTATTTATCGGCCGATTTTGACGACCAATTTGGCGCAGGGGTAATCTACCTGCCTTCTGCGCCAGAGGTCTCGGGTTCGATTCCCGAACAAGACAAATATTTGTGTGCATGAAAATGTCTATTTGTCTTGGTCTGGGTGTATTATATGTATATTAAGTATGTATTTACAAACAAAAAACTATTTAAGTATATATTTATCCGTTATCAAGTTAACGTAGACACAGTTTCTTAAGAAATTAACTACGGGCTTAGATTATAAAATTGGTGTGATTGTAAGAAAATATTTATTTATTATTTATTTATTTATTTATTTATTTTGATGAAACTCAGTTTTTGGTACTATTTTGACAAGAAAACAGCAACACAATGTTAAAATAATTAAAAATCCAAGATGGCGGCCAACTTTTTTGTTTCTTAGCCGTTTTCGATGAAACTCGGTTTCTGGTACTATTTTGACAAGAAAACAGCAACGCAATGATAAAAATATTAGAAATCCAAAATGGCAGCCAACTTTTTTGTTTGATGGCCGATTTTGATGAAACTCAGTTTTTGGTACTATTTTGACAAGAAAACTGCAATGCAATGATAAAATTTTTGAAAATTCCAAGATGGCGGCCAACTTTTTTGTTAGTGGGCTGATTCTGATGAAACTCGGTTTCTGGTACTATTTTGTCAAGAGAACAGCAACGCAATGTTAAAAATATTAAAAATCCAAAATGGCGGCCAACTTTTAAGTTTTTGGACCAATTTTGATGGAACTCGGATTCTGCTACTATTTTGACAAAAAAACAGCAACGCAATGTAAAACATATTAAAAATCCAAGATAGCGGCCAACTTTGTTGTTTGTGGGCCGATTCTGATGAAACTCGGTTTCTGGTACTATTTTGTCAAATTTTGTAAAATTTTGTAAAATGTAAGAAATCCAAGATGGCGGCCAATTTTTTTGTTTATCGGCCGATTTTGATGAAACTCAGTTTTTGGTACTATTTTGACAAGAAAACAGCAACACAATGTTAAAATAATTAAAAATCCAAGATGGCGGCCAACTTTTTTGTTTCTTGGCCGTTTTCGATGAAACTCGGTTTCTGGTACTATTTTGACAAGGAAACAGCAACGCAATGATAAAAATATTAGAAATCCAAAATGGCAGCCAACTTTTTTGTTTGATGGCCGATTTTGATGAAACTCAGTTTTTGGTACTATTTTGACAAGAAAACTGCAATGCAATGATAAAATTTTTGAAAATTCCAAGATGGCGGCCAACTTTTTTGTTAGTGGGCTGATTCTGATGAAACTCGGTTTCTGGTACTATTTTTTCAAGAGAACAGCAACGCAATGTTAAAAATATTAAAAATCCAAGATAGCGGCCAACTTTGTTGTTTGTGGGCCGATTTTGATGAAACTCGGTTTTTGGTTTTATTTTGACAAGAAAATAGCAATGCAATGTCAAAAATGTAAAAAAATTAAAGATGGCGCCCAAATTTTTATTTGTTATCTGATTTTGATGAAACTCGGTTTCTGGTACTATTTTGACAAGAAAACAGCAAAGCAATTTTAAAAATGTAAGAATTCCAAGATAGCGGCCAACTTTTTTGTTTGTGGGCCGATTTTGATGAAATTCGGTTTTTGGTACTATTTGGATAAGAATGTAGCAACGCAATGTCAAAAATGTAAAAAATTAAAGATGGCGCCCAAATTTTTGTTTGTTGGCCGATTTTGATGAAACTCGGTTTTTGGTACAATTTTGACCAGAAAACAGCAACGCAATGGTAAAATTATAAAAAATCCAAGATCGCGGCCAATTTTTTTGTTTGTGGGACGATTTTGATGAAACTCGGTTTTTGGTACTATTTTGACAAGAAATAAGAAACGCAATGTTAAAATTGACGAATTAAAATTAAATATAAGCATGTAAAATAATAAATTTTGAGACTTCCTGCCCCGATTTTTTTTTCCACAATACCTTCGGGGTCCTAAAACATCTACCTTCACATTTTAAGACAACCCTTCCGTACTAACGTTAATACCTATACAGGTGTTGGTATCGCTCAACTTCAAGGGCCTACTGTATGGAAAAGTTGCTGTTTTCTTGTCAAAATACTACCAAATACCGAGTTTCATCAAAATCGTGCATATTTATTTATTTAATCTTTATTGCAAAATATATAACAAATGGCGGACTCAATGCTGATATGCATTCTCTTCCAGTCAACTGGAAAGGGTGTCAGGAAGAAAATGAACAGCAGCAATAAAAAAAATGACAGTTAAAAGAAAACAGAAGGAACTAGTTAAATACAAAAAAATAAAAAATAAATAAATAACAAATGAAAGTTTGTAAATGCTTATAAATATATGAGTATTAAAAGGTATACATACTAAAGTAGCAATAACATGATATATAATTTATACATACACATATTATACATACAAATATAAATAAATAACACATAAAGTCAGAACAGATCTATCATGATAAATGTAATCAGCTCGAGTAATGTTCGCGGACCATTTTCTTGAACACGCACTTACTTGGGGCACTGCGGATATTTTAAGGGCAAATCGTTCCAAAGTTGTACAGGCGAAAAAGAAAATGATTGGGAGACGAAGCCAGAAGAGTGTTAGCAGCTCCTCGGCGCTGTTGGCAGGAGGTGGCTGAGGGGAACGACTAAGAACAGAATAAGAGATATGAGAACAGAGATATATAGCCACTCCGCCATGTGAGGAACTTACACGATCATTACGGATCAGTTGGTAACCGGGTAAGGAATAGGAATTTTGTGACATTGGTGTCATGTAAGTGGTTTTTAGGGATGCTTAGCTCGATTTTGATGTGCGTTTCGGAATACAAGATGGCGGCCGCGCTTTTTTTTAAATTTTGTGGTATTGGTGTCATGTAAGGGGTTTTAAGGGATGCTAAGCTCGATGTTGATGTTTTTGAAATCCAAGATGGCAGCTGCGTTTTTTTTTGTATTTTGTGATTTTGGTGTCATGTAATGGGTTTTTGGGTCTGCTAAGCAATTATTAACTGTCCTAGTTTTAATAGATTTTTCCAGCGCTTTTAATGCCGTTAGTCACGAAATTCTCCTAGCTATGCTCGGTCGGTAAGGTATTTATTTTATGGCACCTACTTGGTTCTCTTCCTATCTTGGCGATTGCCAGCAAGCCGTGCGAGTAGATCGGACGCTGTCTGACTGGCTCGACTTGGAGGCTGGCGTTCCACAAGGCGGTGTACTCTCCCCTCTTCTCTTTTCCTTGTTTATCAACTCTCTGACCTCTCATTTCTCCTCTTCTTTTCATCTCTATGCCGACGATCTACAACTTTATGCGCAACATAATATCCACAGTTTAAATAATGTTGTCGCGCTAATCAACTTTGATTTGATGAAGATTTCTGTGTGGTCAACTAATTATGGCATATCAGTTAACGCGGATAAATGTCAATCTTTAATTGCTGGTAGGGTAGTTCTCGACAGCTGTCATGCGTAAACTGGAATAGTTTCTACAATTTGGTATTTAACGGCGTGATAATATCCTACTCACAACAAGTGAAGGACTTGGGTTTGACTATATCGATGCCTGCCTCTCTTGGAAAGATCATATCGAACAAGCATGTCTCAGAGCCACTAATGCACTTAGATCTCTCTATAGGTTTAAGTTCTTTCTGCCTACCAGTATCAAGATTGCTCCAATACAGGCGGTTGTCTTACCTATAATTGTCTACGCTGATGTCTGTAGTACCAACCTCAAAAGAAAAAAACCTTCTCAGTAAGTTGGATCGTTTCCTTAAAAACTGTATTCGTTTCATATATCGATTACGTAAATACGATATCTCTCAACACCGTCAGTAGCTCAATTGGCTCCCTATTCGCGAGCGTAGGAACGTTAGAGTTGTCTGCATGCTCTTCAATATTCTATTAGATCCACTTACCCCAGATTAATTGAAATCCAGATTTCAGTTTCTGGGCGACTCTAATGAACGTAGCCTTCGCTCTAGTGACAACTTTCTCCTAAAAACACCATCCCACTCTTCTGGCTTCGTCTCCCAATCATTTTCTTTTTCGCCTGTACAACTTTGGAACGATTTGCCCTTAAAATATCCGCAGTGCCCCAAGTAAGTACGTGTTCAAGAAAATGGTCCGCGAACATTACTCGAGCTGATTACACTTATCATGATAGATCTGTTCTGACTTTATGTGTTATTTATTTATAGTTGTATGTATAATATGTGTATGTATAAATTATATATCATGTTATTGCTACTTTAGTATGGATACCTTTTAATACTCATATATTTATAAGCATTTACAAATTTTCATTTGTTATTTAATTTTAGTATTTTTTTCTTGTATTTAATTAGTTCCTTCTGTTTTCTTTTAACTGTCATTTTTTTTTATTGCTGCTGTTCATTTTCTTCCTGACACCCTTTCCAGTTGACTGGAAGAGAATGCATATCAGCATTGAGTCCGCCATTTGTTATATATTTTGCAATAAAGATTGAATAAATAAATATGCACGATTTTGATGAAACTCGGTATTTGGTAGTATTTTGACAAGAAAACAGCAACTTTTCCATACAGTAGGCCCTTGAAGTTGAGCGATACCGACACATGTATAGGTATTAACGTTAGTACGGAAGGGTTGTCTTAAAATGTGAAGATAGATGTTTTAGGACACCGAAGGTATTGTGGAAAAAAAAATCGGGGCAGGAAGTCTCAAAATTTATTATTTTACATGCTTATTACCACACTTTTATTAGCTTCACTTGTAACTAAGTCACAATGTAAGAAAATCTTGGAGTTCAATTTTAACCTACTTCTAAGTGTCGTATGGATTTGAAACTTTGCAAGTCTATATGAATCCGATGACAATACAATAATTTGCTACCATCGAGCTGATCTGATGATGAAGCCAAGAGGTGGGCAATAGAACTCTTCAACGGCTGCTAGGAAACCCCTCGAGTTTAGGCTCATTTGTTTTATTCTAAGGAGACCAATTTGCTACACTAAACTTGATGGTGAGGGTCTGATGATGGAGCAGGGAGGAAGCCAGTGGCACTCATTAATGACCAATACGAAACACTTCGAGTTCTGGCTCATTTGTTTCGTTCTGATGAGACCTATTTGCTACACTTGGTGGTGAGGGTCTGATGATGGAGCAGGAAGAAAGCCATGGACACTCCTTAAAATGACTAATAGGAAACCCCTCGAGTTTGGGCTCATTTGTTTCGTTCTGATGAGACCTATTTGCTACCTTTGTTGGTGAGGGTCTGATGATGGAGCTGGAAGGAAGCCAGTGGCACTCCTTAAATACCACTAGGAAACCTTTTGAGTTTGTGCTCATTTGTTTCGTTCTGATGAGACCTGTTTGCTACACTTCGTGGTGAGGGTCTGATGATGGAGCAGGAAGGAAGCCAGTGGCACTCCTTAAAGACCACTAGGAAACCTTTTGAGTTTGGGCTCATTTTTTTCGTTCTGATGAGGAGACCTATTCGCTTCACTTGATGGTAAGGGTCTGATGATGGAGCAGGAAGGAAGCCAGTGGCAATCCATAATGACCAATAGGAAACCCCTCGAGTTTGGGCTCATTTGTTTCGTTCTGATGAGACCTATTTGCTACCTTTGTTGGTGAGGGTCTGATGATGGAGCTGGAAGGAAGCCAGTGGCACTCCTTAAATACCACTAGGAAACCTTTTGAGTTTGTGCTCATTTGTTTCGTTCTGATGAGACCTGTTTGCTACACTTCGTGGTGAGGGTCTGATGATGGAGCAGGAAGGAAGCCAGTGGCACTCCTTAAAGACCACTAGGAAACCTTTTGAGTTTGGGCTCATTTTTTTCGTTCTGATGAGGAGACCTATTCGCTTCACTTGATGGTAAGGGTCTGATGATGGAGCAGGAAGGAAGCCAGTGGCAATCCATAATGACCAATAGGAAACCCCTCGAGTTTGGGCTCATTTGTTTCGTTCTGATGAGACCTATTTGCTACCTTTGTTGGTGAGGGTCTGATGATGGAGCTGGAAGGAAGCCAGTGGCACTCCTTAAATACCACTAGGAAACCTTTTGAGTTTGTGCTCATTTGTTTCGTTCTGATGAGACCTGTTTGCTACACTTCGTGGTGAGGGTCTGATGATGGAGCAGGAAGGAAGCCAGTGGCACTCCTTAAAGACCACTAGGAAACCTTTTGAGTTTGGGCTCATTTTTTTCGTTCTGATGAGGAGACCTATTCGCTTCACTTGATGGTAAGGGTCTGATGATGGAGCAGGAAGGAAGCCAGTGGCAATCCATAATGACCAATAGGAAACCCCTCGAGTTTGGGCTCATTTGTTTCGTTCTGATGAGACCTATTTGCTACCTTTGTTGGTGAGGGTCTGATGATGGAGCTGGAAGGAAGCCAGTGGCACTCCTTAAATACCACTAGGAAACCTTTTGAGTTTGTGCTCATTTGTTTCGTTCTGATGAGACCTGTTTGCTACACTTCGTGGTGAGGGTCTGATGATGGAGCAGGAAGGAAGCCAGTGGCACTCCTTAAAGACCACTAGGAAACCTTTTGAGTTTGGGCTCATTTTTTTCGTTCTGATGAGGAGACCTATTCGCTTCACTTGATGGTAAGGGTCTGATGATGGAGCAGGAAGGAAGCCAGTGGCAATCCATAATGACCAATAGGAAACACCTCGAGTTCTGGCTCATTTGTTTCGTTCTGATGAGATCTATTCGTTGCACTTGGTAGTGAGGGTCTGATGATGGAGCAGGGAGGAAGCCAGTAGCACTGTTTAATGACCACTAGGAAATCCCTCGAGTTTGGGCTCATTTGTTTCATTCTGATGTGACCATTCGCTACACTTGGTGGTGAGGATCTGATGATGGAGCAGGAAGGAAGTAGGGGTTCGGCTTGCGCATCCAGTTACTAATAGACTCCACTTGAATTTGTAAGTCTAAATATATACAATCACGCCTTTGAGTTATAATGTTTACAGGGTGGGCAGACACATGAATGGACTGTGAAATCCATTACCATCCATCCATGGCTTGCCATTTATTAAACTAAAAAGTAAAAAATAAATATGTAGTTTAAAAAACTAAAACAACACACTTTTATAGAAACAGACTAAAAAGTACAAAATAAGCGTCTATTCAGTAACTGAAATTAAAAAGCGTGGTGCGCCCTTTGCAAAGCATGCATTTCAAGTACTTAATATAGACAACGCGCACCACGCTTTTTAATTTCAGTTACTGAATAGACGCTTATTTTGTACTTTTTAGTCTGTTTCTATAAAAGTGTGTTGTTTTAGTTTTTTAAACTACATATTTTATTTAATTTTAATTCGTCAATTTTAACATTGCGTTTCTTATCTTTTTCTTTTTTTTTTTTTTGCGCTGGCAACACTGGCAGCAACACTTGTCAGCTTGCTTTGTAATTTTAATTAATTAATTTTATTAGTAATTTACGTTAAATTCCAAATTAATTGTAATAATTAGCTTAATTACGTGTTATTTAACAAGTGGTAGTGTTATCAGCAAGTTTAATGCGCTAACATTTGAAATATAGCGAGGAAAAATTGGCCCAACTGTCAATCCAGAAGAGGATACAAATTCAAATTGAAAAGCTAAAAATACTGTGGACGGCTTCTTCTTAAACCTGGGGAGTATTGTTTTCATAATTTACATCACTCACATTGCATTCTCAGACCAATAGAAACTTTTATTACATACCTACTTACCTATCTATAGATATTGATACTAACTATCTATTTGTAGTTGTTAAATTTTCATTAATTTGTTAGACCAAACACTTGAGTATGCTATTAACAACAACAAGTGTTTTCTGATTAAGAATATCATTTGTTTGCATTGTGTTATAAGTAGTTAAACTTCAGCAACACTCCGACCATTTCAATCTTTTAAATATACCTACTTATTAGTTAGTTATTTTTAACATAAAGACTTTATTAAGTGATTGCAGGTTTTGCCATCCCCTTTACAGCCTGAATAACTAGTTGCAGTGTATAAATTTATTAGTAATAAAGTGAAGTTTTTAATTTTAATTGGGTTCAAAATACCTACCCACATATTTTGTTATTATTTTAGTTAGTGATCATTTCTTTTAAATTTAACTAACACACAGGATTTGAATGCCAAATTAGTTTCACATTCACTGTACATTAATCATTACTAGTACAGAGCTCACTTTGAGTGAGCAACGTCACAATCCATAACGATTTGGCATTGATGATAACCTCTCTTTACTTGACAAACTGTGGAAGTAAAGCTGACGGTGACCACTACTGTCACAGGCATACACCTTACTGCTACACTTTGCATACACTACATCTATACAGAGACATCTAAATCATTTCAATCAAAGATTGTGAAACTAGTTTACAAAAATAGTCTTGTGATAGTTCTTTATTTAAATAGTTAGTGGGTCGTAGAATTAAAAATATTTACTAAAATTTAAGTAAATTGACAAAATACTTCTGAAACGTTTTTATCACTTTGCTTAAACAAAAGTCAATTTGATGGTGACACCTTGCAGCTGTTTATATACAGATTTATTTTTGTATTTTAATATTATTAAGGATACTAAAGAGACTTCTTTTTTACAACAAGGCTTTTAAGAATTTTGTAATTTAATAAAACGCATTTAGCACTAGAATAATCTGTAATTTTAACAAAAGTAAGAGTTAGTTGATATAATATATTAGTTTCTGATTCTGTTTTATCATTTTTAGATTATTAAACCATAATGCTGACCCGCAAGGCTACAAACAACAACACCGAATTGAAGCTGAGGCAGGCACTAAAGGAGTTAAAGGAGTCCAGGGATACATGCAGCCAGCTAATACGTGAGCGTGATGACAGTGAAGAAGAAATCAAAAACATTGTCGGACGTAACTCACTGTTGAAGACCGAACTAGCCAGTTTGCATACTCAACATATGGAAGTGATTCTACAAAAAGATCAACTTGAGAGTACCATCAGCAGCTATGAAGAACAGTTTAGCACATATGAGAGAGCCCTGAACCGGATTGCTGACCTGGAACATGAACTGAATGATGCCAATAAGAAAATATCTGCCTTATTAGAGCAGCAACAACAACATGAGGTGGATAAAACTCAAAGCCTTTTTGAGCAGCTAATGCTCTCGCCTGGTATTCAGTTAGCTAATTCAGCTGTAACGGCTGGTGTTTGCGTTACACCCAGACCTAATATTTTAGGTGCTAATAAATTAAAGAAGTATATAAATATTCGAAAATTTATAAAGAAAACTGGAAGGTTAATTAAGAAAAATAATTGTTTTCATAAAAATATTGCTTTGCGGAAAGAAAAAATTAGTCTTTTGGATTCAATGGAAATTTACAGTAATAAATTAACTGAAAGCAGGCAAATGTATGACCGGGACACTAAACAATTGCAATTAAATATAATAAATTTGCATGAGTCACTTGAGTCAATGCAAAATAAATATTGTACTGCGCAGAAACAAATTGATGAACACATCAAATCTGCCACAGAGTTAGTTGAACTCTGCAAATATAAAAAATAAATAGTCAAATTGATACTTGTAATGATTTCTCTAAAGAGGAAAACATAATTCGGACACCTCAGAGCCCCTGTCATTCATTAACCTGCATAGAGACCTTAAAAAGTAACTATTGCAAACAGTCATTTAAATCAGCTACCTCATGCAAGTCAAAAGACACAAAAACTATTGTTTTCTCAGATAAACTGGGACAAGGTCTAGGAGTAACGATGAAAAATATATATAATAGAAATGTTATAAATGTATGTACACCTGGGAAGTCTTTTGAAGATATTGTGCATAGTTTATCTTTGTATGAAATAGATAGTTTGACCAACATAATTATTTTATGTGGCGACAGCTCCCAAGTTAGGAAACGTGAAATCTTGATGAATATTAACTTTTTATTGAAACTACAGTCTGAAACCGGCTGTAAATTAGTAATTAGCTCATTTCCTTACGCGAAAAACCTAACTAGGGAGCAGAATCAGCATATATATGAGTTAAACTCATATTTGTTCAACTTGATAAATTGTCATAGTGACAAGGTTTTATATTTTGATATTAATAATTTTATTAATAATTTTATTTTGACATCGGATACTATGTATCTTGCAAATAGGTTTAGGACAAAAATAGCTAAATTGTTAGCTTTTAATTTACAAGACACCTTTCAAGGTGGCAAGCCAAAGTCTTTTGACTCTGATTTTAGTAGCTTACCTACTAATAATAATTTAATTAATTTAAATAATATAAACACTTCTTTACAAAGTGAAAACGTCTCTAAATCGGCTTTAAACTAAAACATAAGACAACAGCCAAGCCCTCTTGCCTTAACGTATTATGTCAAAACATTCAGGGCCTGTCTGGCAAAGTCTTAGAGTTAGAATTATTTGCAGAATGTAATGACATTCATGTCATTTGTATAACTGAGCACTGGCTGAATCATTGTGATTTGTCATGTAGTGTGAATAATTTTCAGTTAGCAAATTTATTATCTAGGAAGACAACAACGCGTGGCGGCTCTCTAATTTTCGTAAAAAATAATATAAGCTACAGAGAAAGAAAGGATATTGTAAACCTTTCTATAGAACGTCATGTCGAGCTGTCATGTGTAGAATTAAAAAGCTTAGTCATTGTATGTGTATACCGACCACCTAAAGGTAATTTTGAAACATTTGAATCGGTGATGGAGGATGTGTTGAATAAGTTAAAGTTAAAAAATAAACCAATAGCAGTATGTGGCGATTTTAATGTTGATATTCTCGAAAGCTGTGCATTGACTACACGAATATTAACTTTGTTCAATTCTTTTAATTTAATTAATCAGTTCTTGGAGCCCACAAGGGTAACATCTCATTCAGCCACTTGCATAGATAATGTTTTTTCGGAGTCTGATCCGACTAACAAACTAGTCGTTAAAAATATTACATCCGACCATTACGGATTAAAGGTATCCTATGAATTAGATATTGTTGATGCGCCTAAAAGTATACAATGCAGGCCCGTTACAAAAACGCGACTACGTAATTTTGAAAATAATGTAGCTGATAAAGTTTCTACGATGCCATATGTGCATGATGATCCTAATGCGCTTTATGGAACCCTTTTTGAATTAGTAACGAATGAGTTCAATAATATCTTTAAGTCTAAAACGATTAAATGCACCCAGAAGTTAAAGTTTTGCGAATGGGCTACGACAGGTATTTATAAAAGTAGAAACAGGCTGTATGAACTATATAAATTAAGAGAAACTAATCACAGCCCTCGTTTCGTAGAACATGTAAAACAATATTCTAAGATTTTCAAAAAAGCATGTTCTAAAGCAAAGTCTATATTTTTAAAGGATAAAATTAAAAAGTCAAATAATAAAATCAAAACAACTTGGGATATTATTAAGCGTGAAACCGGAAAAGGTAAACAACATGACAACAGTCTAGCGCTTAACATTAATAACGCAAGAATAAACTCTGAAACAGAAATTGCTAATATTTTTGATAACTTTTTTGTAAATATACCATTAGTAACCACCTCTAATTTGAATTCTTCACCAGCTTCTGCTGTCTTGGTTCTTGAAAAACATGTGTCTGAGTGTAGTTCATTATTTAATTTTAAAGAAATTAATTCGAGCGATATAATCAAAACATTTAATTTACTTAAAATGAAAACTACCACTGATTTATGGGGCATATCTGTTACTGTACTTAAAAACATTATTCATGCTATTGCCCCTTATCTTGCTATTATATTTAATCAGTGTATCGCTCAAGGAATTTTTCCTGATTTAATGAAATTTAGCAAAGTGATACCTTTATTTAAATCAGGAAACAAAGAAGACCCAAGCAATTATAGACCAATATCAATATTACCCGCCTTAAGCAAAATATTTGAAAAAATAATACTAGAGCAATTATTGTCTCATTTCTCATTAAACAATCTCATGCATAGCAAACAATTCGGATTTATGAAGGGTCAGTCAACCACGGATGCTGGGGTTGCACTTTTAAAGCATGTGTTTGATGCCTGGGAAAAGTCGCAAAATACTCTTGGAATATTTTGCGACTTATCCAAGGCTTTTGATTGTGTTGATCACCGGACGCTGCTGTTGAAGCTAAATCATTACGGTGTAAAAAATAATGCCCAGAAACTAATACTGTCGTATCTCAGTTCCAGAACTCAGACAGTTGACATTAATGGAGTGAAATCAAACGGCTCTCAGATTAAACTAGGCGTACCTCAAGGCTCTATTTTAGGCCCTTTTCTATTTTTGGTTTATATTAATGATTTGCCTTTCTTTGCCAAAAACTTCTGTGATATTGTGTTGTTTGCAGATGATACTTCTTTAATATTTAACATAGACAGAAACAAAACCAATTTTGACGATGTAAACAAAGCACTGTCACAAGTACTCGGTTGGTTTAATTCTAACAATTTGCAGCTTAATGCAAAGAAAACAAAGTGCGTACTTTTTTCTCTGCCAAATGTACAGACGGTACCTGTAGAAATTGTAATCAACAACGAAAAACTGGATTTAGTACAATCAACGATCTTTCTGGGTGTAACTTTAGACTCGAAACTTCAATGGCATGCGCATATCGCAACATTAGCTGGTAAGCTTAGTTCTGCTTCCTACGCTATTAGAAAAGTACGACAGCTAACAGATGTTGATACTGCTAGAACTGTATACTTTAGTTATTTCCATAGCATCATGTCATATGGCATTCTTTTGTGGGGATTAGCGGCTGGCATCAATGCTATATTCATCTTGCAAAAACGAGCAATCAGAGCCATCTATAAACTAGGCTCCAAAACTTCGCTTAGAGACAAGTTCAAGGAAATAGGTATACTGACAGCTGCATCTCAATTTATATTAAATTGCATTCTTTTTGTACGTCGCAATATTAACTTGTATACCAAACATGGTGATTTACACAATCGTAATACTAGAAATAGAAACAAGCTCGTAATGCCTCGGTACCGTTTAGAAAAGGTACACGGATCTTTCGTTGGTCAAGGTATACACATATATAACAAAATCCCAAGTGATATCTTGGATTTACCATATCTAGAGTTTAAGAATCATATAAAGAGTGGCCTCCTCAAAAAAGGCTATTACACTGTAAATGATTATTTGAACGACAAAACACCTTGGTCGTAACACTCGTAACAAATGTTCCTAGTATGATATTGTGAGTCGTGTCCTATATTTTATATTATTACCGTTTATATTAGTTAAGCTTTTAATTCGGTCATTTAAAGTAGGCAGTTTGAGTATGTCATGCTCACTAAAACATTTCTACGGTGGTGGCGTGTGAGGCGGGTCGTTACGTTCCCTAAAATATGGTTGAGCGAAGCGATGGCTGGTTCATGCGTCATGCTCGTGAACGGGTGCTGCCAGTGGGAATGGGTCTGCTCTTATCGGCTTGCCTTAAAATGTGTTTTCTTTTGTTTTTATTCATTTTATTAAGAATTACATTTGAAACATGTATGGCGCAACTTGCAGTATATAGTAGAATTGTCTTTTGTTTTAAACTAATATTAAAGCTTTAAGTAGAGTTCCTAAGTAACTGAAAATTGTTCACCGCTATGATCATTAGTTCGCCTATACTTAACTGTATTTATCATAACCCATTGTGTAATTGTGATGGAAACTGACCTTAGTCATACCATGTTAAGGTCATTTTTCAATTTGACGACTCTGTATGAAATAAGACAGGGAGAAAAAAACAACCCTTGGAGTTTCTTGCCGGTTCTTCTCCAAGGCCTCTCGCTGTAGGGTTTGCGAACCGATGGCGTAGCTTCTATGACGTTCACAAGTATTGTAAATAACAATCTAAATTGAATAAACAAATTTGAATCTTGAATCTTGAATCTTGAATCTTGAATCTATTTCTTGTCAAAATAGTACCAAAAACCGAGTTTCATCAAAATCGTCCCACAAACAAAAAAATTGGCCGCGATCTTGGATTTTTTATAATTTTACCATTGCGTTGCTGTTTTCTGGTCAAAATTGTACCAAAAACCGAGTTTCATCAAAATCGGCCAACAAACAAAAATTTGGGCGCCATCTTTAATTTTTTACATTTTTGACATTGCGTTGCTACATTCTTATCCAAATAGTACCAAAAATCGAATTTCATCAAAATCGGCCCACAAACACAAAAGTTGGCCGCTATCTTGGAATTCTTACATTTTTAAAATTGCTTTGCTGTTTTCTTGTCAAAATAGTACCAGAAACCGAGTTTCATCAAAATCGGATAACAAATAAAAATTTGGGCGCCATCTTTAATTTTTTTACATTTTTGACATTGCGTTGCTATTTTCTTGTCTAAATAAAACCAAAAACCGAGTTTCATCAAAATCGGCCCACAAACAACAAAGTTGGCCGCTATCTTGGATTTTTAATATGTTTTACATTGCGTTGCTGTTTTTTTGTCAAAATAGTACCAGAAACCAAGTTTCATCAAAATTGGTCCAAAAACTTAAAAGTTGGCCGCCATCTTGGAATTTTCAAAAATTTTATCATTGCATTGCAGTTTTCTTGTCAAAATAGTACCAAAAACTGAGTTTCATCAAAATCGGCCATCAAACAAAAAAGTTGGCTGCCATTTTGGATTTCCAATATTTTTATCATTGCGTTGCTGTTTTCTTAGTACCAGAAACCGAGTTTCATCGAAAACGGCCAAGAAACAAAAAAGTTGGCCGCCATCTTGGATTTAACATTGTGTTGCTGTTTTCTTGTCAAAATAGTACCAAAAACTGAGTTTCATCAAAATCGGCCGATAAACAAAAAAGTTGGCCGCCATCTTGGATTTTTCAAAAATTTTATCATTGCGTTGCAGTTTTCTTGTCAAAATAGTACTAAAAACCAAGTTTCATCAATATCAAACAAACAAAAAAGTTGGCCGCCATCATATTATTCCCATATGATAACGTCTCGTTCTCGTGCAGTCCACGCGGTCGAAACCGCGGGCGGAAGGCTAGTCACAATATAAACCTGTGAACTTTGCCATATCTATATACCTTTTTAGTAAGTTAGTCAAGCAAGATGTATAAAATGTAACTCCTTTTTTTCGGCGAAGTCTTACAACTATACGCGTGACAACCCTTACAGTATTACAACTGTCTGGACATCGGCGGCATTGGGCGTTTTCACATTGGACGATAACGGTAACGACACGATATTACACCGATATCGTCCCGATATCGTCCGCCGATATCGGCACGATATCGTCACGATATCGGAACGATATCGGTGTGTGAAACGATAACCAGCAGCTTGCTATGCTATATATTGCTTGTCGCATTACGCCAGCTAAAGTAACCGCGCAGCTCCAAGTTTTATATTAGTTATTATACTAGTATAGGTATTCGAGGTAATAATGGCAGCAGTAAACAAATTACGTTTGCTTATATTTACGGCGAAAAAAACGATATCGTCAAAGAACATTTTGGGTTGATCCTATTCTTCAAGTGCGATATTTAGAAGGAACATATTACCTTCTCTTCGATAAACTGTGTGCGCGAAGTAAAATGTTTTATAATTTTTTTCGAATGAGCCAGGACACTTTCGAGGACATTTTATTTATTTGGTGGATCAACAGTTAAAATACCAATTATGAAACTATTAATAGCTACAGTAAACCAATTATAGATCCACACCAATAAGGCACATTATTTTTACATGCACATAATATTACTTACCTATATAAAAAAAGCGCCTTTAAAAAAATGACACCAAAAAGTAACAAATAAATAATACTCTAATCTCTACTGAATTAACACCAAATAACGTAAGTAAGTACTTTCAGTAAGGTATTATTTCTGACTTTTTGGCGGCATTTTTTTGAAGGCACTTTTATTTTTTACCCGTCTGCGGCGAAGCCAAAAAAGGGTTATGTATTTTTATAAAAATATTTTTTGTCATTCTTTTTAGTGCATCATGCAGGCAATTTTCGTGTACCTACCTATTATCTGAATTATTATTATTATTTGAATGACCGCAATGCATGGTCATGAATGTCATGATGTAACACATAACATAATCACTGTTTAATATGATGTATTTTTATACTAAGCAATTGTTGTATTAGTAACGATATGTTTTTTTTTTTGTAAATGTCGTTACCTAACTAAGAAACGCTGGCAAGTTTCTTGCGCCCATTCTTCTTGTCAGTTAAAAAAGTCTTGAATGGGTGGTAGGAAAATATTGACGATTCATAAGTACATATGTATTATGTCTAAGTGAATAAAGAATATTTTTATCTTTTTATCTTTATCTTATCTTGGTAAATAGTACCTATAGTATAAATACATCTTAGATTTCTGCGCGAACTGTCCATATAAATAAAACACTTTCACGGATTTTTTCACGCAATTTATTTAACAACAACCAAGTTGTTAAATAAATTGCGTGAAAAAATCCGTGATAGTGTTTTATTTATACCTATAGCACAGAATAAGCAACTTTTCATACAGTAGGCCGACGGAGACGTCTAGACAGGTCAATCGTGCGGGGCTTGCGGGGTGAGACGGGGGAGTGGTTGTCCCGAGTTACATACAACGCCGTTCATAGTAACTCGGGACAAGTCTTCCAGGGCTATCACGACTTTATCGTTATAATTTATTTTTAAATTAATATTATGTTGCATACGACATGTAGTGTGAGTGAGTGCAAATCTTCATCTCGCTTATTAAAAAAAAGGCAAATTTCCAAAATCCAAGATGGCGGCCAACTATTTTGTTTGTGAGCGGATTTTGATGAAACTTGGTTTTTAGTACAATTTTGACAAGAAAACAACAACACAATGTTAAAAAAATAAAAAAATACAAGATGGCGGCCGACTTTTTTGTTTGCAGGCCGATTTCAATGAAACTCACTTTGTGGTTCTATTTTGACCAGAAAACAGCAACGCAATATTAAAAGTATAAAAAAATTCAAGATGGCGGACAAATTTTTTGTTAGCAGGCCGATTTCGATGAAACTCAGTTTCTGGTACTATTTTGACAAGAAAACAGCAACGCAATGCTAAAAATATTAAAAATCCAAGATGGCGGCCAACTTTTTTGTTTGTAAGCCGATTTTGATGAAACTTGGTTTTTAGTACAATTTTGACAAGAAAACAACAACACAATGTTAAAAGTATTAAAAAATCCAAGATGGCGGCCAACTTTTTTGTTAGCAGGCCGATTTCGATGAAACTCAGTTTCTGGTACTATTTTGACAAGAAAACAGCAACGCAATGTTAAAAATATAAAATCCAAGATGGCGAACAAATTTTTTGTTTGCTGGCCGATTTCGATTAAATTCAGTTTCTGGTACTACTTTAAACAAAAAATTTGGCCGCCATCTTGAATTTTTATATTTTTAACATTGCGTTGCTGTTTTCTTGTCAAAATAGAACCAGAAACTGAGTTTTATTGAAATCGGCCTGCAAACAAAAAAGTTGGCCGCCATCTTGATTTTTATATTTTTTACATTGCGTTGCTGTTTTCTTGTCAAAATAGAACCAGAAACTGAGTTTTATCAAAATCGGTCCACAAACAAAAAAGTCGGTTGCCATCTTGGATTTTTATCATGTTTAACATTTCGTTGCTGTTTTCATGTCAAAATAGTACCAGAAACTGAGTTTTATCAAAATCGGCCCACAAACAAAAAAGTCGGTTGCCATCTTGGATTTTTATCATGTTTAACATTACGTTGCTGTTTTTGTGTAAAATAGTACCAGAAACTAAGTTTCATCAAATCGGCTTTCAAAAAAAAAGTTAGGCGCCGCCTTGTTTTTTTTTTATTTTTGACATTGCGTTGTTGTTTTCTGGTCAAAATAGAACCACAAACTGAGTTTCATTGAAATCGGCCTGCAAACAAAAAAGTTGGCTGCCATCTTGGATTTTTAAATTTTTAACATTGCGTTGCTGTTTTCTTGTCAAAATAGAACCAGAAACTGAGTTTCATTAAAATCGGCCTGCAAACAAAAAAGTTGCCCGCCATCTTGGATTTTTTAATACTTTTAACATTGTGTTGTTGTTTTCTTGTCAAACTGTACTAAAAACCAAGTTTCATCAAAATCGGCTCACAAACAAAAAAGTTGGCAGCCATCTTGGATTTTTAATATTTTTAACATTGCGTTGTTGTTTTCTTGTCAAAATAGTACCAGAAACTATGTTTCATCAAAATCGGATAACAAAAAAAAAGTTGGTCGCCATCTTGTTTTTTATTTTATTTTTGACATTGTGTTGTTGTTTTCTTGTCAAAGTTGTATTAAAAACCAAGTTTCATCAAAATCGGCTCACAAATAAAAAAGTGGGCCGCCATATTGGATTTTTAATATTTTTAACATTGCGTTGCTGTTTTCTTGTCAAAATAGTACTAGAAACTGAGTTTTATTGAAATCGGCCTGCAAACAAAAAAGTTGGCCGCCATCTTGGATTTTTTTATACTTGTAACATTGCGTTGTTGTTTTCTTGTCAAAATAGTACCAGAAACTGAATTTAATCGAAATCGGCCAGCAAACAAAGAATTTGTCCGCCATCTTGGATTTTTATATTTTTAACATTGCGTTGCTGTTTTCTGGTCAAAATAGAACCACAAACTGAGTTTCATTGAAATCAGCCTGCAAACAAAAAAGTCGGCCGCCATCTTGGACTTTTAATACTTTTAACGTTGTGTTGTTGTTTTCTTGTCAAAATAGTACCAGAAACAAAGTTTTATCAAAATCGGCTTACAAAAAAAAAGTTGGCCGCCATCTTGGTTTTTTTATTATTTTTGACATGGCGTTGTTATTTTCTTGTCAAAATTGTACTAAAAACCAAGTTTCATCAAAATCGGCTTACAAACAAAAAAGTTGGCCGCCATCTTGGATTTTTAATATTTTTAACATTGCCTTGCTGTTTTCTTTTCAAAATAGTACCAGAAACTGAGTTTCATTGAAATCGGCATGCAAACAAAAAAGTTGTCCGCCATCTTGGATTTTTTAATACTTTTAACATTGTGTTATTGTTTTCTTGTCAAAATAGTACCAGAAACTATGTTTCATCAAAATCGGCTTACAAAAAAAGTTGGCCGTCATCTTGGTTTATTTTTATTTTTGACATTGCGTTGTTGTTTTCTTGTCAAAATTGTACTAAAAACCAAGTTTCATCAAAATCGGCTCACAAACAAAAAAGTTGGCCGCCATCTTGGATTTTTTTATACTTTTAACATTGCGTTGTTGTTTTCGTGTCAAAATAGTACCAGAAACTAAATTTCATCAAAATCGGCTTACAAAAAAAAGTTGGCCGCCATCTTGTTTTTTTTATTTTTGACATTGGGTTGTTGTTTTCTTGTCAATATTGTACCAAAAACCAAGTTTCATCAAAGTCGGCCCGCAAACAAAAAAGTTGGCCGCCATCTTGGATTTTGGAAATTTTCTTTTTTTATAATCGAGATGAAGATTTGCACGCACTCACACTACATGTCGTATGCACCATATTATTAATTTAAAAATGAATTATAACGATAAAGACGTGATAGCCCTGGAAGACTTGTCCCGAGTTACTATGAACGGCGTTGTATGTAACTCGGGACAACCACTCCCCCGTCTCACCCCGCAAGCCCCGCACGTTTGACCTGTCTAGACGTCTCCGTCGGCCTACTGTATGAAAAGTTGCTTATTCTGTGCCTATAGTATGTAAGGATGTACACATAAACCGCATCAATCACAAATACTCATCTGATGTAAAACGTATCAAAATCGATTCAGCCAAACGTGAGATATTCACGGACAAACATACATAATGTACATAAAGAGTCAAACTGAGAACCTCCTTTTTCAAAGTCGGATGTAATACCAAAACCTTCTCCTAAATGTAACGAATACTTTTCTGAAAACCGCATCTCGCGGACAAACCTTCATACATACATTCGGGTCAAACTGAGAACCTCCTTTTTTGAAGTCGGTTAAAATACTAAAACCTTATCCTAAATGTAACAAATACTTTCCTGAAAACCGCATTAAAATCAGTTCAGCCAAAAGCGAGATAATCGCGGACAAACATACATACAAAAAAATACAGGTCAAACTGAGAAGCTTCTTTTTTTTGAAGTCACTTAAAAATTATTACTATCGTTCGGTCATTGTCGATATTACATACTCGAAATAGAAGGGAGAGGTGAGGCAGGAGGAGATCCACCTCCTCTCTTCTCTCCACCAATCAACAAGCAGGCATAATCGTCGCGGAACTCACACCTAGCAAATCAAGAAACAAGCGCTACCTAGCGGTGGCTTTTAGCGTAAAAACCCAAAAATGCAGTAAATAACAGATAAACTGTTAATTACCCTTGGTTACTTTCGTTAATAACCGGCTTCGCATCTTCCGCACTTGTGTCGTCACCGATATCGGCACGACAGACGATATCGTTGACGGTAACGACACAGTGTGAAAGCATTTAGTAGTGATTGTATGAAACTGCCAGTCCGACGATATCGTGCCGATATCGTGTCGTTACCGTTATCGTCCAATGTGAAAACGCCCATTCTCGCCAATGGGCGTTTTCACATTGGACGATAACGGTAACGACACGATATTACACCGATATCGTCCCGATATCGTCCGCCGATATCGGCACGATATCGGCACGATATCGTCACGATATCGGAACGATATCGGTGTGTGAAACGATAACCAGCAGCTTGCTATGCGGTTAGTCGCATTACGCCAGCTAAAGTAACCGCGCGGCTCCAAGTTTTATATTAGTTATTATACTAGTATAGGTATTCGAGGTAATAATGGCAGCAGTAAACAAATTACGTTTGCTTTATCTTTTATATTTACGGCGAAAAAAACGATATCGTCAAAGAACATTTTGGGTTGATCCTATTCTTCAAGTGCGATATTTAGAGGGAATATATTACCTTCTCTTCGATAAACTGTGTGCGCGAAGTAAAATGTTTTATAATTTTTTTCGAATGAGCCAGGACACTTTCGAGGACATTTTATTTATTTGGTGGATCAATAGTTAAAATACCAATTATGAAACTATTATAGATCCACACCAATAAGGCACATTATTTTTACATGCACATATTACTTACCTATATAAAAAAGCGCCTTTAAAAAAATGCCACCAAAAAGTAAAAAATAAATAATACCTCTATACTGAATTAACACCAAATAACGTAAGTAAGTACTTTCAAGACGTCGGGCAGTCGGGCACTTCAAAGTACTTACCTACTTAAGTTATTTGTTGTGAATACAGTATTAGAGTTAGAGGTATTATTTCTGACTTTTTGGCGGCATTTCTTTGAAGGCACTTTTATTTTTTATAAAAATATTTTTTGTCATTCTTTTTAGTGCATCATGCAGGCAATTTTCGTGTACCTACCTGTTATCTTGGTAAATAGTACCTATAGTATAAACACATCTTAGATTTCTGCGCGAACTGTCCATATAAATAAAACACTTTTACGGATTTTTTCACGCAATTTATTTAACAACAACCAAGTTGTTAAATAAATTGCCTGAAAAAATCCGTGATAGTGTTTTATTTATACCTATATCACAGAATAAGCAACTTTTCATACAGTAGGCCGACGGAGACGTCTAGACAGGTCAATCGTGCGGGGCTTGCGGGGTGAGACGGGGGAGTGGTTGTCCCGAGGTACATACAACGCCGTTCATAGTAACTCGGGACAAGTCTTCCAGTGCTATTACGACTTTATCGTTATAATTTATTTTTAAATTAATATTATGTTGCATACGACATGTAGTTTGAGTGAGTGCAAATCTTCATCTCGCTTATTAAAAAAAAGGCAAATTTCCAAAATCCAAGATGTTTGTTTGTGAGCCGATTTTGATGAAACTTGGTTTTTAGTACAATTTTGACAAGAAAACAACAACGCAATGTCAAAAATAAAAATAAACCAAGATGGCGGCTAACTTTTTTTTTGTAAACCGATTTTGATGAAACTTAGTTTCTGGTACTATTTTGACAAGAAAACAACAACGCAATGTTAAAAGTATAAAAAATCCAAGATGGCGGCCAACTTTTTTGTTTGCAGGCTGATTTTTATGAAACTCAGTTTCTGGTACTATTTTGACAAGAAAACAGCAACGCAATGTTAAAAATATTAAAAATCCAAGATGGCGGCCAACTTTTTTGTTTGTGAGCGGATTTTGATGAAACTTGGTTTTTAGTACAATTTTGACAAGAAAACAACAACACAATGTTAAAAGTATAAAAAAATACAAGATGGCGGCCGACTTTTTTGTTTGCAGTCCGATTTCAATGAAACTCAGTTTGTGGTTCTATTTTGACCAGAAAACAGCAACGCAATATTAAAAGTATAAAAAAATTCAAGATGGCGGACAATTTTTTTGTTAGCAGGCCGATTTCGATGAAACTCAGTTTCTGGTACTATTTTGACAAGAAAACAGCAACGCAATGTTAAAAATATTAAAAATCCAAGATGGCGGCCAACTTTTTTGTTTGTGAGCCGATTTTGATGAAACTTGGTTTTTAGTACAATTTTGACAAGAAAACAACAACACAATGTTAAAAGTATAAAAAAATACAAGATGGCGGCCGACTTTTTTGTTTGCGATCCGATTTCAATGAAACTCAGTTTGTGGTTCTATTTTGACAAGAAAACAGCAACGCAATATTAAAAGTATAAAAAAATTTAAGATGGCGGACAAATTTTTTGTTAGCAGGCCGATTTCGATGAAACTCAGTTTCTGGTACTATTTTGACAAGAAAACAGCAACGCAATGTTAAAAATATTAAAAATCCAAGATGGCGGCCAACTTCTTTGTTTGTGAGCCGATTTTGATGAAACTTGGTTTTTAGTACAATTTTGACAAGAAAACAACAACACAATGTTAAAAGTATTAAAAAATCCAAGATGGCGGCCAACTTTTTTGTTAGCAGGCCGATTTCGATGAAACTCAGTTTCTGGTACTATTTTGACAAGAAAACAGCAACGCAATGTTAAAAATATAAAATCCAAGATGGCGGACAAATTTTTTGTTTGCTGGCCGATTTCGATTAAATTCAGTTTCTGGTACTATTTTGACCAGAAACCAGCAACGCAATATTAAAAGTATAAAAAAATTCAAGACGGCGGACAAATTTTTTGTTAGCGGGCCGATTTCGATGAAACTCAGTTTCTGGTACTATTTTGACAAGAAAACAGCAACGCAATGTTAAAAATATTAAAAATCCAAGATGGCGGCTAACTTTTTTGTTTGTGAGCCGATTTCAATGAAACTCAGATTCTGGTTCTATTTTGCAAATATAATAGAATGGCTACAGTATAATAACTTAAAAGTGAATATATCAAAAACAAAATATTTGCAGTTTTATAGCCAAGGTGGAAAGAAACAGGAACTTCATTTGACATTTAATAATAAAACTATTGACGAAACAAATGATGCTACATTCCTGGGCATAACCTTAGACAACTCTTGTACATGGAAGCCGCATATTGACAAATTATGTTTAAAATTAAACCGTTTTGTGTATGTCTTGTGGCGTCTTAGTAAAATAAGTAATTTAAAAACAGTATTAAATGCGTATCATGGCTATGTAGTATCGAATATGAGATATGGAATCTGTACGGGACGGCCGTACATTTGTTGCTGGGATTGTCGTCAAAATGAAACGCTGCCTTTGGTTGAATCAGCCAGAGTTCTTGAGGGAGATAGCTTCGAGTTGGTTGTTGCTTGTCCGAGCGCTTGCTGAAGAGTGCATGCTCCAGACAAATCCGGCTTGTTATTTATACTCTCGCGGCTATCGCCCTCTCACTCTTACATTTTTATTTCTCTCTCTTACAATTTTATTACAATTGTTACGAATTTCTTAATTGTTATGTTTTTAAACTGTTACATGATTAGCTTATGTCTAAATAATACAATAGTAACGTTATTGTGCCTGTGGAATATTCATTTTGTGAGAAAAAGTGGAAAACAGGTTTTCGGTATAAATATACCTCGCCCCCCGCTTCCTCCGTACAAAACTCGGGCGCACGGGACGCGCGCCGCTCAGTCGTGTGCGGACGTCGTGGCGTTAGGATCTAAGTTTAGGTCATAGACATATGACCTAGGTCTTAAGTTTGGTGCCTAACTACCTAACTTTATCTTTTAGCTTTATTTAGTGTCTAGGTCTCTATACTATTTGTTTACTTATCTGAATGTCTATGACCTAACTAGCCTACCTACCTAAGTTTCCACAGGGCTTTAATGAAAAGGCAATCAGAAAGTATCTTTATTAAATACGAACACAAGTATACATTTCAAAACTTACAAACGAAACAATTATTTACTTAACTATTATACTAAATACTAACACGATTATAACTGTACAAACTTTATAGACGGAATTTATCTGTCGTCCGGAACAGAATCCTACTGTGGGGAAACTCAGTAATGTTAAATAGACTCTTTATTGCACAAAAACAGTGTATTAGGGCGATTTCTAACGTACCGCCTTTAACTAGTTGCAAACCGCTCTTTAAAAATCTACGATTATTAACTCTTCCTTGTTTGTACATTTACGAAACCTCAATTTTTGTGAAAACCAATATCCATTTGTTTGTGCGGCGACGAGAAAACTGCTTATTCAATGCCAGGTACCCAAACAAGCTGATGATGCCAAACTGTAAAACAGCTATCCATTAAAAAAATTCATATACCATGGGTGTAAAAATCTATAATCATCTGCCTGAAACGATAAAAGAATTGCCTATTAATTTATTTAAGCGTGCTTTACATACCTGGTTAATTGAAAAATGTTTTTATAATTTGACCGATTTTCTTGAATGTAAATAACAATACCTATTTGACATTAATTAGAAAGTTTCTAGATAATATTTGACATGCCAACACTTAACTTGTTACCGTGTAATATTGACTTTAACACTTTTGACATCTAGCTTATTCAACCTTTCAAATACCTATTTATTAATTTTATTTGTACTTTTGACATGAAGCGCCAATCTATTTGTAATGATATTTAGTTATTGTATTTTATTTTTAATATTGTTTAATTAATGTTTCAGTATAATGGCACCTAACTGTATATTATAATGTAAAATTTTGCATGCTGGAAACGGCTAATTGTGAAATCAAATTTAATATCTCTGTAAACCACAGTTAACGCAAATAAATTAATTTCATTTCATTTCATTTATTGAAATCGGCCTGCAAACAAAAAAGTTGGCCGCCATCTTGATTTTTATATTTTTAACATTGCGTTGCTGTTTTCTTGTCAAAATAGAACCAGAAACTGAGTTTTATCAAAATCGGCCCACAAACAAAAAAGTCGGCCGCCATCTTGGATTTTTATCATGTTTAACATTTCGTTGCTGTTTTCTTGTCAAAATAGTACCAGAAACTGAATTTCACCGAAATCAGCCAGCAAACAAAAAAGTTGTCCGCCATCTTGAATTTTTATATTTTTAACATTGCGTTGCTGTTTTCTTGTCAAAATAGTACCAGAAACTGCGTTTCATTGAAATCGGCGTGCTAACAAAATAGTTGGCCGCCATCTTGGATTTTAATACTTTTCACATTGTGTTGTTGTTTTCTTGTCAAAATGTACTAAAAACCAAGTTTCATCAAAATCGGCTCACAAACAAAAAAGTCGACCGCCATCTTGGATTTTTATCATGTTTAACATTTCGTTGCTGTTTTCTTGTCAAAATAGTACCAGAAACTGAATTTCACCGAAATCAGCCAGCAAACAAAAAAGTTGGCCGCCATCTTGAATTTCTATATTTTTAACATTGCGTAGCTGTTTTCTTGTCAAAATAGTACCAGAAACTGCGTTTCATTGAAATCGGCGTGCTAACAAAATAGTTGGCCGCCATCTTGGATTTTTAATACTTTTAACATTGCGTTGCTGTTTTCTTGTCAAAATAGAACCAGAAACTGAGTTTCATCGAAATCGGCCTGCTAACAAAAAAGATGGCCGCCATCTTCGATTTTTTAATATTTTTAACACTGCGTTGCTGTTTTCTTGTCAAAATAGTACCAGAAACAAATCGGCTTACAAACAAAAAAGTTGGCCGCCATCTTGGATTTCTTTATATTTTTAACTTTGCGTTGATGTTTTCTTGTCAAAATAGTACCAAAAACCGAGTTTCATCGAAATCAGCCTACAAACAAAAAAGTCGGCCGCCGTCTTGAATTTTTTAATAATTTTGACATTGCATTTGCATTATTAAATTATATTATTAATTTAATATCGCAATACCAATGTACCCACCCGGGGTCGTAAAAGGTCCACGGTCACATTTTAAAGTGACAACCCTTACGTACTTACGTAAATACCTATACAGGCGTCGGCATCGCCCCACTTCAAGGGCGTCGTCCAACTTTATAGAAAGATTGCTTAAACTGTGCCTATAGTATGTTAGGAATGTACACATAAACCGCATCAATCACAAATACTCATCTGATGTAAAACGTATCAAAATCGATTCAGCCAAACGTGAGATATTCACGGACAAACATACATAATGTACATAAAGGGTCAAACTGAGAACCTCCTTTTTCAAAGTCGGTTGTAATACCAAAACCTTCTCCTAAATGTAACAAATACTTTTCTGAAAACCGCATCTCGCGGACAAACCTTCATACATACATACGGGTCAAACTGAGAACCTCCTTTTTTGAAGTCGGTTAAAATACTAAAACCTTATCCTAAATGTAACAAATACTTTCCTGAAAACCCGCTTTAAATCAGTTCAGCCAAAAGCGAGATAATCGCGGACAAACATACATACAAAAAAATACAGGTCAAACTGAGAAGCTTCTTTTTTTTGAAGTCACTTAAAAATTATTACTATCGTTCGGTCATTGTCGATATTACATACTCGAAATAGAAGGGAGAGGTGAGGCGGGAGGAGATCCACCTCCTCTCTCCTCTCCACCAATCAACAAGCAGGCATAATCGTCGCGGAACTCACACCTAGCAAATCAAGAAACAAGCGCTACCTAGCGGTGGCTTTTAGCGTAAAAACCCAAAAATGCAGTAAATAACAGATAAACTGTTAATTACCCTTGGTTACTTTCGTTAATAACCGGCTTCGCATCTTCCGCACTTGTGTCGTCACCGATATCGGCACGACAGACGATATCGTTGACGGTAACGACACAGTGTGAAAGCATTTAGTAGTGATTGTATGAAACTGCCAGTCCGACGATATCGTGCCGATATCGTGTCGTTACCGTTATCGTCCAATGTGAAAACGCCCAATGTCAAACGCGATGACTGACTGTATGTAGTAAGTAGACTGGTTCCATGAATGAAGCCTTCTCTCTGTAATAAATACGTAGTAGGTTTTATAGGTACCTACATAAATTTTACCTTTCTGCATTCCTCTATGTTTATTATTGTGCCAAATCTAATTTTTCTTTGCTTTATCAACAAATGAGTGTGAAGTTTCTAACGCCAAAATTTAAAAATTACTTGTAATTTAAACCATCTGTTTCTCATAAAAAGGTTAGGAATCAGCGTACTTATATCAGACGGCTCCTGGCCTTAAATTCTTAGAACAGAAATGAAAACGATCGAAAGCGCAATTAAAGTGACTCTTAATAACACCAGCTCTTAAGTTCAAACTCGTTTGCAACAGTGTAGCGCACGGAACGGCAACGCCGCACTTAGCTGCGTCCAAGACCATTATTTTGAATTTTTTGGCGGGAAAACAGTTTTTTGCCTATAATTTTGAAACTAAGAGGCCCAGAGATTTGAAATCATGCCTCGTGTTTGCACCAACTATAAGGTTTTTTTTTATATATAATACGAAACTCTTACTTATACAGTTACAGTGATTCACCATGTGTCAGCCCGTGTTACGTGTCACCAGCTTACACATACTTATCGGTTCGTAGCTCCAAAACTATTTTACCTAAAGATTTGATATTTTTGGTTCTTATTGCATCAATTTTGCAGCAACTTTTGAGGTATAACACATCATCGTACCTTATATAATTACGAAGATACAGATGTGCAAGCCAGAGACACGGTACTCCAGCTCGCACACACTTTTATGATCGTAGTTTCAACAGTATTAGAGTGTGACGGTTAGTTTTTCTGGTTCTCATTGCACCAATTGTGCATTAACTTTTGGACTATAGTCTAAAACCCTAACCTCACTGGTTTGCCGGCTTGTGTAAGCTGGTGACACATTTCTCCAGCTAACACACAAAAAACAACTCATAGTAACGAACTTCTGGTTGCGCTAAAATTATTACTGACACGTTTGATTGCATCAACTTTGCATCAAAATAGAGCATGCTTAGAATTTCTCTACGTCTGAAGCTAGAAACATATTTCGCTGGCGCAGCGCAGCGCAGCGTCGACCCGGGTGTGCATACTTTACTAGCGTGGCGCAGCGTTACCTGACGAAATTTTTGATCAGTGTCAATCGAGTCGTTGCCGAGCTAACATCTGCATTATGTTTTCTTCTAATTTTGAAAACAATTTCTGTTCTTACTTGAACATATTAAATCCAAAAAAAATATGTTGATGATTACGATGATAATATGATGATGAATGAAGACGAGATGCAATTTATATCTATACTAATACTATAAATACACTTTGTTTGTTTGTAATAGATAAACTCAAAAAATACTGAACCGATTTTAGAAATATTTAGTGTAATTTATTTTCAAATCAGAATTATACATTATTTTTGTTATAAAATTAAAAAGTATAGTGTACTAAAAACACTTTAATATAACGGTTTTACAAAACAATAAAACCGATATTATGTGCCGAGAGGGAAAACATACAGCATTGTCTATGAAGAAGCAGTGTGTACTTAGCTTTACGATGGTGTGGTCTGGCCTTTAGCCATGGACAAAGTCGATCTTCCACTATTCGTCCGCTAGGTGTCGCCTGTGTCCCCAGCTAGGGCGGAAGGTGTTTGCCGCCATTCCGAGTCTCATAGTCTTCACCAGGCGTTGGAATCACCCATAGGGCGTTTGTGCACTACACTGAATTTTACCGATCCGGCGGTCCGGTTTTTTACGGACCGATATGGCAGCTATGAAAAACATATGAGCGCTTGTGCACCACACTGAATTTTACCGTCCGTCATTTTACTTTTCCCCATTCCGGACCGTTTTTTTCCGTTCCGAGATGACGGCAATGAAAAACATATGCGCGCTTGTGCACTACACTGAATTTTACCGTCCGGAAAAAAACGGATGGTTGTATTTTAATCATATGTCACTTCGCTTCCCGTCTGTCTGGCACTATATATGCTTAAATCTTTAAAACTACGAAACAGATTTTCATGCGGTTTTCACTAATAGGTAGCGTGGTTCTTCAGGAAGGTTTTAATATATAATTTATGAAAGTTTTGTGTAAATTGGTAGAAATATAACGATAATTGTCGAAAGTGCCGGCAAACGGCAAGCCGCCCGGGAGCTTTCTGCAAAAACGCTGCCTAATCCTTTCGAGGTTAAAAAAAATTAATGCATGTTGGAATATTCCTCTTCCATAGATCTACAAAAAAGTCCGCGATAGCATATGTCTATCTTTTAAGGATAGCATATTATAGCCATATTATCTCTTAAAAAATGGTTACGAACAATGCGGTAATTTGGAAAGCTATTTAAACGGATACCGCAGCAACAACGGATACGCAGCAGGAAACCCTTATCAATCTAAATACGTTAGTTGCTTTAAGCATTTCATGCACATTATTTTACTCTTTTACACCATATAATTTAAATGAATATCTTAGGAGTTATCGCAAATAAATTAACGCACTCCAAAATAAATTCAAGCGCCTTTCTCGATTGACGACCGATTTGGCGCAGGAGTAGGCTACCCACCTTCTGCGCAAGTGGTCTCGGGTTCGATTCCCGAACAAGACAAATATTTGTGTGCATGAACATGTCTATTTGTCTTGGTCTGGGTTTTAACTATGTATAATATGTATGTATTTACAAACAAAAAGTATTTAAGTAAGTATATATTTATCCGTTATCAAGTTTTCCATGATACAGTTTCTTAATGAAATTAAAATGGGCTTAGATAATTGGTGTGAATGTAAGAAGTTATTTATTTATTATTATTAATATTATTTCTCACCAATAACACGTAATATATCTAGCACCAAAAATATGGTTTTTGAAATTTTTGTTTGCCTGTCTGTCTGTCTTTTGTCCGTGTTTCACGCAAAAACTACTAAGCGGATTTTAATGAAACTTTTTTTTGTTACATAGCTAGCTGTAGACATTCGATAGTAGTTAAAAAATAATTTTTCATCCTGCCTCAATTAATTGTGATTTCGGTAAATGACCCTGTCAGGTACCTTTCACTGATAAGAGGATGAACCCAAAATTCTTTCTGTCTTCTACGTCTTCGTACATAAAACAATAAAGCAAGTAATTGCCGACGTTCCAAGGAACTCATTATTCCTCTCGTTTAAAACGCGTCCGTAGAGTGTAGTTTCAAAGAGATCACTGCGCTGCCCCGGCCAGTAAAAAACCGGACAAGTGCACAAGCTACCATCCGTGTTTTTCATGCCACGCCGGTCCGGAAAAAAACGGACCGCCGGATCGGTAAAATTCAGTGGTAGTGCACAAACGCCCATAGAATAGGTTAAAACTTAGTGGCCGGTAGCCCCGATACCCATTCATTGGCTATAATTAAGACCGCCATTTTGTTGGGGTGCCCCCATTGGCTAAAATTAAGGCTGTCACTTTTTTCAAGAATTTCAAGATGATGTTTATTTAGTTTGTGTTTTTTTACTCATTTCGGTTTTCTAGTATTCTTTAGATGTTTTTCCACTTTTTCTCAGATATTTCTTTACAGAAATATGGATACATTATTCGAAGATGCCTTCGGTACACGTAAGTAAATCTATTTACGTACCTAGTTTTATGTATCAATTATTTATTACATTAACCTAAATTTTAGTTTTGTTGTTTTAGGTAATTCCAAGAGGCAACATTGTATTTCTTAAAACTAACCAAAACAAAAGAAAATACAGTTCACAACTTAACCGGAGTAAAGAAGATTCGGTTTCTCAGAAAGTTATGAAATTTATCAAAGGCTAAAGAGTCGCAATAGTTTTTACAAGTGCGTCATTCCTGGCACCACGGAGGCCTCTTTAACCAAAGTTAAACTGTGGGAAAAGTTTTCTACCCTTTCACACCCATATGTGCTCATCCAGGAAAAGCTCCCTCCTGGCCTTGAACTTCCCAGATCATTATGGAGATCTTTAAATAGACTCCGTACCCAAGTTGGTCGAAGTAAAGACAACCTGTCCAGGTGGGGCTTCACCAGTAACACGGATCTCGCGTGCAGGTGTGGTTACACTCCACAGACCATGGCCCACTTCATTGATTGCTCTTTATGCCCGGACACCTGCACGCGTGAGGATCTCATGTTGGCTGCAGATAACGCGGTGAGAGTGGCACAGTTTTGGGCCAACAACATATGATTTTGTACTTGTCATTGACATGTTGAAGAAGAAGTTATGAATGAAAGGTAGGTAATGTTTGTTTATTCTTTTTATATGAATGTAGTTAAGTAGGTATGTGTAATTAATTATTGATTAGTTTTGTTAAAAAAAAACCTTCCTAATACCTTATTTCGATATACATTTAGAAGTGATATCATATGGTGATAATGATAAAGCACAGTAGATGACTTGGGATTAAATTTAAATAATCAATTGTCACATTTAACAAGTTTCAATTTCGTGAAGTTGTTAATACCAAGTCAAGAGAAAATAACAGTGTAAGTAATCAATAACTTTGTCAAAACATTTAAAATGCCTTATCATCAAATTCATATTTCTGATTCTGACAAACAGAACAGAATTATAATAAATGTACCGGTGGGATAATATATGATTGTTGTCGGTACGAATGATGGTTTAGTGTGATTGTCTTTTGACTATGTTATAACTGTTACTGCTACCTACTATCTTAGATCTTACTTAATTATATATACTACCTCTCATCAGTCTATGTACAAAGCTTATCTACTTAATAACAGTTATTAACTATAAACATTGATTATCTATAACTTGTGCATAGCGGCACAACAAACAAAATGTGCTTTATACACACTACTCTTTCTTGATTTAAAAACTTTTCAGTTCAACTATCACTTATTTATTTATAAAATGTTATGGCAGATTATAGTAACAATATGTAGAATCTATACTAACCAAATCTAATCTTTTCAGATAACTTGAGTCTCAACGAGGTTCGTGGAGTGCTGCAAAGATGCCCGTGTCTGCCTATTCTTGCGGTAATAAGTTATCAAATCAGAATTATGGTGCAAATTACTGCTGTTAGTTGCTATATTGATTACTTACTGCATTAAATGTTTAACTATTAGAGTTAGGTTATTGCGTCTTGCATTGAAAGTGATATTAACAGTAAATAATGAAATGGCAGATACTAAATAATACTACTAGGAAAAATAGCATTAGCATTTGTGCGTAAAAATTATTTGCAAGCAGTTTAATTTTTCTTGTGGCTGATAAAGTATTTTTATTTCTTAGTTTATCTATTAAGTCAATTTAGTAAGTAATTTCATTACTCTCATTCTTTGTCTTGTATAAATCTCAACTTATACTTATGTACTTTGTATTTGATAAAATTATAATGTCAAGTAATAAATGCCTTCTTTCATCAAATGTGTTTTTTATTTGAGCAGAATTTAAAATAGTATATTACTAGGGTTGTACCAAACGTCGATGATTTGCACAACTATCGATAACGAATCAAGGGTGTCGATAGTTCTGGCAGCACTATGTTGTCAAAATCTAATCGGGGTCCGTCATTCACTAACAAACGGCCGCTATAAGGCTTGATTCCTATCTGTACTAGTCTATATAATTTGTGGTCTTCACCAGGAAGAACTTCCTGCAATGCTGTATGTTTTCCCTCTCGGCACATAATATCGGTTTTATTGTTTTGTAAAACCGTTATGCCCCCAGTACACGATGGCCGATCATGGTCGGCGACCATGACCAATACATCGTACATTGACACTTTTGAACGAACAAGTTTAAAAAGGTTCTATCAAAAGTGTCAATGTACGATGTATTGGTCTTGGTCGCCGACCATGGTCGGCCATCCTGTACTGGGGGCTTGATATTGATGTGCCTCCGGAAAACATACAGCATTGTCTATGAAGACGTGTTTGTTATCTGCTGGTGAAAATAATTAACACAACGCTATGATGATTAAGACATTTTATATTTATGTCTGATAAAAATAATGTTAAATTGTCATTATAATATAATAAGAAAGTTTTCAGAGTTAAAGAAAACGATCAAAATGGTTTTTACTTATTTCTAGGGAGACTAATCGTTTGCAATAATTGTTACAAAAATTATGTCTTGGACAATTTCCAATTGCCCCTAGAAAGTATTTTTTACCACCTCAAAGAGGCGAACAGATCTGCAGCTTCCTGAAGCTATCAGTAAGCACATTTTATACTTAATTTCATTAACTGCAGTATTAAGCTTTAATTAATTATTTAATTTAATTACTTTGTCTTTTAGTCATGACCTAAAAGAAGTATTCTCTAATTATCTCAAGAAGTATTACTGGTATTACTGCCGGTATATTTGAAATGGTTTCCAAGCTGGCTATGAACATGTGAGTCAGTTTCAAGCCCAAAATATGGAATAAGAAAACTGTTTTAATGGACTCTGCGTCCAGATGATAAGAATAGTACTTTGCTGATATACTAGCGATATCGAGGAGTTAATAATCTTAGACTTGGTTGGCAGAAAGCCACTTTAGGAATAGACTTGGGTCCCAACCACATTTAAAATTTCGTTTCAAGTTTCAGTTGGAGAATTATAGTTTTTCTCTGTGAAGTCCAAAGATTATAATAATTTTTCTGTTACAATAGATTTATCAAGAATTTATGCGATATTATAAGGCTTAGTCAGGAGATGTTAAGGATCGTCTTGATTATCACCATCTAAAATATCATCTACTTGCTGGCATATAAGCCGTTTAGGTAGATTTACGTCAGTTTTGTTTTTATTTAATAAATCTTTTCCTTCTTATGACCACTCATATTTGACTACCCCACCCCCAGTTTTTTAAATTTTCAGGTGATTTGTAATGCTTGAACCTGTGGAGGTGGCAGTAACAACGTTATACCTATCAGCGTCTTGGACAAGTGCAGGATTTCACGCGTGTGATCCAGAGATCGCGATTTCGGAACTTGTGATCAGAGAAAGAAAGCTCGAGTACACTCTGGCTCGACTATCATGCATGTTCTGTATAGATGAGTGCCCCAACTCTACTCGGAAGCGTCCGTTAGCTAGAAAGTGAGTAACTGGAGGTTCTAGTATTTTTGTCGAGTGGTTTATGGCTCCGCGCCACAACACACACAGCTGTGTGGCTCCGCGCCACATCATCTCTTGGCATACCTTTGTAGGAATCGAGATAGTATGTCGAAGTTACATTTTGTCGAATTAGCGTTACAATATTTGTGAGTAGTAGCGGCAGTGCGGCCGTGCCGTGGCCTACAGAATCTCGCCGGCCTCGCTATTACGCATAACGAAATTGGCAAAGCTCCGCCAGGGTACAGCAGACTCTAAAGTGCACGCAGGCCAGGCAGTACCTCTGTTCTATGAAGCGATCTAGACTCCTGTTGAATTTGTCTACTTGCTACTAAATTATTCGCTATATTTTGAATTTTCTGCTGTATTTCGCCGAATTCGGGAATACTCCCAGTGTTGAGAGGGCGTTAGGGTAGGTTTTTAGTAACTGACTGTACAAACCAGGTTTCTCCAGGTGCCTAACGGCCTCCGCAGTTTCTTGGTCCATCGGTCTATTAGTAGGCAGGTAAGACCTTGACGAACTTCCGGGTCGGGATAGGGTGTCCGCGACCCTGCAGGTAAGACCTTGACAAACTTCCGGGTCGGGATAGGGTGTCCGCGATCCGGCACGTTACTGGGTCTCAGCGACCCAGCACGTTAGTGTTGCAATAATTTTCTACGAACTTTCGCTGGTAGGGTCTACGCGACCCAGCACGTTACTGGGTATCCGCGACCCAGCACGTTGCTGTTGCAATAATTTTCGCCGAACTTTCGCTGATAGGGTCTCCGCGACCCAGCACGTTACCGGGTCTCCGCGACCCAGCACGTTGCTGTTGCAATAATTTTCAACGAACTCTCGCTGATAGGGTCTCCGCGACCCTGCACGTTATTGGGTCTCCGCGACCCAGCACGTTGCCGTTGCAATAATTTTCGACGAACTATCGCTGATAGGGTCTCCGCGACCCAGCACGTTACTGGGTCTTTGCGACCCAGCACGTTGCATTTGCAATAATTTTCGACGAACTTTCGCTGATAGGGTCTCCGCGACCCAGCACGTTGCTGTTGCAATAATTTTCGACGAACTCTCGCTGATAGGGTCTCCGCGACCCAGCACGTTATTGGGTCTTTGCGATCCAGCACGTTGCAGTTGCAATAATTTTCGACGAACTCTCGCTGATAGGGTCTCCGCGACCCAGCACGTTACTGGGTCTCTGCGACCCAGCACCAGGGGGGTGTCACTCCGCAGTTTAGGTACGTTCGGCCTGCGCGCCTGCCGGGCAGGCGAATGGCAGAAGGATGCCGCTCGGCTCGTACGCTCCACGTTCGCGCGTAAAACGATCGATCATTTCCGTGATTTTTGTGCACCGAACAATGACTACTAAACGTTCTTATAATCCGTATATAAGATACTGTTGTGTTTACGGGTGTCTAAATAAAAGAAAGAACAAAAGAAACAACAAAACCGAACTCGCAAGTCGCTCGCAACCCTTACCAGCGAGCGAGCTGTTTGAGGCATTCATAGAAATAGAAACGCTCGCGCGTAGCTATTGGGTACAGTTTTGCTTGTATGCGCGAACTCTAGGTTATTATAACAGTAGGCAAGCGATGACAAAGCAACCGGAATTGGACTTTATTTCCACGCAGAAAGATTTATTTTTATTTGAATGAGCTTGCAGAGTGAGTCTTCTGTGCCTTAGCACTATTATTTATTCTGTGCCAGCACGTTACTGTTGCAAAAGTGTATCAGCCTCCGCGTCGCAGCCTGTAGGCGCAACTTAGTAGGTGTAGGTCGTCATGACCTGACCTCTCAAACACTAAGCGGTTATATGAGACTGCGCTGCTGTCAGATCCCACAAACGAAAATGCAAACACAAAAACGAACCTTGATAATTGGTCCTTAAAACCACCCGATGCGATTGTGCAGTAGGGATACGAGTGTAGATTCCTTTACTCTAGTTTTATATCTAGTTTTTTTTTTCCATTCAGTCTCCAAGCTGAAGGAACACCGACTTCACGGAATGTGAAATATGACAGTGACTAGTTCTGACAAGTTATATGTGTTGGTGATGTAATTATAATTAGGTACTGTCTGCGCAAGTAATAATAAATAAAAAAGTGATGAGTTATTTTAATTAACTATTCGTTCAGCTTTCGAAGATTGGATGCATTATTCCATTGCTTTTCTTCCGCAGAAAAGGCTTGGAAATGAGACTGGGAGTCTTGTTTATAACAAACAGACCATAATCCTTCCTTTCAAAAGTGCCCGGATCAATCTGTTGTTACTGGTAATGTCATTGCATGTACATGTACTGGTATTGTCATTGCACTGGTATTGTCATTTAATGTTTCACTGTTACTTGTGAAGGCATTATTTTCTTTAAAAAAATGGTTAATGTGTGGCAAGAGCAAGATACACACATGAGATTCACTATTATTAACCCGCACAGATCAGTTTTGCGTATATAAAGGTAACTATATTGTGTTGACAAAACACACAGTTGGTAGTACGACCATAATGAAATACTATATAAACGTGTATAAAACAAACGTTACCTGTAATGTGCAAGATAGTGAAAGCCCAATTTACATGTGGGGTACTAACATTACGTTCTAATAAGATATATGAAGAAAATAATGTCAAATGTACGAAATAGCACATTGCTTTAATTTTTCAGTCTGTTTTATTATATTTTCGTTGCCGATGTGAAAGGAATTTGTTCCGTGAACATTTCTTAAATAATTTCAAAGATGAGGGTAGGTAAAAACCCAAGCTCATTTCTGGGAGCAAACGTAGCCTTTTTAATAAAATTCTACCGCCTTTAAATCAATTCACCTTTGTGTAAGTAAATTCAAAAGTTTATAAAGATTCACCCATGGGCAAAAGGGATAAAGACCCGCAATGCATGGTATTGATGTAACATAAACACTAGGCATTATGTTTTTTTTTTCTCTTTTTATTAATAACGTGTAATGAGTAACGATATAAATATCCTTAGCTCAGAAAACGCTAGCAAGTTTATTGTGCCTGCTATTCATGTTGGTTAGAAAAAATCGTAAACATAACTCTTTATTATTTTTAATTTCAATACCGGTTTGGTTAAAACATATCATGCAAAGCTTAAGCTTAAGCTTCCCTACAATTGTAGTGAACGTATTGCCGATTTTAAGAGTAACAAGGTTGAAATTCCATCATAAGTTTGAAAAGTTTCTTGTCAACTGGTTTGATGAACTTTTTATGTACATTTACTTAGTTCTAACAGTTTTGCATATCCAGTTGGTGTCTTGACATTGATACCAATCGGCTTAGTCAAGTTCTCATCAGTATTGTATTTGTAAAAAGACTGACCTGATATATCACGCATCGATCCGAGGATCGACCGTTACCTCAGCTCTTAGTTTCCTTTTCTCGGTGTTTGATGCTTGTTGATCAGTCTCACTGGAGCTGCTGGGGGTCTACCGGCTAAAAATATGAAGTTCAGATCCATATTACTGATTTCAAGCCCATACCCATAATATGGGCTTCAATTGGAGCTACCGGCTAACTGTTTTTCCGGATCTGGATTTCGCGAGTGAATGATAGTCGCGTCTTGTTGCATCATATCAAATAAATACCAATATTTAACAAAATATTATTATTTCTCTGCATTTTTTACTCTTATCATTTATATTTTAAATGACAACGGATAAAGTCGATAAAAACAATTAATTTAGTTCTTCATAGTATTAAAAAGAAGTATTCCTAAAATAAATAATGTACGTATCAATTAATAACCAAACGCAAATGACAAGCCTTTCTACAGTATTCCACTTATGGAAGATCTTTGTCAAATATGCATTTCATCAAAGAATTTATCAATGAAACCATTCGAAGTTGTCCTCGTCCAATTTCTTGGATCAAATATTTGATAAGTGGAATACCACCCTTAACTTTACTTTTTGAATTATGTAAATAACACAAAATTAATAAAATATAACGAAAAAGGCATATCTTTGAGGGTCAACTATGGTTTCTCTTCGATTTGTGTGCGCTAATTACGTGAACAATTTGACAAATGACCCCGTCATCGTCATGGCAAAATTTTGTAGAAGTTATTGTTTGGTTGGGTCATTTTGTGGTTAATGTTCTTCATTTCCTCTTATGATACTACCCGTAAGGCTCATTATCAGAGCAAGGTTGCAGATATTTATCAAGATTTAAAGAAAAGCAGACCGAATGTTCCTTATAAGTTTAATATTGACATGATGGAATGGACGGCTACTCCGAGACAAGAACATTGTTTATAAGATGATAATTACAGAGAAAATCATTCAACAGAACCTTTAAAAGATAAACAGTACAAAGTATACCGTAATAATGTCTTAAAATATGTGTTGTAAACTTGTGACAATAACAACTTGGTTAATAAATGCATGATGATACCAATTTGCTAGTTCTTTATTTCTGGTTGTTAATTTCTTGTACTTACCTACTTATACCTTTGTGTTTACATAAATTATTAGTATATTGTGACAAATTCAGACTAAACAAAGCCAATATTCTCAATTAAGAAGTGCCACAACACAACCCTTCCAGAATTGAAAATAAGCAATGTTTAGTTTCTTGAATTCATATTTTTAACACTTATTTATGTAACATAGGTAGGTACTTATTTTTATCATTATCTTTATTTTATATAAATTTGCTATGAAAGAGAAATAAAATTACTATCATTTATGAGGATGATTAAATAGTTAGACCTGTAAATACATAAGTTATTTATTTCTTCAGCGGCCAAATGTTATTTTATTTTCTATGATTTTTTAGTTTAGCACATTTTATGTTTTCAGTTGCTAACTTAAATATAAATAAGTGTTTTGACAGTTGAAGCCCAGAATCGGTATTTTGTAAAAATTAAAAAGTAAAAACTCGAAACCCAGATTCATATCGTTATGTCAAATGAAGCAGGCGAGTATTTTGGTATCGGAAGATTCATGGAAAAGTTTAATTTCTCAATTTGTGTGAAGTAACTTGCTACTTTTGAGTGTAATCAACTTCATTTATAGTAAATATACCCCTAGCACTTGTAAAACGTTGAACTTTAGCAGAAGAGAGTTTAAAAGCAGAGCGAAAAGATGGAGCGAAAGAGACAAACACAAATTGCTATTTCGCTGTTCCTTTCTCTCGAAGTCATGTAATGGAATTTTACCCGCGAAATTCAAATTTTCGTTTCTTGTTTTGTTATCGGAATTTACATAACTTTAAAGATAAATTGTTGACCTACTTTTGATAAAAATTAGGCATTTAACTAAAGTAATGAAGATACTATGTAAATCAAAAATAGGAAAGTTTTATTTTATGTAGGTACGGTTATATATTTTGTTTTTACTGCTTTGAGGATTTTTATCCGAAACAAAAATTAAACCAAATCACTAGCCTAGCCTAGCCACCATTCTGGCTGAAGTGTGCTGAAGTGCTAGATAATACTTATTATCCTCCTTGGAGTAATTGTGTTGTGTGATATTATCAATAGCGACTTTTTTGTGGATATTGTCTACGGAAAGTGCATTTGATTGACATATTATTTTACAAGTGATATTGAGCTGTGATAAAGTTCTCTGTTATTTATTATGTTATAAAGCTAACTCCTTTCTATAAATGCATGTTTTAAGACCTCAGCAAAGCATTTGATCTTGTGTGTTATGAAGTTATGATAAGCTTTGGACCTTTGGACAAAACTTAAAGATGTTTCTCGTTGGCTGAGGTTATAAATGTACCTACTGGCACATTGGTATGGTAATCAGAAAAATGTGGTAAAGTGGGGAAATACATGCTCTGAAGAGTTTATGTGGTGTTAGACAGGATGGGCTGACTTCACTCTTATATATGTATATATGGACAAGCTCATCGCTGGGCTGAGCAGCACACTTGGTTGTTATATAGATAATGTCTGTGTGAATAATATCAGTTATGCTGATGACATGGTGCTGTGCTGCTCTGCCTATCGCTGGGTGGCCCAAAAAGCTCCTGCGAGGACTATATATGGAAGCACGGCCTATGGTACAACGAGAAATAGAGTGAATTCATGATCTTCAGGGGTAACATTAAGAGACTTGAAAATGTGCCCCTGTTACTTTTGAACAGGATTCCTTTGGGCCGTGTAAGTCAGTTTAAATACCTTGGGCATATAGTAACTGAAACTCTGTATGACAATTTATTCTGATATAGATGGATAGGGATGCAGGGCTTTGTTGGTCAGTGGTAACATGGTGAGACACAGGTTTGCTTGGTGTACAGTAGAAGTAAATTTTACTTTATTTAAAGCCTATTGTCAAAATTTTTATACCAGTAGTCTGTGGTCAAACTTTATCCAGCTTTCCTACAATGCCCTGCGTGTGTTATACAGTAACATCTTTAAATCCTTGTTGGCGCTTCCACGTTTCTGCAGTGCATCTGGCTTCTTTTTTTAAAGGCATTCTGAGGAGAGTGGAGAGAAGTTAGTCTCTCCATATTTTGCTAGGTGAAACTTTATGTTAACATAAGTAGCATATTTTAATTTACTTTTTCAATTTTAATTTTAATATTGTGATTTTGTACTAAAATAGTCAGTAAGCAAAGAAATGGTCTGAAATAAAGGAATTTTATTTTATTTGAACAGTTTAATCATTGCTTATTTTTAATCATTTCTGTCGAACAAATAAATTTTTATTTTTAACCTAATCGATAGAAGTTTAAGTTATAAATTTCAATAAAAGCTCCCATCTGTTATCATTTGTTAGATACTCTATACTTAAGGTGTATCGATGAGCTCAGTGGCGCCGCCAATGGAAATAAATCAATTGCATTTTATTAAAGGCTTGGATTAAAAGTTTCGGTTATTTCGCGCAGGTGAAAGAGTGGAATGCATTTTATAAATATACTTTTGAGAACTCAAACATACGCAATAAGTCGTAAATCTCAATAGTGCCAAAAGTGGCCACATTTGGCAATATCGAGATCCATAACTTGGTGCTCATATTTGAGGCCATGAAAAAACAATTAAAAATTGCATTTTGCTCTTCTATTAGCGCGAAATAGCCGAAACTTTTAATCCAAGCCTTTAATAAAATGCAATTGATTTATTTCCATTGGCGGCGCCACTGAGCTCATCGATACACCTTAACAGACTAACTCTAGTTTGTCTGTTTTTCGTTTCGGGACGATGCAATTATTTTAGAATTACTGAATAAATAATCCATATTATTAACCTATTTATTTAGCAATTTCTATTCAAAGTACCTAATCCACGTTATGTGCTATTTTGTAAAAGTATTTTGTAGTAAGTAGTACAACTACATAATATGCTATGCTATGTTGTACTTACTAAGTACAATATAGCATAGCTACAATGCACATCTATACCTGTCTTTTGTGTGCAACTCTAGGAGACAGCGCTTAAAGCTCATATTTTCCAAATAAAATTATGAGTTGATAGACAATTTGTTAATTTTCTTAATTGCTGTTATATTGTAATGTCAAAAACCCACTTATTTATATTTAAGTTAGCAACTGAAAACATAAAATGTGCTAAACTGAAAAATCATAGAAAATAAAATAACTGAAAAATGGAAAATGAAGTATTTAGAAAAAATCGACCCGTCTCACAACTAGCTCCGATGGGAGACAAAATAACATTTGGCCGCTGAAGAAATAAATAACTTATGTATTTACAGGTCTAACTATTTAATCATCCTTGTTCACGCCGCGCGTGATTCATTCATTCACATTCATTCGTCTGTTCGCCGCCAAGCGCCGTCCGCGCAACACCGCGCTGAGTTCGCCGTAAGCCACCGGGAGGCTAGGTTGTGTGTTCCTGTAGCGACGTGCCGCGCCAGGAAACCTACAGACTTGTGACCCGTGTGTGTTCGCTTTGAAAAGCGCCGGGAAAGTTTTAGTTGTCTATTAGGGCATTGTGTAGTTATAAGAGTGTTAGCTATAAGAGTTTCCCATCGGGGGTTGGGTGAAGATCTTAGCCAGGCGCGCGCGCCGGCGAGACAGCGATCAGCCCCCCTGGATTACGGACAGTATCTTCTAGTAAGGTAGGACTAGCTTAAGTAACTTAATTTTGCATGAGAAACCTCCGTTTCAATAAACTGTGGAACACAGTCGATGGTCACCACAATTGTGCGTGATCATAATTTTGGTAGCAGAGCCTAGTTGATATAATTAATTTTCATATTAAAATTAACTACATAAAATTTCATAGTAAAAATAAAATTTTTTTTTTTGTTAAAATCTCGAGGGTATTCCGAGACGATTTCCGATCCGATCCGATCCGAGACGAGAAGTACTAAGAAATTGTTCTAGAAAATTCTCGAAGCGAATGTTTCTCACTTGGTGGATCCGATAATAGATAGACACTTATATAATTGTTGTCACATACTAGTGATTTGATACGAGTTTACTCGCCTAGATGTGTATATTTTTTTTGTGTGTCCGGATTTATTTGACGAATAGTTTCGTTCGAAAGTGTTGTTTATTAGTACCACATACTAGTGTTTGTTCCGAGTCCGCTTGCCTAGTTAAAAAAGTGGAACTAGTTTAATTATTAGTAGTATTAAATTACGAGTATTATTATTAAAAATAGATTTGTTTTTGTTTGTTGATAACGGTTTAGTAGTTGATTTGCGAGGTTGACCTGGCCGTGCCGTGTATGCCATACCGTTAATCCTATACCGTTTTGTTTATACCGTTATATTGTTAGCCCTTGAAATTGGTAAGTTGCTAATAATTTATGAAAATAGTAGGGTCCGTGTATGTCGTCCGAATTTTAATTGTGTTTTATATTATCGTGACGCGACCTATTTCTATTGTTTTTTTTGTTGATGTTTACCACTTTTATATTTCTTTGTTTGCTTTGTTTATTAAACGGATTATAAATGGCTCCTACGAATCCGCTCGCCGTATCCAGGGCTGGCATCCAAGGAGTTTTGCGTTGGCTTGCTTGTGCGGTCACATTAATAGACCGAGCCGACCGGGTAGGCGCGTTGCTAGCTCGGTATGGCGGGCTGGCAGCTCGGCTGCAAGACCTGGAGCGCCACGCCATGGAGTGTCGCGCGTATTATTTGTAAAACCCCCCAGCTGATGATGCCGTGTCGGAACAGCTGGAGCAGGATGTAGCCCAGGCCTATGAGCTGGCTGACCAGTTCACGGAGGCGGCTGAGAGGGCCCTGGCTGTTCGGAAGGGGGAGCCGGTTTTGAGCGGGGAGGTCAAACCTACCCCGACGGCGTTGCTAGGCCGATTGCCTACTTTGGAGATTCCCACTTTTAATGGGGATCTGTCAGCCTGGATGGGCTTCATTAACTTGTTTGACAGCTTAGTGGATTCACGACGGGACTTATCCCCTAGTGAGAAGTTGGCCTATTTGCGCTCCTCCCTGCGAGGAGAGGCCAGCGCGGTAATCCAGCACCTGCTCATCAGCGACGACAACTACCAGGTGGCTCGCCAGCTTCTGGTTAGCAGGTACCAGAATGTCCGGTTACTGGCGGACACCCACGTGGCCACGATTTTGGCCCTCCCGCGAATCACGCGGGTACACCTGTTACGGAGGGAGTTGCTGAACCCGCTACTGTCAGCGGTCAACTCCCTAAGGCGATTGGACCTGCCGGTGGATCAGTGGTCCTTTGTACTGCTGCACATAGTCCTCGCCAAATTGCCCGCTGAAATGAAGGGGCGTTTCGAGCAGAGGTACGGAGGCGACAGCGCCTCGTATCTCCCGCCCTTCGCGGACCTCCTTCGTTTTTGGAGGACGAATGTAGGGTGACGGACCACCTGGAGCCCGCCCCGGTTCCAGGTGTTGGTCGTATGGTGGCGGCGAGGGAACAGCCCCGTCGCCCGACCAACCGGTATGCTGCCTTCCAGCAGTCCCCTCCCCCCGCACCGAGGGAGCGGTGCAGGTATTGCAGGGGAGATAGGCACGTGGTGCACGAATGTGCCAAATTTAGAGGCCTCCGCCCAGAGGGACGGAGGGCCGTTGCTAGACAGCGCCAATGGTGCTATAGGTGTTTGGGGGGACACATGCAGTCGACGTGTCCCCAGACAGAGGATTGTCGTCTTTGCGGAGGGAGGCATCACCCCCTCCTTTGTTTGGACCGCAAGGACGCCGGGAGCGACCGGGGTTCGAATTCCTCGCGCACGGGCGGGGGCCCGGCAGCCCGGAACCGGTCCCCTAGAGATTCGGCGGGGCTTAGCCCCCCCGTTCAGTCCCCCCCGGAGAGGGGGAACTATAGGAGAGACGCCCCCGCCACGGGCGGGGGTAGGGGGGTACCACAAGAGTACGCCACGGTGGCGATGGGCACGGGCCCTATTTGCTACTCCCCCCCCCTAATGGAGAGGCCTCGATTGGGGTACTATGTACCGAGGCACGCCCCACACGGGTATTACCCTGCACCTAGGAGTGCTGTTGGTCGGGGCCAGTATGTACCCGATTGGGACCCGCTCGCCCGGTACGAGCGTCCCACATTTGGCGCGCCGACTCAGGCGCGAGGGGGACAAGTACCCCCCCAAAATTTTTAATGGCGCCCCTGTCGGACCCAACCACCCCTCCGGAGCTTGTGCTGTTGCCAACAGCCTCCGTGAATGTTTGGGGACCTAAGGGCAATGTTGTAACGGTGCGTGCCCTTTTGGACTCAGGTGCCCAGGGGTGCATAATGTCCAGGTGGCTTGTCCGACAGCTGGGTCTTTTGCTTGTGCCGCATCACGAAGCGGTACGGGGGGTGGGAGACTCGCGGATCCCTGATCCGATTGGTCGAGTTGAGTTCTCCTTCTCCCCCCACTTCGCGCCAAGACCGAAGATCGGTGCTTCGGCGATAGTTTTTGATAAGGTGGTTGGACCACTCCCGCAAGTGCGAGTGCCGCCATCCACGATTGAGCTGACGTCTGGACTGGCTATGGCTGATCCTTCCTTCCACCGACCGGGCCCAATACACTTGATGATTGGTGCGGATGTCCTCGGTCGTGTACTGTGTGGAAGCAAGCGAGTTTTGCAGACAGCCGATCTTGTCGCCTTGTCCTCGTCGCTGGGTCATGTGGTGATGGGAAAGGTACCACAGACACCAGAGACCCCGTCGGTAGACCGCCAGACCATTGTCGGTTCTACTTTGTCCGACGTTCTCCAAAAGTTTTGGGAGGTGGAGGAACCTCCCACTGCCAAGCGGTTGGATCTGTTAGCGGAGGAGTGCGAATTGTTCTACCAGAACAACACTGGGCGCCTCCTCTCGGGTCGCTTGATTACCCGCTTGCCCTTCTTGGCGGTTCGCCCTCCTTTAGGGAGCTCCCGGCCGATGGCCGAGAAGAGATTGTTGTCCATGGAGCGTAGGATGGCCAGGGATCCCGCATTCAAGGAGAAGTATATAGACTTCATGCGGGAGTATTTGGACCTTGGGCACATGTCCATCTCGCAGTTGGACTGGCGTAATGTGGAACATTACTTCCTGCCACACCACGCTGTTTTGAAGACTTCCAATGGGAAGATCCGCGTGGTCTTTGATGGATCAGCGCCCACGTCAACCGGAGTGTCGTTGAATCAGTGTCTGCATGCGGGGCCGAAGTTGCATCACGATGTCTGTGATGTTTTGACCAACTTCCGCCGGCACGCTGTCGTCTTTGTGGCCGATATCCGCATGATGTTCAGACAGACCGTGATTCACCCGGAGGATAGACGATACCAGATCATCCTTTGGCGTGAGGATCCCCAGGATCCGATGTTGGCTTACGAGCTGAACACCAACACTTATGGTTTGCGGTCGAGCCCCTTTGTGGCGATCCGTTCGCTTTTGGAGCTCGCAGAGCGCGAACGGCTACGCTATCCCCGGGCATCTGCTCTTATTGAGGGGGGGGCCTTATTTGTCGACGATATCTGCACGGGGGCCTCGAGCTTAGATGAGGCTCTCGTCTTACGTGATGAGCTGATTGCGCTCTTGAGGGCTGGTGGCTATGAGTTGCGGAAGTGGCTGTCTAACTCACCGGAGCTATTGGCAGATTTGCCTAAGGACCACCAGCAAGAGCCGCTCCTCTTTGAAAATCCGGAGACTCCAGACATGCTGTCTGTTTTGGGAGTCCAGTATCGACCAGTCCCGGATTTGTTCACATATAGATTAGAACTGCCAGACCCAAAGGTCTGGACTAAACGCACGGTGCTGTCTACTGTAGCCCGTACCTTTGATCCGAACGGTTGGCTCAGCCCTGTAGTGTTTTCGATGAAGTGCTTCCTACAGGAGCTCTGGGCTGCGGAATTGTCATGGGATGAGCCCCTCTCTGGTAGCCTCCTACGAGAGTGGGTGAGGTTCGTGTCATCCCTACCCGACGTCAATCGGGTTTGTATACCGAGGCAAATGCTGCCTTCGGGAAAGTTTAAAGCCTCCCTGCACGGCTTTTGTGACGCGTCCGAAAGCGGATACGCGGCAGCCGTTTACATCCGAACGGTGGATGCAGCAGGCGTTGTCGCCGTACACTTAGTTACGGCCAAGAGTAAGGTCGCCCCCCTTCGGACTAGGCTAACCATTCCGAAGTTGGAGTTGTCCGGCGCCACTCTCTTAGTACGGCTACTCAATCATGTTGCCGACACCTTGGGAAACGGTGTCGACTTGGGGTCGATATTTGCGTGGTCTGACAGCCAGGTCGTCCTTTGTTGGCTGAAGAGTTCAGTCCACACCCTTGAGGTTTTTGTGGCCAACCGGGTCTCACAAATTCAGACGTCAAAGGCCCCGTTGATTTGGCGCCACGTACCGGGTGAATTGAACCCCGCAGATTGTGCCTCCCGCGGCTGCGAGGCGCCTGAGTTAGTGGACCACCACCTATGGTGGAGTCCATCATGGTTGTTACGGCCTGAGCGCTCATGGCCTGCCACCCCGGCTGTGGCCAGAGTCCCAGACCTAGGCATGCGTGTTCACGCCGTGGAGACGGTGGCGGCTCCGCAGATGGAGTTTTTGTTAGACCGCTACAGTTCTCTTGATAAGTTGCTCGGCGTGACTGCTTGGATGAGGCGCTTTGTGCGAAATTGTCGCCAGCCTCAGGAGAAATCGTTGTCTCCGGTCCTCGCCCCACAAGAGCGGCAAGACGCCCTGTTGCATAGGTTGCGAGTGACGCAACAGCGAGAGTTTGAACCGGAGCTGAAAGCCCTGCGCTCAAGTAAGTCCAAGTTGAAGGGACCCTTGGCGCGGTTGAATCCCTTCTTGGACAGTACCGGATTGCTGCGTGTCGGAGGTAGGCTCAGACATGCCAACCTGCCGTACGGATCACGCCACCCTTTGTTGCTCCCCAAGGATGGACCGTTAGTTAGACTGTTGATTACAGACCGACATGTAAAGAATGCTCATGCCGGTTGTAATGCTTTGACCGCGCTCCTCCAACGAGAGTTCTGGATTTTGTCAGCGCGGAGAATAATCCGATCCGTTATTTTTCGTTGTCTCCCGTGTTATCGTTTGCGCGCCGATACGATGCAGCCCCAGATGGGTGATTTGCCTGCCGATCGAGTGAACGAATCGATGCCCTTCTCAGGAGTTGGAACGGATTTTGCGGGGCCATTTACCGTTAAGACATCGCGGCTTCGTAATGCTAGAACGGAAAAGGCTTACTTGTGTGTATTTGTTTGTTTGGCCACTAAAGCGGTCCACCTGGAGGTGGTTAGTGCCCTCACCACAGAAGCCTTTGTAGCCACGTTGAATCGTTTTGTGTCTCGCCGCGGAATGCCGTCGTTAATCAGGTCCGATTGTGGAACCAATTTCAAGGGCACCGATAGGTATTTAAAGGAAGTTTGTGAATTTTTGGATAGGAATAATTTTGAGATCGGATCCACACTCTCTCGCAGAGGGGTACGATGGCAGTACTCCCCGCCATCCTGCCCCCACTGGGGAGGGATTTTTGAAGCAACTGTAAAGGCCGCTAAAACTCACCTTCGTCACGTTATTGGGGAGACGGTCCTCACGTTTGAGGAACTCGCGACCGTATTTTGTAAGGTTGAGGCGGTCCTCAACTCGCGTCCGTTGTGTCCGTTGTCTTCGGACGCGAATGATTTAGAGGCCCTTACGCCGGGCCATTTTTTGATTGGCAGACCGCTTAACGCCTTGCCGGAATATCCTTATTCCGAAGTGCCCTCCGGACGGCTCTCGCGATTTGAATTGCTCCAGCAGCTTACGCAGAGTTTTTGGCGCCGTTGGCATCTGGAGTATTTGCACATTTTGCAGCAACGCGTTAAGTGGTCGGATAGGACGACCCCACCCAAGACTGGAGACCTCGTGTTGGTAAAGGATCCAAACCTGCCGCCCCTCCGCTGGCGTTTAGGACGCATTGTTCAGCTTCATCCGGGGTCGGATGGTGTGCCCAGGTTTGCCGAGGTCCTGGTGGGGGACTCTGTTTTGAAGCGAGCGATCGCTACCCTCTCTCGCCTGCCCTTAGATTGAGTTGGCGGACAGTTTGCTACTGTCCGGGACGGGGGGATGTTCACGCCGCGCGTGATTCATTCATTCACATTCATTCGTCTGTTCGCCGCCAAGCGCCGTCCGCGCAACACCGCGCTGAGTTCGCCGTAAGCCACCGGGAGGCTAGGTTGTGTGTTCCTGTAGCGACGTGCCGCGCCAGGAAACCTACAGACTTGTGACCCGTGTGTGTTCGCTTTGAAAAGCGCCGGGAAAGTTTTAGTTGTCTATTAGGGCATTGTGTAGTTATAAGAGTGTTAGCTATAAGAGTTTCCCATCGGGGGTTGGGTGAAGATCTTAGCCAGGCGCGCGCGCCGGCGAGACAGCGATCAGCCCCCCTGGATTACGGACAGTATCTTCTAGTAAGGTAGGACTAGCTTAAGTAACTTAATTTTGCATGAGAAACCTCCGTTTCAATAAACTGTGGAACACAGTCGATGGTCACCACAATTGTGCGTGATCAATCCTCATAAATGATAGTAATTTTATTTCTCTTTCATAGCAAATTTATATAAAATAAAGATAATGATAAAAATAAGTACCTACCTATGTTACATAAATAAGTGTTAAAAATATGAATTCAAGAAACTAAACATTGCTTATTTTCAATTCTGGAAGGGTTGTGTTGTGGCACTTCTTAATTGAGAATATTGGCTTTGTTTAGTCTGAATTTGTCACAATATACTAATAATTTATGTAAACACAAAGGTATAAGTAGGTAAGTACAAGAAATTAACAACCAGAAATAAAGAACTGCAAAATGGTATCATCATGCATTTATTAACCAAGTTGTTACTGTCACAAGTTCACAACACATATTTTAAGACATTATTACGGTATACTTTGTACTGTTTATCTTTTAAAGGTTCTGTTGAATGATTTTCTCTGTAATTATCATCTTATAAACAATGTTCTTGTCTTGGAGTAGCCGTCCATTCCATCATGTCAATATTAAACTTATAAGGAACATTCGGTCTGCTTTTCTTTAAATCTTGATAAATATCTGCAACCTTGCTCTGATAATGAGCCTTACGGGTAGTATCATAAGAGGAAATGAAGAACATTAACCACAAAATACCCAACCAAACAATAACTTCTACAAAATTTTGCCATGACGGGGTCATTTGTCAAATTGTTCACGTAATTAGCGCACACAAATCGAAGAGAAACCATAGTTGACCCTCAAAGATATGCCTTTTTCGTTATATTTTATTAATTTTGTGTTATTTGAGCGATTTTCTGAAAGGCCATTTAAAAAAAAAAGCTTCCAATTGCTTCACTAGATGGCGTTGAATAAGTATGTACATGTCTATGGTATATTTTGGTATGAAACATATTTAAATTAATTACTTTTTAACAACCCAAAGGAAACTAATAATATATTAAATAAGTACTACTGTGAGGAACGGAAACGAAATAGGTAAATTTAAAGATTTAGGTAAATAAATAACATCTGTCTGACGTTCCGTTTTACGTAAAAAAGTCGCGTCAAAGTAAAATTTATAACGTTCCGTTCCTTCTACCTGCATAGGTGGGACAGCGCCATCTAGTGGCTGAGCTTTCAGAAAATCGCTCATTCAAAAAGTAAAGTTAAGGGTGGTATTCCACTTATCAAATATTTGATCCAAGAAATTGGACGAGGACAACTTCGAATGGTTTCATTGATAAATTCTTTGATGAAATGCATATTGGACAAAGATATTTCATAAGTGGAATACTGTAGAAAGGCTTGTCATTTGCGTTTGGTTATTAATTGATACGTACATTATTTATTTTTTATTTTTTATTTTATTTATTAGGAAACTCAACAGCCATTTTTCTGCTAAACATGCATAAAAACAAACTTATATTTACACTTAGCCAATAAAAGAGTTTCACAGCATGTAATTGTTGTACAGGCAAACTATTAAAAAACGAATTAATTTAAAAGAGTGAGACAACAGATCAAAAACCGTCTAAACTAAATAGAGATGTGAATATGCATCTACTGGATGCATATTCTACTATGCAAGAGATTATGGTTGGCAGACCAAGTTTTACCCATAAAGCAGGTACTTATACACATAAATGTATGTAATGTAATATAATATAAAGTTTGATAGGTATTTAAGATGCGTAAGATAAATAAATAGTATTATAATAATTATTGTAATGCAATGAAAGATAAACAGAGACAAAAAGACACACAAGACAGCACAAATACAGTGTTGATAATTATCATGCCTATAAATAAATAAATAAATGATTGTTTAAGTATCTATCTATCACGAAATTGTCCAAGACGCAGTAGCGTACTACCTACGTCTTGGACAACTTCGAGAGAAGGGCACGTTTGAAGCAATACTTGGACAAATGGAAAATGTCGACATCTTGAAACTTATTATTGTACAATTTGGATAAGCGAGTCATAACAGCATTACTAGCGTAGTTCGTACGATGTCTAGGCACAGACAGAAGTGGGGTTTTTCTCGTGCGGTAACTAGGAGTACAGAACGTGATGGTGGCGAGTAGGTTTGCACTGTCCAGATGATTATGAAGGATATCGTGTAGAAGGCACATGTCAAGTAACTCGCGACGAGATTTGAGTGACAACATTCCGTATTTAACGCAGTCCTCATCATACGTGACACGGCGCGTACGGGATTTAAAGGAAAGGTGTTTTATGAAGATTTTTTGTATTCTCTCTAACCTATTTGTATATATGGCGTACTGTGGCGACCAAATGGGACTGCAATATTCAAGAATACTACGACAATAAGCATAATATATAGTTTTCAGGCTTTGAGTCTTTTTGAAGGGTTTGCATGTCCTTATGATAAAACCAAGGTTGCGGTATGACCTATTAACTACACTATTTATGTGCTCAGAGAACATCATTTTAGAGTCCAAAAGAACACCCAGGTCCCTTACGACCTCTGCTCTATCAATTAATACGCCATTAAAGTGATAAGGATAAAGAATTTTATTTTTCTTGCGAGTGAAACTGATGCATTGACATTTATTTATATTTACAGTGATATTATTACGAGCGTAATAAGTGTACAAGTCATCTAAGTCACGCTGGATGAGTTCACAGTCTTTAAAGGAAGATACTTTCAGGAACACTTTTTTATCATCAGCGTAAAGTAGATGTTTTGAATACTTGAAACAATTGTTGATATCATAGATGTACGCACAGTAGAATTGAGGACCCAGATGTGATCCTTGAGGGACACCCGACGGAATAGAAACAAAATTTGATTTGAATCCACCAATGACTACGGCTTGCATACGGTTGGAGAGATAAGAGGTGATCCACCTTAGCAAATCACCTCGAATTCCCAATTCATACAGTTTGCGAAGAAGAATGATGTGATCCACACGATCGAAAGCTTTTTCGAAATCCGTGTAGATCACATCAACCTGCCCACATTCCTCCATTTCACAAAGGACATAATTGCTAAATTCGGCCAAATTAGATATAGCTGATTTTCGCTTTAGAAAACCATGCTGATTGTGGGAGATACCTTTAGTGATTATATGATAGATCTTGGCATATACAAATCTCTCCATCATCTTACTCAGGGTGTTCAAAATAGAAATAGGACGATAATTTTGGTATTTGGTATTTGGTATTGACACTTTTCCGCATTTAGACTCATATTTGGTCCGTTATGCGTGAACATGGCTAGTCGAGCCATCCTAGCTCCTTCCAGAAGCGCAGAAGCCTCCTGGGGCGTTCACAGGCTTCTAGGAGCGACCCCACCTCTGTGAGAATTTCTGTTCGTTGTGCGGCCAAACCCACGCACTCCAGGATCACGTGGGCGGCTGTTTCCTCTGCGTTCAGGCAACCTCTACATAGAGGACTGTCCGTCGCATTCATAATAAATAGTTGTCGGTTTAAGGTTAGGTGACCTGTAAGTGTACCAACAACTATCCGGAGGTCTGGACGATTAAGGCTGAGCAGCCTGCAGGTCAAACGCGGCGAGACTGCAGTCATCGCCATCTTAGACTGTCTACAGCTTGTTAGAGCTACCCAACGAGTATTATGTGCAGCACGAGTTCGTTGCCTTACCCATGAGCGCAGTTGGCTGAATGGGAGTGGCAGAATGGGTGTAAGTCCTGCCACTATTGTGGAGGATCCCATTCTAGCCAGCTCATCGGCGGCGTCATTCCCGTGTGATCCACTATGCCCTTTAATCCATTGTAGGATTACTCCGTTGTTGGATGCTAAACGATCCAAAACTTTGTGGCATTCGTAGACGATACTGGAGTTGATCGTGTTGGCCTCCAGTGCTGTTAGGACGGCCATGCTGTCAGTCAGTATGCGGATGTTTAGTTCCTTCATACCTCTGGACAGGGCCGTGGTAGCGGCGTTTATTATTGCAACACATTCGCATTGAAATATCGAACTGTGTTGGCCCAGCGCTAGTGATATTTTGATATTTAGATCTTGTGAGAATACTCCAGCTCCAGTTCCAGTCCCCATCTTGGAGCCGTCCGTATAGATTCGGACTTCATGTATGCCAGAGTGATCTCGGTCATTTTCAAATAACTGTATTTGGTATTTCTTTTCGAAAGTGTATTGCTTGGGTATCCTATCGCATGGGGCAGCGATTAGTGACTCATGTTTCACTAAATCATTCCACAATGTGGAGTGAGGACCCTCTCGATTGTACCACAGACCCAGGTGTTTAAGCCTTATAGCAGCCATGGAGGCTTCCTGTTGTATAAACAGATCCAAGGGTGTTAAATCCAGGGCTACTTCTAGGGCGGCTGTGGGGGTGGTTCGCATGCAGCCGGTTGTCGCAGAGCATGCCAATCTTTGGAATTTCTGCAGTTTATTGATGACGGTGCTTTGCTCTGTTTTGGACCACCAGGCAACGGCTCCGTATGTGATTATGGGACGTATAACGGTTTTATACAGCCACATCGTTATTTTCGGTGATAGTCCCCAACTTTTTCCGAGTAGTCTTTTGCATTGGCAGAAGATGATTGTGGCTTTGTTTAGTTTACTTTCGAGATGTCTATTCCAGAGGAGTTTGTTATCTAGTATTACTCCTAGATACTTGACTTCCTTGCTTAGGGACAGACTAGTATTAAAAAGTTTTGGGAGTTTAAGATTTCCTAGACTCCGTTTGTTTGTGAACATGATCAATTCTGTCTTTGTTGGGTTCACTGTTAGATTGTGTTTAGTGCACCACTGTTCGACGACCTTTAGAGCGGACCTCATTCGGTCACATATCACGCTCTCAACTCGCCCGCTGATGAGTATGGTCAGGTCGTCTGCATCGGACGATAATTACTTATCTCTAGTTTTGAACCCTTTTTATGAATAGGCACTATGTACGCTTTTTTCCACATTGTTGGGAATACACCTTGCTTTAACGATAAGTTGAACAGCGTGGAGATAGGGTGAGCCAATGATTCAGCGCAGCCACGTAAAAATACTGGTGCTACCCCATCACACCCAGTCCCCTTAGATGTATCCAATGTTTTAAGCATATTCAAAACCTCGTCCACGGAAATAGTAAGACTAGTTACTGTGTCTCCAATGCAGTGCTTATCATCATTACCTATAATGGTATGATTAGATGAAGGGCAGGATGTAGAAAACATGCTACTAAAATAATTATTAAATTCCGTACATATAGCCTGACCCTCAGTGATGGAATTACCCTGGTAGGTAAACTGCTTGGGGTATTGAGAACCACCGCGTTTGGATTTAACGTATGACCAGAAGGCCCTAGGTGCATGACGAATCCCCTCCTCAATACAAGATATATACTTATTAAAACACTGATATTGTAGTGACTTTTCACGAGCGCGAAGCCTAGCAAACTCATCGTAGTCACGGGGATTTTTATAACGTTTCCATTTTTTATGTATTTTAGTTTTTTCCCGTATTACTTTGATCAAAGCAGAGTTATACCATATGGGAAATTTTTTCTTAATGATGTTCGGGCTTTTTAATGGTATAAACATGTCAAAACATTCTTCTAGCTTATTATAAAAATTACATATTGCCTCCTCTATAGATACATTACCCAAAATACGATCCCAGTCAGTTTTTTCAAAGTAACTATTGATAGCTGCATAGTCGCATTGACCAAAATTACGTCGAGATTGAACAGTTTCTACGAAAGGTGTAATGAGTAAATCAGTTATGTCAATGCGCAAAGATGGGTGGTAATTGTCTTCTGACAGAAGAGGGAAAGACGACCTTGAGACGTCAGTATTTATGTTACAAAATACTAGGTCTAATGTACGTCCCTTACTATTCAAAATGTAATTAAATTGATTTAAGCCCAAGTACGTCATGTTTTCCACAAAAGAAAGTGCAGCATCCTGTACATCTACACTTTATTTTAGGAATACTTGTTTTTAATACTATGAAGAACTAAATTAATTGTTTTTATCGACTTTGTCCGTTGTCATTTAAAATATAAATAATAAGAGTAAAAAATGCAGAGAAATAATAATATTTTGTTAAATATTGGTATTTATTTGATATGATGCAACAAGACGCGACTATCATTCACTCGCGAAATCCAGATCCGGAAAAACAGTTAGCCGGTAGCTCCAATTGAAGCCCATATTATGGGTCTGGGCTTGAAATCAGAAATATGGATCTGAACTTCATATTTTTAGCCGGTAGACCCCCGGTCAAACTTTCCTCTTGTACTGGATCCCTCTCGTCGATGTCGATGTAATGGAGCCCGTTGACCAACGCCATATTTTTCCGCAAATTCCCTAATAACCGAGAAAAAAATAACAAATTTAATATAGATCGTTTATGAAAGACGTTAACAATTAACGTGTGAGTTGAATTTCCGATCTTTATTTGAAGATCATGAAGATTCAGGACGATTTTCGTCCGTACGTCTATATAATTTGTGGTACGTGACCAGGCTCTTCAATCTTCACCTATCGCTACTGGCAATCGTAGGAAAGCTATACTATCAGTTCTAGAAGTCAGCAATACTATTAACGTCACGAAGAGCTTCCGTCGTTTAGATTTAGCAGTATTGTAATTCAGTACTTCCATAAAACTATTTCAGAGGGCGTTCAAAAGATGCTAAATTCAGTTTGCACTAACTATCTTAGATAATGATAGCGCTCAGGGGGCTTTTAATTGTAGTGGTGTTATTTTTGCGACGTTCCACATGAATTCTTACGATTTGGTAGATTTTGTAATTATCAGAGTCATATAAACAATTAAGTCAAAATTCCAAATTCAAGGTACTTAAAAGAATTTTCAACTATTTATAAAGAATAGGAAATTATTACGATGTGATAGGTGTTTTGTCTGTTATTTACTCAAAGTAAAGGCGTTTCTATAATATTTATTATTTCATTACGGTATGAAATTATTTTAGAAAAATGGCAACACTAAACTAAACCGTCATTGCGCGCGGTCATTCAAAATTGTTTTGATTGATAGTTTTGGTGCAGTGCATTTCTATCTTAAATTTATATTAATTCCCTGTGTCTTCTGTCGAGTTGAGAGTTTTCTCCTCCTAATAGTGCGGCTAGACAGAGACTCGTGGTTTAGTTTTAACTTTGGATTGAGACAGGACTTCAGGCATTATGTCGATGTCTAGGAAAAAGTGTTGTGTTCCTGGGTGTTCAGATTCAGCAAGTAAGTAAAGACCAAACTTTTCTTCAATTAACGCTCAAAACAACCAACCAACAACAAACCAACCTCTCCCTCTTTATTTCTCACTTTATACTTTATGTATTGCAATAATTATTTGTGATGAATTATTTTTTATTTTTCAGGTTCGCATCGAACTATGCTATTATTCCCGAATCCAGCTAAAGATACGGAGCGTTTTAATGCCGATTTAATCGGCTAAGTAACATTGCAGGGCCTATTCTTAATTTGCCCAGGTTAGTTTTCATCGAAAATTTGTTTTACAAATACTTACAAATATAGGTAAAAATTGCATTTTCTATCCTTATTATTAAATGAGATTAAATTTATTGACCGGTTGGTTTCATCTTATCATCATTTTTATAGATCCAGCCAGTAGTAACTCAACCAGTCAACCAACCAACCTTGCCGGCCAGAGAAAAGGCTGTGGAATTCAATAAAGGTATTTTTCATTTTTATTCCTCTCTGTTACCTACTTATAGCTAATTAAATTATAAGTAAATAATAATTATCAAATGTTAGATTTTTATTTTATGTTCAGATTTATGTCTTAAAATTAACCCTTCTATTTATTTTATTTTAGAATTCCAGAGAAAGAAAGGTTCAGTTGCTTTCAAAGAGCATAATTAATAATAACAACTCCCGAAGACAATAAATTGCATAAGCTATTAACATTACTTAAAAAAATATAATGAAGGTGAAATTTGCAAGCCAAATCTTTAGCAGGACTGTTGCAACAAATATGGGATACCTTGCAGGTAATCTTGTGTAACACACTTAAGATTTTATGTTGGTTATTATAATAATATAATAGGTATTTATCATCATATCAGATTATCTCCGAACGGACAACGATTTCAGTCAAGTGGCGATAGTTTGATCGTTCTCGGATTCAGTATAGAGTTAAATGGCAGTGCGCGCACTGACGATTAAAAATCGACCGATCAAACTATCGGCCGATAGTTGTTCGATCAAACTATCGCCAATCGCACAGCACAACTATCGGCCGGGCAGAAGGACCAGTGAGCGTGCGCACTGCATTCAACTAAACTATCGCCCATCTATCGGCCGACAGTTTAATCATGGTTTAATCACGATCGTCTTACGATCCCGACTAAACTATCGGTCGACTAAAAATCACAAGTGCCCGCGTTGGCTCTAAACATTGTTCGTCTTTGTAATACCTATCCAACGACACCAACTCATTGCTATTGGTACTAGCACAGCCTTAATACTACTGTGGTACTAGTCTATATAATTTGTGGCTATTGGGTCGGAACCCAAAACGCCCTCCTTCTAAGAAATTATATTTTCATGTTTAAAAAGAGGTGTTTTTTGTTTTTCAGATAAAGTAATTCTGCCTAAAGAGTGCAATGCAACAGCAAAATCGTAAAATGGAAGTTTCATTAAGAAAAATTGCAACGCCTCTCCTCGGACCCGTCACGCCAAAATCACAGCACAGCACCATAAAGTGTGGCACGATCACGATGCTAAAATTAAGTAAAAAAAAAAAGAAATTTGACGATGTTACTACAGGTAAATCTGAGATTGTACCTACATTTATGAAAATTTTGTGTGTATGTAAGAAAGCATCGTAATTCGTTTATAAAGGAAAGTGATGTTCATAATTTAAATACAAGAATTAAGAATAAGCTTGCTGTTCCAAGATTAGGTCGGTATTATAGAACAACACTCAAGTGGAGATCTCTTCTCAAGTAGTTAGAAAGGGATGCAAATACATGCAACGAATACATTCATCACTTGCCAACTATACTTGAGAAGAAATCTCCACTTGAGTGGCGTTTATAATACGGACCTAATTGAAAAAACTAGAGGCTCGTTTTTGGGGAAAGGCAGACTTCTATAATAAAGGTCCACAAGATGTAATTGAATTTATTCATGTTTATTATGTTTGGGTATGAGAACATATTTCTCTGAAATGTTATTTAATAATATTGTATAACCTGTGCATATGCTTTATGCAAATTGTTGTAATTTTAACGACATAAGTTTTTTTGTAAACTTCGTTACGAAACTGGCAAGTTTATTGCGCCTGTGTTTCAGTTAAAAAAGTCTTGAATGCGGTAGGAAAATGTTAACGATTCACAAGTACCTACATGTGTATTATTTTTATGTGAATAAATATGTTTTTGATCTTTTCATCTTATCTTTATGTTTTCATTTTCAAACTAAGAATTAATAATTAGCTATCCTTGTTGTTGTTTAGAATCATCCAACTGAACAAAGGAAATCTGCTAAAAATTAATAATTCTTAGTATAATGCCCCTTCTAAGTAAAAATAATAAAAATCATTAAAAACTAAATAGGCTATACGTGCGTATCCATAGGTAGTACGTAGTAGTCCCAAAAAACAAATAAAGGGGGCGCTAGGTCCAAACAAAATAGTTGCCATTTTTAGCCGCCGAGAGAGGTCTCTATTTCCGTATATACAAAGGTACTTTGTGTACGTGACGAAAGTACACAACGCTATGAGACTCGGAATGGCGGCAAACACCTTCCGCCCTAGCTGGGGACACAGGCGACACCTAGCGGACGAATAGTGGAAGATCGACTTTGTCTATGGCTAAAGGCCAGACCACACCATCGTAAAGCTAAGTACACACTGCTTCTTCATAGACAATGCTGTATGTTTTCCGGAGGCACATCAATACTGTTTTAACAGTATAATTAACATCCCTACATGATAATGAATTGGTGACTCTTCTAAAAAAAAAAATTTTTTAATTGGCCCATTATTGACGGAGAAATCGGAGAACATAAGTAGTAAAAAGCAAAATGCGGAGCTCCGCTGCGCAGTCCGCCACCGAGCCATCTGACGATACAATGCTAGAAAGTGGTGGGGGGTCTGGCGCAATCGGAGCCGAGCGGAAACGCTGCGCTGCGCTGCGCCAGGGAAATGTGTTTCTAGCCATACTAAATGTATGAAAGCAATCGCGCTGCGCTGCGCTGCGCCAGCGAAATGTGTTTCTAGCGTAAGTTTACCTTGTCAGTTGCGCAAAAGAACCGCAGATTTTGTGGGTGAACCAACTGAAGAACCTCCCTGAATAATTCCAGGAACACTCTAGGGATATCAAGTATGTCCGTCTAATCCTGTCCTGATTGCAGGTAAACCTTTTAAATTTCCAACTCGCGACTTATATGCAATACGTGATGTTTTGACAGTAAGGCAACAGTTCGTCTGTCATTCGATTCTCGCGCAACATAATAAGCTGACCTATGTCCCGCAAACAGCTTCTATACGCAGAAAATACAACGTCTGCCTGCCCTAATAAGGTCTTTAGAACGACCTTTATTAACAAATTTCAATGTTTCCTCGGCCCATTTTTATATAATAAAATCAATAAAATTATTAACATGTACCCCTTATTTGAATTTTTAGTTTTTTGCATTCACAATGCAACCACTGAGCTGCGGAGTCGTTACGACTCCGTAGCTCAGTGGTTAGAGCAGTCGCCCGGAAAGCGAAAGGTCGTGGGTTCGAGTCCCATCGGAGCTGATTGTGAGACGGGTCGATTTTTTCGAAATACTTCATTTTCCATTTTTCATGTACCCCTTAAATAAACATGATTGTAAATGTAAAATTATTGACTGGCTAAAATCACTGTCATATGACGAAGTTGAAAATTTATTTAAAATTGTTTGTTAAATAGTTTTAATAAGTTTGTAGGTTTAAAATTGTTTAGTAATGTTTAGGCTGAAGTAATAAAATAAAAAGTAAATGTGGAAGGTTCTAGTACCTATTTATCAGGTTTGACCTAGTTTAGGTAATAATAGAGTTTTTTGATGCAACATTTTATTTTACTTTATGTTTAGAAACTTAAATGTAACAAAATGTATCACCATTGTACTGTCACTGTTTTTGAGAAATAAAGAATTTTATTATTATTAATCTAAAAAGATAAGAAAACATCGCATACTTGTCAGACATGCCGCATTTACATATGCCCAGAGCATTTGATCCCATACTAAGTACAATAAATTCAGCCGTTCCATGGCTCTGAATGATGATCTATATGACTGATCTCATTGTATCTGCATTGTTTTAATAAGCATCTTCTGCATAATAAGAAGTTGATTTGATCTCTTTATTACAAGATAAGATTGTTGATTTCTATTATTATAATAGAAATTTTTACCAAAAACTAAAAATATAGACACACTATTTTTTTATAGATGATTTTGCATTTGTTGTTAAATAATTCATAGAAAAATATTTATATAATGCATTAGTTTTATTTTTGTTTTTTTGGCTCATTAAAGAACACTTATAACATAGACAGTAATTAAAATTATGATGACTTGTTAAATTTCCTGAAAAATGATCGATGAAATTTGGGTCATTATGACCCGGGGCATGGCCCGCTATTATTTCTCGGCTGATTGCGCTCCTACTGCAACGAGTGTGATAGAAGATGGCTTTGCCCGGGGTCATCGTCTTTGAAATTACTTTCACGTCATTGGCGCCGGGTTAAAATGTGCGGGTGGTTCACACATTTCAATGCTCGTGGGAGTTTCAATGGGAGCAATCTGGGGGTTTTTTGGAACTTTAAGTCAACTTTATAAAAAAAATAGCTGCTAACAGTTTCTTTTTTTTATGATGTCGGGAATAACGATAGCTAGCTAGCAACGTTCAACAGAAGAAAACAGCAAAAATTATCAAATTAAGGATTCCAATGACAGTTAAAGCCCATACCCTTATCCATATTTTTTCCCCTGAATCGTACGGAGGGCCTTACTTTATTTCTCACTTTTACTCAAGGAATTTATACATTGTCACACTAACCTCTAGTTATATTAATATACTAGAATATATCTATGATTTATATGCTATGCTATCATTATGCTATTTATTAAGCTAGAAACACATTTCTCTGGCGCAGTGCAGCGCAGCGCAGCGCGATCGGTTTCATACATTTATTATGGTTAGAAACACATTTATGCAGTGTGGTGTGGCGCAGAGCGATAGAGTGATCTGGCGCGACGTCGATCGCTCGGCTCCGTTTGCGCCAGACCCCCACCACTTTCTAGCATTGTATCGTCAGATGGGCTTGGTTGCGGACTGCGCAGCGGAGCTCTGCATTTTGCTTTTTACTACTTATGTTCTCCGATTTCTCCGTCAATAATGGGCCAATTTTAAAATTTTTTTTTTGTTTACAAGAGTCACCAATTCATAATCATGTAGGGTTGTTAATTATACTGTTAAAACAGTATTAAAGTGTTTTTAGTACACTATACTTTTTAATTTTATAACAAAAATAATGTATAATTCTGATTTGCAAATAAATTACTTACACTAAATATTTCTAAAATCGGTTCAGTATTTTTTGAGCTATCTATTTTACAAACTATTACAAACAAAGTGTATTTATAGTATTAGTATAGATATAAATTGCACCTCGTATTGATTCATCATCATCTTATCATCGTAATCATCAACATATTTTTTTTGGATTTAATATGTTCAAGTAAGAACAGAAATTGTTTTCAAAATTAGAAGAAAACATAATGCAGATGTTAGCTCGGCAACGACTCGATTGACACTGATCAAAGATTTCGTCAGAACGTTCTGCGCCACACTAGTAAAGTGTGCACGTTATGCCCCCAGTACACGATGGCCGATCATGGTCGGCGACCATGACCAATACATCGTACATTGACACTTTTGAACGAACAAGTTTAAAAAGGTTCTTTCAAAAGTGTCAATGTACGATGTATTGGTCATGGTCGCCGACCATGATCGGCCATCGTGTACTGGGGGCATTATATTATAATATCTTTGGTGTGCACACCCGGGCACCCGGGTCTCGCGTCGGTCGACGCTGCGCTGCGCTGCGCTGCACTGCGCCAGAGAAATGTGTTTCTAGCTTTAGTTACTTGTCAGTTGTCAGCTATGGTTGTCAGTATCTGGCGCGCACTCTAGTTTGGTTTGCTCGTGGTGTTCTGTGAAGCCCCCAGTACAGGTTGGCCGACCATGGTCGGCGACCATGACCAATACATCGTACATTGACACTTTTAAACGAACAAGTTTAAAAAGGTTCTTTCAAAAGTGTCAATGTACGATGTATTGGTCATGGTCGCCGACCATGATCGGCCATCGTGTACTGGGGGCATGAGACGAGCCTCCATCAGTGTTGCCAACTTAGCACTTTCGGTGCTAGATTTAGCACTATTTTTATAAGTCCAGCACTAAAACAACGGCATATAGCACCTAGCACCAAATCTGGCACTAAAGTAGTATCTACTCATGCTGATTTTTTTCTGGTTACCGCAGAACAAAAGGCAGTCACGCGGTCAGTAACAAAACGCTTTATGGAACGGCAATCTGGTGGCCTACCACAAGCTCTTAAAGCAGTTATTTTTAAGTTGAGAGAGTGAGACGCCGCTATACGGCGTGTAGAGCGGCGTCTCACTCTCTCAACTTAAAAATAACTGCTATAAGAGCTTGTGGTAGGCCACCTGATATAATTTGACCTGCCTAACTAGATCTTCTTTTAAGATAGTTAAGTCTTTCTTTGTCTTGTTTGTTGATTGATGATTTGCTTCTTTAAAACGGACGAAAAAGCTTAGTGCGTGGTGAGTTACGAAAATGGATATTACTTTAACAAAAAGTCAGTATGCTCAAAGTTTCAGAAAGATCGGGGTCTACCGGCTAAAAATATGAAGTTCAGATCCATATTTCTGATTTCAAGCCCAGACCCATAATATGGGCTTCAATTGGAGCTACCGGCTAACTGTTTTTCCGGATCTGGATTTCGCGAGTGAATGATAGTCGCGTCTTGTTGCATCATTTCAAATAAATACCAATATTTAACAAAATATTATTATTTCTCTGCATTTTTTACTCTTATTATTTATATTTTAAATGACAACGGACAAAGTCGATAAAAACAATTAATTTAGTTCTTGATAGTATTAAAAACAAGTATTCCTAAAATAAATAATGTACGTATCAATTAATAACCAAACGCAAATGACAAGCCTTTCTACAACAGTATTCCACCTATGAAAGATCTTAGTCCAATATGCATTTGATCAAAGAATTTACCAATGAAACCATTCGAAGTTGTCCTCGTCCAATTTCTTGGATAAATATTTGATAAGTGGAATACCACCCTTAACTTTATAGCCGCTACACACGTTCCGATCCGACCACCGATTTGGTCTGCTCCAGTCCAAATCTGGACGTGTGTAGCGTAGTCGTCCGACCATATTCGTGTTTGACGCGGTCGGCCGGATTGGGTTCGCACGAACTTCACTTCCTACCAAATCGGAACGTGTGTAGGCTTCCGACCGGACCAACTTGGCAGTGTTGACAATTTTGGAGGTTTTCCCCTAGATTTAGGGAGAAAATATGTAAAAGCGGAAATATTTAAAGCAGGTAAATTACGTTTAAGGGATTTTCAGAGGATTCAATTTAATGCTCGTTCATGAGTTTTACGTAGGACTGAACGAACGAAAGGTTTAAATATGGCCATTTATGAAAAGATTCTATTTATCTAATTGTTTTTTTATAATATTTTGTTTTTAAAAACTAGCAATTTGTCGTAAAACTAAATATATATAAAAAGGGCATAACACCTCATCAATAAGTGCTGCTTTTAGTAAATATTTAGCATGTTTAGTATTTTAATGAAAATAACAGAAAATTTATAAATAATGAAATTGTTTTTTTTGTAGTAATAAAACATTAAAAACCGATAATATTTTTCTTTTTAATTTATTTATTGCAAGCAAATTGATGTTTTCAGTATTTATAAATAATAATAATATTGGGAGATTAGCAGTGGCTGGCAACACTGCAACAACGGCTAGAGGTCGGCCAGACCAAATCGGAACGTGTGTAGCGCCGACCGATTTGGTCTGGCAGATTTGGTTTGAACGTGTGTAGGCGCGGATCAGATCTGCAGTGAAGTTCGCCCGCACCAAATCGGCGGTCGGATAGGAGCGTGTGTAGCGGCTATCAGATCTGCAGTGAAGTTCGCCCGCACCAAATCGGCGGTCGGATAGGAGCGTGTGTAGCGGCTATTACTTTTTGAATTATGTAAATAACACAAAATTAATAAAAATAACGAAAAAGGCATATCTTTGAGGGTCAACTATGGTTTCTCTTCGATTTGTGTGCGCTAATTACGTGAACAATTTGACAAATGACCACCCCGTCATGGCAAAATTTTGTAGAAGTTATTGTTTGAGTCATTTTGTGGTTAATGTTCTTCATTTCCTCTTATGATACTACCCGTAAGGCTCATTATCAGAGCAAGGTTGCAGATATTTATCAAGATTTTAAGAAAAGCAGACCGAATGTTCCATATAAGTTTAATATTGACATGATGGAATGGACGGCTACTCCAAGACAAGAACATTGTTTATAAGATGATAATTACAGAGAAAATCATTCAACAGAACCTTTAAAAGATAAACAGTACAAAGTATACCGTAATAATGTCTTAAAATATGTGTTGTGAACTTGTGACAATAACAACTTGGTTAATAAATGCATTATGACACCATTTTGCTAGTGCTTTATTTCTGGTTGTTAATTTCTTGTACTTACCTACTTATACCTTTGTGTTTACATAAATTATTAGTATATTGTGACAAATTCAGACTAAACAAAGCCAATATTCTCAATTAAGAAGTGCCACAACACAACCCTTCCAGAATTGAAAATAAGCAATGTTTAGTTTCTTGAATTCATATTTTTAACACTTATTTATGTAACATAGGTAGGTACTTATTTTTATCATGATCTTTATTTTATATAAATTTGCTATGAAAGAGAAATAAAATTACTATCATTCATGAGGATGGTTAAATAGTTAGACCTGTAAATACTTAATTTATTTATTTCTTCAGCGGCCAAACATTATTTTTTTTTCTATGATTTTTCAGTTTAGCACATCTTATGTTTTCAGTTGCTAACTTAAATATAAATAAGTGGGTTTTTGCCATTACAATTTAACAGCAATTAAGAAAATTAACAAATTGTCTATCAACTCATAATTTTATTTGAAAAATATGAGCTTTAAGCGCTGTCTCATAAGAGTTGCACACAATAGACAGGTATAGATGTGCATTGTAGCTATGCTATATTGTACTTAGTAAGTACAACATAGCATAGCATATTATGTAGTTGTACTACTTACTACAAAATACTTTTACAAAATAGCACATAACGTGGATTAGGTACTTTGAATAGAAATTGCTAAATAAATTGGTTAATAATATGGTTTATTTATTCAGTAATTCTGAAATAATTGCATCGTCCCGAAACGAAAAACAGACAAACTAGAGTTAGTCTGTTAAGTATAGAGTATCTAACAAATGATAACAGATGGGAGCTTTTATTGAAATTTATAACTTAAACTTCTATCGATTAGGTTAAAAATAAAAAGATATTTGTTCGACAGAAATGATTAAAAATAAGCAATGATTAAACTGTTCAAATAAAATAAAATTCCTTTATTTCTTTGCTTACTGACTATTTTAGTACAAAATCACAATATTAAAATTAAAATAGGCTACTTATGTTAACATAAAGTTTCACCTAGCAAAATATGGAGAGACTAACTTCTCTCCACTCTCCTCAGAATGCCTTTGAAATAAGAAGCCAGATGCACTGCAGAAACGTGGAAGGGCCAACAAGGATTTAAAGATGTTAGTGTATAACACACGCAGGGCATTGTAGGAAAGCTGGATAAAGTTTGACCACAGACTACTGGTATAAAAATTTTGACAATAGGCTTTAAATAAAGTAAAATTGACTTCTACTGTACACCAAGCAAACCTGTGTCTCACCATGTTACCACTGACCAACAAAGCCCTGCATCCCTATTCATCTATATCAGAATAAATTGTCATACAGAGTTTCAGTTACTATATGCCCAAGGTATTTAAACTGACTTACACGGCCCAAGGGAACCCTGTTCAAAAGTAACAGGGGCACATTTTCAAGTCTCTTAATGTTACCCCTGAAGATCATGAATTCACTCTATTTCTTGTTGTACCTTAGGCCGTGCTTCCATATATAGTCCTCGCAGGAGCTTTTTGGGGCTACCCAGCGATAGGCTGAGCAGCACAGCACCATGTCATCAGCATAACTGATATTATTCACACAGACATTATCTATATAACAACCATGTGTGCTGCTCAGCCCAGCGATGAGCTTGTCCATATATACATATATAAGAGCGAAGTCAGCCCCTCCTGTCTAACACCACATAAACTCTTCAGAGCATGTATTTCCCCACTTTACCACATTTTTCTGATTAGGTACCATACCAATGTGCCAGTACATTTATAACCTCAGCCAACGAGAAACATCTTTAACTTTAAGTTTTGTCCAAAGGTCCAAAGCTTATCATAACTTCATAACACACAAGATCAAATGCTTTGCTGAGGTCTTAAAACATGCATTTATAGGAAGGAGTTAGCTTTATAACATAATAAATAACAGAGAACTTTAACACAGCTCAATATCACTTGTAAAATAATATGTCAATCAATAGCACTTTCCGTAGACAATATTGAATATCCACAAAAAAGTGGCTATTGATAATATCACAGAACACAATTACTCCAAGGAGGATAATAAGTATTATCTAGCACTTCAGCACACTTCAGCCAGAATGGTGGCTAGGCTAGGCTAGGTATTTGGTTTAATTTTTGTTTCGGATAAAAATCCTCAAAGCAGTAAAAACAAAATATATAACCGTACCTACATAAAATAAAACTTTCCTATTTTTGATTTACATAGTATCTTCATTACTTTAATTAAATGCCTAATTTTTATCAAAAGTAGGTCTACAATTTATCTTTAAAGTTATGTAAATTCCGATAACGAAACAAGAAACGAAAATTTGAATTTCGCGGGTAAAATTCCATTACATGACTTCGAGAGAAAGGAACAGCGAAATAGCAATTTGTGTTTGTCTCTTTCGCTCCATCTTTGCGCTCCGCTTAAACTCTCTTCTGCTAAAGTTCAACGTTTTACAAGTGCTAGGGGTATATTTACTATAAATGAAGTTGATTACACTCAAAAGTAGCAAGTTATTTCACACAAATTGAGAAATTAAACTTTTCCATGAATCTTCCGATACCAAAATACTCGCCTGCTTCATTTGACATAACGATATGAATCTGGGTTTCGAGTTTTTACTTTTTAATTTTTACAAAATACCGATTCTGGGCTTCAACTGTCAAAAATGTATAGAGAATTTTCTTCGTCATTCACTCTTTTTCTGACATATGGGTATGGGAAGAAATATGAAGTCCATGGAATTAGGCGGTACCGCCAAGTTCAGATTATGGGCTTCAAATGTCAAATAAAGCCCATATCCATATCCAGATTTTTTAGGCGGTAGACCCCAACGAAATACAAGAAATGGCTTAGATAGACAACTCGGTAATAGCTTGAAAGCAATGTGTATATTTTGCAAAACAGAAATGAATGCAAAAATAATCGAAATAAGCGTCATTCACATTTAAAAAATTTTTTTTTATATAATTTTATGATTTTTAAAAATAATCTAGCACTATTTTTGGAAATCCATACTTATCTAGCACTATTTTAGATGACGTTTAACACCAATTTGTGGTATTGAGTTGGCAACCCTGGCCTCCATCTTGGATATTTTTCTCGATTGAGTTGCGTCGTTTGATTGAATGTTATTGATTGATTATAAAACTGCTTTGCTGGGCTTCATTCCACTCCACGTTTAAATTACGTGATTAAGTTATATTTTTTTAGTAATATTCCAAAAAAATATTTGTTGTTTTTCCTGCGGTTGTATCTCAGCGTCTGGCATCATGTCTGCTCACGAGCAAATGAGGGCAATGCTGGATCAATTGATGGGGACTGCACGAAATGGTACGACAACTGAGAACTTTTAATTTACAATATTATTTTTATATGACGTGACTGCACATGATCTAAAATTTGTTTTATTATTATAGGAGAAACGGACAAGCATGGTGTCAAATTTTATGATGATTCGGTGTGCAAATCGTTTCTATTGCAATGTTGTCCTCACGAAATTTTATCGTCCACGGTCAGTACAAATACCTACATTTTATAAATAATCCACACGTCTGAGATTTCATTAAAATAATTTTATTTCAAGTATTGTGTATTGTGAATTTCTTGATATTGCTTGTAAATAATAAAGTTTATTTTCATTAGAATATGGCTATTAAAAAATGTGCTAATGATTTCTCAGAATGAAAGGAAATACAAATATTTTTTTCATGACATGTACATTAGAGCAACTAATACAATATTCAAAAATATTCAGATTATTAAATTGTACTTCAATTTTTTATTGTTCATCTAATGTACATGCTTTATTTCATTCTATCCCATGAGTAACCATTATTTACTATAGTATCACTGGAACAATTTCATCGGAGCGGCATTAACTGTGGTGAAATATGCTTTTCAGAAAATGCCCAACACTAGTCTTTATTGCTCATCACAATACTTAACAGATGAGGGATAGATTGTATGAGTTAGGCTGTTCTGTAAGTACCAAGATGTACGTATAAAACATTTATAGTTAGCTGATTGTATTATTACTGCTAAGCAGACTATGATATAATAAGGCCCTAAAATTATACAGTTATTCATCAGTTTACTAATGCTGTTTCGGTGAGTACCGTGAAATTTTAGGAACACAAAAATTATGTCCGGTGAGAGGGTTTCGGTGATACATTCTTACTACATTGGGTACGTACTGTGCTGTTTACATGGCTAGAATAACCGGAAAAATAGTCAATGCATGTGAAAAACTACATTTATACTTACATCACATTCAAACTATAATAAAATATAAAAATATTGATGGAAATATTTACTATTAATTGGAGGCATATCAAATAAAGACATGAATGAAAAAATACAATACCTGTTTAGTATGCACGGCTAAATGTTACTAATAGGTTGTGTAGAGCAATTATTATTTTTAGTAACATCCTGTTCACAGACTTAAATAAGAGCAAAAATCTTTTTCGCAAGTAGATAAGTAAGAAATATTTCATGATACTATATTCAGGAACACTATAAAAATATCTTATTTACAAAAATGACAAGGGCTCTATTATTATTATTTAAAGGGGGGACGCCAGCAAAGCCAGACGGGTGATCAGTCACCTAGGTCTGGACCATTTCACCCAGTTCCCCAAGTCCCCTAAAAGCTGAAAAATCAGGGGGGAGGCGGGTTTTAAGGGCCCTGTAGTAATAACTATGTTCTCTGTTTAATCCTTCAACGCCCCAGAAATGAGACACAATAGATTTTCCATTGTTCTTCGGCCCTATTCGACTGGTCAGGGTTAAGACACAAGATATCAAATGGTAAATATACCATAGAAAGATGTTATATCTTGTGTCATTTTATATGGCTAATATTAGTTTAGGAAATTGGAGAGCACTCAACAATGTTATTGAGAATGAATACTTATTTTTTAATTCAATTTACACCTTATTATATTTGAGCTCTTGTATGGGTGCATCTGCATACTATATTTGAATACTAAATTCTTTAGGGTAAAATACTAAACTTAACTGGTGGGTAAATATGTATACATATGAAACATAATGAATCCAATGTATTTGTTTGTTTAAATAAAAATATAATAAAATAATTGCTAGTTTATATGTTTTTTGTTAATGTTATGCAAAAGTTTTTATTTTAACATAACCATGTATATGGCTCACACACATAACTAGAGAGTTTAAATGGAAATGTTGATATACTTGGACTTCACCTTCTTTCACAGCCCAAATTGCTTGTTTTTCTCTTATTAATGGTTGGTTATTAGGGAAACCAAGGGTCCTATAATCACGCTTTAGTAAAAATATATGTAAAGCTTAGTCCATTAAAGTCAATTTGAGGAATTGATTTTAATAACTGCAAGTCTACTCTATTATGTAAATTTTCTTAAAAAGTTTGATGTTTAACTTTAAGATACATAGTTAAACAACCTGCAGCTAAGTTAGGGGTTGTTGAGGAGGGGTGTGCACTGTGATTTGTAAGTATTATGAAAAAAATATTTATGGTTGGTGACCCTGGGCTGCGTATGCTGTTGGTGATATTGTATGTATTTTATTATTCAAACAATTGGTATATAAAACAGTGCGATTATGTCTACTGTGTCATATTATTTTGTTAACTCTTTCTTAATTTATTGTGATTTCAAATATTTACTGTTTGTTAATTTAGAAATATGTGACTATATAAATGAAGACTCACTGACCCATGCAGTTTTTTAATTAGTTTTTGTAACATGTTCTATTTATGTGATTTCAATCTTTATTGCAGCGGATGGATTTAGGTGAGTGTCCAAAAATACATGATCTGGCCCTGCGTGCGGATTTTGAGTTGGCCTCCAAAACCAAAGACTATTTCTATGATATTGACGTAAGTACTGAATGAATAATATTATTTTGCCGTAAAACCGAGTTACTTTAGCCCTAGGGGGTAACTTTGACCCCTTTTGTTCCATTAATAATCCATGGACAATGGCCAGCAGCTGATAGATAAATGTTACAACACAGGACAGCATGGTATAACTGTTTTCAGATGTAGGTCAAAGTTACCCCCTAGGGCCAAAGTAACCCGCTTTTATTGGTACTAGAAATGATTGATAAATTAACAATGTAATTATTATTAAGTTTTTGCATTAAACATTGATAGGCAACAGAACACTTAGAAGCTTTTATAGCGGATTGTGACCGACGTACCACTGCGGCGAAGCAGCGCCTTGCAGAAACGCAAGAGGAGTTATCTGCTGAAGTGACAGAGAAAGCAAATGCTGTTCATGAGTTAGCGGAACAGATTGGTCAGAAACTGGCAAGAGCCGAGGCTTTGGGTGAGGAGGGCATGGTGGAAGAGAGTGTTAAACTTATGGGAGAGGTAAGTTCCTAGGCTTAGCATTCAAAACTTTTGTATGTATTGCTGAAAGTTAAACCATTTCTAAAAGAAAAAACCATCACTGGCATTTTTCTTCAAAGTTGATTTTATACTTATGTGATAAATAAAAATAGAATAGATCATTTGATAGATTGATCGTGAAAGCTGCTCTGCGTGATCTCAACATTTCGTCGTCGTAGTATTAAAGGGACAACTGTAAGAATTTAAGACTGTTTTTATAGACGTGGTATAATGTATTTTTTTTGTTAAATTTATCATAATAGTATTTGTAATTATTTTAGATTGATGAATTGAGAAAAAAGAAGGCTGTTGCCGAGCAAGATTATCGCAACTCTATGCCAGCTTCTTCATACCAACAGCAGAAATTGCGTGTCTGTGAAGTTTGTTCAGCATACTTGGGTATCCATGACAATGACAGACGTCTTGCCGACCATTTCGGAGGAAAATTGCATCTTGGATTTATTACTATTAGAGAGAAGCTTGCAGAATTGAAGGTTTGTCTGATTATTACTTTTTATACATGTGGACAGTTCAGAAGTTTTTTTTAATGTACTTATGAGAATTATTTTTGGTAATAAAGTGGACCCTGTGTGCCAGCCACCATATAAAAATAATAGCACTACACCCTCTTCCCGTTTTGGTCTCGTAAGAGGCGACAGAAGGAAAACTGCCATCAGGAGATGGGCAGCAGCATCTCCCTGTAAATAGTAAACTTTTTCAGAAATCATCAACAAAAATCATATTAGTTCCATTATCGGTCAAGAGCTGGAGTGGACCTAAAACTGCAATATTCTAGACCGCAAATGCTCTGACGAATCTAGCCTCGCCGATGAAAACATTTTCATTTTATATTTATTAAAATTTTTAAATTTATGATGGTACGGAACCCTCAGTGCGCGAGTCCGAGTCGGCTCTTGACTGCTTTTTTAAACGAGTACTACCGAAAATATTGACTGCTTTGCTATTGGTCCACGTAATCAACATAACAATAAGAACAAAGGCGTTGGCCACACCCCTAACAATGACCCATCTCTCTCTGTCAATATGGGAAAAATGTGCGACTCAGTACTTGTTTGTTAAAATAAAGACTATACCTGTAGGGCTAGCACAACTTGAGCGCGAGTCGTGTGAGAAAGAGTCGCGGGCACTTTCAACCTATCAGATCGCTCGTAGATAGCGGGCGTGACTTAAGGCGACGTGCTGATTGGTTGAAAGGAGGGCGACAAAGAGTCGCGTTAAGTTGTGCTAGACCTACTGGGACTGAGTCCAGTTAGGTAAGTCCAACTTCGAGAAAGAGATCTCTCGTCGAATCCAGCTCGGATGGAAGCTCCGGCATTAATTCGCGTCCGAAATAGCTCAATGTCGCAAGACGAAAGTAGTTGACCAGTGTGTGTTGCCAGTAATGACGAAGTGAGACGTGGTCATTTACTATGGGTCTCAAGAAGCCTCAAGGTCACCCAGCGAGCAATTCAAAAATTAAAAAATAAATATATCGTTTATTCAATTTAGGTTTGTTTAACAACACTTATGAACGTCAATGAAGCTACGCCATCGGTTCGCAAATCCTACGGCAGGAGACCTTGTAGCACTACCTTGTAGCAATGGAGAGAGCGATGCTTGGCATTTCCCTGCTCAATTGAATCAGAAATTATGAGCTCCGCAGGACAACTAAAACAACCTACATCGCTCGAAGGGTTGCATCGTTGAAGTGGCAGTGGGCGGGACACATAGCGCGGAGAACCGATGGCCGTTGGGCGGAAAGATTCTCGAATGGCGAACGCGTACCGGACGACGTTCCGTGGGAAGGCCCCCTAAAAGGTGGACCGACGATCTAGTCAAGGTCGCGGGAAGCCGCTGGATGCGGGCAGCGCAGGACCGATCGTTGTGGAGATCTTTGGGGGAGGCCCGTGCCCAGCAGTGGGCGTCGTTCGACTGACATGATGAAGTTGACCCATTGTGTGATATTACATGCTGCTCAGGGATATTACTTAATTCCAATCCAATCACTAATAACAATTTAAAACAACATTTAGAGCCGATACATATCCGCGCTACGACGTCGCATCGCAAAAATTAAGTAGGATTGGCTAGTATAAACAACTTGACAAATACAGGCCAGGCGCCGCGAAACAGCGCGTCGTGACGCGGCGCGGTTATGAATGCATCACCAGAATTCGAATCTCAAGTGAAAATATTTTTATAGAAAACGGTAGTGAAGCGCCGCGAAGAGCGCGGTGCGTCAGAACGCGAACGCGGCGGAGGGCGTCGGCATTACGTCGGCGGGCGGGAGTTGGATCGCCGTGCCAGACGTCACCGCGAGTCCGCGCGCGACCGCGACCGTGACCGCGCCAAGGACTCCGAACGCGACCGTGACCGCGCCAAGGACTCCGAACGCGACCGTGACCGCGCCAAGGACCCCGAACGCGACCGCGGCAAGGACAGAGAGCGCGACCGCGAGCGTGAGAAGAGGTTAGCTATTTGACAAATGATGTCTAAGACCCGTAGGTATCATGGAGCAAGACTTAATACTGAGGTAACTGGAGTTTTCACCCTGAATAAAAAAGTGTGCCCAGCAAATTTGACATTTAGTATGTAGTGGCTGTCAGTTGTCTCGTATAACCATACGTATTTTTTTTAAGTGTAGGTGAGACGGAAGACAGCCACAGTGTAATTTGTGGTCACAAAAAAGTGTTAGTACTGCACTCTCTAGTTACCTCAGTATTAAGTCTAGCTCCATGGCCCGTATTCTCTCGACTGATCTCTTCTCAAGTACAGTTAGAAAGGGATGCAAATAATTGCAACGAATACATTAATCCCTTTCTAACTATACTTGAGAAGAGATCAGTCGTTCTAGAATACGGGCCTAAGTGTCGACCCACACGAACCACAACCACATCGAAGCGACAACATGTGGTTACGTGTGAATAATGTCGATGCAGCTTTTTGCAGTTGCGTTGTGATTGTGCGACAAAATGTCGTTGTCGCTAGTAGTTGTGATGTGGTTACGTCGTATGCGATGTTGCCGGCCACTAGTTCGCATCGTCGTCGCTGGTCGCGTTGTGGTTGGTATCATTCACGCGGTCGATAGTGACTGCAAAATGTACGTGTGAATTGCACTTTTCATTTCCGATACAAAATGCGCCCACGTGTTTGTGGTTGTGGTACGTGTAGGTCGACACTTACATACCTTATTACAGTCTAGCTTACATATCTGACTCGGTGTCGGTGCGGTGGTAGAGGGAGCCGCAACTACTGATACAAAATTACCGAAATGGCTGTCAGCTGTAAGATAAGTTTTTTTACTTCCAAATTTGACCACCGGGTCAGGCTAGTTTGTGGCACTGTGACTAAGATGATACAACCCACCCACATTAAACTTTGGCCTTAGTCAACAAATGTCAGATTCTGGAAATACAAGATTCAGACAAGTATAAAACGCTAGATTCTATGAAAGCCATATTCTACTAACGACAGATTCTACAAATGACGGATTCAAGAAACGCCTGATTCTATAAACGCCAGATTCTATTAATGTCAGATTTCATATCCATTGCAAAATCATTAATTATTTTAAGTATGCATTCAATTTGAGACTATTTCGAAGGTAAACTAGATTTAATTTAAGCACATTCTTAGAAATGGAAGCTTTGGTTTTATTAAGTAAGTTAGGTACTGCGTGTTGGCAAAGTGATGATAGAAAAAGCATTCATTAACGGTTAAATCATTTATTAAAAAAATAATTATTCAACAGTTACATAGTTATAATCAAGAAGTAAACTTATATCAGTTCAAAAAAAAAGCTTTTACTTATATCATAAAGAAACGAACATTGATTTCCAATGTAAAAAAAAATACAGTCAATATAATCAACTTCAGAAAAAGTTCTTCTATCACATAATTTCCACTTTTATCAATAAAAGAAATCATTTCTTCAATTAATTACATTAAACAATAAGTAACCCACACAACGATAATGATCGAACGTAGGGAGAATAAACATAATACGAAATCATGAAATAACACAATCTAAAATAAAAATAAAAAACAAAAAAAGTGAAAATAAGTTTAAATAATAAGTGCTAGTTCAGACAACAGCGGGAACCTCGCGGTTAAACACGCGGTTTTGGTTACACTGCTGTCAATATTTCACAAGTTACTGACCTCGCTGATCCTTAGCGAACAGTGTAGAACAAATCGCGTTTAACCGCGCGGTTCCCGCCGTTGTCTGAACAGTGTCTAAAGATTTATTGTGGAAGTTGTATGTATATAACCTTTTTTAGAAAGTCTTTGACATTTATTTCTTCCCTTTCCAACTTTTTTAATAAATAAATGGTCTAAAATTGAATGCACACTTAAACCAATTAATGATTTTGCAATTGATATGAAATATGACATAAATAGAATCTGGCATTTAAGTATAGAATTTGGCATTATCAGAATCTGGCGTTTCTAGAATCTGTCATTTGTAGAATCTGCCGATACAGTGCCACAAACTTATCTGTTCCCGTCATGAAGCTCGACTTAATACTGAGGTAACTGGAGAGTGCAGTACGAACAATTTTTTGTCCACCACAAATTACACAGTGGCTGTCTTCCGTCTCACCTACACTTTAAAAAAATACGTATGGTCATATGAGACAGCTGACAGCCACTACATACATAAATGTCAAATTTGCTGGGGACACTTTTTTATTCAGGGTGAGAACTCCAGTTACCTCAGAGTATTAAGTCAAACTTCATGGTTCCGGTGGTCAAAATTTGAAACTAACGTGTTTTTTTTAATGTCATTTTGCTGTCAAGTTGATGTTCAACCATAGCGCTTCTGGCGGCTGAAGTTCTTAGAAGTCAGGGCCGGTTAAATTGCTACAAAAAAAAGAAAAACGTACGTAGCGCCGCTGTCACCGGAACAGAAAAGGTTGTGGCACTGTAATAGAATATGGCAATCATAAAATCTGGCGTTTTATACTCGTCTGACATTTCCAGAATTTGACATTTGTCGACTAAACGAAAGAAACGCCAGTTCGGTCTGTTGTGTGCTACATCACGGCGCGGCCCACTCTGAAAACCGCAATTCTGACTACATGGTCATTTTGTCCTATTTCTGTCCCAAATTTTCAGAATTCGTCGTAAAGGGGACGAAAAGATATAAGCGATTTAAATGGACCATGCCAAAGCAAACCTTCATTATGGCACGGACAGGCTATATTTATTGAACCATAACACCTAGACAGGATCTGATTAGTATAACATTTTGTCCCTTTTTTATAGAACCCGCAATGCCTGGAATCAAAACGAAATGAAGCGCCGTTTAAAAGATATAAAGGAATGATTTGGTCCATGCCATAATTGACCTACATTATGGCGCGGACTTTTTAACCAGGTCACCTAGAGAAAATCTGCTTATTGGAAACGATTCGTGTACATTCGTCCCAATTCGTCGTAAAAGCCACAGAATTCGTCGTCCTTTGGTTTAGGAGATAATCAGAATTAAAATTTTGTTTTTATAGTACAGGAGCTGACTTCTGACTTCCTATTTAGTGACGATGTTTGTAACTTGTTCTTGTTTTGCGTGTTTGTGTTAGAATAATTAAGTGTATTAGTAACACAAAAGTATAACGTAAAGTAATACGTAACTTTTATGCATTTTCGAAACTCAAAACCTTAATTTTTAAGACATAAACAAAAATATTTTCGTAAGAGATATTTTGATCCTGGGCTCCTAGACTATATCAAAAACATGTACAGTCGCGTACAAAATAATTTCGATAGAGGTCATGTATGAAGTTGCATTTCAATGTTATATTGCTCTTCTTTCGAAATTATTAATATTTGGAGGTGGGGCTCCCACCGTGGGAGTGAAGTGAATAGTGGAGTGGGGATTGGGGGGAAAAAAGGGTTTGTTTGTATGAAACTTTTCTTCCTTCAATGGAATAGCTAGGTACTTGAAACATTGTACACTCGACAGCATATCAGGTTAAACAGTTGAACTGCTATAACAGCTTTTATTACGTAGGGCATAAAGGCGGTCTCAAGTTCAACATGTATAGTCTGATGTCCCGCCGTGTGTACATATACAGGGTTATTTGTTATTCATTTAAAACATCTCGTGGGGTTAATCAGACCATCAAACTGAACAACTTTCATTATGAGACAGATATTAGATTGGAACAGCTGTTTTTTTTTCACCGTAGAGTTAGTCCCATAGTAAAAGTTGTTCAGAATGATGGGTAGAACACCAGGGTTTCGGCTTTAAAACCAATAAAAATTCAGCCCGTATAAGTTTTATCATTATAATTAGAAAAATATTATTAGGTAGGTTACATGACACTTTTTTTTATAAGATAACGTTTTTTTATAATAATTGTACATTCATAGATACCTCCTTGTCGCCAAATCACAGTAAAATCACTTTGAAAAAATGATTTATTTTGGGAAATATAGTTGATGAATTGCGGCACACAATATATTGCGGCACACCTCACCAGTGTTGCCAGTATGATTTCCCAAAAAAGGACGGTTGGCTTCTGAAAAGGTACGGTTTTTAACTTCAAGGTACGGTTTTATTTTACCAAAACCGAATTTTAATGTACAAACAATTAACTATTTCAAAGTCACTGGGTGGCGAGAAGCGAAGCGCAAGCGAGAGTTATTAGAAAGAAAAACAGGGTAAATAAATTTATGGTAAACCACGGAACGGAAAACTTTAACAGTACAGGATGGCCGATTATGTTGGCCGACCATGATGGTCCATCGTGTACAGGGCGAGTTTGCGTTGCTCGCAGACGGCAATCACACACAAACCGGCCCTGTACCAGGGGGGTGTCACTCCGCAGTTCAGGTACGTTCGGCCGGCGCGCCTGCCGGGCAGGCGTATGGCAGAAGGATGCCGCTCGGCTCGTACGCTCCACGTTTGCGCGTAGAACGATCGATCATTTCTGTGATTTTTGTGCACCGAACAATGACTTATAAATGTTCCTATAATCCGTATATAAGATACTGTTGTACGAGATACGGGTGTCTAAATAAAAGAAATAACAAAAGAAACAACAAAACCGAACCCGCAAGTCGCTCGCAACCCTAACCAGCGAGCGAGCTGTTTGAGACATTCATAGAAATAAAAACGCTCGCGCGTAGATATTGGGTACAGTTTTGCTTGCATGCGCGAACTCTAGGTTATTATAACAATAGGTAAGCGATGACAAAGCAACCGGAATTGGACTTTATTTCCACGCAGAAAGATTTATTTTTATTTGAATGAGCTTGCAGAGTGAGTCTTCTGTGCCTTAGCACTATTATTTATTCCGTGCCTGTACACGTTGCCCGATCATGGTCGGCAAGAAAAGCTCCCAGTACAGGATGGCCGATCCCATTGGCCGACCATGATGGGCGATCGTGTACAAGTACAGAGCCAGTTTGCTTGTGATTGCCGTTGCAAATGCACACAAACTGCCCCCTAACCCCTGAGGCCCTGACGAAATCGAGTCGAGATGAAAATCGAACCGTTTTATAGATTTTAGTTATTTCGTACTGTTTTATAGATTTAAGGTCAAAAATCCCACCTTCGATCACAACAAAGCTGGTTGTGATCGAAGGTGTGATTTTAGACCTTAAATCTATAAAACAGTAGACCTATAACGATTTCATTTAGTTCGGTATTCAATCACTACTTACTCCATTGGCGCTATACAGTCGTTACTAGAATGGTGATTTTTTTTATCGTGATTCAATTTTGATCTCAACTCGATTCTGTCAGGGGTTAAGTAAGGGGTACCCTGTACATTTTGAGTGAATTTTACATTTGTTTACTACACAGTTTTCAATATCAGATTAATAGGAGATATCATATATAAAATATGTAATTTTTATAGTGGCAGTAAGTACCTACTTTTGCGCTACCCAGTATATTACTATAATAATATTCTTTTTAGCGAATAGACTACAAAAAGTTGCAAATTATTTAAAAATCCGCTAGAACGGCAACACTGCACGTATCACAAGAACACTCTTTTTTTGGTTGGGTGTTTATGGCTTAGTTAAGACTGGTCTAAATGGCTCTTAACTTAAGAGCCGTTTAGACCAGACAACATGTTTCAAACACATGTTTCGCAACATCTACCTGTCTTGTCCATTTTGCTTCATGTTTTGTGTCGGTTTAAACGCGGCTTTAGGGTTTTTCCCACGAACAACGACACAACACGATTTACAAATTGCGCGACAGTGTTGTCAGCACTATTTTCCAATAAAAGACGGTTCAGTTCACAGCATACATAAAGACAGTACGACCAACTTAACAGCGAAATGCAGACAGATACGGCAAACTGTGAACTGCAGTTGCCATGCAACAAAATAGCACCTACAGTTTACGGTTTGATGGTAAATGGTACAGAAAACTGTACTTTTTGGTACGTTCTGGCAACACTGTTCGTAAATCGTCTCGTGTCGTTGGTCGTGTGTAAACGCCCTTACAAGCCCTTAACTTTATTCCGTTCCGTAATGCGCATTCTGTTCATGTTCCGATTGTAAATCTTAATGTTCACAGAGACTGTTCGTGCATTCCTCAATCTACGAAAAGTTCGTGCAAAAGGATGTAGCTTTCGCAAAGAGCCGCAAGATAGGACGCTTAATGTTTGAAAAATTAAAAGGAAGTATTTAGAAAAAAATCTACCCGTCTCACAACCAGCTCCGATGGTTCGGGTCGATTTTTTCTAAATAGGTACTTCATTTTCAATTTTTCAATAATAAAAATTGCATTGTAAATGCAAAACAATAAAAATTTAAATAACTCGCTTACTGTTTTACAATCGGAACACTGCGTATTACGGAACGGAATAGTTTTAATTAATTTTTACTGTACGCTTTTGTACGTGACTGTACTTATATAAAAAAACTGAATATCTCCTAAACCAAAGGATGACGAATTCTGTGGCTTTTACGACGAATTGGGACGAATGTACACGAATCGTTTCCAATAAGCAGATTTTCTCTAGGTGACCTGGTTAAAAAGTCCGCGCCATAATGTAGGTCAATTATGGCATGGACCAAATCATTCCTTTATATCTTTTGAACGGCGCTTCATTTCGTTTTGATTCCAGGCATTGCGGGTTCTATAAAAAAGGGACAAAATGTTATACTAATCAGATCCTGGCTAGGTGTTATGGTTCAATAAATATAGCCTGTCCGTGCCATAATGAAGGTTTGCTTTGGCATGGACCATTTAAATCGCTTATATACCGTGACATTTTTTTATCAATCCAAACTTAAGGGATAGGTCATGTTATGTGTATAGAATAGATTTCCGAAAAAAAAAAAAAATTTTTTATTTTTTTTTTATTTTTTTTTATTTTTTTTTAACTCTATTTCCACCCTATTGTCGATGTTTCGGATGTTAGATTAAAACATAAAAAAATACATTAAAAACAAAATAAAATAAAATAAAAATAATTTATTATCAGATGATCGCTCCTCGGGGTCGATGGCCCCGTCCGATCCGTGCGCTGACCTTGTCTCTTACAACCACACGCGTAGCTGTACGTACGTAACGTAGGTACACTCGACAGCACATCAAGTTGAACAGTTAAACTATGATAGCTTTTATTACGTAGGGCATAAGGGCGGTCTCAAGGTCAACATGTACACCTAAGACGAGCACAGCAAATAAAGTGTTCTCGGTCGTAGGTCGACTGTTTATAAGATAAAGTTACGGTCATATAACAATCTACCTATTTTTCCTATCTTTATCCTAGGTAGGTACCTACTGTTATTTACGCTAGAAATTTTTGATTTATTTTGACTATTCGCAACAATTCGAGTATTACTTTCAATTTTCTATAAATAAATAATTTGTGTAGGTTAAATAGGTACTCACATAAGCGTAGCGCCGAAAGAATCTCCTTCACAATAACACAAGAAAGGTGATAACTTTCCATCACACTTGACAGGCTTTGGACTGACGAAAAAATGCAATAATAACTAAATCAAAATTATTTTCGGATTAACGAACGTGATGTAAATAATGATACAATTTATAAAAAATAACGAAATAATAATCTTTGTCAACATTTAGTTACTATTACACTTACTCGGCGTGTTTAAAAGTTCATCACCTATTTACAAAGTTTATTTACACAGATATTTACACAAAAAAACTATTTACAAAATTGTTGCACAAAGCCACCTCCACCCTCAATACAGAGATATGCACGTTTTCTTATGTGTCTTCTCACTTTAAGTAATACCTGTCTTTCACTTTTTACAACTTCAAAAGCAGTTTCGATCTTTCTTTTGAGTTCACCCAAGTCACTGATCATGTGTCCGGTCTCACCATAAATAAGTTCCTTCACTCGACCCCATAAGAAAAAATCCAATGGGGTTAAGTCCGGTGATCGTGCGGGCCACGGCACTGGCCCTCCACGACCGATCCACCTTTCACCATATGTCACATTTAGGTACTCGCGAACCCGCTGCGAATAATGGGCTGGAGCTCCATCGTGTTGGAAGAACATCCCCCTAAGCCGTGCCAAAGGAACGTCTTCCAGCAGAGATTCCAATTGGGTTTGGAGGAAATTCATGTAGGACTCTGTATTGAGCCGTTCCAGAAAAACTGGACCAAGAACTTGGTCCTCTAAAATCCCTGCCCAAACGTTCACGCTGAACCTCCGTTGGAAATGGTCCGGACGAACCACATGAGGATTTTCTGTGCTCCAGTAATGCGAGTTGTGCACATTAAACATGCCAACTCGCGTAAATGTAGACTCGTCTGTCCACAAAATTTGCCGATGCTCTTGGCGAAGCCATCGACAAAACTCTACCCGGGCCGGGTAATCAGTAGCGTTCAGCTCCTGTACCCGCGTGAAGTGATACGGGTGCTTCTTCTCCTCACGAAGAAGCCGCCACACCGTATTCTGGCTGACGCCAAAAACTGCAGCGCCATCCCTAGTGCTTGCCATGCGGTGAACTCGGAAGAATTCAAGAATCTCTTCTTCCAAATCCGCTCGGATTCGGGGTCTCCCTGCATCCACTGCAGGTGGGTCAAAACGGCCATGCTCCCGAAATCGGTACACTGCGTTTAAAATCGTTTGGTGCCCGACTCGTACCCCAGACCTTTCTTCGTAAAGGTTCACCGCAGCTCTTAGTACTTCGTTGCTTAGCCTATAGCATAGTACCATCTCCAGGTACTGCTGGTTGGTATACCGCCGAGGCATGTTTGCAAACGCGCGCGACACATGTGACATGCAAATGCAAACTAAAAAATTAAAACGCGATGCCAAATTCACGGGAAGCGCAGGGAACTACCTACCTACTTAGGCCTGGTTCACACAAATTCAATAGATTTTTCATTTCTATTATGTTATTTATGAATGTTACAATACGTATTGGATTTCTTCATAAGTTGTAGGTCACAAAAATAACTTGTATCGAATCAAACTATTCAATAAATTTTTTTTGTTGACTTCCAGATAACACTTATGAAATTTCTCCAAATGAACTTCAAGTTTTAGAGACTTTTAGTTCTTCTACTAATTGTTATGTTATCATAATTTAGTTCTTCTATAACTTTCCTTATTTTTTCAACCACCTCTGTGGTCTAGTGGGTCACACCACCGATTTCAGACCCAAAGTTCTCGGGTTTGATTCCCAGTTTCGGTTATTTTGTTTGGTTGGTGGTAGGACTTTTCTTAGTCAGCCTGGCTAGCTACCACCATCTTATCTAAGTCTAACGCCATAACAATGATGTTTTCAGCATTATTGTGTTCCGGCATTTAGAGATAAGATAGCCAGTTCCTCAGTGATTGAGGATTCCGGGAGTAGTGCGCTACCACCTTCAGCAAAGGTTAAGTGCTACCCCGTTGTGGATAAAAATAAATCAATAATTGCAAGTTTCAATAATAATTGATATCGAACGTTATACGTATTATCTAAAAGCATAATGGTATTTGGATGAAATGTTTTATGTAAACAATACAGTAGCCTGTGTATCCAATCCTCCAGCTCCCATTCTACCCCCGTACAAAAAATCACATTGATCCGTTGCTCCGTTTTGTCATGAAAGACGGACAAATAAATAATACTTACCTGTTGATTTTCCCATGGGAATATGATACATTCCTCTGGTAAAAAGTAAAAGTAGCCTATTATAATCCTTCCCCCGGGTCTCTAACTATTTACCTAAATACCAATTTCTGCCCGCAAATTTGCCACGCTAGTGATTTTCCCATGGAAATGAAATTTTTTCCTGCGGTTAATTCACGCGGTAAAAAGTAGCCTATGTCCTTCCTAGGGCCTTAAACTATCTCCATTCTGAGTTTCATCAGAATCGGTCTAGCCATTTTGACGTGAAAACGGAACAAACAAACATACACATTTTCACATTTATAATATTAGTAGGGATTTCATTAACTTCTAAGTTTGATTACATAAAATAAAATCCAGAGTTAATCGAAATGTATGCATGCTCCCTTATTAGGACGGTAATTATTGATCTTACTACAATCAAACCGCTAAACTGGAAGGTACTTTTTGATATTATGCCGACACAAAGTTGTGCCGCCGCTTCGCCTCATGCCGAAAGGCACCGCGGTGAAATCAAAGAGTCAGTACACCTGCTGGCTATTTTATTTCGTTACGATTTGTGAAAAATTCATAGTGAATAAATTTTTTATTGATAACTTTTATTCCACTCAAAAACAAACATCATTGTTCTAACCACTTACGTAGCTCAGTGGTTAGAGCATTCACCCGGACAGTGAAAGGTCGTGGGTTCGAGTCGTTTTTTCTAATACTTCATTTTCTCAAATGATTAGTTAGCAAATTGTATTGTCCTACTAATATTATAAAAGTGAAAGTTTATAATGTTTGAATGTTTGTATGTTTGTTGCTCAAACACGCCATAACGGCTAAATGGATTTGGCTGTAGGACACAGATACTTCGTTGCCTGGAGAGGATCATAGGCTACTTTTTATCCCGGAAAAATATCACATTCCCGCGGTATAACGTCGTGTAATACACGCGGGCGAAGCCGCGGGCGAAAAGCTAGTATCAATTATAACATTTGGTATCATTTGTTTATAAACATTTATCCAGGTGAGGCGACACAGTAGGGTATGCAGAGTGTGTAAAACATTTAAAAATTCCAAAAAAAAAATAGAATTACGAACATTTTTGGGTAAAGGTATTATTGTTAGAAAATTTTTGTTTTCATTTTTAACAGCGATGTGGGAGTACCATAAAACACAAAATCAAAAAGTAATTTTATCTTTAACGATTATTTTATTTCTGGTAAAAAATAATGATTTAATTCAATAAATTTAAAAAGGTATTTATTATTTTTTAAAATAGTTTGTGAGTGTACAGTAAAGTTGAGCGGAAGATCTTTAAAGAAACGTCTGATTAACGGCCAGAATTAATAACCTATCCACAGATAGGGATAGGTGCGATCCAGATTAGTTGCTAGGCAACACCTACCAACACCCTGGCAATTTGTCGTTAATTCTATGTTAATATCAAGCGTTGCATAGCAACTAATCTGGATCGCACCCATCCCTATCTGTGGATAGATTGTTGTGGAGATCCTCGTGGGAGGCCTATGCCCAGCAGTGGGCGTCGTTCGGCTGACATGATGATGATGATGATAGTACACTCGACAGCACATCAAGTTAAACAACGGTAACAGCTTTTATTACAAAGGGCATAAAGGCGGTCTCAAAGTCTACATGTATAGTCTGATGTGCCGCCGTGTGTACATTCAACTAGGCACGGATCGTAAATAGGTAGCTAAAGTCCGTTCGATTAGATAGTGTCGGCAAGGCATTGTGGCTCTTGGTATAAAATGCAGATTTAAATAATACACACAAGTTGGGTAACAAAGTCAATTTTAATGAAAATTTGAATATTGTTATAAGTAAATAATATTTTTTTTTATATCATTATTATGATTACTCATTATCGCTCGAATTGTCACAAGTGACAACCGTCGTGACCACTTGTATTTATAATAAATAATAAATTATTAAAAAAAATATTATTTAATAAATGGCGAAATCACAAAATCCAATTTCTTTTGCGGGTGTACGCCGCACGCGGCTTCTTTTGTTTATGCGACGGCATCCTTTGACAAGAAGCGGCACGTGCCAAGGCGGCACGATAAAAGGCGAATGGACTTTAAACAATAAAATTATTGGTTCCAAAGTTTTGGCTGGCGTGGCTCACTCCGCCGCAATTCTTCACCTATCCGCGGCCACTTCAAAGTGATAGTATCAGGCGGGTAATACGCGCGGACGACGCGCGCTCAGTTGTGCACGTGAGTCGCGACGACGACGTAGTAAGCACAGGAAGAAATAAGTTTATTTTCGCGCCAAAACACACGTGTTTTATCCATTGGTGTTATTTTGTGATTTTGGTTAAGATTAGGGCGCGAGTGGATTATTGTCAAACTGATTATCATAACTTCGAAAGTGTGTGGTCATGGACATGTGGTGATGTGATGTTTTATCAGTAATTTCAATAAGTGTGCGTCTGTAAACGAAGACGCAACGTACCTAATGAAGTGAAAATTAGTTAAGCTGACTAAATGTCAAAAACTATGAAGAGTTTACATAAAATCTTTATTAGTTAGTTGGTGATAGATCGAAAACACCAAGATATCAGCCGATCAGCTCGTAAGTACTTATTTATTTAATCTGTTGATGATTATTTTTTTTCACACCTTTGCAACTATTCATCATGTCAGCCGAACGACGCCCAGTGCTGGGCATAGGCCTCCTCCAAGGATCTCCACAACGATCGGTCATGATGAATCGAATTAAATACTGCTATGGCGCCGCCTACGCCGCCCTTTGATTGCATGTAGGTAGTTACGTAGTTAGTAGGTACCTACGATGGGCAACAACGTCACTTCTAAGGTTAAAATGGCTTGCATGCCGCGCCGTCACAACATACCTACGTTTAGTTCGTACAGGGGCGACACGTGCGCACACGAATTTTGTTGCTAACTGGTTAAGCGACGGACGCTGTTGCCCATAGTTAGTACTTACCTACTTACCCTAACTTGTGTTATTATTATGAAGGAGAATTGTATTGAATGAAACTCGTTTTGCGATCACCTACAAATCTAGCATCTTGTATTTCTTATTTAAGTAGAAAATTGGAAGAAGGTAATACCTACTCGAATTGTGGCGAATAGTCAAAATAAATCAAAAATTTCTAGCGTAAATATCAGTAGGTCACTAGGATAAAGATTTGAAAAATAGGTAGAAATTATCCGCGATATTAGAAATAGGTAGGTTAGGTAGGTACTGTTATTTGACCGTACCGTAACCGTAACTGTATTTTATAAACAGTACCTACGATCTAGGACACTTTTATTTGCTGTGCTCGTCTCATGCTGGGGCCACACTATGGGGATACCTATGCCGATGTCCAACTTCGCTTGAATTGTCGCGAGAATTATTGTGTAAAATTTATCGCCATAGTGTGGCCGCTCGATCGCAAAAATTCTCGCGATAATCGCCACTCGAGCTATCGGCATAAGGCATACGGTGTGTGTTGTGAAATGCCGTAGTAAAATTATCGTCGCGATAACGTGGCTAATCTGTGTTGGAATTTGGCATATCCCGATGTCTATTGGCGTATTCCCATAGTGTGGCCGCAGCATCAGGTGTAGAATCGAATGTGGTTGTGCGAGATGTACTTACCTACGTAGGTACGCACAACTATGCGTGTGATTGTAAAAGACAAGGTCAGCGCACGGATCGCACGGGGTCATCAACCGCGAGGAGCGATCAATCAATCAGGTGTACATGTTGACCTTGAGACCGCCCTTATGCTCTACGTAATAAAAGCTATCATAGTTTAACTGTTCAACTTGATGTGCTGTCGAGTGTACCTACGTTACGTACGTACAGCTACGCGTGTGGTTGTAAGAGACAAGGTCAGCGCACGGATCGGACGGGGCCATCGACCCCGAGGAGCGATCATCTGATAATAAATTATTTTTATTTTATTTTATTTTGTTTTTAATGTATTTTTTATGTTTTAATCTAACATCCGAAACATCGACAATAGGGTGGAAATAGAGTTAAAAAAAATAAAAAAAGTTTAAAAAAAAATTTTTTTTTTTTTTCGGAAATCTATTCTATACACATAACATGACCTATCCCTTAAGTTTGGATTGATAAAAAAATGTCACGGTATATACTTTCGTCCCCTTTACGACGAATTCTGAAAATTTGGGACAGAAATAGGACGAAATAGGACAAAATGACCATGTAGTCAGAATTGCGGTTTTCAGAGTGGGCCGCGCCGTGATGTAGCACACCGGTCTGTTGCATTACAGTGAGCAATCTCGAGTCCAACCAACGTTACGTAAATCCTACCGACACCGTCGACTAACTTAAGAAACTAAAGGTCTTACGACTGTGAAACGCAAAATCCGAAACTGCGTTATACATGTCCCTCTTACTCTCCACTTATAACAGAATCGAGTGAAAGGGGCGGGTCTAACGAAGTTTCGGATTTTGCATTTTGGAGTACGTACCCTGATCAGGGGGCCGATTCTCAGGCAATCGAGAAAAGTTCACATTTATAGTTCGAAATTCAAATATAACACAGTTTTTGTATTGCCAGAAATTCACAATCGAAAAAGTTCGATCGAAAACCAGTCGAACGCTACGAATGGTAAAAACCAATAGATGTTCGTATACGAACTTAGCTGTCAAAATGAATTTGTTGACATTTGAGACAGCTTAGTTTGTTTGAAACGTTCTAACTTTTCAATAGAAACCACAAACAAAATGTTCGACATACGAATTACCACACTGAAAAAGTTCGAATGCCTGAGAATCGGGCCCCAGGAACAGAAAATTATTTGAACATGCTCACATATCATTTTTTTGTTAATTTCTGAATCGTGTAATTCTGAAATTAACTTACGTTTTTACGATACGGGACGGGTTCAATATATCATAGTCGATCAACAATTCCACTAGATATTGCCAACTAGATCTACCAACTGCGAATTAGACAAGCCACGAAATTAACCATTTAGTTGAAAATTGGACAAAACGCGTCTAAAGGATTATCGCTTCTTGTAATTTATGACGTAATATACATACGATATTCATAAGATAGTAACATTCGTAACCTATTATTCCGTTTGAGTCAGTCGGTGCCATAAGTACTCGAGTTTTGTTTGAGTTCGTAAGGCTTCGTCTAGTGGTATTGTTGTTGATTGAAGGATCTGTACATACCCTATGTCGTAATATAATTAAATCAAATTTACTTTTTCATCCAAGATTGTTTTCTTATTTACAAATATTTGTGTAGGCGAAGCCGATCCAAGAGCCGTAGCAAACAGGAAGGTTCGCGCGAACGGGAACGCTCTCGTGGCCGCGATCGCGGCGACCGCGAACGCGAAGCCCGCCGCAGCCGCTCGCACCGGTCAGGATCGCGCGAGCGCCGCCGCGAATAAGAACATCACCCTAGCTTTTAGTCAAACCATATTCCTAGATCACTCGTCATTGTAATCTATGTCTATATTTAGCTCTCGTCTCAATAACTAACATTAACTTTTTTCTTTCCCATATCTGCTTAGTAAAACTATAAACTATAAATTAGTGAAATTTCACTCACGACTGTTGTTTTCATATGCTAGAAGTATGATATTTGTTTTAGGACATAAAATTTTATGTTGTGAGAGGTGTGATTTTATTGTTTGGTCAGTGTGTCATTATGTTTTGTGATACTGGATATTGTAGTTAGGAAATGATTTAGAGATTGAAGCCAAATCTACTTCAAATATTATTATGTATTGGACTATTTTCATGAAGCCTTTAGGTTGAAACTTGGATGACTAATGATTTGTAAAATAGTGACGTAACTAAACATTATAGACTCTGAAGTCGGAACGATGAATTGTTCTTTTCAAATTGCTGCCAGAAACAATTTATCGTGAATAATTTAGGTAGTTTAAGGGGTAAAGAATTAGATTTAAAGACATTCGTTAGAATATAAATATTTTCTTTTCGCTGTCTAGGTATTACAATCTTCAAGTGTAGAAAGTGTTTTGCTATTTGAATTAAATCTGTACAAATCGTTTGACGATGCGAAATAAAGTTTGTGATACTGAGCCTTTGAAATTCAATACGTCAGCAATAGCACAACGAGATGTATGAACGCTCACGAAACAACATTATATCACAATAAACTGCACGAGACGGGGTATAGTGCTATTTTTGTTATTTAAATAAATCGTAATGTTAAAATATTTGGTTGTTTAAATTTTTCCTTTTTAACTATCCCTCTGGTATTTGTGTTGTGTACCTATTTGAGTAGTGTGCGTTACCGCCGCAAAAACTTGTGCTTTAGAGAGATGAGACCTTATCAGATAATTAGTGTGTCGTGAGGAGAAATTTGTTTACTAATAGCAAAATTTGTGTGAATTGTAGTTTTTGAGATATTTGACAAAAACAGTTTTTGCCAGGGTCACGTTTTAAACGTTACCCTGGCAAAAAAAGTTGTTTTAGCTCGGAACTAAATACATGAATAGATAGCTTTTGTTGCGTTGTAAATGTTAGCAAACAGCAAAAATTGTGTGTGTTATGGTTCTTGAGTTATTTGAGTTTTTGCTGGGGTAACGTTTTTAGATTTCCCATATCTCGGAAACGGTTCAACGCAGAAGTTTGAAAAAAATACCAGTAAGAGACCTGAATTTGTTTAAATTTGTTTAAACATTAGTTTTTGATTTGGTTGTCGTAAACCAACGTAATTAAATGTTTTCGAAAATCAGAAAAAACTGATTTGTAAGTAAACTATTACATTTACAACCAAACAAACAGCTGCAAAAAATACCCGTGGTAGACACTTATTATGTCTAGAATTTTAGATCTTGTAACTTTACACGATTTAAAGATAAAGATAAATTTGATAAATTTTAGACTGGTCGTACTTTAGAGATCGAATACACAGTTGCCATAACATTAGGGCACATGGCATATATTAAACAAATTTAAGTAATTCATGAACATTCGTTCCTGTTAATTTCAGCTTTCAATTACAGCTATCATGAAAGATATATCAAAAACAAGAACATGACAACAATTCTCTAGTAACCCACCCAAATTGTAGAGGTCACTTAAAAGCGACCGCGCCATACATAAGCGTAACCATCTTAAATGAACGGGATGTTATAGATATTTTGTTAGTACAGTTGCGTACAAAAGTTCGCTGGTCAGATTATCTTCACTATCACTACATAGTATAATGAAGAGGTATGACGCTTTACCGAGGCTAAGGTAATAAAAGAGATGTGACTTGTTCGGTGTCAAGATGTATATTGAGATAATAATATTGAGTACAATTAAAGATACATTATCTTAGTAAGCGATCTTATTCTAGATTGCTGAGAATGCTACGCGTGTGTTCCAATTTTCTGTAAATGCGCGATAATGCAAACATCTTGTTTGTGTAATATGTTGCAATCATACTTCATCTCCCCTGAAAAAGTGGAAGGATCATCCCCTCCCTGCAAAAAGGAACAGACTCGTAACATTGACTTTAACGAACTTAACCAAAATTTAATTACTTAAGTAAAATAAGTAAACAAAATTTAAACATTATCAACATAGCAAAGTTAAAACTATTTCATTTATTAAATCGTACTAATACAAAAACGTTTTACAATATAAACAATATACCTAATTAAAATTGTATCTAATTAAAATGGTATCGAATTGAAATGGTATTGAATTAAAACGGAAGCTTCACATTTTACACTTAATCATAACAATAACAAAGTGTTAAGTAACATGGTATGTAATTAAGTACCTATACTTATAATTACGTATCAAATAAAATAGTTATTTATTGAATGGTTTGGTATTATTCTTATGCACAATTATAGCTTTATTTTCTTTTAAAATTTCTACATTAGATGTCATATCTCTTAAAACTTTATAAGGGCCATTGTAAATACTATCTAATTTATTTCCTACTTGGTTCTTTAATAATAACAAATCGCCTAACTGATAGGTAACATTATTGCTAGTTTTATCATACAATAATTTTCTTTTCTCTTTAGATTGTATCAAGTTACGTCGTGCGTCGGATTGCGCTTGTTGTAAACGATACTTAAGTTCTCGGGGATAACTGTCATAGTTATATAAGGGGTCGATTTCTGATTGTAAATTATTTGGAAGGTTACAAATTTTTCCAAAAACTAATTCGAAAGGCGTATATTTAGTTTCACTATGCACTGTGGTATTAAAAGAAAAACACCAATATGGAATCCAGGTGCTCCAGTTATGTTTATAATTATTACACTGGATTCTCAGAAAAGCTCCTAGGGTTTTATGAGTATTTTCTAAAGCGCCTACAGTTTCGTGATGGTACGCCGTAGAATTTAATTTTTTAATATGTAATAGAGAACATGTTTCGGACATCACTGATGACATGAATTCAGTTCCCTGGTCAGTCAATATTTCTCTAGGAATACCATAACGTAAAATGAAATTATTGGTAAAAGATTGAGCAACTGTGACCGAGTCTTTACTAGGTAATGGATACGCTTCAACGAATTTGGTTAAATCGCATTGTAATGTCAATACATATTTATTATTATAGTCATCAACATCGAGTGGACCCATTATATCCAAACTAATTCTTTCGAATGATGAGTGGGCTGTTGATGTTATGGTTAAGGGCTGCTTAATATGTTTATTACTATGCTTATGATATTGACATTGATGGCAATTTTTAACAAAAAGTTTTACATCATTACTCAAACCTGGCCAAAAATAATATTGCTTAATGTTGTTCATCATTCTATTAACTCCTGCGTGTCCGCTGGTAGGTAATAGATGGAAATCATTTAGTATTACTCTTTTTTGTTCACTATCATATATTCTTAATATATTTTTTGTTATGAGAAAGCGCGGGGTAACAGAGTTAATTCTTTTTGTTGCTTGTACAAGACTTTTGATTTTACTCTCGTTACATTTTTCTTTAATAATAAGTACCTCATGTATGCCTATTTTTTGACATAATGACTCTAAGTCCCTCGCTAACACCTCTGGGGTAGATGACGATCGGGTACTCAGATATATCGCTGATTGCGAAGGTACGTAAACGTAACAACTTGCATTAGAAATAATGCTATCTTTAGACTTTGAATAATTGTCAAACTTTAATTGATTAAAACTTAATTCAGTTACGTCATCGGGTTTCTTGAGAAGTTCTACCGCAATAGGTTGATCAGGCCTAGTGCTGGTGGAGCTCTCTGAAGAAGAATCAGTGGGGGTTTTTAATTTTTTACTTTGTGCTCTAGTTAAAACTGATACTGTGTTTTGATGTAATGATTTTAAAGTAGAAGATGTAATAGGTATGCGACTCAATGCGTCTGCAGCTGCATTGTTTCGTCCTGGAACATACTCTATTTCAAAATCATACTCCTCTAGGAATAATCGGAATTTAGTAAGTCTGCTTGTTGGGTCTTTCAAGTTAAATAAATAAATTAACGGTTTGTGGTCTGTTATAATTTTAAATTTACGTCCATATAAATAAGGGCGAAAATGTCTCACAGACCAAACAATTGCTAAAAGTTCTAATTCTATGATGGGATATCTCGTCTCGGCGGGTTTCAGGTTTCTACTCGCATACGCGACTACTTGACCGTTCATGTTAGATAAAACAGATCCTAAACCTGTCTTACAAGCATCTGTTTGTAGCCGAAAGATGTTACTTTCTGAAAAATCTGGATAAGATAAAATAGGGGGTTGAATTAATGCTGATTTTAATTTTTCAAATGCCGTTTGACACTCTGATGACCATAGAAACTGTACATTCTTTTTTCTTAATTGATTTAAAGGATAAACAATGTTTGCAAAGTTCGGTATGAATCGTCTGTAGTAATTTGCAAACGCGACAAAACGATTGACATCGTCGCAGTTCATCGGCACTGGATAGTTTTGCATGGTTGCAATTTTACTTTCATCTGGTAAAATTCCATCAGAAGTTATTTTGTGTCCTAGATATATTATTTCGTTTCGCAAAAATTCACACTTCATAGGATTTAATTTTAAGTTAACTTTTCTAAATCTCTCTAGTATACTAATTAAGTTTTTATTGTGGTTTTCTATAGATTTCCCGAAAATTACGCAATCATCTAAATAAATAAAAGCCTTTTTATAATTTAAGCCTGACATTGCAATAGTCATAAGACGTGAAAATACACTCGCAGATGTCCGGAGACCCATGGGACAGCGTTTCATCTGAAAAATTTTATCACCAGCAGTGAAAGCTGTGTACTTTCGTGAATCTTCGCTTAAAGATAACTGATAATAGCTTTGCGAAAGGTCTAATTTTGAAAAATAAATGTTATTTGCAAGCGAGTCTAAGATATCAGTTATATTAGGCAAAGGGAATTTGTCGTCCTCAATACGATTATTTAACTGCCTGTAATCTATAACTAATCGCCATTGTTTCTCGTTTGACCTATCTGTTTTTTTCGGTACAAGCAAGACGGGACTAGACCACTCTGACGTAGCCTCTTCTATAATATCATTTTCGAGCATAATATCTATCTGTTTCTGAACTTCCTTCCTTAGTGCGAACGGTAATCTATGTGGCTTGACATAAACTGGCGAGACATTAGGTTTTAAAGTTATATTATGGGTCATTAGGTTTGTACAAGAGAGTTTGTCGCCTGGCAGATGAAAAACATCTGCGTACTTAGCGCAAATACTCTCAATACTTCGTTTTTCTTCTAAATTCAGTTCAGGTAAATTTAATAATCCTAATAATGTTTTTACACGATCGACAGAAACCTCCTCTTTTTCAAAATTACAGACTTCAAAATCATTCAATGAAAAAGTCTCTAAATCGGTAAGATCTAGATCAACTTCTTTCTCAGTGGTGTTTAATATCCTTACTGGCATGCGACCATTACAAGGTTTCGCTATTATACTTCCTATAAAAACTCCTTTCTGTATCTCTTTAGATAAACAAACACAATCGTCGCCTAACGATGTAGGTATATATTTTATTACCTCACATCGTGGCGGTATCAAATGTCTATAGTGACTCAATATAGGTATAGACACATAATTACTATCTTTAGTTAAAAGCAAAGTATTTTCTTTATAGTTAATTATAGCTTGATAGCGTTTCAAAAAATTATCACCTAAAATACCATTTGCAGAACAAGACATATTTTTAAACACATACATTTTTTCTCTAAAAACTAACCCATTATAAGACAAATCTAAGTAAATATATCCTTCAGATACTAGTTTACCGCTAACACCTTTTATAACTAACTTCTCAAATGTAATTAAATTCAATAACTTCGGATAATCGCATAACCATTCGTATTTTAAAACACAAAGGCTTGCTCCGCTATCGACTAAAAGATCGATATTGCTATTACTTACGTTAAAAGTTACGGTACTACTATTATTGTAGTTTAAAACATAATTTTCAGTAGGAACGAAAAAAATCTAAATTATTATCGTTCTGGGGCTCAGAACGCGCTTGTGACTCACTATTGGTCGATTGCTCGTGGCTAGCGTACTGCACACGTTGAAAAGGCACAGCTGAGCGCGGCGGGCGCGGGCTCGGCCGACCGCGGTCACGTGAACGTGATTGTGTTCCTTGCGCGGCGCGGGAGTCTCGCGACATGTACTTACCTTGTTGTGGTCTCGTGTTTCCGGCAGCGTACCTATTGTTTGCGCTAAATCTATTATAGTAACTATATTTATTAGAATAATTACTTGGCTGACGCGGATAATTAGTAGGTGTGCGTGAGAAATTACGAGTATGAAACTTTTTAATGTTCATAACTTCCTCGTGTCTGGTAGACATTGACTGCTCGTCTAGGGCAGTTCTTATAGCCTCTGGTAAAGAATCAAAGTGACGTGATGCTATGATAGTACTAAGCTTTTGGTTCACTAATCCATCTGAAAAGCGCTTGATTGCAACCTTTTCATTAATGGGACGCAATACTTCAAACTTAGTAGCGTCGTCATCCGCTTGTGCTATGGTTAAATTCACAAAAAGTTGTTCTAGTTCCGAGCCGAACGACTCGATCGACCTATGACCTTGACGACAGTTTTGTAATTTGTGTTGGATAGCAACAGCAGATTTTTTCTGAATCAAATGCGTATTCATATCTCTAATTAAATCTTTAATAGTTGGATAACTACTTTTTAAACGTAATTTTGCGCTAGGAGAGAGCCTAGTTTTAATCACAAAATCAATAAGTAACCCATGAGTAGCATCGCTGATCATTGAACTATATAATTGTATACCATCAATTAGAGATTTAGTGACGTGTTCTTGACCTGTCATCGTTGGTAAAAGTGCAATGGCTGTCTTCAAGTCAAATTTATCTTTTTCTGCCATTTTTGAAATACTACTAACACTTAAAGTCTCTAAAGAAATAATTTTGTCATAAATGATCTGAATGTCATTTGTTATTTTATTAATTAAAGTTATATCTTTAGTTGATACCTCCGATTTTTCAACTAAATTATGTACTTGAGATAAAATATACTCTAATTTCGCGTATTCAAGTTTCGCTTCATTAAATTTCGTAAAACCTAACTCTTTTTGACGTCTATCTGGTCCTAGTTTTACTAAATTATCTTTAATATACAATAGTTTCTTATGCAATTCATTTAAATCGGAAATAATAAATGACATTATCTAATAAGAAAAAAAATGTAATCCTACATATTATTTAAAACGTTTAGGTATAAAATAACTTACGACTTACGGTGGCATTATAGCGCGCGAATAAAATAATTACGTCTCTGCACGATGAGTAGGTATGTGGTGACCGGCGTGGCGTGTGGGGGCTGGGGCTGCGGGCTGGGGGTTTTCTCATGCTCCTTGAGTGTGTAGGATCTTCAGACTTCTAAGATGGGTTCCTGGACCGCTTGAAACAGCTAACTGAAGATCGGGCTGGGATTTCCCTTGCCCCTCGTACAATGGGCCGGGTTTCTACCCTGGACACCTCCTGGTCTACGTTGATGGTTGAGTCGACGTCGTTGCCAGTTCCACGGAAGATATTGTGTTTCTTAGAACTGCGCTGTTGAATTCTCTACGGAGTCGGTTGACAATTCGGTCCCAAATTTTCCGGATGCAGGCGTAAATGATGAGTATAACGATGAGAAGCAGTATGACGGATAGTAAAATTTCTGTTGTAGTGAGCTGGCTTGAAGTTTTCTGCGTTGCTTGGGCGTCGCCGCTGGCGGTTTGTGCGATGATAACTTCTTCTTTACTTTGTGGTGCTCCCATATTATTGTTTTGTCTTCCCAAGTAATGCGATGAACAGAAGTGTAGAGCCAAATAGCACCGCAACGAAGACTGCTGCTAGTATGGTGTTGAAAATTTTGCTTTGCTGCTCCATGTAGTAATGATTTTCCCGCAAAAATTTATAAGTTCGGTTGGCAAAGGGTCGCCATGAAGAGGTATGACGCTTTACCGAGGCTAAGGTAATAAAAGAGATGTGACTTGTTCGGTGTCAAGATGTATATTGAGATAATAATATTGAGTACAATTAAAGATACATTATCTTAGTAAGCGATCTTATTCTAGATTGCTGAGAATGCTACGCGTGTGTTCCAATTTTCTGTAAATGCGCGATAATGCAAACATCTTGTTTGTGTAATATGTTGCAATCATACTTCAATAAAACAAAGTCGCTTTCTCTGTCCCTATGTCCCTTTGTATGCTTAAATCTTTGAAACTACGCAACGGATTTTGATGCGTTTTTTTTTAAGAGATAGAGTGATTCAAGAGAAAGGTTTATATGTACTTTTTATCCCGATATTCCCACGGGAACGGGAACCACACGGGTGAAACCGCGGGCGGCCGCTAGTTAAATATAAAATGTACGTTAGTCTCGCAAAAACTAAAGAATGGCTGGGCCGATTTTAATTTTAAAATGTCTGTCGTATTCCAGGGGGAAGTTTAATTTAACGGTAAGAAATATATATGGAAAAATTGCGTGGAAAATTGTTAAAAAACATTATCCCGTAAAAAAATTCTAGAGTGCTCGTCAGATAAGTGGAATGGACAGTAGGTGACAGTTTTAGAGTGCGGCTGCGCGCGGTCGAAATCGAATACTAATCATTTACCATAACCTTAGAACGAAGAAAATGTACTGTAACTAGCGCCAAAAACGCACCAGTTGCGCGAAAATTGCGCACGGACGGACTCTATGTAGGTACAGTTGGACGGAAATCACCCGCAGCAGCCGCAATCGGAGATGTCACTGCGACATGACGTCATCGCAATAGCGCGCAAGGAAAGCAAATTTACAAAAGCTGGTGAAACTTTACAACGCTGTAACTTTGGAAATCCTGGACAGATTTCGATGAAACCAAAACTGTTATTACTTGCACGAGTACGCGCATTAAACGCAGTAATTTTTATAGTCATATTTTGATGTGTTGGTATGACTCATTGTTTACGACACAGACTAATTCGTTGGCTGGGTCGGAAGAGCGAGCGTTCCCATCTCGTCTCGCGTCAAGACAATATTACGCACGGCTGCGTTGACATTTCAGCGAGCGAGTTTACTTCGGAAGTCCTGTAGAACACGTGATAGGTTACAAATTGGTGACTAGTCTATATAATTTGTGATTTGGTGCCACTTCCACGACAAGGTTGGTTAAGCAATAGTCACCTTCCAGTCCACGTGTCAAAATATGACTATGGCTTGGCTTGACATGTTGTGTAAAGTTAGCACGGCATTGTGGCTCTTGCTTTAAAATGCAGATATAAAATAATACACTCAAGTTGGGTACCAAAGTCAATCTTAATGAAAATTTGTATACCTATCCTACTTCCTACTAATATTATAAACTAGCATTCCGCCTGCGTGGACTACACGACGTTATCCCGCAGGAATGTGATATATTTTCGAGATAAAAAGTAGCATATGTTCCTCTCCAGGTTACATAGTATCTGTGTCCCAAATTTCAGCCAAATCCATTGAGCCGTTTTTGCGTGATTCAGTAACAAACATACAAACATCTAAACATCTAAACTTTCACATCCTACTAATATTATAAATGTGAAAGTTTAGATGTTTGGATGTTTGGGACACAGATACGTTGTGGCCTGGAGAGAAACTAAGGCTACTTTTTATCCCGGAAAAATATCACATTCCCGCGGGATAACGTCGGGTATACCACGCGGGCGACGCCGCGGGCGGAAAGCTAGTTTTTACCCGACTACGGCAAAGCAAAAAAAAGGAGGGTTATGAGTTTGACCGGTATGTATGTATGTATGTATGTTTGTATGTATGTTCATCTGTTCCCACATAAGTTCTAAACTGCTGATCATATATTCACAATTGAGGTATCGTTGGAAGCGTCTTGATTGTCTGCTGGTTATAGGCTATGTCACGTCACATGAAATTGAATACGGCGCCCTCTAGGCGACATAAAGTTGTGAACTAAAAAACTTTTTTCTGAGAAGAATATCGTGTTTGGTATCAAATGAAAGCTCTTGGTGAGCTCGTTTCAAAAATATATATTTTATTAGTTGTTGCTTGCGGCTTTGCTTGCATAAATCGAATTTTGACTTTATCACGAAATTCATCATCATCATATCGCCGAACGACGCCCACTGCTGGGCATAGGCCTCCCCCAAGGAACTCCACAACAATCGATCATACGCTGCCCGCATCCAGCGGCTTCTCGCAACTTTGACCAGATCGTCGGTCCACCTTGTAGGGGGCCTGCCCACGGAACCGGTACGCGATCGCTATTCAAGAACCTTTCCGCCCCAACGGCCATCGTTTCTCTGCGCTATCTGTTCCGCCCACTGCCACTTCAACAGTACAATCCTTCGAGCGATGTTGGTGGTTTTAGTTTGCCTGTGGATCTCATCGTTTCTGATTCGATCGAGCAAGGTAATACCAAGCATCGCTCTCTCCATTGCTCGCTAGGTGACTTTGAGCCTTCTTTTGAGACCCATAGTAAAAGACCACGTCTCACTTCCATAGGTCAGTAAGCCAGTAATGACTGGCAACACACACTGGTCAAAGACTTTCGTCTTGAGACATGGAGGTATTTCGGACGCGAATATATGCCGGAGCTTCCCGAACACCCGAGCTGAATTCGTCGAGAGATCTCTTTCTCGGAGTTGGACTTACTAACTGGACCGAAGTGGTCAACAACTTCGAGCGTAATGTTCCCAACGACTGGAGCGGGTGAAACATGGGTATTGGATATGATTTTCGCCTTATCCATGTTCATCTTTAGACCCGCTCTTTGAGAAGCATTACTGAGATCTTCGAGCATTAAGTTCAGGTCTTCCAAGGTCTCAGCCATAAGAACTACATCATCGGCAAACCGTATGTGTGTTAGGTGCTCGCCATTGATGTTGATGCCGCATCCTTTCCAATCAAGAAGCTTAAAAATATCCTCCAACGCAGTTGTGAACAGTTTCGGACAGATGACGACGTCTCCCTGTCTCACACCTCGCTGTAGTTGGATAGGATTACAGCTCTGGTTCTGTAATCGGATTGACATGGTGGCGTTTTGGTATAAGTACCTGAGCACATAGATGTACCTGTGGTCTCCTTGGCACCTCTGGAGAGACTGCAGCACCGCCCAGCTCTCAATAGTATCAAAGGCTTTCTCGTAGCCCACGAACGCCTAGCAAAGTGGCAAGTTGTACTCTTCGGTTTTCTGTATAACTAGCCGCAGCGTATGAATGTGGTCTTTGGTGCTATTAGCCTTTCCAGAACCCGGCTTGTTCGGAACGTTGGAAGTCGTCGAACATCTTATAGATAGCTCAGAAACGTGATGGGTCTGTGGTTCTTCAAAAGAGTCCTATCACCCTTCTTGAAAAACGCTTCTACCCCATGCCTTTGGCGTTTTGCCCTCGAGGATGATTGATTTGAAAAGCTTTAAGTATCAGCTTTCCGCCCGCTCTCAGAAGCCCGCCCGCCGCCTTGTTGTTTTTAAGCTGCTTGAGAGCCATTGTTTTAAATTTGAGCCGGTATTGGTCGGAGCGTGGATTTTTGCCATAATCGCCACGCTTAGCCTGCCAAGTGTTGGCGATCGCAGTATGTCCTGCTGTTCGCGAAGCCTATTGGGCTTGGCGGGAGGGCTGAGCGTGGCGAGAGACAGACCTTGTCTGACTGAGTCCAACATACCGTTAGCGGTATACGAAAAGACTGTATTTGCCCTCACTATAAACAAAGAAATATAAAAAATATGTCCTGCTGTTACATGGAGACGCTGCTGCCCCTCTCTTGATGGCAGTTTTCCCTCTGCGCCTCTTACGACACCCTCGAGAAGAAAGGGGGTAGTGCTATTATTTTTATGTGCCGGCACTACACAGCGCAAAATTATGACCCCACAATAATGTAAATAAAAATTAAGTTCAAAAACTAAAACCCGACTACTGAAAAATCACGCTTTAAAAGTATGAAACAAGAAAATATTCTCATCTGAAATTGCCGTGGTCGTATGCCCACGACTATATAATATAACAAAACAATATTTTCATTTTAGGGAAAAGTGGCATACGACCACGGCAATTTCAGATGAGAATATTTTCTTGTTTCATACTTTTAAAGCGTGATTTTTCAGTAGTCGGGTTTTAGTTTTTGAACTTAATTTTTATTATATAAAAAGAAGTTAAACAAGTGATTTACAAATCATAATAATAATAATCATTTTTATATGATTATTATGATTACTCATCATCGCCTGAATTGTCACAGGTCACAACCGTCGTTACCACCTGTATTTATAATAAACATAGATTATTTAAGAAAATATAATTTAATAAATGCCGAATCCCAAAATCCAATTCAATTGCGGGTGTACGCCGCACGCGGCTTCTTTTGTTTATGCGGCGGCAACCTTTGACAAAAAGCGGCACGTGCCAATGCGGTGCGATAAAAGGGCGACATTATCTAAGCGAATGGGCGTTTTCACATTGGACGATAACGACACCGACACGATACTACACCGATATCGGCACGACAGACAATATCGTTGACGGTAACGAACGACACAGTGTGAAAGCATTTAGTAGTGATTGTATCAAACTGCCAGTCCGACGATATCGTTTCGTTACCGTTATCGTCCAATCCAATGTGAAAACGCTCAATGGACTTTAAAACGGTAAATATTTGCGATAGGCGAACGAGGCGAGAACCGACTTGCATCGCGAAAGTAAAAAAAGTTTAGCGTGGCGTTTTCGTTGCATTGTGGTATAAAAATAAGACAATTGGTTTGACTAAAAAGAAACAACAAATTACTATAAATGTATTTATTGGTACATGATTGGTACTGACAAATAAATCACACTATAAATTGCTTACTGAGATTATTACCTACTTAGGTAGATATAGATTACTACTGACCAACCTTTATTTATTTGCCTTTAAACTAATAACTATCGTAAATCATTAAATTATTTAAAACTACTATTAATAAACATGATTTTTACTTATAAAATAGAAAACTAGTAGAATCAATACTTTACCAATAACGTTTTTCTGCGTAACTGTACAAAACATCGGATACTAAGCTGCTAATTTACGAAGATAGCCCGTACGTATGGTGCGGTCGCTTATAAGTGACCTTTACAATTTGGTCGGCTTATTAAAGAATTGCTGTCTCAATCTTGTTTTTGATATATCTTTCATGATAGCTGTAATTGAAAGCTAAAACTAACAGGAACGAATGTTCATGAATTACTTAAATTTGTTTAATGTATGCCATGTGCCATAATGTTATGGAAACTGTGTATTCGATCTCTAAAGTACGACCAGTCTAAAATTTATCAAATTTATCTTTATCTTTAAATCGTGTAAAGTTACAAGATCTAAAATTCTAGACATAATAAGTGTCTACCACGGGTATTTTTTGCAGCTGTTTGTTTGGTTGTAAATGTAATAGTTTACTTACAAATCAGTTTTTTCTGATTTTCGAAAACATTTAATTACGTTGGTTTACGACAACCAAATCAAAAACTAATGTTTAAACAAATTTAAACAAATTCAGGTCTCTTACTGGTATTTTTTTCAAACTTCTGCGTTGAACCGTTTCCGAGATATGGGAAATCTCAAAACGTTACCCCAGCAAAAACTCAAATAACTCAAGAACCATAACACACACAATTTTTGCTGTTTGCTAACATTTACAACGCAACAAAAGCTATCTATTCATGTATTTAGTTCCGAGCTAAAACAACTTTTTTTGCCAGGGTAACGTTTAAAACGTGACCCTGGCAAAAACTGTTTTTGTCAAATATCTCAAAAACTACAATTCACACAAATTTTGCTATTAGTAAACAAATTTCTCCTCACGACACACTAATTATCTGATAAGGTCTCATCTCTCTAAAGCACAAGTTTTTGCGGCGGTAACGCACACATTTGAGTATGCATTCTAAAGCTATAAGTAGGTAGGTAGGTAGTTTCTAAAAAGTTTTCCACAGTTATTAATTTTTTATCTTCTTGCATTCACAATGCAATTTTTATTATTGAACAATTGAAAATGAAAGTATTAGTATTAGAAGTATTAGAAGATGGTTGTGAGACGGGTTGATTTTTTCTAAATAGGTACTTCATTTTCAAGTTTTCCATAGTCTCAAGTCTACCAGGATCACCTAGCTTCTTCCCCTATCCCCTAGGGGATAGTGAACTCAGCAGTTCATCAGGATCCCCTATAGGCCTCATTCGGTAGTTCCCATTTGTTCAAAATAAGAATATTTTTTCTCGTTTTGTAATAAGCCTAGGGGATCGAGGTAGAGGATTCTGGTGAACGACAGTCATGCGCTTTATGGTCTTCAAACTAAAAATCAAATAGCATTCGGAGCATAATTTATTGATGAATTATATAAGTAGATAGTTCAGTCCTTGTAAATAAAATTAAAATGAGATCAGAACTATTAGCCTAAAAATATAGATTACATTTTTCACGTCGGATACCAACTAAAATATCGTCGTTAGATGTCTAAATACAATTTATGCATATAAGTTTTGCATGTGCATCTAATACAATTATGGCATGCCTGTGACGGTCACCGTTACAAGTGTGAAATTCATTGGCTGATCGAAAACAGTAAAAATATAATGCATGCAAATTTGATTTTACATACTGAAATAAGAATACTTACACATTTTGTTTCGTAAATTAAAACTATGAATTTGTATGTATTAGGTACCTACTACAAACAATTATAGATTTAATATTAATAGTAATAAACAAATTTTATTGATGTCAACTCTAGAAAATAACAAACTTAATCAACAATTTATAATCAACATCATGATTTGTAAAAGGTAATTGGTGGTAGTTGTTTATTGAATTCACCAACTCAACAAAGCTATATGGTCCATATTAGGTTACTACACACAAATCGGGATGGCATTAATCAACAAAGCCGGGCGGGCGGTAAAATCGAATAATGTAGATTAATGTACAGGAATCTCAAACCACTCGGCTGCTGAACATAATAACTATAGCTTGGCAGTTGCTATACACAGCGGGCCGGCATTAATCGGCAAAGCCGGGTGGTTCAATCTAAATAATGACAATAAGAGCCCGAATGAACAAGCCGATTGAAGGTGAACGTGTGAAGTAATTGTTTTGAGTCTGCTTTGTTCGAGAAATACTGCCGAACTGACCATGTCGACCCGATTATGTGTGTAGCAATCCTTATTAATAACATAGACTACTCGAGGCACAGTTCTACCCTACCTACACTATTAGGAAAATTGGTTTCTAAATGTATGTGACCTTTAGGAAAGAGTTATTATTAAATTTTCAACAACTAGCTATACTTACATAGTGCAAGATAAAAGGTAAATTCTTCATCTGCGAATCCAGAGAAAACAGCCGAGCAGGCAATTTATTTTCCTACAAAATGAACCAGTCTCCTAAGACTCGGTTCCTAAAACACATTGGGCCCGCAGCGGCCTGGTTTCGATCCTATGTCTGGCTCATAAAAAGTTTATTTAATTTTTATTTTATGAAGTTTCAATTTAAATCCTAACATTTCCGAAAGGACACCAGAGAGGGCCGAAAGAATTACTACCTTGGTTATTGTATATAAATAATGATTGGCACATATTCCCGATATTTTAAATGGTGAATCCAGTTCCTGCAAGAAAGAAAGAAATATATTGAAATGATAATTTTAAAAAAACTTAGTAGTACAGTCTAGTGTTTTAGTATTTGTAATTATAACGAGGAGCACGTTACACCAAATCTAAGAAGTTGTTGGTAATAAACTATCTGAAATTGTTCTAACCTTTAGCAGATCAGCTGCTAGTTTGAGCACGTTGTTGGCAACGGTCAGTTGTTCCTTGCTTTCTGGCCGTTGCTCTATGGCAAGATGGAGGTTGATTTGTTCCGTCAAGATGGCGGACAGGCAGCCTCGGTACTTCCGGTTGACGTTGCTGCCCAGAGTGAGCAGTCGGAGAAGATAGATCCCGAGACAAATACTCCATAACATGGCTTCTATCAACCAGAACCGTTCGAGTGTTATCGAGTCCTATGTGAATAATAATGTCTGTTATAGTTTAGTTCAAATAATACTAAGAATTTTATGTTAGACGGGCCTCATGCAGACACCTGTGAGAATAAATATACACCAGTCTGCCTAGCATGACCATAATTATATCACGCGATATGGTATAGCACGTCATGCTGGCTTACTCCACTAAGGTGTAAGCAAGATATAGGCTCTTATCATGCGTCAATAGTCGATAAAAGCCGCTCATGCTAGGCCGGCAGGCTGACATAAAGGAACGACCGACCAATATAAGTAATATTGCGATGCGAATTTATAAAAACCACATCAAAAAAGTAAGAAATAATTCCTCACCAAATAAATAACGTAAGTACTTTGAAGTCGGGCGTGAAACATGTACAATTTTTTGTTGTTTTTGTTAAAACCCGCCCGACTTCAAAGTACTTACGTTATTTATTTGGTGAGGAATTATTTCTTACTTTTTTGATGTGGTTTTTTAGAAGGCGGTTTTATTTTTTTATAAAAATAATTTTTATTTCACTCTTTTTAGTGCATCGTGCAGGCAATTTGCGTGTTTTCTGGTAAATAGGTATGTGAACAAACTCAAAACCTCCTTTTTCGAAGTCGGTTAAAATACCTTGAGGTATCCCTTTTTTAACAAAACAAGAATCATCTAAATCGGTTTATAAACAAAGGAGTTATTGCCTAAAGATATGTATTAAATTCACATAAAGTGGTAACGAAAACGACAGTATTTTCAAGATTTCCTGAAAACTACTGAACCGATTTCAAAATTTCAAAAAATGGGACCAACTTGGAAACCAACCTGATGTAATAACGTTTGAACCATTTCAATCGGTTCAGCCGTCTTCGAGTAATCGGTGGACATACATAAAAAAAAAAAAAAAAAACATACATACAGACGAATAGAGAACCTCCTCCTTTTTGATTTAGAAGTCGGTTAAAAAGTAAGGAAAGTATACGCACCCTTAGTAGCTGCGCGCTCACACACGCAAGCAGAGTAATCGTCACCATGAAGGCTGCCGACACTATCACGTCTACGGAGCGCTGTGGACCGCGCCGCTGAAAGTGTGCAATACATATTAAATATGTATAAAATTTTAATACATATGTTTTATCTCACGAGCTCGGGTGAGCCACGCTTGTGTATGTGTACATGCACACTGTCTTTGATTGCGTAAGCTCGGGAGCGAGCGCTCAGTTTTGGCCGAGTCGCCCCGGCCGACGCACACAGAGCGCGTGTCTATACGCATAACTACAAGTATGGCTCACCCGCGCTCGTTTTTTTTAATTTTATTTTGATTTTTTTCTATCCACAACGGGGTAGCACAGCCTTCATCACACCTGATGATAAGTGGTGATAAGGCTGAAGGTGGAAGCGTACTACTCCCGGAATCCCCAATCACTGAGGAACTGGCTATCTTATCTCTTAACTGCCGGAACACAATAATGCTGAAAACATCATTGTTATGGCGTCAGACTTAGATAAGAAGGTGGTAGCTAGCCAGGTGGACTAAGAACAAGTTCTACCACAAACCAAACCGAATACAATATGTACCCCCACTGGGAATCGAACCCGGGACCTCTTGGTCTGAAATCGGTGGTGAGAACCACTAGACCACAGGGGCGGTTATCTAGTGCTATTGTTGATCGAGGGTATCGTATTACAGTTGTTTTATTAGAGAGTTAAGTCTTAGACAGTTAAGTCTTCATATTTGCGTACAGACACAGCTGCTGGTACGTGCGCTCGGCCATCGCAACGAAAGAGTATTTATATTTTTTTATTTTATTTAATAAGGTACACCAACAGCATAACATGTGTCATACATTGTAAAAAAAATTGTTTATTAATGGTACAGTTCTTACACGAATGCCCATAACAGGTATAAAATTAATAGTATATAAAATCAACATTTACAATCATGAAAATCAGTTTTTAAACTTTTATATATAAATATTTTATAAATAAAGATTATCTACAAATTTATATTAGTATAAGAGCTCTGACAGGAGTCATCGTGTCAAAAACGAATGAAAATTATCCAAGTTTCTGAACAGATAAGTACCCGTAAATAAGATCGCGTGGACAGCCAAGTTTGATATTGCGAACAGTGTTCAGCCTAAAATGCGGTAGTTCGGATTTCCTAGCGCGGCGGGCCGATGTAAGGTGGGAGAACAGTTTGGCGTACAGAAACCGCTGTTTGTACGCTTAACAGCGTTGATAGGAGTCATCGAGAGAAAAAAGAAGTAATGAAAATTATACGTACCCGTAAATAAGATCGCGTGGACAGCCAAGTCTTGATATTGCGGACGGTGTTCAGCCTAAAATGCGGTAGTTCGGATTTCCTAGCGCGGCGGGCCGATGTAAGGTGGGAGAACAGTTTGGCGTACAGAAACCGCTGTTTGTACGCTTAACAGCGTTGATAGGAGTCATCGAGAGAAAAAAGAAGTAATGAGAATTATACGTACCCGTAAATAAGATCGCGTGGACAGCCAAGTCTTGATATTGCGGACGGTGTTCAGCCTAAAATGCGGTAGTTCGGATTTCCTAGCGCGGCGGGCCGATGTAAGGTGGGAGAACAGTTTGGCGTACAGAAACCGCTGTTTGTACGCTGAACAGCGTTGATAGGAGTCATCGAGAGAAAAAAGAAGTAATGAAAATTATACGTACCCGTAAATAAGATCGCGTGGACAGCCAAGTCTTGATATTGCGGACGGTGTTCAGCCTAAAATGCGGTAGTTCGGATTTCCTAGCGCGGCGGGCCGAAGTAAGGTGGGAGAACAGTTTGGCGTACAGAAATCGCTGCTTGTATGCGCGCTCAGCCACCGCGAGCAGGAAGAATACGAGACCGCTGAGTGCGAAGCGTAGCACGCACGAAAGCATGCTCGTTGATATCTCCCTGCACCGGAAAGTCAAAATTCATTGTTTCAATAACGAAAGAGATAAAGTTTATTGAAATAAAAATGTCTGTCTAATCTAAATATTAAAAGCGGCTTTTTAAAACTATCTAGATACAACATTTTAGGTGCTTTTCCTTTGAATGTTTATTTGATTTATATAGAAACGTTTTACCTGCATAACCTATAAATCTTATTTTCTTTTAAATTAAAGGCAAAGTCCTTTAAGCTCGAAGTATTATCTATACTCTATACTAATATTATAAATAGGAAAGATTTGATTGTTTGTTTGCATCGAATAGGCTCTGAAACTACTGGACAGATTTCGAAAATTCTTTGACCATTAGATAGCTACATTCTTCCCGAGTGACATAGGCTATATTTTATCCCGATATTCACACGGGAACGGGTACCACGCGGGTAAAACGGCTAGGAACCGCTAGTTTTATATTAAATCTTATTAGATTTAATATAAAACTAGCTATAAGGCATTGTTATTAAACTATCACTAGGTTATATTAAACAAAATAATTACCAGAAATTATCACCGAAAGCACCATTAAATAGACAGAATATCGATCCCTGGCTGTAGCTGATCAGCAAGGAAGGGATGTAAGTGATCGGTGACATCGCCTGCAGTTCCTCTTCTGATCTGGTTTCTTGATCTATTGCTACCTAAGAGAGACAATAAGAGGATCAACTCGACTTGTTTTTTAGCTATTTGAATGAACAATACAGCGATTTAGAGCAGTCCAAATATAAGATGCAAGTCCAACCAAACAAATAACATTTTATACCTATTTGGTTGAATCAGGCGTTCACATGGCGAAGTTTATTTTTTCACAATTGTATACATAATAATAATAATAAAAAAAGGCACGGTAAAGGAGATCAGTCAAATAGGGTATTTTACTGTTGTTGAAATGTAGATATTTAATGATGACGTTAAAAAATATTGCAATTAAGAATACCAAATGTGAAAAAATAATTTGAATCTGTTTTATAATAAAAGAATTATAGTCTGTTTGATTTTGACTATAGCTGTCTCTTTCTAAAACGAAATCTTCTATGGCGTGACTATGACGCTACTAACCCACTGACGTCACTAAGATAGCGTTCTGTCCTTGTCTAATTATAAAGTTTGAAGTCCTATATCTTTGAAAATATTCAAGATAATTCAAAATGAAAACTTGTTTTGTGTAGCTAATATTTCGAAAAACATTTTAAAGAAATAAAAAAAAATCAGTAAAATACCGTATTGGACCAAAAAAGTAAAAGTGCCGGCCAATAAAAATAAATTGCAAATTACTATTGTAAACAGTGTAACGATCATTTTTTGTTATGACGTCAACAGTGTACGATTAGTGGCGAAGCAGTTATTCAAGTTTGAAAATGTCATTTTTTCTTCATTTTCAAACTTGAATACAGCTTGGCCAAAGTGCGGCCAACAAAAAAAAATGCACATTACTATTGTAAATAGTGTAACGATCATATTTTGTCATGACGTCAACAGTGTACAATTAGTGGCCAAGCAGTTATTCACGTTTGAAAATGACATTTTTTTCTCTTTATTTTCAAACTTGAATACAACTTGGCCAAGTGCGGCCAACAAAAATAAATTGCACATTACTATTGTAAACAGTGTTGCGATAATTTTTTCTTATGGCGTCAACAGTGTACGATTAGCGGCCAAGCAGTTATTCAAGTTTGAAAATGTCATTTTTTTCTTCATTTTCAAACTTGAATACAGCTAGGCCAAAGTGCGGCCAACGAAAAAAAATTTAACATTACTATTGTAAACAGTGTAACAATAATTTTTTGTTATGACGTCAACAGTGTACGATTAGCGGCCAAGCAGTTACTCAAGTTTGAAAATGTCATTTTTTTCTTCAATTTCAAACTTCAATACAGCTTGGCCAAAGTGCGGCCAACGAAAAAAAATTGCATATTACTATTGTTAACAGTGTAGTGATCATTTTTTGTTATCACGTCAACAGTGTATGATTAGTGGACAAGCAGTTATTCAAGTTTGAAAATTATTATTTTTTCTCTTTATTTTCAAACTTGAATACAGCTTGGCCAAAGTCACTTTGTGTTGTAGTCAATATCTATTTTATATAGGGAGACATATTTTATTATTCTGGCTCTGTAGTTTACTAGACCTTAGTTAAAGTTACTATTTAGCGAAAAGTATTGCATTATTGTTTAGTCGATTCACGTACCCAGCAGGTGGGACGTTCGTAGGTCAGTTATAATGCTGACGAGGAACTGATCTCAATGTAATAGACACAACACAAAGTGACTCTGGCCAAGCTGTATTCAAGTTTGAAAATAAAGAGAAAAAAAATGTCATTTTCAAACTTGAATAACTTCTTGGACGCAAATCGTACACTATTGACGCCATAACAAAAAATGATCACTACACTGTTTACAATAGTAATATGCAATTTTTTTCGTTGGCCGCACTTTGGGCAAGCTTTATTCAAGTTTGAAAATAAAGAGAATAAAATGTCATTTTCAAACTTGAATAACTGCTTGGCCGCTAATCGTACACTGTTGACGTCATAACAAAAAATGATCGCAACACTGTTTACAATAGTAATGTGCCATTTTTTTTCGTTGGCCGCACTTTGGCCAAGCTGTATTCAAATTTGAAAATAAAGAGAAAAAAATGACATTTTCAAACTTGAATAACTGCTTGGCCGCTAATCGTACACTGTTGACGTCATAACAAAAAATGATCGCAACACTGTTTACAATAGTAATGTGCAATTTATTTTCGTTGGCCGCACTTTGGCCAAGCTGTATTCAAGTTTGAAAGTAAAGCGAAAAAAAATGACATTTTCAAACTTGAATAACTGCTTGGCCGCTACTCGTACACTGTTGACGCAATAACAAAAAATGATCGCAACACTGTTTACAATAGTAATGTGCAATTTTATTTCGTTGGCCGCACTTTGGCCATGCTGTATTCAAGTTTGAAAATAAAGGGGAAAAAAATGTCATTTTCAAACTTGAATAACTGCTTCGCCGCTAATCGTACACTGTTGACGCCATAACAAAAAATGGTCGCTACACTGTTTACAATAGTAATGTGCAATTTTTTTTCGTTGGCCGCACTTTGGCCAAGCTGTATTCAAGTTTGAAAATAAAGAGAAAAAAATGACATTTTCAAACTTGAATAACTGCTTGGCCGCTAATCGTACACTGTTGACGTCATAACAAAAAATGATCGCAACACTGTTTACAATAGTAATGTGCAATTTATTTTCGTTGGCCGCACTTTGGCCAAGCTGTATTCAAGTTTGAAAATAAAGAGAAAAAAATGACATTTTTAAACTTGAATAACTGCTTGGCCGCTACTCGTACACTGTTGACGCAATAACAAAAAATGATCGCAACACTGTTTACAATAGTAATGTGCAATTTTTTTTCGTTGGCCGCACTTTGGCCATGCTGTATTCAAGTTTGAAAATAAAGAGAAAAAAAATGTCATTTTCAAACTTGAATAACTGCTTGGCCGCTAATCGTACACTGTTGACGCCATAACAAAAAATGGTCGCTACACTGTTAACAATAGTAATGTGCTATTTTTTTACGTTGGCCGCACTTTGGCCATGCTGTATTCAAGTTTGAAAATAAAGAGAAAAAAAATGTCATTTTCAAACTTGAATAACTCCTTGGCCGCTAATCGTACACTGTTGACGCCATAACAAAAAATGGTCGCTACACTGTTTACAATAGTAATATGCAATTTTTTTTCGTTGGCCGATACTTTTACTTTTTTGGTCCAAACATGTATGAAGCGTGACTGATCTCCTTTAAAGAGAAACATCCTGGACCCCCTAAAAATTTTTCGCGCTATCTTACCTACAATATTATAAATTAGATAATGAACCTTTAGGATGTCTACTCCACTAAGGCAGAAAGGGTTGGAGCGTAGATCCGCTGAGAGTCAGTCGAAGAAACAGACCGAGTCCGCTCTATCGTAAAATGTACGAAAACACAGCTCCGCTTCGCTAATCTCATCCTAAATGGACGCTATATTTGGCAAATTCTTAAGGCACTCAATACAATAATGAAATTGATTTAATTTTGCTGTGCCCTAACTTTCAAACAGAAATGTTTGAAACAATCAAAATATCACCACCATATAATGTACAACATAAAAAAGCAATAGAGATGTTTTATCTCACAGCGCGGGTGAGCCACACTTGTGTGTGTAAATGTACATGCACACTGTCTTTGATTGCGTAAGCTTAGGAGACGGGAGCGCGCACACAGGAGCGCGTGCCTATACGCATTACAACTACTAGTATGGCTCACCCGCGCTCGTGAGATAAAACAACTGTAAATGATTCGATTTGAGTGTAAAATCAGGCGCGGATCCAAGATTTTGGTGATGGGGGGCAATCTTAGTTTATTTCGCGTTTTGAAATGACAAAAAATATGTAGCTAAAAATGTGTTTAAGGGGGGGTTGGGGTTGGAAGCCCCCATTCCCTCCTTTGTATCCGCGCCTGAGTATAATTACCAGAACAAGCCTAGAGACAGGCGCAAACAGTGCGATCGCGGCGGCCATAGCGATGCCGGCCCACAGGCCGCCGTCGGCCGCCATGGCCCGCTCGGCCCGCGCCACCACGTACCAGCTGATGTCCGCCGCGGACAGCTCGGCCCGCAATTTGAGTATAATTACCAGAATAAGCCTAGAGACAGGCGCAAACAGTGCGATCGCGGCGGCCATAGCGATGCCGGCCCACAGGCCGCCGTCGGCCGCCATGGCCCGCTCGGCCCGCGCCGCCACGTACCAGCTGATGTCCGCCGCGGACAGCTCGGCCCGCAATTTGAGTATAATTACCAGAATAAGCCTAGAGACAGGCGCAAACAGTGCGATCGCGGCGGCCATAGCGATGCCGGCCCACAGGCCGCCGTCGGCCGCCATGGCCCGCTCGGCCCGCGCCACCACGTACCAGCTGATGTCCACCGCGGACAACTCGGCCCGCAGCGTCGAGCCGCGCTCCCACATCGTGCACTTCACTGCGAATAATGCAGACTATACTCCGTAAAATGTACAGAAATGACAGATCTCAGAAAACATATTGTATGCATTAGCGGCCGCACGCGGTTTTACCACGTGGTCCCCGTTCCCGTGGGAATATCGGGATAAAAGTATGCTATGTTTTAATCCAGGCTATCTACTATCTGTGTGCCACATTTCAAGCAAATCCATTTAGAAGTTTTTGCGTACAAGAGTAACAAACATCCATCGCATTTATAATATTAGTAGGATGTTAGACGATGTTTTACAGCAATCGTATAGTCGATAGTTTTTTTATCCACAACGAGGTAGCACTTATCCTTCATCACCGCTGATGTTTAGGATGATAAGGCTGAAGGTGGAAGTGCACTACTTTCGGAATACTCAATTACTGAGGAACTGGCGATGTTTACTCTAACTGCCGGAACATCTTAGATAAGATAGGTGTTAGCTAGCCAGGCGGACTTTGAACAAGCCCTACCACCAACCACACCGAATACAATTATGTACCCCCACTGGGAATCGAACCCGGGACCTCTGGTGGTGTGTACCACTAGACCACAGAGGCGGTTAAATGTGCGAATGTGAACTCAGACTACATTATTTTGACGCGAATAGTGTGATCGTCGCGGCCCGCAGCGTAGATCCGCGCTCCCACATCGTGCACTCTACTACGAATAATGGGGATGTCCACGGCGCTTTGCTCCCACCAGAGGGCGTATCGTCGCAATGACAAATGTTAACTGTCATCTGCGTACATTTTATCGTTTGCCTGACTATTTTTTATGAATATACTGCTCCATGCCGCTTTGTTCAGTACCAGGGTGTAATATTAGTGGAGTGAATTTATTTCCTAAAAATGCTATGCAAAAAAAAAAACTGTGGGAGAATTTATTTAAATTTTTACTTTTTTGCATTCACAATGCAATTTTTATCATAGAAAAATGGAAAGTAAAGTATTTTAGAAAAAATCGACCCGTCTTACAACCAGCTCCGATGGGACTCGAACCCACGACCTTTCGCTATCCGACTCCGTAGCTCAGTGGTTAGAGCAGTCGCCCGGATAGCGAAAGGTCGTGGGTTCGAGTCCCATCGGAGCTGGTTGTGAGACGGGTCGATTTTTTCTAAAATACTTTATTTTCCATTTTTCTAGTGGGAGAATTTGTTTTATTATTAAATTATGAGAAACCATTAAGTTTTGCGTAGGCAAGTCCAGATCACAAAAATGCTAGAAAAACTCGACTGAACCCAAAAAATAATTTGATTCAAATCTGCAAGCTAACAATGCGTTTTAGTTGTTTGGCCATTGCGCGTGTGCTGCCATCTACAATCAGTTTTGCGTGGATATCCCCATTGAGACTAACTGACACTTACGATGTGTACAACTCCACCGATTCGGTTTTAGGGACTTTATAATGACATTCTGTCGGCCATTGGCCGCCAAGACTCGCTCCGCGTCTCTACGTATAGTCTATTCCCAAAATTAGGACGTAAAATAACCTGTATCACTGGTAGGATCTAGCAGAGCAAACGGATCCCAGGAGCTGTCTGCTGCGTAATGGAATTCCACATCAGAATGTCCGCCTTCAGATTGCGACCCGTAGCTGCTCTCTTCACCTGTTAAATCAAATGTATCATAATTTATACAAATTAAGCAAGCAAAATTATACCTTACCATAATAAAAGTTAGATTTAATTGAACATCCTATCAAATCTAAATAGTGGAACAAAACACATGCTTGTTTACAGTTAATAGCCCGTCTTATAACGGTTTTGCCAAAGAATATGTTTATATCCAAGATTGTTAAAAAATACCGCCATTGGTTCATCATTTGCCCAAGTGGCCCATGGTCTCAAAAAGTCTGTACATCCCTGCCCTACAGTCTATCCTGCTTTTAACGCCGACAACTTCGTATCGGTATTGAGATTTTCAATATCGACGTGAAGTTATTGATACTTTATTGCTTTAACTAGCAAGAGTAACAATTTATAATTGAATAATTAAACCATAGAACACAAGAAAAAAAGAAGATAAGTGTCATGTAACCCATTAGGTACTGAAATAAATGTCGCCTAGAAAACAGGCATGTTGCCATGACAACAACTGCTTCTATGTTTCATCTAAAGGGAGACGTCGAGTGACCGCCAACTAATCTCTTATCTCTTGTGTTCTGTGGAATAAGCCTTAAAAATTAATGAACTTGTTAATATAAGAACAAGATGTGCTTACTGTTAGTGGTTTGGCCAACCCAGTCTGACATGGTATGGTGCGATGGTAGCGCGATAGATGGCGCCGATGCCGAGCATTCGCCGTCGGATGACGACGACTGGTAATTGTCTAATTTCTACACAAACAACACATTATTATGGACGATGTCTATCGTATGTGCAGTATTGTTTTAAGTTATGGTATGGAAGGAAATTCGCAAACTTCCAATTTAAGGCGATACTCGGAAAAGTTATGCTAAAGCGAGATAGCAATGAGAAAACGACGCGCGCGGGAGCGAGACCGATTTTGCCGATTACGCAAAAAAAACACAATCACTTCGTATTCAAAAACTATAGCGATTTTTAAAAAATGCTTCTATACGATCCTAAATATTATTGGTGTCCACTAATTAAACCAATTTTCAATGGTATATGTATCCCCATTTAAGAATAATCTTGATATTTCTTATTTTTTAGAGGTATTTTTGAAAATAAAAAGTGTCGAGCCAAAATCATAAAACCGTGTTTTTGAAACTATACGATTCTAGATAAAGGTATGAAGAAATATATATCTTATTACCAGATTTATAACAACTCTAACCGTCCTATAGTTTTATACCAAAGAGTCCATACTTTTTCCGAGTAGCGCCTTAAAACTGAATGTCGTTTGAACCGGGAGGGAGTATAAAAGGACATAATTTGTTATTTTTCTAAGTTCAATTTTCGGAATCACGACCAGATAACATAAATTATAATCGATTTTTTTATAATATAACCAATCGATGGTTACTTTTTGCATATTTCGTCAAAATAAAGAATCAATAAACTTCTTATAACAAGATTTATGTGTACTCAATGTGTACATTGAGTACACAGCAAACACAGTCGACAGCAAAAGCTATAAAATGTTATTTTTGAACTCGACCTTATCGCGAACTCAATAAGAGCGGTATTCGTAGTACAACTGTCAAGTTTGTACTGCAAGCAACTCTATTGTAAAGGTAAAACTCGCAAAAAATACAAATACTCGAAGGTATTTTTTACAATTAATCTCTTGACCGGAAATCTAAGCAAAAATATCTAAATACAAGCAACATTTGACGTGCTACTGTGAACAAGTTTTACTGAGGAAACTTTGCAGAACAAAACGTACTGATGCGTTAAACTTATACTTACAAAATGTTAATGTCTATACGTAATATTGCGTGTCAAACATTGCCTACACGTAAAAGTAAATTCAGTGCGATATTAATAAGAAAATTTGTTGTTGAAGAGATTTTCACTAAAGTAACAAGTAGGTACATCACTTAATTTTTTTTTATTAAAATGGAGTTTCGGCCGTAAATTCACAGGCAACAAGACGATTATTCAAGGTGCAAAGCAATGAATGTTATGTACTGGCAATACTCAATTGACAGAAATCAAACACATTAACTAATACCTTTTCTGTCGTGCTTATCCGTTCCATCTATCACCTAATGTTATAAAAATTAATAGGTTAATAAAAGTGTTTCCAAAATGATCAATAGGTGCTGAATATCAACGTAATGGAAAGCATTAAATACACGGAACACCAGAAAGACGTTAAAAGGATTTTGTACTGCGGCCTGCGATAGTTGAAGTTAAGCATTTTTCGCAATGGTTGGTCACGGGATGGGTGACCAAAAATTTATTATTCCGAGCTCCTCCGTGCTTTCGAAGGCACGTTAAGCCGTTGGTCCCGGCTGCGTTTGCAGTCGATAATACCCACCAATCCTCATTGAGCCCGCGTGGTGGGTCATGGTCATGGCCCATTCTCTTTATCCACCCATAAGGTAGGTCTGTGCCCCAGCAGTGGGGACTTATAATGGCTGATGATGATGATGAAGCGTGAATCGAAAACAAGCTAGTTGTCATGACAACTTGAAGAAGTTCAACATCAGTCAGACTAGTAAAATGTTGTATGGAGTTAGAGGGTCTGTTGTTTCGAGCAAAGGGCTTTCTTACTCGCTCCCCGCCCCTTACTTTTTAAAACGTCTTTCTGATGTTCTGTGATTAAATATAGCTAATATGATAAAAATATACTATTTAAAATGAAGATATGTTACCTTATGCTTCTTTTTCACGGTAGCGAATTCCTCATCACTTGACTCTTTACGTATGGCGTCCTGAATCCATGACCCTCTAAATCTTACACCGACTCGTTTGGTGGCGGTCGGGCTGCTAGTAGGAGGACCAGCATCAGATTCTGGATCAACCGATTTCTCATCATCTTCCTTTTTTGTACTCTTCACCTCAACTTCTACTTTAGGACTCTTTTCTTTTTTAGGAACATTAGCACCTTCTTTGCTATTTGTTATTTCTACCTTTTCGCTAGTAGCTTCACTTTCTTTGGCTGTTACATCATTTTCTTTTGTTTTATTTTCAGCATCACTGCCATTTGAGTTGTACCCATTAAGACTTTCGAAACCGTCATCACCATCGGCGAATATTGCTCTCGCGATGCTCGCTTGTTGACTTTGCCTAATATTAAAAGATTCTAAATGCTTCTTTGTTAAGTTAGCCTTATAAGCAAATGAAGTACTAGGAGTAGCATCATCCGGCGGAGGTGTAAACGTTACTATAGGTGCTGTGAGATCAGGCTTCTTCCAAGGCATATAGTCTTCGTCATCAGAATCTTTAGCATTAATTTTAATTAAAGACTTATTTTTAATCGGCGAATCAATTTTCTTAATTATGTTTTCTTTTATCAGTTCTTTCTTGCGTTTTCTGTAGGAATAAATTGTTGCTTTTCAGTTTAAAACTGAACTTTGTTTTTTAGACAACATATTATTAGTTGAATGTTTATTATTTTTATAATATTTTTGACAAATTGAAAATGAAGCATTTAGAAAATTAAATTACTTGCAATAGTAATTTCATCTTTAGCGATTGTCAAATACCTGGAAAGGTATTTCTTTCGTGTGTGAGGGTAGTAATATCTTCACGTTGATGAAATCCCTCCTGATCAGAAGGTCTAAGTAGCTAAATGTCCAACAGCGCAAAACTTCTAATGAGCAGTAAGTCTAATTAGCAAAATGTCCATGTAGCAAAACGTCCAAATATCAGATGGTCTGTATAGCAGAACATCTATTTAGCAAATCGTCACATTATCAAAATGACTGGATACTCAGGCACAAAATTCAACACACACATTACATCGGGAGGGAAATGGACACGGATTTATAATATGTACGTACGTATAAACACATCTTAGATTTCTGTGCGAACTTTCCATATAAATAAAACACTTTCACGGATTTTGTGATTTGTGAAAAAAAAAAATTTTTTTCCGTGGCCACGGCCGGCCCCTGGAAAGGTGCCGAAACGTCGGATAAACCAAAAAACCTCTAAAAACAACAAAAATTTAACCAAGTTGTTATTAATAAATTGCGTGAAAAAATCAGTGAAAGTGTTTTATTTATGTACGTACGTACATACAGACTTTTACATACCTACAGATTCTTTGGTCTATGTAGTTTAAATCATATCTTTTTAATGGTGGCTGACAATTTATTGTCAATAATGCAATTTGATTAGCATTACTTAAAGCTCTTAGAAAAGAAACGCTTTGGCAAGATCGCAAATACAAGCATATGTTATTTGAATTAAATAAAAGAAGGAAGATCGATTTAATGTTGCCAAACACAAAAGAGCTGCAAAGGCTTGAGGGCCAAAAAGTTAGTAGGTATCTTTGAATTTTTGATAAACCTTGGTCATATCCAAAGGATATTAGGTGATTAAATGCAGGGGAATTTGTGCACCTAATATCCTAATAATATTTATGACGCTACTAGCATTATAATCCAAATTTTGTTACATCAAATAAGTGTGATGTAATTAACAAAAGACCTTTTCTTTTTATCATGAGTGTACACATTTTAAAAATGACTTTTTGCTAAATAGATGTTCTGCGATACAGACCATTTGATAGTTGGACGTTTTGCTAAATGGACATTCTGCTAATTAGACTTACTGCTCATCAGACGTTTCGCGCTGTTGGACATTTAGCTACTTAGACCTTCTGATCAGGAAGGGATGAAATTAACGCTGGCTATACATCGCGTAAGAAGTATTGGATAAATTCGACGCTTCTCGTCGTTTTGATGTTGCTATTACACATTGAATCGGCAAGTTTAGTGCATACCTCAAACCACTATCCGCGATGTCGGTCCGCGAATGCCTGCGTCGGAACTTGGTCGGCTTGTTCGCGGCGGTCTTGCTCTGACTCGACGTCGCCCCGCTCTCCGCGGAGCCACCCCCGCTGCCGCCATCGCACTCTGACCGTGTTCTCCTAAAAGTAATAATCAAATCAAACTCATTTTATTTACACAAAACAGAGCGCATACAGCTGATATTGATTACAATTCCAGACCTCGGCCTTGCCAAACAAAGAGCATGTGAAATGTCAGTTTAGATAAAGTACAATAAATAATAGATACAATTAAGTAATTAATAAAATTAAAATAAGATGTGATTATGAATAATCCATTTTATGTCAATTTTTGAATTAAGAAATTCATAAGTACTATAATATTACAATTAATGTGAAAGTGTGTTTGTTTGTTTGTCCGTCTTTCACGTCAAAATGGAGCCACGGATCGACGTGATTTATGGTATGGGGATAGTTCGGGAGCTGGAGAGTGACATAAGCTACTTTTTTGACGACTGATTTGGCGCAGGGGCACAGAATATATAATAGTACTAACGTACAGAAGGTTATGTGCGCGAGGACAATCAAATAATAAGCTACTTTTCGCTGCGCGGCAATAAAGTAGCATTTCAATTGCACAGCACACATTTATAAGGTTGCTACTCGCTACTTACCGATCAAAATATCCGTTATGCCGATGAATATTCAATGAAATTAGGTACTTACTAATATAAAATTAAATAAATCTACCTACTAAGTGAGCTGAGCATATTAAAATTTAAAGAGCATAAATAATAAGTAAGTATTTCTAAGTAGTTAGATCTAGTTACTTGAGTGAAAATAATATTATTCGAGAGTAATATAAGGTGATGTATAAAGTTCGGGATGATTTACGTAAAAACCGGCCAAGTGCGCACGAAGGGTTCCGTACCATCATAAAGTCACGTTTTTTGTATGGGAGCCTCCCTTAATTTTTTTTCTGTTTTTTCTATTTTTTGTAATTGCGGCAACAGAAATACATCGTCTGTGAAAATTTCAACTATCTAGCTATCACGGTTCATGAGATACAGCCTGATGACAGACAGACAGACAGACGAATAAGGCACGTCTGGCGAAAGGCGTACTTACAATAATTATAGGTAGCTACTTACTTAAATTGAAATTATCGGTAAATTTGTTGAGTAGGTAAGGAACAATGCTATACAAGTTTATTTAAAAACGTCATATTTTTTTTACAACACGGGAATGTTGCAATAATGTAGAGTATATTGTTACAACAAAGTTTTAGAAAATAATAACATAAACTTTCGCAGGTAGGTACGTTAATATAATAATAGAAAACGAAGCTAAACACGCAATACACTTACACAAATTATATAGTGACGCTTGACTGACTGGAGGGAGAAGTCGTCGTCGCTCGCATACAGCGCGCGAGTCGGCCGGCACCCCTCGCCAATTGCTCGACTGAGTGAGACCGCGAACAGTAGGCTAAAGGTCGTCACAGACGGTGAAGATACTATAATATTTTATCTTAACATAGAATATCGCTCGCCATACAACTCAATGGACCATCACACACGACGAAGATAACATATATTTTCATATTAAGTATCTTAAGATGCTAAGCGATACGGAAAATATATATTTCGTATGTTAAGATACGGAAATATATATTTTGCATGTTAAGATACTATCTTAACATACGAAATATATATTTTGGATACGAAAAGATGTGTATACAGGTTGTCCCGTTTTTGATATGTTGTCTAGGATGGTTAGTGAGTATTAAAAATGCAAAATGCAGCATGCAACATTGTGAAGAATCTTTTCTGGCTAAAATGCACTTAAACGAAGATATTAGCGAAAGTTTTTAGCTTATTTCAAGACTTTTGAACTACTCTAACATTTTAATTTTTCACAACTGAACTTCGTCGCCATATAATAAAATGTTGTAATTATTTACTAGTATATATTAAATAAGGTTTCAAAGTGCTACGACTCTGGGCCCATTTTGCACCTTGTTCTTTAAAAGTTTGACAAATTCCTGGAAAACCATTTAATTAAAAGTGCATATAACTATCTGTCCTAGTACAAAATTTAAAGTGTTAATTATAGAAAATTTAATTTTCTACAACATTGTGAAGACTCTTCTCTGGCTCAAATGCACCTAAACGAAGATTTAAGCGAAAATCTGAAAAAAAATGCCGATTTTTTCAATATGGCGGCGGGGGCGGAGGGCGAGGAATTGTGCATTTTGCATTTTAAATACTCACAAACCATCCTAGACAACATATCAAAAATTAAAAACTACCGGACCACTTGTAAGCTGAAAACCCTCTATTCACTGGACTAGTACTGTTTTAAGTTTTTTCAGTGTTATTTCGTTCCAATCCAATACCATTGTGTAGTACACACACTATGGGTTAAGTACCTGTTTAATTTAAATTGTTTGCATTTTCTAGGTATCAACTTATGAGTAAAAATAAAAAAATAAACAAAAGTAGTTTGTCTTATTACTCACCTTATGTATACTGCAAGTCGTTCTTCAGTTGTAATACTTTCTCGCATGTTTGTATTTTTTTTCATAATATCTTCCTTAATCAGATTGTGAATTGCAAAAAATGTTTCCTTTGATTTACTAAAATACATTTGAAACTTTTTCGTTGAGAGATCTTCGTAAAGATTAAATTCCCCGCGTTCTTTTCTAAACTTAATACGATTTTCTATCCAAACTGATCTAGACTTCGAATTAGCTATAGCAATTTTTATATCAAATGCCAGGTTAGAATCATCGTCTGATGAGCTGTCCAATAAGTCTAATAGCAAATCCGAATTGCTCATTTTTGATCACCCTGTATAAGATGTTTTACAGAATATTCGTCTGCTACCTAGGGCAGATATCGAGATTAACCAAAGGATGGAGGGCCATAGCTAGAAACAGCTTGAGACCTATCAGAGGATTTAGTTAAAAAATAGTTGATTCCTAAGCAAAACTCCATGTAATTTCTAATAGTCAATTAAAACTGCTATGACCAAATGAGTCAGGCCCTCAGTTCATCAATTGTCAAAAATTTGCTGTCACCTGTCAAAGTAATTAAGCATTGATTGTTTATAATTTTTGAATCCGAATATAGTAAGGAATTCGTGAAATCTTTTCAGAAGTTTTCAATTGTCTAGCATATACCGTTACAGATTTATAAAGGTTTAGCTTGGGATCTCAGTTCATCAATTTGTACAATAATGAATCTTCCAAATTTGCAAGTAAACTAAAGAAATACATAAAAATACTTTGAATTTCTGATTCTTTAACACTTCTGGGAATTTCTAACGTAGAAACAATGGTGCAAACGTTAATAGTTTAGTAATAATTAGAATGTTTTTATTTTGACAATTGAAGAACTGAGGGCCTGACGTTTTCGGTTCTACTGACTAGGCCTCGCCACATAGATTAATGAAAGTAAGCTTACGTTTTTTTACGAAATCTTTACTAGAAGTTGACCTAGCATCCGTTTCTCTAAGTACCATACTTTCAGAGATTGAATTTTTAATTTTTGTGAGAACAAAATTGACAGATGGTGACCATCATTTTTTACTTTTTTTAAGGACGCTATTATTATAACATAGTGTAAAAATGCGCACTCGCGACGTTCACCGCGATTATTTAGACTGTTTATTATTCTGGCATCTACTGTCGAAATAGTTAATGCCTTTTTTACACTTTGTTATAATAATACCGTCCTTAAAAAAAGTAAAAATCGATGGTCACCATCTTTCAATTTTGGTCTCACAAAAATTAAAAATTCAATCTCTGAAAGTATGGTACTTAGAGAAACGGATGCTAGGTCAACTTCTAGTAAAGATTTCGTTAACAAACGTAGGTTTACTTTCATTAATCTATGTGGCGAAGCCTAGTCAGTAGAACCGAAAACGTCAGGCCCTCAGTTCATCAATTGTCAAAATAAAACATTCCAATTATTACTAAACTATTAACGTTTGCACCATTGTTTCTACGTTAGAAATTCCCAAAAGTGTTAAAGAATCAGAAATTCAATAGTACATTACAGCCGAGGACAGGTAAGTAAGAAATTACATTGTCGAGGATGGTTTGAAGCACGAGCCGCAGGCGAGGGCTTTAATCATTCGAGGCAAGGTAATTTGCTTACCGTACAAGGCTTGTATAGTGCTTTTCTCAAGAAATGCGAGGAAATTAAAAAAACTGTTTAACTAAATAATATTTATTAAAATTTATATCACACATGTTCGGGCAATTATTAAATGTAAAGGTTATTGTTTTCCCGGGCACACTTATGTATAAATCGCCCATAATAATATTTTTTAATGATGTATCAATTAAAGACGCCAACAACACAGATTCCGAAAACGTATGCGCCTTTTTTTCACTTTTCCAAATCAGATCGTAGGTTTTTATATATCTTTCTTTTGATTTTACTGGCAGTAAATTTTCTGTTATTAATTTTGCTTCTGCTCTCAAATTTGGTGAAGTAGGTACATACAATGTCTGTATATGTTTCATTGGCAGAACTCATTTTGATAATTTATTACACAATATAAACTGTATTGATATTTAATTAATCGCTGAAAATCATTCCCGCCGTTTTTTTAATATTGGTTTGTGAGGCCATGTCGAACGGTCATACAGCCTAGTGATACTTACTACTTGCTACTAAAATGCGCAACTTCAATACCCGCTTCTGGGCGGTAGATGGCGCTGTATATATTTCCCATACAAAATTACTCGTAAAGGATATTTTGTCTATGATAAATCTCATTTTGTTTTTTCGATTGATGTTCGTGCTAAGCATGAAGCTCGACTTAATACTGAGGTAACTGGAGTTCTCACCCTGAATAAAAAAGTGAACACCAGCAAATTTGACATTTAGTATGTAGTGGCTGTCAGTTGTCTCATATGACCATACGTATTTTTTTAAAGTGTAGGTGAGACGGAAGACAGCCACTGTGTAATTTGTGGTCACAAAAAATTTATCGTACTGCACTCTCCAGTTACCTCAGTATTAAGTCGAGCTTCATGGTGCTAAGGGTACATAGCGCTTGTGGTACAATACGAAGTAATATACTCTGTGCGCACCGTATTTAAAAAAAAGTTAACCTAATATGATAAAATAATAATGTGGCTGTATGGTGCAAATGTCTCTTTGCTTTAATTCTGTTTTTATACACAGGAATACCTAAAGAAAAAGTAAAGAAAAAAAGTTGGTAGTACCATAGAAAATCACTGCAGTAATGAATTTCAGTACTTACTTACTGCACTAAAATCAGTGCAGTAAGTAAGTACTGAAATTCATTACTGCAGTGATTTTCAAATTTAGAATGTTTACCTCGGAAAAGTGCCACGTACTGCATTCTTTTCTCAAATATAATATTAACATTTCAGAGCATAAGTGTGAAAAGTATTTTTATGTATTTCTTTAGTTTAATTGCAAATTTGGAAGATTCATTATTGTACAAATTGATGAACTGAGAGCCCAAGCTAAACCTTTATAAATCTGTATCGGTATATTCTAGACAATTGAAAACTTCTGAAAAGATTTCACGAATTCTTTACTATATTCGGGTTCAACAATTATTAACAATCGATGCTTAATTACTTTGAGAGGTGACAGCAAATTTTTGACAATTGATGAACTGAGGGCCTGACTCATTTGGTCATAGCAGTTTTAATTGACTATTAGAAATTACATGGAGTTTTGCTTAGGAATCAACAAATTTTTAACTAAATCCTCTGATAGGTCTCAAGCTGTTTCTAGCTATGGCCCTCAAACCTTTAATACGTGATATCGAGAGAGTGAAAAGATTCCAAAATATATCGTATCTTAACCGTGTGTGATAGCTTAAGATGCTATAATATTTTATCTTACGATATCTTAAGATAAAATATTATAGCATCTTCACCGTTTGTGACGCGCTTAATATAAAAGTTTAAGCGCGGAGTGAGACCCCCCTGACTTGACGCTTGACTGACTGGAGGGAGAAGTCGTCGCTCGCATACAGCGCGCTAGTCGGCACCCCTCGCCAATTGCTCGACTGAGTGAGACCGCGAACAGTGTAACACCGTATTTTTTTGAGAATGGAAGTTTTACCTTTTCGCCTGGTTTCGCATAGCGATCCTTGTTTATACACACTAATTGTCACAGAATCCTTTCCGTATTGATTGATTTTGAGCTCTAATTTATTCACTTCACTTTGATTAAAGTGCAAACATCTCTTCAATAGAATTATGTTGACGAGGTTGTTTTGTTTTCATAACGTCACTTGATAGCTGTCTGACGTGTGACAATGACAGTTGACGTTTGGCGGGCGGTTGACAGTTGCATTGACCCGCACAGACCAGAGTTCCGTCTGGCGAGAACAGAGATGCCTGGTCGAACTTGTAATTTTCTTTTATTATTAGAAAACATTTTAATAAATGCGGAGCTTTTAAATTCATGTGAAGTATTTTTGTTATCTTTGTATTAGCTTGATCATAGCCAATTTGATGGCCAATTTCTTTTTAATGTTTTATCTTTGTTGCGTTCTGCCAAAGAGATTTCGTCTTTTTAGAAGCGACGGACTTGTGTTTTGGCACGAGTCGTGAGACGGAACACGCCGGTGAAAGTGATTCGTCATGGCTTGTGTGGACTTTGCTTGATCTACCGGAATGGAATTGCAATCGGAGATCTGGAATTAATTTTATCGCGATGGAGTTCTTCAGGTGAATGCGCCTTTGTGCGAGGTTTGCACGCGGGATGGGTAACCATGTCGCTGGCCTTATGGCGTGATTAACGTCACGAAATTATGCCCGTTTAGGGCCCTATACCCCACCTGTAGCAGGGAGCTCCATGTGTCCACAGCTGTGACGTGGAATATTATGTGCGCCGTGTGAGGTTTTGGTCCACCAGCTCGCTTATCCGGAATGTAATGGTCGTTGGGTGTTTCAAGTTTGTGGACCTGATTTGCCAATTCAGCAAAACTCAGGGACTTATTGAGGTAACCCGCGGAATCCTAAAGTAATGTTAAGCCATGCCGCTGTCCAATTTTTTTAACATAAATGCCATATATATAACCGGTTCATGTTCGTATGGCAATGTTCATCTACCTGTGCCGCATGTATTACCCCTAGTTTATTTTAACTCAACTGAGACATTTATATATATGTGTAATGAGAATGTGTTGTGTGTATTTGTATGGGATATACCACGGACACGACGGGTCTCATTTGCCTGTGAGAGTGCCTAGCTGGAGGTGACCGCTCCGGACTGGTTCGCCTGCGGCTGGCCACTTTGCCGTTGAGTGGGTCCGTCGGGGCCTTGGGCTATCCCCTTAATAAAGGTATCATACCACTGATAAGAGTGATGTTACACATATAACATTTTAAGTAAAACGACAATTATGTGTCGTATCCTAGTTAAGTAATTATAATTTATTTTATTACCATTAATACCATTATATTGGTTTTGTACTAATTGTATCTGCACCGATTAAATGTTTAATAATGCATCAAGCCTGAGTTTTCATTGAGTTCACTTTGTTTCGATCTGGGGTTTTTTAAATACATTTTTAGATATTTCAGCACTTCTATTTACAAGTTTAATAATTTTAGTAACTTGCATTTGTGATTAATATCAACGGCGCCCAAGGTTAATTATAACCCCAGATGTCTGAGCTACGCCTACCTACGACCCTAAGTGTAGTTTGAGTTAGCCGAGTCGGGTACAACTTACTAGGGTTGATTCCAGTGAGATTCTAACGGGTCCCCCAAATTCTCTAACGGGTACCCCAATTTCTCTATACCACCAAAAATTGGTATTACAGTGGCGTTCCCAACGTGTGGCTCAGAAAAGTGAATTCAATGCTCGGTGCATTTATTTTGATAATTTTAAATTATTTTAATTAATTAATTTTCAGCCATAATGACTGAATATTATTGTAACGGTAATTCTTTGATTAAAGAGAAACTTTATCATGAGTTATCAATACTTAAGGTCCATTTAGGTATTTTGAGTATTTTAACAATTTTTAATTTATGTTAATTAATTAATTTGTAGCCAATATGGCTGAACTTAATTGTAACGTTAATTTCTTGCTAAAGGATGAACTTGAACACGAGTTATCAATATTTAGAGTCTCTTTTGATGAGAATAGCAGTGGGGATCATTTGCGGAAACTTTTGAGAAATACCTGGAAATTAGTTCGTAGGGGTACCTTGAGAATTCCTTCTACGGCGGTTTCTCTTGACGGTGAAGATTCGGAAGTTTCGATTCTCAAGTTTAAGGCTCATTTGCTTATTCATTCCTTTAGTGATGATGATATTACGGATGCTACATGTTCACGCCTTATTGGACGCGCTCATTATATTCTTTCGAGGATCTCTAGAATTGCTAATCCTCCGGAGGAACTTTTTGTGTTACAGGGGAAGCTTATTAATTACATCACATTAAATGACGATTCTTCGGAATCTGAAACTGAAGATAGCTCTCCCCGCTCTTATGGTCGAACGGTGATTTATAAACCGGAGAAATCTTATAACTTGTGTTCCCTCAATTTAAAATTTAACGGTTTTACGTGTGTTCGTGCTTTCTTGTCTAGATTGGAGGAGCTGTGCGTTGCTAGGAGTATACCTAAGGAGGATGTGTTCACCGGGTTTCCTGATTTGATCGAGGGCCCTGCTCTTTATTGGTATCGAGCAAGTAAGTGCAAGTTCCATTGTTATGACGAGTTGGTTTCGGCGTTAAAATCCGATTTTGATCTTCCTGATTTTGATGATCGGCTTCTGGAGGAGATTAGGTCACGCACTCAGGCTAAGCACGAGTCTTTAATAGTATTTTTATCCACCATTTTGGGAATGATGTCGCGTTTAAGTTTCGAATTATCGGACGCGGAGAAACTAAAGATTGTGTTGCGTAATATACGTCCTGAGTACAACCGCGAATTGTTGTTGGTCGACGCCCGATCTATTGACCACCTGAAGGAAGTAGGGAAACGGATTGAATTGGGTAACATTCAGAGGGAAGGGTTTTCAGAACCATCTTTTAATAAACTTGTTGTTGCTCCGGATTTTGTTTATAAACCGTCGACTAAATTTAATAATACGGGAGTGAATAATAATAATTTTGATAAGAAGCTTCCGGTTTCGTCTGTTCAGAACTCCAGTTCTAAGGGCTCTTTATACTGTTTTATATGCAAAAACAATGAGCACCCCACTTATTTTTGTAAGGCTCCTCGGCCGCTATTATGTTTTAAATGCGGTAAGCCTGATTTTAAATCCACTGATTGTCCGGATTGTAAACGGAAAAATAAACTAGGTGGTTTAGTTTCTCTGAATAATATTAGCAGAGAGACCCCTTTTGAGCCTAGTTTGGGAGACGATAGACCATTTGTTATTGTTAAGGTCTATGGTGTTCCCGTCAGTGGATTACTTGATAGTGGTGCGGGTTGCTCTTTGCTCGGTAATAATGCCCATGAACGTTTGGTTAAACTCGGAATACCATTGAGAGCTTTTAATAAACCTCGTTATATTAAAGTTGCTAATGGCTCCGAGTATTTTTGTCGACATTATATGGATGTTCCCATCCTACTAATATTATAAATGTGAAAGTTTAGATGTTTGGATGTTTGGATGTTTGGATGTTTGGATGTTTGTTACTCAATCACGCCAAAACGGCTGAACGGATTTGGCTGAAATTTGGAACACAGATACTTTGTAGCCTGGAGAGGAACATAGGCTACTTTTTATCCCGGAAAAATGTCACATTCCCGCGGGATAACGTCGTGTAGTCCACGCGGGCGAAGCCGCGGGCGGAAAGCTAGTTGATTATAAAAATGAAACTAAAATAATAAAGTTTTATGTTCAACCGAAGATTACTCTTTCGGTCCATTTTGGAATCAACTTTTGGAGGTCTTTTAACCTCGCCCCTGATGTTTTAGCGAGTGTTCCCTCTGTTGATTCTGTTAGGGCTTGTGAAATTGATAGTGTCTCGGATACAATACTGGATTTGACTTTTAACTCGGATCGACATTTTGACGGCCAGACTGTTACTGTCCATCCTGATAATCACGCCTTCGGTTTACCCGAATGTTTTTCTGCTAAATTACCTCCCAAATTTGTAAATTGTGTGAGGGATATGCGATCGGGTAACGTGGTGACTTCTTTGGAGAGTAGGGATGGGGAGCCTCTTGGTTCGTTTGACGTCCGAGGTGTTGTTGTGCGGGGTCACAATGAAGGCGCTTGAAGTATCTTCAGAGTATTTCTGGATCTCGAGTCTGCCATTGTGTTACCTTGTGCACAGTGTTTTTAGGTTAGAAGCATGATTAGGTTATTAAGTAGCTGCCTGTTAGTTTTAATGTTTTTGTGTTACATCCGTAGGTCTTGCTGCATTTGGGTAGACTCCAAAGGATGCCAAGGATGGTAACATGTGTATTACGCAAGTCTTAAGATTGTCGTAATGGTGAGCTGTTGATTGTTTTTAGGTGTTAAAAGGATTTATGGATGTTCCACTCCTCACCTTAGTAATTACTTACTCGCTTAGTAATGCACCACCTTTAGTTGTTTAGGTGCATTACACATACATATTAAATTAAATACAATTTACCAATACGATCAATTTTTTTTAGAATTGCATTGATTAATTCATTTAAACCTGGTACTATTTCTGAAAACTGAAATATGTTAACAAGGTGTATCAAATTAAATATCCCATTAAATAGATTAATATAATTTAATTAAAATTAAAAGCAATTAGCCAGCGCTAAATGCATATATATTTTGTTATAATAAACCTGTAATTGTTTCATGAGACTGAAATATATGTAAACAGGGAATTGAATTGCTTTCTTTCGTTATAGTAAATTTCTTTTTGTTATTGTTTGGCCAACTAGGTTGTTCAGTACACCCCTGCCTAGACCGCGGAATGGCTAGCGCAGTGGAAGCTGGTATTACTAGTATAGACTCCGGACAAAAAACTAGGTTTCAGCCGGGATGTAACTGAACAATTGGACTGCGATACACAGTGGAGAGAATGTTAAGTAAGGTGATTTCACATACGGTTCTGTGGTGTCGAAAATCTCCTCGGCTGCGGAGAGCGGGGGCGCGCGCCCCAGGTACCTTCTTCTTCTGCAGACCTTACCAATTAGTGACCTCACTCACAACACAAATAACAGCGTTCACAAGACACTGGGCGTTTCAACAATAGATACACAAAGACACACACGTGGGAGCTTTTTTTATTACGATTTACAGTCCCGACAACAAGCGCGTGTGGTAGAAAAGGTTATCTTTCAAAGCATCCGCGACCGGCCACTCCAGAGATGGCATCAAAACCTTGGTCGTACAAAACGGGATCACATAGATAATTTTAGATGTATTCAAACTCGATATGCCAGGCACATTCAACGCGAGCGATTTTTAACAAATTCAGCAAAATTAATCCGACATTTTTCTACCAGAATTTCAATCAAGTGTCACTGTCAACTTCAAGTGACAGCTAATGTCAATTTGACGTGACATTAGAGTTGCGTTCAGAAACGTCGATCTTTTCCGAACATCCCCCCGCCCCGGACCGTTAAGAACGGTACGTCAATCTACGGGTAATCGGGAGAGCCCACTAACTGCTCTCTTCAAAACCGAATCTCGAACCAAAACCTCAGCAAAACGAGGAACTCCGTCAGTTCCGGGGTAGAGTTTAACAATGCGCCCCCTTCGCCAACATAGGGGCGGCAGGTTAGCATCCTTAATCAACACGAGGTCGCCAGTCTGGGGTGGGGTGGTTTTATCTGTCCACTTCACGCGCTGTTGTAGGATATGCAAATACTCCATCGACCAACGTGCCCAGAAGTTTTGGGACATCTGTTTCAAAAGTTGGTATCGCGACAAACGATGGGATCCTACATCCTGAATCGGATATTCAGGCAACGCCAAAAGGGGCTGTCCGATCAAGAAATGACCTGGGGTCAACGCTTCCAGGTCATTCGGGTCCGAAGACAACGGGCACAAGGGTCGCGAGTTGAGGACGGCCTCAATTTTACAAAATACCGTATCAAGTTCCTCAAACGTGAGAATAGTTTCTCCAATCACGCGACGCAAGTGTGTCTTGGCAGCCTTTACACAAGCTTCAAAAATTCCTCCCCAGGTCGGACAAGCTGGAGGGCTAAACTTCCAGATTATCCCACGCCGGGAGAGGGTGGTTCCAATGTCTATTTTATTATCAACAAAAAACTTAACTACTTCCTTAAGATAATTACACGTTCCCTTATAATTAGTACCACAATCGGAACGTATCAATGACGGCAGTCCTCTACGGGAAACAAATCTGCTCAAGGCGGCGACAAAGGCTTCGGTAGACAATTCCGAGACAATTTCCAAATGGACAGCCTTGGTGGACAAACACACAAACACGCACAAGTACGCCTTATAGGTTTTAGCATTACGCAGTCTCGACGCCTTTACAGTAAAGGGACCGGCGAAGTCGGTGGCGACTCCGGCAAAAGCTCTACATTCCGTGACGCGATCAGCAGGCAAATCACCCATCTGGGGCTGCATGGTCGCGGCCTTCAATCGATAACAAGGCAGGCAACGGAAAACCACAGTGCGAATGGCTCGACGAGCAGACAAAATCCAAAATTCACGCTGCAAAATGGCCAACAAAGCATTACAGCCAGCATGTTGTGCATTCACATGGCGATCTGTTATTATCAGTTGAGTCAAATGTCCGGCTTTAGGTAACAAAAGGGGGTGACGAGCTCCATACGGCAGGTTCGCATTTCGAAGTCTTCCGCCGACTCGCAAAAGCCCACTCTCGTCCAGGAAGGGATTCAATCGCGATACCGCGCCCTTCAACTTGCGACGGCCTAAACGCAAAATTTCAATCTCGGACTCAAAACTATCAGCTTGTACTCTCCGGACCCAAAACAAGAGCGCGTCCCTACGCTCGTCCGGAGTGAGAACCGACGAATCACGCCTCGCGCGTGGGTTTCTGCAATTGTACACAAAACGTCTGATCCAAGCGGTAACACCAAGCAGCTTCTGTAAGGAGCTGTACCGATCCAACAACAAATCCTTTTCCCCGGCGGGGTTAGTCTCCAGGACGCATGCCCGCATATCAGGAACGGCTACGTTCGACAACGCTGGAGAGGGCGGCCACTCCGACTCAGGCCGCATCAACCACTGTGGGCCCCACCAGAGGGGGTGGTTAATTAGGGTTGGGGCTACACAACCCCGAGACGCACAATCCGCGGGATTCATGGTTCCCGGCACGTGTCTCCAAATCAACTCGATGTCGGAATTACAAATCTGCGACACTCGATTGGCCACAAACACGTCCAAGGTGTGCGCCGGAGCCTTCAACCAACAAAGGACGACCTGACTGTCCGTCCAAGCATAAACCTCTTGAATCTTAATAGATCGACCTAATGTGAGCCATACGTGGTTCAACAAACGCATTAGGAGGGCAGCTCCACACAATTCCAACCTCGGGATCGTATGACGAGTCCGAAGGGGAGCGACTTTGCTTTTCGCTATCACCAGATGCACAGCAACAACTCCGTCAACAGTAACGGTGCGGAGGTACACGGCCGCAGCAAATCCACGTTCGGAGGCATCGGAAAAGCCGTGAAGAGTAACTTTACAATTTTCAGAAGGGAGGAATAGCCTCGGCAAATGCACTTCATTAATCTCGGGGAGGGATGAAACGACGCTCGACCAATCTCGGAGTAACTCGTCCGAGAGGGGTTCATCCCACGACACACCCGAAGCCCATAACCGTTGCAAGAAACACTTGGCCATAAACAGCACGGGGCAAATCCACCCATTGGGGTCAAAGGTACGTGCGACAGTAGACAATACTAAACGCTTGGTCCAGACTCTCGGTGGTCGTAAATCCACACAATACGTGAAAGTGTCAGAGACCGGTTTGTACTGTACGCCAAGGACGGTCACCACATGGGGGTTATCAACATTTTCGAATAGGTGGGGGTCCTGCTGGTGCTCTTCGGGCAAACCTACCAGTACATCAGGCGAGTTGGATATCCATTTCCTCAACTCGTAACCTCCCGACTTCAAAAGGGCGGTGAGTTCGTCTCTCAGGACAATCGCCTCTGAGACAGATGAGGCGCCCGTGCAAATGTCATCCACATAGACGTCACTGGCCAAAATGGCGGAGGCGCGAGGGTATCTCAAGCGCTCCTTCTCGGCCAACTCCAACAAAGAACGAATCGCAACAAACGGGCTCGAAGCCAAACCGTACGTATTCGTATTCAATTCATAAATCAACAAGGGGTCCCTAGGACTTTCTCTCCACAAAATCAATTGGTACCTCCTATCCTCTGGATGGATGACCGTTTGTCTGAACATCATCCGGATGTCAGTCATAAATACAATTTGGTGCCGCCGGAAGTTGGTCAAAATGTCTGAGATCTCCGTGTGCAGCTTGGGACCTACATGCAGACACTGGTTCAAGGACGCTCCAGTAGAGGTGGGAGCCGAACCGTCAAAGACCACCCGAATCTTTCCGGATTTCAAAACGGCGTGGTGCGGCAAAAAGAAGTGCTCAACGGAGCGCCAATCCAAATCGCTCACGGACATGTGCCCTAACTCCTCATACTCCCGCATGAATTCAACATACTTCTGGCGGAAGACCGGATCCTTGCTCATGCGACGCTCCATCGCCACTAGCCTACGTTCCGCTAGCGGTCGGGATTCGCCCAGAGGAGGTCGGCCGGCACGAAAGGGGAGACGGGTGATCAAACGACCAGAGCGGAGGCGACCAGTGTTATTCTGGTAATACAACTCGCATTCATCCGCTACTGGGTCTACCCGCGGGGCTGGTGGAGGTTCCTCAACCTCCCAAAACTTCTGCACCACTTCGGAGAGAGACACATTAAAAACAAGACCGCGATCCTCATCAAGGGAATCCAAAACGCGGCGAGCAGGGCCCATCACAACTGTACCGAGTGTCGTCTGCAGAGCTACCAAGCCATCTGGCTGCAAAACTCGCTTCCCCGTCAACAAAACTCGCCCCAGGACATCGGCTCCAAGGAGAGCATCAATCGGGCCTGGGCGGAAGAAATTTGGATCGGCGAGTGGGGAATCAGACACCAAAGACAACATACTCGGTCCCAAGTCAACTGAAGGTTGACGGCCAACAACTGTGTCCAACACAATCGCCGAGGTCTTAATGCCTGGCGTGGACTTATTACGTGAGGTAAATGTGAAGTCAACATGCCCTAACAACCCGGGGACTTTCACATCGCCAACACCTCTCACGCCTTCCGTGTGGGGGTGCACCTTGAGGCCCAACCGCCTAACTAACCAAGATGACACAACACACCCCTGAGCACCGGAATCCAACAAGGCGCGAACTTCCACAAGGTCGCCATTCAATCCCCTGACAAGTACAGAGGCCGTGGGCAACAAAACGGTCTCTGGAGGGGTGGCTACAATCGACCGTAAACACGTTGATTGCTAGTATGTGGGGTCCCCAGACGTCCCCCCATGGTAAGGGGGTCGCTCATAGCGATCCAGTGGGTCCCAATCTCCCACATACTGCCTACGTCCAATTCGCCCGGCATCAGGCGGGTTATATCTCCCGGCCCCTTGAAGACGGGGCGGGCGCCGCTCCAAACGCGGGTATTCGGCGAGCGGCGGCGAGAATCGGTGCCTATCATCCACCGTGTACGTCGCCCCATAGTCGCGGGGGCACGGTGACCGATTTTCAGAGGGGGGGTCCCGGGGACCCCCGGCTGTGCGAGGCTCAACACGTTGCGGGGGGCTTCTACGACCTCCCGCAACGCTCGCAAAATCGAACCCCCTAGTTGGGGACCGATTTCCCATGGGGGGGTCCGTGGGACCCCCGCCCGTGCGAGGCTCAAAACGTCGCGGGGGGCCTCTACGACCTCCGGCAACGCCCGCATAACTCATCCCCATCCTTGGGGATCGGTTTCCCATGGGGGGGTCCGTGGGACCCCCGCCCGTGCGAGGCTCAAAACGTCGCGGGGGGCCTCTACGACCTCCGGCAACGCTCGCGTAACTCATCCCCATCCTTGGGGATCGGTTTCCCATGGGGGGGTCCCTGGGACCCCCACCCGTTTGAGGGTCCAAACGTGGCGGAGAGCGTCTGGGGCCACTCTGGTGGCCACTAGAACTGCTGCGGGATGCAAACACCGCGGGGGGTCCGAGACCCCCACCCATACGCGGTGATCCTGCAGCGACGCGCTGCGGCGCTCCGCCGCCCTCTGGGCTGTTCATGCAGAGGAGGGGATGGTGGTTGCCCTTACAAAAGCGGCATGGGTGCGCTTGGGTACATTCGCGCTGCATGTGCAGGCCCAAGCACGAGTAGCACCATGTCCGTTGTCGCGCGATCGCTCGACGGCCTTGGACGCGCTGGTCGAGGAACTTATCACAACGGGTCGTGCTGTGACCCGGTTCCCGACAGTACAAGCAGCGGGCGGTCTCCTGGACGGCGGCATAGCGGCCGGGCGCGCGAGGGGCCATACGCCCCCTACGGGGGGGTCCGGTGGGGGATCTACTCTGTGGCACAGGTCGTTCGGGTCCCATAGGACCGGCCAGAGAGGAATTATCTGCCAGTCTACTTTCTCCTTCCAGGAACGTCAAGAGGTCCGAGAAGGGTGGCAGATAAGTCGCACTATCCCCACCATACTGCTGCTCAAAACGGACCTTAACAGAGTCCGGCAACTTTCCCAGGACAATGTGCAGTAGCAAAAACGACCACTGCTCCACTGGGAGTTTTAAGTTTTTCAATGCGTTGTATGCCACCAACAGCGGATTCAACAAAGCCACTCTCAAGTGCATCACGCTGGCAACGCGGGGTAAATTCAAAATGGCGGCAACATGGTTGTCCGCCAGACGTCGTACGTTCTGGTACCGACGGGCAATCAAATCCCTAGCAATAGGGTAGTTTTCATCCGAGGGGGCCAAATGTTGAACTGATTCAAGGGCCTCCCCTTCCAACACGGATAACAAATAAGCTAACTTCTGGCCCTGGGTCAAATCGTCCCGGGCATGTACAAGACTATCAAAAATGTTAATAAAGCCCTCCCAGTCCTCTAGACGACCAGCAAAACGCCTTAAGTCTAAGGGGGCCAATCTAGCAAAGAGAGGGGGCATACTTTTAGATGTGACCGGGGACGGGCTCGGTTCATTCTCTCTTGCCACTTGCAAAGGCCGAGCCACCTGGGTAATTCTGTCCGCAAAATCATAACACTGGTCCACATCCAAATCGACTTCTTGTCGCATTTCCACCTCGGCCTCAACAGTCCTTTCCAAAAATAAGGCATACTGCTCATCAACAACAGCCAAACGTATGGGCAGATCTACGTATCTGTTCAACAAGGCCTCCGTCCTATCAGGTCGATCCAACAATGCGACTGCAGACGCTAACCACCGTAACTCAGAACGTATTTTGGCTTTAGCAGAGGAGGCCGTCATTGTAACGTCACAAATTTATCAACAAAAACAACAAATTCAAAATATTCACTATAACACAAAATCTCCAATATTTTGAGGTTATTGATAACCACAAAATTCCAATATTACAACAACAAAGTATTTATAATGACACAAACTCTTAAATATTTGGAGGTTATCAGAAAACAACAAAACTCAAGTATATAATTATAACTCTAACTCTCAAGAGGTTATAACTTAGACACAAACTAACTTTGACTTTGTAAGTCAAAAGTTATTCAGTTCAAACAAATCACTGACCATTGAAATTCACTTGGATATCGACATACAACAAGATGATTTTAATTATTTCAAAGCACAAGTTTCAATAAGTTTCAATGTGTAAACAATGTCTTAAATCATTTAAGTTTCACTAAGTATTGAGTGCAAACTTATTAGCTAACCTTTTATTAGCTATTATGTAGCAACAAACTTGTCAATATTCACAACTCAAATTTGCTGACAAAACTAAATAATAATTATTATGAACAAAGAAAGGCATCTGTTTACATTTTGGAACCTCAATACATGACAATTAATTACAAGACATGGAACCAATAACAAAGGAATGCCCTTTACTTTTCAAATGCAAGTTAATTACCATTTACAAGTACAAATTAATCTAGTCCGGACCAGACTGGGTCATCAACACGGCACTGATTAATACAAAGTTTTGGCGTGGGCCTCTCAGGCCTTCAAACTACGCTCTGCTACCAAGAAATGTTCAGTACACCCCTGCCTAGACCGCGGAATGGCTAGCGCAGTGGAAGCTGGTATTACTAGTATAGACTCCGGACAAAAAACTAGGTTTCAGCCGGGATGTAACTGAACAATTGGACTGCGATACACAGTGGAGAGAATGTTAAGTAAGGTGATTTCACATACGGTTCTGTGGTGTCGAAAATCTCCTCGGCTGCGGAGAGACGGGGCGCGCGCCCCAGGTACCTTCTTCTTCTGCAGACCTTACCAATTAGTGACCTCACTCACAACACAAATAACAGCGTTCACAAGACACTGGGCGTTTCAACAATAGATACACAAAGACACACACGTGGGAGCTTTTTTTATTACGATTTACAGTCCCGACAACAAGCGCGTGTGGTAGAAAAGGTTATCTTTCAAAGCATCCGCGACCGGCCACTCCAGAGATGGCATCAAAACCTTGGTCGTACAAAACGGGATCACATAGATAATTTTAGATGTATTCAAACTCGATATGCCAGGCACATTCAACGCGAGCGATTTTTAACAAATTCAGCAAAATTAATCCGACATTTTTCTACCAGAATTTCAATCAAGTGTCACTGTCAACTTCAAGTGACAGCTAATGTCAATTTGACGTGACATTAGAGTTGCGTTCAGAAACGTCGATCTTTTCCGAACATAGGTGTTTGGTACCAGTTTAGGGTTGAGCTCGGGTTGAGCTCTCTCCTCCATGGGATTGTAGTTGCCGAGATGGTGCTCCCCTTTGTTCGCATGAACTCGTGCGAGTTATTTAATGTCCCCTGGATAGACTCAAACTTTGTTATTCAAGTTTTGGAGTCCCGAGGTAGTTTAGTTTAGGGCATGCGGTAGTGTTAGATTTTGTCGTTTCTCTCGACGAAAAATTTTATTCAAAATGTTCATTTTGAATAAAAATTTTCTTTCCCAGCGAAGACGGTACTGTAACACCGTATTTTTTTGAGAATGGAAGTTTTACCTTTTCGCCTGGTTTCGCATAGCGATCCTTGTTTATACACACTAATTGTCACAGAATCCTTTCCGTATTGATTGATTTTGAGCTCTAATTTATTCACTTCACTTTGATTAAAGTGCAAACATCTCTTCAATAGAATTATGTTGACGAGGTTGTTTTGTTTTCATAACGTCACTTGATAGCTGTCTGACGTGTGACAATGACAGTTGACGTTTGGCGGGCGGTTGACAGTTGCATTGACCCGCACAGACCAGAGTTCCGTCTGGCGAGAACAGAGATGCCTGGTCGAACTTGTAATTTTCTTTTATTATTAGAAAACATTTTAATAAATGCGGAGCTTTTAAATTCATGTGAAGTATTTTTGTTATCTTTGTATTAGCTTGATCATAGCCAATTTGATGGCCAATTTCTTTTTAATGTTTTATCTTTGTTGCGTCCTGCCAAAGAGATTTCGTCTTTTTAGAAGCGACGGACTTGTGTTTTGGCACGAGTCGTGAGACGGAACACGCCGGTGAAAGTGATTCGTCATGGCTTGTGTGGACTTTGCTTGATCTACCGGAATGGAATTGCAATCGGAGATCTGGAATTAATTTTATCGCGATGGAGTTCTTCAGGTGAATGCGCCTTTGTGCGAGGTTTGCACGCGGGATGGGTAACCATGTCGCTGGCCTTATGGCGTGATTAACGTCACGAAATTATGCCCGTTTAGGGCCCTATACCCCACCTGTAGCAGGGAGCTCCATGTGTCCACAGCTGTGACGTGGAATATTATGTGCGCCGTGTGAGGTTTTGGTCCACCAGCTCGCTTATCCGGAATGTAATGGTCGTTGGGTGTTTCAAGTTTGTGGACCTGATTTGCCAATTCAGCAAAACTCAGGGACTTATTGAGGTAACCCGCGGAATCCTAAAGTAATGTTAAGCCATGCCGCTGTCCAATTTTTTTAACATAAATGCCATATATATAACCGGTTCATGTTCGTATGGCAATGTTCATCTACCTGTGCCGCATGTATTACCCCTAGTTTATTTTAACTCAACTTAGAGACATTTATATATATGTGTAATGAGAATGTGTTGTGTGTATTTGTATGGGATATACCACGGACACGACGGGTCTCATTTGCCTGTGAGAGTGCCTAGCTGGAGGTGACCGCTCCGGACTGGTTCGCCTGCGGCTGGCCACTTTGCCGTTGAGTGGGTCCGTCGGGGCCTTGGGCTATCCCCTTAATAAAGGTATCATACCACTGATAAGAGTGATGTTACACATATAACATTTTAAGTAAAACGACAATTATGTGTCGTATCCTAGTTAAGTAATTATAATTTATTTTATTACCATTAATACCATTATATTGGTTTGTACTAATTGTATCTGCACCGATTAAATGTTTAATAATGCATCAAGCCTGAGTTTTCATTGAGTTCACTTTGTTTCGATCTGGGGTTTTTTAAATACATTTTTAGATATTTCAGCACTTCTATTTACAAGTTTAATAATTTTAGTAACTTGCATTTGTGATTAATATCAACGGCGCCCAAGGTTAATTATAACCCCAGATGTCTGAGCTACGCCTACCTACGACCCTAAGTGTAGTTTGAGTTAGCCGAGTCGAGAACAACTTACTAGGGTTGATTCCAGTGAGATTCTAACGGGTCCCCCAAATTCTCTAACGGGTACCCCAATTTCTCTATACCACCAAAAATTGTTATTACAACAGTAGGCTAATATAAAAGTTTAAGCGCGGAGTGAGACCCCCCTGGCAGGGGTACGGATTCCTGCCTTCTTCGCTAGTGGTCTCGAATATCGAAAAGTTATTTTTATTTTATTTATTTATTGAGGTACAATAACAGAACACAGACTAACAAATACAATTAACTTTAGCCATATAACATAATAAATCTATGTCCTAATTACAATTGTACACAAGTTTGACGTTTAAAAAAGAAACAGTAAACAATCAGAATTTGTCAAATATTATCATGTACATATGTATAGCTGTTAACAACGTGCTGTTTTTTAATCACTACATAGTATAAAACAAAGTCGCTTTCTCTGTCCCTATGTCCCTTTGTATGCTTAAATCTTTGAAACTACGCAACGGATTTTGATGCGATTTTTTTTAATAGATAGAGTGATTCAAGAGGAAGGTTTATATGTACTTTTCATCCTGATATTCCCACGGGAACGGGAACCACGCGGGTGAAACCGCGGGCGGCCGCTAGTTTAAAATAAAAGCAAATAAAAGAATATGATTAAAGATAAAATATAGAGGTAGTTACTTAAAAATACAATGAACCTATGTATCACTAAAAAATGATGATTTAAATGAACTTAAACTAGAATTGAAGATGTCCCGGTGATCACATAGGTTGTTATAAGAATGACACATGCGTATTTAAAGGTGCATTTGAGACATTATTGTAAGTTCCTGGCAAACTGAATAATTGAGGAGAACGTACTGAACGAGTGGGTACCTTAAATTTTATTTGACTTAAAAGTTAGTTTTTGACTTTGTCTTCTAGCCGACTGGAAATCCAACCCGGGACCTCAGAGTATAATAACGTGGATACAAGTCAACAATACTAGGATTGAGAAAGACGCCTAATATAAAATACGATAAAAACCGAAATCTCATTTTTCGGCACTCGTTATCTACAGCATAATCTCAATTCAGATAATTAAATGAATCGAAACAGTTCAATGAACCTACGAATTAAATTAGAAAACAAATGAAATTGTACCTAAAATATCGGTGTAGTTTTCTTTGGAACGTAGATCGCGGGCACACTCTTGCTAGCTTCATCTCTGACGTGGTCACAATCTAAGAATGGAAAACACTTAGCACCAGCCTTAGACCCAAGGGTATCATTCAACAGATCGATGAACCTTACCTACAAAACAGACAGAGTAATTCGTAGGTACCTAAAATATCGGGGTAGTTTCCTCCGGTAAGTAGATCGCGGGCGCACTCTTGCTAGCTCCATCTCTGTCGTGCTCACATCACAATCTGGGACCACGTTTAGCACCAGCATCAGACCCAAGGGTATCAGCCAACAGTTATATGAACCTTACCTACAGAACAGACAGAGTAATTCGTACCTAAAATATCGCGGTAGTTTCTTCCGGTAAGTAGATCGCGGGCGCACTCTTGCTAGCTCCATCTCTGTCGTGCTCACAATCTGGGAGTGGACCACGCTTAACACCAGCATCAGACCCAAGGGTGTCATTCAACAGATCGATGAACCTTACCTACAAAACAGACAGAGTAATTCGTACGTACCTAAAATATCGCGGTAGTTTCCTCCGGTAAGTAGATCGCGGGCGCACTCTTGCTAGCTCCATCTCTGTCGTGCTCACAATCTGGGAGTGGACCACGCTTAGCACCAGCATCAGACCCAAGGGTATCAGCCAACAGTTCGCCTGTAGAACAGAAAAAAAAATTAAGTTCAAAAACTAAAACCCGACTACTGAAAAATCACGCTCTAAAAAGTATGAAACAAGAAAATATTCTCATCTGAAATTGCCGTGGTCGTATGCCAATTTTCCCTAGAATGAAAATATTGTTTTGTTATATTATATAGTCGTGGGCATACGACCACGGCAATTTCAGATGAGAATATTTTCTTGTTTCATACTTTTTAGAGCGTGATTTTTCAGTAGTCGGGTTTTAGTTTTTGAACTTAATTTTTATTTACATTATTTTGGGGTCATAATTTTGCGCTGTGTAGTGCCGGCACATAAAAATAATAGCACTACCTATTACCTATTACTAAGAGGCGACAGAGGGAAAACTGCCATCAAGAGAGGGGCAGCAGCGTCTCCATGTCACAGCAGGACATACTTTTTTTTTTTGTTTATAGTGAGGGCAGATACAGTCTTTTCGTATACCGCTAACGGTATGTTGGACTCTGGCAGACAAGGTCTGTCTCTCGCCGCGCTCAGCCCTCCCGCCAAGCCCAATAGGCTTCGCGAACAGCAGGACATACTGCGATCGCCAACACTTGGCAGGCCAAGCGTGGCGATTATGGTAAACCTCCCCCCCCCCCCCCAAAGGGTTTTACACCAAATCAATCAGCCCCCAGTCCACGGCGGCCCCGCTATTCCTATCTACTAGCGGCTATGGTAACGGCGGGGCAGGGGGTGCTGAGAATCCCCGGGTAAGACCAGGCTACCAACACAGACGACTTGACCTGGCAACCTAGTTACACTGGGACATCATTGGATTATCTGAAGTCCGAAGAGAACTTGCTTATCCTGCAATCCGGTAACTTACTTTACCACCGGGAGGGCGAACAACAGTCCCTAGGTGTTGTCCACATTCCACAAGTCCCTAGTCAACAACGTGATCACCATCGGAAGCGTGTCGAGTCGGGTAGCGTACCCGATACTCAGAATATCGAAACGGTATTCGCTAAATGTATACGCTCCGACCTCGACACATGGCGATGACGAAGTGGAGTCTATGTATGAGGAGGTTTCGAAACCCATGCATAGCTATAAAACCCACTACACGGTTGTGATGGGAGATTTCAATGCTAAGTTGGGGCAACCCTGCAGTGGTGAGTTAAGAGTGGGGCAATTTGGATTTGGGCAATGGAACGATAGCGGCCAGATGTTGGCAGACTTCATGGAGACGGAGAACCTCTTTATGATGAACTCCTTCTTCAGGAAGCCCGTAACCGGCAAATGGACCTGGATCAGCCCGGACGGTACAGTCAATAACGAGATCGATTTAACATGTCGACCAAGAAGCACATCCTCAATGATGTCAGTGTGATCACCGCTGTTAAGACAGTAAGCGATCACCGTATGGTCAGAGGCACATTGAATATCAATGTTAAGCTTGAAAGATCGCGGTTGATAAAATTCACGCTCCGACCAATACCGGCTCAAATTAAAAAAAATGGCTCTCAAGCAGCTTAAAAACAACAAGGCGGCGGGCGGGCTTCTGAGAGCGGGCGGAAAGCCGATACTTAAAGCTTTTCAATTCAATCATCCTCGAGGGCAAAACGCTTAAGGCATGGGGCAGAAGCGTTTTTCAAGATGGGTGATAGGACTCTTTTGAAGAACCACAGACCCATCACGTTTCTGAGCTATATCTATAAGATGTTCGACGGCTTCCAACCTCCCGAACAAGCCGGGTTGTGGAAAGGCTAATAGCACCAAAGAACACATTCATACGCTGCGGCTAGTTATACAGAAAACCGAACTTTTGATACTATTGAGAGCTGGGCGGTGCTGCAGTCTCTCCAGAGGTGCCAAGTAGACCACAGGTACATCTATGTGCTCAGGTACTTATACCAATACGCCACCATGTCAATCCGATTACAGAACCTGAGCTGTAATCCTATCCAACTACAGCGAGGTGTGAGACAGGGAGACGTCGTCATCTGTCCGAAACTGTGCACAACTGCGTTAGCGGATATTTTTAAGCTTCTAGATTGGAAAGGATGCGGCATCAACATCAATGGCGAGCACCTAACACACATACGGTTTGCCGATGATGTAGTTCTTATGGCTGAGACCTTGGAAGACCTGAACTTAATGCTCGAAGATCTCAGTAATGCTTCTCAAAGAGCGGGTCTAAAGATGAACATGGATAAGACGAAAATCATATCCAATACCCATGTTTCACCCGCTCCAGTCGTTGGGAACATTACGCTCGAAGTTGTTGACCACTTTGTTTACCTAGGGAAAACGGTCCAGTTAGTAAGTCCAACTCCGAGAAAGAGATCTCGCGACGAATTCAGCTCGGATAGGCAGTGTTCGGGAAGCTCCGGTATATATTCGCGTCCGAAATACCTCCATGTCTCAAGACGAAAGTCTTTGACCAGTGTGTGTTGCCAGTCATTACTGGCTTACTGGCCTATGGAAGTGAGACGTGGTCTTTTACTATGGGTCTCAAAAGAAGGCTCAAAGTCACCTAGCGAGCAATGAAGAGAGCGATGCTTGGTATTTCCTTGCTCGATCGAATCAGAAACGATGAGATCCACAGGCGAACTAAAACCACCGACATCGCTCGAAGGATTGTACCGTTGAAGTGGCAGTGGGCGGAACAGATAGCGCGGAGAAACGATGGCCGTTGAAGCGGAAAGGTTCTCGAATAGCGATCGCGTACCGGTTCCGTGGGCAGGCCCACTACAAGGTGGACCGACGATCTGGTCAAAGTCGCGAGAAGCCGCTGGATGCGGGCAGCGCATGATCGATTGTTGTGGAGTTCCTTGGGGGAGGGATATGTCCAGCAGTGGGCGTCGTTCGGCGATAATATGATGATGATGAATTTCGTGATAAAGTATAAATTCGATTTATGCAAGCAAAGCCGCAAGCAACAACTAATAAAATATATATTTTTGAAACGAGCTCACCAAGAGCTTTAATTTGATACCAAACACGATATTCTACTCAAAAAAAAGTTTTTTAGTTCACAACTTTATGTCGTCTAGAGGGCGCCATATTCAATTTCATGTGACGTGACATAGCCTATAACCAGCAGACAATCAAGACGCTTCCAACGATACCTCAATTGTGAATATATGATCAGCAGTTTAGAACTTATGCGGGAACAGATGAACATACATACAAACATACATACATACATACATACCGGTCAAACTCATAACCCTCCTTTTTTTTGCTTTGCCGTAGTCGGGTAAAAACAAGTAGAAATGGAAACGGGAAACTAATGCACATGAGTTATGAGTAGCTTAACTATGACGCTCGAAGCCATCACTGAACATAAAGTGGAACGCCACCTTAATTGTCACATAATATGAATATACTTATTATTCTACTCAAATATTCTAGCTCCAAACGTGGCATTCCTAATGTCCACAACAAATAAGGCAACCAAATCATACTACATTTAAAGGATGAAATTAAAGAAGGCGCATTTTATTATTAAATAGTTATTGCCCGCGACTTGCCCTGCTCATGTTAAATTACGGGTAATGTAGTTCACTTCACTTTAAAAACTTCTTAGTAATTGTGATTTTAAATTATTTTTATGCATTCACAATGCAATTCTGTAAGTTGGTAAGGAGTTTTTTACTCTAACATTTTTCCTAACTTCTACTATTTCTCCATAAAAACAGAACCCCGGTTTGATTCACTAGAGAAGAATTTCGGGAAAAACTTACTTTCTTAGCCTCCTTCGATATAGTAACAATCTGCTTGCAAATTAAAGCGCAATCCGATTAGTGGTTTGAGTTGAATGTTGGAACATCAGTCAGTAAAAGTTGCCTTTTATATACAACATATTTTCAGTTAATGATGTTCATAGGTGAAATTAACTAAAACCCACGCCAAGTTAGACTGATGAATTAACCGACTGTTTAAAATGTTTAACATGACCTATTTGCACAACCAATAGTCAGCCGGTGCGCTGCCTACCACACATTCCTGCCCACCACTACTGCTGCAGCCCCGGCAGGAATACCAGTCGGACCAGTGCGTGCCAGTGCGTGCCAGACTACTAACATGACTTACATCCACAACCAACTCAGCTGGTGCGTTAAAGTACAGGCTGATGTCGACCACCTGCATCAGCCACAGCACAAGGAGCAACTTGACACAGGCCGGCGACGTCTGCTGTGCCCATCACTGCTGCAGCCTGGGCAGGAATACCAGGCGGACCAGTGCGTACTTGATAACATGACTTACATCCGCAACCAAGTCAGTTGGTGCACTGAAGTACAGGCTGATGTCGACTACCTGCATTAGCCACAGAGCGAGGAGCACCTGGCGCAAGTTAGCGACGTCTGCTGCGCCTACCACTGATACGGACTGTAGAGGAATACCAGGTGGACCAGTGCGTGCTTGATAACATGACTTACATCCACAACCAAGTCAGTTGGTGCGCTGAAGTACAGGCTGACGTTGACCACCTGCATCATCCACAGCGCCAGGAGCACCTTGGCACAGGCAGGCGACGTCTGCTGCGCCCACCACTGCTGCAGCCCGGGCAGGAATACCAGGCGGACCAGTGCGTACCAGACCACGCGACGCATGCTCAACGTCGGCTTCGCTTTGGGGAATGAGGAACCTGGGAAATTGAAAAATATTAATTGTACCAGAAGGGACATTAAGCAAAAGCAAATACTTTGTTTTAAAAAAGACGTTCGTTTAGCATAGTTTTTAAGAATGATGATCATTTCATCATCATCATTTGCTTGCCCTCTTCCCATTTATTTAGGGTCGGCCGGCGCGGTATGTCGCTTTCGTGCATCCATCTTTAACAGCCGTCAAAATTATTGCGGTCACCCCTTTCTTCCACAACGTAAATAATGCTTCGTAAATTAAAATTTATGAAACCTGCAGAATGTTAACATACAGCATACAATATAAATTGCAGCAATAAAAATAATGAAGTCAGTGTAAAAATCAGTGTCAGTGTTTATTCTAAAAATGCAACCAAAACTCAATACTCAATATTTTTTTATAAGGATATGTTGTTCATGGTTGTTGTTGTTCTTGCATTGTCTGCATTTTTTTTAAACATCAAATAACAACAATATTTTCAATGACCAAGTCAAAATCTTTAAGGTGTTACGAGCGCGCGTGAGACGAGATGTCAACGCACGATACGCCGCCGATAGGTGCCGCGCATAGCAGCTGTTCCATTATCGTCTCCCTTTCTTCTACAATATATTCAATTACCTCTAACCAAGTCAATATCTATAAGGTACGAGCGCGCGTGCGACGAGTCCACGATGTACCGCCGATAGGTGCCGCGCATCAACAGCTGTTTCACCATCGTCTCTCATTCTTCTAGAACCTTTGCAATAACCTCTAACCAAGTCAACATCTATAAGGTACGAGCGCGCGTGCGACGAGTCCACGATGTACCGCCGCCACCGATTGGTGCCGCGCATCAGCAGCTGTCAACCATCGTCTCCCATTCTTCTAGAACCTTTGCAATAAACCTCTAACCAAGTCAACATCTATAAGGTACGAGCGCGCATGCGACGAGATGTCCAAGATGCACCGCCGGTAGGTGCCGTGCATCAGCAGCTGTTCCACCATCGTCTCCCTTTCTTCTACAATCTATTCAATTACCTCTAACCAAGTCAACATCTATAAGGTACGAGCGCGCGTGCGACGAGAAATCCACGATGCGGCGCCGGCAGGTGCCTCGTATCAGCAGCTGTTCCACCATCGTCTCCCATTTTTCTGAAATCTATACAATTACCTCTAACCAAGTTAACATCTAGAAGGTTCGAGCGCGCGTACGACTAGAAGACCACGACGTGCCGCGCATAAGCAGCTGTTCCACCATCGTCTCCCATTTTTCTAAAATCTATACAATTATCTCTAACCAAGTCAACATCTATAAGGTAATCTATAAGGCGCGTGTGCAACGAAAATTCCACTATACACCGCTGATAGGTGCCGCGCATTAGCAGCTGTTCCACCATTGTCTCCCATTCTTCTAAAATCTATTCAATTACCTCTAACCAAGTCAACATCTATAAGGTACGAGCGCGCGTGCGACGAGAAGTCCACGATGCGCCGCCGGTAGGTGCCGCGCATCAGCAGCTGTTCCACCATCGTCTCCCATTCTTCTTTGTCGTATGAGCTGATCTTCTTTTGATACCTGAATTAATACTCAGCATATATCAAGAGAAAGCCAAGCAAATTGGGTGAAATGAATTATACTAATTACAAAAACTAAGAAACAACAGAAAACACTTCTTTTAGTTAATATGCTATTTGTTGATGAAGTGACAACACCTCCGATCTATAATTTTTGATGATATCTTCTTTTAAAATGTGATAGACTTAAAATTAAAGTTCACGAAGACTAGTAATTTTTCTTCCATCTGAAATTTCCATTTAAAGAGCTATTAAAACTAAGGAAATAGCTGCTATATGTAATAGCAAATATTTACATAATTATGTTTTATGGCCTTAATAATATCTCCTCTAAAATAGCATATCCACAGCTGATACTGGAGGTATTGTCACCTCATCGACATATTGCAATAACCAAAATCTAAACATTGCAATAATTTCACATTATTCTGCATTGTTTTAACATTGATGAAAATGGTTTGAAATAATTTGAGTATTTCTAAATATTAAAGTAAGTATAGGAATAGTTTTGTTTTCAGAATCGGATCAGATTTTTTTATTTTTGTTGAGTTCAATACTCACACGGCACACACTTGGCTTTTGATTTGACACTTCTACAGATTCTAGTTTTTGTAAAATAACAACTACTAATAAGAATAAAAGAAATCTTTTACAATGGAATCATTTGTAATGTAATAATTTGATAAACAAAATCAAACTTACCAAGCAGCCAGCTGCTTCATAGTGTAGAAAGTGATTGAAGTTTTGTGTCAATAGTTTTACATGAATCGTACTTGAAAGCTGAAATTATGCACATACCATGAATATCAATACCTAGCATTATCATAACTTTTATGTTGAGTTGACCTATTTCTTTAAAGATACTTATAAGAAATTCTGTTTCAGAAGATTGCACTGTCAAGTTGTAAAAGCTGATAGAAGGAACAATATGAGACTGAATTCTATAAATTTAAATTCAACCTTAAATTATTAACCACTATTTAAAAACCACTTGTAAAAGTACCAATGTATTGTGCTTACCATTTGATCTATTATCAAAGACTGGTATCGATAAATTCTGTCAAATAGGTGTTCGTCGTTCAACTTGATTACTGAAATCGGAGGAGTATTTTTATAAATGATAATGCGTACGAAACAATGTCTGTTTAAGTCTGAATTTTATAAGCAAAGCCATATTGTAATGAAAGTTTGGTTTACGCTCTCATGTATGGCTGCGTCTATAGTTCAAGGAGAAAGAGAACGGAAGACGACAAAGGTCAAGTATATTTTAAATAAGTATAAATTTAGAATTATATTTGCGTTTTTACCGTTAAGAACAAGACGATAACATTTTCAATGTTAAAATTAGATCATAATTTATTGATATATCACACTGTTTGTAATTCCGATAATACAACAGGAACGTAATTAACAGTATAACGTTAAAATATAACGGTGTACGATATATTCCGCACTGATTTTACTTAATTTTAATAATTTGGAAAAAGTGCACAAACATTTTATTAAGAATTTTTTATTGACTTTGACAGTGACACTGAGACTGACAGCCGACGTTTTGACATCGTGCACGTTTTAATTTGTAGTAAGCGAAGGAATTTCTTTTTCTCAGTCTTACTTAAGAATATTGTAACTCGATTCAAAAATTCCTGAACCAAGGTTACCAAGGTAAACCAATAATAAACTTAGTATGAATTTTATTTTAGTTGAGCAGAATAATTTTAAATTGATACAGTTGTATGAATTTTTGCTTTATGAAGTACTAGATTTTGGTCAGACTCAGCAGGGAATTAAAATAAAATGATAGAAACATTAATAAACAGTATTAACTTCTTTATTAACAACCAAATCATTAAAAGTTTTATATTCTTAAATAATTTTATTAGAATATAATACAGTTACAGTTGCATAATGAATGCCTAAAAAAAAGTGCAATTATTGATATCTTGATTCTTGTGTTATGTTAAGTGAGCCAGTGATCTTAAATTATTTGTGAAAACCATGTAAAACAGATAACTTCAAAATACTAATGTCGTTAAAGTGACGCTGGCTGCACTTACCACATGGTTTAATTACTTTCGTGACACGAAATTCGCGTCAAGTTCATTTCATAATATTTATTTTCTATACTACATAGGTACAGAACAGACTGAAGTACAGTGAATAAGTAAGTAAGTGGTCACTTTACTAAATTAAATTTTTAAAGATTTTAGTAACATGCAAAATTAGAAATAAGGAGAGATCCATAAACAGAAATATACATATGATTTACTTAACTTAAATGCATTTTAGACATGGTTTTCTAATTCGTTGCTGATTAGAAATAAGTAACGTTTTATTATTGTTATTTTAGCAATTAACACAGTTTTATTGAAATGTATTTCCTTTACATACCTACTCAAGAAGACTAGACATCTAAGTTATTACTACCTAGTACTACTTTGGTTTACAATTACATACTTAAACACAAAGGCACTACTTTACTTTTTATAGGTACATAAACTGTGCTTCGTATGTATAATGTAGGAAGAAAGGTAAATAAAATAGCATAGTTTAGTCACAGTGTTAATTAAGATAATACTCTGGTGGTGTAGGTACAACCTACTCTACTACTACACCACGTAAAAAAAATTGTGCATAGGTAGGTATAAACTCAGGCTTACCACACAATTAAATTTAGCTATAAGTACTAGATATAACAATACTTAGACAAGAGCGTCTCCAGCCCGTTGCTTAAGAGCGCTCAGTCTGCACACAAGCGCCGCTATTGAAAAAAAAACACAGTGCTTATTGTATAAAATAAAGACGAAATTGTGAATTATCTCTCTGTAGTCTTCGATCAACAATAGTAGGTACGTGTTATTGTTGATCGTAGTCTGGAGTGCACTCCGAAGAAGCTTTGTGGCACTTTTTATCGCTCAAAGGATATTTGTAAGCCTGTCGTTTAGTTTGATTCAGTTTTTTTTGCGAAAAGTGGCCACTACTTTTAGCATTAAAACTCCATTAAATTAAACGACAAGCTAGAAAATATAGATCAAGTAATAAAAAGTACCTACCACAAATCTTCTTCGGAATGCACTACAGAGAGATAATTCACAATTATTTCGTCGTTATTTAAGCACTATGATTTTTTTCCAATGGCGGCGCTAGTGTGCAGACTATACGATACGCCCTTACAGTTCAACTCACTCTGGCGCAGGCTGAGTAGAAACGTCAATCTGAAACTGCAGCAAATTCACCCTTATCTTATATCCACAATTAGAATAAATTAAAGAAATATGTGCATTACGTTGTGGAAATAAGGGTGAATAGGTGATAACCTCTTGTCTGCAGAACTTTTGAAAATGGCGGATCTGTCAAAAAATTGCAAAATGGTGGTCAAATTTTGCTGTTTTTGAAAAAAAAACTCACTTACTTAAACCCTTTTTTCTCTAAAACTTTGTAGGAAACAAAAACAATAAATAGACTGAAAAAGGTCAAAAACTTTAGTGTAGGCAATCTATGAAACAATAACATACTAATTAATTATTTATTTTAAAAATACCTAGTCCTACTTTTTTCATTGGACTTTCTCTCACTTTTGAATACTTAGGTATCTTTTGTTTTAAAAAGTATACCTACACTCAATAAAACGTCATTGAGTGTAGGTATACTTTTTAAAACAAAAGATACCTAAGTATTCAAAAGTGAGAGAAAGTCCAATGAAAAAAGTAGGACTAGGTATTTTTAAAATAAATAATTAATTAGTATGTTATTGTTTCATAGATTACAGGTTTTATTAGAAACGTAATCATGATTAAAGATATACCTATGTAAAAGATTTGCATTTAGTTTAAAGCTTAAATTACGCTATTTCAAAGAAAAAATCACTGTCTGTCATCAGAAATCATAAAATCGTATTGAGCACGATAAAAAAGGTTAATAAGAAGTGTTTTGTTGAATTTTTAGGATAAAATTGCATCTGTACCGTATCTACAGACTTCGATCAACAATAACACCTCATTTCTATGCTGATAAATAAATTACAAAAGTTTTAGATTGACGCTTCGACTCTGTACTGAGTTAAGCTTAGGTAAGGGGGTAAGGATGGGGGGCCAGTTTATAGGCTATGGAATATGAAAACCACGAGAAAAAAAGTTTCTCTACGTAGGTATAATTTTAAATATCTAGGTGAAGCCCCTGAATGCAGGTAGATTAGGTAGGTAGGTAGGTACAATTATTTGAAGTACAGTAGAGTACCATCAATTTGATCAAATTGCCATTTTAACATGCTTAACAAAAATAGAAACCTAAGTGTAAGTAAAAATAGTAACAGTTACCTATGTGTATCATGAATATTATACGATCACATCACTGGTACCTAATTAAAATAGTCAGTAGCGGACTACCTGCCCTCTGATTCACGAACTGTCGGAAACGGAATCGGATTTGAATTCTGTGCTTTATCTTTGTCTATTCTATAGTGAGTGACAGGGACAGTGCATACATTCCGCTGTCGGTCGGGAGCATTGCCGACGGTTTGTGAGTCCTGAGTTCCTGACTGGCCCGACTGTGAGCCCCCTGGGGCTGGAATAATTCGCTTTTGGTTTCGATAATATTTTCTTGTATGCCAACTAAACATTTTTCCAAGTTTAGGTAGGTACTTACTTTACATTTTCTAGTTTGTTAAAGCGGATCCGTCCGACAAGCGCTTAAGTTGACTAAGCGTTGCTTGTTTAATTTCTTACAGAAATGTACGTACTAGTCTATATAATTTGTGGTACTAGATATCTTTAACATAGTTTCCAATAGTTGTGCGCTTTTTTATTACTTACCTATATCAAAGATTTGATGGGTACCTATCGTATCGTTTAGGACCTACAGAATGTAGCCATATCTGATGAAAATGATTATAATATTACCTACTCAAGGGTATTATAAAATAAATTGCCAGTAAAGCCAATAGTGTCCTTTTCTTAAAAATAATAGGAAATATAGTACTTATTCGAAAATTATTGTGTGATCATTGAAAGTTCGTTGTAAGTTACACTACACTAGATTCATAAGCGTGATATCAACTGATATCACGATGGCCGAATACTCGAACGCTACTGAACTTTAGGAGCGTCTCAAACATTTTTGCAACCTTTTGACTGCCAAGGTCTTCTATAGAAAACAAACGTTTCTGTGTTCTGTACGCCACGACTTTATTAGAAGACAATATCTAGTAAAAGACGCTCCCAAAGTCGAGTCACTTTCGAGTATTGGGGTGTATGTCATAAAAACACAGAAATGTACCTAAGTACCTACTTAATGCCTGTTACCTTTCTACAATAACAATTAGGTACCTATCTAATTATAATTTATTTCACCTTAAATAGCTAACTTTAACTTCATTTACCTACCTAGATATTATATTACAGGTACGGAATGGTATTGTATTATATTATAAACCTAATATATCCTAAGACTACACAAAATACAATCCGTTGTCATTTAATAAGCACCAGTCATTGTAACTTTGATACCTACTTCAGGACAACTTTTGTACTTTTCTTTTATTTACACTGAAATACCTACTCTCAGGTTCAAATGTTCCGTTTTTATGTTCAGATTTCAGAATACAAAATTTTCGTGCTAAATTCACATTGCGATAGAAAACCCAATTTAGCTTAATAATTTATTATACGGCAACGGCATAACCTATTTCCAACAATGACGAAAATCTTTGATGGATTCAAAATCTAAATTTTCAGCTGCGGGTCTTGCATTGCAACCCATTATGCATCTGACTTTAACATCGAGTGGTATTCTAGAATGGTTTAATTAGGTACCTAAAATAGGCTTACATTGTCAGATTGATAACAAAAATAATTATGCTAAGTTATAGGTATACAGCTAAAGTTCGGTAGTTAGTTCGTCTTGAGGTCGCCTCGTCATCTCGAAAAGTTCGTCCTCGAGCCACACACTCTCTCTTCTGACAATGGGCCGTCTTTCCCAAGGGTCTGAGAGGGCTATAGTTTCTCTATCCTTTTCCCTCTCTATTTGTGTGTAGCTCGGAGGTCTCCCGTCACTCCACTCGCACTGGATATCAAGCTCCTTGTCAATGTTACTATCGTAAGAAGTAGGAGAGTATGAAGGAGGTTTGAAAGTTGAGAAGGACTGCTGAGTGGTTTCCGAGTCCGATCCTTGACTCGCAGGACCTTCTACGAAATTCACCAGTTGGCCTTCTTGTTGCAGTTGGCCTTCTGTTGTCCGGCTGTAGCGTTTTAAAATTCTGGAAAATACATAATTTCTAAATGCATATTTTCCTCTAAGTACCTACATATGTAATATTATAGAGAAACAGAAATTTTTAACCATGATTATTTATTTGTAGATATTTGTTACCTACTTGATAATTTAACAGAGCAGACAATTCCTTAATATGTTTAGGTATTTTCTTCATTTCTACTCTACCTACGTTCCATTGACTTAAAAATGCTTATTTATCTAGAAATAAACTTAAGTTTTTTAAATTAATTGATTCCTATTACCTTTCAGCCCAGCTAGCTAATCTTGGCCATTCTTCTGGGACAACAGGCACGTGCTGTTTGTTAAGTAAAATCAGCAATTTTGCCAAGTCACTGAGAACGCAGCTGTAAAGAATAGAAAAACAGAAATTAGAAATTGCTAGATTGTTTGGTCCTTCGAGTTGGTTTATGGAAAGATAATCATTGATATGATAAGGTAGGTACCTAACCTAGTATTTCAACTTCAGAGACAAGACACAATTGAATTTTATTCCTATAAGAAAGAAACTCAATGCTGTTTGCGTCTTTGGTGAACTTAGTTCCAGTTCTTCAAAGGTTCGTCGGGGTTTATTTTTGCTGTGTTGACTGCTTTCAATTTTGAAAGTAGGTATGCAGCATGTTAATAAACCTATTTAGGTTTCGATTGACCTGAAATTCGTGTTCATAATGCACATACAAAGCTGCGAGCAGATGCAACATCCAATATTAGAACACAGGCTCTAAAATCAACAAACATACTGCATTAGTGCATGCGTTCTTTGTGATATAGTAAACACGCGCGCTGTTAATGTGTTTAACGTCTCTTTTGAATTGTATAACTTCATATGGGCAGTCTAATTGACTTCCTTCATTAAGACGTGCATATTGGTTGAATTAATTAAAGCTTGCATTTTAATTAAGAGGCAGTACCTAGTACCTAACTCTATACGTCTATACTACCAATAAGTATTTGGGTTACAATACAATTAGCAATTATTTTATTAAGCTTTTTTGAAGTTATTACATATTTTGAAATCAACCATAGGTTAGTCAAAGTACCTACCTTGGGGGAGGCCTATGCCCAGCAATGGGCGTCGTACGGCTGAAAAAAGTACCTATGGTTAATTCCAAAATATGGCAATGGTGTAAATTAGTACTAGTGTGGTACTAGGTACTCGTAATACTTCCATGCGTAGCTAATGGACTAAAATCAAGAAATAAGTATTGTAGTAAGTACGTGATAGGTATAACTAAATAATTTAACCACCTACTTAATATTTTATAACTTATTAAAAAAGATGTTACTTAATTAAAGATTTTTTCTATTTTACCTGTAAGCCATAGCAGCGTCGTTGTTCCCGAGTTGGTAGAGTTCCCTCACCTGGTTCCGCGTGTGGTTCAGTATCGCCAGCAGTGTGTAAGCATGTGGCTGAAACATAAATAAATAAAATCTTTTAAAAAAACATAAACAAATAAAGTTTTTAATCACTTACCTACTAATTTTTAAAAGAGACGTAGAGTTACGTATTGTATGGAATTAACGAGCTCGAAACTAAAAATCGTTAGCGAAATTCAAACTTTCATCAAAAAGTTAATAAAAAAGTTTAGTTTTTTTAAATCTAAAACAGTCACGAAATAGAAAAGGTAAATACCAGTGTGTTTGTGATTTTATAGGAATTATTATTGTAAAACACGGTCGTAATGTGCATTTATATGAAATTTTAGAGGTAACTTCAGATTTTTTTTCTATCGAGCAAAATTTTTCCAATCGTGTTTTCGAAACAGTTCTCTTATCACATATATACGTTCTATAATACATATTGGAATCAATGCGAAAAATCTTTTAATAGATTAGCTAATTTTCTAAATAGCTGCCATATGAAACATTGAAGATTTTTTGCATTGAAATTTACAATATGTAGGTATTATAGATGCGTAGGTAGTGGTATGACATAGAAAATAAGAGGATGTTGCTGATAATTTTTTTAAACCGTCATAAGGTACTAAAACTACCTACGTCTTAGTCATGTTTTGGGTTCTTATCTTATAAAATTACTAACCGGCGCTAGACCGCATAAATAATGATATTGTTGATAAAATATATGGCAAACGCTTGGGCATGATCAATCAGATTGAAATAACCCGTGGATACTATTCATATATCTCGTCGAATCCAGCTCGGATGGGCAGCGTTTGGGAAGCTCCGACATATATTCGCGTCCGAAATACCTCAATGTCTCAAGACGAAAGTCTTTGACCAGTGTGTGTTGCCAGTAATGACCTATGGAAGTGAGACGTGGTCTTTTACTATGGGTCTCATAAGAAGGCTCAAAGTCACCCAGCGAGCAATGGAGAGAGCGATGCTTGGTATTTCCCTGCTCGATCGAATCAGAAATGATGAAATCCGCAGGAGAACTAAAACAACCGACGTCGCTCGAAGGATTGCATCATTGAAGTGGCAGTGGGCGGGACACATAGCGCGGAGAACCGATGGCCGTTGGGGCGGAAAGGTTCTTGAATGGCGACCGCGTGCCGGACGACGTTCCGTGGGCAGGCCCCCTACAAGGTGGACCGACGATCTGGTCAAGGTCGCGGGAAGCCGCTGGATGCGGGCAGCGCAGGACCGATCGTTGTGGAGATCCTTGGGGGAGGCCTATGCCCAGCAGTGGGCGTCGTTCGGCTGACATGATGATGATGATGATGACTATTCATATCACGTTCGTATCTGCGTCCTAACGAAAACATTGAATCAATAGTATTCTATCCACATTCATTACATTGCGTACTTTGACGTCGAATGTAGGGCACACAGCCACCTGCCTATTCGTATTATTCGGAAAATGTCGACTGCGATCAGCTTTGGACAAACTGTGCTTACAGTTAAACTATTTGTCCGTTTATTCTAGTACCTAAATAGATCTGAATTGATATGCTTAACCAATAAGTTAATTAACCTACTTTTAGGTAGGTACCTAACTATGAGAGAATTCATCAGTCAGAGTAATTTAACAGAAATTACACTTGGGACGCAGAACCAATAAATGATTAGAAGTTTTTACCGCTGAAGATTAGGTAGGTATGTAAAAATCACACGTGTATCACATAAGAGTATCTACATTTAACTACCTATAGAATTAATATGTCAGATCTTAAGTAGTTCCATATTATGTAAGCATTGATTTTGTTAGAACTATTTTGTGTCTAGACTAGAACTCTGGGGAGATTTCTACGCACAAAGATCAGATGAACCCAACCCTCTGCCTGTATGCTGCTATGCTGTTGGTTGTAAGAAAAATTTATAAAAGTGAAAAGGACAAAACCTTTAAAAATGTAAGTAAGTAGATTAAATTAATTTGAACATGGTATCGATACGTCTTCTTCTTTGACGCTTTCAGCGTGGATGTAGACAATGAGGAGAAACTGGCAAAACTTTTTGTACATAGCGCTTTTGTCGACTAAGGCATATATTTTTGATAAAATTTATTAGTTATTGTCTGTTTCCGAGCTTAAAAGTAGTACCTACTTCGTAAAGGGGAAAGGATAATTATTGGAAATAGCCGAATTGATGATTGGTAATAATTTTAAACATTTGAGGTTATATTTTTTTAGTCTATTTAGGATTCATTTGGTGCAAACCTTATAAGACACAACACTGCGGTAGTACCGCAGAACACGGATTTATGATGGAAGCGCAATGCTCCCGAAATCCTCAATTACTGAGGAACTGGCTTATCTTATCTCTAACTGCCGGAACACAACAATGCTGAAAACAAAACATCGTTGTTGTGGCGTCAGACTTAGATAAGATGGTGGTATTTAGCCAGGCGGACTTGGAACAAGTCCTACCACCAACCAAACCGAATACAATAATACCCCCACGGGAATCGAACTGGGACCTTTGGGTCTGATACCGGTGATGTGTACCACTCTACCACAGAGGCGGTTAGAATGTATTGTGACATTGATGGCTTACCCTCAAACAATCCAGTTGTTTATGGAACTCCCTCAGGTGCGTGTCGTCGTCGTGACGCGGGCGCTGCGGCAGCGGCTGTGGCTGCGCCCGCGCACTGGAGCGGCAGCGCGCGTAAGCTGCTCCTGCTGCTATCAACGCTATGCAGGCTACGGCACCGCAAGCGCCTCCAATTAGCACCTGATAAAAAAAGATAATTAGGTTCAAAAGAGGACTTTTTAGATTACTTTGCTCACTATAAAGACGATTGCCAGTTTTTTTTAAAGTAGTTGAGTGCGATAGACTTAGTTTTTATTGAATCTCCAGTGCGCAATTTTCTTTTTTTTTTATCCACAACGGGGTAGCACTTAGCCTTCATCACACCTGATGTTAAGTGGTGATAAGGCTGAAGATGGAAGCGCACTACTCCCGGAATCCTCAATCACTGAGGAACTGGCTGAAATCTTATCTCTATCTGCCGGAACACAATAATGCTGAAAACATCATTGTTATGGCGTCAGACTAAGATAAGATGGTCGTAGCTAGCCAGGCGGACTAAGAACAAGTCCTACCACCAACCAAACCGAATACAATATGTACCCCCACTGGGAATCGAACCCGGGACCTCTTGGTCTGAAATCGGTGGTGTTAACCACTAGACCACAGAGGCGGTCATGCATCGGTATTACATTCAACTCCAGGAGAGACAGCGCGCTTAAGCTGCTGCTATCAGCGTTATGCAGTCTTATAGCACCGCAAGCGCTTGCAACTAGCATGTGATAAAAATTTAAGGTTTAAAAGATACATCATTATTTTTTATATTTTTTAAAAGACGTCTGAGTGCGAGTTCTCAAGTTACTTGATCACGATTATTAGGTAATTTAGTTAGATTTAGTTTTATATGCGAAAGCGCACTAGCTAGAACTAGAGCATCGCGCGTAAGCTGAGCTCATGGGAGGCTAAAAATATAGATATGAGCATGGGCTTCATTTGACATTTGAAGTCCATATTATGTCCTTCTAAGGGCATAATATGGTCTTCAAATGTCAAATGAATGCTATGCAGGTTACGGGGCGCCGCAAGCGCCTCCAACTAGCACCTGACAAAATGTTAGGGTAAAAGAGATAATAATCTAATGACCTAAATTTAATCTAAATAGCGGTGTGCTTGTTAGTGTGTACCTACTCGCAAATAGTGCAATACTTAGAGTGTAAACTTAGATTTGTCTGTTGCATAACGAACGCACTCTAGATGGTATGTGAAGTGATATTTAGGTAGGTAATAACCAAGAAAGTTGTAGCACTCGCAGTTGACACTCTTTAAGTTGTCTCTTATACCTTTGCTCTCTCACTTTACATATTGGTAAATAAAATACACTTCATATCGTCGTTTAACAGAATAAAAAATTGCATCCCTTGGCTCTGATAATTAATAGTGAATTAAACCACTTGACTGTATTAGATAGCTCTGAGGAAACATAAGCATTTCTCAACTCATTAAGGTGACACTGAAAACTGGCAGGAAAAATATTCAACATAATTTAATGAAGATCGGTTTCTCTTATCGGAAACAATAAAATCAACGTATCTATCTATAAAGTCACGAATCGATTGCCACTGGATCTTAAGTAATAAGATACATTGTGGAAATGCTTTTCTTGTGGTCACTTAGTGGTCTCAGTTTGCCTGTTCATACAATTAGTTCTAGTTCGAGACCGAGGTGCGTCATTACGAACAAACGAAGTTGTTTACGATTTACTTCACAGTAAAAGCTTTACCTAATGATTGCCGACTGCACAACACCATTCGAAGGCTTTGATTACCGCAATAATGATACATTGATAAACCAGTTACGTGATTTAAACAGATAAAATCTGAATAACGTTACAAAGTGGCTTCTATCTGTCTTTTATTACTTGCTGTTGTGTAATCGCCATACATTCCTTAGATTAACGATTTTCGATGATACCAGTAGTTGCTCCATCAGAGCTGCGATGCATAGCGTTGCTTCATGCGTTTATAATCCGTCAGTGTTTACACTTGCTCGTCTGACATACTGAACTGTTTTTTAATCTGTGTAACTAATAGCTATACCTGTTTAGGGAAGTAAATGTCTAGGAAAGCGATGTTTTGTTTTACCAGATGCGAGTTTTATTATAAATTTCATGGAAATAATGTTTGCAGTAACACTTTTACTATAAAAAAAGACAATAATCATGAGAAAAATTATTAGCACAGAATAATATTTGTTATTAGTAACTAGCGGCCGCCCACGGTTTCATCCACGTGTTTCCCGTTCCCGTGGGAATATCGGGATAAAAAGTATACTATGTGTTATTCCAGCCTATAATCTATCTCTGTTGCAAATTTCATCCAGATCTGTTCAGTACTTTTTGCATGAAAGAGTAACAAACATCCATACATCCAATCCATACTAACAAACTTTCGCCTTTATAATATTAGTAGGATTTAATTGAATCAGGCGTCACCTGGCGGAAGTCCCCAACCATTGTGAAAAAAGATATATATTATGTAGCTTACACATGAGCAAGGCCTTCGATTTTGTTTCGCACTCACTACTGCTAAAAAGTTAGAAATGTATGGAATAAGAGGAGCCGCTTTAGATTTGCTAAAATGTTATCTTAAAGTTCGTTTGCAAAAGGTGGAAATTAGTGGTTTTTCGAACACGTCCAATAATCTGAAGAAACATTTCCATTCAAATGATAAACATAATGACTGCGGTGTACCTCAGGGTAGCATTCTTGGTCCATTACTATTTTTGTTATACATTAATGACTAGCTTTCCGCCCGCGGCTTCGCCCGCGTGGACTACACGACGCTATGCCGCGGGAATGGGATGTTTTTCCGGGATAAAAAGTAGTCTATGTTCTTCTCCAGGCTATAAAGTATCTGTGTTCTAAATTTCAGCCAAATCCGTTCAGTCGTTTTGGCGTGATTGAGTAACAAACATCCAAACATCCAAACATCCAAACATCCAAACATCCAAACATCTAAACTTTCACATTTATAATATTAGTAGGATTTACCAAACGTCATCAATCAAAAAAAAATTTTTTTCGCTGATTATACCTACTACTCTTATAATTAAATACAGCACGGATGACATAAAAATATTGCAACTCATAATTTATGTGAAGTTATTAAATGGTTAGAATAAAATAACCTTAAAATTAACATTAGTAAAATGAAATTGATTCAATTTAAAACTCATAACTCTATAAGTAGGCATTGACATTAGTTAATATTATAGAGGTGACAGAAGTTATTAGGTATGAATATTGACAGTAATTGTAATTGGAAATTAATTTTATGGTTAATAAATTAGATCGTTTTGTGTACGTCCTAAACAGAGTGAAACATGTTGCATCAAATTTTCTATATTTCCTCGGTTCAGCAATAATGGTATTGTCTTGTGGGAAAACTCAGTGGATAATTATACATCGGACTTTTAAACTACTAGTACTATTTGTGGTGGTGCTGTCTATTTAGACACTTGTAACCACTTTTGAAATCGTTAAATATCTTGCCCTTACCTTGAATGAACGAGTGTCTTAACGTCCCGACGCCACTTCCTTACAGCCGGCCCATGAGCCGGTTATCGTGCGCCCAGGACTTGCGCGTGCCGGTGGGGCATGTGCGAGCGCAGGTTCCCTCTGGCCAGACCAGTAGTGTGGTGCACTTCACACAGTCGTCTGCCGCATCTATAACATAATACTTACTTCGTTGTAGGTGTGAGCCGGATAGTACACTCGACCCATCAGCCGGTCATCGTGCGCCCAAGACTCGCGCGTGCCGGCGGGACATGTGCGAGCGCAGGTCCCCTCCAGCCAGACCAGTAGTGTGGTGCACTTCACGCAGTCGTCTGCCGCATCTACAACATAATACTTACTTCGTTGTAGGTGTGAGCCGGGTAGCACACTCGGCCCATGAGCCGGTCATCGTGCGCCCAGGACTCGCGCGTGCCGGTGGGGCATGAGCGAGCGCAGGTCCCCTCTGGCCAGACCAGTAGTGTGGTGCACTTCACACAGTCGTCTGCCGCATCTATAACACAATACTTACTTCGTTGTAGGTGTGAGCCGGGTAGGACACTCGACCCATCAGCCGGTCATCGTGCGCCTAAGACTCGCGCGTGCCGGCGGGACACGTGCGAGCGCAGGTCCCCTCTGGCCAGACCAGCAGTGTGGTGCACTTCACGCAGCCGTCTGCCGCATCTACAACATAATACCTACTTACTTCGTTGTAGGTGTGAGCCGGGTAGCACACTCGGCCCATGAGCCGGTCATCGTGCGCCCAGGACTCGCGCGTGCCGGCGGGGCATGTGCGAGCGCAGGTCCCCTCTGGCCAGACCAGCAGTTTCGTGCACTTCACGCAGCCATCAGCCGCGCATCGCACGCATTCTGTGCCGCATCCTGGGGACATGAAAAATTTGACTTTAGAAATTACTCACATCATACCTGTCTTTGAAATAAAAAGAAACTGATTTCTTGTACCATTTATGGAACTTACAACTTAAAGATAATTACTCGGAAACTCTCTCTCTCTCTGTGAAAAATGATAAAGTACTTAAGAGCTTTTAAAAGTTATCTAGTGGCGCCATTGGTGCTAAAAGAAAACAATAGATCTAAAGATAAAAAGTGGATTATGCCCGCTTATGCTATGCTCATTGCATGGTGCAAAATATAACAATTAATCTGTCGACGTCGACAGACAAATTCTCTCCTTGTGTATCTTTCAGTGAAAAATTTAAAAGTGGGAAGTTTATGAATTCTGCGCTGCTTATCAGGCGCAGTTGTAGAAAATACTGCTTAGATTGCTATTAGACTAGACAATCATTTCATTATGTATCTAGCTTACTAATATAACAGTACGAAAACACAATAAATTAGTGCTTAAGCGCCACTATTTGAAGGTAATTGCACTTAAGCAACATATTATATCGACGCGTAATGAACCGTTTAATATTCCGGTAACGCAACTTCAATCAAGTATTACTTACGTTGGTAAATTAAATATCCGCGTAGGAATTTCTATGCTAATGCACTGTTTAGGCGTAATGTATGCGTCCGACACGAACACATTCGATTACGAACAGATGTGGCTATTGAGAATGTCGAATTTCACTACACCTACACTTTTCTTGAGTGTAGAGATGGTGAGAGTAAGACACTAAAGTTCTATTTTCGCTTTAGTAAGAAACTTTTCCTTAACTTGCTCAGATTCAGACTTCTTTCAGAATAACAAATATCTGTGCTAACAAAAGGTAGCTACTTTTTAATCGTAGACAGATTGTAAAATCTAGGTTGGAAAGAAATTTTTAACAAACTCAGCATTGAGATTTTTTTACCATTGCAAAACGAAAATCTAGATCTAGACGAAGCTTATTAAAATGGAGATTCTGAAGAATGCTTTTCACTCCAGTATTATTTTAAATATGACTTTAACAAGGACCTGGATTTTGTCTTACTTGTATTTCTTAACACAAAAGGTAACAATGTTTTACTCCTTTTCTAAAAGACTTGGGTAGTTAATCAAAGTATTAGGATGAAAATTCCCGTGTTCCCGGAAAATCTGCCCGCTGAGCCTATGGGGTTTATCTAATAAGGTCATGCGGGTTCTTTGTGTAATGCTTCATTGATTGACGTTACAAAGCTCTCACGCACGATGTAGTATTTCGTTGTCGAAATGCTTACACAAAAAATAAAACCGCATTCTAAAAAACCATATAAAAAAGTAAGAAATAATTCCTCACCAAATAAATAACGTAAGTACTTTGAAGTCGGGCGTGAAACATGTACAATTTTTTGTTGTTTTTGTTAAAACCCGCCTGACTTCAAAGTACTTACGTTATTTATTTGGTGAGGAATTATTTCTTACTTTTTTGATATGGTTTTTTAGAAGGTGGTTTTATTTTTTTATAAAAATAATTTTTATTTCACTCTTTTTAGTGCATCGTGCAGGCAATTTACGTGTTTTCTGGTAAATAGGTATGTGATCAAACTCAAAACCTCCTTTTTCGAAGTCGGTTAAAATACCTTGAGGTATCCCCTTTTTAACAAAACAAGAATCATCTAAATCGGTTTATAAACAAAGGAGTTATGCCATACAGACGCATAGAGAACCTCCTTCTTTTTGATTTAGAAGTCGGTTAAAAATAGAAAAAAATATATAAGAAACTAGGATTTTGATCATTACTTGATTATTAAAAGAAACTCTAGAAGGTACCTATTCAAATCTTCGTTAGAAAATAAAACTATAAGTTAAAAACCTTATTTATGTATAAGTACCTACCTAATATTAAATGCAAGAATAGATAATGTTGTTTACGAACCAGTTAAAGTTACATAGAAAGTACCTAGGTGTGACTCCAATAATCACGGTAATACTGACTTGCTAAATATTACTGTAATGACTTTGAAATTAGACTTGACTTGAAGCATGTCAATGTTGACTTAAAGCGATTCGATACTTTCAAATGGAAAGCGCGAGCAATATGCGATTACAACCAACTCCCAATTAACGGGATCGACCATTCTATGGCTATTCTGCTTAGGGCTGTCGCGTTTTAGTGCAAAGATCCGGTTCTTATAACACGACTGACTCAGACTAACCAGGAAACTATGCAAATAACACCCATTATAATGCATTTGTATGCAAGTTTCCGTATAATTACACAAACCAGAACCAGTAAGGTCTGTCTTGGTTAAAGATCGATGTTAATTAGGAAATAAGTTATTTATCACTCTCGTTGCAGTACGCAAGCAAGCTATGTAGCTGTTATCAATTTTATTACGTCACGGACACGTGTGAGGTTATGCTGCACTCTTTTAGTATCTGGTTATTTTATTCAGATTTGCAATGGCTCGTTAGATTTCCTCCTACACTCGGGATAAAAATGTGAGATGATCTTAATTTCGACGGTATCATTTCAGACAACAACAATGTAATTCAACCTCACAACCAGCTCCGATGAGACGGGTCGATTTTTTTTTCTAAATACTTCATTTTCCATTTTTCAGTCATAAAAATTGAATTGTGAATGCAAAAAAGTAAAAATTTAAATAATTCAACCTCATTATATTGTTATGATATTATACTTCATGCTTCGTCCTCAAGATTAGCTTGATTTAACACTTGTAGTACGCCCTAGTAATCGCCAATTTCACACTATACAGGAAAAATTTTTGACCAGTGCACATATTTTTAGGATCAACTCAGAATCGGTAAGTGAACAACTTTCTCCTAGAAACATGGGTCGAAATACGACAAAAATGTTTGTACTTCCCATACTAAATCGATCACGTGACCAGTGCGATTTGTATGAAGAGTCAAAAATTTTTTGTCATATTTCGACCTATGTTTCTAGGAGAAAGTTGTTTACTTACCGATTCTGAGTCGATCTTAAAAATTTGTGCACTGATTAAAAATTTACCCTGTATTGAGAATATACCTACTTATAAATTAAAAATGTAATAAAAGAAAATTATTATTTTTTAAATTTCAAAAGTGGGTAGTCAACACCGATCTGGCTCAAGCGCCCATCATAGCTGTCATTCGCTTTCTAGTGCGTCGCCGATTCACATCTAGTTTTTAAATTGTGTTAAAAAAGTTGTTAGTTGTTGTTAAAAGTGATTATTTAGGATGCCCAAACGCAAAAAAGATAACTGTGAACACATTAAACGAAAAATTATAAGATTGGAGAGAAAGTTGGAGCGAAAAAAGAAGCACCACCACCGGTGAGATTTATCTTGTTCTGAGTTATCGGAACAATTCTATCGCTCGTCGTCCTTATCTTAAGGTACGTTATGTATTTTTATACATTTATAAGTCACTGGCCTTGACATATTATATTGCATATTGAAGTTCAGTGACCTGGTTTTCTAACGTTTCGCAAAAAATGCAAACGATAATTACGTTCAACGATAAAACGGTTTGACTATTTAACTACCTACTTATTACTAAGTTTGTAAAATAAATACTTTCAATAAAGTGTAACAAAATTATTAATTAATTTTAAAGTTATAATTGAACATAAATGCATTAGTTCGTCACAGACTTTTACAAGTTCTCGTATAAGTAGATTTCAAACAGTTTGCGGGCAGTACTTTCTATGAACTGGGACTGCTTCTTACTGAAAATTTTTCACATAAGTGACTAAGCTAAAAAAGAGCTTTGTACTCTAAAGTATTATGCTTATTATGATGTGTCGATTTTCAATAGTTTGCGGACAGTACTTTTCTTTTGAACTGGTACTGTTAAACAGTTTGCGGGCAGTACTTTCTTTGAACTGGGACTGCTTCTTACTGAAAATAATTTACATAAGTGACTAAGCTAAAAAACAGCTATGTACTCTAAAGTATTATGCTTATTATGATGTGTCGATTTTCAATAGTTTGCGGACAGTACTTTTTTTTTCGAACTGGGACTGTCTCTTACGAAATTTAATTGCATACCTAAGGTTAAGCAATACATAATCTCAAATAATGATAACATAATCATCATTATATACACTGCAGTCACTGGGTCCTACAAACAGTACAACGGGACTGTTATAAGGTACTACTAAGTGTAGTTTGCGGACAGTACGTGTTGTTATAACTGGGGACTGTCTCTTACAATATTATACTGACATGCTAAAATTGTATGAACATGAGGCTTACTCTGTCCCTTACATACGACCAAGAGGTCATAGTTGACCTCGACGCACCATGTTCTAAGGGTTAACCTGAAGGACAATTAGAACAAGTACTTGGAACCAATCCCCAGTACATCCCAGTCTGAAAACATTACAAATATACATGATGGTCATTCGTCGACTGAGGCTCCGAAGCGTGATCTACCTTCAGATCAAACGTCTGCTCTTGAAACAGAAAACATACACTTAGATAGTGAAGTATTAGAAATATTAGGTACTGACCCTACTTCAGTCAGGAGTGCTGGAGTTTTCCAGCACTGGGTCACAACAGGTATTAACAAAGAATTACGTAAAGAACTCGTAGGTACATGACCCCAGAAAATTGCAAATTGATTGACCCACCTGAGCTTTATCCTAAGATTAAAGCAGCTGTTTCAGATATTATTGCTAAACACAATAAGGCCATTCAACTGAAACAGAAGGAATTGACTGCTGGAAACACTTGTCTGGTAAAATCTATACTATTATATTGTCTGCAAATGAGAAAAATACAGCCTTGCTAAAACACTTATGGATTTGGCAAAAATTATGTGTGATTGTCAACATTCTAATTCAATTTACAATTTTTTTTCTGAATGCCTTGAAGATGGATCTAAGGGATTCTCTTCAAAAAATCAAAATTGATAAACAATTATTCGGCGAAAACTTAAGGGAAAACAAAAAATCAGCTAAAGCTATTAACAAGTTTAGCACAGACCCAAAGCAATCAACGACACAAAAGTTTCCTAATAAGTAAGTTATACAGTTCTTCGCGAAATTTAAACTGGAAGGGTCCGGGTCCTAGTCGCAGGCCGACGGGCCCTCCCAGGACGAAGGAGCCTGCAACGACTTCGACGCGTAGACGGCTCATCAACTTATCGAAGCAGTTGCAGTATCCGTGGCAGAGACAGAACAACAGCCGACGCTAAATACGTTAAGGCATGCAGGTCGTTTATCATTATTCTATAAAGAATTTTTAATGATTACCAAGGACCCACTGGTTCTTTTTCATAAAAAGGATATAAGATTCCCTTCAATCGAAAGCCGATGCAACCTGTATCACCGTCAACCCAAAAATGTAGTGAAAAGGAAAAGGCTCTTTTCATACACGAAATAAAAAATTTGCTGTCTCTGCAATTTCAGAGATCTCTGAATCTGATCAATATCTATCAACTATTTTTAGTACCCAAGCCAAATGGGAAAATGCGCTTCATCTTAAACTTATCACTAAATAAATTTATTGACTCAAGACATTTTAAACTCAAGGATTTAAGAACAGTAATAAAATTGATACCGAGAGATTGTAACCGTGCACAGTAGACCTGAAAGACATACTTTTTGTTAAAAAATCACAAGGAAGACCGAAAATATCTAACATACCAATTTGATCAAAAAGCATATGAATTTAATGTCTTATTATTTGGTTTAAACACAGCTCCTTTTTTCACTAAAGTCATCATGAAACCGGTCATGAAATACTCATGATTATATGGTTACCTGTTAACAATATATTTGGATGACCTCTGTCTAATATAAGGGTCTTAAAACTTACAAGATACCGTAAAGTTGCTTACAAGCTTAGGTTTCATTATAAATACCGATAAAAGTAATTTTATACCTTCTCAGTCTTGTAAGTTCTTAGAATATAGTTTAAACTAAAAGAAATTCTAGGTCACTTTGCCAAAATTAAATTTGCAATACAAAAGTTTTCTAACTTAAAAAGGTGTAAAATTAGAGAATTTGTTAGTTTTATTGGACTGTTAATATCCGCCTGTCCCGCCGTGAAATGCAGCTGGTTGTATACTAAATTATTTGAAATATGTATAATTAGTACATGGATATACCTTGTTACTTGGAACAGGATTTCTATTGGTGGAGCCGCACCAAAATAAAAATAGACAAGTATGACCTGGAAGTTTTTCAGGTGCCTCAACTACGGGGTGGGGAATTGCATGTGGAGACGACAGAGCTAGTGGTTTATGGAGTGTTAAAGAAAGTAGCAGACAATAAATTATTTAGGAACTCTTGCTGCGTTTATTGGTTAAGATACTAACTGTCAAGTACTTCTACGAACTGACAATACCACGGTAATTTCCTACGTAAACCGTATGGGTGATATACACTCCCCACACCTGACAGAGATCGCAAAAGACCTCTGGCAATGGCGTAAACGTAAAAATCTTTACGTTTTTGCATCTCATATTCGATCTTCAGATAATACTATGCAGGCAGACCAAGAATGGCAGCTAGCTGATTATGCCTTTCAACAAATTGTTGAAAAGTTTCATAGATATTTTCATTGATACGCTAGTCGTTAAAAATAATAAATGTCCAAGATATATATCCATGGCATAAGGATCCGGATGCATACGCCGTAAATGTTTTTTTTTCAGTGTCGTGGTCGAAATTAAATTTTAATGTTTCTCCTCCTTTTACAATGATGCCTAAATGTTTAAAAAAGATTATCTCTGACAATGCCACAGATATAGTTGTTCCATTTTGGTCCACATAAACGTGGTATCCACTATTTAAGAGTCTTTTAATAAGTAAACAATTCGTTTTCAAAGCAGATTCAAACCTAATTTTGTCTACAAATTCCAGCCGCAAACAAATGCGCAACTCCATTGCCCTGGTGATGGTGATGATACGAAGAGGCGTCAAATAATTTTCTCTGGACGTCATGCTTAACCCCTTTTTTGGATAACTCGTATAAACAATACGAAGTTTGCTATTAAAAGTGGTTTATTTATTGTCAACAAAATAAACTAAACTTATACGAAAGTATCAATTCCCGATATACAAATTTTTTTGCATCTGCTTTAAACAGTGGCGCTCAGTATGGCACAATTAACTGTTATCATTCTGCTTTGGCTTTAATAACTAAAATTGATATATCACTAAATCAAGAAATAAAAAGATTTATTAAAGGAGTTTTTCGTACCAGACCTCCATCCCCTAAATTTAATGAAGTCTGGAATATAGCACAGATTTTAAATTGTCTTGAAAAGTGGTTTGCTAACGAAAGTTAGAATCTGGAAAATATATATATATATATATATATATATATATATACTTATATATATATACATATAAAAAAAAAAAAACAAAAAAAAAAAAAAACACATTGCTTGTTATACCATTTTATAACGAAAAGCCAAGTATTTGTCCTGCAAGAGTTTTGATTACTTACCTTGAAATGAAAATGTTTCTCTGTCCTGATTCCGACAATTTATTTATTAGTTACCGAAAGCCATATAAGCCTGTTACGTCACAAACCTTATTCAAATGGATAAAAAATACGTTACATTTAAGTGGAATTGATATTTCTACGTTCACTGCGCATAATACCCGGTATGCTGCTACGTCAGCTGCGCAAAATTTAGGTTTTAGCATAGACCAGATTATAAAACTGCAGGTTGGTTTTCAGAATCACATACGTTTGCCAAATTTTATAACAGGCCAGTAAACAGCAATTGTGATAAAAAATTTGGCACCACTGTTTTGAGTGCTTAATCAAAATATTTTTCGTTTATTTCATAAGCGATGTTGATTTTTTATGTAACAAATAATACTTTTTTATTGCTTTTTGTTTCTATGTTGAGAAAATAAAGAAGCAAGATAGTATAAGTTAAGTTATAATTTCAATCTATATTATTCAGTAGCCTATATATTACAATTTTTGCATATTTTTCGAACACTTAGTCTCTAAACGTCTACAAGTGTTAAATCAAGCTAATCTTGAGGACGAAGCATGAAGTATAATTAGAGATTAAACGAACTTACCTGAAGTGAAGTTCTATCTTAATTATACGAAGGCTTCGTCCGAAGAGATTAGCTTCCCTCCCTCCCAAAAGTTATTAACTACTCCCCTATATGATTCGAAAAATATAATACTCTAAACTAAATGACAGCTATGATGGGCGCTTGAGCCAGATCGGTGTTGACTACCCACTTTTGAAATTTAAAAAATAATAATTTTCTTTTATTACTTTTTTAATTTATAAGTAGGTATATTCTCAATATAGTGTGAAATTGGCGATTACTAAGGCGTACTACAAGTGTTAAATCAAGCTAATCTCTTCGGACGAAGCCTTCGTATAATTAAGATAGAACTTCACTTCAGGTAAGTTCGTTTAATCTCTAATTATGCATTATCATGACATATTTTTAATTACATATTTTTGGTTGCATACCAAAACATGTGATTGGCATTCTTAATATAATTTTCACAATAAAAGTATGTATCTACTTTTTAGTTGACTTTGATGTAAAATAGTGGCATCCCTGATATGTCTTACATAAGAGTCCGTTTTGTATTCTTTGAGAGTTTTCCACGCACCGTACCTTTTATGTGTCTTTTATAAAGTGCCATTAGGCTAGTAGTTGAAAGAGCGCATTCGTGAGTAACGTTTGTAAAAAAAATCCCAAGACTAGTCGCCGTGTCGTATGGAAAGGTAGTGGGAAACGTGATATTACTGGTGCTAACTGTCGTAAAGAGTTAGTTAAGGCGCTACTCGGAAAAAGTATGGACTCTTTGATATAAAACTATAGGACGGTTAGAGTTGTTATAAATCTGGTAATAAGGTATATATTTCTTTATACCTTTATCTAGAATCGTATAGTTTCAGAAACACGATTTTATGATTTTGGCTCGACACTTTTTATTTTCGAAAATACCTCTAAAAATAAGAAATATCAAGATTATTCTTAAATGGGGATACATATACTATTAAAAATTGGTTTAATTAGTGGACACCAATAATATTTAGGATCGTATAGAAGCATTTTTTTAAAATCGCTTTAGTTTTTGAATAAGAAGTGATTTTGTGTTTTTTTTGCGTAGTCGGCAAAATCGGTCTCGCTCCCGCGCGCGTCGTTTTCTCATTGCTATCTCGCTTTAGCATAATTTTTCCGAGTATTGCCTTAAGTATAAAAGTGTAGGAAGAATTTTATAAGAAAAATATAGTAGTAGATTTCCCATAAAAAATCAAACTATGCCCCATGCTTTTTTATTTCCATTTTATAAATTTTTCCAATATAGTAGTAAATAGAATGAAGCTCAACTCAAATATTCGTCTGTCGAACGTTGAACCGAATACGCATGTAAGTGTCAGTTATAAATGCATGCGAAGTTTCAAACACGATCGCTGTTTCTTGGATTTCGAATACTTAACAATGTATTGAACCGAGAAAAGGAAACTAATACTGTATAATAGTTCAAAGAAATATTCAAGTGTTTCAATTCTAAATTTGGTATTTATTAACTGCTTATTAACTCAAAATCAGTTACAATTACAGCAGTAACACCAATTATTGCATTCTACTACTTAATGGACACACCACAGACACGTAGGTATTGCAGAATTTTAGGTGGACCTTTATTTATTGTCCATGTATATGTAGGTACATGTACCTATAGATTTTAATTTCCTTTCTTGGCTTTCCTTAGTGACCAATGACGTCATTCACACAGTTGAACACATATTTTCACTTCTCATGCTCGTAAAGTTCGTGTTTATGTTGGGTATAGGCAGCATAAAATCGCTTTTTATGCTCTAGTGCATAAAGTAAAATCTTCTTCAAAGTCTCAGACTGTAAGACAAAGGTCGTCAGGTAAACAGTCACACACGCAATTAAACTTCGTTAAATATGTTCTTGTACTCGTACTTGTTATTTCATTCTGTTTCTTCAATTTTGTACATAATCCATGTTAAATTAATAAAACTAGGCAAAATTAATGAGTTTTCTAAGAAATAAGTATTTCAAGAGCATTATGGACTACGACAACTACGATCTATGCTAAAGTCACTGTGCTGCCACTGCCACGTATAAAAAAAAAGAAAAAGAAAGTCTTCCCGCCAATATGGCGAAGCCTTTATTTTTTCTTTTTTGCAATATTGTTATTTATTTTCCTCAAACTCGAAGTGAAAAGCAGAGTGTTTAACTCGTACATAAAACCCATTTTACCCTCGAATTGACTATCCACCCTTGCCTACGGCTCGGGTGGATATATAGGTACGTCTTGGGTAAAATGGTACGTTTTATGCACTTGTTGTACAATCTACTATTAAGTTTTTTATTGATCTAACTTTTAGTAGAGTGCTATAAAGGATTTGGTTTAAAAAAAAATCACAGATCTCGAGCTCTACACGACTTGAAAGGACATTGAAAACGAATCTAAAAAAACAATCACTTTTTATTATAATAATATTTATATCATCAAGCCCTTTGAATTCCGCGTCTTTTGAGCTCTCATACGTCTTCGTGGCCGCACGAGCTTTTTTTCATATTTATTTAATTCGGCCCTGTTCTCGAGATATCGGATTTTTTTTGTGAAAACACGATTTTTCGGTCGAACAAAGTAGGTTTTTTTCGATTTCCAAAAAAGTTTTAGACTTTTTCAAAATAACTTTTACATCTTCTTAAAGCTCTTCAAATTCCGCGTCTTTTGAGCCCTCATACGTCCTCGTGGCCTTAAACATCAGGGTATCACGGGCGAGTCGCACTTTCAGCGAAAATGGGGGCCTACTGAAGCGAACGAAAAAACATTTTCAATGTTAAAATAAAAACATAAATGTTGGAACTTGGAAAGAATATAGTGACCTGCGTCATAACATAATGTTTAAACAGGTGGTATAATATTTATGCATGACACAATAAGGTAGGCAATTGGTTAAGATGTTACTGTTACTGTTTCAGTATGATTGATTAAAAACAAAATTAGTCCAATCCACCACACTTGATTTTTTAAAAACGTAAACATGCAAATGGGAATTCATTATTAATTACTACCTACACAGCGTCAGCGTCTGATTGAAGGGGCTAACCACGGGCTAGCAACGAAACCAGCTGGAAGAGTCAACACTGATATTTTCATTTGGTTGGGGTGCTTATTGCATGAAAGTGGTCTAATTACTGTGGTTCAAAGATACTTTTTTATTAATTTATTGGGGTTGAACAAACGGTTTCACAATGTGCAACATCTAGAAGTACTTTTACATAAATTAGTAGGTAAAATAATTGTGAGACCAAAACCGTTAACCACAATTAAGAGGTTAACAACGTTGGTCTTTAGGTCTTTAGGTGTAACGTTAGCGGTGGGCAGAGATCCAACAGCACACAACACCAGGACCGCAATGGGAAGAGTATCCTGGGTGCGTACCATCACTTTAAGATAGCGATTCAAAAATCAAAACTAGCGCGATGCAGAATAGGTTCCTAAAATGAATTGCTCTCTTTCGTACTATGACCTTTTAAAAACTGGATCGCAAACGTAGATTTAAGTCCGATTTCACCACTGATATTTAAACATGATTAACGCTAAACGTGTTTAAAACATAGTTCTGTCTCTGTCATCTGTTTGAATGTGACAGAGATAGAAATACGTTTTAAACACGTTTAGCGTTAATCGCGTTCAAATATCATTGGTGAAATCGGGCCATAGTACATCGCATTTCGCAAATGAATTGCTAAATGTGAATGACGGAACGATTTATGTCCTTATGTCTTTCTCTTTCACTCGATTCTGTCATACCCGGAGAGTGAGAGGGACGGGTATAACCTGCAGGTGTCATGTTAGCTTGGCGGAGTTATAAGTCAAATAAGAGTTCATGACAGCTTAGCGGCTGTGAAATGTCAGTGAATGATCACTGAATCGTTGTCATTGATATTAAGCTGTCGTGGGTGATACGAATAAGCGAAGCAGATCAGTTTAGGTCCTAAACAAAACCGCAATAAGAGTTGATGATAGGCACCCTGGTCACTCTTTTTATTTATCCGAGCTGCTTATTGCGTTGTTGTTTCAAAGTTATTTAGATGTATCCTTATAGGTTGGCAGCAAATCCACTGGCCGAAGTTCTGACACCAGCACGATAACCGTCACCGCCGCGCTGCTTGTTGTGCTACTGTGCTCAAGTCAAACTCACTCACCTATGCCGTTAATAGCGGGCGGGGCGCGTCCGCCAGTCGGAGCCGTGCATGCACTGCTCTATTCATTGTGCCGCGCTGCCTGTTGTGCTACTGTGCTCAAGTCAAACTCACTCACGTGATGTGTCGATAATAGCGGGCTGCGCGTCGGCCGGCTGAATCTGTGCAAACACCGCGCTACTCATTGCCCCGAGCTGTTTGTTGCACTACTGTGCTAAAGTCAAACTCACTCACGTGTGTCGTTAACAGCGGGCGGCGCGTCCGCCGGCCGGAGCTGTGCATGCACCGCGCACGCTGACACCAGCAGGGTAAAAGCCACCAGCGCCGCGCTTGTCATCGCACCGCGCTACCCATGTTGACATCACTGTGGACAAAAAAAATGATTTTTGAAAATTTCATACGTACTCTGAGACCCAAAAAACACAAAAAATCCTATACGAATTAAAACGAAGCTCTTCAAATTATTTAGGAAGAATTACGATTTGAATTTAAACGTATGTCGTGGAAAAAAGATTGAGTAGCTGGTGAAAGCCTGTTTGATATGATAATAAAAGAAAGAATGTGCTCTAAGTAAGGCTATTAGAGTGAAACTGCTAGAATTTAGCATTATTAGTTGAGTTAACACACCATGTTCATTGTACTACATTAAAAAAATCTTGACATTATATCACCGGAATGACTTAGTAAACAAGGAATCCGTAAAGTATGACAAACATCAGAAGGTAGAACAACGTTATCGGTTGACCGAGTGACTGACCTAACTAAACAAGCTAAAGTTTTCGCGGCATAATTATCAATTCCCGAAGTGGGTCGATCGAACGAGACGAGACGACATAACAGTACGACCACAACTGGTTTGCAAATTAGTTGACATTGGCATTCGATAAGGAGCTACTGACGCGTCGCTCCCACACGCACGGCCACCTCGCATGCAATCTTTTAACGTAACATCGATTTAATTACGACTTTGCGTTCTTCATTACGATAACATGAAGGTTGTTGAGGCATGCAGCAATAGTATTGCTTGCACTTTATTCTCGCAAAGGTGATAGATAAGGCTGCATAGCTTTGCCTGTATTTAAAATGTTGAAAACACAAAATTTGATTAGGTTCTATACATAAATAAGTCATTATGAACAAAAGATTTAAACGCATGACATTACGCGCCTTGTCGTCTTCACGGAATTAATTTATAGATAGACATACCAATACATATATCGGGCGTATGTAGAGATTAGAGACGATTTATTTTTAACGTTTTACTCTAAATAAAAACACCTAACCTTTTCTCAAGTCATCTCATAAGAAGGCTAGCTTTTTTGTTTCATCGTGACCTTGAGTAAAATCGTTTGAAAACGTGCTAATGGTATTTGTTTCGGTTTCATGTCGTCCGGATACAGATATTATTTGTTGCAATTTCAAGGTTTGTTAAGCACTGTCATCAACAGATTGGTTCTACTTTATCCCTGTTATTCTGGTAATCGTAAAATTATTTATCGGAATTATTTTGACATGCTTCATACACATTTGCTCATTTATTTCCTCTTTCCGCTTCATATACATTTTGTTTAAGTAGGTACTTATTTCCTTATACTGATCAATATACCGATTGCATTTATTTTATGAAATGAAGATTCTAAAAAAAATACAAAACTATCTAATGTAGAGCGTCTGATCTGAGCTGGTAAATGGTCGTAAAAGTTGAAGCGTTAATATTCAAGGTTTGTTGTCTACTTTCGGAATGCGTATTGGAATGTAAGAAGCGTGTTGAACTCTCACAGTACGAAATTACATGTGTTCTGATTTAATTGTTCTTACATAGAACTTCTTACGTGTTACAAATTACAGAGTGATACTCCACATACTGGTGAAATACTTGTCTATTATATAAAAATAAATAGGCTCATCGAATAGAACCACAGATCCCAATTTTAACCTTAAATTAGAACTTTTATTTAAATGTAGATGTCAAGACATCTTCTAATTCCAAGTTTCAAAGTAATGCGAATATACTTTAACATCAAAAATGTTAAAGCTATTGGTGTAAATCAACTACATTTTATGAGTGCAAAATGGATTCTTTTAATTAGATAAATTATTCGACTTCAAGTGTAACAAAGTTTGGTACTTAGAAGAAATGTATGTTTTCGAGGTTGACGAACTCAACACTTGCTTGCTTGAGTTGTACCTTTCAATAAGAATCTATCGTGTGCACAGTCAATGCGCGTGCGACTGTTGTGGATCGAGTTGCGGTGAAAGTTGCCGGTGACGCACTTTTGTATTCACGCAACTCTCGGGTGCGAGTAATTTACGTAGCCATTATAATGAGACCCCTCTCGCTCCTCGCGTTTATTTAAAAATTATAGTGAAGAGGGGAGTAGTAATGAAAATTGGGAGGCCATTTTGAATTGGTGTTTTGTGAGATAAATCGTCGGCCGTGGCCCTCAGCCGGATCTGCCCGGGGAAACATGCGGGCATCTCAGCGCACGAAACATCCGGGATGAGTATGTTTAACGTTGTGAGAAACTATTATAAATATAATAGGTTCTAGTGAACGTTTCAAGCTTACAATTTTGTATTATTGGAGTCGAGCTTGAGAATTTTGTAGTCTCATTTTGAGCTTGTTGTTCCACTTAATAGCGTTAACGTTAAAAAGTTAAAGAGTAGGCTTCGGTATACGAAAATATTTTGCTATTTACATTTAAAATAAATTATGATATTAAGACAGATATATTATCGTATTGCGGTTTTCTTTGGCTTTGCTAATAGCTTGTAACCAGTTTATGTCTTCAACTTCATCCACGAACGTGCAAACAAACGTATTTCTGAAAAAGTCGGCCCTTTTACAATACTTTAAATGAGAACCACATTTCTACATTACCTACACGGCGACACAGGCTGCCGAGCAAAAATCGCATATTCCACAAATAACAAATGGAGATTCAATAAAATTGAAATATGTATTTTAATTTAAATAAAGTTTAAGTAAATAAATACTACCATCATTCATCAAAATACAGCGACATAGACTTTTCTATTGGAGTTAACTCAGGTTCACTCACTCTACGTCATAATATTTTGCCTTTCACTTGTCCTAGGTCATAGCGCCGATGGAAATATCATGGTCTTACGATACTAGATTATGTTTTATTAATATAATGTTCCGATAGCGTATTTGGTAGTGATCCTGCCCTGCGCTAGGATTAAATCAATGTGAGATAACATTTACGAGTATGTTCTTCTCCGATGTGATTGCGTGGTAAGTTTGTGAGTATTACAATTTGTAACTTCGTTTTTCTTTGGTGTCCTTTGCATAAGCTACTTATAAAAAAAACAGATATACTTATTTATTGATTTATTATTATAAAACACAATAACAGGAAATTTGTGTTTAATGTCATCTTATATTTAAATAAAGGTATATTATGTCACATCATTTTAAGCAATTTTTATTATTAAAAATGAAGTATTCGAAAAAAAGCGATCCGTCTCACAACTAGCTCTGATGGGTCCCGAACCCACGACCTTTCACTGTTCGAAGCATTCGCCCGGACAGTGAAAGGTCGTGGGTTCGAGTCCCATGGGTTGATTTTTCCTAATACTTCATTTTGAAAGTTATTTATTTGTTTTACTAGATAAAACAGTTTTGGTATATAATTAATTTTATTATTGATTACATGATTACATTTAACGTTTCAACCGTCAGATGGTATAACTTCCATTTTTTCCAATTCTCGTGTGACAATTTCAAAGTATTCATTTTCGGTTTGTTGGAGAATCTCATCTTCATCTGGACTTTCTTCTACTACTTCGTGAGCTGCTGCTTCTTCCTCTACCCTTTGTTTTAAGTTAATTTCTCTGTGACGAGCATCTACAATGTGTTCACGTTTAGTTTCTCTTTCATAGATCTGAAAAAACAGCTGCTTATCACGGTTTCCTGGTATCATCATGTTTTCAGATAAGTTTATCAAAGTAACAGCACCATTGACATCACCTATAGCAACTGATCGACCTTTGACGTGAGGAATTACCTTAGTTAATGCATTGTCAGATATTCTAACAGTTGCTACTGGTTCTTGTGATTTGCGTAATAAGTCCCAGTAATAAAAATACCCACCAGCACATACTGACATGTAGCAAGAGTACCGGAGAGGAGCCCATGCTGCATCAGTTACCTGATAATTATAAGGCTTTGTCACTATGATGGGCGCCGTACGGTTTTCTTCGCTCCATATGCGTACAGAATAATCTCCGCAAGTTAGAAACATTCGCGTTGTACATGGGCTGCGATGTACGGCTCTTACCGGACCTAGATGAGCATTCCAATATGACGTCAACATTTCTGAATGTTCTCTTCCCATTCGGTTAACATTAATAACCAATCCTGAATCAGTGCCGCATAGAAATTTAGTAGGTAAGCCATGATCAAACTCCAAGGAACTGACACCTTCAGCATTACTTAAATCTGGTTTTTCCCCTTGTGGTATCTTAACAGACATTGGCAATTGACATATTGACTCCGAAAGATTTCGTAAATCCCACCAGAGGCATTGACCATCAGGTGACCCAGTAAAGAACTCTGTCTGGGTTCTAGAGTGAATGTATAGTAAAGAAGTAACGGGTTCTCGATGAGATTTGTATATAGAACTATAATCAACAGCTTGTTGACTAGCACGCACGTCAAAAACGCACACGGTCCCATTTTGCAGACCGCCTAGAATTATCTCAGGATCTTGGGGGGAGCATGCCAATTGCCAACAGGCACTTTTGGCACAGAATTGATTTACTGGAGCATTTTGTACAGTGATGTCCCATAAATAACAAGTATTATTTTCGAGTAACATGGAACCTCCAGCTCCATTATCATAGTTTCGTTCACAATAAGCTACTGCTAACATTGACTTTTTTTCATTAGTCCAAGCAATGCATGAAACGGGACGGTTAGAAGGGTCTCTGAATACGTTGGCAGTACGCACAGTATATGATTCTACTGGCTCTTGAGAGTTCATACCGGAAAAATATATTTGGTACATGTCGATTGCATTGTTTTGATTCACGTAGTGTGTCATTACAGGAGCCAAGTTAAGTACCGTATGTACGTAGTTATCTTCGTGCATAACGCGGCGGCGATGCCGATTTACATGCTCTTCGTTTTCAGTATGAATTTCCCGTGGCCAACCACCTTCTTCGTGATTTATGCCTTGCTCGTGAGTCACCAATTGTTTCGTATTAGAATCGTTCTCTGACTGAGTCGTAGTGGCTTGAACGTGTCGATAGACTGGATTCCGCAAACCATATTGCGTTTGTTCCTTTTTGTCAGAATTTATAGAATCAAGCATTTGAGCGGGTACGTCTTGAAATAGTATTTGTCTACCAAAGTTTTTACGCATTTTAGTGTATTCATAAGTTGATTTCATATACTTTGACATGATGACGTCTTAATGTGTAAAATGTATCACTTTTAATTAATGACAATTGTATCAAAAGTAAATAATTAATCAGTAAGGTCGCGATGCTGACGAAATTCTTTTATAAAGCCCAAATACCACGTCAATGGACGTTTATGCCGAAGCCAACGTGATGTCTGTTCGTGTTCGAAAACATATTTGCCCTTGTTTAGCTTGCAGGTTGGTACTATAGTCTTGTTTATCGGCACCTTTGCTACTACAGATACAGGTATCGTCTAATAAAGAGTGGGTTACCGGTTGGTTTGAATTTGAACCAAAGAGTTTTTTGGGCTTTCGTAATAATTAAATTGCATAAGCAAAATTTTGCAATCGGAAAAATTAATTAGCTTCATTTCCATATTGACTTGGTTAGATATGGCTGTATCCGCGAGACATTTCGTAACTGTTTTAGTTTCAGTATAACACGGCGGGTGATGTTGTTTCTTTTACCAGGAAATGTTGCAACCACATTGTTACATTCCGTGACCAGTAAGGAGCTGTTATGCGGTTTGCATTAATATGCATTGAGAACGGCGATATGTTTGAGGTGAAGTGGCTCCAGCCAGTGTGAGCGAAACTCACGTTCGGTCACTGAACATACGAAATCTAAATTTAATTAGTCAGTGAAATTTTGAAAATATTACATTCGGCTGGTAATTAAAGTAAAATGAATTAATAATTTAAAAAAGTGTTAATTATAAGTAATGCAATTTAAAAACAAGGTAGCTCTACATTTCCATTTAAAAATTTTTACTTGCATCTAATAAGGTAAATTACCTCAATAAATAAGTAAAAATATTTTTTTGGCGTTTCTAATCCTTGGTATTGGTAAATCATAAAAATGAATTAATATTTGAATATATAATTAAGTTTCTTATAACATGCCTATATAATTTTTATTGGCACCATTTGCAGCTAATAATTTTACATCTGGGGGCACGGCAGTGCCGCTGCCAAGTCGTGCGCGAAGCAAACACTGCCGTAACATCCTTTACTGAAACCATTTCAGCGTATTTTTAAGCCTCTATTTGAAGACCTTTGGATAGGTTTAGAACGCTGTAATTATCGTCATATAGTAAACTGTATGCACACACCAGGACTCCAAAATCTCAAGTTTGTAGCTAATTTGTTTCCGAAGTTACACGAAAGCAAAGTTTTGCTAATTTGACTCTAGCTGATCATGATCATCAAAATAGAACTAGTACTTCCCATAAACCTAAAATCCTGAAATTTGGTACAGAGGTAGGGTTTAATGCCCACTTAAGGGGAAAACTATCAAAACTATGATCATGGAAGATCCTGAGTACCTGATGCTCTGAGGAGAAACCTTAACAGACCAGCCAAACTACTAAAGTTATTGGTACGTTGTCTTCACAAAATATGTTCAACGTGGTTGGACCTTTCTCTTAAGATACAAAAAGCTCACTTAAACTATGTTGAATATTCAAAATATCGCCTTAACAAAAGCTTTGAAGTGTGATGAGCCCTTTCTATCGATGTTTAAAAAAATTAAGCTTTCTGCAAAAAGATATGAAATTCCACCAAAAACACCCTGTAAAAAAACTGACCAACTCTCGCTGAAGCTGCTTATTTCTTTATAAAAAGTTATAAAATCTATCAGTAAAGCCAAGCCAACCCTAATGTTCCTAACTGTCATTTCTGTATTGATATAGTTAGGTATTGTGAGACTTGGGCATTGAACATTCTTACATGTTGGTAGACACAAGTCAACGACCAAGTCACATAAAACCTAACTATATCAATAAAGAAATCGCAGTTAGGAACATAAGAGTTGGCTTGGGTCTACTGAGAGATTTCATCACTTTTTATAAAGAAATAAGCAGCTCCAGCGAGAGTTGGCCAGTTTTTTTACAGGATGTTTTTAGTGTGACCCTACCCTACCCCTGTACAAAATTTCAGGTCTCTGGGATTGTGGAAAATACTAGTTCTATTTTGATTTTTGATAATAATTATCAGTTAGTGTCGAATCAGCAAAACTTTGCTTTCGTATAATTTTGGAAATAAATCAGCTACAAACTTGAAATTTTGAGGTCCTGCATACAGAGTTTTGAGTCTGCAATTACAGTTTACTATAAGACGATAATTTCAGCGTTTTAAACCTATCCAAAGGTCTCTAAAGATAGGCTTGAAAATAAGCTGAAATGGTAATATATGTAAACTAAAATAATAATATAAAAAACAATAATAGCTATTTTAATAGCTCAAACATTTAATCTAGAAACAAATCTTTTCATATTTAGTACGTCGACGAACCCATAAAACCTACGTTACCTCACCATAAAAATGTAAATGCTGTTTATCCGTGATCCACAGTTTCACATGTCACCTCACATCACAACACTCCGATTGGTGACAAATGAAATCTCCACTCGACACTATCACAACACTTTGTCACTATAGAAGGTTTCGAATCAGAAAGCGAAGCGGCGCGCGCGCTACGTACAGTGAATGGCGCGAGACTGAGTACCCACGAGCCCACAAGCACGACTGGTTTGGTGTGGTTCACGTTCGTTGTGGTGAATGATGATTATGGAGGTTACTATTGTCAACCTCATAACTAAATTGCGAAGTCCTACGCTATGGGTGGCTCAGTGGCTTTATTAGCGAAAGCTATTCAGTACGTCTAGTATTGTATTGTATTGTCATTCTTGGAAACGTTTTGCAATTAGGTAGTGTTTTCGAACCACTTTTTGATGTTATTTTTGTATATGTATTACTTAACACATTTTTACGCAATAATTGATTTCTTTGTATTTGTTTTGAAGTGAAATAATAAAAAAATAATAAATTAGATGCAAATACTAAGAGAAAACTAAGAAAACATTGTGAAAAATAAATATATGTAGCTTATAGGAAAAATGTGATAGTAAAAAACCACGAGCCCTATAAGTAGCTTTCAGGCGGGATCTACATAAAGCATATGAATGCATAAAAATAATTTTAAAATCTCACTAGGTATATGAAGGTAGCTTTCTTCCGCAAATAATTATTATTTGCAGAAGAAAGCTACATACTTACCAATATTTATTTTTCATAATGGTTAAGGTATATAGGGACTTCCGCCAGGTGACGTCTGATTCAATCAAAAACTAAGAAAACCGCTTTTTATGTAGACAGAAAATCGGAAACCTAGTTGGGTTAGGGTAAAAGTGATATTCCGATGTAGAGCAGCTTATGGCTAAGTCACGACACGACTAACCACAGTCTTCAAGTAAGTACTAGACAGCGTGGGATGCCTAGGCAACCTAGCCATAGTAAAGGGTACCTACAGAGAAATTGACCCGACTGTTAACTAAAGAATCAAAGGAAGCTATTAAAATTTAAGTAAATGCTTTCCTGGTAATAATGCAAGCAACATGTACTTATGTGCTAAAGTTACTGATTTCGGAACTTAGATCAAGGTATGAGTGTTGATATACACAATAAATATAAAGATGACTAAAATAGGTAGTCATGATTTTTTTTACTTTACACTTAACTACTTCATGTACCTACGTACATTTGGAACATTTTAATATAATAATTACGAGAAAAATGTGTGATTTAACCCGTTAAGTAATTGTTCATTGTTAATTATTATCTCGTCTTCTTTTAATCCCACGGTTTGCTACGGTACTTTGTCAAACTTATATTATTGGCGTAAGCAAATTACTACAATGTTATTTTCTTTAATTTCTATGAAATGAACCTAGATTCCTGCCAGATAAGTCTGCGCGGGACTGGGGCGTTTTTGGCGTTAGTAACAGTATTTTTTTTGTTCTAAGGTTATGGGTAAAAGATTAGTATTCGATTTCGACTGCGCGCAGACGTGCACTCTAAGTTCTACATGAACGAAAGACAGCATTATTATTTTCAACAAGTACACTAATGACAATGGGTAAATGCTATTTAGTTCAATACACCACAGGTAGAGACACATTTTTGACAATGTATACTGATAATATTATACATAATACGGTATTGAATGACGTAAATAACATTTTTAAATAACAAAAAAACTGCTCCGATCTCCGTTCAGTCAGTCTGTTTTGTTCGAAATTAATAAAGTAAGTTAAATTGTAGATCTATTTTGAGCTTTAGTTTTGATATTTAAAGTAGACAAAAGACAAAACACAACCGCCAATTTTGACAAAAAAAAATCATATTCTATATGTGTGTGATGCCTCGATCAATGGAAAAAAAACTTTGATAATAGTAGATAAATTTCTTTTTATAAAAAATTTATTATTTCTCTTTATTTAATGAAAAAGGAGGGCTACACATTACTCTTTTTGTAAGACACTTTAAACTAGTTTAGGCTTAATGTATTTAAGTTAATACAATTTTATATCATGTATAGCGAAAAGGTTAAGGCCCGTGGTATCGCCAACGACCTTCGGCATAGAAAAGTGGTCTAATTTTCCCGCCCGCTACCCGCACCAAAACAGCTTAAACACACTTTTCGTCAAAACTATGTATTATTTTAAAACGAAAAATGCTCAGTTTTAAGTTAAACAAGTTAGCAATCTTTTCCTGAAAGAAACGTGAAAATATCACTTGTAGTTTAGAAGCAGTAGCATATTTCAAGTTGAAAACAGCTTCATTTCAATGTTTTTTTTAAAATAGTATCTTAAAGACTATGTTTTTTTCAAATGCTCAGATTGAAGTTTATATATCAATACTTAATATATATTAATTCTAGATTCATCAGTAGGCTAATTTATGAGTTTTAGGGCCTCAAAAATGATAGTTTCACGACTACATGCACCTTAAGGTAGACTACGGTATTAATGATGGTCAAGTTGACTCAAGACGTGACGACGACGTCCGTCGCGTGCGTCCTACTAAACAAACATAGCGACGGACAAGTAAGTCGCCAGACTATTAAGTCCAGTCTCATAACGGTCTCTTATTAGCGACGTAAAGGGTTTTTATAACTTCTTGGTCAAGAGTTAAACGGTGTAATTGGTAATTACTCGCTTCAAAAGAGCGTTTCTTGGCTTGATTAGTAATTGACCTGGCTGACCTTGTGCCCGGCTTCTCGCTTATCTATGCTATACTAACTCAATATGCAAATAAAATACTAAGTGACACTTATATACAGTTAAACTATACCCACTTAACCTCTATGATTACCTTTACTATTATGGTACGTATGCTACATGTTCTGCCCGCTGAATTTGGGTCAGCCAGCTTCTACCTTTTGACCTAATTTTATTACGAAAATGTTGAAAATTTTTAGCAAGTTTTTAAGAGATTCACAAAATGAATATACCTACATGAATTTCCTGCTTTGGACAGCTGGCTCTGTACTAATTGGAGCATAAAATTTTCAGACATTACTTTATTTCGCTACAACGCGATTTCATGAAGTGGGTTTTCAATATTTCTTCTTCTCTTCTTCTAATAGGTTCTTATATTTTATATTATAATATAAGATTATAAATTCCTGAGATCAATTCTCTAACTATCCACCGATCCCTACTTCACCTGCGTTCACATTTTTCCAGATCTCCATACATTTTATCCCCTATTTTCACCCTAAGGATTTATTTTGCTACCAAAAGTTTCTCAAACTCTGTCCCAATATTCATGGCGAGGCTGTATCTATATAAAAATCAAACTTCGATTTTATTATTTTAACTCAATAATAAAAATTGCATTGTGAATATAAAAAACATAATTAACTTTTTGGTGGGTTGGTGGGGTTTAAATAATAAGTATGTTTTACATAACATAAGTATTCCCTTTATTACATTTTAAATACTTACAAAATTATATTTCTAAACATTAAATTTTTACAATGAATAACACTATAAAATATAACATTTAAAAATACAAAAATGCAGTCCCCCAACGGCAGCAAGATCAGGGTCCCGGCTACCGATGGTTAAGGATCCAGAGACAGGAACCTTCTCACTATACGGGCCGTGTCCAGAAGTACTGCCTTCTGCATCTGACTCCCGATCCATCCACCTAACGCGAGCCTCTTAAGGTGTTTATCGAGGCTCTTGGCTATCAGCCCATGGGCAGTATTATTATTAATTTAACTAATATATTACTAACATATATACATACATTTTTAATATGTTCGATGACCTTATACCCTCCAGTCCAGTGGAATTTACAAAAATATGATTGCATTTGATGTCAAAATTATCCATGGTTACACAAACTATTCACTTTACAACCCGTATATGCCAGATGATCGAAGTTGCGATCAATAATAAATATAATTTATCAAGTTTTCCATGATACAGTTTCTTAATGAAATTAAAATGGGCTTAGATAATTGGTGTGAATGTAATGTAGGAATGTAAGTGTTGTTGTGAGATTATACTGCAAGAGTGATTTAAAATTTATACTTTGAAGTTGATATTACAACGAACATGTAATCTCGGCTTAATTGCTCCCCACTCCATCCATGCGTCAATTAAATTTTTGCATGTACCTACACTGTGTTAATCCCTTAATTATGAAAAACGATGATATCACAATATCTACATAATTATTATATTGTTATGTAATTTTAACTTTAATGTGGTATCGGTTGTACGTATTAACTGTAATACAAAATACTTTTTATTGAAGCGATTATTTTATAACTTTTGCAATAAGTACTTATTACATAAAGTTGTTGATATCAAGGTATTTATTGATTTCATAAGAGACATAATATTTTGATACCAATACATGAAATGAAAAAAAAATACAGAAGTAAAGGAAGTCATTACAGGAGAGAAAATCTTTCTATGTTCTGTGTATATAAAGGATAAGTAACTAGGTACGTACGTCACAATAAGTAATGATTAAGGTGTATCGATGAGCTCAGTGGCGCCGCCAATAGAAATAAATCAATTGCATTTTAATAAAGGCTTGGATTAAAAGTTTCGGTTATTTCGCGCAAATAGAAGAGCAAAATGCAATTTTTAATTGTTTTTTCATGGCCTCAAATATGAGCACCAAGTTATGGATCTCGATATTGCCAAATGTGGCCACTTTTGGCACTATTGAGATTCACGACTTATTGCGTAAGTTTGAGTTCTCAAAAGTATATTTATAAAATGCATTCCACTCTTTCACCTGCGCGAAATAACCGAAACTTTTAATTCAAGCCTTTAATAAAATGCATTGATTTATTTCCATTGGCGGCGCCACTGAGCTCATCGATACACCTTAATAAAAGATAAAGCTGCATGTTTGACGACCTCCGTGGCCGAGTGGTGTACGCATTCGTTCGATCAGTACGGGTTCGAGTCCCGGTCGGGTAAATATTGAAAACTAACTTTTCAATATTTCTTCGGGTCTGGGTGTACCCATCGTTGTTTACAATTTTCATGACACCATTTGGTTGTCGAGTCGAGTGAATGTTGTACTTTTCTATGGAAAAGTTGACTTTGAAAAAAAATCTGGGAATACAGTTTTATTTGTTTTTAACAAAAATAATGTTTCCTTACAGTAAAAAGAGCTAACTAAAGGATTTAGGCAGTTTCCGTCCAGTATCCAGGGCCCATAATTTTTTTCCATCCTGAATAAAACAAGTTTTTTTTACTTTATTGAGTTAGTTTCCTATTTCACAAAGTTGAATTTTTAATGCTCAATCAAGCTACTAAAGTTTGGTATTGGAACAATGGCTGTGGTGATGGGTTCAATATTTTGTTGTCCGAAATTGCAAGCCCATTGACTAGATCTACTGTAGCTATATGTGGGTAAAATAATGTTGTTTCCAACATGATATATATTGGTCAATGTGGTGTCGGCGGCGGCCATCGTCACCGCAGCACGCTTAATTAAAGGATTAATCACGTTGTCTGCTGTATAATTGAAAGAGGCCGCGGCTGCGATTGGTCACGTACTGGCGGTTAAATATCATAATTTGCTTACATAATGCATCGACAAATGACACGTTAATTCTCATTGGTCTAAAAGGCAGAGATTAAATTATTTTGACGTGAATAGGTCTTTAAATTTGCTATCATTGGCATATCAAATTGGCAATCAAAAATACCTAATTAATAACAAAATCAGGGTCTATTTCCAAAATTTAACTAAAGCTAAAAGATCAAATAATTAATTACGATAAGTGACGAGCTGACCCAGCAAACGTTGTTTTGCCATCATTTTATTATTTCTAGAGATACTAATATCGCTATTAAAAATGAGGGTTGTTGGTAAAAGGGCGAAAATTGAGGGTTATAATATGTATTTTTAGTGCCAAATCATTTAAAAAAATGTCAATAGAAACATTTTTTCGGGGTGAGCCACTTATTACTTAGGGATATAAACAATAGTTTACGACCTATTTTTAGACATACCGAATATACACCAATAAAACATAAAAAAGTTTAGTTACAAAAACTGTGACACGAGATTTTTTTTTATTAGATATAAACCGGTACGTAAATGTAATTTACGTAGGTACAAGACACGGCCGTGTCCATTTCATGACACAGCCACATCTCATTTTATCTGGATTTATTTATTGCTTTTTGCATTTGATACTAGAAAAACACAAGTGTCTTCCATCGCATCCGTAGCTCAGCGGTCAGAGCAGTCGCCCGGTAGCAAAAGATCGCAAGTTCGATTACTGTCGGTCGGGAGCTAGTTAGGAAGTAGGTCGATTATTCTAGTTTTAAAATTGTGAGGCAGATATTGTTAATTATCATTAAATTATTTATTAATATTTCCATCGTATATTCATTGAAACTGCATAATAAATCAACGAATTTTGGCAAATGTTATATGTCTTCTTCGTACGAATTCAACTCTTATTCATTATGTCAGCCGAACGACGCCCACTGCTGGGCATAGGCCTCCCCCAAGGATCTCCACAACGATCGGTCTTGCGCTGCCCTCATCCAGCAGCTTCCCGCGAACTCGACTAGATCGTCGGTCCACCTTGTAGGGGGCCTACCCACGGAACGCCGTTCGGTACGCGGTCACCATTCGAGAACCTTTCCGCCCCAACGGCCATCGGTTCTCCGCGCCATGTGTTCCGCCCACTGCCACTTCAACGATGCAATCCTTCGAGCTATGTCGGTTGTTTTAGTTCTCCTGGGGATCTCATCATTTCTGGTTCGATCGAGCAGGGAAATACCGAGCATCGCTCTCTCCATTGCTGGCTGGGTGACCTTGAGCCTTCTTATGAGACTCATAGTGAAGGACCACACACAGAACATGGAAAGTAAGAGAAAAAGTCTTTCCATGTTCTGTGGGACCACGTCTCGCTTCCATATGTCATAACTGGCAACACACCGACCGCACCGGTCAAAGACTTTCGTCTTGAGACATTGAGGTATTTCGGATGCGAATATTATGCCGGAGCTTTCCGAACGCTGCCCATCCGAGCTGGATTCAACGAAAGATCTCAAATCCAGTCAAATCCAGGTAAACATAGTGGTCAACAACTTCGAGTGAAATGTTCTCAACATTAACTGGAGCGGGTGCAACATGGGCTTGGGCATGATTTTCGTCTTATCCATGTTCATCTTAAGACCCACTCTTTGAGAAGCATTACTGAGATCTTCGAGCAGTGTGTTCAGGTCTTCCAAGGTCTCAGCCATAAGAACTACATCATCGCCAAACCGTAGGTGTGTTAGGTACCGCCATTGATGTTGATGCCGAATTACTCCAACGTAGCTGTGAACAGTGTCGGAGAGATGATGTCTCCCTTTCTCATCCCTCGTTGTAGTTAGATAGGATTAGAGCTCTGGATCTGTAATCGGACTAACATGGTGGCGTTTTGGTATAAGTACCTCAGCACCTCGATGTACCTGTAGTCCCCTAGTTTAATACATCCAATTCTTACAATTCTTATTCATTCGAATAAAATTGGCTTAACACTCAAAAACAACAATAATTTTATCTTAAGTCCCTACATAATATCAATCAATCAATCAATCAATCAATCAATGCTTTATTTGCACACAAAAGAAATACAGAAAGAAACACATAATAGTAGTTTGTTGCGCTCGCAAAGGGCGCTAAAGGATCGAGTGCACCCGAGATATTTAGACGCCCGAGCGAGCGAAACGAGCGAGGGCGAATATAGTTCGAGGGTTTAATAGCTACTTACAACCGAGGTAAGTATTCTACTTTACATCATTCATGCGAGGTAAATAAAACATTTATATTGGTATGACAAAATGATTCTTTTTTATGAGAGAAAATATTTACTTATTCAAATTTATTTGCAAAAAATTGTAGATAAATGTACTTACTTATTTTAAATTTTAATACAGTCGTTGCAAGTGAACAAACATTTAATTCGATGTAATGCCGCCATTTTCATTGTTCTCTACAGTAAATAGTTTTCTTATCATTTTATGAAAAAAATATTGTTTGACCAAGGAGTTTTGCATAGCTTGAATGGTGAAGTTACTTTACAATGAAAGCATTCACCTGCTTGAATTGCAAAGTAATTTGAAAATAGAACGTTCTATCTAAACAATACACTGTGTTGCACATGCCAACTTACACAGCCTCTTACCATCATCATCATCATCATCATTTCAGCCGTACGACGCCCACTGCTGGGCGTAGGCCTCCCCCAAGGATCTAACCATACTATATAGTAAATCCTAGTTACCGAGCAGTATGATGTAAAAAATGTAAACGTTTTACATTTTTTACATTACAGCGTTTGAGTTTTTATGAATAATATGAATATAGTAGATTTCATTACAAGTGCGGAAAGCCTGTCATTGCAAAGAGTTCCGACAAATGTCTACCCGAGCCGAGGCGCAGCCGAAGGTGAGGGTTGACAGTCGGAACAAGTTGCAATGACGGTTCCGCACGTGTACTGAACAACTATTTTTAATACAGTTGCGAAAAAATTAAGCAATTTAATAAAATAATAAAACACAATAAACTCAATTAGCTAATCGTAAAAGAATATAAGCAGAGACTTTTTTTTGTTTTCTTCACCCATTCTGGGTTGGCAAAGGAAACTATGATCATACAGCCAAGGCTTCAGTAGATTTTTTTTATTCATATGAAATGAAAATTAAATTAAATGAGATGAAATGAAACCTAACAAAAGCAATCCGAATCCTACAGGAGCGCCTTTCCTTATTTCTCTCTTTTACCACATCGTTTTCCATTAAAGCCACATTATTGCACTAATTCCACCATAGTAAGTACCTACCACAATAAAAACCAGAAAAAACTAATTTAGAAAATTAAGAAATAAGGTCCCTCATTTTCTTTTCACTTACTTGCGCAAACTCCTATAAGTAGATACTATGGTAAATAGTGCACGTCATACTATATTTAGTAATCTGTGGTCATACAGCCAATTTTATGTTTTTTATATTCATAAATTTAATTTGGCCGATACTAAGTAATATTAATTTAATGTACTTATAATTAAATAGTACATTACAGCCGAGGACAGGTAAGTAAGAAATTACGGCGAGGGCTTTAATCATTCGAGGCAAGGTAATTTGCTTACCGTACAAGGCTTGTATAGTGCTTTTCTCAAGAAATGCGAGGAAATAAAAAAAACTGTTTAACTAAATAATATTTATTAAAATTTATATCACACATGTTGCGGCAATTATTAAATGTAAATGTTATTGTTTTCCCGGGCACACTTATGTATAAATCGCCCATAATAATATTATTTTAATGATGTATCATTAAAATACGACAACAATACAGATTCCGAAAACGTATGCGCCTTTTTTTCACTTTTCCAAATCAGATCGTAGGTTTTCATATATCTTTCTTTTGATTTTGCTGGCAGTACCTAAGTTTTCTGTAATTAATTTTGCTTCTGCTCTCCTATTTGGTGGAGTAGGTACATACGATGTCTGTATATGTTTCATTGGCAGAACTCATTTTAATAATTTATTACACAATATAAACTGTATTGATATCAAATCAACCGCTGAAAATCATTCCCGCCGTTTTTTAAATATTGGTTTGTGAGGCCATGTGGAACGGTCATACAGCCTATTAAAACTTACTACTTGCTACGAAAATGCGCAACTTCATTACCCGCTTCTGGGCGGTAGATGGCGCTGTACATATTTCCCATACAAAATTACTCGTAAAGGATATTTTGTCTATGATAAATCTCATTTTGTTTTTTCGATTGATGTTCGTGCTAGGGGTACATAGCGCTTGTGGTACAATACGAAGTAATATACTCTGTAGGTACGCACCGTATTTAAAAAGTTAACCTAATTATCATATAATAATTACCTATATAATAATAATAATGTGGCTGTATGGTGCAAATGTCCCTTTGCTTTTTCTGTTTTTATACACAGGAATAACGAAAGAAAAAGTAAAGAAAAAAAGTTGGTACTTAATAATATCTTTGGTTAGTACCTTTTCCGAGGTAAACATTCTAAATTTAAAAATCACTGCAGTAATGAATTTCAGTACTTACTTACTGCACTGATTTTAGTGCAGTAAGTAAGTACTGAAATTCATTACTGCAGTGATTTTCAAATTTAGAATGTTTACCTCGGAAAAGTGCCACGTACTGCATTCTTTTCTCAAATATAATATTAACATTTCAGAGCATAAGTGTGAAAATTACTTTTAAATCTGATATTGAAACAAATTAGTAGCTTCTTTTTAGAAATATTTGCATGAATCATAAAAACTCCTATGATTGTTTTTTAGTAAAAACTTCGTGGTTGGTTTTTTCTTTTTAATAGACAATATTTTGACAGTTGGGAAAGAAAACGCACGAGTTCGGGAAAGGTAAAGAAAAAGTTCGAGTGTGTAATAGCCCACATCCCGAACGCTATACGTCCCTGCAATACGCCACTTTTTGAGCAACTGTATTAAAAAGTAGTTTTATTACACGATTTCGTGAAATTTTCCTTCCCTCTTGTTAAATTTACCACAAAAACAATAATTCAGTATTTATGACTAAGTTTAAATTATAAGAGTTCCTATAAGAATGAGTAATATAAATAAGAGCATTGTTATTGAATTGAGTACTTCATTCATAGCGTCAAATTCTACGAAAACGATATGATAAGCACAAGATCATTCATTACTAAGAAAATTTTCACTACTATAGGTTTACTAGACTTTTAGGCATGCTTTGCTCCTTCGACCAACGCGGGCCTTCCGTCCCGCTCTGACGGAGGATTAAAAAGGATTCTTCCAACTCTTTATTTCTGATATAGGTATTACGAGCTTTAAATTAACAAAGAACTTAGAAATATTATAAAAAAAAAAAAAAAAAAAAAATTCTTTATTTACTTTTCAAGAATAAACTATTACATAATTTATCAGGAGTCCCCTTTTAAACATAAAAATGTCTGTAATAAGGGACACCGCTCCTCCTTACTTAAAAAAAAAGTTTATCTAGGGTGATATGAAACATAATATAGTTTTAATTTAAAGCAGTGTAAAACAAACAAAAAAGGAAAACAAAAAAAAAAGTAAAAAGTTTTACAAATTGTTAGACAACATAATTATAAGCATAATATTAAACTAAGCATTTCTGAACAAATATTATTATGACTATGACATTTATGCAGTGAGTGTGCGAGTGTGTTTGTGTGTGTGTGAGTGTGTGTGTGTATATTTATGTTTATGAGTGATCTGATGTTTTTATTAAAGATAAATCGACTCTCAAGTGTGATTTGATAACAGCGATTCTGTTCCATCATAATTTGAAGTTTTAAGCCATTTAGTTAGACTTATTTTACATTCGTGATAGCTTTTAGAGTAAATTTTTAGTGTTTTGTTTACTTTATTATAAATGTGCGCCGCTTGTGTTTCGTACTGTATTCCCGCGAAGGACGTTTTAGTCGTAGGAATTTTAATAACATTATGTCTTCTTCTTTTATTTTCAAAATTCTTGTCATACACTAGTGTTTTTTGTTTTTTTAATATTATATTGGTTACATACAGTCCTCTAACTGAAAGCAGATTGCTAGTATGATAAAGACTTTCGGTAGAGAAACGTTGTCTTTTAAAATACATAACTTTCAGTAGAGCCCTTTGGGCTCTTTCAATCTCGATAAAACGTGATTTATGTGCACCGCCCCAAACCGATATACAATAGGTTATGATTGACTGAACAAGGGCTATGTAAACTTCATTTAAAATATTTCTCGTTGAGCCATTTTCATTTCGAGCGATTTTTGGAACGACGTGTCTTAGAGTTTTAAACATCCAGATGAATTTCCGAATCCTAGATGAAATCAATTCTATTTGTTGGTACCAAGACAGTCTCTGGTCTATAATTACTCCTAAATATTTGCAGTGTTCAACTTTTTTAATTGATGGACAGTCACATGAATCACTAGGGAAATTACCACAGCTATGTATTTTTAAGTGATAATCGTCTTTTGGTTGTGTGCTATTATATATACTGAAACACATATAATTGGTTTTGGATGTATTTAATGTAAGAAGGTTATACTGCAACCAGTCAGCCACCTGAACCATTCCACGTTCAGCAACCGTTTTAATGGCACTCCAGTTAGCACCTGTGAAGACGACTGCCGTATCGTCAGCGTATGAAAAAATGTTTGCACCTGTGATATTCATATTACATAAGTCGTTAACGTAAATGCTGAATAAGGTAGGACCGAGCACGCTGCCTTGTGGAATTCCGCTCGATATGACAATGTCCTCACTAGTGACTTGCTGCAGTCTAACCTTGTTTTTCCTGTCACTCAGATAATCTTTGAAGATAGACAGTTGGTTGCCTCTGACTCCGATTTTTTCCAATTTATGTAGCAGGATGGGGATAGAAACGGCATCGAACGCTTTTTTTATATCCAAAAAAATAGCCAGGCACTTATTACCTCTATCTAATTGTTCTGTTATAAGAGATGTAAGAGATGTTACTGCATCTTCAGTTGAGATCCCTTTTCTAAATCCAAACTGCGATGCAGATATTATGTTGTAATTTGTTAGATAATTCAACAACCTCGTATTAAGCACCTTCTCTACTATCTTGGATAATGCAGGCAAAAGAGATATAGGCCTGTAATTACCTATGTCGTCTCTACCCCCACCCTTGTACACAGGGATAATTATTGCCTTTTTTAATGAGGCAGGGAAAGTCCCTGTTTTAAAGCAAATATTAGTCAGATGTACTAAAATAGGGATAATTTCATTTTTTATTAGTTTAAGATATCTAATGCTAATTTCATCCCACCCAGGGGCGCTATCAATTTTTAAATTCATTATGATTGAATTAATTTCATCTGGGTCGGTATCTAATAAAACCATAGACTGGCTTTGAGATGTTATGTTATTAAGGTACCTGATCTGGTTCTCTTGATTTATGGAGGAACTAATTTTGTCAGCAAGCTCTTTGCCTATGTTAGCAAAAAAAGAGTTAATATAATTAGCAGAGTCGATAGGCGTTGGTTTTATATTAATTAGTTCTAAATTTGGCTCATTCTTTTTATTTGTGTACGTTATGTTTTTTATATTTTTCCAAAGTAATTTACTGTTTTTTATTGTATTTATAACCTGATTTCGTTCATATTTCCTTTTGATTTTTTTTATTAAATTGTTGCAAAAATTTCTGTATCTTTTGTATGTGATTTTTAAAATTTCATTACAGGGGTCATTTTTAACTTGTTTTTGTAGATTGTTACGATTTTTTATACATTTTAGCAGTCCGGTTGTCATCCACGGTTTTATGATTCGTTTTGAGCAAGGAATATTAGTAGAGATGCTATTAATTACAATTGATTTTTTTATTTCTGATATTAATCGTTCCACTATTATATTGGGGTCTTCACAAAAGAGTAGGTCAGAGAGATTTTGTTGTTTTAAGTGTTCAAGAGCTTTGTCGAAGTCTATTGTGGTATTTGTTTTTTTTACATCCGGGCGGTTTTTAGTTTTAGGCAAATTTAATAAGGTTGTAAAGTGATCAGTGATAGTTGTAGGTATAATAGCGATAAATGGAGACATTGTTCTTTTATTTATTTTTAACATAAAATGATCAAGGCAATTGTCTTTCCTTGTCGGTAATCGATGTCCGGGAAGTATACCGTGAAGTGATAACATGTCGAGGTAATTAGTCCTATTGTTGTATTCGTAAGATTGTTCGATGGCCCTAGGTATTAAATTAATATTAATGTCTCCTGCAATGATTATATTATTATTTGTATGTTCCACTGTGTCTAGATGAGCGTCCAAAGATGTGATGAAATTTCCTGCATTTTTGTTTGATGGTGAGCGATAGATGCATATTACGGTATAGTTTAAGATATTCAGTTGCAGGCATGATGCGTCTGATAAACTAATTTCTTTCACAAAAGCCTTAAGGGATTTTTTTACGAAAATTACAACCCCATCGTTTTTATTAAGATGCTTGGTAGTTGTAAATGAATCATAGTTTTTAAGTACAGGGATAGGTTTATCAGAGTTTAAGAAACATTCTGTTAAAATTATAACATCTGTCTCGAACTTAAATTCTGATAATGTTACTAAAAAGTCATCATAATTACTGTAGATGCTGCAGATATTTTGAGAGACTATTGTTAAATCATTTTTCTTTATGTTGCACCGATTGATATGATCTACCTCACATGTGATGGCTGTGGCAATAGTCAGGTTGTCTACTTCATTCAAAATTTGGAGCGTATCACCCATTTTCCAATAAGTTATGATAATTTTGTACATTATTTAGGTGGCCGCCATATATTATAGTTAATAATATCTGGTAATTAAATGCGTTGTATGATTTTTGATAAATGGTAATTACATATGTGCAAAGTTGTATTATACTATTAGTATAGTTTCTTGTGTGATGTGTGTGAATAATTAAGTAATACTTATTTAAGTGTGAGATGATGAGTGTGAGAATGGATGTGTAAGTACAATTTATATTAAAAAAACAAAAATAAATTAACAGTAAAGATAAAAATAATAACATAACTAGTCATTGTTTTTGTAAAAGGTTCTGTATCTGGGCTTCACTGTTTACAAGAATTATAGGTGAGTTGTCATCTTTCCTTAAATAAACCTTTCCGAAAGCCGTCCAGCAGTACTTGTACTCCTTTGTTTTAGCTAAGTCCCTAGCGAGGAAATGGAGACGCGCAGCTTTAGATGTTAAATGTTCACACACGTAAACCGGGGAGTATTCATCTGTAGTGAAGCCCAAATGTTTGGCGCATAATTTTTCTTTTTGCCTGTAATTAAATTGCTTAACAGTTCGCAGCAAATCTGTTTTTTGTATGGCTGATGTAAGTTCTACTACAATTGGGCTTTTGTTGGCTTCACGTTTATTCCGAATTCGGTAAATATCTTTAAGATCCGTCTTTTCAATGTTACTGCCAATATTTTTCGATAAACTAATCACCATTTTTATTAGGTCTTCCTTAGTTTCCTTGGCGATTTTCGGAACATTTTTTATTTCGATGCCGGTCTTTCTATTTTCTCGCTGCAAATCCTCTATTTTATCTTCCAGAATAGTAATATATTCCTTGTCTTTCTTTGATTGAAGTTCCAGGCGATCTATCTTTTGCTTTAATTCTTCGTTTTGAGTAGTTAGAAACTCCATAGAGCTTTCTATATTATTATTTGTGTTTTTAATATCCATTAAGGTAGAGTGCTGTTCGGACAGCATTTGCGAAATCATTAGTTTTATGTCATTTCGAAAGTTTAAAAACTCTTGTTCCCAGTCGTGCTCTCTAACTCGTTTGTTACGTTGGGAAACAAAATTCGGGGGCGTACGTTCCTCAGAAATATTCGATTCCGACAAAGATTTGTCCATCTCAAGTACTAGGTAGTGATAACGTAGCAAGAGGTTACTTTGTAGCAACAACTGTAGGGGGAGACACACCCACTTGATGCTATCGCCAATGACGACAGTTTGACCTTGAATCCTAGAAATGGCGAATCCTGCGCGCGCGCTGATTGGCCGGTGTGAATACAATGGAGTATACGGTACCTCGTGAGTGGTGGTATTGTTGATAGTACCAGGGCCGCAGCAGAAGCGGGGAGGTTGCCCGATGTTCTCAGCGATCGTCTTGTTTTAGCTCTTCACAGGTTATGCAGTCCTATTTTTCTTTCTTGATTTATTTCCACAATTTTGAATAAATTAATTTTAATTAAGTTAATCGCGGAGACAGTAAGCGTGTACGCCGTATGGCGGTCCAGGGGGAAGAGGATTATTATGTAGGTACTTATACGGGACTTATACATTTATGTTGTCTTTAACGGTTTACATAATTATTTTAGTGATTTATTATTTCTATTCTAGTCTCTGAAATCATTGGGTTAAAATTAATTTAGCACTACGAGTCCCATCTTCGGACAAAGATAATAAGGTCAGTTGGGTTCTCTCTCTAAACCAATCCCGGTCGATCGAGAGTCAAATTTTTTTGTTGCATAATAACACCAAGTTCATCCAGGATCCATATTGTGTGGATTTTGAGTGAACTACCTCTAATGTATAGTCAGGGACAAATTCGGTGAACCACTTCTTACTTCTTTTCGTGTGGCTGGTGCCTCGCCATTCACGCGCAGACCCTTTTATTGTAGACACTACCTACACTGGCCTGCAAAACTAGTATCACATTTTAAAATTGCAATAACTTTTAAGTACACAAGATAACTTTCTGTATGTTGATTGAAAATGTTACTAATGTATAGTTTACTATAGTTTCAAAGAAAACTGATAAAATTTGCTACCAAACGTTTTTTATTTTAAATCTCTAACTTCTATAGCTTAGACAAAAAAGAACAATTTTTAAAGTGTAGGTAGTACTTAGTTTTGCAGGCCAGTGTATTTGGTTATGTAATAAACTAGGAAAGTACCTACAATGTAGGGGCTGCACTGCAAGTGAACGGTGAGACGCCAGCCATAGAGCAAATGCAATAGATCAGGGGGCCAAGCCTGCTAACGTTAAGTCATAATCGTGTCTCAATCATGTTTGAATTGTAGTTCAATTGTAATGCTTTTTTACACACTAGTTACAAGAATTATGACAATATGATGTGATGTAAATGTAGTGTGTGGTGTGACCATCAGTAGTATGGTGAAAAAAGTTCACATTTCTTGTAACTAGTGTGTAAAAAAGCACTACAATTGAACTACAATTGAAACACGATTGAGACACGATTATGACTTAACGTTAGCAGGCTTGGCCCCCAGTAAAGTTGTTTTAAGAAACTTATTTCGTGGTTATTTCTGTAGTGACCTCTAGCTAGGTCCCTCCCTACTCACTACAGAAATAACTTTATTCAAACTTATACTCGTATTTCTCCTTGTTTAGGAAATATGGTGCTCTGAACCCATGTAATAATTTATTTGAAATAATTCAGATGAAAGCTCCCCTGTGAGTTATTATCCCTTTGATTATTGCTTCATATTTCATGGTTATGGGCGTAATAGCCAATAATCGCGACCCAAGTTTCGCTTGCTTGCTTCGACTAGCCAGTGGCAGTGGTTTAGTTTGCGTTCGTCTGAGCCGGCAAAGTTATCTATTTCCTAACTACGGAAAATACTCGTTAACACTTTTTTTATCCACAACGTAGCAAAGCCTTCATCATACTGATGTTAAGTGGTAATAAGGCTGAAGGTAGTAGCGCACTACTCACGGAATCCTCAATCACTGAGGAACTGGCTATCTTATCTTTAACTACCGGAATACCTACAATAATGCTGAAAACGTCATTGTTATGGCGTCAGATTTAAATAAGATGGTGGTAACGAGCCAGGCGGACTAAGAACAAGTAAATGTAGTACCTACGTAAATACATTTACTTTAACTACCGGAATACCTACAATAATGCTGAAAACGTCATTGTTATGGCGTCAGATTTAAATAAGATGGTGGTAACGAGCCAGGCGGACTAAGAACAAGTAAATGTAGTACCTACGTTAATACATTTACTTTAACTACCGAAATACCTACAATAATGCTGAAAACGTCATTGTTATGGCGTCAGATTTAAATAAGTCGGTGGTAACGCCAGGCGGACTAAGAACAAGAGCTGCAAACCAAACCAACCAAAACCGAATACAATATGTACCCCCACTGGGAATCGAACCCGGACCCGAATCCCTCTGGATCTGATATCGGTGGTGAGAACCACAAGACCACAGAGGTGGTTAAATTATTTAAACCCAAATATAATTGGGATACGGAGAGGATGATGATGACTCGTTTCACACTTAAAAGTTATTTAATAATTAAATAACAAAGATAAGTAAAGAACAAAATACGAGATATATTATGTCATGAACTTTATTTTTAAGAACACAATACGAGAAAATCAAAGATATCAATATAATACTATATAGTTATATATTTTGCGCCACCTAGTCCATAGCAAGTTGTAGCCTCAGATCATAATAAGTTGCAGCTGAACCATTTATAGTGCCAGTAGGTACTTTTGCGACACCCAGTTTATGAGATGATATTATTTGAGCTTTTAACGAAAACTTCTTGGTAGGAACAAATAGTGGGAATAAGTTTTCGGTAATACCTAACAAAGATAACAAATAACAAAGATTATCAAAAATAAATAAAGTAACGCTAGTAATAAGTAAATCATATGCCACATTTTATAAATAAAATCAAACGCATCATCATCATCATCATCATTTCAGCCGTACGACGCCCAAAAACGCATATTTTTATGTAATTTTTTATGTATTTAATTTATTTGCCACTCCTTTTTGTTTTTGTTGCTGTTATTGTTGTTTCTATTTCGGTTTGTTTGTCAGTGTTGTCCGAGCCAGCGCTTTTGGTTCATTCTAACCACCTACGAATGGCGCAGGAGTTTTGTGCTGAGTCTGGGCCCTTTAACGTCACATCACACGTGCTTGTCTGTTTATTATGGCTTTTATTTAAGGCGCCGATTCCCCAATAAAAATATATGTTATTTTACAGTTATTTATCTAGTGCTTCCGGCCGTTTTTTTTCGATTGGTGATATTTTACTGTGTCAAATAAAATCCCAAACATCCGTCTAATAATAATTCAAATATCATATTACTTGCAGTATACTTGGTTTGAGTTAATGAAAAACATATGAAAATAATTGTCTTTGAATAGCCGAGGGATTCCGGCCGTCATAAATTCATTTTTTTTATTATTTAAATTTTAATTGAATTTTAAGTGATTTTATTTATTTATTTAATTTATTTATTCTTTATGCACAAGTTATAGTACATCATCATCATCATTTCAGCCGTACGACGCCCACTGCTGGGCATAGGCCTCCCCCAAGGATCTCCACAACGATCGGTCCTGCGCTGCCCGCATCCAGCGGCTTTCCGCGACCTTGACCAGATCGTCGGTCCACCTTGTAGGGGGTCTGCACCCCCCCCCCGTTACAGTACATAGGCGGACTTAATGCCACAGGCATTCTCTACCAGTCAACCTTTGGGTGATGTGGAGACAATGATGTGGTAGGGTGCAAAACCAGTATAAAAGAAATAATTCACTTTGTTGATCAAAGATACGTTAATAGTACATTACAGCCGAGGACAGGTAAGTAAGAAATTACATTGTCGAGGATGGTTTGAAGCACGAGCCGCAGGCGAGGGCTTTAATCATTCGAGGCAAGGTAATTTGCTTACCGTACAAGGCTTGTATAGTGCTTTTCTCAAGAAATGCGAGGAAATAAAAAAAATACTGTTTAACTAAATAATATTTATTAAAATTTATATCACACAAATGTAAATGTTATTGTTTTCCCGGGCACACTTATGAATAAATCGCCCATAATAATATTATTTTAATGATGTAGGTATCATTAAAATACGCCAACAACACAGATTCTGAAAACGTATGCGCTTTTTTTCACTTTTCCAAATCAGATCCTAGGTTTTCATATATCTTTCTTTTGATTTTGCTGGCAGTAAGTTTTCTGTTATTCATTTTGCTTCTGCTCTCAAATTTGGTGGAGTAGGTACATAAAATGTCTGTATATGTTTCATTGGCAGAACTCATTTTGATAATTTATTACACAATATAAATAAACTGTATTGATATCAAATCTGAAATAAACCGCTGAAAATCATTCCCGCCGTTTTTTTAATATTGGTTTGTGAGGCCAAGTGGAACGGTCATACAGCCTATTGATACTTAATACTTGCTACTAAAATGCGCAACTTCAATACCCGCTTCTGGGTGGTAGATGGCGCTGTACATATTTCCCATACAAAATTACTCGTAAATGATATTTTGTCTATGATAAATCTCATTTTGTGTTTTCGATTAATGTTCGTGCAAAGGGTACATAGCGCTTTTGGTACAATACGAAGTAATATACTCTGTGCGCACCGTATTTAAAAAAAGTTAACCTAATTATGATATAATAATTACCTATATAATGATAATAATAATGTGGCTGTATGGTGCAAATGTCCCTTTGCTTTTTCTGTTTTTATACACAGGAATAACGAAAGAAAAAATAAAGAAAAAAATTTGGTAATAATATCTTTGGGTAGTACCTTTTCCGAGGTAAACATTCTAAATTTGAAAATCACTGCAGTAATGAATTTCAGTACTTACTTACTGCACTAAAATCAGTGCAGTAAGTAAGTACTGAAATTCATTACTGCAGTGATTTTCAAATTTAGAATGTTTACCTCGGAAAAGTGCCACGTACTGCATTCTTTTCTCAAATATAATATTAACATTTCAGAGCATAAGTGTGAAAAAACTATAATTACTATTATATAAATAATGTAATATACTACACATACTAACATAAATAAATACTTGTAAATATAACACATACTTTAAATAATAATATATATAATATATACTTCTATTATGATATATACGAATAAGAGTTATCTTTGATTATCTAGTTTTAAGAGCGAGTTGCTATTCGATCGAGATTTTCGATTCGCGGGGCGCTCGCGAGTTCACAGTTCACTGCCGGCTGCCGCTGGGTCCGCGCGAAGTGTATAGAGCGCGGCCGAGCAAGCGTTAGCGTGCCTATGTCGGTCGGGATTCCTCACCTTAAGGTGCTACTCGGAAAAATATGGACTTTTTGATATAAAACTACAGGACGGTTAGAGTTGTTACAAATCTGGTAATAAGATATATATTTCTTCATACCTTTATCTAGATTCGTATAGTTTCAGAAACACGATTTTATGATTTTGCCTCGACTCTTTTTATTTTCGAAAAGACCTCTAAAAAATACGAAAATTCAAGATTATTCTTAAATGGGGTTACAAATACTATTGGAAATAGTTTTAATTAGTGAACACCAATAATATTTAGGATCGTGTAGAAGCATTTTTAAAAAATCGCTATAGGGTGTTTCCACTGAAATGCGACATGGTAGGCTCAAAATAAAATTTACGCAATCGTTACAGCTCACAAGCAAAATGGTAGCTTGATAAATATATTAACTGGCAATACCTAATTTTGGAACAAAAGACGACCATTTTTTTTTCTACGACAGTTTGATTGGCAACGTTGTCGACAGTCCCAAAACACGTAAAACTTTTGTATTTAAAGAAAATTGTTTATTTCTAATGGATTTGTACCTAGTTTTGTAAAAATAATGTGTTGGTAATGCGCAATAATCAATTTTATATCAAGCGACAAATAATGGGTAAGTATTAAAATGAAATTGCTGAATTTTATTTGAAAGTAACTCTCCAAAAATATGTAACATGAGTGACCAAAAGGCATATTTTTTACTTTATACATTATAATATTCGTTATAAAAGATTACAATTTTTTATTTACTTCCTGTTAATGATAAGCAACTGAAACATGCAATTATTTCTATTAAATTGTTATGTAGATTTATTTAAAAGATGTCATTAATATTGTAACATGAGTTACCGGTAACTCATGTTACATGAATTAACGTGGGTTACCAATGCTAAAGTGCGATTAAATGTGAGTGAATGTTTTATTTTGTACTATGAGACGAATTTCTTGTATTGTTTTAGAGACAATAGCTTTGACCGGGACTGAAAAGATGAGGCATCGAAGGGAAAAACTGAAAAAACTTAACCAATACAAGGAATTTAAGGCCAACCATAGGCAACAAGCAAAAAAAAATAGAGACAAGGCTAAGTTAATGCTAAATGAATTACAAAAAACATAGTTGAAGAAAAACTAGACGAAATAAGAAGAAAATCCAGAAAAAGAGTACAAAAACATAGAGATAAGAAGAAGGAAGTTTTGAACCATAACAAACTAGATGTTACTTGTTATTCTAATAATAAAATCATAAATTAAATAACATAATAAAAATAAATAATAAAGAAAATTAATAATAAAAGAGAAATGATTTTACCACACTGTGTATGGATCGGATGAGTGACAGTTCAGATGATGACTTGCCACTGTCTATTATTAAGGCAAAACGTTAGTTTTAAGTATAACTACCATTTTCTTAAATAAATTAAATTTTTAGTCCTCAAAATACCTAGAATAAAACTTTGAATATGTATGTAACATGAGTTACCAAAATCTGTGTAACATGAGTGACCACTATTTAATTCTCTAAAAAAATGTGTATTTCTAAAACCTCTAATGTTGATAATGATCTGATATGTAAGACATTTAATAAAAACGGATTTGATTTTTAATATTTTTATTTTCTTTAAACGGAACAGAATTTTTATAGGGTACATACTGACCTAAAAGCTAATGTCGCCCAACGTAACGTGAGTTACCAACAATTTTTATTGAAACTAAAAAAAAACTAAACCTAGAAAAATTTAAATAAAATGAGACCCACATTTAATAGGTACTTTAAAACAACGAAATTTCATCAAGATGGTGGTTGAAAATAACTATAAATATGGTATGCTAGCTTTGTTAGTTTTGATCGGGGAGTAAAAACGTAACATGAGTTACCATGGAATTACCCTATAGTTTTTTAATACGAAGTGATTTTGTGTTTTTTTTGCCTAATCTGCAAAATCGGTCTCGCTCCTGCGCGCGTTGTTTTCTCATTGCTATCTCGCTTCAGCACGATTTTTCCGAGTATCGCCTTAACTTGCAGTGTGTGTATGTATGTATGTATGCATGTATGTCCGTTCGGGTCAAATCTTGCAAGCTTAATTTGACCAACTTGCCAGAGTCTGATTGAGCTGACATTTTGCACACAAGTTGGGTTGGGATGACAATACAATATAATAAAGTACAGTTAGCAAAAAAGCTTGTCATAAAATGAAATTTTTACAAAAACTTATTCTCTTAATTATATGCTTTATGTTATTTGTAACACTCTGTTATTTATGTGGTGTGTTTCGTTAATAAATGTATTTTCTTTCTTGATTTCTTTCTTTCTAATAGCAAAAACATTTACAATTAAATATCAACTATGTGCCAATGACAATATAGTCAAAACAACCAACACTTGCATCAGTAGTGAAACTACTAATGTCCGTATAATCACAAACTATGCACAATCGCAGCGGTGAAGCAATAATTAACGAACACAGAATTGCAGTCCGTGTAGGTTTAGAACTATGCTATATGAAGTATCGTTTGGGTGCCATTCAAGCGAGATACAGTTAGCAGCATAACAAGTTACGCAATAATGGCAAACTGCTCTTAATAGACTAGAGAACTCAAAATAAAATAAAATTTTAAATTCTAAGCAACCCTAAGACACAAAAAAGACACTTATAAAAGTAAATAAAATAAATTTCTCTCTCGATCGGGTACCTCTAAATCCTCTAATATACCCTTATAGCACCCTTGTTTTTGTGGTTGTGATTAAAAGTTTATGATCACCCATCCCGTGGCCGACCATTGCGAAAGTTGCTTAACTTCAACGATCGCAAGCCGAGCATGCTAACCACTGCGCTACGGGCTCTTTAGTGTGTATCTTATCTCCATAGGGACAGAAGTGTATGAACTACTTAGCTTAATACTTAAATACCATAATTTCTACCATTACTATGTATTTACCATATCATTACACTATTGGTCGCTTCATGCTGAACTAAAGTAGCATTAACGATTACCTAAATGTGACAAAGTGCTAAACTTTACAGCCTTACCTACGACCGATTTGGTAACTTTTCTATATTGTACCCACTTTTTAGAGACAAACAGACAATTGGTGTGATATATCGACAAGTTGCACGCCCGTCATTTTGCGTAAAAGAATGAGAGTTCCAATCACAATGAACAATGGGGCGAATGACAGAGAAAACGATTGTGCTTTCTGAACAACTATTGCGGCTGTTTATTTATCAAGCTGGAGATAATAAGATTGATTTATTACAACTATTAGTAACGTTTTGTGCGAAACATATTGGAAAAATACCTTCCATGTATCAATGAATTTATTGTTACGTAGCTAGGTACTGAAGTCATCGAGTGCTGGGCACATTAAGATTTTATTTGAATTACGTTTGGTCAATTATGTAAAACTAATGTAAATAAACTTACAATTGTTACAATGTTAAAAGCCACCCGACTTCAAAGTACTTACGTTATTTATTTGGTGAGGGATTATTTCTTACTTTTTTATGTGATTTTTTTGAAGGCGGTTTTATTTTATTATAAAAATAATTTTTATTTCACTCTTTTTAGTGCATCGTGCAGGCAATTAACGTGTATTCTGGTAAATAGGTATGTGGTAAAACTGAAAACCTGTTTTTTTGAAGTCGGTTAAAATACCTTGAGGTATCCCCGTTTTAACAAAATACGAATCATCTAAATCGGTTTATAAACAAAGGAGTTATGCCTAAAGATACGTAATAAATTCACATAAAGTGGTAAGGAAAACGACAGTATTTTCAAGATTTCCTGAAAACTACTGAACAAATTTCAAAATTTCATGTAGGTATAACGTTTGAATCATTTCAACCGATCCATCCGTCTTCTAGTATTCGGCGGACATACACAAAAAAAAACATACATACAGACGAATAGAGAACCTCTTCCTTTTTACCACACTTTTATTAGCTTCACATGTAACTAAGTCACAATGTAAGTAAATCTTGGAATTCAATTTTAACCTACTTCTAATTTTCGTATTGATTTGAAACTTTGCAAGTCAATATGAATCCGATGACAATACAATAATTTGCTACCATCGAGCTGATCTGATGATGGAGTCAAGAGGTTGGCAATAGAACTCTTTAATGGGTGCTAGGAAACCCCTCGAGCTTAGGCTCATTTGGTTTGTTCTGATTATACCTATTCGCTACTCTTGATGGTGAGGGTCTGATGATGGAGCAGGGAGGAAGCCAGTGGCACTCCGTAATGACCAATAGGAAACACCTGGAGTTCTGGTTCATTTGTTTCGTTCAGATGAGACCTATTCGCTACACTTGGTGGTAAGGGTCTCATGATGGAGCAGGAAGGAAGCCAACGACACTCCTTAATGACTAATAGGAAACCCCTCGAGTTTGGGTTCATTTGTTTCGTTCTGATGAGACCTATTCGCTACACTTGGTGGTGAGGGTCTGATGATGGAGCAGGGCGGAAGTCAGTGGCACTCCTTAATGACCACTAGGAAACCATTCGAGTTTGGGCTCATTTGTTTCGTTCTGATGAGACCTATTCGCTACACTTGGTAGTGAGGGTCTGATGATGGAGCAGGAAGGAAGTCAGTGGCACTCCTTAATGACCACTAGGAAACCATTCGAGTTTGGGCTCATTTGTTTCGTTCAATGTTTAAGGGGTGGGCAGACACATGAATGGACTGTAAAATCTATTACCATCCATCCATGACTTGCCAAAAAGTAAAAAATAAATATGTAGTTTAAAAAACTAATAAAACCCACTTTTATAGGAACAGACTAAAAAGTTCAAAATAACCCTTTATAGATTCAGTAAGCGAAATTTAAAAGCGTGGTGCGGCCTTTGCAAAGCATGCACTACAAGTACTTAATATTGACAACGCTAGTATTTAAGTCTAAGTACTTACTTAATTTAAATTATATAGTCTATTTTGAGAACTAATTTCGTATTGCAAGTGGTTCCACTGTCACGGATGTCACCGGATCAGACAGAATTGTGGGACTACAGGTTTGCGTGAAGTGTGCGTCGTTATGTCATTACGGCAATACGAAGTCAAACGTCAAGACGCAAACGTGATCAAGACGCGCTGCATAGAATTACGGCGATGGGCCACTGTGAACTCGCGAGCACTCCGCGAATCAAAAATCACTTAAAATTCAATTAAAAATGAAATATTAAAATAATTAAATTTATGACGGCCGGAATCCCACGGCTATTCAAAGACAATTATTTTCATATGTTTTTCATTAACTAAAACCAAGTAGGTATACTGCAAGTAATATGATATTTGAATTATTATTAGACGGATGTTTGGAATTTTATTTGACACAGTAAAGTATCACTAATGGAAAATGTAACGGCCGGAAGCACTAGATAAAAAACTGTAAAATAACATATATTTTTTCCATATTTTGAGTACTTGTGGTTTGCGAGTAATCCATATTTTAAAACACCCTATTTTCGGGAATCATCGCCTTAACAAAGTTCCAACCTTGCCTGATAAATAAATAATGATTATGTTTGATTTTCTATACTAATATTTTAAGGAGGAACGATTTTATTTTATGTTTGTTTGTTTGTAATGAAAACTACTAGACCGATTTTAAAAATTCTTTCACAATTAGAAAGTTACTTTCTTCCTGAATGATATATAGGATATATATCATTCAGATATAATAGGACATATATCAGGATATATATCACATATATCATTCCCGTTCCCGTGTGAATATCTCGATAATTACACGGGAACGGGTACCACATAGGTAAAACTACGGGGATCCATTAGTATGGAAATAAAGTGAAAAAACCTATAAAAGAAAATAAGCAACTGTTTCAAACATAAATCATTATGAACCAATTATTAGTATTGCTACATTCCCTCTCAGAGTGTAGCCTATATGCTACACAGGCAAGATAATAATATGGAAGTTTAGTTTATAATACTCAGCAAAACCCAGGCTCGATAAGTACTTACCTATCTATACAAATAAATAAAATTGGAATTTCTGTTTGTATTGTAATATTAAAATAACCGCTTTTTACTACATGCATAATAATATGTAATTTTTTTTAAATTTTTGTCAGTCTGTTTGTTCTGGCTAATCTCTGAAACGGATTTTGAAGGGACTTTCACTGGCAGGTAGCTGATGTAATGAGGAGTAACTTATGCTACTTTTTATCCCGATATTCCCAAGGGAACGAGAACCACGCAGGTAAAACCGCGGGCGGCCGCTAGTACTGAATAAAATTGACCTTGTAGCCCGCGCCATCCCAGTAATTGACCCTTTGTGGATCAATCCGATAACAAGACAGACTAACCGTTTTATATGCTTGTTCCTATTTATCGACAAACGTCACGTCGGTCGCCAGCAAACGCCAGTAATGAACCGTGGCATATGGTTATAAGCGATCGTCAACAATTGAGATTTCAATCTATTTATTCAAATTAAGTTAGTAGATGACTGGCAGCTGTATTTTAGATAGCTCGGATAATGAAACACACGTAATTGTTTTCGTTGATACAAGTTTTACTTGAAGAAAGAGTTAAGTTCGAAAAAGTTCAACTGATGCTAAAACGACGTTTGAATAACCACTTGAATGTTTAGATTAGCTAAACTTTACGTATACCTTGTAGTAGTTTGTTTCATTGATTCAAATTAATGTAATATTATATAACACAATTAATTGCGGAGGATGCGGAGGAGGAGGAAACAACTCTGGTTTTTGAAAAAGTAGGCAGGAACAGAATCATTGTTTGATTGCATACTACTAAAACAAATTGCAAATTGTGATAAAATACTTTTCATCAGATCTAATAGCGTCGCTTTTCCACTGTATTTAGAAAGCAGAATTGATCGATTCTCAAATGGCTGTAAGGAATGCAATCGACTAACGATACGGGGCGGCGCCGAGCATTACATAAAGCTACGCTATGTTTACGAAACAGTCAGCTCAAATCATTTTTCCGATATTTACCTATCAATTTCCAGTTTCCATTACGCAGTGGTTTCTCCAGATATGATACCGCCAGTGATTTATGCGAAGTTAGGAAGTCGTTAATCATGCGTTGTCAATTGGAAAGCGACCCATTTCGCGCCGATTGTTTGGTTTTATTCTCACAGTTTACAGAGCGGTGATTGTACAGTTTTTCGATCGTTTTTCCATGGTAGGAAAATATAAATAGATTGTTTTCTGGTTGAAAAATGGAAAATGAAGTATTTAGAAAAAATCGACCCGTCTCACAACCAGCTCCGATGGGACTCGAACCCACGACCTTTCGCTATCCGGGCGACTGCTCTAACCACTGAGCTACGGAGTCGTTACGAGAAGCGTCGAATTTACCAAATGCTTCTTACACGCTGTATAGCCAGCGTTAATTTCATCAATGTGAACATATTACTACCCCCACGCGCGAAAGAAATACCTTTCCAGATATTTGACAATCGCTAAAAAGAAATTACTATGGCAAGTTATTTAAATTTTTACTTTTTGCATTCACAATGCAATTTTTATGGTTGAAAAATGGAAAGTGAAGTATTTAGAAAAAATCGACCCGTCTCACAATCAGCTCCGATGGGACTCGACAAGGTGTAGATAGTGCCACTGACTTTGTATTTGCATGTAGGTATGAACCGTTAATGCATTTGCTTTTCCCTTGAGGCGTGCGGGCGGTGCATCTTGCATGTTTAGCGGAAGTAAGCTAACTGTCATGTTCTACATTTTTATATGGACTTCAACGCAAAGTGGCTAACGGGTGGTATGAAATGTACTTAAAAAGTAATTGCGCGCGTACCTATTATTTATTCACACTAATTACACATATATCATCTTGTTATTCTATTAATACATACATACATATAAATACATTGAAGGGTTTGCTTACGTCACTGAAAATTGTGGTTTCAATATGCCAGTTTGTAACGAGGGTTTCAATTTTGCTTCGAAATACTTAACTATGTACAATCAATTATTTTCAAATAGGAATAGATAATCTAACTATAATTCAATTCAACGATACTCTCAACACTTATAATAATAAATGACATACCGAAGAGATCTAGCAAAATATGACTGAATATTAGTTTTATTACCTACGACAAATCTTGATACTGACTGCTCATACATCGTAGAAATAGCAATAAATCTAAATAAAACTTTTGACGAGAATTACATTCAATTTGAAATTACCTCTCAGACGAGATCCAGCGACGCGGTACAAGATCAGATCGAAGCAAGGAGCAATCGGTTCCCTGCAAATTTATTGGCGACCGACCGTTCTCCTTCCGACCGTGAATTTTATTGTTTCCCACAAGATTTCGCACGAAGTTTTGTGTTCACACGTACGGGGGGTGAAGTTCGTAGCCGATATTAATCTTGTAGCTGAAAGTTACACCGCGAGCCGTGCTAAACGTAGGTTAAGCATTATACGTGATAACTGCTACGTGTGAGCTCTTCTCTATATTAATAACGTTGAAAATGGTGGAATATCGCCATTTTATTATTTATTTTAACAGGTGTTTAGTAACGTTGATGGTGTTTGCTAATTAATATGCGACTTTATATTATTGTTGGCGAACACTACATTTTATGTGTAAAAAGATTTGTTGTAAAAATTTTCAGTTGTTAAGTGTTCTTTTTGTTGCATTGTATAATTTTGTCTTTCAAAAAACAACCTATAATCATTTATATTATTAAATGTAGATTGTAGGTATATTTTTACCTTGTCTCTCTACATATTTCACTTTGTGAATTTCATAGCAGAGTTTGGTCTTATTGGGTCAAGCAAGGGATACACTTCAATTCTCAGGTGGTTCAAGTTTGTCACTTTTCCTCTGTTTGGAGGGTACATCCGTTGAAATTTGGTTAATGGACTTCGGATTTTGAGAAGGGGATAATCGCAGAGCTACGGGGAGCAAATGTGATTTATGGCTGCTCTATGAATAATACATCCCATGTGACTCGGCTGGATCCGTCATTAGCCTGTGTACTGAGGAAATGTCACTTACAGCGTGCATTGAAATTGTTTTTGCTACTTCATTGTTATTGTTTCCTATATTCCTATACTTAGGTTGACTTTGGGAAGTACGAGTAAGTATAATAAATCGTTGAGATATGAAAGATCAGTGTGATGTTTTGTGATATGTTAGTCTTTTGTGTGACTATGGCATTATACAATTTTATTTTTAATCAGGTCCAGCTGTTTATACCTAAGTAAATTCAGCGTGTGCTGTAGCACTAATAAGTACTGCTAAGTTTCATGGTTTTGACTGAATTTATTGATATTCAGATTTATCCTCCTTACGATTAGTTCTTGTGATAATAATAAATCTGTGGAAAATCGTTCTAATATCTGCCATAATAAACTAGATTGAGGAACCCCCTAACTACGACAAACCCGACACAAGTAAGCTGTTTGAGAGTTAGTGCAAGCCCAGTGCGCTAAAAGTAGCAGCGCTCATAAAATACTTAGGCGGAGTGCAGTGCTTGTGCGGTTCCCGTATCTTGTCAGTTAAAAAGTCTTGAATGGGTGGTAGAAAAATATTGACGATTCATTAGTATATGTTTTATTATGTCTATGTGAATAAATACATATTTGATTTGATTTGATTATCGCCCGTGGTGTAATTCTAGTTGCACAGCACTCCCTAAATTCTGGCTGTAATTGCCTACAAGTTTAAGAATAGTCATCAAAATGTAATTAAAAGAACCACCAGCACTTGAAATATCATTTATAAACTTCATTTATCTCTTAACTACGACAAATCCGCCACAAGTAATAAGCCGTTTGAGAGTTGGTGCAAGCTTAGTGCGCTAAAAGTATCAGGCGGTCATAAAATAGACGGAGCACAGTGCACGTGCAACCGAAGACCATTAGTTCCCGTATCGCTCGTGGTGTAAATCTAGTTGCACGGTACGCCCTAAATTCGGTCTGTAATTGGCCTTTGTACAAAACGGTACAATTATTGTGAAACGCGATTCTGCTCGAACACCTACGTGGTAGTTTCTCTTGATAGTTAGTTGAGCTTATAGTGGATTATGAGCTGTATCTGATTACTGGTTCAAGGAAGTTTTGAAAACAACCAAGTATAAGAAATCTTAGATTAAGTGTAAGTACTTTCATAACAAAAATAATAGTATCTACATTGTGTGTACGTTATTAATAATGTTGTGAATTACGAATACGAAATGGAAAATATTCACACAGTTACACATTAGTGTTATGAAATAACAAACAGCAATATCTACTTCTTTATTCTTGTGTTTAAAATAATGTGTTTCATAATGATAATAATATGTAATGCTATTGCACCTATGTGATAATATAATAACACGTATCTTCACTAGCGTGTGTTAGGCAATTCTTATAGTTTGAGTAATAAACAACATGTAACATAACAATATGTAACATAAAGTAGAAGAATATCATAAACTATCACAATTTACTAATCTCCTCGTGATCAAGATATTTTGCATCACATAAACAAGAAAAAGACAGATCAAAAGAACTGTTGAACAGAATTTTGGTAGGGTAGCACTTAGCCCAATAGGAATAGGATGGCAATAGAAAATATAGAAAATATGTGAATTTATGAAACTGTCCTTTGTCCATTGTCCTTCGACGAAATTGAAGGACAATGTCTAAGAAGAATAATGTATGTAAATTATGTTCACGATCACGATCATCACCCTCATATAGAATATTATATAAATAAATAAGATAAGACCTTATTAACTATTTTAAACAAAACTGGAAAACTATAAAAAAGTAAGGCCTAGTTAAGTATTGATAATGATAATGTCATAGTCTACTTTGTTCATTCAAGCAAAGCGGCTATTAAAGCCCTCGAGAGATCAGGCATCAAAAGGAGTGCAAGTTTGCATCCCGCCGGACGGAAGAGGCACCGTTTGAAAACAATCCCACGGTCGAATGCACATTGATAACCTTGCCCCTCCACGGTCCGATTCCCAAATATGGCTGCCTCAAGTAGACACCTGCCTATGTCAATTTTAAAATCTAGAGAAATCCATTTCTCTTCTATGCGATATTATTTTTGATGGAATTCTAGAACAACTTTCTTTTTAGTGCTTTGTTTAACCCGTCTACAAATAACTTAAATGTCGGACCCGACACATCTGACATCGTCATGTCCTGTCTTAACCATGATGTTCTTCGAGCAACGCGGGTCTTCCGCCCCGGACGGAAGGCCCGCGTTGCTCGAAGATGATGTTTCATTCGAATTGTTATCACCGACCAAGAATTGATTTTTTTTTAATTATTGATGCATCTGTTTTAAAAGACGATATCTCCAGCACGCATTCTGTCAATCGCGCCGACTGTCACACAACTGACCGTTATGAAAAAAGCCTTTAGGATCCGCGCATTTTTTCTTTCATAGGTAAGATCCTTCTCCGGGCACAAATAAAAAAAAAACAATTAGGTAACGAAATCGGTCCAGCCTTTTAGACGTGATGCCGTGACTAAGTTAAAAGGGTTACCTGCTGTTCAAATCTATATTTAGTTTATTTAGAGTGCGTTGATAACTTTAATAGAAATGCCTAGTAGTGTAATAGGCTATTACAGTTCAAGACGGCACACAGTGTCGCGAGTCTTTATCATAAATGCATTTTACGAAGATTTTAACAGCTTACTTTATAATATGGCAACATAATCTTGAATAAATTGTCCAAACAATAACTATTTGGTAATTGAAGAGACAGTAAAATATTACATTCTTGATAATGAAACAGATGGAACATCTTCAGATATACAACCAAAACCAGTGGAAGACAAAACCAGTTTTTCTGATATTAAAATTTTGCTTCGAAATAACGTCGCGTTTTGGACTTAGTGCAATCCCGGAGCACCAGTGAACTAGAATTTGCGGCTAATTGGTCATCTGACAAGTTACATGACACAGATGATTCGTCTTTGTTGTCACCTTTTGTTTGACGCATTAGTCTTGTATATAATATGTCGCAGGGATTTTGTCAAAGTCGTTATATTATAATTCCACTCAGCGAAGCGATTGCCTTAAATTTCGTGGTTATTTTTTTTTGAGAAACAATCCATAAGTTAAGTTGTATTGATACAAAAAAAAATAACCACGAAATTTCGATCGATCGCGAAGCGCAGCGAAGCGATCGCCTTAAATTTCTAACCTATCACGTGTTCTATATGAATTCCGAGGCGCGCAGCCGTGTGCATACTGTCTTGTACCTACTGTCTATTCATAATATCGCGAGAAATTATAATTTTACTAGTGGAATTATAATATCACGACTTTGACAAAATCCCTGCGACATATATAAAGATCTTGATTTATCATATCAAAATAAAATAGGCTCAATTCGCTGTATCCCAATACATTTCCAAGTTATAACAATATAATGAAAGTAAGAGATACCTCCTACCTACCACAATCTTCTTCTTCTAATTCAAACTTCAGAACCCTTAATATCAACAATTAGATCGGGAAACAAAAATAAAAAGCTATTTTAGACCCTCTTCTAATTTTTTGACAAAGAATAATGTATTGTAATAAAACATGCATTATGATTATCTGTTTTGTACTATTTTATTATAAAAATAATAATTCTTAAAATTTAGAATTATGTTAAGTTTTAGTATGGACTCGCGACACTGTGCGGCACTTGGAAACCAAATGGCTTATTTATCGATAGTAGAAAGGTCTACTATCGATATATAATTATGAAGGAATCTATAAAGCACATTATTAAATTTCTGAAATCCTAGTACAAATTGAATACGTAGGCATGAATTGAAATGACGATCTTCTTTAACTGTCAACTTATGTTTGACAGTCTTCTTTATATGCACAATAATATTTATCTCGATGTGCGCAGATGTAACTAATATGACAAGAAATTAGTACCAACTAATTTGTTAAAACTTGGGAAAAGTGTAGGCCCAAAGCCTAGTCAAGCGTTATTTTAGACGTAAAGAGATTGGTCAACTTGGCCACTCAGAAATAGCATCGCCGCAGAAATGCAATCTTGCGGTTGCAATATGTCAAGGAATTTGTCCCTGTTTGTTATTTCAGACGGTATTTTATTTTGTTGACGACATATGTATATATAATAAATATAGTTACCTACATAGCTAAAAGCACTCACACTGTTCAGCGAAATATTTACTTAACATTAAGATAAATGTAAAAATGTGATAGTAAAAAACCACGAGCCCTTTAAATAGCTTATATACAAAATTGCATTGTAAGTGCATAAAAATAGTTTAAAATCAATAATTCAAGACATTCGAGATGTTTTGTTTACAAGATTAATTGGAGTTTTAGGATCATTGTTCAGCTTATTAGGGGCGGCCGCCGCCGCCGTCGCCGTGCCGCCGACGCCGACTGGAGACGATAATAATGGGATAATAAAATCAAATATCGTATATCTGATAACGATCCTAGTCTGCATAAAAAACAGTAAAAATCAATAATTTCAATACCTAAATCACAAAAAATATTAAAATATTTTTTCATTTCTAACTTATACTTATCCAGATAATAGGTATGAAATTACCTTACTTACCTTAAATTACCTATGAAATTGCCGTTTTGTATGGAGATTTCTGTAATTATTTTTTTTCCATACTAACGTTTTTGTTATTATTTAACGACTAATATTATGTAAATTTACAAAATTTTACACACGTATTTATGGACATTTTAACTACTAAATGACACATTCGTTAAGAGAAAAAATTTTTTTTTTCACTAAGTTACAACTAATAAAGTACGAAATTCTGGAAACAAAAATAGTCGTAACTTTCGGAATAAGTTTTTTCTATGTAAATAATCAAATATCGTGGTTATTAAATTATCAAAAGTTGCTCGATACGGTCTTAATGTAACGCAATATTAAAGAAATTATATATTTCTAATATTATAAAAGTTGTTAAGTTATATGTACAAAAGAAAAAAACGGCAATTTCATATGTAAAGACCTATTATATTTAGCACTATAAAGTGTAAGGACTATTCTTGGCAATTGCTTGCTTAATGGCGCGCCTCGAATCCCAAACTTTACCTACAGATTTCAGATACCGGTGTGTGAACTTAGGGCAGGCACGGATTTGAGAAGTACCTCTCTTTGAAGGTAGGACTTTTAGTATAAAAAAAAAACAATTTGAAATGTGATTTTTGAATATTTAAAAGTAATTCCAAACAAATTGATCAAACTTTTTTATTCACCACTTCACGAATCTGAAGACGCTACTCGGAAAAAGTATGGACTTTTTGATTTAAAACTATAGGATGGTTACAGTTGTTACAAATCTGGTAATAAGATATATATTTCTTCATACCTTTATCTAGATTCGTATAGTTTCAAAAACACTTTGTGATTTTGCCTCGACACTTTTTCTTTTCGAAAAGACCTCTAAAAATACGAAAATTCAAGATTATTCTTAAATGGGGTTACTTACACTATTGGAAATTGGTTTAATTAGTGGACACCAATAATATTTAGGATCGTATAGAAGCATTTTTTTTTAAATCACTGTAGTTTTTTAATAATAAGTGATTTTGTGTTTTTTTGCCTAATCTGCAAAATCGGTCTCGCTCCCGCGCGCGTCGTTTTCTCATTGCTATCTCGCTTCAGCATAATTTTTTCGAGTATCGCCTAAGGTCTTGCTGTACCTACGCTTAGATCTTTTAATGTGGTAGTCATTAATAGACAGACAAAGTTATTTAAAGGTGCGTCCACACTTGTAACATTTTGGCGTGTCCGAACACCGTGTCTTTATAATACATTGTCTCTTTGATACAGTTTACCACAGCGCATGCCCAACTAAAAACAAGCGATGCATGATAAAGACACGGTGTTCGGACACCGTATATTATATAAAAATATATCGATGTCGTTTGAAGAGTTTTTTTTTATTTTTGTTTTATTCTTTATATCTTTTTTGTATACTGACTCAAATGATTCCATAAATAATTTTACTTTTGATATTCATATATTCATAAAGTCTATGTTAAACATAAGAATTTCTATAATAGCTCCATCAATAACGGTATTACGTAACGTAAAGGATAGCAGCATAAGAGCCGCAATATAAACTGAAAGATATCGCCAATTCCGAATCCATTCCGTTAAAACTACGCTTGGTTGGATTACAGGGAAGCCCATTCATTTGATAGGCGAGTCGTTTATTTTGTTCTATTCACCTTAACGTTGGATACGGCACTGGCGATAAAAGGATGCAAAAATTTGTCGAGTCGAAGTAATAAATATTCGAAAGCGACACTCGGGTCCCGCCATTTTCCTGTTGACAAAATCGTGGCCACAATACATTCAAACTTTTGGACAACTTGCATTGTTTATGGGCTCTCCGAAAATTGTTAAGTGACGCTTTCTGTGTACCCTTTTAATTCAATTAGCTAGTAGTTAGCCTAATGGACGCGGCTATAGCATTTGGGTTCGAGTATCATTTATCAGTTTGTCAGTTGCTCATTAAATATTGAACTTGAAATCTAGTTAACAGCACTCGCACAGGCCCTGCAAGAATACCAGCGTTGTTGCAGGGTGGCCTTCTTCAACCAAAAACAACATTTTGCTGAATCAGGGTCTTGATTGGCCCTGATTGGCCCATCACAAAGTTGTCCTAATATTTTTAAATTTTAATTGTACCTATTTATTGTACCTAATTGTTTGCAAGTTGTAAATTTTAAGTTTTTTTATAATGTATTTTTTTATATATATTATGTATATTGCGTAATAGTACACCAGGCCAGGCACTGATGTACTAGAGTATTTTTTTAAATATTACTACTTCTTCTTTAGATCGCATTGATTTACAATTACTATATTAATTTGCTGTTCCTTCTGAGCCCGCGTGGTGAGTCATGTCCCGTTCTTCTTATCCATCCACAAGGTAGGCCAGTGCCCCAGCAGTGGGGATATTAAACGGCTGATGATGATGTTCATTCAGCTTCTGTCATCTTTGAATTGAGAAAATGAGTTTTTATATTTTAAGCAGCAGCATCTAGATGTGGAGACATGTAATAATATAATAATATTAATAAAAAAAAACACGATCACACACATTGTCTAATTCCAAACTAAGCTGCTTAAAGTAACACAGGAAGCATTTTAACAAATGAATAGCAAACTCTTTTATTCCTTAAGGTCCGTTTAAAGTCGTATATAAGTTTAAATATCATCTTGACGCTTTATATTGGCATATCAAAACCATTGTGATGCTTTAAACTGTATAATGGCATATAATAGTGGCATATAAAAATCCTTTTGTAAAGCCTTAAGTTTTAGTGCAGCAAACTATTGAGCAGCTGTACAGCTTTCAGCTATTTTAAGTGCATTTGGAACTATAATAGCAATATTAAGAAGTTAATGAATGCCTAATGTTGTTTAATAGCATAAACACAAATCATTATAATGCCACGTAAATCTACTATAAAGCTTTCAGTTGTTTAAAGTGCCTTAGGTTTTACAATAGCATTTGTAAGTAGATGGATGATGCCTAATGCTGCTTAATAGCATCAACTTATACCATTATAATGCACCGTACATCCATTGTACAGCTTTGGGCCGTTTTTAGTGCCTTTTGTTTTATAATAGCACTTTTGAGTGGTACGTTAAAGTCTAATACTGCTGAACAGCATAAATATGAACCAATTTAATGCTTGCATGTTTTAAGATCACCTGAGTTCTGCTGTATAGCTTACAGTCCTTTAATCAAATACACGTGAATTTTTGTAATGCTTAAAGCTGTATTAACATTAATTTTACTGTATTTATACTGAAGGCGGCATTAATTAGCCCTTTTAAGGCCTCACCAGGCTGCTATAGACCGACACCATTTTGTAAATATATTATAACCTAAAAATAATTTCATTCGGACCTTTTTATGAAAACAATAGACCATAATAATAACGATACTACTTAATTTAATAATACCGAACCCATGCTATTATGTTAATTATGCAAACTTCATGTTTTACTAGGAATACACAATTTTTTTGGTTATTTCACACATATCGCTATACAACATTTTATATCTAAACCACAAAATATTGGAAGCGCGTGAAAATTTTCAATGAAACTCATATAGACATTCACAGTAAACTTCATTGCGCAGTAATAATTGAATAACAAAAGAGTCAAAAACTTAATACCAGTTATTTAAATTGTGTTATGATAAAAACAAATATGGTGTCACTTGCTCAGTTTTGACCATCTTCATTCATATTATATTGCGAGACAAAGTAGTTAAATTACAACGTAGATTGTATTTTATAACACTTGGTCCTGGTAATAGAGATGTTTTTGCAATGATGTAAGGAAAATTTAAATAACTACTATAATTCTTTTAGCACATTCTAGTGCTAGTCTAATGCGTTTGCAGCGCAAATATTGCCAGTTTAATGCTTCTGTAATGCGATTGGCTATTTCATTGTCCTTAATAATGCTTTCTTAATGCGATTGGCAATTTTATTGACCATATTAATGCTTCTTTAATGCGATTGACACATTATTTGACGACAATAATGCTAATATAATGCGTCTGTAATCCTATTAAACGACTACTGTAAGATTTAAAGCCGTATAATTTGTGCCCAAATCAGCATTACAGTAGCCGTATTTACGTTTATAATGCTACTGTAATGCTACTCCAAAAATGCTTAAAGGATATAGAAATGCTGTAAGTCGGCCGATATACTGCTTTGATGTGTTACTACATGTGTTATGGAAACAACGAGACGAGAAAATATTTAAAGTTCGTTTATACTTTCTTCAAAGGTAGCGGCTTAAAAACCGTGGTCGTCGGTTAATAATTTGATTTTTTAATGTACGAAGCTTACAGAACTGTCGCTTTACCCAAAATACGAGTAGGTATAAGTAAATCCACTGATATTTTATGCGAGTTGATATAACAAACATGCTGTTCAGAAAGTGCAATCGATTATGGCCACGGAAATGAAAAAAAAGTGCTGCAGCGGAAGTTTGGTGAACCGCGAAAAGCTTATTTATTTATCACTAGCTTTCCGCCCGCGGCTTCGCCCGCGTGGACTATTACATAGGCTACTTTTTATCCCGGAAAAACATCACATTCGTGCGGGATAACGTCATGTAGTCCACGCGGGCGAAGCCGCGGGCGGAAAGCTAGTTAAGTATATATTAAAACCTTCCTCAAGAGCTACGCTACCTATTAGTGAAAACCGCATGAAAATTCGTTGCGAACCTAGTTTTAAAGATTTAAGCATATATAGGGACAGACAGACGGAAAGCGACTTTGTTTTTTACTATGTAGTGAGTGAAGTAGGATGATAAGAGGATTTATTTCTTACCAGCTTTCCGCTCGCGGTTTCGTCCACGTGGACTAAACGACGTTATCACGCGGAAATGTGATATTTTTCCGGAACAGAAAGTAGCCTATGTTCCTCTCCAGGCTACAAAGTATCTGTGCCCAAATTTCAGCCAAATCCATTCAGCCGCTTTGGCGTGATTGAGTAACAAACATACAAACATCCAAACATCTAAACTTTCACATTTATAATATTACTAGCTGTGCCCGCGACTTCGTTCGCGTGGAATAGTGACTTTCGGAAGCATTTTTATTTTTTTTTAGCTAATAAGGTTTTTCGTTTTTTGTGTATTTATTTTATATATATTAGTTAAGCACTATGATACATAATAACACATTAAAAAAATATTTTATATAGCCTTCCGCCCGCGGTTTCGCCCGCCTGTACTACACGACGTTATCTCGAGGGAAAGTTATATTTTCCCGGGATATCAATTAGTCTTTGTCACTCTCTAGCTCATAAAATATCCACATACTAAAAAAACACGCCGATCCGTTGCTCCGTTTTGACGTGAAAGACGGATATACAAACAATACAATACAAACAGTATGTCAAAAGAAAGAACTTATCTCGCTGAACAACTTCTCTTAAGTTGCTATCTCATATAGTTTAAACTGGCTGCTAGGGTTCCACATCAGCTGGCCTAGCATAAATGGCTTTTATCATGCGATATGATATAGCACGTCATGCTGTCGTGCTTACCTACCCCACTAAGGTGGAAGCAAGACAGCAAGACATGCTATATCATATCGCGTGATATAATGATGGTAATGCTAGCCAGGCAGGTGTACCAAGACCTTCAAACTTTGTACGTCAATAGAAAATGCTCATCACATTTAACAATTTTCCATAAGACGGTATTTTTATATCTCTCATAGTTTGGCTGGACTGCTATGGTTCCACATCAGCCATTTCGATCTTCTAAATAAATTATAGCCTACCTATAAGTTGGCGACAACTAATAGCTATATTACAAAAAAAGTTTCATTAAAATCCGTTCAGTAGTTTTTGCCTGAAACGTGGACAACAGACAGACAGACAAAAAATTCAAAAACTATATTTTTGGTATCTATTCCGTTTAAGAAGACCCTTGGTGGTATTTTTTTCTATTTCTTTTCAATGTATACAGCCCCTGTACCGGCAAAAAAAAAAATGGATATGGACATGGGCTTCAGTTGACATTTGATGCCCATATTTTGTGCTTTTAAGGGCATAATATGGGTTTCAAATGTCAAATGAAGCCCATGTCCATACCCATAATTTTTAGCCGGTAGCCCCCTGAATAGAGTCGCATACAGTTTTATAATAAGTAAGTATTAATTATTTTATTTATTTACTTAATATACACGGTAATTTTTTTATCACCCCGGATAAAATTAAAAGGATTATTCTGCTCATGAAAACAAACAATTTTTATTATTTGACTAACACTAAAATCGCAAAAAAACAGCTATGCCAAACAAAAGTGCAAAAATATTTAATCAAAATGTATGGAACAGCTGATATTTTTTCGCGATTTCAGTGTTGGTCCAATAATAAAAGTTGTTGTTTTCATGAGTAAAATAATCCCTAAAATATCCGGGGTGATAAAAAAATACCGTGTATATTACATAAACAGTACCTACGTATTAACACATTAAAATTTATATCACATAGCCTTCCGCCCGCGGTTATGCCGCGTGTACTACACGACGTTTTTCCGAGGGAACGTGATATTTTTCCGGGATAAAATTAGCCTATGGGACTCTCTAGCTCCTAAACTATCCACATACTAAAAAAAACAGGTCGATCCGTTGCTCCGTTTTGACGTGAAAGACGGACATACAAACAAACACACTTTCACATTTATAATATTAGTATATATTGTATGTCAAAAGAAAATACTTATCACGCTGAACAACTTCTCTTAAGATGCTGTATTTGTATCTCTTATAGTTAAGCTGGGCTGCAAGGGTTCCAAATCAGGAGTACCAGACCTTCGATATTTTTCCGTCAATAGAAAATGTCCATGACGTTAAACAACTTTTCTTAAGACGCTATGGTTGTATCTCATATAGTTTAATCTGGCTGCTAGGGTTCCACATCAGGTGTACCAGACCTTCAAACTTTGTACGTCAATAGAAAGTGCTCATCACGTTTAACAATTTTCCTTAAAACGATATTTTTATATCTCTCATAGTTTGGCTGGACTGCTATAGTTCCACATCAGAAATTGCGATCCTCAAAATAAATTATAGCTATATGTTGGCAAGGACCAATAGCTGTATAACAAAAAACTTTCATCAAAATCCGTTCCGTAAACTTTTTTGCCGACGTCATCACACGAAAAAATTCATCCCCTGTTTTCACCCTCCTTAGGGTAGTTTTTTTTACAAACTTTGAATGTCGTATTTATTTATCTAATCAAAAGCCTATAAAATAATTATGAAGCTTCTAGCTTTAAAACTGACGTAATTTCCATACAAACTTTCAAATCCTATTTCAACCCCTTACAGCCCTTTGTTCACATACTTAAGTTCAGGATACTTAAGTTGATAATACCACCAAATGTAAAATCCTCTTATAAAAATGAATACGAATTATTCAAGTATTGCAAAACTTTACCAGTACATAAAAAAGTCAATTTCTACATTTTAAAAGATCAATTTTTTAGTGAACAATTTCAAAATAAAGTAAATCACCCTGTATGCTATCACACGTCGAGTTGCACAGCAAAAACTTATCACTGTATCGGCACGCAACTACTACGGTGAACGGACGAGCGCATGCCTAATCCCTAGGCTAATCAATTCTTTACCCACCGCCACGCGTAATGCTATTACGAAAAAAAACATAAAACCTAAACTAAAAGAATATTTTTTGTCAATATTAAATTGAAATGATCAACCATATTAAATTAAATTGTAATTCTAATTACTGTCAGAACCATGTTCAAGTTCCTAATTTATGTTTAATTAGAATAATTAATATAAGGCAAATCAACACACAATTATTTGTCTACGTGTATGAATCCTCCAAGTACTATACACAAACTCTAGAGGTTTAAATAGTACTTTTTTGTAAAATATAAAATGTATTACACTGTTTCTGATAATAAATAAATAATAATAATAATAACATAAAAAAGTAAATAAATAAATATTTTCTTACAATCACACCAATTATCTAAGCCCGTAGTTAATTTCTTAAGAAACTGTGTCTACGTGAACTAGATAACGGATAAATATATACTTATATACTATTTGTTTGTAAATACATACTTAATATACATAGGAAACACCCAGACCAAGACAAATAGACATGTTCATGCACACAAATATTTGTCTTGTTCGGGAATCGAACCCGAGACCTCTGGCGCAGAAGGCAGGTAGTTTACCCCTGCGCCAAATCGGTCGTATAAAAAAGTAGCCTATGTCCTTTCTCAGGCTCTAGACTATCTCTGTACCAATTTTTATTCAAATCGGTTCCGTAGTTTAGGCGTGATTGTGTAACACACAGACAGACAGATTCGCATTTTCGCATTTATAATATAAAAAGTAAGGATTATAGTATATATTATATTATATTATAAATTATAAATATAAATTATAAATTATGATTATAATTAAGTAAGATAATTTCATAATGTGGGTGCAGAAGGTGCAGACCAATCATGAATATTAGTGGCCACCCGGTTTCAGCCGCATAGTATCCCTTCCCGTGGGAATATCAGGACAAAAATTGGCTAAAACTGATTTTAATTTATTATTTAATACAATTTGTCATTAAACTATGTGAATTATCTTATCTTTACTTTTTAAATGTTCAAACTGATAGCAGAACCAGAATCAATTCTAGGTCTAAAACTTGCTTGCAACATTGTTAAAACTGTACTTATATATTGTAGAGATATATTTTTAGAGATTTTGTACGTCAGAGCCTTTCATAAATAAGGGATTTACGAGATAGAAAGATCAATAAGTGCTTTTGATTTCTTTACCTTTGGGCGGGTGATGGATTATGACGTATAGTGTACTGATTCTCACCCACTGAATTTAATAGAGAAACTTCCTATTTTCAAAACGCTTTACTCATTTTGTAGTTATAGAATGGTTAAAACATTATTTTTATAAAAAAACAACTCTGCAACAATACCTACGTAAGTAATTCTAATAGTAATGAACTAAAATATCTAAGAACAAAAATAAAATAGGTACTTATAATTAATTCTCATAAGGTTCAGTAGCTTTTTTAGTAGTTAAATTATTTCTATAAATCTTTTACTTAATTAAAATTTGAGGTGCACACAGCAGTTTGTAACATTATAGAATGTTATCGTGTTACACAATGTTATAAATAACGTTATACCTAACCCGGTGTGTGAGAGCACGTTTATTTAGGTACACACTCGTATCTTTGACTAAACATCTCTGAAATACCTGAATAAAAGTAGATCAGCCTTTGCGGAGTACATAACTTGCAGTTTATCGGTGAAACTCCTTTGACATAATACCTACCTACGGTTTCCTAAGAACTTGGCCAGAACGGGTGACCTCCCCGCGATTTCACCGCGAATTGGTATATTCCGACGTTCATCATTAAACTGAAAATTGTATTCAATCTTTGAAAATGTAATCTATTGAATTTTACTTTGTACCTTTTTGTTCGACTGCCTCCATCAAAAACACGGAATATAATTTGAGACGGATATTGTTCGGACACAAATGCGTTGCAGCTATTAGTGTACGTGCTCGCTCACGTCCTGATACCGTCCGTCCACGTACCATCTACAGATAATAAAATTAGTCAAAGCTCCTTAGACGGTTTTGAATCTAACTTATTACTGATCAAGGTTCAAAATCGATTGGGGCAATTTGACAGTTCTGTCAAGTCTGACATTTTGCTGACCGTACAATCTTGATAAAACGGCTCACAATAAACTGGGGACGGCTGTCCTACCGCTGGCGCCCAAAGAAATAAACTGGAACATTACGACTCTTGGCAACTTTATATTCTTACTAGCTTCAATTCCTGGCTCCTTCCAACAGGAAATTTTAATTTATTATTCCCAGCACAATTTTTATTCAAATTGGGAATGAGCGGTGAAGATTAGAAACTCTTTGCACCTATTTCAAATATACAAAAAAAGGAAAGGAACCTACTTTTCTTCGATTTTAATACTAAGTAGATATTGCGTACTTTAAAAGGCAGAAAGATGCGAAGGGTTATTGATTGCAAGAGTTTCCAATACTGATAAATATTTATTATGGTAATTTTTATAACAACTCATATAAAGGTGTAAAATATAAACAAACACACTATAGTTCTAGTGTAGGTGTATTGAATTGCTGAGATGTTCTCGCTGACTTAATAAAGTCACCACAACGACATTCTTGCTAATGAGTTTTCTTAAGCTTACTGTCAGGGCGATTGTTAATATTTTCTGTAGCGTTTGTGTTAATAAAATAAATGAAACTTTTTATGTGTATCCTTTAGTGCTTGAGTACTAATCACTCTTAACCAATTCTATTACAGTCGAGCAAATATAGGTACGTAAGTAGGTATGTGGGTACGTACTGGTGACGGTACTTATCAGCTAGTTAAATAAAACTTTTAAATTGGTATATGGAATGGATAACGCGTAACAATCCTTAACTGTATTCGCGTGGACATTTTTTCAGTTAAACAATGATTTATTTTTATAAATATGTTTCATAGTTTACAAAATCAATCAACAAACTTGGGGGTGACGAGCGGGAATAACCGTAATTTAGGACAGTTACATTAATAGAAACTAATTAGTAGGAACTACTATTAGTGAGTCGATCAAGCCTTCAATCCCAACAATACCTTTGAGTTTACCAGGATAAGTCAATAAGTCCGCGACATTTTACAAGCTTTATGTTAGTTAGTTAGTTAGTGGGGGACAAATCTTGCAAGCTTAATTTGACCCATTTCCCAGTGTCAGTGATGACAATACAATATTAAAGTACAGTCAGCAAAAAAGCGTGTCATAAAAATGAAATGTTTACTAAAAACTTTATTTAAATTTTTACTTTTTTGCATTCACAATGCAATTTTTATGGTTGAAAAATGGAAAATGAAGTATTTAGAAAAAATCGACCCGTCTCACAACCAGCTCCGATGGGACTCGAACCCACGACCTTTCGCTATCCGGGCGACTGCTCTAACGACTCCGTAGCTCAGAGGTTAGAGCAGTCGCCCGGATAGCGAAAGGTCGTGGGTTCGAGTCCCATCGGAGCTGGTTGTGAGACGGGTCGATTTTTTCTAAATACTTCATTTTCCATTTAACTAAAAACTTATTTAAATTTCCACCTCTTTCAGGGAAATGCAATATTACTCCTGTCAACAAGCCTCTGTCAGTTGACTCCTTACTTTCTTTTGTATGCGTTTGACTGCCATTTTAGCAGACAAGAGCTCGAATTGAGGAGCAAATGGAAAATATTGAATTTCGTGTGTTCAGCCTCGTATCCATAAGACAACATTTGAAGGCCAACACGTGACGCTCAACCAGCAGTGCGTGCACGGAAAATTACTGGCGTTAAGTAACAGTTATCGTGATTGTATAATTTTGTTTTCAACACACTTGCTCATAAAGTGAGCCTTATTACATCAATCTTAGGGCCATAAACCGAACTATAACCCACGCGTGCATAATAATATTACAGTACTAGTTGCGTAATAGAATTATCCCTACAAAGTTAAGTAAGTACCTAACTGCAAAGGGTTTCATACTGAATCTCAACAGTCATAATATCAACAATTATAACATCAACACCGTAAGACCAACGATTCAAAATCTCAACGCTTCAGAATCTCAACAGCTTAGTAAGTCAACAGTTCACAAGACCAAAGTTTAAAATCTCAACATGGTGATACTGACATACATATTTTACTGTAAGTAAACATTATTTGACGAGGGGTGCTTACCTTTTATTTTTAACCGACTTCAAAAAAGGAGGAGGTTCTCAAGTCGACGAAACTTTTTAAATTATTTTTTTATATATGGTTTACCATAACTTTACCAGTTGTTAGCCGATTTTCATAATTCTTTTTTTATCTGAAATAAAATTGTTTATGTGTGGTGCCATGAAAAATTTACAGTAGTCAGTTCAGTAGTTTTTCACGATTCTGAAAAACACTAAGTTGTCGACTGGTAGTTCTGTCTTTACACGTCAATATATTCGCGAAGTATTGACCAATTTCAATAATTATATTTTTTTAATCGAAAGAATAAACTCCTGAGGTGGTTACGTTGTTACCAAGTTAGGATCTGATGGTAAAATCCATGGTAAATCGAGGAAAACCCGCAAATTTTATTATTTTATTATTAAAATTTTAATTAATTTTACTTACAGTAAAATATGTATGTCAGTATCACCATGTTGAGATTTTAAACTTTGGTCTTGTGAACTGTTGACTTACTAAGCTGTTGAGATTCTGAAGCGTTGAGATTTTGAATCGTTGGTCTTACGGTGTTGATGTTTTAATTGTTGATATTATGACTGTTGAGATTCAGTATGAAACCCAACTGCAAATTATATGCGAGTAAACAGAGACTTTTTAATTTAACCGGGTAATACAGTATCCCTACAAAGTTAAGTTAGTACCTAACTGCAAGTTATATGCGAGTCAACAGAGCATTTTCAATTTCAGCGGGTAATAGATACAGATCTTTTTTTGTAACAACAAAGAGGTTTTATACGGCTGAAAATCCATTTACGTTTTTAGAATAAATAAAACATAATTAAGTATATTATTATCAAATTATTTATAATTCACAATAATTTGTTATAAAACATTTGCATTTTATCACTATTATTATACTTAATTATTTTGAAGTAGGCTGTATGGCTGTATGTAATCAATCACCTCACATTTGGCGCGTGCAAAAAAAAACTTGCGCGCTTTTTCCCTTAGTTAATGTTAATACAATATGTATGCAATAAATGTTTGATTTTCCTCGCAAGTGTGTTGAAAAAGTGCGTATGAAACTCGTGAGCAACTTACTCACTAGACACTCGGCTGATTTACGCCCTCGCCTGCGGCTCGGGCTGCAACCCACAGCCTCGTGTATAATGAGCAACCTAAGCTCACTTGTATCATAATATACTAATGAAAACCAGAGCAGTGCCTCTTTCGTTCGAATCATCATCATCATCATCATCAGCCTATTAACGTTCGTTCGAATAAGAAACTGAAATTAAGGCGAGGATTCCCGACCGAAATAGGCACGCTAACGCTTGCTCGGCCGCGCTCGATACACTTCACGCGGACGCAGCGGCAGCCGGCAGTGAACTGTGAACTCGCGAGCGCCCCGCGAATCGGAAATCACTTAAAATTCAATTAAAAATTAACTAAAAAAAAATTTGAATTATGACGGCCGGAATCTCTCGGCTACACAAAGACAATCATTTTCGTATATTTTTCATTAACTAAAACCAAGTATACTGCAAGTAATACGATATTTGGATTACGATTAGACTGATGTTTGGGATTTTATTTGACACAGTAAAATATCACCAATCGAAAAAAAAACGGCCGGAAGCACTAGATAAATAACTGTAAAATAACATATATTTTTTCCAAGTTTTAAGTACTTGTGATTTGCGAGTAATCCATAATTTAAAATACCCCATTTTGGGGAATCAGCAGCACTTTGACAGCTATGAAGGACGGTGTTTAAACATAGTTTACTATTCGATACCATAATGCTAATATTACACGGTTCAACCAAATTGATTCACTTTAGTTGAATGGCGCAGAAATACAGGCGCATATTGACATTGGATGATTCACTTTTACGTTTAAATTGTTCAATTTGGTTGCTTCATCAAAATTAAAAGGCAAAAGTGAACCGTGTATTTCCGCCATACGATAGTTTTTCATGCTAGGGGTACGGAACGTAGCTTGCTTCGAGCATCGCGGGCCTTCCGTTTTCGTTTTGCTTGTTAAAAATTTGACAGGAGTCAACCAACAGATGCTTGCTGTCAGAATTAGAGTGTGTGTCAGATAACTCTGCGCGTGACTGGCGCGTTTTTGGCGCTAGTTACAGTGTATTTTTTTGTTCTAATGTTATAGAAAAGATTAGTATTCGATTTTTACCGCGCGCAGACTTATCTGACGAGCACTCTAGTACTGCATTTCCAGTAAAAGGGTGGGAAATTACAAAAAGTGACTGACTTCCCACCGTCTCGTCGTACGTAGGTATATGCATTCCCCTCAACGAAAAAAGCTATCATATAATAAAGAATGTGAAATTATGAAAGTAGCATTTAAAGTCTCATTTATCATAATTGTTCTGATTTTTTACTACATACCTACTCGTAATATTACTGGTAGTTTCGCCGTTGTTGGACAACCCGAGCCCGAGCTTATTTAACATATCGAGTTGTTGCAAGAGAGCCACTAATTTCCCCCAGGTATATCGAGTCAACCTCTTTGCATGGGGTTTGATTAGGTTGCGATGCATGTGTGTGTTGCCGTTTACTTTTTAACTGACTTCAAAAAAATGAGGAGGTCCTCAAGTCGTCTGTTTTTTAAGTATTTATGTGAAGCTTATAACTAGTAAGTAATGATTGCTATAAATACTTAGACAAAAATTGTTAAGTATGGCAGGGAACCCTTTGTGGCCACTTTAAGGATTTTTTCACCTTGAAGCACTAAGTGCTAAATGGTCTAATTATGGTATTTAAAACAAAAATTATTTCTTAAATTTTAGTAATTTTTTTACCTCTAAAGGTACCTACATACATCTTTCAAATAAAAAAATATATATTTCTTTTTGTAAAACACAAAATGTGTGAAAGGTGCGAAATGTACCGGTTTTGGCCAATTATTGATAGTTAAACTTTTGTAAGTAGGTATAGCAAAAAATCAAAACCAAACCCAGGTTAAATCAATATATTCTAATGCGCTAGAAACCAATCAATTGCAAAACAATTTCATTGTAAAAAACAAAGGTTTATAAAGTACTTCATCCAAAACAAATTTCTTAAAACTTTCATACAAAACATTTTTTAAAACAGAAAATGGAATTTATTAAAAAAAATCGTATGACTTAAAAAATTCTAACGGTTGGTATTATTACCTTAAAATACCTTATTTTAATTGCCTTTAGCAAAAATGGCGAATAGTTGTTTAGAAAACTTTTAGAGCAAAAAGTGGCCAAACCTACTACAAGATTTATTCTGCCGTACCTATTCATTTTTTAATTTACTTAACAGTAAAAGGGCGTTTAAATGGTGCTTCTTCTCTTGTTTTATACATATCCGAATACTAGGTAATTAGGACTCGTGTATATTCTAGGAAAAGTATATTATTACTAAAATAGTAATATTACTGGCTATTTGAAGAATAGTATGCTTTCCAAGTAATAGTATACTATGCCGGATTTCACACATTGCCGGTTACATATATAATTTGAAAATATTAGACGTGTTTTCAACTAGTTTTGCCCGCATGCACTACAACATGTTTGGCCGTACGTAGTGATGAGACATTTTTCCGGAGTAAAAAGAACCCTAATATACTATCCTAGACCATAATAATATCTATGCAAAAATTCACCCAGATCTGTTTTGCCGTTTCGCCGCATTGAGAAACAAACTTCCAAACTTTCGGATTATTTTATAAAATAAGTAAGATATTATTAAAACCTTCTTTATATAAGAGTATAGGTAAGTAGTTATAGTTAGCTCTCACAAGTCTTTTTAGATTTTTTTACCTTTAAAAATATAACAGAGTCACGTATTGAATTATTATCCTACAAAATAATGACTTGTCATACAATTTCTACGATGCCAATTTACGGCGACGTCGTAAAAATATCATCAAGCACATCGTTATGCAAACTTAAAACAATGAAAAAACTCAATTTTGTTCCTTTCTACGACCTGGCGGTTTGCGGCTTTATAGCTTCTGGCGCATTTAATAGACTTAACATTTTATTCGCGTTTCGATTTATTTTTCCTTAACAAACACCATATTATACAATTCGCAAAGTGATAAATTTTAATTGTTTTCTATTTCTGTCAGTCTAAACTTCACTAGGTACTTAATTAGTATTAATTACTATTTTGAGGATATACAAGATACTTGAAATTTTTCTTACAAAGCTTATATAAAAGGGTTAATCATCATCATCATTTCAGCCGTACGACGCCCACTGCTGGGCATAGGCCTCCCCCAAGAATCTCCACAACGATCGGTCCTGCGCTGCCCGCATCCAGCGGCTTTCCGCGACTTTGACCAGATCGTCGTCGGTCCACCTTGTAGGGGGCCTGCACACGGAACGTCGTCCGGTTCCCGGTCTCCATTCGAGAACCTTTCCGCTTAACAGTTATATAACCCATTCTCATCATATAAAAGGGTTAGAACAATGTTTCTGAAACGAATTAAGTTGACCCAAATCTGATGAAACCATTTATTGGCAACGGCACTACCAGCCGCACTACAAGTAGTGCCGTTGCCAAATGAATGACACTACCAAACTAACTTGTAGAGTCAACACTGCAAAGTTCAGACATATTTTTTTATTTATTACGAAGTAAATACCAAAATAAAAATAACCGCAAGGTTCAGAAATGTAAATCTATATTCATTACTAAATTAAAGCACTTATTAAAAAAAATCTATTAGATCTATTTTAATTTTTTTTACAATATGATGTTTGTGTTTACCTACCCAAAAGCAACACAGTTCCACCATTCATAGGCAGAAATTTTAAACCTGATTCGCTATTATCAACGTAACACTACAATTAAAGTATTGCTTGTTATTTAACCCTATTATTATAACTCTTGAGTAGATTATTTAACCCCATTTTTTTTAATATTGAATAGATTATTTAAACTTACTCTTATAACTTTGTATGGATTTGTCATACGACTAAGTGGATGAGGACCAAGACGCATAAACTGTGCTCGTTAGCACACATCTGAAGAGATAAAGTCTTCGCAAGTTTTGCGATATCCGTATCTTGGCGTTGATACGACTAACTTTGAGAGTGCGAAGTTTTCAACAGTTGCAATTTGTTTTGTTAATATTTTGTCTGCCACTTTCAATTTAGGCAAGTTGCTAGTTTTTGTTAAAACAAAGTTTTATCTAAAACTGGGGGCTTCGCGAGGTTTTGTCCGCGTGGTGGGAATGGTGGGAATATCGGGATGAAATATATTCGCTTCTAAAAATGTTTGTGTCTACTGCCTACTTATTCAATACGCGCGCGACCCGTCACGTGCTCTCTTACGCCATAGTGTGGTAGAGCTTAAAATCTGTCAGAAAGTCCCGGAGACCTATGAACACGAATATCTTGGAAGTCCCTTTTTTTTTAATGGAATTCAATTTAATAAAAAAAAAATTGTTAGGGTGTATTGGCTTTTCAGTTATTACATTAACTGATGTTGTATGTAGAAGAAATAAAAACTACGTTAGACCTCCTCGATAGGTATATGTTTTCAAAAGTTACAGTAATTTGATATCCGAAACGTAGAAACCATAATCCATTTGATTTGGTGGTAAGAAGCATCTATAAGTGTCATCGTTTTTTATTCCCTTTACTGTTTAATTACAAAAATGGATGTTAGTCATATTCATTTGACAAGCAAAATTAAGTTATGTGCAAAATACACGATGTTATTTCGCAGTCGTGCCCATTGATTGAATCGTAATCGAATAGACTATACCATCCTTCAAAGCTGTCAAAGTGCTGTTGTCAAGCGTGGGACACTCAGAAAGATTTGAGAAACTAAAAAACTAACTTCTAGAGATAAAATCTTTTCAAAGAACTCTCCACCACCCTCTATACAAAATTTCATGCATCTAAACCAATTTTCGAAGACACTTCTTCTCATAGTGCGTTTTCCGGCGATGAAAACTGTATGCCTCTCAGTTGATTTTTTATTTTAGGGATGATGCTTAGGTACAGTGCCACAACCTTTTCTGTTCCGGTGACAGCGGCGCTACGTACGGTTTTCTTTTTTTTGTAACTATTTAACCGGCCCTGACTTCTAAGAACTTCAGCCGCTAGCAGCGCTATGGTTGGACATCAACTTGACAGCAAAATGACATTAAAAAAAACACGCTAGTTTCACATTTTGGCCACCGGCACAGCAAAGTTTGTGGCACTGTAGTTGCTTTTGAAGGTCCTTCATCCATAAAAGCCATTTGAAGTCGATCAAATGACTCATCATCTCGCACGAAAATGTTCTCGATGCAGATCCATTTTTAAATGAGATACGATAATTTAATTTGTTCTCGAAAAAATGTGGAGTGGAATTCGAAATTCGAACAATGGTATTTTTACTTTTATATAAACAAATTTTTCAAAATAATTACAAGTGGCCAGTGCTTTATCAGAAAAAACTTTCTTTCGCAAAACTTTCTGATTGGCCGCATTGAATTTCAATTCCATAAACGACCGAAAGAGGTGCTTGCTGCTCTGGTTATCATACAAAATAATACGATCACGATAACTGTTACCAAAGCGACAGTTTTTCGTACTAGGGCTACAGAAGTCTACTACTACTCTCTCTACAGAATTCGGTTAAATTATATCTTAAATTATAGGTAATTTATCTATCTTTAAAGTTACATAATTCAAATTAAAAAAAGTGAAATAGATTTTTGTATTTAACACAAAATGTGTGTGAGGTGCCAAATGTACCGGCTTTGGCCACTTATTAATAGTTAAACTTTTGTAAGTATTGCGAAAAATCAAAACCAAACCCAGGTTAAATCAATATATTCTAATGCGCTAGAAACCAATCAATTGCTAAACAACAATTTAATTGCAAAAAGCAAAGGTTTACAAAGTATTTCATCCAAAACAAATTTCTTAAAATTTTCATACGAAAAAATTTTTACTCTGAAAATGGAATTTATTAAAAAAAAGCGAATGACATAAGAAGTTCTAACGGTTGTTATAATTACCTTAAAGTTCTTTATTTAATTTCCTTTAGCAAAAATGGCGAAAAGTAGTTTAAAAAACTTTTAGAGCAAAAAGTGGCCAAAACCGGGGCTTCTGCCCTACTTATTAAAAAAAATTGAGAATTTCGTTACAACAATATCATTACCAAAACACATACGTCATAACCAGAGATTGGAATAGGTATAATATTTGCGATAATCCCAGATTTTTAATTTATTTAAAAAAAACGGAGTTCAGCTATTTGTTAGCTAAGAAGGCCTCTCCATTTGTGATAAAAATCACCGTGGAAATGAAAATAATTTTAAATCTATGAGACACTAAAGTCAAACGATTTGTATATTTTATATTATTAGCGTTTATATTAGTTAAGCTTTTAATTCGGTCATTTATGGTAGGCAGTTTGAGTATGTCATGCTCACTAAAACATTTCTACGGTGGTGGCGTGGGGGGTTGGGTCGTTACGTTCCCTTAAATATGGTTGAGCGAAGCGATGGCTGGTTCATGCGTCATGCTCGTGAACGGGTGCTGCCAGTGGGAATGGGTCTGCTCTTATCTGCTTGCCTTAAAATGTGTTTTCTTTTGTTTTTGTTTTTTTTTCATTTTATTAAAAATTACATTTGAAACATGTATGGCGCAACTTGCAGTATATAGTAGAATTGTCTTTTGTTTTTAACTAATATTAAAGCTTTAATAATTGAAAATTGTTCACCGCTATGATCATTAGTTCGCCTATACTTAACTTTATTTATCATAACCCATTGTGTAATTGTGATGGAAACTGACCTTAGTCAATACCATGGTAAGGTCATTTTTCAATTTGACGACTCTGTATGAAATAAAACAGGGAGAAAAAAACAACCCTTGGAGTTTCTTGCCGGTTCTTCTCCAAGGTCTCCCGCTGTAGGGTTTGCGAACCGATGGCGTAACTTCTATGACGTTCACAAGTATTGTAAATAACAATCTAAATTGAATAAACAAATTTGAATTTTGAATTTATAAAAATAATTCAGGTCAGCCCCCTGATTCACGAAACGTCGGAAACGAAATTGACTTCGAAAAGTGCTCTGTCTTTGTTTATTCTGTAGTGAGTGACAGTCTTATTTAATCCACAACGGGATAGCACTTAGCCTTCATCACAGCTGATGTTAAGTGGTGATAAGGCTGAAGGTGGAAGCGTACTACTCTCGGAATCCTCAACCACTGAGGAACTGGCTATCTTATCTCTAACTGCCGGAACACAATAATACTGTAAACATCATTGTTATGGCGTCAGACTTAGATAAGATGGTGGTAGCTAGCCAGGCGGACTAAGAACAAGTCCTACTACCAACCAAACCGGATACAATATGCACCCCACTGGGAATCGAACCCGAGACCTCTTGGTCTGAAATCGGTGTTGTGAACGACTAGACCACAGAGGCGGTTATAGTGCATACATTCCGCTGTCGGGAGTGTTTCCGACGGTTTGTGAATCAGGGGGCAGGTCACCTAAGCCAACAATGACAATAGTCACAGAATAGTGAAGGGACGAGGGGGTACACAGCTCAATACTTAAATAAGCTTTTTTATATAATTTATATTTTTTTAAGCTTATTTATAAAAAAAACCAGTCAGAGTTTAAGTCGGTATCTTGTAGAATGTCCATATTTGCGGTCAATGAACCTAAACAGCTCTAGCTATTCCGATCTCTAGTGTGCTCTAGTCATGTCATGACGTAACGTATACCCTGTCAGAGTGTGTCCGAGGAGTTCGTAAGCACACAGCAAGAGTGATGAAGTTACGCAAGCTTTAGGATATACTCATTCAAATTAATAATCATTACCAAAAATAATTTGGCATTTCCTCATAATCTAAATAGGTAACGTTACATCTCCTCTTTCTATGTCCGAGAGATCGTTAGCACATAGCAAGAGCGATGAAAATCTTCCAAGTTTTGTAATATTCATCTTGGCAAACATAGTATATGACTGACCAAACTTGAAGTAGTTATCTGCAAAAAAAAAAACAAAAATTTGCAAGTAATTATCATTTCCAAAAAACTACTCTGGAAATTTGGAACTGCAAGCATTTCCTTTTAATTCACATACATCATAACGTAATGTTTTCACTGTCAGACAGTGTCCGAAAAGCTCGTTAGCACTTAGCTAGAGTGATGAAGTTCCACCAAATTTTGTGATATTCATCTGGGCAAACATAGTACTCGTATATTATGAGTGACCAAACTTGAAATACTGGTAGTCATCTGCAAAAAGTAAATGGAAATTTGCATGTAATTATCTCATTACAGTTTTTCTTCTTAATGCACTTACGTCATACGTAACGTGTCCCCTGTCTGAGTGTGTGCGAAGAGCTCTATCTAACACACAGCAAGAGTGATGAAGTTCCGCTAAGTTTTGTAATATTCATCTGGACAAACATGACAGATGAGTGACAGAACTTGAAATAGTTTATCTGCAAAAATAAACAGTAATTCCCAAGTAATTATCATTACCAAAAAAAAACAACGTTGGAGCGGAAGTATTTCTTAACGTAACATGTCACAGTGTGTCCGAGGAGCTCGTTAGCACACAGCAAGAGTGATGAAGTTCGGACAAGTTTTGTGATATTCATCTGCCAACTTTTGGGACGACTCAAGTTTGCCGGGACTCTCTGTTCATTATGTAGTTGTGAGTTGGTAGTTTGTCTTTTTAGTTGTTAATTTGAGAGGAATGATCATTTGAGTGATTCATTATTTTGAATGCTGTGTTAAGTGGAACTTTCATTATGGTTTTCTTTTGTTTCAATTTTAGTTGAAGTGTCTTTTAATAATTAAAGTTAGGAAAGCAGGAATATGTGTGAACGAAAATGAATTACTATAAAAAACACGGGTTTGTTAATTTAAAAAACAATATATTTGTTACTCTGTTACTATTACAGTTAGATGTTTGGCTCTAACTTCACCAAAAGTTACCTAAAATGTTGTCATACAATCTTTAAAGGAACCAACATCCAGTGGCTTTTTGTAAGGATTCAATCAGTTTCCTCATACTATACCCGCCTGGGAGCGCCGACCACGAACCAGGGACCCAATTCAAAACCCCCGGAGCGTGTCACCGACCGACGGCGACGGTCACCAAGTTAGTTACGCAGACATATTTAAGGCGTTCGTCAGGGTTGACTCTCGATACTGGGTGGTAGGGTAGTTTAAAAAATAAACAAATGTTTAACCCTAAGCTCATCTTAAATTTTCACGCGCATTTGAATAAAACTTTAAGGGCGCCGCCGCGCGTCCTTGTACGCGCGGCGCTTTACGCACCTTGACGCCGCCGCGTTTGCCGTCGCGTCTGCCGCCGCGGCCGCCAATAAGATATTGACTGGGAAGCGACCGACGGTAAACTTACCTTAAATAAATAAATAAATAAAAAAGCTTTATTGCATACAATAAAAAAATACAAACTAATATAGACACAAATGACAAATAGAATACAAACAATAGACGGCCTTACTGCCTTATGGCAATCTTTTCCGGGCAACCTTGGGTGAAAGAAGAAATAAATAGCTAGGATAGTAGGGGAATGGGTGCATAAAAAAGATAGGATAAAGTATGTACTACATAAATAAATAAACATTCTTACAATCACACCAATTATCTAAGCCCATGTAAATTTCATTAAGAAACTGTGTCATGGAAAACTTGATAACGGATAAATATATACTTAAATACTATTTGTTTGTAAATAATTAAATATTATGCATAGATAACAAAAAGAAATATATGTGTTGTATGTGTTGTAATGGTTAGGGACTTCCGCCAAGTGATGCCTGATTCAATCAAATAAAAAAGATAATAATACCTATATAAAAATTACACAGATAAGAACAGGAAATGACTTCTAACATGCCTCCCGGTCTATAACTTAAAAGAGAGAGATTTGATTTGACATAAAACCACGGCGGCCGTCCGTCGCGGCTGCCGCTGTTGCGCGTGAAGCAACGCCTCTCCTTAAACGAGCCGAAACGGTTTGGACGCTCACACTTTCTCTATCTTAATTTTAAAGTGATTTTAATCCATATTATTTAGCTATTACTAACAAGTAATTAAGAGTCATCATTCATCAATTATTTATAAACCCACAGAAGTTTCATTATGATACTGTGTTATGGAAAACTTGATAACGGATAAATATTATTCTCATAAACTTACATATCTACTTTTCGTTTATAAATACATGCTTAATATACATATACGGTATATAGGTATATAAATTGTCTTTTTTTTCTGTGTTATCTTCATTTAAGTAATAATAATTAAGTTATAATTTGTCCTTCGACTGTATTAAATAAATGTTTTGATTGATTGATTGATTTGATTGACACAGAAAACACCCAGGCCATAAAAAATAGACATATTCATGCACACAAACAGGATTTGTCTTGTCCGCAAATCGACGCCGGGACCTTTGGCGCAAAAGAAAGGTACCCGTCCGTACCCCTGCGCCAAAGCGGTCGTCAAAATTATTGCTAAATTAAAATCTTTATTAGAGTTGGTTTGTTCAAGTCAGTCCCATAAAGTATATTGGTGAAAAAACGAGCCCCAAGACCGTTACCCTGCTCATCCCTGCTGCGTGCAGAATATTCAAATCACGGTATATCTGCTCCGCGGCTAAGTAAATTGCGTACGTGGCTGGAACAGTGCCGAATGGGCCGTCGCAGGTAGCTTCTTGCAATATGTCTGCTACAGATACGCTTATGCCGTTCTGTATGGGATAGTAAACAATGCATTTCTTAGGGCAATCAGCAAGTGAAATCTTAACAAGATTCTTAGTACCTATTGGGAAATTAAGATTGATTGTGATGATATTTTTTATTACAGGCATATACAGGCCACAGGTATATTAACACTTTCGCGATCATAACACAATTTTAATACACTTTTTGAAAAACAATAGGACATTCTGAAAAAAGCGCTTTCAATAGGAAATTCTGAAAGTCATACATTTTTCACAACTTACTCATAATTTTTAAATTTTTATTTGCACTTCAACAGGAAGGCTACGGGGTATACAAACATAACCGAACACGCAGTATTTATCACATTCATATAGGTACCTACGTACGAGTATTATACGGATAACATCCAATTCAATAAATCAAAAAGATCGTTAAATGACATTGAGTTCTAAAGCAAGCATTCCCACTGCAGGAATAAGTTAGAAAATAGCAGCTGCGTTTGATTGGTCGGTAAGTAAGTTTCCGAAGTAATTTCTCTCTTCCCGTTAGCGGACAATCAGCAGAATATTTTTTGTTATTTCCTGCGATTTGCCGTGAAATGGCGTGGTACGCGGCGCAGATCGTGCGGAAACAGTAAAAATTGTAGGGCACTTATTTACATAAGCTAAATCCGGTGGGGGTTATGCTAACGAAGTTCTATTATGTTACGCCGTGTCACTGTGTGAAGGTTCTGCACTCGACCGAGTTATCCCGAGGGCTGTTTCGTGTGTTGGGAAACAGGAAAACCGGGAAAGTCTGGCAGTGAGCAATCCGACGGCGGGGAGGGTGCACGCGCGGCGACCCCTACGCCGAGTCTCCACGCGCGAACTGTCAATCCCGCTTATTTAGCTCATTGAGCTGTGACACGGATGTGTTTATATAAAACGAATGAAAAGTGACTTCCATTACGGTCACTGATTTACTTGTGTTGTGGTAAAGTTGATACACAGTTGCTGGGGCTGTTGAATGGATAATGTATTTTTGATATTTGGAATGACTAAAATAAGTAAGTAACTTAATATTGTTAAATTTTGATTCATGTTTTACTATTGTATTTGTAATTCTTGGAAGGGCGAAACGATTTGTGTGAAAATAACCTCTACAGATGTATGACGAACTATACCTTACTTTAAATTACTTATCAATATCATTAATTATGCTTATATTGGTATAAGTCTTAATTTTACTATCTATTTTCTCAAAAACAATTTCAAGTGGAATACTAGTTCATTGTTTAAAGCAGTCAATATCAGCATTAATGATAAAAAATATAACGTAGAAACATACTCTTAAACCAAGAAAAGTATGACGCAAAGCTCTGATGAAATTTAATGTAATATCACAAAAATGCTATAGTTGTTATTTTAGCATTATTTTTTTACACTATCCAGTATATGGCTCTTGGGGCATCTTAATTTTCAACCTTTATGCTTATAGTACTCGTAATGGTTTTGGATCAAAAGATAAAATATAGAAAAGAGAACGGGATATATAGTAAGAATGAATTAGTTACGATTATAATTAATATCAAATAACTCATAGCAGCATCATATCGTAAGCTAGCAGCCACAAAAAATCCAAGCCATGTGCCAAGTTAATACGACAGCTGTAATTAAACCTAAAACGACACTTGAATTAAGTACCTACTTCAATATTGATTTCTACTTAATTAAAGAACAAGTTTGACGTTTAAATGGCGTAGGCTTACGAAGAAATCACTCCAATATTTGAGACTTTCTGTAGGCTGCAAAAACTTTTACATTTTTCTTAGACCGCAGTCAGATAATATCGCAGTGATTCAATATAGGTACTAATTAGCTTCTCAGATCGCCCAATTAATTGAAAATATTATCAGTGCTGTCACTGAGAAACTTAGTTTTAATTGTAAGCAGAGCAACAACAAAACTCAAATCACTATTACATTATAAAAATCCAAGCTAAGTGCCAAGTTATAGGACAGCTGTAATTAAACCTGAAACAACTCTTGAATCGAGTACTTCATTATTGATTTCCACTAAAACAAAAATCAAGGTTGACGTTTAAATGGCTAGGCTTACGAAGAAGTTACTCCAATATTTACGACCTTCCTATAGGCCGCAAAAACTTTTATATTTTATCTATGACACCGCAGTCAGATTATGTCAAAATGTTCCGAAGTGCCTACTTATAAAATTGGATTATAGATCTCCTGATTAATTGAAAATAGTATCAGGGCTGACACTGAGAAACAGTTTTAAATTGTAAGCTGAGCAACCACAAAGCTCAAATCATTTTTTTACATAGTTAAAGTCCAAGCTAAGTGCCAAGTTATCAGACAGCTGTAATTAAACCTCAAACGACTCCCGAATCAAGTACCTACTTCATTATTGATTTCCACTTAAATAAAGACGTAGGTAAGCCTAGCCATTTAGGCTAAGCATAAGGCGCGCGTACACGGACAAATTTTTTGGGAATGATGGCCTGTAATGGATCAATCTGGAGCAATTAAGTAGAGTGATTTCGCTCCATATTGTGTGGTTGTATTACAGCAACAGTGGCCCGATTCTCAGGCATTCGAATTTTTTCAGTGTGGTAATTCGTATGTCGAACATTTTGTTTGTGGTTTCTATTGAAAAGCTAGATTTTTTTTGCTGTCCCACATGACAACAAATTCATTTTGACAGTTATGTTCGAATACGAACATCTATTGGTTTTTACCACTCGTAGCGTTCGACTGGTTTTCGATCGAACTTTTTCGATTGTGAAATTCTGACAATAGAAAAACTGTGTTATATTTGAATTTCGAACTTATAAATGTGAACTTTTCTCGATTGGCTGAGAATCGGCCCCCAGGTTGCTAAAAGTAGCCTATGTCACTCTCCAGCTCAAAAACTATTCCCATACCAAAAAACAAATCGATCCGTTGCTACGTTTTGACGTGATGACGGCAAAACACACAAGCACACTTTCACATTTATTTATAATATATTAATGAACAAAAAACGACACCTTTCCTTAGCTTCGTCTTGTATTCTTCTTTAAGTCAGGTATATACATTCCGTATGTATATATAAATCTACGCCGAAATCTGGCAGATAATAATTAGATAACATAATATCGGAGGCTTGTAAACCAAATATTCTGGGCATGTTAGTTAATAACGAGATTACGTATACCTACGTTCGTACTATCGTACACCAACGCTCAATTGGTAATTTATGTAATTTTTCACACTTATGCTCTGAAATGTTAATATTATATTTGAGAAAAGAATGCAGTACGTGGAACTTTTCAGAGGTAAACATTCTAAATTTGAAAATCACTGCAGTAATGAATTTCAGTACTTACTTACTGCACTGATTTTAGTGCAGTAAGTAAGTACTGAAATTCATTACTGCAGTGATTTTCAAATTTAGAATGTTTACCTCGGACAAGGTACTACCCAAAGATATTATTACCAACTTTTTTTCTTTATTTTTTCTTTCGTTATTCCTGTGTATAAAAACAGAAAAAGCAAAGGGACATTTGCACCATACAGCCACATTATTATTATTATTATATAGGTAATTATTATATCATAATTAGGTTAACTTTTTAAATACGGTGCGCACAGAGTATATATACTTCGTATTGTACCACAAGCGCTATGTACCCTTAGTACGAACATCAATCGAAAAAACAAAATGAGATTTATCATAGACAAAATATCCTTTACGAGCATGGAAGTATTACCTAAATAATACTTCCATGTTTATGAGTAATTTTGTATGGGAAATATGTACAGCGCCATCTACCGCCCAGAAGCGGATATTGAAGTTGCGCATTTTAGTAGCAAGTTTAGTAGTAAGTATCAATAGGCTGTATGACCGTTCCACATGGCCTCACAAACCAATATTTAAAAAACGGCGGGAATGATTTTCAGCGGTTGATTTGATATCAATACAGTTTATATTGTGTAATAAATTATCAAAATGAGTTCTGCCAATGAAACATATACAGACATCGTATGTACCTACTCCACCAAACATGAGAGCAGAAGCAAAATTAATTAGGTACAGAAAACTTAGGTACTGCCAGCAAAATCAAAAGAAAGATATATGAAAACCTACGATCTGATTTGGAAAAGTGAAAAAAGGCGCATACGTTTTCGGAATCTGTGTTGTTGGCGTATTTTAATGACACACCACAAAACATAAAATACACCAAACATACAATACACCATTAAAATAATATTATTATGGGCGATTTATACATAAGTGTGCCCGGGAAAATAATAACATTTACATTTAATAATGCCTGAACATGTGTGATATAAATTTTAATAAATATTATTTAGTTAAACAGTTTTTTTTATTTCCTCGCATTTCTTGAGAAAAGCACTATACAAGCCTTGTACGGTAAGCAAATTACCTTGCCTCGAATGATTAAAGCCCTCACCTGCGGCTCGTGCTTCAAACCATCCTCGACAATGTAATTTCTTACTTACCTGTCCTCGGCTGTAATGTACTATTCCCGTCAGGCCACATGTTAATAATGGAAACTATATCAAATATCGACAATGAAAATGTTTTCCTTTCCCAATAAATTATTTATTTATCCTTCATTATGTTTATTTAAATACGATACATTATATGCGTGGGGTAAATAATTAAAATGTAGATACTTACATTAAAACACACAATTTATGCTACTTGCAAGTCTTTAATATGTTCACATTATTTAAGAAAGACATTAACCTTTTAAATTATTTGCGTTTATTTACAATTATTTCCAAGCAGTCATCAGTAAAGTTGTTTAACTTATTATAATATATTGCTCTGCTTGTTTTTTATCTGATAGGTTACCATTATTAGCGCAGTTTTTTCTGCTTTTTAACAGAATCACAATAACTGTTTTTCACTCTACTGTGATCAGAAAAAAAATCACCAAAGTCAAAAAATCATCACGCGCGATTGTCTATTTGATGGTGTTTAGGCATTTTTTTCTCTTCCCTTACACACACTTTCTTTTGCACACGATTGCCGTATCACGCGCAATAGAGTGTCAGTGTAAAGTAAAGGTACAGCAGCAGGGTAAAGTAGAGTGCTACAAACTCTTCAGAACCGGTGACAGCGGTGGTGGTCCGAGAGACATTTACAATACAATATCAGCGGGCTTTACACAGACACTATCGCGCGTGATATAGCAATCGTGTGCAAAAGAGTGTGTGCAAAAGAGCGTGTGTGCAAAGGGAAGGGAAAGAACGTTAGCCTAATCAACATCAAACAGACAATCGTGAATACGCGATAGAGTGTCTGTATAAAAGGGGGCTATTGGCTGTCAAAATAGACTGTCGATGTCGGTCGACTATCAGCATTATAAAAGATTGTTAAATTCAAAAATTGACCACCGTTTCACATAAGTTTGTACAGTAGCACTGTACTCTACTGTGCTTCTCTACCGTTAACGATAGCTAAAATGAGTATCACGGATGGTTATATAAATCGTAAAATAATTATGCATGCATGCTTACATGCTAACGGCGCGGATGGTTCAATATCTACATGAGAATAATATGTTTCAGTAACTTTTATTTCATCATAACACACGATAATTCACCAATTAGTTTAGAGAAACTTTGCAATAATAAGATTCCAAGAATATTAAAACTGAAAGCGTTAAAGTCTACAATCTGTAAAGTGAAGAAAAATGAGCCCCGTAGAATAAAGAAAATGAGTTATATTTTTCAAGACTAACGACTACTATTTATATAATAAAATGAGCGTTACTAACTAAAGTGAAATATTGAAGTAATAAATCATCTTGTGAACTTGTTATTAAAGGCATAGTGTTTTGCTTAGAATAATATTTTGATCGAAATTAAACACATTTTCTGCGTTGAATTAGATATTTCAAAATGTTAAATGTAATTAGGTATTTCAAAATTCTAAGCAACATTTTACAGTATTTATAAAATTTGACTAGCTTTTAAATCTTCATAATTAAACGCCTTGTATTTTTTTAACATTAATGAAGGAACTATTTTTCGATGTATTTTTTTATGCATATTCATAAAATATATATCCGATTATAAGTATACGGGTATTCTGTTGTCAACTTCCAGGCCACTAATCGATAAGAAGGCATATAATATTATGTTTATTTGAATACAAATATTCACTTAGTATAAGGTGACGTGCGAAACCAATCGTAAATATAAGGATACTCGATAAAAGCACTCACGAATATCCGGATATCTGATAAATTTAACAGAATTTAATCCGCCATTGTCTCGGTTCACTAAAATCTGAAATCCACTGTCAACTTGCAGGCTCGCTGAGCGGTAAATCTGTTTAATTGCTGTCGGCACTCGACGGCCCTTTGTAACTGAAACAGCCGGATAAGTAATTGCCCTATATATTAACCACTACCGAAGCAAAAGTTAGCGTTTTACGGTGACCAGTTTAAAAGCCATCTGTCGTTTGCACTTGTACTGATGGTAATCAAGACTAAATCAGATCAAATCAGAAATGTTGAGATCCGCAGGAGAACTAAAACAACCGACACCGTTCGAAAGATTGCATTATTGAAGTGGCAGTGGGCGGGATACATAGCGCGGAGAACCGATGGCCGTTGGGGCGGAAAGGTTCTCGAATGGCGACCGCGTATCGGACGATGTTCCGTGGGCAGGCCCCCTACAAGGTGGACCGACGATCTGGTCAAGGTCGCGGGAAGCCGCTGGATGCGGGCAGCGCAAGACCGATCGTTGTCGAGATCCTTGGGGGGGGGGGGGCTATGCCCAGCAGTGGGCGTCGTTCGGCTGACATGATGAGGTACAATTAAGTTTATTTTTTAACAGAAAGTACTTCATTTATTTTGCTTAGATACCTTATATTATCCTAACCTTACATAAAACGTGTTTTAAACCGCTTGTTACAGTTCCATGTTGACTGTACAGATAAATTTGCGATTCAAACAGATCTAATTGACACAGCCACCTTTGACTTTAAATTAACAGATTGTCATTAAAGTGAAAGGCTTAGATTAAGGCTTACCCAGTTAGGCTGGCAGTGTAGTTGAGGGTAATTAATAGCCGTGGTAGAACCTTTGCGTAATGTTTAGCTAGGTGGTTGTTTTGTCCTTTATAACGTTATTAAATTACGAGTAATTTATGACGCACAAGTGGACGCCTGCGTCTTCATCTGCGTGTAATTCGGTTTTATCGCGCTCCATAAGCATATCCATACCAAGGTCTCCCGCCGAAGGTCCCGAACCGATATGGCATAGCTTATATGACGTTCACAATCTAAATTGAATAAACAAATTTGACTTTGGCTTTATCCCTTCAAATTTCCTGGATAGTAAAGTTTTCTACTGTGCATACGTGAGGAGTCATCTGGAGTATGCTAGCCATGGAATCCGCAATACAAAATTTATAAGTGTCTTAATAAATCCATTCAAAAAAGATTTCTTAAATATCTCGATTACAAGGCTCATCATCACTCGGTCGAATACGAACACCGCTGCAAGCATTACTATTTTCTGCCATTAACATAAGGCGCAAAATAAGCAATATTGTTTGCTTATCTAAAATTGCGAATGGATTAGTAGATCGTGCTGAACTTCTGTCTAAGCTATCACTAAGGCCACGGCCTATTTTACTGTACAAACAAATTTCCGGCAAAATTTATTTACCTACCATAAGGGCAATCAGATTCTTATTAATGTTACGCCCGAAGATATTGACTTATTCTGTACTAGCTGTGCTGTGCAAAGATTAAGCGATTTTTTTATGAAAAATACTTTGATTAATTTACTATTGCCATAAAAAATGTGTCTTCTATGTATTTACTCTAAGTAGGTTACAGTCGATTTACGACATTCGCATGATTTGATTGCAATAGTTTTACTTTAACATAAATGAGAGTTATTTAGTTTACATTTTTCTATAGTGTGGAAATTTAATTTTAGCATATGATTATCCATAGTACTATAATTATAATTGTAAGTATATATAAGTTATATGGCTGTAATTTTCCCTAAAATAATAAGTACTTCTCCAAAGATCGGTCTATTTCTTTGCCAAAATCGATTCAGTGACGTTAGTATGTTACATCATAAATAAATAGGTAAAATAGAAACATGGTAGACCCAACAGAAGTACCGAAAGAAGATTGATGCCCTTGAGATGTGGTGCTGGAGGCGCATGTTGAGGATCAAATAGACTGCTTGTCACACAAATATTTCCATTCTAAAAGAGCTTCAGATCAAACAAAGTCTTTCGGTTGAATGTGCAACTACGAATTCTAAGACTATTTAGATATATCATCCATAACGAAAACTCCTTGAAACGATTGGAGGTACAAGGAACGGTAGGAGGTCAACGTCCTCGCTGCCGATCCAAGATGGACGGACCCTATCAAGTCCACAACCAAGGGTTCCCTTACAGAATCTACACGCAGTGCCACAAATAGAGAGAGATGGAGGAGCATCGCAAAAGCCGCCACAAACTTACCGGACGACTCATAATCTCGACCAATTCGCCAGGAGTGTACGACTAAGAAAAAAAAATAAGTGAGAAATAAGAAATCACAGTGCAACCATCGTCCGTGGTGGATAAGTTTACAACTGCGGACAAGGATCGTAATTACAGAGGGCGCTAGCGTGCCGCCCAACATTAACATTTTAATTTGAATTTCACCAATCGTTTTTCTTTAACAAATTATAACACTTGGTTTCACTAGAGCTAATAAGTAGTTATTGTTGGTTTGTTGGGAGGTATACTAGTTGAATTAAAAAAAAAACAGCGGCCGTTAGGGATTTTTCAATAATTGTAAGAAATGTGGTAAAAAACAAATCCTACTAATATTATAAATGCGTAATCCGGATGGATGTTTGTTACTCAAATGAAGGAAATCCACAGTCGCTCAGCTCTGTAGCGGTGTTTTGTGGCTGCCGCGTGGCCTTTGTGTGACGTAAAAAACAAAATAATAATAGAGTAGATAGAAATCGCCGTGCAACCCATCGGCCGCGGCGGACAAGTTTGACAAGTGCGGACGCGGATCGCAATTAGAGAGGGCGCTGGCTTGCCGCCCAACATTTACATTTTAATTTAAATTTCACCGATGCTGACGAGATTTCGAGATTCGAGATAAATTGGAGCCCGTATTTAGCGCAATAATTCGCGACTGCCGCCTCGTGGTCTCCGAATTAAGGGGTGAGATAATTGTTTGCGTTGTAATTAATAATCAACATTAATATTGTGCGCCCCCGGTGGAATTAAAATGGTATGAAGGCAAATGCGCAGCGATGTACGATTGAACATTCCGCGACGTTTTATTAACATTAATTTGATTGCGCGTGTTTTGTGTTTGATTGCAATGATTATGTGAATTAAAAAAGACAAATACATATTTAATGGTTAATGGTTTTAAACATTGCTGATGATTTTTACACGGAAAAAAATGTAACTTTAAATAGATTTAGAGAGCAGTGTTGGCAAAGTAGCAGTTCAAATCCCGTCCGAAATCTACTTGTTTGACAAGTTATTTTTTCTATTACAATTTGACCTGCAAAAACAGCTAAGTTAAAATATTACTGGTTTAAATGTTTAGGTACACACGGGGCGGCACATTAGACTATACATGTTGACCTTGAGACCGCCTTTATGCCCTACGTAATAAAAGCTGTTATCACAGTTCAACTGTTTAACCTGATTTGCTGTCGAGTGTACATAGCTTCCTACAGGTACGGCTAGAAAATATACGATTTCATTAAAAGTTTTTTTATGTTGTTAAAGTAACTGAATTTATTTTGTCAACACAATTTGTTTTTTTTACTAAGAATATAATCTTTAGATTGCATGGTAAAATGACCATAACTTAAGTGGATAATAAAATATTGGAATAGAGATATCCTGGGTATAGCTATTCTCGTTTATTTTGAAGTTTGGTCGAACCCGCCATAAGTAAAAGGTTTCTCAACATTCCCTTAGCCATCAATAAATGACATTAAACTCAAACAAACTGATCAATACGGTTTCCATTCGGCGTGTGAACCGATTTCAAAACGTATTGAACGTACCCGGCGCGTCACATCTGATTGGCAACATTTTTAAAGTCGCCGCAACACAATTTCGCCGGAAAATGTACGCCTAGATCTGTTCTATTTAGGGCGTTTGTGCACTACACTGAATTTTACCGATCCGGCGATCCGGTTTTTTCCGGACCGATATGGCAGCAATGAAAAACATATGGGCGCTTGTGCACCACACTGAATTTTACCGTCCGTCATTTTACTTTTCCCCATTCCGGACCGTTTTTTTCCGTTCCGAGATGACGGCAATGAAAAACATATGTACGCTTGTGCACTACACTGAATTTTACCGTCCGGAAAAAAACGGATGGTTGTATTTTAATCATAAATCACTACATAGTATAAAACAAAGTCGCTTCCCGTCTGTCTGTCCCTATATATGCTTAAATCTTTAAAACTACGAAACATATTTTCATGCGGTTTTCACTAACAGGTAGCGTGGTTCTTCAGAAAGATTTAAGTATATAATTTATGAAAGTTTTGTGTAAATTGGTAGAAATATAACGATAATTGTCGAAAGTGCCGGCAAACGGCAAGCCGCCCGGGAGTTTTCTGCAAAAACGCTGCCTAATCCTTTCGAGGTTTAAAAAAATAATGCATGTTGGGATATTCCTCTTCTATAGATCTACAAAAAAGTCCGCGATAGCATATGTCTATCTTTTAAGGATAGCATATTCTAGCCATATTATCTCTTAAAAAATGGTTACGAACAATGCGGTAATTTGGAAAGCTATTTAAACGGATACAGTATTAACCCTTATCAATCTAAATACGTTAGTTGCTTTAAGCATTTCATGCACATTATTTTACTCTTTTACACCATATAATTTAAATGAATATCTTAGGAGTTATCGCAAATAAATTAACGCACGCCAAAATAAATTCAAGCGCCTTTCTCGATTGACGACCGATTTGGCGCAGGAGTAGGCTACCCACCTTCTGCGCCAGTGGTCTCGGGTTCGATTCCCGAACAAGACAAATATTTGTGTGCATGAACATGTCTATTTGTCTTGGTCTGGCTGTTAACTATGTATAATATGTATGTATTTACAAACAAAAAGTATTTAAGTATATATTTATCCGTTATCAAGTTTTCCATGATACAGTTTCTTAATGAAATTAAAATGGGCTTAGATAATTGGTGTGAATGTAAGAATTTATTTATTTATTATTATTATTATTATTTTTCACCAATAACACGTAATATATCTAGCACCAAAAATATGGATTTTGAAATTTTTGTTTGTCTGTGTGTCTGTCTGTTGTCCGTGTTTCACGCAAAAACTACTAAGCGGATTTTGATGAAACTTTTTTTGTTATATAGCTAGCTGTAGACATTCGATAGTAGTTAAAAATAATTTTTCATCAAGCCTCAATTAATTGTGATTTCGGTAAAATGACCCTGTCAGGTACCTTTCACTGATAAGAGGATGAACCCAAAACTCTTTCTGTCTTCTACGTTTTCGTACATAAAGCAATAAAGCAAGTAATTGCTGACGTTCCAAGGAACTCATTATTCCTCTCGTTTAAAACGCGTCCGTAGAGTGTAGTTTCAAAGAGATCACTGCGCTGCCCCAGCCAGTAAAAAACCGGACAAGTGCACAAGCCTATCATCCGTGTTTTTCATGCCACGCCGGTCCGTAAAAACACGGACCGCCGGATCGGTAAAATTCAGTTGTAGTGCACAAACGCCCTTACGGTACCAACTCAATTTGGCTCTGAACTTGATTTATGTTTCGATACAACACGCGAATCTGTAGGTTGTTGGCCGGGGAATGAGAATTATATTTCTTCCTAGATGTACTCGGAAGGGGCATTCATTTTGGAAGTAAGGGAATTAACCGTGCTACCGTAGGTTCCGTAGATCCCAAAATTTTGATTATTTTTAATTACTTACGCTCATAAGCAAACCATTTTTTTGATATCTTTAACTTTTATTATAATTATTTTTAGAACTCGTTAGACGCTAGTACCTACCTAATACCTAATTAATTAATTAATTAATTAATTAATTAATTACCTAATTATTATTATATATTCTGTGACAGCACTTGTAAAAAATTATAGCAACATAGGAAAATGCTGCTGAGCTGCTGTCTTTGTCTAATTTTTGTTGTTATTTCACCTATGACTATAAAAAAATACTTATAGAACAAAGGCTGCAAATGTAAGTTATTAATGTAAGTTATATGACGAAATAAATTCAATAAAGTAAATACATATTGCTAGTTTTTTTTATTGAATATTACAATTACAATGAACTCGATTGTAACACAGCTTGTGTTTGATTGATTTACAAAGCTTTCAATTTCGCACCGTTACCAACAGGAATGCAGATGAATCATCGATTCGTTAGGCAGGAAAAAGAAAATAATGCAAAACATGGAGGATTGGAAAAGAGAATGGTTCTCATAGACGAACAACAAAAGAAAAACGATGGAATATCGTTTGACGGTCGTAGTCCGTAGCGCGCTACAGCTATCGTAGCGAGCGCTGTAGCTCGTAGCACTGCCCGGATCAAGCTACACTATTATGTTTTGATTGCTGCCGTCCGCCATTTTATTGATTAGGTCATTGAACTTTGCGAAAAGCTTTCCGTTGTTGATTTTGAACGGTTTGTTGAACGCTTTTTGTTTATATTTGTTGTTTATGCTAATTTCGTCTCCTAACAACAGAGTGTTACGAAGTCAAGTCTCGTGCTTAATTATTTCTTATTTTCTATAGGTACACCACAATTATTTTACTTTAATAGCCTACTAGAAAAACCGGTTTGTAATATATAGCCTATTTATAAAAAAATATTTTATTTTAATTTCAATAATAAAATGGTTTCCAGTAAAAAAACATTTAAATCAACGTTTTTCAAGAGTTTAACTTTTTGTAAAACTATGAAACCGACACAATGATCCGTATTAATTGCTATCCAAATTGCTTAGAATTCATTAATTCATTTTCAGCAGTTAACCTCTTGACTAATATTTGAAATTTAAATGTTAATTGCGGAGTATCCTTTCATCTCTCTTATCCAAACTTTGTGAGGGAATTTGTTTACAATGTTCTTAATGATGCTCAACGCCACGATAAAAGCTTTCTAATGACTTTTTAATTTGTTTTATTATTTATATGTTTGTTTTAGAAATGGGAGTTCTAAAGACTTCGTACAACAAGTGAGGTTTAGCTTTGATTAATTTAAGCGAATCGTAATCTAATTATTTGTTTCTGTACTCGACGTACTTGGTTTATCAAACAATACAAAAATTATAATGATCTAAGGCGCATTGCTTAGATTTCAGTGTCATTGACTTATAATTCTTTGCTACCTACTTACAAATTACTTAAAGTAAAAAAATATGAAAATGGTTATTTTATATCATAAATTGAAAACAAAAAGATTAAATGTAGTTTTATATTATGAGCGACGCAACTTAATTCATTGGAATGCCATGGCTGTGACGCCAACTGCCGACGACACCTATCAAAACATTTCAAATTGTATCCCAACGTTCCCATCCCAGTAAAAACTTTCGGTTCAATAATTTTATTGAGGCGTGTCAACCCAGTCCGTGTATTTGATGACCTCTCTGTATGACTTTGAACAGAATAAGGGTTGACGGCCACACAACTGCGATACCTATATGCCCAGTTGGACATGTGTCCGGGTTAAGTGATTTAAAAGAGAAACAATTTGCATTGGGATAAAACAGAGGCAGCGTGGACCCCAACCAGATCCCTTCGTGAATATTAAGTTTAGCCATTACGACTCGGTAATTCAAAAGCGTTTAGAGTGCGCCGCACCGAATTTATTACTTAATATAGCTAAGCCACTGGTTGTGAATAGATAAAAGTATCGTTTAGGATTAAGGATCATATTTAAAGTTCATTAGATTTAAAAAGTGGATGTTGACGTGTGCCTATCCTAGCAAGGGTGTATCGTACCTAGGGTAAAAATATAGCATCTAATTTACAGTTTTTAGATGTTAAAGTATGTTAAGGCTTACAAATTAACCTGTAATACTAATTTGTAGCGACGACGTCGCTTTGTATCGTTGTTCAAGTTATTATAAACTATTTCATGCATGACCCTTATTTTGTTTTAAAGCGAGGTTTCACATAACTTTATGTACCTAAAGATATTACGTACTGTGCACGGTTAACTACAAATTTGGTTTAATGTTAGCAATTTCTGAAGTATTAGCTGGCTCATGCTCCAGTAATAATTCAGGTAGTAAGATTTTCTTCAGAATTGAAATAACAAATGGCGTTATCACCTAGAGTAGAATATCTTCTTTTGATCATAAAAAAAATGTATTTATGCGTTAATTTAGGTACTGTTTCATATGAAATTTTCTTAAAATATTACATATATTTTCGACTCTAAAAGTAGATATTAATTTTATATTCATCTAATAACCACATCACCTTATTCGTGTATTCAGTTGAATACTTTTTTATAACGCCATTTTGGTCACATCTGGCTCTCGTTGGTTCAATTAGCATAAAAATCGCATTCACGTTTAGTCTATTTTAAGCTTGTGTTTTTATTTTATTCCTAAAATGGTCTTTACCCTTATTCCATTAGGAATTTATAATTGAGCGGTCGCGGGTCGCGCTCGGGTATGAAATATTAATTGTTTTTTCAAATGTCCTTAGAAATTCACGGGTCAAACTTTTGTGAAAATTTAAGTAGGTACTTTTGTTTAGAAAACTCCGTTAATAACTTGTATGGTCAGGTAAGTCATTTAATCCACCACCTCTGTCACTAAAAGCATTATCAAATGAAATCGTAATTATGTGAGAACTACAGCTTTGCTATAATATAAAAGGCTTTTAAGCTACCCTTGACATCATCATCAGCATCATCAGCCATTTAATGTCCCCACTGCTGGGGCACTGGCCTTCCTTATGGATAGATAAGGAGTATGGGCCATGACCCACCACGCGGACCCTGTGCAGATTGGTGGGTATTATTGACTGCAAGTGCAGTCGAGACCAACGGCTTACCGAGCTTTGCGAGAAAAAGTTTTTGGTCACCCATCCCGTGATTGACCATTGCGAAAGTTGCTTAGCCTCAACGATCGCTGCCGAGCGCGCTAACTACTACGCCACGGGCTCCTCGACCTCTACCCTTGACATATCAATTTCATTGCTTCATCTTAACAAAAGACTGTTGCAGTGAAGATCATTATGAATACATTTACTTACAGTTTTCTTTTGTCTGAACAATAACTTGTTACACGACATTTACACGACTATTTTTTTATTTTGTAGGCGTTTTGTTTACATTGATTTGTTTTGTTTACATTGAATCCTCTTGCAGTGTTTCTATTTACGAGTAGGTTATTTGTAACCGATATAAAGTAAAAATGTATGGTTACAGCTTCCTGATGAAGTTTCAATATAATTCGGTGAGGTAATATTTTTGCTATAGGTACTAACTTAGTTATAAACAATGAAAGCTCCACATATGTCATTTCATAAATTCAAGGATTAACCGGCAATAAGTTTGTGGACAGTTTTTTTATTTTGTTTAACAACAAAAACTTCCACCTTCAGCCTTACCACCACTTATCATCAGGTGTGATGAAGGCTAAGTGCTACCCCGTTGTGGATAAAAGAGTAAAAGAAAGAAATAAAAACGCCATTCATTACATTTCATAAAGATAATGTTTAGAAAGAGAAAGAAAACATCATGATTCTTAGTTGACCATCGAGATGTCATGTTTTATGATTCATTAGTACTATTATTACACGTTCGGATCGGGTTTTACCCGTGGCCCTACCAGTATGACCCACTGGTGGGTCCATAGGTAATTTTTATTCCCCGTAGACCCACTGTGAAACAAGACTGACTTCAACCGTGGTCCCACTGTTGTCATGTTTGGAAAAGTATGAATAATAATAATAATTTTTATATAAGTATATTTTCATTTTTATTTAAGTATATAATATTTTACTTACGAACTTACACTAATTAATTAAGTTGATTTTTCTTTTCTTTGTGGTAAAAAGGAGAACCTATATTTTTTTTAATAAAATAAGTTTTTATATTTTTGTTTTTATTTAATTTTATATTAAGTGGGGCATTCCGGTGGAACTACAGTCATAAAAGCATAAAAAATGCATATTTGGCATATGCCTAGTGCAGTGGATGTACGGGAAAGAAATTACCTGAGGCAATTACCCGTGTACCCACGGAAACTGACACATTGAAATGCATAATATAAAACTCTATTGCAGTGTGTCTACGGGGAAAAAAAATTAACCGTAGACCCACCACTGGGGCTAAATGGTGGGGCCACGGTTAATATGCGGTTCGGATACATTATTTCAGTATGAGTGCAACACTACCCTCTTGTCAATCACGTAGATTGATTGATGGTTGGTTGTCACGATGCTACATATGGGATTGGTCTTATTCACCCATTATGTGCCTTCAGACCATTAGGTTGTTTGTGAATAGGATTAAAAAGAAAAATAATCTAAAAAGAAACATTATTTCTAACAAAAACATTCTACCTAAAGAAAACAGAGACAAAGAAAGAGTACATTAAACAGTTGTTTTTCGCCGAACTTTCCGCCGTTTAATGGACGATTGTAGAAAATGGAATAAGAATAGTTTTTTTTTGCCAAAAAACTTCCCCATAGTCGGCAGGAACAGATGTGGCGCTATCATTTTGAGATATTTTATCTGGGAGCAGACAATCCCCGACAAATTGTCGTAATTCCGCAATTTCGATGGACGGGAAAATATTAAGACACCCCCAATTTATTGCATTTTCCCCATGTTCGTTTGTTCCTATACTTCTCGACGTAAGTGGCTATTGATAGTTAAAGTGGACTATTAGCTTATCTATACTTGAAGTTCAAGGAGCATTGCCGGTAAATCTAAGTCTACATTTAGTGCTCAAAAAGGGGGTTTCCTGGAAAGTTCTCCGGGAGTTTTGAAAATTGCTGATTTTATATATTTCGACGTGTTCTTTTCGAATTTTTACTTTGCCACCTCGTATCTTTGCCGCTCGCATCACCATATTGGGAAAATGATTCCGATCCAACTCAGTTTACGATAAAACTGGTTATGTAATAAATTAAACTAGTGAAAATTTCCTACAATTTATGTAGTAACCTTTTTTCCCCCAGCTCCGGAAACCTTGTTGAAACTTATTTCTTGCAAATGCAAAAAGGGATGTCAGGCAGTCTGTGGATGCAGAAAGTGCTTCGTTATATGCACTAATTGCTATGGTACCTGTGATTTTTCGCACGTTCCACTACAATGTCATTGTCATACTATTCTCAAACAAACGTATGACGAAATCGAGGAACAAGAGGACTATAAGTAACGAAGCTGATGATTCCATCGCGGATGATGTGGAAGAAATTTCTATTTGTGAAATTTCGCTCAGTACCGAAGACGATGAACTTTCAAAACCTGGTCCATCAAGAATAGCGAAGCGAAGGAGAATGCGCAAAATTTCAATATAAATACCACAAAAAAAAAAACGCGCCACTTGCTCAATGGCATGGTGGCGTGGAAATGAGTTAAATATTTGGCCAAAACGCGTGTTGGACTGGTACTGAGCGAAATTTCACAAATAGAAATTTCTTCCACATCATCCGCGATGGAATCATCAGCTTCGTTATACTTAGTCCTCTTGTTCCTCGATTTCGCCATACGTTTGTTTGAGAATAGTGTGACAATTAGTATTGTAGTAGAACGTACGAAATATCACAGGTGCCATTGCAATTAGTACAAATAGTTTTATTTACCACATAACTATTTTTATCGTAAACTGAGTCGGAACGGAATTATTCTCAGAAACCTGTTTTTGGGCGCCATTTTTCCAATATGATTAATTTTCAAAACTTCCCGAAAACTTTCCAACCCCCTGATTCACAAGCCGGAAAAGAAATCGGATTCGAAATCTGTGCTTTGCCTTTATCTATTCTATAGTGAGTGACAGAGACATTCCGCTGTCGTCGGGAGCGTAGATTTGTATTCTACAACAAGATTTTTTAGAATCGCGTATTGGAAATACGGGTTCACGCTGTCAGAGCTTTCTGAGCGGGTTCATTATTCTAAAAGAAGTAACTGAAACGCTTCGGGTAAGTTTCCATCTCTTCTTTGAGGGATTGCTTACTTAGACTAGTTATTTTTCCACTTTCATAAAGGAGGTTGGGATGTTATCTCTTATCTGTGAAGCAGTATATGGTACTTAAGTCGGTCAAGTAAATAATGACCGATATCACAAAAATGAAAACAATGGGAACATTAATTTAGAAATTATAGTGTTTCCAGATGAGAAGCAATAAAAACTTACTATTTTGAGCGTTAGATTAAAATAAAATTTCATTTTATTTACTTTTTTAATAAAAAGGTTACGGAATGTACAAAATATGGAAAAGTTGAATATAATATAGTGTGTTGCGGAATTGTATTACATATGTATAAGTTTGATTGAATATGTCACAAATATAGTCTGTTTCTCTAGTTCAACATCCTGTAATGTGGGATTGACTACACAAAATATTGATGAACAGCTCAAAGAACAAATCGATTAGGTATCTAGATAAATAGATTATTTTTTAGTATTCACAGTGCAATTCTGTAAGTAAGTATAGGAAAAATAATTGTGACGAAAAAAAAACCACCAAGAATTATACGCCACTAGCGGCCGCCCGCGGTTTCACCCGCGTGGTTCCCGTTCCCGAGAGAATATCGGGATAAAAAGTACCCTATGTGTTATTCCAGCCTATAATCTATCTCTGTTGCAAATTTCATCCAGATCCGTTTAGTAGGTTTTGCGTAAAAGAGTAACCAACGTCTATACATCTAGACATCCATACTCACAAACTTTCGCATTTACAGTATTAGAAGGATTTTAATTCATACCGTCCGAAAATGTACTTACCAGGCTGGTGGTCTTTTCTATCATAACTTTTCATAGTAAAAATCTAAGTCTCATTAATGCGATTCTAATAAGGCTTAAGATAATGAGATGTGACTTCAAATAGGTACATCTCTAACATACTGACATAGAAGGCACAAACGCTTATAAGACAGAAAACGATGGCTAACAGGCGCACTTAATGATCAAGGGATCCCGTACGAGGCAGGGATTCGAAAGACAAACGAATCAGACGAACAAAGAAATCGTTTTCGTCTTTTTTCCTCAAATATTTCTGAAAGTAGACCCATCATTGTATTATGTATACGGCCCTTAAAGGAGTATTTATTGGCTATAAGTAGATATGATTTATGAGAGTTGTTCAATATGTACTCAATAAGCAACTTGTTCCACTACATAAGTTGTTTTCTTTTTATTCACAACGGTCTAGCACTTAGCCTTCATCACACCTGATGTTAAGTGGTGATAAGGCTGAATATGGAAGGGCACTATTCCCGGAATCCTCAATCACTGAGGAACAGGCTATCTTATCTCTAACTGCTGGAACCCAATAATGCTGAAAACATCACTGTTACTGCGTCAGACTTAGTTAAGATCGTGGTACCTAGCCAGGCGGACTAAGAACAAGTCACAAGACACAATGCATGGTTTAAAGGCATGTTTATTTCAATGAATCATCCACATATTTGAGCAGACAAAAGCACAGATTTATTACTGGAATCATATTTCATGAATGAATTTTACCAACTAGCGTACTATTACGTTTATTATCTACAACAAAAAAAATACGAATTTTGAAATCCAACATCAATCTATTTCAAAGCACACGAATGTGTATGTCACAAGTTCACCGGGCCAAATCTAATTCGAAATAAATTATATTTAAAAAAACCTTTTATTTAAAATCAAGCTTTTATTCAAATGTCCTAAAAAGAATAAAATAAATTTTGTATCAAGTCAAAACCAACAAATTTATTACATTAAACTTCAAAACTATTTCGAGTGGCCTGTAACTGACAGGGAAACTTCATTTTTAATTAAATGTCGATTTTTTTAATCGAGTAATTGAGAAAAAGCCTAGGTCCAGGGACTTTAAATTATTGTTTTAATAGAAATAATAATAATTTGATAATCTCAAATTTATGTAAATAGTATATTATACTCGTAGCATACTTTTCAAAACTGCATCAAACATTTTTACTGCTTGGTATGTGTTTTTAACAGACAGTTTTTTGCCTCCCAACTCATGTTCTTTCTCAAATAACCAATTCAAATCGGGTGTCGAGTTGGGACGTGTGTTCTATTACTAGTTGAATTTAGAGTGTGCGCCAGATAAGTTTGCGCGGGGTCAAAATTGAATACTAATATTTTCCATAAGCTTAGAACAAAATAATGTACTGTAACTAGTGCCAAAAACGCCCCAGTCGCAGAGTTATCTGACACGCACTCTATGAAGATTGCGCTCGCTGAATGCTCGCTGATTATAACTTTATGGTACATTGACAATGTGTCAAGTAACCATCACAACAAAACAAGAATATAGAACTTCAAAATTTGCAAGAATCCTGAATTGATAACTATACTGATTATATATTTCATTGCATTGTCATCGGAACCAAACTTGCATACAAAATTTCAGCTCAATTGGACACAGGGAAGTGGGTCAAATAAGGCTTGTAAGATTTGACGAACGGACATACATATCTACATGCATGCATACATACACTGCAAGTTAAATAAAAGCTTGTAAAATCCGCGCAATCACAAAGAATTTTCACCTCACCCAAAGCAAACAGTTACGGGAAATTGGCACAAATATGAAAGCCGAGGGCTTTTATCAAAGCTCACAGAATTACCGATGTCGAAACTCAATTAGGTATCATTGATTCAGAAACAAACTTAATTGCCGTATTCACTGACCGAAATGATGACCAAAGTCGGACTCGAAATTTTCTTCGTTTTTTTTCACAAAGTGTGTTTGGAAACTTTTCACAAGCTCCAGTTTTAATATTGTTTCGAGAAGATTGCTTTATTCGCTCTGCATTTGCACTCACCGAATTAGAACTGCGCAAGAAAATTATTGCTGTTGGTAGTAAAGTTCCCAAGTCTCTTTTCATCTTAATGGTAATGAGTTTTGTGGTTTTAGTGAGTGTCGTGGCCAACTGTGATCCGGAAGCTATTAAAAATAAAATGCTTTTTCTTTTTTACCCGACTGCGACAGAAGGAGGGTTATTGAGGTGCTAACAAACCGCCGCTAGCTTCCATCAACAATACCAATAGATGACGCCTCATGAACTAAAACACAAAGCAAATAAGCGGTTTTTTAAACGGAGAAAAGGGTTTCAAATGTTACGTTCTTACGTCAAAAATGACAGGAATCGATATGAAATAGGAGCGCACCTTTGAACTGCGCTCTTATTCGCTCGGCTGATTTTTACACTCCAACCGGTTTTCTAGTGTTATTGTTGATTGAAGGGTGCTAGTGCCTGTTTTTCTACAATTTTTGTTTTTTTTTATCCACAACGGTGTAGCACTTAGCCAGATGTTAAGTGGTGATAAGGCAGAAGGTGGAAACGCACTACTTCCGGAATCCTCAATCACTGAGAAACTGGCTATCTTATCCCTAACGGCTGGAACACAATAATGCTGAAAACATCATTGTTATGGTGTCAGACTTCGATAAGACGATGGTAGCTAGCCAGGCGGACTAAGAGCAAGTCCTGCCACCAACCAACTCTCTGTGTACATAATATCGTACACAGAGTACAGCGGTGGCTTATTGCAATTGAATCGGCATAACCGAGAAAATTAATCAATTGATTACTAAACTCAAAATTCTGAAGAAGTGTAATCGATGTAAAAACTCCGATTAACAGAAAATCGAATAAGAATCGCAAACAAGAAATATTGAACGATCAAAGTGTGCTAACGAGTCACGTCTCGAAGATATTAAAGTTATCAAAGTTGTAAGGGCGGCCTAGTATTAAACAAAATAAAGATAAATTGCTTTCCTGTAAGCTTCGTTCGGAAAGCAATTTTAATTAATCACAGCTTGAGGGAATTCGGGTATTAAACCGTTACGGCTGTAATGCTGTTCTTAATGTAAATGGATTAGTTATTATATAAATACATACATTCTTTGGATTTGTACTGTCGACAATAGATAGATAGATAGATAGATATAGCCTGAGCCTATAGTGAGTTTACACACTATTTTAACATACATTGTTTACTTATTCTAATTTAATTACATCTGCTTGTCTATTGACAAAGGCCTCTTCCAACTCTTTCCACTTCTGTCTTTCTCTGGCTGTCATTCGCCATACTTTTCCAGCTATGGTTTTAAGTTCGTCTTACCATCTTTTGTATTGTCCTCCAGGTCTTCTTCTGTAATTTCTTGGGTACCAGTGTGTGATAGCCTTGCTCCTGTCGACAATAAACAAATGGTCTATAAAATTGTTAAGTTTATGCGAGAAATAAGTATTTACTTAACATGCATTCTAACTATTCCTATCATCATTTCAGCCGTACGACGCCCACTGCTGGGCATAGGCCTCCCCCAAGGATCTCCACAACGATCGGTCCTGCGCTGCCCGCATCCAGCGGCTTCCCGCGACCTTGACCAGATCGTCGGTCCACCTTGTAGGGGGCCTGCCCACGGAACATCGTCCGATACGCGGTCGCCATTCGAGAACCTTTCCGCCCCAACGGCCATCGGTTCTCCGCGCTATGTGTCCCGCCCACTGCCACTTCAACTGAGCAATCCTTTGAGCGATCTCGGTCGTTTTAGTTCTCCTGCGGATCTCATCATTTCTGATTCGATCGAGCAGGGAAATACCAAGCATCGCTCTCTCCATTGCTCGCTGGGTAACCTTGAGCCTTCTTATGAGACCCATAGTAAAAGACCACGTCTCGCTTCCATAAGTCATAACTGGCAACACACACTGGTCAAAGACCTTAGTCTTGAGACATTGAGGAATTTTGGACGCAAATATATGCCGGAGCTTCCCAAACGCTGCCCATCCGAGCTGGATTCGACGAGAGATCTCTTTCTCGAAGTTGGACTTACCTAATTGGATTGTCTGTCCTAGGTAGACATAGTGGTCAACAACTTCGAGTGTAATGTTCCCAACATTAACTGGAGCGGATGCAACATGGGCATTGGACATGATTTTCGTCTTATCCATGTTCATCTTCAGACCCACTCTTTGGGAAGCATTGCTGAGATCTTCGAGCATTGTGTTCAGGTCTTCCAAAGTCTCAGCCATGAGAACTACATCATCGGCAAACCGCAGGTGTGTTAGGTACTCGCCATTGATGTTAATGCCGAATCCCTTCCAGTCCAGTAGCTTAAAAATATCCTCCAACGCAGCTGTGAACAGTTTCGGAGAAATGACGTCTCCCTGTCTCACACCTCGTTGTAGTTGGATAGGATTAGAGCTCTGGTTCTGTAATCGGACCGACATGGTGGCGTTTTGGTATAAGTACCTTAGCACCTCGATGTACCTGTAGTCTATTTGGCACCTCTGGAGAGACTGCAGCACTGCCCAGGTCTCGATCGAATCAAAGGCTTTCTCATAGTCCACGAACGCCAAGCATAGTGGCAAGTTATACTCTTCGGTCTTCTGTATAACTTGCCGCAGCGTATGAATGTGGTCTATGGTACTATAACCTTTTCGGAACCCGGCTTGTTCGGGATTCAACCTAAACTAAACTTTAACTTCTATGATTAAGATTTTTGTTTTTAGGTATAAAACTTTGATCAATTATGTAAATATATCAAGGATTAGTTAAATAATAATAACAACCAAAGTATTTTTTTTCCTGGGTGCACAGTTGACCTATTTTTGTCTCCTTATGGTTGGCCCATGTTCGATAGGTATTTTCGCTCCAATATCGTAATTGGATAATTCCCCTTTAAATTTGATCCTAATGGAAATATGGTCGTTACGCGTTTGACAAAGCGGCGGTTTATTAATGAAACACACAGTGCGACCCAAATGACCCTTGAAATTTGCAGCTTACCGTTTATCCGATGTCTTTAGCGGCGAAAAAATGATGCTTATTGCTGACGAGGTGATTATCTACCGATTTTCTAAACGCTTTCTGTGTTATTGTCCAAATCGATTTTCTTAAGTAGTAATTTTTAATTCTAGGAGAAATTGAGACCCTAAAAGTCTATTCATTTTTTTATTAAATTAGTAGTTACTAAGGTATATCCCGAATAATGATGTTGTTAATCGAACAAACGGTTCATGTGGGATGTAAAATCATTTTACTAGCGAATTTTGTTTCCAATGTTATCTAAATATAATATTTAGTACATCTTGAGAAGTGCACACATTTGTTCACGAAGACAATTAATTTCCACGAATTGCTAACTTATGTGTTCTACTATAGGGTACTAATATGTATACGTAGGTTACAAATATAATCCACATATTAAATTTTAAAGAGCAATAACTTTCCTTAGGTATTTTAAAAGCGAAAAACAAAGAAAAATCCAAATACTTTCTCGATAGAGCACCACCGGCATGGCGTGTCGCCCACTACCGTTAAAGTGCGTAGTTGACACTTGTCAAAAACAACTTTTTCGGCGTCATGACGTTTTTGACGGCCGGGTGTGGTCTGGTTTTCCATTACCGGCAGATGAATGAATTTATACTTACAATACATTTTATAAAGCTAACTGTTTGATCACTGCGGTATATGAAAGCTGCGATAAAAACTGCAAACCTACGCGACCCCAACTAATCTACTTGTAATTGTTTTCTATTAGTCCTGTTGTTAGCACTTGCAGAAATAATCCACATATTCATTTGCAGTTATTAACTAGAAAATATTCACCTTCTAAAAATCCAAATAAAAAATATCCAATCACTTTTTTGATAGAGAACCGCTCGCGTGACGCCCGCTACCGATAAAGTGCGTAGTTGACACTTGTCAAAAACAACTTTTCCGGCGTCATGACGTTTTATTGACGGGCGGGCGTGGTACGGTTTTCCATTACCGGTGAAATGAATTCAAACTTTCAATACCTTTGCACACTTTTGATTATTAAAAAACTGTGACATATGTTCTTACATTTTTTTTATTAAAGTTAACGAATAAACTGTACGTAATTTCTGTACACAGCTTGTTGTTACGTCAGTAAGAGTTAGACCGTTTACTTTCTTCTTTAGTTAGCTAATAGAAAACAAAAAAAAAATATAATAAAACAAAATGGATATCCGGAAAAATAAACTTTATAGATTATTGTTTAGTTAAAATTTCTTCAAATATTTATTGTAACAAATGTGTATAATTTCAATGTATATAAAAATTGTAGTAATGATTTTTGTATAAATAAACGAAGATGCCATGTAGGTAGGTACCTACTTATGTGTTTGATAGGTAGGCCTTAACTATAATATCAAGAAATGTTTCATTTCATTCACATCTCAAGGTCATCTATACAGTATATTAATATAATATCATAAAGAGAAAAAATTAGATTATTGTTTGTTTGTTTATAATGGATAAACTCAAAACTACTAGACCGATTTTAAAATATCTTTCACAATGAGGAAGCTTTATTCTTCGTGGGTGACATAGGCCTATATATATATATAATATATATATATCGGTATAAAACATATTTATACCGATATTCCCACGGGAACGGGTACCACGCGAATAAAACCGCGGGGAGAAACTACTCCCTAATGATATTATTATTATTATTTTACCGATTTGGCGCAGGGGTAGGCTACCCACCTTCTGCGCCAGTGGTCTCGGGTTCGATTCCCGAACAAGACAAATATTTGTGTGCATGAACATGTCTAATTGTCTTGGTCTGGGCGTTTTCTATGTATATTAAGTATGTATTTACAAACAAAAAGTATTTAAGTATATATTTATCCGTTATCAAGTTTTCCATGATACAGTTTCTTAATGAAATTAAAATGGGCTTAGATAATTGGTGTGAATGGAAGAAGTTATTTATTTATTATTTATTTATTTATTATTATATAAAACATAATTCTTCGTAGAAACAACTATTGATGACTAAGATCCACGGAGTATCTTTATAAAGCTTAAAACACGTTATTATTTTATTCAGGGCGGAGCAAACGCCTAGAAACGTCGATCAACGTTAAGCCACGTAAATTATTACGTGAACGTTCTACTTATTCCTCGTGGGTCTAATTAATAATGGCGTCATAGAATGTAAAAGCCTGTTTAATTAAATTTGTCTGCGTCGTGTTTGAAAGGAGTCGATTAACATCTTGAAAGCGTTTCGCCGACTCTGCGACTGTGCCTAATCTATGTGTGTTTGGTTTAGATTTGGGGTGACATTCGTTTTCACTTGAAAACGCCTACATACAGTGAAAAATGTGTTGAGGACCTACATATAAAAATAAATATTGACTCTTTACAAAATAACTGCTTATTATACCTAGAATATGCGAAACTGTTTGTTAAAGTTTTAGAAGACCATACAGAAGGATGATTAAGCGTTCCTCCATTAAGTAATATAAGTAGTAGAGTTATGATTGCAAACCTATTGGAAACAACACCAAACAATCTTTAAGTATTTAAACATCAAGAAGAGGAGAGATTACCTGTGTAAGTGGTAAAAGTGATGGGATTATTTTGTTTTCATCCCATCTATCCGAAAAGCGATGATTGTACTTTATCTAATAACAGGGCCCAAAATGATTCATTGTTTACCTGTTATGACAAGAGGGTAACAATGAGATTATATGTCTTTGACTTCACTATCGAATCAACGAACTCGAAGCCAAACATCGTAAGCGAAATTAACATTTTTATTAAAAAAATAATATAATGTTTAGTTTTTTTTATCTAAAACAGTCACAAAATTGAAAAGGTAAACCTATGTATTATGTATGTGAAAACTAATAAAAACACTGAATCTAATCCACAACATTTATTCAGCTATGTAGCCAGAATAGAAGTGTCAAACCTGTATCTAAACACCCTCCACTTACTTACATTATAATCATTCATAAAGTAATAAGCATCTACCCACACACAAACAATATCAATATATGACATACCTTCCCCTCATCAAAGATACATTAGACTTATCCATTCATTTAACTACATTATTACTACTATCAATTTAATTGATTACTATGAACACTAAGTTTAGATCATATACTGCAAATAATTATTGTCTTTAGAACAACCCTCTCTATGATAAGGAGTTTTAGAATGAATATTTAATTTATTTCTCATTTTTCCTGGTCCTTGTTGAGCCATGTCAACAGCTGGTGGTATTCCCAACATGTCTGCCCATTTGTCAGCATCTGGGATTTCAATTATAATTTCTTCATTCTGACTATCGTCAATATCGCCATCTCCTCCACTTGTATTTGGTTCTATACCCACTTCTCTCTCATCTGGGTTCGGAGTTAAGGTTTTGAACAATTGGTCGATGTGCCTTTTAACAATCACACCATCTTCATTTTCTATTCCGTAATTCGCCGGCCCGGTCTTGCTAATGATTTTACCTGACATCCATCTAGGACCAAAACTACTGTAGTTCCTGTACATAACCTGTTGACCAACATTAGTCTCTCGATTCTTACCCTGGTTCTTATTATTAGTAATCTGTTCTTCGACTCTCTTATTTTGCTTATTATCTGGGTGTAAGCCATCCAACAAGGTACGTAAGCGTCTTTTCATCAGCATTTCTGCGGGGCTTTTATTTGTGACGGTGCAGGGTGTGACCCGTAAACCAAGCAGTAAGTTTGGGATTCTTACATCCCAAGTTAAATCGTCCATCTTCTTCAATTTATCCTTGATCGTTTGTACCATCCGTTCCGCTAACCCATTAGTAGCGGGATGATAAGGAGCTGTTGTTACATGTCGAATTTTATTTGATAGCAGGAATTCCTCTGTTTCGCTAGAAACAAATGGTGTGCCATTGTCCGACACCAAAGTTTCACACAGACCATGCGTAGCAAACGTCGATCTTAAAAGTCGTATGACTGTACTTGAAGTGGTATTGTTAACCATGAACAATTCTGGCCATTTAGAGTACGAGTCGACAATTATCAAAAAGTACTTATTGTAAAAAGGCCCCGCAAAATCAATGTGTATCCTGGACCAAGGTCGAGTCGGTGTAACCCATTCATGCTTAGTCTTAGGTGGCATGTGTCTGTGCTCGAGACATTTTGTACAATTGGCTACTAATGTTTCAATATCCTGATTAAGATTTGGCCACCACACGTAGCTTCTGGCTACTGCCTTTGACTGAACAACTCCAGTGTGTATTTTGTGCAAAATACGTAGCGTTGCCTGTTTTAGTGCTTCTGGAACTACTACTCGACTCCCTAATAGGATACAATCATCTTGTAGAGACAGTTCTGAACGTTGTAGCCAAAACGGTCGTAAGTCTGTATCAGTTTCTTTAACAGGCCATCCTCTTTGAATATAATGAACCACCTTGCTTAGAATCCGATCACGTTTAGTTTCTCTAGCTAAATCTTCGACATCGTACGGAAAGTCTTCCGGTGTCTCAGCCATTAATAAAATTTCTTGAATTCCTTCCTCGTGTTGATCAGGAACAGGTTGCGGCCAACGACTTAGGTTATCCGCATTGCCAATCTGCGGCCCTGGCTTATAACTAATCTCGTAACTATGTGCTGTTAAAGCAATCGCAATCCTAGTCAAACGAGGTGATAACATATTAGGCATAGGTTTTTTAGGGTCGAATATTCCAAGTAACGGCTTGTGGTCGGTCACTATGCGAAAGTGTCTTCCCATTAGGTAATTGTGAAACTTTGTAATTCCAAACATAATAGAAGCAGCTTCTTTATCTAGTTGTGAGTAACGTCGTTCATGAGTATGTAAAGTCCTCGAAGACATAGCTATAGGACGTTCCTGCCCATTCTCCAAATCATGGGACAACACTGCCCCTACGCCATACTCTGAGCTATCACATGTTAAAGTAAGTGGTTTATTAATGTCGTAATGTACCAACGTCAAATCAAATGAATGTAAACGTTTAGCTGTATCAAAAGCCCTTTGTTCTGTTTCTGTCCATTTCCATGTCTGCGTTGTATCCAGTAGACGATGAAGTGGTTCAAGCAGCGTAGCTTTGTGCGGCACAAATCTCTCGTAGAAGTTATACAAGCCTAGAAACGCTTGAAGCTCTTGCTTGTTTTTAGGTGCTGGAGTATTGACGATTGACTCCACTTTGCTCGGAGCAGGATGAATACCATCAGCATCTATCACAAAACCCAGAAACTCAACCTTATTTTGTGCAAATTTGCATTTGTTTTTGTTTAACCGCAGACCGGCTCTTTCAATCCGTTCCAACACTATATCAAGCCTTCCCTGCATTTGTAGCATAGTACTTCCACTTATTATAATATCATCAATCAGAACCGCCACTCCGGGTATTCCAGCCAAAAGAGAAGTCATCAAGCGTTGAAAAATGCCTGGACAAGCTTTAACACCAAAGGCTAGTCGATTTACAGTGTACAAACCCTTACAAGTATTCAAAGTAAGCAGTTTTGCGGTGTTATTGTCAACGACCACTTGTGTATACGCGCGCTCGAGGTCCAACGTCGTGAAATACTGTCCCCCCGCTACTGTAGCAAAAACCTCATTAGCCGTCGGCATAGGAAAGGTATCCGATTCGGTCGCCATATTAACTGTACTTCGGTAGTCACCGCATAGTCTAATTTCGCCTGTCTTTTTGATTATGGGTACCACGGGTGTAGCCCAATCCGAGTAAGCTGTGGGACGTAATACTCCTTCCGTTTGCAATCTGTCAATTTCTGCTTCAACCCTTTCCTTGATTGCATATGGTACTGGACGCGCTCTTAAAAACCTTGGGGTTACTCCCTGTTTCAAATGAATAGTAACTGGTTTGCCACGGTAAGTACCGAGACCATCTTTGAAGACCTCCATATGTCGTTTTAAGATATGCTCCAATTCTGACTGCTCATCATTTGAAACGAAATTAATGTTCATTGTAATTTTAAGTGGGGAAAGCCAGTCTCTGCCAACAAGGTTAGGTCCATTGCCTTTTGCTATAATCGCTGGAAGATCTTGTGTCTCGTTCTTGTACAACACCGGTAACGTTACTTGGCCTACCAATTTTACCGGAGTTGCTGTCCATGTTCGTAATGTCAGTGAAACTGGACGTAATGCATTATCTGGTAATTGGTCTTTCAGCTTAACCCACGTACTTTCATTAATTATAGAAAAACTTGCCCCGGTATCAACTTGCATACACACAGGAATTCCCGCAAGAGATATGATAATTTCATAAGGAGGAACACGACTGTCACTTATTACGCAATAAATTCCATTTAAACGATCTTCCTTGTCATACGTATAATTTACGTCACGGTTCGTGCTTTTTTTTTTAGCTAGACATATTTTTTCTAAATGTCCTTTCTTTTTACAAAATCGACAAATGGTATTAACAAAACGGCAGTCACCAGAATGCCGATCACCACAACGATAGCAAAATCGATTAAAAGTCTTTGGCTGCACTGCATTTATGTCCATCGGCTCCGCGGCGCTTACGCCGCCGGTGGGCGCGTTGTTGCCGGGCGGCGGCGGCCCCGCGGCGTAGTTGCCTCCCGCCGCTGATGATGATGATTCCTGAATCATACGCACGTCTCGGCCCGCACTTTCAGATGACAACATGGCGTCCACGACATGTTGATAACCCAAATTATCACGTTTTAATAGCTCGTATTGTAACTTATCGTCCGACATTCCGCAAACCAGTCTATCGCGCAACATTCTTTCCAAGTCGGTAAAATTGCACCCAGTGCTAATTTTTCTAAGTTGTGCGATATAATCGGATGCTGATTCGCCACGCTTTTGATTCCGATTGTAAAATTTGAAAGACACTGATATTTCATTAGATTTAGGACTATAATGTTTGGTTAGAATATTCACTATGTCCGTAAAAGTCACATCACTAGTATTTCTTGGAGTAATTAACGCAACTAAAGTTTCATAAACACGTGAGCCACACACAGTCACCAAATTTGCACGTTTTGCTTCCTCAGTTAAAATGCCGTGTGCCTCAAAACAAAATTTCAGTCGTTCGAGATAAATGTTCCAATTGTCTGTTTGAGGGTTAAATTCCTCAAACTTAACTGCTGTTTTCCCTATCATTTTTCACTCGTCGCCACTATTATGTATGTGAAAACTAATAAAAACACTGAATCTAATCCACAACATTTATTCAGCTATGTAGCCAGAATAGAAGTGTCAAACCTGTATCTAAACACCCTCCACTTACTTACATTATAATCATTCATAAAGTAATAAGCATCTACCCACACACAAACAATATCAATATATGACACTATGTGTTTGTGATTTTATAGGAATTATTTTTGTAAAACACGGTCGTAATGTGCATTTATATGAAATTTTAGAGATATCGAGCAAAAATTTTTCCAATCGTGTTTTCAACAGTCCTCCCATCACATATACGTTCTATAATCCATATTGGAAATTTCAATGCGTAAAATCTTCAATGTTTCAAATGACAGCTAATAGAAAAGAAGCAATTTTGGCGTTTTCACTTACTAAGAGCCCTTAGGCGCAGGACTTATTTAAAATAACTAAAGACGTAGGTAGTTAATCCCATTTGAAGTTTAAATAAATCATATTTACTGAAAACGAGGAACTTGGTGATCCTATTTACATCAATCAAGAGAAAACCATTCCATATGATAGTATCGGGACAATCCGTTACGGCCTCTGACAGTTCCATATATCATGGTTATTGTTCAAATGGATTTGCGAACGACCGCTCAACTTAACGCAAATATTTTAGAACGTGAACAATTAACAGTTAAAATTTTGAGTACCTATTTTTTTGCGTAAAATTTAAGTAGAATAATATTTAAAAAAATAACTAAGTATGGTTATTTTGGCTAACATATTTAAAGTTTGAAGTGTTTGTTTGGTTAAAGTTGGGGTTTAAAATCTTTCTCACACATTACATTATGTCACGACTCCAAGGTGTAGGCGCAGCGCTGCACAAACGTGTGTCTTGTGTCGTGTCTACGTTTCTATGAAATCAGTGGAAGTAACTAGATGCAAACCCCTTTGCGCGGGGCCTAGCGCCTATACTTAAGGCTTAAGAATAACAACAACAAACAAGCTCGGATTAAATCCGTCGTTCAAGCAATCGTTTGAATTTTTCTCACGATGACTACATAAGATCCGGATCCATCCGATACCTACGCATAAGGATTGAATCCGGGCTTGTTTGTTGTTGTTATTTTTCCGAACCGGACCGATTCCTGACGCATATAGTCCGAGCCTTAGTCCATACAGACAGAGTTACGGGGGACTACTAGCATCGTTAATCAAAAAGAACTTTTCGTTCAGTAATTGGCCTACTTGTTCACCCCTCTTTAGAAGACAAAATTATAAATCAGAATTTCTTCTCCGTGTACATCTGTCTTTTTATACTGAGTTCCAATGTAATGTTGTTATTCTACTTTTTAAATTTGTTTTTTCTGCATGCAAATATTTGGCGCCTTTTCATTTCATCCCACTTTTTTGTCTTATGGCAATACGATGCAATTTAGGTTTATATTTTATGTTTCATGGAAAACAAGCAGCATTTATGAAAATAATTATAAGATAAGAAAAGAACAAGACAGTATGCCTATATCTATTTTCACAGATAGATGGTAAATAATAAAATAATAGGGTTTATTCTAGTCAATTTAAGTAAAGTAATTTTTTTTATTCACATAGATTACCTACCTAAATAAAATTAATGGTTATGAATCGTCCAACATTTTTTTACCTAACCCTGTTATGGACATCTTTTAACTGGCAAGAAAAACGGGCAAAAAAACTCATCAGCCTTAACAGAAGCCACACAGATTTCCACGTATACCAGTCATTATTTGCAAGATTCCGCTACATTACTGTCAAAGTAAAGTCATAGTAAGAAACTAGAGTCACAAATAAAAACTAATCCATTGGCCTTTTTACGTTTTTTTACACTCAACTCTATCATATTGGCACAACAATAAAAACAAAGTTAGCACAAAATATTCCGAATTGAGAATACAAAACTAATCCTTAACTCCGACAAAGAACTAAAAAGTTTATATCTTATCCGAGAAACTCGGGACAACTCTTCCCCACTTACAAATGTATACAAGTTCTAAAACTTTTATCGTTTTACTAACAGCAATATCTATTTACAAAACTTGTATGAATAAAGAGAAAAAAGTTCTCACCAAAAAATGTTCAACCTACAAGTGACAGAAAGTAAATTAGTTAAGTTTTGTTCTATAAATAAATTGGGTAGATTTTAGTTTATACATTATACATAATTTACCCATTTATTGCCTTTCTAACCTTACGCCCGCGGCTTCGCCCGCATGGACTACACGAAGTTAGAACGCGGGAAGATGTGATAATTTACCGGGTTAAAAAAATAAAACCGCCTTCAAAAAAACCACATCAAAAAAGTAAGAAATAATTCCTCACCAAATAAATAACGTAAGTACTTTGAAGTCGGGCGTGAAACATGTACAATTTTTTTGTTGTTTTTGTTAAAACCCGCCCGACTTCAAAGTACTTACGTTATTTATTTGGTGAGGAATTATTTCTTACTTTTTTGATGTGGTTTTTTTGAAGGCGGTTTTATTTTTTTATAAAAATAATTTTTATTTCACTCTTTTTAGTGCATCGTGCAGGCAATTTACGTGTTTTCTGGTAAATAGGTATGTGATCAAACTCATAACCTCATTTTTCGAAGTCGGTTAAAATACCTTGAGGTATCCCCTTTTTAACAAAACAAGAATCATCTAAATCGGTTTATAAACAAAGGAGTTATGCCTACAGATACGTATTAAATTCACATAAAGTGGTAACGAAAACGACAGTATTTTCAAGATTTCCCGAAAATTACTGAAGCGATTTCAAAATTTCAAAAAATGGGACCAACTTGGAAACCAACCTGATGTAATAACGTTTGAACCATTTCAATCGGTTCAGCCGTCTTCGAGTAATCGGTGGACATACATAAAAAAAAAAAAAAAAAAAACATACATACAGACGAATAGAGAACCTCCTCCTTTTTGATTTAGAAGTCGGTTAAAAAGTAGCTTATGTCACTCTCCAGCACCCAAACTAACTCCACACCAAAAATCACGTCGATCCGTTGCTCCGTTTTGATGTGAAAGACGAACAAACAAACAAACAAGTATGGATATTACGTCCCTGATTTCGCTCAAGTTATCCAAACACCCTACAATATCCAGCGCTGTTACAAATCTATCCAATTGAAACGAAACAGTTCAAAGAGGAAAAAAAGTAGTCGGTCGCTTACAATCAGACTAAATTAGAGACTGCTAACGTTTGAGCACGAGAGGCCTACAAATCCCCGAACTCGGCTTTATTCCGTTCCGTCGCACCAATCAGAGCAATTAAAGAACAATAAAAAGGAAAAAAACCGTTTTCCCGCACCCGAACACACGGGGTTGGGTCGGGAGCGAGGGGATGCAAATTGCTTCCCTACAGACAATGCAGCGATTGATGCTGTTCTTTTGAAGTTTTAGTTGTTTGCTATAGAAACGACTTTGATTGCTTTTCAATGAAAAAATAGCCTTTAAAAGCCTGAACAAACGAGGTTTTCGTACTTTTTGTGGAATAAAACACACAATATTCGGCTTTTTGCTTGATCTCTGATTTTTACGAAAAACGGGCGAAAATCGTGAAAAAATGTTAAAGACAAATATGTATAGCATCGGATTGATTAATTCAAAGCAAAATAAGCCACATGTATACAGACATGGCAGTCAATTTTGATGCTCAAAACCACACAAACACAGCCATGTGTTTACCAATCTAACGACGACGGGTAGTTTAGTCAGAAAAAAGTGACGAACCAAAAACAAATGTATCTTTCTTTAATGCTTCTCTTTCTCTCTCTTTCTCTTTCTCTAATGCCGGCGCCAGACAAACAAATATTTGAACAAAGAATTTGAAGACTTTCTACACATATTTGAACACATCTTTGTTGTACCTGCCACACATGCTTTGCACACACGTTCTCTTCACAGTTATTTAAAAGACAACAAACAAGATGGACGATTTATTTGAGGACGCGATATGCCTTTATTATTTAAGTGTATTTAATTGTTTGAAAAAGAAGGTACCTAAAAGAGAAAATGACCCATATAGATGATGACTGAGTAACTGAGTAACGACTCCGTCCGGTTAGAGCATTCGCTCGGACAGTGAAAGGTCGTGGCTTCGAGTCCTATCGGAGAATTTCTTCTCATAAAGGAATCTTCCGTACCGGTTGCCAAACGCTGCGCATACACGACCATCCCGCTCAACATCGCTCGCACGGCTGAACTTTGAGCAAGTGTGGCAGGCTACGCAAACATTTGTAGTTTGAGCCCTTTGATGTGCGCTCGAAAAACCGATACCGAATGGCAAAGTACAAATATGTCATCAAAGGTTTGAACAAATACTCAAATACCCGCGGCGTGCTACACAATATGTGTCCAAACATTTGTTCACATATTTGTTCAAATATTTGTGCTATATAAAGCAACCGCATAAGCTTACAATGGCAGACACGATTAGTTGAAATAAAGAGCAGAAATCACAAATTGTGTTCAGCCCCTATCTTAAAACTGAAACGTTATTCATAGAGCGTTGTTGGCAACAAAATGTGGCGTACCAGCAATGTTCCCGCTATCTAATCCGCGCCAGAGCATTCCCAAAGTAATTTCTGGGCCCACTTCATTTGTAAGGAAGGCAAGCAACAGCGAAGTGTCTTGGGGGCGAGTTTATTTTCCTTTCGGCCGAATAGCAAGCCTTTGTTTTTTCTGTACACCCTTCCACGCTCGATTAGGCGTTTCCTCTTTATTCGAAAGAACATCGAAAACCAGATGTTGGATATGTGTACCTTGCGTAAACACTTATGTGTTAAGTGCAGACTGTTGTGTATTTAAAGGGTAGCTAGCAAGTAGGTGTGGATAGAGAATTAAATAAAAAAAAGTGGAATGGAAACGTCGCAAAAATATTAAGGTAGGTATGGTAATACTCGTATAACTGAAAATGAATGTACTTTTAAAAAGCCATTAGTTGCTGTATCATTTCACCGAAAGTAATGATTCAAATACTTTATTTAACATTTAATGGAACATGACAAAATTCATCGCGTCATATCAATTAAAAGTTTATGTTGAAGATATTAAATGATATTCATTAAAATTTGTCTTTTGTATTCTCTAACAAAGATATTATTTATTTAACCGTCTCTTTGAGCATTCGGACAGTGAAAGGTCGTGGGTTTGAGTCCCATCGAAACTAGTTGTGAGACGGATCGACTTTTTCTAATACCTCATTTTTAGTATTTTCAATAATAAAAATTGCATTGTGAATGCAAAAAAGTAAAAATAAATAAAATTTAACCATCTCTTTGATTGGCATAAACAATATATAATAATAAAATGTAGAATAAAATACAATAAATAAAATGCGTATTTATAAAGCGTATCATCTGTCACAGTTTTTTTATTAGACTGATGTGGCACTCGTAACAAATGTACCTTATTCTAGATCAATTCATCAATGACTGTGTGGACGTTTGAAACCTCAATTAATCTTTCATCGCCTCTGTTTTCTCTAGCTTAATGTACAGACGCAGAACTGCCCGACTGTCTATCTAATTCTAGATTGGAGGACCGATTAATCTTATGTAAATGGTTCTTCTGCAAACTATAATGGTAATAAAAAATAACTTTGTGAAATGTAATGTTTTTAGAAAACTAAGTCTGGACAAGTAATACCTCATAATAAATATAATAAACACTTCAGAAACACTTGATGGATTAAAGAGACATAATGTAAGTATTTCTTTGTCATTGTCGACTTACTGCATTCTCGATAGCTTCAAAGACTTTGGTATCGTGATAATTTGTGTTTATGTCTAAAAATTTAAAATGTTGAGTTAAAATTACAAAATATAAAACACTCAGAGTAACTGTGATAGTATGCAACTTTAAATTAAAGTAACTATTGGAAATATTGAAAATGAAGTACCTATTAGAAAAAAACGATCCGTCTCAAAACTAGCTCCAATGGGACTCGAACCCACGACCTTTCACTGTCTGGGCGAATGCTCTTGGAAGTCCGAGCATTCGTCCGGACAGTAAGAACTCGTGGGTATAAAAAATTCAAATTGTGAATGCAAAGAAGTAGAATAATTGGAAGTAGGTAACTGCTTTTTTTTCGTGATACTTTTCAACGCCTTCGCTTTGTTCTTATGTCGTATTTTATATGAACTTTTATCAAACTCATAAATTCCATATCTGCTTGGCTATCCGAATCATGTTAAATAGCATGAAGTAAGACCGATCAGATAAGCAGAACAAACTACCGGGCGATATTTCCCGGATCCCCTATCTGGAGCTGTTAGTGCCCGAAGGAGACTAATAGCGCAGGTAAGTGCTACCCGACCATGGCTAATTCCATTTCCTGTTACCATATAAAGTCCTTCCTATTTGGATCTTAGAGTGGCGTAAGGTAGAGTGAAGAAACTTTTTGGTAGGGAACGTTTATCCCACTACGCTGAATACAAAATAAAAACACGAGTAGGTATCATTTTACGGTACCAGTTATATTATTAAACTGATAAAGCTTTAGATAATTTAGTTGGTATATTTTCTTTTGTTTTAACAATAGCGGCCAAGAAACTTTTTAGGTTTTCTTTATATACCTTTTAAACTCGCCATAATTATGTATTTCCCGGGTTCTCTATCTGGAGCTGTAAGTGGCCGTAGGAGACTAATAGTGCACGTAAGTGCTACCCGACCATAGGTAATTTCGTTTCCTGTTACCATTATGAAGTCCTCTTTGGATCTTAGAGTAGCGTTAGGTGAGGCAACTTTTACTTTTTAGTATACCTAATAAAATATTATTATGCTGATGGACATAAATATGAGAGATTGTTAAATAAAAATAAGCTCGAAAAGTAAACATTCCATGTAATTTCATGTTCAAACAATTTCAGCACTAAATCGCATTCATAGAAAAATATGAAAGAAGTTTAAAAAAACCCAAAAACCATTGTTCTACTTATATGTTGACGAAAATAAAAATCCTCCCCCTATGTCCTATCCTACCCCTGCGCCAAATCGGTCGTCAATAAAGAGTAACTCAAAACCAGCTTTTTGTTACGTAAGATGTAAAATTATTTAAGTGCGGGTATCTCGTTAATTGTATGCTTAACTCAAGCTAGAAACACATTTCGCAGCGCAGCGCAGCGTCGACCCGGGTGTGCACACTTGTTTGTCGTGAAGATTTTCCATAGAAAAACACTAGCGGCACTCTTCAACAATGCACTGGTATCGGGTGGAATAAAAGATGCGACTTTTCGCCTCTCGCCCAAACCACTGAAACGTGTCTCGCTTTCAGTGCGAGCAATAAAACCAATGGCGCACTTTGAACGCGCGCCCGCCCTAAGGGAGCTTAGAAATATTATCCATAGATATTCATTGGCAGTTTTTCTGGAGAAAGTGAAATATGAATGATTTAATATTGAGCTTTCAGACTATTGGAATATTCTCATCTCAATTGGAATGGAGAGTGTAGGTACGGTAAAATTGTATAAATTAAGAAAAATCTAAAAAGCGTAGGTAAATTTATTTCGTACTCTTTTAGTATTAATATTATGTTTACTTTATGCTACGTTAGTAGTGTTGGTATTTATCAAGTCACTGACTATTTGGGCTATGATTTATAACTTTAGGTACAATATTTAGAAAATTTAAAAGCGACACTTAAAGGTATTACGTATATACCTGATACAAATTATAATTATGTCTATAAATCATAAGAGGCTTAAAGGTTTATCCCTTCTCTCATTTGTACGTCTCATTTTCCGATTCATTGATAAATGGCCAGGTTTCAACTGAAAGGTTATAGCACGGGCAGCCGAACGGGCTAAAATCTATACATTTATCGCGTAATGCTACAGCCCTCCGTCCATTCAGCTGAAAAAGCCTTCCTCCAAAGCACGATATTAAAAGTAGAAAAAAAAGTTGATATAAAGCAGAACTTCAGTGAAATTATCATGGAAACGAAGACCGCGGAAATTTTTAATATTTTCATGAAAATTCTTTCAGCTTTTTCGTGATAACTTGATGTCAGGCAAAGGTAATATAGCTGGAAGCTGGATTCGTTGGCTATTGAATGTAAAGTGCATAGTTATTTAAATTCCACTATCAGAATTGAGTTTTAGATTGGGTATTTGATCTTCAGTGTGGCTCGAATATTATTATTTAAATGCTTGCGGATTTTTAAGCTCCATGATGTAGGTATGTGAAGTAGTTATTGAACGTATCTTTTGTGACTTTTTTAATCGGATTTTTAACCTGGTATTTCAATTGATGCAATAAATAATGTAGTTGTACCAAAGGAAGTCCCTACCCAATTTACAACTGGCGCTGTCAGTTCATTAGAAGCGCGACAACACAAACAAAAGTGAGTGGCGGCGTCCGTCCGTTCGTGTTGTGGAATTAATCATTGGCCGTGGAGTTTTCTCTCATTCCTTTATCCTCTATCCTCCCTCGGACGTCGCTCCAGGATTTTTCTATTCTATCCGGATTATGTGTATGGCGCTTACTGAATGAATGCTTGACCGTGCCCCCGCATGTAATCATCGGACATCGATGAGCTCCCGTTGTAAGTACCGACCACGTGTTTACAAGGTAAAGGGTTAAGTTAATGTTGCGTTAGTTGCACGGTTCCTATTCGGGTAAGGGCGTGGGAAATATATGTACTTACACTTTATTTGTATTTGTTGTTGAATCAAAGATAATACTGGCGAGTAATTCCAAACACGTGTTGATGCATAACGATTTGAATATCTGTACTGTTTAGTCATAATGAATGATCATTATTAATGATTATGTAGGTATATGTTTTGCTTTTATTGAGAACATTTTATAGAGTTATGATTTATTTTCAATTAATTTTAGGTTGAGTGGACATCGTGTTCATGGTTTTTATTCCTACAGTCCTTAGCGACTTTGGTCAGCACCTGTCCCTTTTTAACCGACTTCATTAAGATTCATCTACTATATGTACCTATAGAAATAAAAATGTTATACTTACAAAATTGCAATGTGATTATTAGTAGTATTTCAGATTATATTCATAATTATAATAATTCAGATGTGAAAAGTCGATCGTAATCTATTTCGCATTAATAATTGTATCGAATTCTCTGTACATTTTTTTACAGAGAATTTTCGTTAGCTACACTAAAACAATATTAAAACGCTTACAAATTAAAAGGAGATTCTACTTACGTTGCTGTGATTAGAAGCTTAAATTTTAATTAAAACGTTTCATGAAAAAAATAAAAATTACAAATGTTTTCTACAAAAAAGAAACTGCAAACAAGCTTTTAAAATTAGTAAGCACGCCGCATCCTTCTTGCATTAAATTTTTGATGAAAATTTTAATATTTTTATCTCTTTGTCTTTATGGAACAGATTTTTACCTGCAGTGAATATTCAGCTGCAATAAATTAACAAAATCCCCTGATAAAATATAAAACACTTTTATTGAAGTTGAGTAAAGTTGGACTTGATAGAAATTTTATTTCCGTGTTCTGTGTGTGCTGCACGTTTAAAAATAAGGATAAAAAAGTTAGGGGCAGGTAAAATGATTTTTCTTAAAAACTATTCAAGATTTAGCAGGCAAAAAAAATGTACTATGTAAATCTACAAAATGCTAGAAGTGTCGTGGTTTTTATATTTCTGAATTTTAAAGATTATTATTACTTAAAAAAAACTTTAAACGAAAAAAGGTTTCGTTTATTAATATTTTTTGGAAACTTGTGCGTGTCTCTGCACAAATGGGGCGTTTTTGGAGCTAGTGACAGTCCATTTTTTGTTCTATGCATATGGAAAAGATTAGTATTCGACTTTGACCGCGCGTAGACTTATCTAGCGCGCACTCGTAATTTTTAACGATTTTATTTCGTTAACGCCATTTTACTACTAAATACTTGAAATAGTTTCGTTCAATAATAATGTTTTGGAAACTTGTGCGTGTAAGATAACTCTGCGCGCGACTGGGGCGTTTTTGGCGCTAGTGACACAAATCGGCAACGACAATGAGTGTAAGAGCCATCTATGAAGTACAGGTAATCTGTGATGAAGTATGAGTTTATATGTAGAGTTGATTTATTCTACAATGGAAGTTTTTTTGCAGGTACGCTTAATAGAAAATTTACTAGCGATGTTTGATTGCCGGAATAACCCTTTCAGTAATTTGGGGATAGTGATCGCACTGCAGATAGGCGTCGGGCCAGTGATTTAGTACAGTCGTCTCGGCTTAACGAGGGGAAGTTTTTGCGTCTCCAAGTACTCGTATAAATTAGCTTAAGTACCGACGGATTCCTGAAAATGATCCAGACTGCTATGTTTGTGTTGATAAGTTGGTAGTTTCTGTTTTTTGTAATATTTGTGCTTCTAAAAGTTTTTAAACAATGCAGCATGACGACGTTTATGATATGCCTCAAAACTAACAAATTGAAAACAAATTGATGTTGTAGGTCATAGCTCTAAAGAAAATCCTGTTTGTTATCATAGGGAAGATTGAAATAGAAAAAACCACCAGGTTTGCAAATAAATTTTCTGACGGGATTCAAACCAGAGTCCTTGGAAATCCGGTCCAATAAATATATTAAGAAAAATATAAAGAAACTCCCGAAAGTCGTCGTTGAATTTTTCTATTACTATTGATGCTATATGCCAGCGTTGCTTTATTAATGAGAGGAACACCCTCGCATTTGGAAGAAAGATTTTTGGAAATGTTAGAACTGTCGATTAAGATGTAACAGCTATTAAATTATGATTTTTAAATTATTATTATGCTCTTTGTTACCATCAGTTTTACAAATAAAAATCCTTTTATTTCCATAATTAACGTGTCGTTTGCATTTAATTCCAAAGAATTATGTTAATTTTCCAAACAAATGAGAAAGCCAACATTATTTTCTTTTTCCTAACTTGAAGGAGGTGATTCTTAAAGGGTAATGACGATGCACAAATGTTCTGTTCATATTTAAATTATTTTCTTCAATTCTAGTGCTGAAAGCAACCTTTTTTATGATGAAGTAAGTATATGAATTTTTATGTATTTAAATGAACCGAGATTTAATTAAATTTAAAACTCTCGCTTTACGTATTTCAGTCATACTTACATGTGAAAATTAATAAAGTACTCTTCAGAAAATAAAACTATGAAAATTATGTAAAACACCTCAAACTTTCCCTTATTAAAGAAATTAACACTCCATGATAATTTCATGAAAGTTGATTATGGTAAATCGTAAGTATCAAAATTAAAGTAAGTATCTTAGTTAATCGACTTCGTTATCTCAATCTAGAATATCAAAGTTCATAATTTACAAGCTCATCGGTTTGCAGCAATTTATTGCAACGATTCATCTTAATGAGATAAGTTTCTCGTTTCTTAGAAGCTGCGCGTATATTAGCTAAGAAGTTTTGAACGATATGTAGCGATAAATTTGCAAATGTTATTCGAGCGCTTATTCTGAAGAAGATCATAGTCATCGGAGTAGAGTGCAAACCTCGTAAACCTCTTTATTGACAAGAACACTAGCAACCTAGCAAATCTTATTTCCACTTACATAAAGCGATTTTTTTTTAAATCAAGTCCTCTCTATTTAAGTATATCTGAAATATAACATAAACAAGAGAAAGAAATGGAAGTGCTCAAAAAAAGACAGGTGAGGTTTTTTGCATCTTCTGTATAATTTGTCTTAAAACGTATACCTACAAGGTTGTCACTCTAAACCCTAACTGGATTTTTTTTGTAACCTCCTCAAAATAGGTTGTTTCACAAACGTTGTCATAATAAGTTTTTTATACAACCACAGAGCATGGTTTTTATTTTCTCTTTTATACAACTGCTTTTGCTCTGTCGTAGTCGCAACAATTATCGGAAATACAAAGTCAATGGATTTGTAAGTCTTCTAGTTTCCCAGACCGCAATTGCCGACGCTTAAATGCTTCCATCGAAGCGTGTGCAAGTCACTAACTCGTTTAAAGTCGGGATTGGGAATGTTCCGTTTGCAGAAACCGGGCGAAAATGCACTTCAAGCCACAAGACGATTGGTGGTAGTTGCGAAATAGGCCCACTCGAGTGCACCGGACTTTGAACCCAATTGCACTCGGCGCATATAATCAATTAGCCTGAGGCGATATCGGTTGCTCTTCGTGCGTCGATAGCACACACATAAAGTGTAGTCAAAGGTTATTGAAGTTGAGCAACTTTAGATATTATTAAAATTTTTACTTTTTTGCATTCACAATGCAATTTTTATGGTTGAAAAATGGAAAATGAAGTATGAAGCTCCCATCGGAGCTGGTTGTGGGACGGGTCGATTTTTTCTAAATACTTCATTTTCCATTTTTCAACTTTAGATATTGTTATGGAGCATTATTATGCTTCCAGTCCAGATAAAACAATACCTAATGTGAATACGTAGATTTTTTTATTAACTAACTAGCTGACCCGGCAAACGTTGTTTTGCCATATTACTTATAGTGGACCCGGTAAACTTCGTATCACCAACATCTATAAATATTATAGATAGACAGATGAAAGAAGTTTTATATACACTGCCCAACTGCCTGCCACTAATGTCACTTATTAAAAAGTAGGTAATCCAAAGCGGCTAAAACGTCAGTGATTACAATACTCTTTGACATACCTCTTTGGAAGCGGCTATGGAAGAAATGACAGTTTTGTATAGTACGACAGTTTATCGATTTTCTATACAAAATAATCATTTTTATTTTATAATTTTCCGGAATAAAAAGTAGCCTATGTTACTCTCCAGCGCCCAAACTATTCCCATACCAAAAATCGAGTCGATCCGTTGCTCCGTTTTGACGTGAAAGACGGACAAACAAACAAACAAACAAACAAACAAACACACTTTCACATTTATAATATTAGTATGGATTAGTATGGATATGGATATACACGGTAATTTTTTTATCACCCCGGTTAAAATTAAAAGGATTATTCTGCTCATGAAAACAAACAATTTTTATTATGGGACCAACACTAAAATCGCAAAAAAAAACCAGCTATTCCATACAAAAGTGCAAAAATATTTAATCAAAATGTATGGAACAGCTGATATTTTTTCGCGATTTTAGTGTTGGTCCTATAATAAAAGTTGTTTGTTTTCATTAGTAAAATAATCCCTAAAAATATCCGGGGTGATAAAAAAATATATTACATAAACAGTAGGTACCTACGTATTAACACATAAAAATTAATATCACATAGCCTTCCGCCTGCGGTTTTGCCGCGTGTACCTACTACACGACGTTTTTCCGAGGGAATATGATATTTTTCCGGGATAAAATTAGGATAAGGGACTCTCTAGCTCCTAAACTATCCACATACTAAAAAAAACAGGTCGATCCGTTGCTCCGTTTTGACGTGAAAGACGGACATACAAACAAACACACTTTCACATTTATAATATAAGTATATATTGTATGTCAAAAGAAAATACTTATCACGCTGAACAACTTATCTTAAGATGCTGTATTTGTATCTCTTATAGTTAAGCTGGGCTGCAAGGGTTCCAAATCAGGAGTACCAGACCTTCGATATTTTTCCGTCAATAGAAAATGTCCATGACGTTAAACAACTTTTCTTAAGACGCTATGTTTGTATCTCATATAGTTTAATCTGGCTGCTAGGGTTCCACATCAGGTGTACCAGACCTTCAAACTTTGTACGTCAATAGAAATCTCATGCTCATCACGTTTAACAATTTTCCTTAAAACGGTATTTTTATATCTCTCATAGTTTGGCTGGACTGCTATGGTTTCACATCAGAAATTGCGATCTTCAAAATAAATTATAGCTATATGTTGGCATGGCAAGGACCAATAGCTGTATAACAAAAAAACTTTCATCAAAATCCGTTCCGTAAACTTTTTTGCCGACGTCATCACACGAAAAAATTCATCCCCTGTTTTCACCCTCTTTAGGGTAGTTTTTTTTACAAACTTTGAAAGTCGTATTTATTTATCTAATCAAAAGCCTATAAAATAATTTTGAAGCTTCTAGCTTTAAAAATGACATAATTTCCATACAAACTTTCATCCCCTATTTCAACCCCTTACAGCCCTTTGTTCACATAAAAGAGTAGCCTATGTCCTTTCTCAGGCTCTAGACTATCTCTGTACCAATTTTTATTCAAATCGGTTCCGTAGTTTAGGCGTGATTGTGTAACACACAGACAGACAGATTCGCATTTTCGCATTTATAATATAAAAGTAAGGAAGTAAGGATAAAAGAGTAGCCTATGTCCTTTCTCGGGCTCTAGACTATCTCTGTACCAATTTTTATTCAAATCGGTTCCGTAGTTTAGGCGTGATTGTGTAACACACAGAAAGACAGATTCGCATTTTCGCATTTATAATATATTTTCGCATTTATAATATAAGTAAGGATGAGTGCCTAGATATTTTGAACACTTTGCGCGATTACAACAATATGATGATTCGAACTGCTTAGATCAAATTGCGTCTATGTTTTTTAGATCTTTTTGACTACTCTAGACGCTTATATCAATTTGAAGCTGACTGTACAGACGTGCACTGAATACAGGTAGGTACCTAGGTAAAAAAAATACATACAAAAAATATATTTATTTAAAAAAAATCAATTTTGATAAAAGGTACTCCTTACTACAAATACTGAATCATTTTAAATCGAAAGACCAAAAAGACAGTACAGTGCCAGTGATCAGTACTCCGGCACTAATTAAAACACAAGGATGCTGGATTAGCGGAGAATTCGAATTAGAGGAAATAATCCATAATGTGAGGAACATACAAAACCCGCAGTGTATAACAAACTCACGTCGCATCTCCGTCCACCGGAGCGGAAACAATACATAAAAGAGCGAGTAAAACAATGTACTTATTGGAGTGAACTATATTGTAATACTAGCTTTCCGCCCGCGGCTTCGCCCGCGTGGACTACACGACGTTATCCCGCGGGAATGTGATATTTTTCAGGAAAAGTAGCCTATGTCCTTTCTCAGGCTCTAGACTATCTCTGTACCAATTTTCATTCAAATCGGTTCAGTACTTCAGGCGTGATTGTGTAACACACAGACAGACATTTTCGCATTTATAATATAAGTAAGGATTATAATTAAGAGGACTCGTAAAATACAATATAAATCAAATACCTACATAATTATTTTACGTCCCTACACTTTTAAGTATTTCGGCCGGACAAAAACATTAGCTATTCATCTTGAAAATCTTTTCTCTGGCTTGATTCTACTATGAACAGTACCACACCGCATGCCAAAACAATTTGTAAGTCCCGTCAGGTGCTAAAAAATACTAGAGAAGGACATCGCTCGACTGCAGTACCTTTCTAAAACCTTTCGTTGCAAAACAGTCTTTATTTCTTCTACGGCAAAGTTTTCTTTGTTTCGTTGGTGATGTTACATGACCGTAAATCTAACTAAATTCAATCTGCACAACTTTTCTGAGTCTCGCAAAGCAACTTTGTGCCTTAGTCGGATTTATACTCGACTTAATTACAATGTAGTAACGAGTATCGCGGTGCAGTTCAGGTGACTAATACGGTTAACTTTACGAGGTGTGTGCTAGAAACTGCTGGTAATGGTGAGCTTCGGCTAGCTTTAGTTTAAACCGAGGTTTAGTTTTACTGTTCACGTGTCGTGTTTACTTTTGCATTTCTTTCTGTTATGAAAAAATGAATTACCGGCAAACGGTAAGAAAATGTAAACTAAATGTTGGGTTGAATACAGCTACAACTAATTAGAACTAGTGTTCTTTATGGTTTATTATAGTTATATGTACTAACATGGTTTATTAATCATATAAGCAGGAAAATAAAAAAAAATACAGGAATTGTCGTCAATATTTTCCTTCCTGATCAGAAGGTCTAAGTAGCTAAATGTCCAACAGCGCGAAACGTCTAATTAGCAGTAAGTCTCATTAGCAAATTGTCTATGAATTGTCTATGTAGCAAAACGTCCAAATATTAGATGGTCTGTATAGCAGAACATCTATTTAGCAAATCGTCACATTATCAAAATGTCTGGATACTCAGGCACAAAATTCAACACACAAATTACATCAGGAGGGAAACGGACACGGAATTATAGTATGTATGTATACGTACAGACTTGTAAGTACATATCTACAGATTCTTTGGTCTATGTAGCTTAAATCATATCTTTTTGATGGTGACTGACAATTTATTGTCAAGAATGCTATTTGATTAGCATTACATAAAGCTCTTAGAAAAGAAGCGCTTTGGCAAGATCGCAAATACAAGAATATGTTATTTGAAGGAAATGAAAGAAGGAAGATCGAATATATTCCCGGAATATATATATTCCCGGAATCCTCAGTGATTGAGGATTCCGGGAGTAGTGCGCTTCCATCTTCAGCCTTATCACCACTTAACATCAGGTGTGATGAAGGCTAAGTGCTACCCCGTTGTGGATAAAAAAAATATATATATATAGGTATGCCAAATACAAAAGAGCTGCAAAAGTTTGAGGGCCAAAAAGATAGTCCCTTTGAATTTTTGATAAACCTTGGTCTTATCAAAAGAATAAGTAAATAAATGCAGGGGAATTTGTGCGCCTAATATCCTAATAATATTTATGGCGCTACTAGCTTTTTAATCCAGATTTTGTTTTCTCAAATAAATGTAATGTAATTTACAAATGACTTTTTCATTCCTTTTTATCATGTACACATTTTAAAAATTACTTTTTGCTAAATAGATTTTCTGCTTTACAGACCATTTGATAGTTGGACGTTTTGCTAAATGGACATTCTGCTAATTAGACTTACTGCTCATCAGACGTTTTGCGCTGTTGGACATTTAGCTACTTAGACCTTCTGATCAGGAAGAAATATTTTTGACTCAATTTACTTACTTATATGTAAAAATCTTTATACATTATAATTTTACGCAAGTTTATATAATAAGGTCTTAGCACACTTGGTTGAGGAATTCTTTTTATTAATAATGTTATTCTTTTCTGGAAAGTATTAATAACTCCAAAATTCGGACGAGAACGGGAAAACGCTCATTAGAAAAAGTACGCTATATTTTTTAGGGCGACTACAGACTAAAGTTCCAGTTGTGTGGGGATCGATTTCTCTTACTCTACACGTGTTTTACCTCCAAATCCTCAGGAGTTGTTGTTTGTTGACCGTGCAAAATCGGTGCTGGATTTTGCACGGTCTAACAACTAGTAGTCAAATTACTTAAGGCTATTGCGGCGATCAAACTCAGAATTTTCAATGTTTTTAAATTAAATTTCCTGACAAAGTATCATTGCTAGGCCTTTCAAAATATTATATGTGATAGATCTTTTCTTTATGAAGGGAAGTTACTAAAATTTATTTGAATCAAATAAATACAATGTACTTAAAAAAAATAATTTCAAGACCCCTTTTTTCCGTCTTAAACTCAATTATCTCAATAACTAGTTGAGTAATCAAGCTAATTTTTTTTGTGTAAGTAGTTCTTAGTCAAATCTAGGGAAGTTACTAAAATTTTTTTTGTTATATTTATAGTCAATAACTAGTATCCCAAAATGCATCGTGCACCGTTTCGCAGCATAATTGTTCAGTCTCCGCCTGGTATTGGCGGCGTTTGGACGTGGAGACTGTATCGCTCCGATTGCGCCAAAATTGAAAAAAAAAACTCACACTAGGATCCTAATTTTTTTCAATGATGCTTATTTTGCTAGGAAATATTAAAATAGCGCTTCAGGATTGGGTATAGATGAGTGCTTTGCCATTTATTGCATAACCATAGACCTATGTAACCTAGGACAAGTTATTTTACTCATTACCTAAAGCAAACATCAATAGTTTGAAATAAAAGTGACGGATAATATTGCCTAAGATACTTAAGAGCCCATAAAAGTTATACCTATTTGAGTACCAATATTTTGTTGTGTTGTAGGTACATAATTAGTCTAAGTTTCTAACTTCTACTACTGTATATTAAATTTATGTTCGTTTTAGGTTCCTCAAAATTGAAAATGTGAGAAAGTTAAGATAGGTAGGTGTAAAAAATTGCATCAAGAAATAAGAAATTCGCTTGTTGAAAAAGTTTTTTACAGAGACATAATGTAATAGCAATTCTTGAAATAAAACCGATGTAAGAATTTTATATACCTAGTTGATCTAATATCACCATTACACTTTTTTGAGACTGTGAGAAGTCCAGCTTCTTTCCTTTGAGTGAGGAACATAAATCGCACCATTTTGTGTAAATTTCAGGTTCAAAACTTTTTTATTACTGATTCTCTTGTCCATTTTAGTACAAAATAGAGCATGCATACAATTTCTTGCAAGAAATGCTCTCGCGGCTTTGAAATTCGAAATTCGAAATCCCCACAACAATATCTAAAACCGATGGTTGAGGCGCCAGTAGCAATAAAAAAGAATGAAAAGTCTGTCAGCTGTATTGACAGTTTTAACTCTCAAATTTAACCACCGCGTCAGATAAGTTTGCGGAGTTCTGTAAGGAGACTTGTATAGTCGGAGTAAAATTTTTGATACTCTAATGAAATATTGCATAGGTACAAGTACTTCCGAAGGAAGAATATTTATTTCATTATTTAAATTTCATTGCACAAAGTATAAACAAATGGCGGGCTAACTTTAAACTGACTAACATATTATATCAAAGATAATAAATTAATAAAAATAAATTATCTCGAAGAAGTTTTATATACACTCTCTGCCACAAATGTCATTTATTAAAAGTAGGTGGCTAAAACGTCAGTGATTAGATTACATACCCTTTGGAAGCGGCCATGGAAGAAATGACAGTTTTGTATAAGTAATACGAAACCAAACCGTTTCAGCTGCTCGACCCTGATGTTGTCAAAGCCAGCGGCTTTACCTTCTTTGAGCTTATCAAGGGCAAACTTGAGCTCTGTTTCTGTAAAAGCCTCGTCCAAGTGGTTAACCTCTTTACCAGGGTCTTGTGTAAATTTCTTCTGGAGACTTTTCGTGGAAGCTTTCCCATTTTGGAGTAAGTGGTGAGCGATCTGGTTTGTGGTTACATTGGAATGACGATCGACGATTTTAGGATCATTATTTAGTTTCCTTATAAAACACCATGCCTTCTTGCTTTTATGCGTCATATCTACGCCTTCGATTAGCTTGTTCCACTTTTCTCTCGTTGTTTCGGATATGGCTTCTAGCAATTCATTCCCAAAATCGATGGTGTCCTGTGAGATGGGATCTAATTCATACTGGTCTTGGTATGTCATCCTATCATTTAAAAACACATATTTGATGCTTGGGAGAGCAAGCGAGATGTAGTTGGTATTTATTGTGACCTCTCCAAAGCTTTCGATTGTGTTAATCACCAAACGCTTTTAAGGAAATTAAAACATTATGGTGTCTATGATAAATCGGTTAGCCTTATGCAATCATATCTATGTGAAAGAACACAGAAAGTAGTTATCAACAAAACTGAGTCTACTGGAGCCCCTATCAACATGGGCGTACCCCAGGGGTCAATACTGGTCCCTTTTGCTGTTTTTAATTTATATAAATGACCTTCCTTTTTAAGCAAAGAATTTATGCAAGACAGTGCTATTTGCTGATGACATTTCCTCTAGTCTTTAAAGTTGACAGAGGTAATAATTGTTCTGACGAAGTAAATAGTACTTTATCAAAAGTGGCGCATTGGTTTCATAGCAATAATCCATTCCTTTACCATGGAACCATTACACAGTACCATTGATGGTACTGTGGCAATTTCTTTTTGCCGTGGTATCATCAATTAATCTATCATTAAACTCGAAAAAAACAAAATGTGAAAAAAAAAATCCCTGCCAAATGTAAGACAGGTTGATATTCACATAAAGTTGGATAACAATGTAGTAGAATTAATTAACAGTCCAAAATTTTTAGATATAACATTAGATTATCGACTTCAATGGGACCCTCATATTGAAGCCTTGGCCGGTAGACTCCGTTCTGCGGCATTTGCTGTTAAAGAAATAAGGCTCTTAACCGATATTGAAATGGCAAGGTTAATCTATTTTAGCTATTTTCAGAGTGTATTGTCCTACGGCCTATTACTTTGGGGTTCAGCAGCTAACATCGAAGGTATTTTTGTGCTTTAGAAAAGAGCTATTCGCGCCATATACAAACTTCGGCCAAGAGATTCTTTAAAAGAAATCAACATATTAACTGTTGCAGGACAATACATATATGAGAATATGGTAAATATGAAGAAGTATCTCAATACATTTGTAAAACGTAGCAATATACATAAATTCAAAACAAGAAATAAAAATAAGATTGCCGTTCCAAGGATTCGACTTGAAAAAACAAGTAGTTCGTTTTTGGGGAAAAGCGTAGCTAGTTTTAATAAAGTTCCACAGAATTTAGTAGAGCTGCCTTTGCACAAATTCAAAAGTCATGGCAAAAAATCGCTCATGGGCAAAGGATATTATAAAGTAGACGACTATTTGAAAGACCGTAATGCATGGATTTGATGTAACATATAACCTTAGCTGAACTAATGTAATATTATAATGAAAAAGTTGTAAAAGTTAACGATATAAATCTTTGGAAATATCGTTACTCCAATTATTAAAGCTGGTAAGTTTATTGCGCCTGTTCTTCTTATCAGTTAAAAAAGTCTTGAACGAAAATATTGACGATTCAAAAGAGCTTATTTCTTAAGTCAAGTTGAATAAAGATATTTTTTATTTTATTTTATTATTTTATCCTTCAGGTCGTAAGGCCTGGCACATAATTAGGTCCTCCGTATTGCACCACTTACTGTCTTCACGCACTGGTGATCTATGTGATCACTGGCTAAGATTAGATCAGGGTTTTAACCCCTTTTCCAGCGACCGCTGTTGAATGATGACGGAAGTTTTGGATCATGGATCAAAGATAGTAGGTATGTGTCCATCAACCCATTCTTCAACCTTCACTCCGTTGTCATCACTGGTTCTGTATCCCCACTCCCTATGGCTATTAAAATTACCAAGAACGAATCTAACCGGATGGGCGTTAAAGTTCGGCGGACAGCTGAAGTAATACGGTGCATTGGGAGGTTTGTAGACTGAAGTGACCGTACAGTTACTAAGTTCGGTAGTAAGGATCTCTATGTTACTGGTGTTAGTCTGATACACAGTGCGTACCTCTTTATCTGGCCTGGCGAATAAGCACTCCCATACTGTCGATGGGGGACTTCAGCTATGAGTTTCATCCCCTGAGTCAGTTGTCAGGTATGCTTTAATGAGTGTGCATCTGAGTTGCATAACCTCATTCCGCCCTCTCCTTTAAACTCACGCTCAGAGAATTTAGTACTCCTTCATCATGCCTGGAATACCATGCCGGCTTCTGTTTGCCCGAGTACCTACAACCCAAACCTCTTAAAGTCGCAAGTGAATAGGCATCTTCTGGGTGAATCTATTCACACAAAATTTTATTCAAGTACTATAACCAAAACTGGCAAGTTTACATTAGTAAACAAAGTATCAATTATTTCAGTTGCGCTACATTTTGTTTAAACAAATTCGACGATCTCCGTGGCCGATTGGTGTACGCACCAGTTTTCTAGGTGCCACTATTTCTGAGGTCCCGGGTTCGATTCTCGGACGGGTAAATTCCGAAAACTAACTTTTAGATATTTTCTTGTATCTGGGTGTATGTGATCGTTCCTTCCAATTTTCAATGACACAAGTTATTGTATTATTTGATATTATCATTTTTGGTATTGGAATAATATGTATTTTATTTTATTTTTTTGTACTTAAACAATATTTTTATTTAAGTGTTTTTTTATATATTGATTTATATTATAGATTGATAGCGTGATTTTATATAAACGGTATACTTATTTAAATATTGATTAACTAAGTAGATTTATTTTGTAAAAAAGTATTGGATGATGGGCTAGTATGAGTTATTTATATTTTTTCATATTAAATTATAAGTTTTATTAATTTGATTGGAATAAATCTGAAAATGTACCTACTGGTTAGAGCAGTATACATTATTTATTTTTTTCAGTGTAATTTGTAGCAAATGTTGTAGTTTTGCCTGCGAAGATCATTTCGATAATGGATATATTATCGAAATGATCTAGAGATAGAAAATAAATATAAATAGCTGCTGCTGTGTTCTGCATTTTGAAGAATCGTTTGAAGTGACTATCTCTGTTAAAAAAAGGTTTTTTTACTACATAGGTACGAATAATATCTAAGATCTACTCTTCCTACAAACCGACGTTTACAATAAATATTCATAATAATTCTTCTTGTATTCTACATAATACAATTTCCTTAGTAAAAGCGCACATAGGTGACATGTAAATAGAATGCGCGCTGCATGCCGCGTCTACACGTATTTCTCAGTCTACGAGAGTGCCGCGGCCGGAGTCTTACCGATCCCAGCACCCCCTCGCTTGTGTAAGCAACGGCCATCGACGATATTTTTTTACCTATGCTATATCCTTAAGGTGCAGGGTGTGTCGTTGTCTTGCTATCTGCAGCTGCAGGTATTAGGAACTGACAGTTTCGTGGTGTGCATGTTCACTTTGCATCTGCATGTGCATCTTGCATGTTTTTGCGAAAGTAAGCTTCATATTATTCTGACAATGGGTAGAGAGTTCCGCCAAGTGACGCCTGATTCAATAAAATACTTATAAAATACTTATAAAATAAAAAAATCATGGAAAATGATGCATCGCACCGCAAAGGGAAAGATTTTATCTCTCTTTATTTATTTCGGAGCTTTGCTGATCGAACATCTGATCATGAAAGGGAAAGATAAAATTCAGGAGTCGGTTATCGAAAATTTTCGAAATCGAAACTTTTTAAAGAAATTTCGAATGCTTGTCTTAATTCTTTCTTTAAACGTATAAGAACGAGAAATTGCTCGTTATATAAAGTACGCTATTTATGAAGGGTGAATCAAGACTAAAGTTCCAGTTAGTTGTGTGCGGAGCGATTTATAAAATTGGGTCATGGAAAATGATGCATCGCACCGCAAAGGCAAAGATAAAAATCAGGAGTCGGTTATCGAGGCGGCTCGCAATCTCGCATCCCTCAGAAGGGATTGTTGAGTTGAACCGTGTCGTCAGCTCCTTAATTCCAATTTATGGCGTCGTTTCTCTAAGAATTTTCGAATGCGTGTCTTTTAACACTGTCTTAACAGTTTTATAGGCACGATTAATACGAATGTATATGATGAAGGATTAAGGGCATGCTTTATTTGGAGTTTGAGGGATTAAAGATCATTGTTTGGGTTAAAGACAAATCCTGAATACTGCTTTCTGTTTTATTTAATACTTACTTAGATATCATATTTCTTTTTGTGATGCTTTTAACATTGCCTTTGGATTGCAGTTTAAATATTATTTTATATGAACTTATGACAACACTTGTTAATAAAATAAAGATTAGTATGATTAAACTCACATAAAAGAAACATCATAATTTTAAATATTAATCTTTAAAAAATCTTTTTCGTTATGATGTTCAACCTCATAAGTATTACGGCTATAAACTTATTGATGATACAGTTAAACAAATGGTGTTTTCTTCTCACTGACGAAGATGCGTAGCGGTAATTATACCTACACACACAAAACACGAATAATTGTCACGAGTTTGCAAAGTACACGAAAACAACTAAACAAGAAATGTTCTGGTATTGCCGTTAGAGTTTGAGACATTTAGCTTTGCATATTTGAATAAACTCAGAAGTTGTCAAGTGCTGTGAAGTGGAGCCGCGTTTGCTTGTTACGTCTATGCTGTTGAAGTCTAGTCTATGTCTATCCCCAAATAGCTTTGCTGTGTTGCGTTGTCACTGGTAAACGGCCCGTGAAAAGGGGGTTTCACAGCACCTTAAGTTCTCAATGTTATAGTCGATATCGGGCTTGTTTACACAAGACTGTAACCTAAAGTTTTAGTCTTATGTAAATTCGATATCTAGTACCGAGTTTTAAAGCGCACACAACAGTGGGGGAAGCGGGTTCATTGCGGACGCATTTTTGCTTAGCTCAGTGAGCTACAAAGCTAAACTTAAATATGTAAATAAATATGAAACGGGATATATATTTTATAAATATACATTTGTATTTAGCCTGCTGTTAGGGAATTCAAATTTAAATTTTCACTTCAGGACTTTTTTAAAAAAGTTTCGGTTTTGTTAGCTTTTACTCCTACTAATATTATAAATGTGAAAGTTTAGATGTTTGGATGTTTGAATGTTTGTTTCTCAATCACGCCAAAACGACTGAACGGATTTGGCTGATATTTGGGACACAGATACTTTGTAGCCTGGAGAGAAACACAGGCTACTTTTTATCCCGGAAAAATATCACATTCCCGCGGGATAACGTCGTGAGTCCACGCGGGCGAAGCCACGGGTGGAAAGCTAGTTATAAATAAAAAAACTCAGAGTTCAGAGTCCCAATCCATCATTAATTCTCAGCGCTTTGTCAAAAAAAACTAGTGAACCAGTCTCACCTGTCCACCGATCTCCAGGGTTCAATAAAAGCGGTCGCACCAAGTGGAGCCAGGTCGGGGTGCATAAATAATTTAGCCGGGCAATCCGACGCTTGTTTGCATGCGGATTATCATATTAAAAGGATATCAGGGTCGGCGAACGGCAGCCCGATACAAATGCAAACAATATCATGCAACATTTATAAAGACAAACAGTGCCCTCTGAGGCTAAACCACCGAACAGATCTGTTGGGCGCTTTCAGTGTATAAATTTTAACGGACTATTTAGCAGTGCAATGATTTTATATTTAACAATGCTGAGCGGTTTTATGTATCAGTTTTATGCTTTTTTACCGAACTAAAGTTATCTATAGGTACTAATATTATAAAGAGGAAATTCGATTGTTTGTTTGTTTGCATCGAATAGGTTTCGAAACTACTGGACCGATTTAGAAAATTCTTTGACCATTAGAAAGCTACATTCTTGCCCGAGTGACATAGGCTATATTTTATCCCGATATTCCCATGGGTACCACGGATACCACGCAGATAAATCCGCTAGTTATTTATATTATCCCTGCCTGTCACCCTGCCCGACCATGTTGAATAAGCCAAGATTATAACGATAGTAAGAGAACGAATTAAAAAAATACTTGTCTGTTTAGAGTTGGTCGGAAATTGGAACTGGGTTGAAAAGTTACATTTACAATTAAATACCTACTTAAATGTTAATTTAAGTAACAGTTAACAATTTTAATGCATGGCAATAGTCCGTATACGAGTGCAATTCGTGTTCAAATCACATTGTTGTCGGAATCATTTGCATTATCTATCATTGAATGAAACCGCTGATCATACAGATCAATCATCGGTTAGTAATTGAATCTGCCCAGGCGTGCACACTGGGCCGGAATCAGAATGATTAGAGAATAAAGTTTACCGATAAAGAATGCGAATGCTAAGTGTGCTCTCACAGACACTCTCACTGCCAGTGAAAGATCGTGGGTTCTAGTCCCATCGGAGCTAGTTGTGAGACGGGTAAATTTTTCTAATATTTCATTTTCAATAAGTAATAAAATTTGCATTGTGAATGCAAAAAGTGATTTTTACCGATAAACGATATAAGATACGACAAAGTGGTTTAAATCTTTACTAAAAACATCTCAACGGTTTCTAGAACTCGGCATTATGATATGACCAATGTATTATACCTATGGAAGAATTCCACAAGCAGATTTCCGATGGGATGCGAACCCGCACCCTTGAAAATCCCCCTAGGAGATCCTTGGAAAAAGACATTATTAGACCTTATTTCCGAGGGCTGATGGTTTCTTTATATTTAAAACTAGCTTTCCGCTCGCGGCTTCGCCCGCGTGGATGGAACAGCTGATATTGTTTTAGGTGTTGCTGCTAACTTGCTAGTGGCCTAAGGGCCACTGGTGAGTAGCGAGCCTGCTTTAAATTCTTTACACTGAAAAACAATCCATTGTCCACACAAAAGATTCTTTTTCGTTTTTCTTGAAAGGCAAGGGATGAATTTTTCAATATCTTTTTGCTCGCCTAATTCGTTAAAAGTAGACATGTGAAAATCCGAATAATAATGGTTTTGTATCCAAGTAAGTCTCCTTTAAGTATATGTTAAGACTAGCTGTTGCCCGCGGCTCGTTCGCGTGCGCTATGATTGAAGATCGATATTGTTCTAGTTACACATAAACCTCATCTCTACTTTACCTCTTCAAGACTATAAATGTTAGCCTGTTTTCTATACCACAGTCAACAAGAAAGATAAAATTTTAACTATGAAAGTGGCAGAGCAAAATATAGTTAGGTACTTCCTAACTTTATATTGTTATTATTTTTATAAGTTAATCAATAAGTATTAAATAAATAAGTACTTAATAGTTCTTACAACAGCGAAGAGGACTGACTGCGGCAGTTTGTTGGCACGTCACCGACTTGGAATATTTCGACAAAAATTGTCGTCGAAGCTCTTAGGTGAGTACTTTCATCTCTTTGTTCCCGTCAGAAAATGCCATTTAGATATTTTCTTACATTTTTCTTTGAATTCAGAGCATTTCCGAAGTATCTTATAAATTGCTTTAGTGCCTAAAAAGTGCTGTATGAATATACCTATTATCATTAGGTATTCATATAATTGAAAATGAAGTATTAGATAAAAACACATACACACACATTGTGAATACAGAAAAAGAAAAATAAAAGTAAAAATGACATCATTATACAGGCGTCCCAAAACTATGCCACATGGAGGGAAAGTACCTTAAATACTGAAGATATAAAATTTTACTAAAAGGACATTTTTATTTTAAAAAGAAAACGAACTGCATTCAAAGAATTTTGAACAATCACTAGTCTGAACTGGGAATCGAACCCGCTGAATGTAGAAAAAAAATTGATTTATTTTATTGTACCGATCGAAAGTCTCGTTTATACCTAAGCATTTCTTCTGAATAACAAAGCATCTCAAATAAAAGGAAGACTTCAAACTTTAACATTTAATGTTGAATAACAAGTTTGTGCAGCGTTATGAATAGCCTTTTCTGTGACTGTCGTGCACAATACTTTATCATTTCAATGTAGGTATTACTAATGAGTGAAGATTGGAGCAAAAATACCTAATTTCCCTATCATAAGTGTTTGATAATGAGATAAGTAACACCACCTCGATTGGTTCAAAAAAGTTTAAATAATTTAGTGCGGGTTCGATACTCGGTTTGGACATGCTATTATTAAAAATCTTTGAATGCAGTTCGTATTGTTATTTAAATAAAAATAAAGTCCTATTTCAATAAAACTTTCTATCTACAGTATTTGGTGCGGTCTATGCCACCATGTGGCATAGTCATTGCCACATGCCACATGTTGGAATAGACTGGACCAAATTATACAAACATTTTTAAACCAATCGGGCTGGTAATACTTAACACATTATAACTTTATCAAACACTTTATGATACTTAATTGCTCCAATCTTTACTCATTAGTAATACATTAAAATGTTAAAGTTTTGAGCACGACAGTCACAGAAAAGGCTATCCATAACGCTGCACACTTGTTAACTTGTTATTCAACATTAAATGTTAATTTTCGTAGTCATCCTTCCATTTAAGATGCTATGTTACTTAGAAGAAATGCTTAGGTATAATCGAGCCTTTCGATTGGTACAATTAAATTAGAGAAATATTTTTTTTACGATTCCCAGTTTAGACAGGTGATTATTTAAAATTCTTTGAATGCAGTTCGTTTTCTTTTTAAAATAAAAATGTCATTTCTGTCAAATTTTATATCTTCAGTATTTACGGTACTTTCCCTCCATGTGACATAGTTTTGGGACGCCCTGTATATTAGAAAAAACAGCGATTTCGCAGACATAGAATAGCATGGCGAATATGTTCTTTGATTTATTAGTCCAAATGTTATCAGTCAGGATTGCAACGATGATCTTTGCTCCGGGTTAGTTAGGTGGTAATCAATTGACTCATAATTGAATCGTATTAAACGCATAATGCAAGTCATATCAGGGGAGCTCGATATTGGCAATTAATAATTAATCTCTGGAATTTGGAATTGATATCATATAACGTCGAAACAGTCTATTGCTAGTAGAGAACGCTATAATAAACATTGCCTTTACAATGTGTGTACACCTTATCGCTACGTACGCTCCGATTTTTATACATGTGCTAAAAGAATATTTTAACCCGAATATAAAAATTGATAGTTTTGTAATCCAAACGTTTAATTCCGACTTTCCTTTCTCGCTATTAACATTTTTACTATTTGTGCTTGCCGTTATTCAATTAAGTACATCATCATCATCATCATCATCATTTCAGCCGTACGACGCCCACTGCTGGGCATAGGCCTAATTAAGTACATACCTACAAATAATTGTTTGAATGATATCAGGGTTTTTAGGCTAGAGGGTTTGCTGGCATCCCACAAAGTTGCTAACTTTGACTCAAAAACCTAATTAATAAAAACTAATTAATTTTAACCTTATTATCTACCTTTTACCTACTGTCATAGGAAATGAAAATGTCAGGAACTTATTCTAAGTCCTTGCCTGTACACTACATATGTGATTTAGGGCAACGGCAAAGCGCGGTCGGCTGCTAGTGAAATAATACTCGCTGTTACTAGATTGAAGCACATCGTGGTCCTTTTTTATCAACATTAAGGTAGCACTTAGCCTTCATCACACCTAATGTTAAGTGGTGATAAGGCTGAAGGTGGAAGCGCACTACTCCCGGAATCCTCACTTACTGAGGAACTGGATGTCTTATCTCTAAGACTCTAACTGCCGGGACACAACAATGCTGAAATCATCGTTGTCATGGCGTCAGACTTAGATAAGATGGTGGTAGCTAGCCAGGCGGTCTTATAACAAGTCCTACCACCAACCAAACCGAATACTATATGTACTCCCATTGGAAATCAAACCCGGGACTTCTTGGTCTGAAATCGGTGGTGTGAACCACTAGACCGCAGAGGCGGTTAGATGTTTCGTTTGAGTCGAGTGCTAGTCGCCATGGTGAAAATGCTGAGCTAAATTTCATTAATCAGACACAATTTTAAATTAATAGGTACTTACTAAGGGGTCTATGCAGTGTGCACGTCTTAACGATATTAAGGCGATGATTCCCGACCGAAAGGCACGCTAACGCTTGCTCGGCCGCGCGCGATACACTTCACGCGGAGGCGCAGCGGCAGCCGGCAGTGAACTGTGAACTCGCGAAATGTGAATCGAAAATCACTTAAGATTCAATTAAAAATTAAATAGTAAAAATTTTAAACTTATGACATCCGTCTCATCGTAATCCAAATATCCTATTATTTGGATTACGATTAGACGGATGTTTGGGGTTTTATTTGACACAGTAAAATATCACCAATCGAAAAAAACGGCCAGATGCACTAGATAAATAACTGTAAAATAACATATATTTTTTCCAAATTTTAAGTACATGTGATTTGCGAGTAATCCATAATTTGAAATACCCTATTTTGGGGAATTCCAGCCTTAAACATAAGTAAGTGTTTCATTTCCAAAATGGAGTTAAGAGTTATCAGTATACTTTTTATTTTTAGAGCAGGCATTAAGTTTCATGCAAATGATTATTTCAGACCTATATACCTATATAACCTATATAAAAGGAGCTAACATGTCAAGGAACCTTTACTCTAAATGCTTGCCTGTACGCCACATATGAGATTTAGGGCAACGGGAATGCGCGGTCGTCTGCTAATGAAATAATGTTCGCTGTAACTCGATTGAAGCACATCGTGGTACGGTTCGTTCGAGTCGAGTGCGAGTCGCCAATTCGCCATGGACAAAATGCTGAGCCTAATCTCATTATCTAGAGACAATTCAAGCCTTCAAAGACTAGGGATCCTGTAAACGTTTTTTAAATCAAATTTCTTTTACCTACCTATTTATTTACTCATATTATGTTCACAATAAATAAATAAATAACTTTTTACAATCACACCTATATTATTATTATCTAAGCCCATGTAAATTTTATTGAGAAACTGTGTCATTATCGGTAAAGGATCTAAAAGACCAATCATTCTATACCTAATCAAGATCATTGTGTAAAGCACAGTATGTTTGCTGTGTAATTATTTTGCGCAATTTCATATCCTAAATTTATGAGTTAAAAAATAATAATAAATAGCACATAAAAACTATCATCTTTTTCTTCCCTTCCTCTTTTCTTTAAAAAAAAATTGTTTTGTATTTCAACTACTACCTACTTACCATGTTAGTAGTCAGAGTAATTTTATGTTACAAATACATACACGCCTGCAATAGAAAGGCACGAATCCCTGTTACTTGGTCCTGTCCATTTCTATCGCAAGTACACAATACCACCACATTCTCGAATCCACCTGAAGACACCGAAAAAAAACATTAAATCGGTCCAGCCGTTTAGAAGGAGTTCAGTTACATACACACGCACAAAAGAAATATTATATGATAATTTACCAGTATCTGCGAAGGTACCACCGACACTGTACCCTATTAAACCCTATTAAGCCTGAAAAACGGACAAGTACCTAAGGTGCCACTGCCAAGATGTAGAACCGTATTTGCAATGAAAAGCTATGACTACTATACTCCTATGCTTTAGCTTAAGCATGATGTTAAAAAAGCAGAAAGTTTTAACAACAACTGGGTGCTTACCATCAACTCTTATTGCGGTTTTGTTTAGGACCTAAACTGAATTGCTTCGCTTATTCGTACCACGACAGCTTAATATCAATGACAGCGATTCAGTGATCGATCAATGACATTTCACAGCCGCTAAGCTGTCAGGAACTCTTATTTGACTTATAACCCGGTCGATTTAACATGTCACCTGCAGGTTATACCCGTCCCTCTCACTCTCCGGGCATGACAGAATCGAGTGAAAGAGACGGGTAGAAGAAAAAGGACACAAATCGTTCGGTCATTAACATTTAGCAATTCATTTGCGATCCAGTTTTTAGAAGGTCAGAGTACGAAAGAAAGCAATTCATTTTAGGAACCTATTCTGCATCGCGCTATTTTTGAATCGCTGTCTTAAAGTTGATGGTAGGCACCCTGGACTAACTATGTAACAATTGAATGTCTTTTTGTACGGTTACAGTAGCAAGCCTTTAAGGAGATATAAAATTAGATAAGTCGTTATAGATGATAGTTTATTAGTAGGATTTTTGTAATTTTAACTGCATTGTTTACTTTTAACCACTTAATAAAAAAATTGTATTACTATTTGGGAAAACCGTGGCCTGTAGGCACAGTTTACACTAACTCAGGCTGCAGTGTAACATTGTTTTAGTGACGTGTTTGAATACCAAATAAAATATTCTTATTCTTATGTTATACCGAAATTTTTCACCATTTTATACACTGAAAATAAACTGTGTTGTTTGTTATGTTATAAATAGAGAGTAACTAACATTAATTTGTTTCTTAAGTTTCTTCCGGTGCTAATTAAGTAGTAGGTAGTACTTATACCTATCTATTCTGTGGTAGTATTGCAAAAACTTAAATATTTTATGAAAATGCTGTTACACGCGCGTTTTGAGCTGAAACAATGTGTTCTTAATCTGTTCTCCTTATAGAAATATGTGAAAGTTTCCTAAACCAAACAATAACATGATGACTTGAACTTTAAAGTAAGTACTTACTGGAAGAAGCAGGTGTTTCGTTGTCTCTAGTTTAAAGCCGATTGTGTTGCCAAACTTTGGAAGTTTGGTCGATGTTTTGCGGTAGGTATCTAGAATGTAATATTACCTGAATAAAATAATTCTTGATGCTAGCATACTTTTAATATTAAATTTTAAAGTCTTTATCACCGCCATGATCTTTCCTTAACACCCTTTTCAGTTGGCTGGTAGAGGGGGCACTCAAATTATGTGGCCTAATTAAGGAATTACTGTTGGACCATTATTTACGGGACACACTGTATAATAATTGGATTGGTTTTTAACTGATGTTACGTTCCGAAAAAGAACCTCTCGTTTAATAGTCTTTACCGCAACTTTGCTCGCGTTATTTTGGAGGAGTTTAAAGAGATTGCGTTTAAAGAGATACAATTTAAGGTAAATGTATAAATACCTTAAGTTTGGTAGATTAACAAACATGCTGAATACGAACATAAAACTACTAAATCCAAATCTAAACAGAGCGTTCCACAGTTATGGAACATGAAGGGACAGTACTCTAAATAATAGAGATACTTAGCAAAGTTCACAGAAAGGAAACATTAGGTAGGTAGATACTTTATTTTTGGCAATTAAATAAAGCTGTAGTCAAAGATTTTTTTAATGCGCTTTCAAACTCAGTAATCGCACCGGCTAAATTTGGAGAAAACAAAATCCTAAACTTTTATGACATCAATCGATAGAGTTAAACTTATAGGTATTAATAAACGAAGAGTAAGTTTACACCTAGCATAACCAAAAAGTTTGCTTAGAATTAAGACAATTTTAAAACGTTAAACGTAAGGAATAATATCGCTAAGCAATAGTTTTGGTTAAACGGTGTAAACTTTTTGTTTATTAATAAGGCCGATAAGCAATAAATGTCTTTATGAAACATGATAAATTAAATGAAAGGAAAACAATGAAACACATCATGGATCCGATGTCGAGTCGAGTGAGTCGATGTGTATAGTCACGATCACGAGCAATAATATGTATAGGTACAACATAGAACTTTGTCACATTGAAACATTCCGAAAGAAAACGATCAGTGTCACTGAATTCATTTAATATTGTAACATGACATTAGTCCAATGTTGTTTACATATTATTGCTCGTGACTGTACCTACTATTCTACGGACAATTTTTTTTGTAAAATCTGTGAAAGCTTTTTTTTGTAAAAGCATTTTTTTTACTTGCCATAAAAAAGGAACGTTTCCCTTTAGGGACATTTGCCATGTCTATAATTTAGAGTACTTTCCCCTCGTGTTCCATAACTCTGGGACACCCGGTATATTCGAAATATAAGGTTCCGTGAGTTAATTTTAATATTGAATAGAGTTATAAGTTAAACAATTTTTGTAACTCGTTCATTTTGTACATTCCTGTAGGGCAGGTACCTAGGAACTTACCTAGATACCGCATATTAAGTATAGGTAGGTAACTACCTTTTTTTTTATAGTGAGGGGAATGCGTTTACGCATACCCCGCCCGCGTACGGTGTGTGCGGGCGGTGGTTATATGTTAGCAATGCCTTGGATATTATCTTAAATCTAGCTTCGTCGTCTTACCTAAGTACGTAATCAACGTTGCGTATCAATTACTTACTATCATATGAACGTTGCATATTTGTAAAAGTGTTATCTTTTTGACTAAATGAAATTGATTTCTTTATAGATACTTTTTAAAAATTACTTATTATGTGTAATCTAATAGGACAAACATGTGACCAAACATATACCAGATGTGTAACTTAAAACTCCATTAAGTTACAGATTTTATTGAAAAGTCTAGACCGCAAGTTAGAGAAATCATGTCTATGGTTGCATGGCGGTATTTTATGATACCGAGCTGCAACGCAAGCCAGAATCTAATGCAATTTTCTATTAGTTTATAGCAGTCGTTGTATTTTAACGGTATTTTTCTGGAATGGCTGAGAAAACAGAGAAAGTAGAATTGATATATTATACTCTCGTTTCTACATATAAATTAACTTTATCATTTTTTGATTCGACTAGCCTCCCACCCGCGGATTCGCCTGCGTGGACTACATGACGTTATCCCGCAGGAACGTGATGTTTTTCCGGGATAAAAAATAGCCTATGTAGTGACATTTATGCTACTTTTTAGCTCGGTAAGCTTTTTTGGGAGCTGGAAAGCAGTGGCGTAGCGTGGACTATTATAGACGTGGGCGAAGTCACATTAGCGAGGCCCTTTTTCTTTTATACCCACGACCTATCCCCACTGATATTGAAGAATAAAAGCAAAGTGTGATTCGGACTCGCCCATGAAGGGTTCCATACCCACTTGACGTAGGTACATACCGATTACATACACTATTACACCTAGCCTAAAATACCAGTATCATTTTTTACCCACGCCTGCTACGCCACTGCTGGAAAGTGTTCCAGCCCCCAAACTATTCCCATACCAGAAATCACGTTGACGTGAAAGACGGACAAACAAACACACTTTCACATTTATAATATTAGTATGGAAGTATGAATACCGTTTTCAGTCTTATTTTGCAAACAAACTTTACGCTTACATTTGATAATTATCAGTAAATGGATTAATGCCATTGCCGTTGACTACGTTCAAGCTAATTAACAGTCTCAATAAATTACATAGGTACTTAAAGTAACTTCTGTATGTCTGTATGATGATACCCCTTCACACCTATGCCGCTTATCTAATTAGGTTTTTGCGGATATTAGCATTTTTTTTAACCGAATCCAAAAAAGGAGGAGTTTGTACGTTCGACTGTATGTATGTTTGTTTTCTATGTATGTTCACCGATTTTTCCGTAAATCCTGCGCAGATTTTCACAATTCTTTTTTTATTCGAAAGAGTATACTCCTGAGGTGGTTCCATTGTCACCAAGACAGGATCTAATGATGGGATCCCAAGGAAATCGAAGAAAACCCTAAAATGTTATAATAATTTTACGTGCTCTTTTATCTTTCCTAAAGCTTTTCAAGTATTTGGATCTGATACTCATAATCTCATGATGATGAGCTGATGCTGGAAGGCACAACTCCTTAATGGTTAAAAGTTGGATGGTAATTCTTTATTGTTCGTACGTTAAAATCGATAGTTACTGTTGTAGGTAATCTTTCCAGTTATTTATGTGAGCTAATGATGAAAATGAAGTAGGTATTAGAAATAATAGACCCGTCTCACAACTAGCGTTGATGGGACTCGAACCCACGACCTATCACAGACAAAACATTCACCCGGACAGTGAATGGTCGTTGGTTCAAGTCCCATCGGAGCTAGTTGTGATATGGGACGATTTTTCTAATACTTCAATTTCAATAATATTTTATATAACATGTGAAAATATTGTAGAGATTCAAATAAGTATTAAGATAAGATAAGATAAAAATATTCTTTTCACACTTATGCTCTGAAATGTTAATATTATATTTGAGAAAAGAATGCAGTACGTGGCACTTTTCCGCGGTAAACATTCTAAATTTGAAAATCACTGCAGTAATGAATTTCAGTACTTACTTACTGCACTGATTTTAGTGCAGTAAGTAAGTACTGAAATTCATTACTGCAGTGATTTTCTATGGTACTTCCAACTTTTTTTCTTTATTTTTTCTTTAGTTATTCCTGTGTATAAAAACAGAAAAAGCAAAGGGACATTTGCACCATACAGCCACATTATTATTATATCATAATTAGGTTAACTTTTTTTTAAATACGGTGCGCACAGAGTATATTACTTCGTATTGTACCACAATACGAAGTAATAACGCTATGTACCCTTAGCACCATGAAGCTCGACTTAATACTGAGGTAACTGGAGAGTGCAGTACGAACAATTTTTTGTGACCACAAATTACACAGTGGCTGTCTTCCGTCTCACCTACACTTTTAAAAAATACGTATGGTCTTAAGAGACAACTGACAGCCACTACATACTAAATGTCAAATTTGCTGGTGTTCACTTTTTTATTCAGGGTGAGAACTCCAGTTACCTCAGTATTAAGTCGAGCTTCATGCTTAGCACGAACATCAATCGAAAAAACAAAATGAGATTTATCATAGACAAAATATCCTTTACGAGTAATTTTGTATGGGAAATATATACAGCGCCATCTACCGCCCAGAAGCGGGTATTGAAGTTGCGCATTTTAGTAGCAAGTATTAAGTATCAATAGGCTGTATGACCGTTCCACTTGGCCTCACAAACCAATATTAAAAAAACGGCGGGAATGATTTTCAGCGGTTGATTTGATATCAATACAGTTTATTTATATTGTGTAATAAATTATCAAAATGAGTTCTGCCAATGAAACATATACAGACATTGTATGTACCTACTAGATATGTGCGCCGATCGGCGTGGCGCACGCCGCCGGCCATTTTAGTCACGCCGACGCCGCCGATTTTTTTTCCGGCGTCATCGGCGTCTATAGTTTAAATAAAGCACTCTATCTTAAACAATTACTTACTTAGTATTTTTTATTTACAAAATTAGTAATTTTTTAGATCGCTATTTGGCAACACTGGTTGACGCTATTTTTTTGGACGCCATTTGCATTTCTTTGTCACTTGTCAGTCTACGCTGCGCAATACAACTGAGAATTGGATATTTTCGTTCTTTTCTGCTTTTAAATAATAAACTGTGAGAAAATGACAGACAACTTAGATCGGAATTCGATACAGAAGATCAAAATAAAACATTTTTCCGTAAAAACACTCTATTCGTCCTCGAAAAACAGTCACAGTTGGAAGTATTTTGGTACATTACTTATTGAAAAAGATGGCAAGAAGAGGTCCGTCTTACCAGACAATGTATTCTGCTCCCAGTGCATTTCAGAGGCCCAAGAAAAAAATGAAGACGATCCTATGGGATGGTAAGATAACTTGTTTTTATTGTGTAGCTCTCAGAAAATAAATTAATTTTGAGGTTAGTTTGTGTGCGTTTTGTTTGCAGTCTGCATTTTGTAATAAGCTGGCAATTGGCATGGCTGGCATGCTATGAGTTGGGTGGTGTTGCCTATCGGTTTTTTTTGCCACAGTCAATCATTGTAGTGTTATCAGTAAAGGGCTTATGGTGATGTCAATAAATTTTTTACCTACCTTACTTGCTTACATAGAATCTTTGTTTTTTCGTTTAATACCTAATTTAACCATTTTATTTCAACTAATACACCTGTTTTGCTTATCGCTTTTTTAATTTTTATTTCAGCTGTAAAATAAAATCTTACAGTGCAAAAGTAAGCACAGGAAATCTTTCTCGTCATCTAAGGGACGACCATAATTTAAAAGAACCCGAAAAAGCTGGTGGAAGTAGTCAAAGAATAACTACATTTTTTGACAAAACTCGTCCTCAAAAGTCAGATACCAGCCAATCGATGGATTCAAATAAAAAATGGCTTTTTGCGCGAGATCTGACTTTGTGGATATGTAGATCATTACTGCCATTTGATATGGTATCTGATCAGGCAATGATTGACTTTTTCTTAAAGTATAATGTGATTCTTAAAAAAGAAGATTTGCCTAGCCGCACTACTATTTCCAGGACAGCTTTAGAAGACGTATACGATAGTATGAAGGCGCACATTAAAGATTTGATAAAAAACACTAGTCCTCGATGTGTAGCGTACTACCTACTCCACCAAATTTGAGAGCAGAAGCAAAATGAATAACAGAAAACTTACTGCCAGCAAAATCAAAAGAAAGATATATGAAAACCTACGATCTGATTTGGAAAAGTGAAAAAAGGCGCATACGTTTTCGGAATCTGTGTTGTTGGCGTATTTTAATGATACATCATTAAAATAATATTATTATGGGCGATTTATACATAAGTGTGCCCGGGAAAACAATAACATTTACATTTAATAATTGCCCGAACATGTGTGATATAAATTTTAATAAATATTATTTAGTTAAACAGTTTTTTTTATTTCCTCGCATTTCTTGAGAAAAGCACTATACAAGCCTTGTACGGTAAGCAAATTACCTTGCCTCGAATGATTAAAGCCCTCGCCTGCGGCTCGTGCTTCAAACCATCCTCGACAATGTAATTTCTTACTTACCTGTCCTCGGCTGTAATGTACTATTATTCACTTAGACATAATAAATATGTACTTATGAATCGTAAATATTTTCCTACCACCCATTCAAGACTTTTTTAACTGACAAGAAGAATGGGCGCAAGAAACTTGCCAGCGTTTCTTAGTTAGGTAACGACATTTACAAACAAAAAAAAACATATCGTTACTAATTGCTTAGTATAAAATTACATCATATTAAACAGTGATTATGTTATGTGTTACATCATGACCATGCATTGCGGTCATTCAAATAATCGTCTACTTTATAGTATCCTTTGCTCATCAGCGACTCTTTAATGTAACATTTAAATTTATGCAATGGTAGTTCAATTATATGCTGTGGAACTTTATTAAAAAAGGCTATGCTTTTCCCCAGAAATGAGGCTCTGGATTTTTCTAGCCTAAACTTGGGAACGACAAGTTTATCTTTATTTCTTGTGTTAAAGCGATGCATATCGCTCTGCTTTACAAATGTATTATAATACTTTTTCACATAAATTATATTTTCATAGATGTAATGTCCTGCAACAGTTAAAATGTTTATTTCTTTAAATAGATCTCTTAAAGAATCTCTCGATCGGAGGTTGTACATGGCGCGAATAGCCCTTTTTTGGAGCACGAATATACTTTGGATGTTAGCGGCTGAGCCCCACAACAAAAGGCCGTAGGACATAACACTATGAAAATAACTAAAATAGACTATTCTAGCCGTTTCAATATCGGTTAAGAGCCTTATTTTCTTAACTGCGAATGCAGCCGAACTGAGTCTACTCGCCAAGGCTTCGATATGAGGATCCCATTGTAGTCGCGAGTCTAATATAATACCTAGAAATTTTGTATTGTTAATGAATTCGACCGTATCGCCGTCTAGTCTAATATGAAAATCAACTTGTCTTACATTAGGTAACGAAAATTTTAAACACTTAGTTTTCTTTGAGTTTAATGATAAATTATTACTATTAAACCAATCTGACACTTTTGAAAGAGCACTATTTACTTCGTCAGAACAGTCATTACCTCTATCTACTTTAAAGACTAGAGATGTATCATCGGCAAATTAGCGATTACATCCTGCTTGTCCTCCCAGGCATCAAGTACATGTTTTAGAAATGCAACCCCAGCATCAGTTGTACTTTTACCTTTTGAAAAACCAAACTGTTTCTCATGCAGTATACTATTTAATTTAAAATATTCTAAAAGTTGAGCATAAATTAATTTCTCAAATATTTTACTTATTGCTGGTAGTATGGATATAGGTCTAAAATTTGCTGGGTCACTTTTGTCACCAGCTTTAAACAGAGGAATAATTTTACTATTCTTCATTAAATTAGGAAAGACCCCTTCACTTATACATTGGTTAAAAATTATTGCTAATGTAATGATGGAGCTATCACATCAATTATTGATTTGATGATACTTGTAGATATGCCCCAGAGATCTTCTGTTTTCTCAATATTTATTGCTTTGAATGCTTTAATAATATCTTCGGTAGTGACATAGCTAAAACTAAATGTTTCCTGGCACTTGTTCACACTAGATTCCATAAGAGAGACAGCGGTGTTGGGGCAAGAATTAAGTCTGCTAGTAGTTTATAACGGTATTCGAGCAAAGAAACCTTCAAAAGCACTAGCCACCTCAATATCTGATTCAAAAGTCTGATCACTAATTTTTAAGTTAAATGAATTAATTTTGCTTTTTGTTTTGCCAGTTTCTTGGTTTATAATACTCCAGGTAGCTTTTATTTTATTTTCAGATGATTTAATTTTATTTGAAATATACCTAGGTTTTGCCAAAGCACATACTTTCCTAAGCTTAAAGACCTCTATCTATATACTTATATATATATTTTTTTTTATTTATTTATCAACTTATTAAATTACAATTAGTTATTTAAAATTACTTAACGCTTATAAACCAACAAGGTTTGTCCAAGCGCTGCACATTCAACTCGGACGCTTCTACATTATGGCAATTATGGCTACATTATAATAGGTAGGTAGGTATGTATCGCCGTCAAGTTGTCAGATGATTTGGGTAATTGCCTGAGAAGTTCCGGCGCGTCGTGGCCAGTGTTGCGTTGGCCATTATCTCGGGTTGATGGGCAATTTTTGTCGTGATATTGTGAGGTCATTTGTTTTTAGTGCTGCTGCCTCGATGGACGAGGTTGCGTAAAGCCAAAATTATTTGACAAGGCCTAACACATATCTAGTACCTATGTACAGTACTACTCTACTGGTCACGTAAAGGAGGTGATTCAGAACTAATTCGAATACCAACTTATTTTTTATATGACGTCAAGAATCTTTTTTAACTTTTATATTTTTTTGTTATAAGCACACTCCAATTTCTAGTTTGTAGCTCATTTATTTCCGAAGTTATACGAAAGCACAGTTGTGCAAACTCGACACTGACTCACTGATCATCAAATTAGAACTAGTAGGTACTTCCCATAAATATTTTTTTAATATTTTTTTTCTAGTGAGTTAGTTTTATAGTTTTTATATAGAGTTAGTGTGCGGACGGTGGTTATGTCAGACTCGCCTAGCCGCTTACCTAGAGACGTGAAATTTGGTAAAGGGGTAGGGTAATCTATCAATACTAGGGTCATGGAAGACCATGAGTACATGATGACTCTGAGGAGAAACCGTAACAGACCAGCCAAACTATTAAAGTTATTGGCATGCTCTCTTGACAAAATGTGTGGTTGAACCTTTCTTAAGATATCCAAAAATTGAAGGTATCTGGAGTGAATGAAGAACCCTCAGAGCTCAGTTATACTATGGGATATATGGAAAAGTCGCCTTAACAAAAGGTGTTCAGTGTGTTTAGCCCTATTTATTGATGTTAAATAAACTGAAGCTTTCTGCAAAAAGGAGTGAAATCCCACCAAAAAACATCCTGTAAAAAACTAGTCAATTCTCGTTGGAGCTGCTTATTTCCCCATAAAAAGTGATGAAATCTCTTAATAAAGCAAAGGCAACTCTAATATTCCTTACTGGAAATTCTATATTCATCATGTCAGCCGAACGACGCCCACTGCTGGGCATAGGCCTCCCCCAAGGATCTCCACAACGATCGGTCCTGCGCTGCCCGCATCCATTCTATATTATTAAAGTTAAATTTTATGTGGCCTGGCCGTTGACTTGCGTCCACCATCATGTAAATATGCTCATGGAATGTACAACGGCCAAGTCACAAAAAAACTGACTCCAAAAATTAAGAAATCCCACTAAGGAAGATTAGAGCTGGTCTGGTTTTTTCACAGGATGGTTTTGGTGAGATTTAAGTATTCCACAGCATGGTACCCCGACTGCAATAAGAGCTTGTTTTTTTTACTTTACTATTTAGTTTAATTTTGGCAGTTGTGTTTTTTAATGTTTTATTCAATATTTTTTTATTTTATTTCTTTTAGTGATTATGTTTACAAATTATATACTTTTAAAATGTACTCATTGAGGCCTTTCATTGAATACCCATAATGGTATATTCAGATCACCTGTATGTAGTAAGCTATAGTGGGTATAATAGAAGAAAAACAAAATCATGACTTTTATGGCGCGACACGTCCGCCATATTGAATATTTACAAACAAACGAATACGAAAAAATATACTCGTGATGACATAACTTTTCTAATGATACCTCAAACAGTAAAATCTGCAAGCAAGCCATTCAAAAGTTATGGCGAAATAAAGAAACTCATATATAATTTACATAGGGCAGAAGACCCCTTTGTGGCCTCATTAAGGATTTTGTCACTTTTAAGCACTAAGTACTAAATTGTCTTAGGTCTTTAAGATACAAATTATATCTTTAGTTATAGAGAATTTATCTACCTTTAAAGATACATTTTTCAAATTTAAAAAGTAATATAGTTCTTGTATAGCACAAAATGTGTGAGGTGCCAAATGCCCCGGTTTCGGCCACTTATTGATAGTCAAACTTTTATAAGTATAGCGAAAAATCAAAACCAAACCCAGGTTAAATCAATATATTTTAATGTGCCATAAAAACCAATCAAATAAATTAGCCAAAAATCAATTTAATTGTAAAAAATCAAAGGTTTAATTATAAACTAGCTTTCCGCGTGGACTACACGACGTTATCCAGCGGGAATTTGTTATTTTCCGGGATAAAAAGTAACCTATGTTCCTCTCCAGGCTACAAAGTATCTGTGTTCCAAATTTCAGCCAAATCCGTCCAGCCGTTTTGGCGTGATTGAGTAACAAACAACCAAACATCCAAACTTTCACATTTATAATATTATAGTAGGATTTCATCCATAACAAATTTCTTAAAGTTTTCTTCTAACAACTTTCTATCAATTGTTATTATTACCCTAAAATACATTATTTTAATTGCCTGTGGCAAAAATTACGAATAGTTATCTAGAAAACTTAAAGAGCAAATTGTGGCCAAAACCGGTACAGTTTCACTATTCAATACTTGTGTCAGTCAACGATTACGTATATTTGATATTCCAATATAAATTATTAGAATATCAAATATACCTAACCTTTAATAGAACGGCTATTTACAAAATAAACGGAAAATCTAATATTAGAAGCCCTGAAAACTCGGCATGAATATTCATCATGAATATTCCACCCAAATCATGAAATTTTTCCAGTGAGAGAGCTTTGTAAATAAAATACGAGGGCAACTTTGCCAGTGCGTCAGTTTTACTGGAAAACATTACTTGTATTATTTATAACAAGCCTTTTATTAAGGGGTTTGGGCTCGGTGCTAAGTTATTTTACTCTAAGATTTCAAATGGTTTGTTTTTTAAAGTTAAACTATAAATTTAATAAAGTTTTTAAAGCACAATAGATCGATTCTCTAATATTCGTTTGTCCACGCATAGGTATGACTTCGCTGCTTCGTTTAGTCGACTAATGACGGATTCGGGAAATGACTGCATAGTCTACAATTACCAATTCTCGAAATGTACAATTCTATAAACGACCGATTCTACAAATGACAGATTTTTTTAACTGTATGAAAATAGTAGGTACTTTTGTTCGGAAATTTAGGAATATGGTAAATAATATGCAATGATTTATACAAAAATAAAAGAACTCATATTTTTCCAATCGCAAAGTGCAAAATATCATTCAACTTGAAAATTGCATTTTCAAAGTTATGATGGGATTTGAAAACTGGCAAATGTGTTAAAGAGGAAATTTAATTTTCATCTCTTACGCTTCGCAAAATGTCATATCTCGTAGAGGCTTACTTTTGTAAATATCATTCAAACTTTGGGGTTGCAATTGAAATTGGAGACAACAGTTTGTCAAATTTGTCTTTCAGGCTTTTGATCTCGAGGTCGTGGGTTCGATTCCTACAAGGCACAAAAGATTTTGATATTATCCATACTACTACAAATGTGAAAGTGTGTTTATTTGTTTGTCCGTCTTTCACGTCAAAACGGAGCAACGGATCGACGTGATTTTTGGTATGGGGATAATTTCGGAGCTGTTCCGGTGACAGGGCGCTATGTATTTTTTTCTTCTTTTTGTAGCAGTAACCGGCCCTGGCCTAAGACCTTCAACCGGCAGCAGTGCTATGGTTGGACAACAATTTGACAGCAAAATGTCATTAAAAAAATACGTTAGTTCCAGTTTTTGACCACTGGATTAGAAAACATTGCCGCACTGCAGAATCAGATTATTATGATAGTTTTTTATGCTTGGTGGGGTACAGATCAGAAAATCAGAAAAGGAATAAGAAATAAAAGAGAACAATTAATAAATCAAGTGATCGCTTTCATCGAATCGCTGCAAAGCATTCCTTTGAGCAAACAAAGTCGAACTTAGCACAAGCGGAGTGATCGTATGGTAATGAAGGCGGAACACAAAACGAGATTGTCGGCTTTATAAAAATAACAGGCGAATCCACTTTCGTTTTCATTCGAGTTCCGGTGGCTATTGTTATTTGATGACAAAGGGAGCACTACCTCGGCATGCGATTCGGAAAGCGCTAAAGATCTCGATTAACGGTAGGTACGTGGCGTAATTAACGTTTTACTCGTGTTGCCCATAAAATAATTTCTATAGTGTATCACTCTTTCTTTATTTTTATTTATTTATTTTATTAAATTTGGTTGAGTTAATCCTCCCCCCCCACCCTCCCCCGTCTTCTTAATTAAGTATAAAATTGATATTTGATGAATTGAGGATGGTTAATCCATGACTTTTATTAAATTATTGAATTCAGTTACGTAAATAAGTGAATATTAATGAAATTAAAATAAGATAATCGGTACATAACCAAATTCTAAATAGGTTTTGGTTTTTACATAAGGTATCTTTTTATAAGCTTAGCAAAACTAGAAAGGTAATCCTACTTCCTACTAATATTATAAATGTGAAACTTTAGATATTTGTTACTCAATCACGCCAAAACAGTTGAACGGATTTGCCGGATGCTGGGATTCGGGACACAGATACTTTGTACCCTGGAGAGGAAGATAGGCTACTTTTTATCCCGCAAAAATATCACATTTCCGCGGGATAACGTCGTGTAGTCCACCCACGTGGGCGAAGCCGCGGGCGGAAAGCTGGTGTAATATAATTCATGATTCAATACTTTGGCATGAACACCCTACTTCTCCTACTAGACTAGGCCCACCCATCACCATATGCTGAGGAGCTGCATACCCCGCCAGGGGTTTTAGTGGTTCCAAGCCCTACACAAACTCGTGTCCCCGGGCGGGCACCCGTCACCCCAGGTACGGTGTGAGGCAAACTTCTTGAACCAAACCATAGACAATAAAATCTGCGCAGAAGAAAATTTGTACTAAATATTTCAACTGCGCAGGTTGTTTTGTCTATGGGTTGGTTCAAGATAAATGCCGGGAGCTATATCACTAGGTATTGCTAAAATGAGAGTGAAGTGTCTTTATTTACTGAAAGATAAAAAAAAAGTAAACTATACGTAAAAGTTTCAGTTTCATTGCAAGTAAACTTCTGATTACATTGTTATTTTAAAGAAGTTCTGTTCAAAGTGCCATTTTGTGTATTTACCTACCTATAATTAGTAATTTCGAGCTTAGCAAAACAATGTAACTCGCACTATTTGTTTACACTCATGCCATCGTAACAATTCAGATTATATGCAGAAATGTACCGAGTATCCATAACAATGCTATTTTAAGCCAATGTTTTGCATACGTTTCAAATTTTAATATACATTTCTAAGGCTTCCAAATTAGGGTTCCTCCCATTATTTGCACGAGTACCTATTAAATACAATATGTTCACACTGGCTTCCAGCGGCTGTGTATGTGATTGGTTTGTTCCATTTTTCTATCACTACTGAATTGATATCAATTATTATAGAATAATAGACTCTACGGTACTACCGTAGAGTCTATTACTATACTAAAACAAGGGAAATAATTTTATTTTGTTGCTATTTCATCCATAAAAATCTTCATAAAATCTAACATATTGAGTAAGTATTTGCAAGATTTTTTAAATTTTGTGACTGCAAGGAGTTGTAAGACGGGTCGATTTTTTTCTGAATAGTTCATTTTCAATTTTTCTAAAATAAAAATTGCATAAAAGCAAAAATTTAAATAACTAGCAACTTTTTTACATAAATTGAAATTTTAACTGAAATTCTTTATAAAACATTAGTCATATGAATGAATACACTTTGTTTACCTACATTGAAAGGTAAAAGTTTGTTGGCATACAGTTAATTGAAATGCAAATAACATTCCACATTTGGAAGTTTTAACAAAAATAAATGTTTCAGTAGCTTTTGCCTTGTGCAAATTTTCCGATCCGGCTCGTATTGTTTCATGTAAATTAGATTTCCATTGAACACATTTTAAGATGCGCGTTAGATCTTTTTATTATACTAGCGGATCCTCGCGGTTTTACCCGGGTGGTACCCGTTCCCGTGGGAATATCGGGATAAAATATAACCTATGTAACTCGGTAAGAATGTAGCTTTCTAATGGTCAAAGAAGTTTCTAAATCGGTCCAGTAATTTCGGAGCTTCGATGCACACAAACAATCAAATTTTCCTCTTTATAATATTAGTATAGATTACTTTGTTATCTATCTATATATATATATATATATATATATATAAAACTCTTGCGTTACTGACTGGCTGACGGACAACGCACAGCCGAAACTACTTGGGCGCATGAAGCTGAAATTTGGCACGATGTTCCTTGGGGAGTGTAGGGGAGGACTAAGACAGGATTTTTGGAAATTCACCCTCTAAAGGGGTACAAAAGCGGGTCCATGCAGACGAAGTCACGAGCGGAGCGCTAGTTTCTTATAAAGTAGTACACTACTTTATACGTACCGTAAACCGAAGCTTTGTGTAAGTTATTTTATTAGAAGATAAAACCCTGTATTAGACACTTCGTGTATGTAACCCTGTATTACTCACTTCAATTACATTTTGCTAAAGTGTTTTCTATTTCGGTAAGCGCAGAAACAAAAAGGTAATCTATACGATTATTATATTATGTTGTGGATCAAGTGAAAAATGGAGGCACTATGAATACTGACGAGGTACTTAGGGCAAAGTAATAAGGACCTAATAACTACTTAATATCATAAATGCGAAAGTAACTCTGTCTGACTGTCGACGCTTTCACGCCTAAACTGCTTAACTAATTTTGATGAATTTTGGTTCAGAGATAGAGTTGATCTTGGGAATAATGCGAGGAGCAAAGCGACGAGCATTCTACGTTTAAATTGCTCGAGCGTCCTTCATGAAGATGAAGAAAGTATTATGCTGCCGAAACATCAACATAAAACTCAGAGTACGGATCCTCCAGTGCTACATTTGGCCGGTGGTCCTATACGGCTGCGAAGCACGGACTATAAAAGAAGACGTGAGGAAACGTCTCGAAGCGTTCGAGATGTGGTGTTACCGTCGCATGCTGCGTATAAGTTGGACCCATAAAGTACGAAATGAGACAGTGCTCCAGCGCGTCGCAATGTCGCGGAACTTGATGCGGACCATCAAAAATCGTAAGGTTGAATATTGGGACATGCATTACGACACGACCGATATCAGCTGCTTCAACTTATCATGATGAGCAAGATAGAAGGCAAAAGACGTGCTGGAAGACGAAAAAAGTCATGGCTGAGAAACATAAGGGAGTGGACTGCTATCGCCAAAGCAGAAGAACTGTTTCGCTTGGCGAAAAACAGAGATGGATTTGCGGAGCTGACGGCCAACCTCCAGTAATGGGGAGGCACTGAAATAAGAAGAATTCTACGTTTGAAATAAAAATATAGTAAAAAAAGATGGCTTTCACAATAAATACCAACTCGAATAGCATCTTATACAATAAAATCTTTTATAAATATAGATATAATAAACGGTTTTGCTACACCTATTTCACAATTTTCTCTGTTACTTTCCGTTATTTCAGCGTTCATAAAATGAGTGACGTCACAAAAGACGATTGCGTCCAAAGACCCTTCGAGCAGAATCGGTTAAAAAAAGAAAAATTGTCGAGGATTAGGTTGTCGAAGCGCGGCCGCCATTTATGAGGATGGATTACGCCGAGAGACTGCTGATAAATGACGTGATAATGCGTCGATGTGACGTCGCAACGCATCCACGATTGATTATGCCGCTGACCTAATAACTAATATTATGATAAATTTCAAAATCCAATAGAAATAAAAAAAAAATATACTTACTGAATTCTCTTGGTCTATTTATAATGATTTGGCTAAAAGGTGTACCTATACCAGCTCTGAAAAAATCACGTTTCAGTAAGTTAAAATTTAAATAAAAATCAGAACTGTTTTTTTATTTAAATTTTAACTTTTTTTGCATTCACAGTGCAAATTTTTATTCTTGAAAAATTGAAAATGAAGTGTTTAGAAAAAATCGACCCGTCTCACAACCAGCTCAGATGGGACTCGGAAAACGAAAAACTCACGGCCTTTCGCTGTCAATATTCCTTAAAAGTTTCGATTAAATCACAGAAAAAAATAAAGCAATTTAAAAAAACGACCCGTCTCACAACCAGCTCCGAAGGGACTCGAACCCACGACCTTTCGCTGTCGGGCGACTGCTCTAACCACTGAGTATTATTCCTCAAAAGATTCAATTAAAACATGGACCGTAAATTCTCCGTACTTCGACTCTGTAGCTCAGTGGTTAGAGCAGTCTGTGTGTGTGTCCTGGTGTTATTTTCAATACACATGATATATCCTTCCTTGGTTCTGACAAATGATGTAACACAAGTGCATAAGCGAGGTGACTTTTCATGGAATCGGTTCAATGCGTGTTTATTATTTTCATTAAAAAAAGATGCATTTTACAATCGACGCAATCCCTCCATATACCTGCGACTGACGTACAATAACAATGTACGTAACACCTGCCAACATTCAAGTGGTCGTAAGGGTAAACCAACATAAAAAGCTCCCCGTATTGGGAGAAAGCGAGCCAGAGGCGATCTTTCTTATAGAAGCGGAATTCCAACTAAACTAAATGTAGATTTACTAGTAAAACTATACAGATTGTTTTAAAATTAAACTATGTTGTGAAAAAATTTTGCAAATCTTAATTTTGTCATAAGGCAAGCCCTAATGGTCGTAAGGGCAAACCAACACAAAAAGCTCCCCGTATTGGGAGAAAGTGAGCCAGAGGTGATCTCTGTTATTAAAGCGGATTGCAGTGATGCAGTTGGCTAACGAATTACGTAAAAAGTAAAAATTGTAGGTAGGTACAATGAAAAGATGGTACAATGAAAGTCGGAAACTGCTACGTTATCAAAAGTAACACTCAAGGCTTTTAATACATTTGTATTTATTATCTCGTTTCTATTTAAAGTATTTTTTTTAATATTACTTTTTATTACCTCAACGATGAAACAGTACATTAAATAGGTAATTTACCTTTTCAGTTTGTTTCCTTTTGTCAAATATCTGTTATTGTAAAGGCTATTCCTGGAAAAACATGAAATATGTTAGTATTAATGTCAGAAATAGACGAAAGTAAACAAACTGAAGTGGCTCGATAAATTAGTAGGTTTATTTAGTAAACTCTCGCCTCGGGCTAGTGAAATTACAGCAGTGCACAGTGGCTTAAACAGCTACAAGTTAAGCACTGTGTCTATATTTAGGACGGTAGTCTGTTCATAAATCATAGTGTAAGAACTACATAATAAAGATTTATTTAAACTTTAACTCAATCTGCCTCTATAAGAACGAATAATTTAAAATAAACTTTACAAAGAGTTTTTAGCTTTTTTATTTTTTATTGTAAGTAATTTAAATAAGGTAATACACAAACTAACAAAACGTAAGTGCAGTTAGGATAATAATTAACAAGAATCATACCAAAAGACAAAACTTTTAGAAACTGACTCTGATATTCGTTTGAGATAGATAGATTTATACAGAAAGAAAGAATGAAAGAAAATTATTTTACTTTGGCACACACAACAAATATGTACACAAAATTACACAAAACAAAACCACATAAATAACAATAGCTAAACACTGATAGATAACGCTCAAAATTGTGCTCAACTCAATAAACGATGCATAGGTACCTAGATATTTATTATGTTTTAGTAACTAGTAAATAATATTTTCACACTTATGCTATTAATCACTGTTCAATTCCTTTTAATTTAATAACTTCACGAATGTTGCAGACTCAAACTTAACTCTTGATAGCAAGGAGAAAGACATGATTAATTTGTTGGCAGAGCTCAGATAGAAGAATATGACACAATTTTACAGTTGAAAATGTGAGCTGAGTGTATCAGGAAAAGGAATGCGGTTTTCTAATTAACTTAATCTACTAGTAAGACCAGATTGTTGTTAAATTAAACTTTGTTGTGAAAAATTTGCACATCTGACTTTTTCATAGATGAAGCCTTGAATTACAAGGTAGTAAGTAGCCCAGTCTAAAATAAATGTTTGACTTTGGTTTAAGTATGTAAGAAAGATCGTAGTTAGAATGTCTTATCCACTTAACGATAAAAAAAGATTCAAAGTGCAAACTATGAGTTCTGTTTTAGATAATTGACTTTTTTTATTGACGCCCAAAGGTAAGACTGACCTTTATTTAACGATTCGTCCCACAAACATTAATCGAATAGTAAACCGTAAACCTCTCTCTTATCCGATCGTATATGATATAACAGCATCCGTATTTGTTTATGTACGATAGTGGTGTAGCGGCGCCGGCGCCGCGCGGCCTTGGAGAAAGTATCGTTGCGTTTCACCGCAGATCAGCGCGGCTGATCTCCTGGCAACTGAAGCAAGAGGCAGAAATAACTTGGATTTAACAAATATAATATGACACTGGTTCTTAGAAATAATCGAGCTATAACTATATCAATTTTCTTGAAAGCAAATGCAGGTGCATTAAAAGTATTCACAATAACTAAAGAAAATACCTGCACAACAACAACCTCGCACCGAACGTCGAGAACTGACAGAGATAGACCCCAACTTTTGCGGCATCGATATTAAAATTTCACAAAGTTACCTCGCAGCTTATTCTTACATCAAGCTTCCCAACGTAATATTAAGTTTGGTCTCGGTAAATCTCCGCTTAGAAGCGCGTTCAATAGAAAGGATTAAAGAAATGTAGCGAAGGTATTTATGCAAATGTCCAATCTCAGGATAAGAAAGGAAGTTTCGCCGTGAAAAATAAATCTTGGCGCTAAATTAAAACATTCCTGCAGGTAAAGTGTTCATTTAATACAAAAAATAAGGTAACTTAGATAGCGCAAAGAAAGTATTTCAGGAATGCGGCGGGAATACAACGATTTTAACGTAGATGTAACAAAAATATTACGTTAACGCAACTTGGTGTGCTCTTGTTTTGAGTATAAAATAAGATTATTTATTGGCTTGTTTTTATTTATGTTTAATAGTTTAATTTATCACAAAATTGTTTAATTTTTTTTTAATATTATGAAATTGTGTTTAAAATTGATCACATGTACAGGGTGTCACATATAACTTTAGATTTACGTACTTCTAAACCAGACCTATACCTGTACTACACATGCGACGTGAAATTGAGAATATGAAAGGCAATCATGATATTTTAATACGCGCGATTTTTTAAGTAAAGAATTGTTAGGTTTTAAACAAAAAGTATCGTTAGTAGTATAGTACAAAGTTATGTAATGTGAACTTGGGATTACGAAATGGAAATCTGTAGCGTACAATGAAGAAACCTCACAAGATAATTGCTCCTATTATTCTGTCTACGTTGATACGTAGGCGACGTGACCGGCCATATAATTCGGCATTTTCGACTATTTACTTCGCATCGCCTAAAGTTTCACTTTCGACAAATATTGTTTTTGCCTAATGTATCGAGAGGGAAGCCTAAATTCCAAAACTGGTTCTACATAATTATCTAGTTTGTTCCGGTATCGAAGTGAAGAATATTGGCATTCAAATGAATATTTAAGTTTATTTACATTTGGACCATAAACTTCCGGTCGTATGTATACCTATCACGTTAAATGTTCTATTAGGTCGAATACAAATACTGATGTTGTTAAGTTTCTGCGAATAAAAATAAGTTATCAAACATGAGTTATTCTTACAAGAAAGCAAGCCTGTTTATTTATGCTGTCTTGGTACCTATTTGATCATCATGATGTAACCTAATTTAAAAGGAAGAAAACATAAAACAATCGCCTTTGATCATGCACTTTTACAATTTACATCATCATTACATATGAACGCACATAGTGCGTAATCAAAATAAATTGAATAAAAAGATTGTGAAATATTAGTTACTTTGGTTGATGGTATGGGTATATGGGATATGAGTAGGTAAATCTTTAAATATCAGGAGTGGAAAACCTTTTTAGGGCTTCGTAGCCGAATGGCAAGAAACGGAACGGAACGGATCGGAAGTTTCGTGACGCCTCTCTGTTTGTCAGTCCGTACCGTACGGTACGTATGTCACAGCCACTTTATTCCGAAACATGGTAGATGTAGGTATTCTGTGAACCGCACACTGCATATAACCGCTCTAAGATTTTTGTTTTTTTTTGCTTTAAAAGTTTTCCATATGCGTTTTGTCACTTTCTTTTAACTAAGTATTAAATTTTCATTTTAATTGTTTCAGGTGGTAGCGATGGCGGGTGGCGGGTGACAGCGCTGGCGCGGCAGCGGCGCGCGGTGGCGAGATGAGCGCAGCGTCGCATGCGCCGCCGCCGCCGCTGTCCGCCGCCGAGGCGCTCTCCTCGCTGCTGTGGCAGCCGTACGAGTGCCGCTCGCCGCCCCTCGCGCGCTCCCGCACCGATGGCGCCCTGGCGGCGGCCGCCACCAGCGGGGGGGCCACCGCGGCCGCGGCCTCGTGCGCTCTCCAGTCGCCGAACGGCGGTCGTCATGCGCGCGCGTCGTTTCGCGCGATTATTCCCCGCCACGAGATGCGGCTGCCCGTACCGGCGCCCGCCCCGCTGCGCAAGTCGGACTCGGTCTCGGTGCGCGTTCCGGGCGAGCCGAGCCGACAGAACGTGTCTAATGTGAACATAGTGCAGGTGCAGGATGCGCCGCCCAGTTGCAATGTGAACAGTGCCGTGCAGACCGATAGGGAGAGGAGTGTAGCGAGCGCGGAGTGCCAGACGGAGGAGCCAGCACGGCGGCGGCGCACCAGGCGAGCGCGGGCGCCACGCGTGCCCGAGCTGCTGGAGAGCGTGCCGCCGCCGCCGTACAGCACGCTGCCCCATCCGGCGTTGCCAGGCCCGCCTGCTCACACGGCACTCCCTAGCCCGCCGGCTCATACAGCACTTCCGGGACCTCCGGGCCACCCCGCGCTCGCGGGCCACCCGGCACTCCCGGGACATCCAGCCCACCAAGTGCACCCGGCGCTCCCGCTGCCGGGGCATCCTCCCGCGCTCCCGTTGCCGGGGCATCCTCCCGCGCTCCCGCTGCCGGGGCATCTTCCCGCGCCCATCATATCGCCGCACCCGCCGGCACCGCGGTACCCCTTCCAGCCGATTCCACTCAGGTGCGCCACGACTTAATTCACAAACAATAGAACATAAGTCTACATCAACAGTTTATGCACCGATTGACATTAAGTAGAAACGTCTGCATCGTTCTGTTAGTCGGTCATGCCGCAGATTTGGAGAAAGGCGTCGCGCGCTATTGTGAGAAGTTTATTGCTGTCATCAAGTTTGTACACATAAAGAAACTCCAACAAACTAAGTCGGAGCTCGACAAAAGCTTTTGGAAACTGAGCACACAGATAGACACGATGCTAAGCGTTTTCACATGTGACTTTGCTAAGACGACGTTCGTTGAAGTCTTTTGTACGCTCGTTTGCAATTATTCAACATCTACAATTAAAATGACGTGTGTGAGATAATATTCATTTTGTATGCCTCTATTTTAATTTAGATTACAGTCTACAGTGTTTGTTGTCGGAAGTAATGAATACAGGTTGCGTAACCACATCCAGCTTACGCATTACTGGACATGGCAGCGCAATACGTAAAGTCGAATAACATTCACTAATAATAGGTCTTTACCTATGAAATTGCCGTTTTGTATGGAGATTTCTGTAATATTTTTTTTTCCATACTAATGTTATTATTTAACGACTAATATTATGTAAATTTACAAAATTTTACACACGTATTTATGGACATTTTAACTACTAAATGACACATTCGTTAAGAGAAAAAAAAATTTTTTCACTAAGTTACAACTAATAAAGTACGAAATTCTGGAAACAAAAATAGTCGTAGCTTTCGGAATAAGTTTTTTCTATGTAAATAATCAAATATCGTGGTTATTAAATTATCAAAAGTTGCTCGATACGGTCTTAATGTGACGCAATATTAAAGAAATTATATATTTCTAATATTATAAAAGTTGTTAAGTTATATGTACAAAAGAAAAAAACAGCAATTTCATATGTAAAGACCTATTATTTAAACTGTCTTAAACATATTTTATACCGCATTCAAATGCAAGTAAATTCCTCTAAATGAAAAATCATTTCAGTACAAAGAACTTTTATAATGTTTTGAATATTTTATTTCACTCTTATCTAATATTTCGTAGTAGGTACCAACAAACAAAACCCTTTACTACAAAATACATTTTCAACAAAAAAACTAACTTAAAGATAAAAAAATTGGTTCGTTGCAAGATTGGTGCAGTATTTTAAAGGCTTTAAGATCTTAATTTATGTTTCATACAAAATATAATGCAACATTGCCTCGATTTTATTGTTTCTATCACGCCACCGCTAATGGTTATTGAAGACGACCTCGTTATGTAAAACGATAGTCTTACAATATTTATACGACAAGGTCGTTTAACTAGCGCTGATATTTTCGAAACATTACTACTCTAATATTTTGACCGTATCTATTTATTTAGTATGCTATTGCTTTAGGTAGAGTTAACGCTATACACGGCTAAATTTTAATTAGCATAAATATTTTAGGGGATGTTAGTGCCCATCAATATGAACAACTTTCACTATGGGGCCAACCATGGAATCGCGAAAAAAAAATCAGCTGTTCCATACAAAAGTACAACATCGAGTCGACTGAAATGTATGGAACAGCTGTTTTTTTTTCGCGATTCCATGGTTGGTCCCATAGTGAAAGTTGTTCATATTGATGGGCACTAACATCCCCTAAAATATTTATGCTAATTAAAATTTAGCCGTGTATATAGCGTTAAGTCTACCTTAAGCGATAGCTAGAGAATGACTTATAAAAATAAATAAATTTGGTTGAGTCTTATTGATTATTTGTTTATGTTCATTGATCTCAAAACATGCGTATTAATTTACTAATTCTTGCTTAACATAATTAAACAGGTCTCACGCATGAACTAATGGACTGAAACTGGTTTCTCTGTCGGGCACATGGTGGAAAGTGGTATCGTAGACAACTTGGCTTAGATACTTTAGAGCAAAAACTCTCCTGAGTTTTAACTGAGAGTAGGTCTTCGTTTTAAGCTAGTATGCCAAAGGCTTATTTTACTCAACACGAAGAGTTAAAAGGAGCATGTTCAAGTACGAAATCGTACTGAATGTAGAGTGAATTAAAAACAAGACACTTGCCATATCAACAAGAAACTCTACATTGTACGAAGGTAAAATGTGTGGAAGGTTTGCTGTTTTGAGCACAGGGCGGCCTACTTACTAATTCTAACGTCTTTCTTGTAAAATGTAAAATAAACGTTAGTAATGCCAAAGGTTTTCGCGTAAATACGTGGAGAACAACGTAAATTGTAATCACCTAATCAGTCGTGGTCGAAGCAACCTTGATTTTGCATTATAGTGTTGCGGGCATGAGAACGCCAGTGTTTCGTTTCATAATATATGAATTAACTACGTAGTAATTAGCAATTCATTAACACTGTCTCTGTTTCACAGATTTGGGCAATAGGTATAGTTGTATTCAATGTAGAGATTTCAAATTCTTGAAATCGCAATTATTTGTAATGTACTGTTCATTCAAACTACTGCAAATCAAGTTGTATTGCAAAATCCAGGTGGTATAGTTACTTAGCAGTGAAATAAAATTTCTGAGGCTGTTTATTTAATTACTAAACAAAAAGTGACCTATAACTGAACCTTGTAAGACCCCGCTTTAGTTGTTAGCAAAGTCTCATAAATATTTAATAAACCGCTGTCTAGATCTGCACTCCATATTATAAATAGCAACTAGATGAACTAACCTTGAATGCATTTGCAAGGTGGCAACTATGTTAATATCGATGAATGTCTCAATCTATGTCAACATTTTTGTGGAAATGTTGAACATTTAGGGAATGAAAGTTAATTTACAAAGATAAGTAATGCTTTGAGATTTAGTTACAATCTTTGAACATAGTGCAAGAATAGTTCTAGAGGACTAGATACAGAATAACAAATTAATCTTAAGGCACAGGACATTCCGTTCTACATGTGCTATAGATATAGAATCTACGGCAGAATCGAATATCTCAAGCGATAGTCTCATTATGTTTCGCCGCGTCCCACATATTAAACAAGATCCGTGTAGGTCGCACACGCTCGCCGTGATGTGGGCCGGCACACATCTCACGTGAGCTCTTATTACCATGGATTACGGTTCAATTTCACGTGATTTATGCTCGCACACGACAAATATGTTGAAAACAAAGCGAGTGGAAATCAATGAAGCATTTCTAATTACCGACTTCCGTGCTGGTTTGGGCTATTTGTTTTAAGTTATCAATGCGGCCTGTTTAATCGAACCCTTGAATCTCTTTCAAAATAATAAAGCTACGAGTATCGTTGTTTGACCTTCTGTTATTCGTACCTATCAGATTTTCTATTTTAATTTTACTCACCATAATTGTTAAGTGACGTATAAGTAATCAGTCGTTTTTCCATATATCCAGAACTTATTAGTTCTAGACAGAGATATTGTTAAAGTTGTATACAATTAAGTAGGTATATAATCTCATTATTAATCTAATTATGTCATCCATTACCAGCGTAAGTAGCACTACGACAATACAGTACGTCAATTTCACATGATATGGCGCAATGTGCAAGCGAAATTCGCATTGGCTTGTAAACAGCGGTGTCCTCCAAACGTAGTTTGTCGGTCAATATCGGCCGAGTTTACGAAACAACTTGCGTGTGCCTCAGCTGTGAACACTCAAGTCGCATCAATAGTTTCACACGAGAATCCAGACCGCTAGCTCTGTTATCATAACAGCTGACAATCGGAGAACCTATTACTTACTTAATTCTTAATGTGTTTAACAATAAATAGGCGATAAGGTTGATATCGGAAATGGTGCTACAGAATAACAGTTACTATCCAATCATAATAAAGTTCATAAGGAAAGCGTGCTCAATAAATCGTTGTAACATACGAGCATCCCCATTGTTAGCACCGAATACATACACTCGTAAATATTGAGATTCTTAACAAAAAAGACCATCGTTATTAATCACCTAGAACGCGTCCGTTCCTTATGGATGTTCTATTCCAAGATTCCTCACTTCCTTGAATGTTGCTTACAAATATACTGGCACCTCGAGTTTTGGCTGCGTGCCAACATCCTAATGGCTCGGGACTAGCGCCAAAGCCGCCAGAAAATCTTCTATATTGGAAACCAAACTTGTAACTGAAAGTGGATTGACTTAGCCCTCACTTTAAATGGCTTCAAAAAAAAGTTCGATGTAACGTTTGATCTTTGTTAGAAGTGCCGTTGACAGAGATACTCACTTAGTAAAATTAAAGCCAACTTACCCAATATACCAAACTTTACCCAATATATGAGTCGGATACTTATTACGTATTTTGTTCGACCATGCAAATGCAAATGTTTTTAGCGAATTTAGAAAACATGAAGCTCGAAATGTATACGAAACCTGTTAATAAACGTGTTATAGAGAAAGTAGATAAATACTTACATTCATTTATTTTGTTACATCGCTTTTGCAAAATATGCATATGTTTTTGAAATCGTTGGTGGAGATTAAGTCTTGATTTCCGAGTCGCCCAGTAGCCAATTATGGCCGCCTTGGCTGCACCACTCGCAATCCAATTTGCGGGAGCATTGTCCGACTGTCCGACACAACTTCAGCTCTTTATGCAGCCCTAGTCAAATAAGTGGGCACCATTGTCCTGGGAACGGGCGGTGATTTCGCAAAAACCTGAGAAATGCTTACAAAATGCTTTTGCTGTGTATTTCCCTCTTCTTTTTATCAACCTTTCATTTTAAGTTTTAGTTTTCATAAAAAAAATGATATTATCAGAACACACGTATTTTGCATAGTTTAATGATATTGCACTGTTAAATTGGACCATCGATGGCTCGGTAATTGTTGTGGATGATGCTCCATATCAATCCATAAGGAAGGCTTGCTAAAAATGAGATAATAAAAATTATTATTGATCGCAATTATAATGAAGAAATAATGCTTTTCATATAAACAATTTAAAACATTCGAGGCTACTATTAGAAATTGCATTCAACGACATTAAGTTCAGTCAAATCCTTGGTTTTTGTTTCGGTTATAAATCCCACTATCATAATTATTGGCACAGCGCCAACGCTGTTTTAAATCGCTCACCCGTTAAAAAGATGAGTTATAAACACACGCATTATGTTGGTAATTCAATTTCATAAAAAGGATTATAACACAAGCACAGTATAGGGTATACCAGTATTCCATATTTATATAAAATGTCGGAACGCGAGCTATGATGACTCATCGCCTCGACCTCGGTTTGATCTGGAAGGATCTTGGTATGCGCTTTATACTGGGATCCTTCCATTTCAGATCAAGGCAATCATCATCATCATCATCATCATGTCAGCCGAACGACGCCCACTGCTGGGCATAGGCCTCCCCCAAGGATCTCCACAACGATCGGTCCTGCGCTGCCCGCATCCAGCGGCTTCCCGCGACCTTGACCAGATCGTCGGTCCACCTTGTAGGGGGCCTGCCCACGGAACGTCGTCCGGCACGCGGTCGCCATTCACGAACCTTTCCGCCCCAACGGCCATCGGTTCTCCGCGCTATGTGTCCCGCCCACTGCCACTTCAATGATGCAATCCTACGAGCGATGTCGGTTGTTTTAGTTCTCCTGCGGATTTCATCATTTCTGATTCGATCGAGCAGGGAAATACCAAGCATCGCTCTCTCCATTGCTCGCTGGGTGACTTTGAGCCTTCTTATGAGACCCATAGTAAACGACCACGTCTCACTTCCATAGGTCATTACTGGCAACACACACTGGTCAAAGACTTTCGTCTTGAGACATTGAGGTATTTCAGACGCGAATATATGTCGGAGCTTCCCAAACGCTGCCCATCCGAGCTGGATTCGACGAGAGATCTCTTTCTCAAAGTTGGACTTACCTAACTGGACCGTCTGTCCTAGGTAAACATAGTGGTCAACAACTTCGAGTGTAATGTTCCCAACAAGGCAATATGAGTCATAAATCATAACTCGGGTTCCGACCTTTTTTATAAAAAGCCTTCCGCCCGCGGCTTCGCCCGCGTGGACTACACGATGTTATACCGCGGGAACGTGATGTATTTTTGGGATAAAAAGTAGCGTTTGTCACTCTCAAGCTCCCAAACTATCCCCAGACCAAAAATCACGTCGAGCCGATGATGCTCTGTTTTGTCGTGAAAGACTGACAAATAAAGAAACAAACATACTTTCTCATTTGTAATATTACCAGCCTTTTGCCCGCGGCTTCGTCTACGTGGCATACACGACGTTATCCCGCGGGAACGTGATGTTTTCCGGGATAAAAAGTAGCTTATGTCACTCTCCAGCTCCCAATCTATTCCCATACCAAAAATCACGTCGATCCGGTGCTTGGTTTTGACTTGAAAGACGGACAAACAAACAAACACACTTTCACATTTATATATTAGTATGGATATAGTATGTATGAAATACTGGTAGCATTTGTACTGTGACAGTGACACAAGTCTAGTATTCGAAACCCGATGGTGAACACAGCGCCTGTGGTTGCGGTCTCTTTCGAAATACTGACACACATTTCGTATTGTTGTTAGACAATTCTACTTTTACATTTTACACCTACTTGTTAGTTATCTATGTAGTATAAGTCGCCGACCGTGAATGATAAGTAAACGTGCAGTGCAATTCAAAAGTTTAATAAAAGTCAATTGTGTAATGAAGGAGATTTATTTAATTTTTTCGTTAAAAAAAGCATCGCTATTTTAGTTCTTCAAATTTCTTAGTCTATCTATACTAACATGTTATTTCATTTATTTCGACATAAGTACTTAGTTTCTTCAGCGAAAATAATTGTAGTTTTGTAGACTTTGAATTCACTACTCCAAAACAAGATAGGAAACTTCTCAGATCATATAATACTACGGAAACTTATTTGCATTAAGATTATGAATAACATTTAAACTAAACTTAACTTAATGATGAATTCCCACATGTTATTGCTTTTACAGTTGATTTATCCTTAACATATTCTCACGACACGTTGACAATTAAGGATAACCTTGCTTAAGCTAACAACCAGTATAGATAGTCTAGGCATTTATGGCACTGACTTGGTGACAAGGTAACAAGCAACAGAGATAATTATCAACTAAGTTCTATCTGTAAATTATTAGAAAAAACTGTCGGTAATATACATATTTCAGAGATGACTAAATTATAACAGGTTCATTGTATCGCATAAACGATAGTCAGATAAGGTGGCGATCCATAGTCTCTTCCTACCCCCCGGGAAATAGGCGTAAGTATATGTATGTATGTATATGTAGATAAGGTTTATACTTACGTACCTAGATGACACATTATTATGTCACTGCCTAAGGATAACCTTTTCAGAAAAAAATCTGATATGAAATATATCAGAAAAAGTAAAGTCGCTTTTTTAAGAATTGATATTTCGTAACAAGTTTAACTCTATGAAATAAGCTTTTGTGTCGTAAAAAGCACATTTTATTGTTGTTAATTAAAATGACAAATCACTCACAATTTAAGTTGATTTATGAAGAAAATTGTTCGAGATCTAAGAAACCGCGATGCGCGGTCGTGACCGGCGCTCGCGCACCGCGGTGAAAGTCAGGTGTCGACACAGGCACACCTCCGGGCCCAAGGTGAGTGAGCTCAGTACGCGCTTTGTCAACCGTAATTGAAGTGGCTGATACAATTCAAACGTTTAAAAACTTGTCTTGCACAGCAACACATTTTTGACACCATCACTTTGGCAGCTTTTTACACACAAAAGACTATAATATTTTTTGAGAGACTTTTTTTCTCTTTATTTGCTTAAATAAGCAATTTACAAAGTTCGGTCTTACTTTAAGATAACATTAAATAACTTTGCCGCCAAAAACGTTTACCAGTGGTTTACCACATATGTACAAACCATAAAGTTATTATACTAGTATAAATAAGTTTATGGAGTACAAACTTACCTATTATTATAAAATATTGTACATTTTGACAAATGCAATTTGAGTGGCATAATCAACAATGTGACCACTGTCAATGATTGTTATGTAGCTATGAAATGATTAAAGTTTTATATTTATTATTATACTTACAAAAATAAGGTTGAAGAACTTATCATGAATTGTTTCGTAGTGGAATCCAACATCGCATTGAATAAAAATTGTTATTAAAAAAGCAATTTTAGCCAAAAACAATGAAGAAAGTTTCAGTCATATTGAATTTTACCATTTCTCCACACAAATATAGACAACATTTTCCAAACCTACATTCAAAGTATTGTTCCTATGTGAGACCTCACGCGATGTGATCATTTGCATGAACAGTATAAATGACACGGAACACTCGTAATAAGCTGCCACAATTGGTTAATTCAGTTACTTTAACGGCTGACTTAACAGTTAAGTAATACCGACAAAAGCAAAACTAATTTCAGCTTTTTGCATGATTATGTGAAAAACTCCAAACATTGGCTGTTCAATGGCTAGAACGTCCTTTTCCTCCATTGATTACCATGATTTTTAGAAGGACTTCCTTATCTGAAAAAGTTTAAGATAAAATGCAATTTAATTTAAATGCTCGTACATGTCCAAGGCGACTTTTTACTTGAATGTCTGAAATGTTTTTTATTGAACTTTTTGTCTCAAATGCCACTAGTAGTCTGAAAGTCGATCAAATTAGAAAATGCCTTTCAAATTTTTGTTAGTTTTGGTTTGCTTTAAATGCTACAACACGACGAACAAAGCAATACGATTGCGCAATTAAGAGTAGCCTGGTAGAGTAGATACAAATAGTTAACAATACACACACGAGACGCAACGGTAGGCTTTTGGTGTTATTCAGGCTTGCCCAATGCGTATCGTTATTTTATTACACAATAGCATCGAACTCTTTCGTTCAGTTATCTAAGTTCTTCGTTAACAACGCATTAACAGTGACACAAATTGTGATGTGACTAATGCACACTTAATGACCCAAAAATTACGAAATGTAAACCTCTTTGTTGACTACATAATTTCCTTGCTTTTATGGTGTCTTTAAGCTGTCGAGTAACCCCATAAGCTTCTACTATCTGAATGACTAACGAGTCGAAAGTGTAACACAGTGTTAAGGACAAAGAAAATTACATAACAAAATGTCTAATAGTAAAGACGAACAAATTGTCATCAAAACAGTAGGTAGTAACATTTTCATTCGCTTTTAATGCCAAAGCATCTGAAAGTTTCTAAAGTGATATCGTACATTACCATTCGTTGAGGTCATTATGTAAATAGGAGTTATTGTTCCTAATGACGGGTCAGCTTGAGAATCACGCATCAAATTACGGGTCAACTTCAGAATCACGCATCAAATTGTCAGCTTTACTGATTCTGTACTTTGAATTCTTTGATTACGGTCCATTGAAGTTATTGGATCATTTGTGACACATTTAGAATTTATGCTCAAAAAGTTGAATTATGTTGAATTTGGATTAATTAAGTAATATGGTCAATTTCCAAAAGCAGAATCGAGCAAATGTTTTCAGTGATGAAACTTCTAGGAAAATAATACATCAATAACAGTACTAATTTTTGTAGTATCGTCTATAAGTCAAACTGTTAGTTTTAAATATTGTATAGTACGATCAAGGGGGCCTGCCATCAGCTGACTTCGGAATATTAAAATAATGTTCATTTAAGAACGGAGTTAGACATTGCGTATAGCGTCATCAGTTCATCACGCTTATAATATAGTTGTCTACTCAATATTAAGTAATATTAATTAAGAGGTGGAGCTATACATTGCATATATCGCCATCTTGCTTATAGTAAGTATATTACTTAAAAAAATGCTTTACAGCCTGTAGTATCGTACCAGGTCTATTGCAGTTCTAGCACGGCACAACTTTATAATATTCAAATCACAGAATAAGAGTATTATAAGTAATATTTGAATTGTGTTTTAGTGTAAAGCAATGATGCCAAGATTTCTGTATACGTGATCACCAAGTTGCGCACAGGTTATGGAAATGTTTTTGCTGTAATATAATATTAGTTTTGAAATATTCAGCAGTTTCATTATTGTAATTTTTTCTACGTGACTTTTAAACATAAAATTATAATCTACTAGCGTCCCGCTCGCGGCTTCGCGGCTTCGCGTGGACTACATGACGTTACCCCGCGGCGGGAATGTGATATTTTTCCGGGATAAAAAGTAACCTATGTTCCTCTCCAGGCTACAAAGTATCTGTGCCCCGAATTTCAGCCAAATCCGTTGAGCCGTTTTGGCGTGATTGAGTAACAAACATTCAAACATCCAAACATCTGAACTTTCACATTTATAATATATAGTAGGATAGTAGGATTAGTAGGAGTAGGATACCTGTGTTTCAGATAGACACAAGTGGCTAGCCAAATGATGAATAGTTCATCTTTAAAGTGGTTTTGCTACATCAAAATGGCAATTAGTCTCTATATGGGGCATGTTGCTCGTAATTTCCTTAAATTGAGCTCAGTTGAGACGGTTTTCCTCAAACACTTTTTAAGATATATGGTAGAGACACCAAGGAGTACGCGCTATCAAAGAATACGCAGGGCATTTAGTCATATGCGACAAGGATCATTTGGCACTTGGATAACATTGACAAGAGTGCTAGTTGACTGATTAAATAGCTAGAGGAGAGTTAGTTCCCATTTCGACCGCGTGTCAAAAGTACTACAACAACATACAAACTTGGTCAAAAGATCCTTGTCACACAGTAAAACTACTAACTGCGTACTCTTTAGTAGCGCGTACTCTTTGGTGTCTCTACTATATGGCTGCCAAAATATATTATGTACCTAAAGGTAGGTAATTGTACAACATATAAATGATGGGTTATGTGGTTATACCCGTCGTCGTTTTTTCCAATTACCATAAATCAAACTACTAAAGTTTTGGTATTGGAACAATTTTGAATTAAATTAAAGACGACAATATATCTAACTACTCAACTGAACAGCAAAACAAAAGTCGCCTTCTGCGTTGTTGAAAGCCTTATTTGAGTCTTAATAAATACCTATAATATTTTCTTCAGACTACATATATTTTGCTCATATTAACCGATAACGGTGAAACCGAGAGCTAGAATGAAAGCAGGGGTAAAGTGATTAGATAGCGGACTGTCGTCAGCCCGAGGCGGTAATTTTGGTTCGATACATAATGTCACTTATATTACAAGGTTTACAGAAATCTATTAGTACTGGCTTCAAAACCAAGAACACTCAAGTAACCACTTAGTGAATTAGCCTTAACCCTTAACTAACATAGTGGCGTAATTTTTCACCCCAGAGGTGCATTTTTGTTTATATTTAGTAAACCTTTTGAATTAGCTACCGGCACGGTTAGGTAATCTTATCTCAGTCAAGCTCATACGCTACAAGGAGGCAGACGCGCAGCAACGCGTCGTTTTAAAGTTTTCAGGTTATCAGCCGAAACTGTCCAATGGCGTCCATCTCTAGTATAGTATAGTACACAAAATGTATGCTAATCAAAAATTACGAGTACATCGTACTTTGGTATAAGTAAAAAATAATATATAAAACTTTCTTTTTATTTTTGTATTTATCTAAAGAAAAATGATATAATTCAATAAAAAAAAAAACTCAAGCCATGATGCAAATGTTAAATTTTAAGATAAATCTATCATTTTAAAAGGGAAATCATTTTTCCAACTGTAATTTAGACATTTGGCATGTTATTATGATCAGTTGAAAAATTATTTGACCAGTTATTTAATTTTCGGGTGGTGGTTGTAAATTTACTGCAGCAGTAAAACATGAATAAAAATAAAAAGAAAATTTAGCGGTTAATTCATCCTACAATGAAGGCTCAAAAATTATTCAAGCAGTGTAATAAATGATGGCCAGTAAAATGATGGAATGGGCAGTTGGATACATAGATCGGCAGTTCACGGTAAGCATTTTATACTAGGTTTTTCACTTGTTTATTTAAAAAGTTATCATCATCGTCATCATCATCAGAGTGCGAGTTTGCCTCAGAAGTCCTGTAGAACACATGATAGGTTAGAAATTTAAAGCGATCGCGAAGCGCATGGTTATTTTTTTGTGAAAAAATATAATAACAATAAATAAATCGTAATGCGGTTTACAGAATCCATCTATATACCTACCAAGTTTCAACAGTTGAGTCTTAAAAGATTCGGAATAAAGTGGCTGTGACATACGGACGGGCGGACGGACCAACAAATAAACAAGGTGTACATTTTACCGCCTTATTTTTTAAGATTTGTTTAGAATGAGATTTCTTATCGACTAATTCCAATTTGTTTACTGACCACTAATAACTGCCCACTCAGTCATATTTATTTAACTGCCCATTTCAATATTTCTTACTCATTTATATTTAGTTTACTGCTCAGTGTGTACTGCTGAACTTGTTATTGAACCGGTATTTTTTAATTTTAAGCTTACCAATTCTACAATATACAACTGCCGCTTTAAATCAATGCCATTTTAAAACTGGGGTAATTTTTTACCCCACGATGTGTTGTGTAACAAAAAGGCACCATGTTAGTTAAGGGTTAAGCAATTACTGAATGTCAATACAATCGTTATTGATAATGGATACCTATATTTATACGAATAACAAACATACAGTAACATGCAGTAACTATCAAAATTGTCTAATAAAAGAGCTAACATTAAAATAATATTGTATTTACTGTTTATAGAAAAGGCAAAGAAGTCATTATTTCTGTACTTAGTGATATAAGTACCTACTAATATTATAAATGTGAAAGTTGTCCATCTTTCACGTCAAAACGGAGCAACGGATCGACGTGTTTTTTGGTAGAGGATAGTCTGGGAGCTGGAGAGTGACATAATGCTTCTTTATATTATCCATGAAAAATATCACATTCCCGAAGATAACAATTAAGTACCAAACATTGTAGTCAACGCGGGCGAAGCCGCGGGCGAGCGAAAGGCTAGTTAATTATATAAAGAGCATGTACAGTACAATACCCCCATTAATGAGACTTCCATGAAGGTTATTCACATAGGGCAGGCGTACCGGTTTTGGCCACTGTACCGGTTATGGCCACTTTTTGCTTTAAAAGTTTTCTAAACAACTTTTAGCCATTTTTGATAAAGGCAATTAAAATAAGGTATTTTAAGGTAATAATAACAAACGTTAGAATTCCTTATGTCATAAGATTTTTTTTCAAAAATTCCATTTTCTGTTTGAAAACATGTTTTGTATGAAAATTTTAAGAAATTTGTTTTGGATGAAATACTTTATAAACCTTTGTTTTTAACAATTAAATTGTTGTTTTGCAATTGACTGGTTTCTAGCGCATATGAATATATTAATTTTACCTAGGTTTGGTTTTGATTTTTCGCTATACTTACTAAAGTTTAACTATCAGTAAGTGGCCAAAACCGGTACATTTGGCACCTCTCACACATTGTGTGTAATATAAAAAAAAACTATTTTACTTCTATAAATTTGAAAAATGTACCTTTTAAGGTAGATAAATTATCTATAATTTAAGATATAATTTGTGTCTTAAATATCTAAGACCATTTAGTACTTAGTGCTTAAAAGTAAAAAAACCTTTAAAGTGGCCACAAAGGGTACCTCTGCATACACTACTTAGAAAACTCATAATTGAAACTCCTTGAGATTAGAATAACATAAAGAAAAAATAAGATTGGAAATTCATGACCAGTTGTAAAGTTTCTATATTGTTGCTAATAACCTTGATAATTTAAAATGTGTAACAATAACTTGTAATCCGGCTTCTTGACATTTTGGCCGGTGCGGTGGCCTCGCAATGACTGACCCCAGTGCACTCACATTCATATAAACTACAAGTAGAACTTAATATTATGACCACAGTGTCCAATTTCCCATGCCCAATTGTTTCAATTTTCTATGATCGTGAGCAATTTGTTGCTATGGCGAAACGTGCTTTGGTTTTCAAATTTTGATTTGGGTGTATATTAGTGTTGCACAATTTAGAGAAGTATGTTCAGTAGCACTAGACATTTTTACCTAATTTTGAATTCTATCAATTCAAGCTTAGCAAAATTACGAAGACCCATTCATTATGGGACAACTATAAGCAGGAATTGATATATAATTGGTAAGGAAAAGATAAATAAGAAGTAAAGAAACTTTTCAATTATTTCTTCTGTTTGGTCACGAAAATAGCAACCATGGAGTTTATGAATGGATATCTTTCAGTTCAGTTGCTTGATAACTGTGTAAATGGATGGTGCACACAAAAAACCCGTATCTCGGTCATAAGGGTGGGAATGGCCGATAATAATCATATAGCCGTGGGCCATTCGCATCCCTTGGGTCGCGATAGCTATAATACATTCAGCGACCTCATTGAGAACCTACAATAGTTTTTGTAACACCAAATATAAAGTTCAAAGTCGTTAAATTTGTTTATGGATCATGCCGCTCCAAACTTGTTTAGACTTTCAACCCTCCGGAAATATAAGAAGGGATCGTCGGGTGGTTGACAGTTATCTAACATAGATTAAATTTCTATTTTACTTTTCAACTAGTTGATTCGATTAATTTGTGCAAAAAATGTATGCATATAAAAAAGTTCTATATATGTAACGGAATTAAATGCATGACAATAATTTTGAAATAGTCTGTTAATGTGGACAATATCATGACAACAATAGGAAAAACAAATCCAATATTTTCCACGTACAAATTAAGGTAGTCACACCGCACGTCATTAAAAATGCTTTTATCTCTAATAATAATTATTGCAGTCATAAAAATATGTAAGTAAATTTATGAGAATTTTAATCGCCGGTCGCAAGCATTAGTATGCAAGGGATGTTCGACATCTAATTCAGAATAAATTCCCATTATTATTTAAACGACGAGGGCGGTAGCTCCGAGCTTGCACCCGACACGTGGCCTCTTTATTGCACTTTGTAATTAACATTTTCAATAGTTGAAAATGTTTTTAAACTTATAATTCGACAATTAAGAGGCCTTTTGTCGTAGGTATTCTCACGTTTGTTTTTGTTTATCAATCTAAAGTATTAGCTAGATATAAATAACTGGTACGTAAAGAGCTGTTTGTATTTTAATTGACCCTGAGATGGCTTAAAAATTGTCATTACTGACTTCAAGTGACATGGTGATGGTGCATGCACTTTAGCAGTCACACATATAAAAAAAAATATCAAGCTGATTCGGAAGAGTTCGGTAACAAACACGTGACACGAGATTTTTTTTAATATTAGATTAGATATTAATACTCAATATTTTAACAGTTGCTTGATTTTAGATTTTAAAAACGTCCCATTTACCTAATCTTGGAAAACAAATTCAAGCAAATCATTACCAACCTCTCAAATATTTACTATAGATACACGTGGAACGTTTCAGTGTACTAGGTAGTTGTAGGTACAAGTTTTCAGGAAGGTCAAACTCAATACCAGAATGTAACTTACCGGTATCATTAATTCCACCTCTAATTATTTACATAGAGCTAGCTTCAGCATTATTATTCTCAGTTTCAAACTCCGCGTTTTAATTAATGAGGAAAATACGGAATTTACTGTTTTGTTTAAAATTTCCTTATTATTATAGCGTTGTTTATTTTAATTACTAAGCGAGAAAGGTTAGCGTTACAATTAAAGCTAAACCCATGGAACAAACGTTAATAGGAAAAATATGATATTATTTCTTAACAGGTAGGTAATATTACTATTACGGGTACATTTCAACAAAATGTTTTTCCAAAGTCGAGGAAGTTGCGGACTTATGTTATTTTGCTTTAATATTTTGAGGTTGCTTGAAATACTCATAGACTTAAATACCTATGTGTCTTAGAAATGTTAATTATTTCCAAAACTATTTTTTTAACCATACAATTTAAACTTTAAAATGGCATTTTTTTAGATTTAACGTTTGAAGAATTGTTACTTAGCAAAGAGAAGACATTATTCAGTCGATGATTTAATGACAAGTCAAAGAGGCTAAGCAATCAATTACTTTGGCCGGTTTCTGAATTGAGAAATTGAAGTTAAGCACTACTTAAGTACAAAATTATGGTTAAGTAACATTTGAGTAGTTCTCAACTTCGATTAATCAATTCAGAAACCGGCCATATGCCTCATAGATAGGTACTCTATGGTACACAAGTTTACATTCCTGAGTATTCGTAGTCAGTAGTTATAGCTAGAAACACACAACACCACACTAGGCATCCAGTCAGAGCATTAATTAACTTTTGTGGCTCAAATAAGGTTGAGTATGCGAGTTTAGAATTCAATTAACGAACTGTTTTATTCGGTTCCATTCCATTCCAGTGGCATCGGATTGTCAGTGCATCCATTAAACGGATACTGGCCTAATAAATGACGAGAATACTCTGGATTAGTATCATAACGGAAATATGATGAACATTCTCTTAATTGTACCACATCGTTGTATGAAGCTTCAAGTCTGAGAAAAGATTACGTGATTCTAAAATTTGGTATGGGAGAAGAGATTCTTTTTTGAAAGAGCGATTCAAAGGGTTTTACAAAGTTTCATATCGAAAATACTAGTTAAACTTTTTTGTCTTTAGTTATGATTATGACTTGCAGCTTGCAGTAGATTCATAGTAAGAAAGACCTTTTCAACTATCTTTTAAAATTACTGGGAAACTTCATTACCTATATAGGTAGGTAACCATATGGTTATTATGGTACCTATATGAAAACTTTTCTCTTCTCCTTTTGATCTACACACAAACGCCTATTAGACGTTGGAAATCTATAACTTTAAAATTTTCAAAAATATTTTAAAGCGTAGTTTGTTTAGTGATCTTTGTTAATGATTCATGACGCTATGTTTTTGTAATTCGTTTATGTTTACTACTCAAACACAAACAGCATTAACTATAATGCATAATTACTGTTTGTTTCGAATCCCGTTCATAATTAATTAGTTTTCATTGTAAATGAAGTACGTATTAGAAGAAATTACATACCTAGTGATGTTCCATGCCTGACCAAGCCTATTGATAGACCGGCCAGTAGGTAGTGTGAATATATATTGCACAATAAGGAGATATTTTTTTGTTAATAGGTACACTAATAATGGTATTGACCATTGGTAACTATTGTCTACTAAATTGGCTACGTGATTTCTAGTTTAGAAATCGTTAAAAATTAAAATTAAATAGCTATAGAAATTCTAAACGTGTAAGTGTGTGTGTGCGACTCAGAAGCTTTTGGCTGAGACAGGGTCGTTGGCTGCACACATTTCCTAACCTCTCTTAATTCTTTTTCTCTCACTTCTGGCACTGTCAACCTATTTTCTTGTTCTGCCTTAATTGTTTGTATAAAATGTGTGTGTGCAAGTCAATAAATGTATTTCTTTCTTTCTTTCTTTCTAAACCCCTTGCTTTATTTTTATACAACGTGCTCACCTCATTTCAATTATACTGTCAGTATATTTCTACAATTATTTAGTGTCAAATGTGTTGGCTAAATGATTGTTTCTCCGATAATACATATAAAAAATGTAAATATGGCACGTAATCAAAAGTCCAATGTTTTTCCGCTATGAGACAAAAATAATAACAATAATAACCATTAATAATCATAATATTTTTTTGTGTTATACATTGTAAAAGTTTAATATTTAGAAAAATAATTTTGTACTTATGTATTTAAAATGTAATAAAGATGATAATAATAAAAAATCTTTATTACATAACTTCAAACAAACAATTGGATCAAACACAGAAGCATAATTTTATTATATTCTTGGTACATAGTACTCAGCAGCTGGTACCTAAACTGGCAAAACTCGTGCCATATAGGTACCAGCAACCTTCCAGTAGTACCTACTATTAGATTAACCTTCCATTAGTATATTAAAATAGGGAAGTGTTAATTCTTATTTGAGGATTTTATTTGAAAGAAGAGTCATTTAGTATTTTGATAATACGAGTAGTGATAGTAAAGAGAAATAGCGAGTAGAAGATTTGCATAGAGATAGTAAAGTGAACTGTTAGTGAATGATGTTTGTATGAATACAAAGCAAGTGTTCGTTTTTTCTGCAAACAAGTGTATTTGGTTTTGAAGGTCAATTATCGATAGGAGAATCATCGAAAGCTCGGCAACACTAAAACTGAACGATCAATATTATTTCTGGCTGCAGTATTGTGTGGGTATCGTTAACTAAACATATTAACAGAAAAGCAGTTTCGTTTCCTCAAGGCATAAAAATAATTTGTCGTTTTATCCCTTTTTTATGTGGCATGTATTGTTTCATTTTTTTTATTACTTAGCAAAACTTTTTGAAACAACCATAAACGTAATAAATGATCGGAGACTCGTAAGAATAGCTTTGAATAAATTTTACTTACTGAACAACTCATATTCTTTTTCCTCTATTACCTACCTTAACTCTAAGTTTCTTTTACAATTTTTTCAACTTTTCGTTCTTTTTTAGTCAGATTACCGAACTTTCTACTTTTTTAACATACTCTTTGATTATGTTATCAACAACATAAATGAATGCTAGTAAAAACAGTGTTTTAAGATTATTTAGATACGCATGGTGTTTTAGATTGTCTGAATTACCTATCTTCTAATAATAGTGATACAAATTACGTTAGATTCGAAATTACAATTACATTTAAAATTCTCTAAAAGTCTGTAAAAACATTACTAATAGCTTATTCAGGCATTTGTTCACAACATAAATACGTCAGTTACATTCGTAAACTGTTACGAACGTGTATTTTCTCTATCAATACAGGTTTTATTTACAAAATAGCTATATCTAGATTTACAAATACATTTCCGTAGCATTGACTTACGTTCGCCAAATAATCGAATACAACTGGGTCCAAGTAACCCCTTATATATTTCATCTCCCGGGATTCTGTATGAATGGGTCCTAATGGCGTGGACAGGATCCTTTGTGAACCCCACCCTTATCCAATTTGACCGAGTCAATGTCCGAATTAACTAACACATATTGAGGATAACACCTCCGCAAAAAATGGTCCTTCGCCTTCACGCTAAAGTCGCTAGTCACTCCGAATGGTACCATTGAAATAGGTTTCATAATAGCTTCATTGTTTCCGTGGTCTACTTCAAAAGCTTGAGTTGATTCAATGTTAGATATTCATACGTTTCTATTATTTAATTTGAACTGACAGAATATTCAGTCCGCTGGCAAACGTTGCGAAGTTGTTGTGACGTTGTTCTAACATTTGAAATGAAAAGTTAGACATACCTATTTCAAACTTTATTTATTACCACGCATTTATTTTATTTATTAACTTAAGGCCGCCCGCGGTTTCACCCACGTGGAGTACACGACGTTATCCCGAGGGAATATGATATTTTTCCGGGATAACCTACTGAAAAATACATGAATATCAATGTCTGCAAACCAATGAATAGCATAGCAACGAAGGGTAAGAAAAATATTTGAGAATAATCAAAGTTAGTTAATTATAATAACTGGCCTACTTATGCCGGTCTGGGTGCCTACCATCAACTTTAAGACAGCGATTCAAAAATAGCGCGATGCAGAATAGGTTCCTAAAATGAATTGGTTTCTTTCGTACTCTGACCTTCTAAAAACTGGATCGCAAATGAATTGCTAAATGTTAATAACCGAACGATTTGTGTCCTTTTTCTTCTACCCGTCTCTTTCACTCGATTCTGTCATGCCCGGAGAGTGAGAGGGACGGGTATAACCTGCAGGTGACATGTTAAATCGACCGGGTTATAAGTCAAATAAGAGTTCCTGACAGCTTAGCGGCTGTGAAATGTCATTGATCGATCACTGAATCGCTGTCATTGATATTAAGCTGTCGTGGTACGAATAAGCGAAGTAGATCAGTTTAGGTCCTAAACAAAACCGCAATAAGAGTTGATGGTAAGCACCCTGGTCTTAATGTTTTGTTGAGCGAAGTTATATTTTCTAACGCCTAATTTATTTTTTATTCGATTTGCCAAACGTCCTTTAGGTATTATCTAAGTTCTATAAGGTTGATCAATACTCTAATGGGAGAAGACCCCAACTCACGCGGGTCCAATGCGAATTATTTAAAAGGGTTTCAATGTTGTTTCAGTACCGGTGTCAACTAAAGAAAAGCATGTGTCTCTTATCTTTTTTAAACATTACTTTTTTTATTCAACTTAGTGCAGTATTGTTTCTTTGTTATCTACTTACCTATATAGTTTATTTTAAACTAGTAAGTTCATCGTTAAACTTAATTAATTTAACATTAGGCTAATCTAAGATTTGCCTGATTTACGTTGTAAATATTTTAAGTATTATGTCGTTTTGTGTTGAGAATATTGGCTGAATAATAAAATAAAGCTTTTGTAATATGTATGTGAAGGTATGTGTGTATCTCAATTGAAGAATACTCCATTATGAAAGTACCTAACTAAATTATCTGCTGTTTAAATGTCTACCTATATAACATTTTTGTACGATGAAATGTTGTTAGAAGCCGGAGTTACAAATTTCCGGCGCAGGAAATTCGTATAGTTTACTTAGCCACTCAATATAGACCCGAATCTCCCGTCAAATATGATTTGTATGTCTTGTACCCTTCGAAATGACCGAACACATTATGTAAAGACTTGATAATTTCAATATTGAGTCTATTGAAGACCTTAAAATTCATCATGGAATAAAAGATTTGGCGAGAGACACAAAAAATTGGATATTTAAAGTTATTGTCATCACAATCATCAAAATAATAAGATTATTTGATAGCTATAACGCCATCAGTTATAATAATCCACGTTCTACTTAATCCTATCATCTGATTCAATAGCAAGAAGTAAGTTTGTGATTGTGAATACCGGAGTTATATTAGGTACAATCAGGGACAAATTCGATGAAACATTTCTTACTATTTTTCGTGTGGCTGGTGCCTTGCCAATCGCCTTACACGCGCAGATCCTTTTACTATTTACTTAGTTATGTTCTAAACTAGGGTAGAACAATGCATCAGCAATAGGGATAGGGACTGCAAGTTACCGGTGAGGTGAGTGAGACGCCAGCCGCGCATTTAGAAGTAAGAGGCAGTTCGCTAAATTTGTCCCTGATTGTACAAGTACTGTTCGCCACACACTAAATGTTCGTAAATAGTTTGTGTACTGCAAAGCATAGTAAAATCACGTGGTGCGCGTACCGACCGGTAGAAAGTAGCGTACCTCCTTGAACCACTCTTCATTCAGCCACATCGAACAGGTTACGACTCGTTATACATACACACACAGGTAACCCAGTCCCAGAGTCGTGTACACACAGAAGTACCAATACACACAAACAAAAAAGGCTGGACTTACGCTCTGGTGCAGGTCAACTCGGCGCATCATTTTTTCGTGTTGGAAGTTGGAACTGGTTTTAGTAACTATAACAAAGGGATACCAGTGACTCAGAAGTGTGTTCGATATTGTTTTGACGTAATTAAACGTTGTTTATCTCGAAACAGTTTTCGAAATTCGAATAAAAAAGCGGTCAGTAGGATTAAAGCAACTCTTCGATATACGACAGTCAAATTAGGAATCGCACCTACGCACATACACGTTTCGCTTTTGTGTACTAAACTTTCTAAACTATTGTAGTTAGAATATACGCTGCATTATGCTCTCTAAGATAGTCTGTGTCATTGTGTGTCTCTTGCTTTGATTTATTGCTTTTGCGAACACGTGTGTGGTTTGAGAACGTTCATCGTTTGACGAGGGACGTATACCTGCTTTTGAAATGCGCCCCTCACTACGCCCGGAAAGATGACAATAAGTTTGTTCAATAGGATAGGGAATTCGGTATTTGCTGTTCGCCTAAGATTTAACGCTACACGCTTCAACAGTTTTAACAGAACAAAGAATTTTATTTGAGCAAAGTATAAAAATGTTTAAATAGTTACGAGAACAAATATCTACTTTTCGTAAAACTTCGCCAAGATTATCTCGATTAATTTCCTAAAGTTTATCTTTAAAAATATTTGGATAAAATTTCATAGCTTCGTCTTTCAAGATTTAAAATATAGTTTGACGAAGATAGTGATGATAACAGAATTGGTTAGATGCAACATATACTTTCATTTTTAAGCGCAAGAAGTATATTAAGTGGCGTTATTTCCATTAAACCTCGATAGATAAGTATTTCATCAGTCCGGCCGCCCGTACAATGTCGCTCCACAGATAGTTAACTGTCGTACACAATAGTTTTCTACCTGCTCCGGGCATTTCATCATAAACATTGTTCAAGTGATTTTACACTGCCGTAATAGCATCTATAGAAGCAGCATTCTCATAGCTATTGGAGCCGCTTGCCTTTATATTTTCTCAAGGTTGGCCGAGACCTCGAGGACAAGGCAAAATCATATTTCATTTTCAAGAGCTTATTACATCCAACGTATTGTTTTCTATAGTAGCACCGACGAATTATTACTGTTTTAATGTCTTATGATAACAAATGACAATAGCTTTTGGTTTGTTACGTTGATAATAAATAATTATAGTTAAGGCGATACTCGGAAAAATTTACGCAAAAAAAAACACAAAATCACTTCGTATTCAAAAACTATAGCGATTTTAAAAAAATGCTTCTATACGATCCTAAATATAATTGGTGTCCACTAATTAATTCAATTTTCAATAGTATATGTATCCCCATTTAAGAATAATCTTGATATTTCTTATTTTTTAGAGGTATTTTCGAAAAAAAAAGTGTCGAGCCAAAATCATAAAATCGTGTTTCTGAAACTATACGATTCTAGATAAAGGTATGAAGAAATATATATCTTATTACCAGATTTATAACAACTCTAACCGTCCTATAGTTTTATATCAAAGAGTCCATACTTTTTCCGAGTAGCGCCTTAAACTACTAATTATGAAATAAAGAACATTCGTAAATTACAGTTATTTTTGAGTAAAAAATCGCCGCATTAGGTTGAATTTGAAATTTAGATACATATTACGTAAGTGTTGGCATTAAGGCATTCCCTTTTGTTTTTTTAGGATACCTGTTTAAGAAAGAATTTGAAAATCAGTGTTTTCTTTGCATAAATCAAGTAGTGAGTGAAAGAGATACAAATAGGCCCAGGCCCACGCACGCCACATGAGCCGTGGGAACGCTTAAAACAAGGCTTCTGCCATACCTTTCGCTGATGATTGGCGATTGTTCTTAAACGACCCTTGTCGTTTTGCGCTTATTTTGTTAAAGATCCAGTTATTAATAGTCTGGTTTCGTTTTTCATCGTTTATCCGTTGGATCTGTAAGGTTGATCTTTTGAACTTTGTCAATTAAAAAAAGAAACTCTCAATAACTGAGTAATTAACCCAATTTAAAGAAGTAAACAAAAACAAAAGAGATATTTCAATACAAAAAGAAAAGAATCCTTAATTGTAATAGAAAAAAATATCTTTAAAAGGAAGATAAATTTAAGCAACCAAAGCTTCAAACTTTGAAGCAGAATCGACAATTCGCAAACCATATTTCATTTAAAAATCTATCACGTAAAAATGAATGCGGTGCGGGGCGCCCTGTAATCGATTCGTAATGACTTTTTAATATACCTCAGTGGCTCAATTTTAGCATGAATGGTGACATAACTAGAATGTATCTATAACATTATGTAAATAGCTCTTTCTCAGCTGATTTCGTAACTGTGCAGAATGGCTGGGGGCAAGCAATGGAACGAGCACGCGTGGCTAGCCGTATCCCACATTCTACTCCGATTGGTAGTGGCACACTTATGTTAGAACTGGCGGTCATCCGCGACTTTGGCCGCAATGATATTTTTAAGAAGCCTGTACAAATTTCATTCCATATTTAACTTCATTAAAGATTTAATTTAAATATTCCTTGGAGGAGGACTATCCCCAGCAGTGGGCGTCGTTCGGCTGACATGATGAAAGATTTCATTTTGTGAAATTGGTAGCTTTTAGCTTTTTTGTTGATAGTTCAAGAGTTTTGCGCCTTAGAACAAGAAAATTCTTCAGTAGAGTCGGTCTTTCATTACGATACTTACAGACGTATTACGCTATCCATCGCTGGTTCGTATCCGGCTCGAACGACCAATGTAGGTATTAAAGTGTACTACGCAAAATTTAATTATCAAAGCGTTTCGGACCTGTTATACTGTCTTTTAGTACATGGTAAAGTTTACTGCTAAGCAAGTAATAAGACAAAATCTTGGCTCACATAGCTACCTAAACGGGAAAGCAAATTAACTATTTCGCACAGTTCTATTTAATTTATCAGTTAATAAAATAAAATTTTCACAAGCAAGACTAAACTATTAAAACGCTGAATTAAAGTAAACATCCACAGAGCAATAGAGAAAGCATTTAATCTTAGTAACAGTAATAGACTTGAACATTGGGTTTATTATATCACAATGGTATCATTTATTTGTTGTGTTCCTTTACAAGCTTTTTTCGTAATTTTATTGGTAATTCAGTTTACAGCGAAAGATTAAATTTTATAATAAGAGTGCAGTAAATTCACAAGGAAATGTGACCTAATGCTATCTGACTATGAACGAACACTCAAATCGGGCACATAATAGGTCTTTACATATGAAATTGCCGTCTTTTTCTCACATGTTTATTGGTCTCTAATTTTTTTATTAATATCAATATATCAAAATTAATAGTCAGTTTCGAAAATAGAGTATGTCGTCATGTTAAACATCTAAGAAAAGAATAATTAAACACGCGTCTAAAATTTTTATAACTGCTTCAAAGTACCGCTCTTTGTTTGTCGTCAATTTGACAGCTTTGAACAGTTTTTTTTTATTCTAAGACAGTTTATTAAATAAGATTATAGGCGATAGTTAGATTAATTTTGTCTGAACATATCTCGAAAGTTTCGTTGAATTCGGAGTTCACATGTCCAAGAAATCCCCAAATATCCTTTGTATGCTAATTCCAACTTCCTACAATATCCCCATAGAAAACGGCAATTTCATACGTAAAGACCTATTATTATGACTGTCAAATGTGTGATTGAAGTGAGTTCAAGGATTTCGTTTTAAACGTCTCAAAAGCAGGACAAAAAAGGTTTTAAGAATCTTAATGACATTTTTTTAAAGACCTATCTATAGATACCCACTCGTATAGGCTTGATGATTTTTTTTTTGTTTCTGTTCTATGTTTGATCAGAACCCCCTATTTTTTTTATTATTGTGTAAATATGAAAACTGATTTACAGACTTAATCTAACTTCCAAATTTCAACTGTGTAGTTCTGATATTTTCGGAATCAAGTAGACAGCCACTTTATTACGGACGGACGGGCAGACAGACATGACAAATCTAATAAGGGTTCCGTTTTTTGCCATTCGGCTACGGAACCCTAAAAAGCCGACAATCAAACTAGATTACACTACACGCGAATGAACTACCTAGAAAACGGTTATTCATAATCCAACCAACTTGTAAAAGATGTAAAAGAGGAAAATAGGTAAGTATATAAGATAAGATAAGGTAAGTATATATGTAAGAAAACCCTTATCTTTTTACAAGCTTTTAACAAGGGTTATTTATCTTGCAGTGTATGTATGTTCGTCAAATCTTGCAAGCTTAAATTGACCCACTTCCCAGTGTTCGATTGAGCTAAACTTTTGTATACAGGTTTGGTTTAGATGACAAAACAATATTATAGTACAGTCAGCAAAAAAGCTTGTCATAATAATGAAATTTTTACTTAAAACTTATTAATTGGAATGATGTCCACGGGGACGACGTCACGGGTGGCCGCTAGTCCATACTATCCATACTAATATAATATAAGAAAGAGAAAAGATTTGTATTTTTGTTCGTAACGAATAAAGTCATAAACAACTAGACCAATTTTTTTAAACTCTTTCATCAGTAGAAAGCTACCTAAATTCTTCCCAAGTGACTTATACTTTATCCCGATATTTTCCACGGGAACGGGTACCACGCGGGTAAAACCGCGAGGAGCCACTAGTCTTTTATAAATGTCATGTTAAAACACTTTCGTTTACAGTTATAGCGCAGCCGACTCTGTTGAACTCTTGTAAACAATAGAATCAGAGCGTGCATAGCGATATAGCGAGCTGTATTTTTATAGATATTTTTATGAGAGAATAGATTGAAAACAAAAGCAAGTACGAAAATTTTTTGTGTCTTTTATTGTAATATTATAACTTTAATCCGTATGTTTAAGAAACATATTTTCTCTGTTAAAAAGAATTGTGAAAGAAAGTATTAATTTTCAATTTTCTGATGGAGTCTCATTCATATTTTTCCTTAATTTAACTGGACCATTTACAGAAGTAATATTTCATCATTCATCGACTTTAATTAAAATAATTTACTACTAATTTAGAATTCAGATAAATACTACACTGCTTTTGGTTAAATTAAAATATGTCCTTGATATCAAAACTCAACGAAGAGCTTTAACAAAGTCGCTCACTTGTATCAAACTCATTTATTTTTCGGAGCGTTACCGTACCGTTTGCTATTGAGAGCTAGATGCTCTCGCGCTGCGCTGGTTAGGTAAACCGGTACCGAGGTCAACGCTCGCCGACAGATGGCGCACTTGATGGGACCAAGGGAATTGGGGGTAAAAAAAAGGACTGATTAGAGTAAAAACTGGGAAATAATGTTAATTTTCTGATAATAAATTTTTAAAAATGTGTAATAAGAGCGTGTATTATTAAATGTTATGGTTATTGGGATAAATTCCTACTCCGAGACATGGTCTATCTGTATACAAATTTGAGCCGAATTCAAATTAAGGCGATACTCGGAAAAATAATGCTAAAGCGAGATAGCAATGAGAAAACAACGCGCGCGGGAGCGAGACCGATTTTGCAGATTAGGCAAAAAGAACACACAATCACTTCGCATTAAAAAACTATACTTAGAGATTTTTTTAAAGTGCTTCTACACGATCCTAAATATTATTGGTGTCCACTAATTAAACCAATTTTCAATAGATAGGTAGTTATGTAACCCCATTTAAGAATAATCTTGATATTTCGTATTTTTTAGAGGTATTTCGGAACGAAAAAGTGTCGAGGCAAAATCATAAAATCGTGTTTCTGAACCTATACGAATCTAGATTAAGGTATGTAGAAATATATATCTTATTACAAGATTTATAACAACTCTAACCGTCCTATAGTTTTATATCAAAAAGTCCATTCTTTTCCGAGTAGCGCCTTAACCTTAATTATGTAACAACCAAAACAAATTAAGATAACATAATAACATATATTATTAAGATGAAGAACTAAATTAAGCTATTTTAACATTGGACAAATATTAGGTTAACCTACATTTTACATAATTATCACAGTATTAAACCTAATAAATACGACCTAATACAATTTGTCAAGTAAATAAGACGAACCTTTTTTTATTTTTGTTTGTTTTGCGTAAAAGTAAATGTATGAGATAGCAAAAAAGTATCCACTGAAAAGGCCTTAAACTGAATTATGTAAATTAGATTTGTAGCCCAAAGTCTTCAGCGCTTACGTAGACGGATGACACGCAATTGTCTGATCAGCGTTTTAAGGTTTCAGAATTCAGCTAAACCTTTAATTATATTATCTGGAGATACCGTCCAACAATCTGAGCAAATAAGCAAATTTCGTAATAGATGGAATACATAATAGCATTGGAGAATCGTAAAAAAAATGTAAAAGTTGTATGTTTCTATAGCATCGTACTAGAGACTAATTCCTATAGACTCGTTTTCTCTATCCACGACGTTATTAACTTTCTAAGGACGTACTCGGTTATTTCTTTAAAATCACGTGTTTTCATGTCTCTGCAATTACAAAAACCATTAGTTCGTCAGTGAAACTTCAGCGTTTAAGAACTAATATTTTTTTAATAGATCACCGTTGTAAATTGTAGCGACTTTAAGTTATTTCTTTCGTGAGAGCAACAGAAATATAGTTTTTGGTCCGTTTTAGTACCGTGAGAAAGCGGCAATGACACGAACAGTAGCCAAAAAGTGAGAGCATCTGATCACGTTCTTGACTCGATTTCGGAGCCAATAAAAATTATCGAGAGATTGCCTTCTCTTTCTGTAACAGCCTTGAAGAAATGACTATTATGAAAAACGGGATTTTTACCATGTTTATTTTGTTTTTCGAGTTCCCGATATTTCGGCGCAGTTGCACACGCCATGATCACGGAGTAACTGAGTCAGTTACTCCGTGATCATGGCGTCGAAATATCGGGAACTCGAAAAACAAAATAAACATGGTAAAAATCCCGTATTTCATAATAGTTATAGTGATAATGACCATGTAAGTTTAAAATCTTATTTTGAAGAAATGATTTAGAAAGGGATGACTGAGATTCTTTTACAGCGCTACCACCTAACTTATTGTTACGAATAATAGTAGCCGGAATGTGTTGCCAAATTAAGAACCGGTGGTATTCTTTTTTTTAACCTGTTATTGACATTTTTAGGCTTTTGAAATTTCTTTTTTTGCTTTGTTTTACTTGTTGTAGCCGCCTAAATCAGCTTTGTTTATGTTATCATAAATATTCTAACACATTGTCCACAAACAATCTGATACTGGCAAAGAATTTATTTCGGCAGAGAAGAAATGAAACGCCCGCAATTTATTCGAACATTGAAATAAATTTATTAAGGCATATTTTTATATGAAATTCTGTTTCATTTGTTTCAGGTTCGTATACGAGAACTCTACTGCGGTTTCATTAATTAAAGTTGTAAGTGAAACCGAATATAATTTATATTTAATATTATTAATAAAATATTAATTTTATTGCTACCTATAGCTTACAACCTGCTTTTTAGTCTTGAGTTTCATGTGAAATTCAAGACTAAAAAGCAGGTTGTAAGCAAGTAATGTTACTTCATTTATCAAACACTCTTAACTAAGGAGGACAAAATACAAGGTGAATATAGAAACATTTTATTTTAATTTAAGTGCAAGGCTGCCTTTTTATCATTCATTCAACTAGCCATTTTATAAGGATATCTATAATAAACGTAATAATTTAAATTGTCGGCTGTTATCTATGCCATATTTTTTGTGGTCATTATAGGCTTTCTCTGCCTTGTAACGTTGTAACATGAAGGCCGGTAAGGTCGTGGCCTGTAGCTTGAACCTAGTTTCGAATACAAAAGATATCACAATTCGACAAGACTCTTAGAAAAAACTAGTTTACTTTAATACGCTATTAAAATGTGAAAGTAAAATAATTTAATTAGGTAAATTAAAGATATCATAAATATATATCGTTAAAGTGGTTATGTAAGCCGAAATAATAATTTTATGAAAAAAGTCAAACTTATTTCGATATAGTCGACTTCTATTAATAAGTGTGAGTTTTTGTTCAATTACTTACATAAGTGATCGAGACACGTGATTGGCAGATTGTACCTTTCCAAACATAAGAACTAGGTAATCAATAAAGAATTTTGCTGAAATAACTTTGAAAAACATTAACAATTGTATCGTGTAAAGTTTGAATCTTAATAAAGTTATATCAATTAATAATTACATCAACCAGCCAACATAACATACTTCGATTTTACGTAACATCAATGTTATTTCAAAGTAAGTAAAATTATTACGGAGTTTAACCGTAACATTGTATTGTATACGGAAACGGATGTTTTCACAAAATCCGACGTAGCTATCCCTCCTTATATGTACACATAAATCTACTCAGATTATTCAGAACTTGCTATGTTACTTAAATCACAACGTTCATTAAAATAAGTGAAAACATAGTCCGGAGCCAAGTTTTTGTTGATCTATTGTTAAACACAATCATACGAAGATGAGCTATGCTACAGTATTTTGCGCAAAACCAGTTAATACTGCAGTCATTATACCCAATGGGTAATGACTTCTGCAGATTTAATTTTAACGTTCCTATAGCTTTTATCTCAACTACTACTAATGTGAAGATACTATTATTTTCATAGAAATAGGCATTGAATGCATTTTACTTTTAGTTTTCTTATCGCTGGTTTTTTTGTTTTTGCTACTATTATACAGGGTGGAATTATTTCATGATACTTGGGTGTAGATTCTGCTAACGTTAAGTCATAATCGTGTCTCAATCGTGTTTCAATTGTAGTGCTTTTTTACACACTAGTTACAAGAATTATGCCAGTATTAATGTATTGTGTGGTGTGACCATCAGTAGTATTGTGAAGAAAGTACACATTTCTTGTAACTAGTGTGTAAAAAAGCACTTCATTTGAACTAGAATTGAAACACGATTAACGTTATCAGAATCGACACCCTCTGGAGGGAAAGTACTCGAAATAATGGAGATAGAAAATTTCACTCACATCAATCAATGGGGTTAATCATTCGGGTCAAATCACTTAAAATTAATTAAATGAAAGGAAACACTGAAAAACATCATGTAGGTATTCGGTGTCGAGTCGATTCGATGTTGACTTGTCTACGGAAAAGATGATTAAAAAAAACTAAGATAAAACAAAAATAAAGGAATGTTTCCTTTGAGTGCAATTTGCTATTTTCATTATTTTGAGTGAAAATAATGAAAATAGCAAATTGCCTCCGTGTCATGAAATAATTTCACCAGGTATAGGTACCTACGCGTGTTTTGTTCATATCAAAATCTTCCGGTTTGTTCAACTAAAGAAATTGATAAAGAGAGTAAAGTCTGCAACTTCCTTTAAATAAATATGATGCATCTACACTTTAGTCATATGCAAATAAAGACAAGATATTCGTAACGCGATCTTTATTGTATCAATCATAAAATAAACAAAACATGATTCACGTATAGAAGTGAGTTACGTAAATCGAAACGCGCGTGCCATAGCAATAATAACAATAAGAAGAAAGCACTGCCATTTCCAAGATGAGGGCAGGCCGCGGAGTCACGTACGGGTTGACGGTTTATTCCGCTTTCCAGTTTTCATCAAGTGAATAATAAATAAGTAAAATACATTTGGCCTCTTCGCGTATCTATCTATCTTACTTTTACAATCCTACAAATATTATAAATGCGATTAAGGTGAAACTTTTCTTAAATAAAAGTTTATATGTACATCAGAATGGCACAAGGGCTACTCTTTGTCTCAATCTCAATATTTACACGGGAACAGGTAGCCCGCGGGTAAAAAACCGCGCAGAACAGCTAGTAATATTATAAAATCGAAAGTTCGGATGTTTATTACTCACTCACGGCGAAACGGCTGAAAGGATCTCAATGCAATTTGGCACAGAGATAGATTATAGTCATGATAATGTCTTTGTCTTATGAATATTCAATATGAATAAAATTAGGTAAGGCAACATTGTTAAAAAAGCTGTTGAGTTTCTGTATAGATAAATAAAAAAAATAAAAAATAGAATATAGGCTAGGCTAGAAAATATCTTATTCTCATGGGAAAACAACTTCTAGCTCACGCGGGTAAAGCTACGAGAGGAAAGCTAGTAATAAATAAAATACATTTTGCCTCTTTGTCTAAGTCTGAGTACATTCTGTCTGAATGCTTTCCGTTTTGCTGACACTCCGCGGTTCCCCGTTGACGGGCGGCGTGGAAGGAAACGTTCGGAAATGCGGCCACACCTGAAAAGAACGCTGTGAAATAGTTTACATTTTGTAATAAACTTCGACAAGAAAAGAAATGCAATTGATCTTACTGCATTCTACATCGTAACACAATACGAATAGTTAAACGTTCGTCTGCATTTACCTGATAAAAACGTAAGAAGTCTGAATTTCATTTTTATTCCCGTATGGTCGTGCGTGGCCCAATCAAAGCTAAGGTTGGTATAAAAGGCTTCATAGGTGTCATTAAAGCGGTCCCAGTTAGGAATTCGGCGAGCGTGCCCGCGGGCGGGCCCAATTGCTCGTCTGTATACCTGCCACGCACCCGATCACTCAATAAATCTAACAAGGGTTTTATTTTATTATATCGAGCTAGGCATTTAAGAGATTGCTATGAGGAAAATTCTCGGGCGTTTTATTCTTCATATTTTTAAGTATCGTTCGATGTCGTGATTCTTTTGTTTCGTGAAAACCAGGAGACTTTTTCTTTATTTAAAAGTAGTATTTAGCGAAGTTATACTTTACTAGCGCATCCTCGCGGTTTTACCCGCGTGGTACCCGTTCCCGTGGGAATATCGGAATAAAATATAGCCTATGTCACTCGCAAAGAATGTAGCTTTCTAATAGTCAAAGAATTTTCTAAATCGGTCCAGTATGTTTTAGACCTATTAGATGCAAACAAACAATCAAATCTTTCCTCTTAATAATATTAGTATAGAAGAGCTTTTATTCGGGTATTGAAAGAGAAGCAAAATTTTGACGCAAATGTTTTTAACGGCAAACAGAATAATGATCCACGTGAAAAGTCACTGGTCATCACCAGGGCCCCGATCGCGGTATTTCTATGACGCTTTAGTCAAGTGTACGTGCAGTTGAAGTGCAGTTGACGTGCAAAACCGTTTTTGATAACGCGCGGCTTTGACAGTGCGACAACGTTTTCTGTTCCGGTGATAATCTTTGGAACTAAAACAGTTTTCATACGACAGTCTATTTTGACGATTGTGACAGCTAATTTCGTATTGTAAGTGGTTCCTCTGTCACGGATGTCACCGGATCAGACAGGATTGTAGGACTACCTATAGGTTTGCGTGACAATGGCGTGACGTGTGCGTCGTTATGTCATTACGGCAATACGAACTCAAATGTCAAAACCCAAACGCGATGAAGACGCGCTGCGTAGAGAATTACGGCGATTGGCCCGCTGTTCAGAATAAAACGAAATACGACGAAACGTTTCGAATAAAAAGTCACGTGTATTCTTCAGAATGAATAAATGATGCAGACAAGCGCCCCATCTTCCCACGAATTTAGAATTCGATAAAAAGAGAAAGACTTAAAATAAAAAAAATAAAAAAAACGAATGTATTGCTTGCAATAAACACCAAACCGACTAATGGCTTGTTACGGGTAGAACAACGTGTTAAAAGTAACTCACCAAAGTGTTTCATGCATGAAGTAATAAAAGTATAGGATATGAAATATACACAAGGGAATTCTTTTAGCAGGAATTTGTCTAATACCTTTTTCACTTTGTTTAAACTTAACTTCAACACAAAAGTTAACTTAAATAATTCCCCAAGATCCAATCTCCCAGGGTGGCCGTAAAAGCCGTTTTCAGTCTTTTTGGATCAAAGTTCAGGCTTTTTGGATGCTGGTCCGGGCAAATTAGACGGTGTCCGGCCGGTTTTTACCTTTTTGGACAACTCGCGAACATGCCGGCTATTAAATGTAGGAGATTAATTACTAGAAATTGAAAAACTTTGACTTCTGTTTTAGAATGTAGGCTAGGCATGTAATAATTGTTTTTTAGGGTATCCATCCGGCCTTAATACTCAAAAGTAATAAACTATGTGACCAGTCAGGTTTTTCGGTTATAAGACCTGCATGGCTACGAGTTTAACAAAACATACTAAGAGAAATTCAATTTTAACGACTAAAGGCCATTAACGCTCAGCCAATGCTACGCGGACGCTTGCGAGGTTCCATACAAAAGTGCTCCGTCGCATGCACCCGCGCCGGGCCGACGACGTTACGCAGTGTCGCTAGTAGTGCATTCTACGAAGTATACACTACATAAAGCGACACGTAGTGTATATGTATATAAAGGGTTTTTCATTAAGAGCGCTCGAACTTTGAAATGGAATAAAAAAAAACCCGTTTAAGTGATATTGCCACAATTTTTATTTTATTTTAAAGAGCATTTCATGACATTATTTATGGAGTATAATTGCATCCTAATGACCACCGCGATTCCGCTGAAGGTGTTGTATCCTGGTGGACAATTTTGGAGGACATTTTCGCATAAATGGGGCTCAATCTCATTAATAACGCGAGTTATGTTGGCCTTCAGGGCAGCAATTGTCTGTGGTTTGTCAGCATAGACTCGAAATTTCACGTAGCCCCACAGAAAGTAATCGAGCAGTGTAAGATCACACGATCTCGGTGGCCAGTTGATGTCACCACCACGCGAGATAACGAAGCCCTCAAACTTCTCATCTAAGAAATTTAATGTTTCCCGTGCAGTATGGCAAGTGGCGCCATCCTGTGGAACCACATGTTCCATGGTGAAATGTCACGAATAAATATCTATTCCTGTCAAATTTGACAGCTATCGCTTTTCTAAGATGGCCGCTATCAACTTTCAAAATTCGAGCGTCCCTATTGAAAAACCCTTTATGTTTGAAATAAATTCTTGTAAAAGGTATGTCCTCTACCTTTTACCAGAAGTTTATTTCAAATTCCTCATACGAGTAGTACCTAGTATATGTATTGTAGGAACGTTAACTATCGACATTTGTTGCGGCGAGAACCTCCGTAGTAAGTGTTAATTACAAATCCTTTACACGAGAAACGGTAAAGCTCCAGGGAAGCAGTCGGGCCGAAGCATACCCTTGACAATTTGCGTCTAGGTAGAGACGTTTTCGTCCATTATTCGAAGAGAGGAATGTTAAGAATTTTTGGTAAAGAGAGTTATAATGTTATTGGCACTTCAGGCCTCTTCATTATCAAAAGATAGGTTCAACCTAACTATCGCGACATCGTTACATCAGTACAATCTCAGAATTTGTTTGTCATAACACTCATGAGTCATAACTCATTTTCTTTCGTTCAACGTCTCGTGGTCCGATAGCCACGACTTGAATTGCGTTTTCAGCTGTTGAGTGTGTGGCCATTAAATAAGTTTTATCTGCAGGGATATTTAAAAGGAGGTTAACATTAAGTTTTGTTACCACTTTCTATGTAAACTGACAGTCTGAGAAATCCCTCACAGTCTTATAATATTTTAATTCCTAAAATGTGCTTCATATTTCAGCTCCCTGTCTTAGGAGGGTAATGACAACATTTTCCCAACACAAATATCCAGGCGCCTTATAAACACATTTGCCGACGCCTGAATATTTTACGCGCCATCATGCGCGGAGGCGACGCGAATCCCTGCGGATCCAATTTATCCTATCGACTTATAAACGTTGAACCAACCAACATTGCACTCGTACTCTTGCGAATTTGTTCAAAAGCGATAAACGAAATCGCTAAAAGAGCGATAAGGTCTACACATCAAGAAACTGCGGTTACATACGTCTCGATATTGACGTTGGAAAGTTCTATAAATTGCGTGCACAATCTCTGCGAAGGTTTCTCTCATGTTCGAACGCCTGGATTTATATATTGATCTTATAAACTTCTCTGTTTATGGTGGATATTGTGAATTAAAAAAAAACTTTGCCTTTTGTAACACTTTACTTTTTTTATTAAGAACAAGCGGATCCTCGCGGTTTCACCCGCGTGGCACCCATTCCCGTGGGAATATCGGGATAAAATATAGCCTATGTCACTCGGGAAGAATGCATAGAGCTATCTAATGGTCAAATAATTTTCTAAATCGGTCCATTAGTTTCGGAGCCTATTCAAAGCAAACAAACAAACAATCAAATCTTTCCTCTTTATAATTCACCGCCTCTGTGGTCTAGTGGTTCACACCACCGATTTCAGACCAAGAGGTCCCGGGTTCGATTCCCAGTGGGGGTACATATTGTATTCGGTTTGGTTGGTGGTAGGACTTGTTCTTAGTTCGCCTGGTTAGCTACCACCATCTTATCTGAGTCTGACGCCATAACAATGATGTTTTCAGCATTATTGTGTTCCGGCAGTTAGAGATAAGATAGCCAGTTCCTTAGTGATTGAGGATTCCGGGAGTAGTGCGCTTCCACCTTCAGCCTTATCACCACTTAACATCAGGTGTGATGAAAGCTAAGTGCTACCCCGTTGTGGAAAAAAATATATTAGTGTACATGACGACCTTCATGACCGAGTGGTGTACATACCGGTTTTCAAGTGCCACCAGCTCTAGAGGTTCCGGGTGCGATTCCCTGTCGGGTAATTATTGAAAACGAACTTTTCAATATTTCCTTTGGTCTAGGTGTAAGTATGTGGAAATTGTTAATTGTTAAAACTCGTCGTTGTTTCCAACTTCCATAATACTAGTACTCAAGTTACTACAGTTTGGTATTTGAACAATCCAATATTTATATAATAGTAGTTTATGTGACTGTCGCATAATACCGAGTTATGTGCAGTCTCATACACTACTTTATCTACACTCATTACATTTATTATATATTTCAAAAATAAAGCAAATCAATATTAATTATAAAGTGTGAATTGGTGCCATACCCCACTCATAGGAGTCTATACCATAGTAAAACAATATATTGTTTTACTATGTCTATACGGTCTATTCCTTCTAAATTCAAAATTCTAATTTTAAAAAAGTTTCTGATTGTTGCCGGCTAAAGAAGGGCTTGAAAGAGTTGGAAGTCAGGGCCGGTAAATCCTACGGTTGCCATGGAGACTGTAAAATTAAGAAATAAAAGTGTTTTATAATGAGTGACAGCTGTATCCGGGTATTTCATAATGGTCATTATGCAACACCCGGATACAGCAGTTTTATTTTTTAAAGTTGACTATGGCTTAAAGTGTATCAATATACGTTCAGGCATGAGTTCATAATTCGAATATTATAACATGAGTGTAGATAAATTTATTTATAATTATATAACTCGTGTTGTCGACTTTTTTCTGCTGATTTGAACTTTGATATGTAGCCGGCACTTACGTTTCAACTACGCGATTGGCAGTAAAGATGTATTTTTTTGGTGCCTCTAGCGCTTATCAATGCCCTTGATCAACGGGGCAATCTTGCATACCCATGTTTCTCTAAGTAGTTTACTCTTTGTTCCCTGCTGATACAATATTGACAAAAGATTCCATCCAATCATCTGCTGCGTCGTTTCCTGATTCCATAACATGATCAAACATTAGTGGCGTTATTATAGCTATTATTGACCTATCAGATTCATCTACAGTAGATTTTATGGCGTGTGTTTTGTATAATGTTTCGGGCAGCTGTTTTATCGGCGGAAGCCATGCGTTCATTGTTGGCAGCCGGCACTGGGTCATATTCAATATCGTTCTGAGCACAGATTTAATTAATAGTTGGGTTTTAATACAAAGCTCCATTATGAGAGTGAAATGTTGGCTGGTCTGTTTTCCGACGCGATGCATTTAATTTAAAGTTTTTGGCTTTGACCGCATTATTGTTTCAAGCTCACCTGGTGGAATAATTATACTATAAAATTTTTGAAACCACAACCATCTCGTGTGTACGTAAGTAATGTCGGATGCTGCAAATTTTTTACGTCATGTAAGCTATCAAACAAAACAAACTGCATCAAAATCGGTCCATTCGTGTAGGAGCTACGATGCCTCAGACAGAAACACAGACTCACAGACACGTCAAATTTATAACACGCCTCTTTTTCCTGTTGGGGCATAAAAATAGCATTATTTAATACTTTTATTTAGGTACATGTTTTTGCTGAATAAAAATAATATTCTCTTTAATCAACAATAGGTGTTATTGTTGATCGAAGAATATTCTCTAATAAATTGATAAAATTTAAACAGTATTTAGTTTGACAATGAATCAGTTAAATACTCATCATCATCAATATCAAGGTGAGCAAGAGCTTTACTCCTACAAAAGTTCAAGAGTTAGCAACTGCGATGGTTCGTAAAACCGATCTATAGTTTATGTAAACCGCCGAGTGAAAGGCACTGCAACCCACGGTGACTGAGTTAACCTTACTTCGTTTTATGCAATTTCAACTCTATTCACTTTTCAATAGGGTTTAAAAACTAGTAAATTGTGAGGAAATAATTGCGGATGCTATACTGTTTTACTTTGTCCGGTTGGTCTCTGGTCAGTGCGTTCTATTACGGCAATAAGCACAATGAGATTTAGATAATGCAGCGTGTAATATCAGCATACTAAGTTATAACTATTTTAGTTTTGCGGCAAGCTTTGGTTATGCACTAACTAAAGCATATTCAATCCAATGAACAAATTATAATGCATCAACTATTAGAATAATATAGTCATACTAGATGTGCCCCGGAGCTTCGCTCCTTTTGGTATTCCTGGATAAAAATAGCCTACAACCTATTCTCAGGCCTATCTAATATACACAAAAAAATCATAAAAATCGCGGACAAGCCTTTATATACTTACTACCTAGATATCTTACAATGCAGATATCTATCTTCTACCTAGGCATTTGTGTGATGTCCTCTCAAACTACATTTATCTAAACAACAAATTATAGTATTTTAGTCGTACTTATAGAGACGCTTAAAAAGAACTGCCCCTTGATTCACAAACCGTCGGAAACGGAATCGAATTCGAATTCTGTGCTTTGCCGTTGTCTATTCTATAGTAAGTGACAGAGACAGCGCATTTGTACATTCCGCCGTCGAGAGCGTTTCCGAAGGCTTGTGAATCAGGGGGCTGATCAATGAAAATCCAATTTAGTATAAATAACTCAACGAAAGCTAGTTTTTCTAAGCTATCATGCAAGAACAAAATATAGGTAACAATAAAATATTTTTAGCTTACGGTCCCAAAACCATAATAGCTCTGAACTCTACTGAGCGAATGGTAACAGCCGACAAGCAATCACGCGAAACAATTTGTAAGCAAAAACCGTGAAATTGTAATTTTTACAATTTTGTAATACAAAATATTCAACCAAGAGAAAAAATCGTGGACCTTTTCGGATAACTGTTAATAGACACGATTTAACCGTTACAAGTTAGAAATAATACCTTAGGAAATATTATACACTAAGTAACTTATTATGAGATCAAATTAGCTAAAAGTTTTATCATAGATAAAGAATAGAATAGTTGTTGTGAAAGTATTCCAATATAGAAGGAAAACGGCAACAATAACATTCAAACTGAATAAACGGCAAAGTCGAAAATAGTTTAACCCATCGAATACTATAGAAAACATAGATCATTACATTGATTAAAGTTCAATTCGGTTCGCTGGCCCCTACAAGAGTATAAAAGTGACCGAACCAATAGTTCGCGGACCAGTAATGATTTGTTGGTAGCCGTTCCGTCCACACTACACCATTCTTTTGTGACCGGCCTCGTAACTCTCAAAAGTATTTCTCTACGAGCAATAGAGGAACTTTTAGCGGAAAATACGGGCCAAGTTTCCTTTACCTTGACTAGCAAAAAATCTGTGTCCCGCCGGGAGGCCTTACGCCCAGACACGATAAAATTTACATGTTTCGCTTTTATTTTATTTTAAAGGGTGAAATAAGATGGCCTTACGCAAAGAGAATATTCAATTAGAGACAGCTCTAAGATTTATGCAACAGGAGAGGAGTAGAACTTGTTTTTATGGAGTCGCTTTTTGGAATTTCACTCTTTATGACTCGATTCTTTTTTGTTTATTAGACGTTTCATGCGGGGTCGCAAGCCATTTGCCCCAAATAAAATTTCCTTAGTGGCAGTAGTTGCACAAGAAAATCTACTGGACAAATTGGTTTCTGTTTTATTTCTCGTCGACTGCTCGAGGAAAGTTGGAGAGAACTTTAATTTTTTTCTCTGGATTAAACATGTTTTGTGTTGCGAATTTTCTTTAAGGATATTGAATTACGAGAAGTTTTGCTGTGTCGTGTTTTTTTGGAGTTTTTTTCCCTTTAAACTTTATTTAAGGAAGCTTAGTGGTTTTTATATTAATTTGTTGTAATTATATAAACGATTTCGTGATATTCATTGATAATAAAATCACTGTCTATAGATTACCTAACTTAACTGTTAAGTTTCTTTATGACTTGGAAGTAAAATATTACCTACACCGCAATAAAAAGTATTACAAATGCTGACCGGGTTACATAAAGTTATTTCTATGTACGGGGTTATAGTTAAGATGACAGTTAGAAATTTTTTGAGATTTTTGAAACAAAACATTTTTGGAATGGTATTTTTTAACCAAACGTTTTATGATGGACTACCTATTTAATTGCCAGCTTACTTATAGGAGAGGACGAAAATGTAAATACCTACATCAACTTTTTCAAATTGGCATGGTGCCGAAACGTGTCGAAGAGACTTGTGACGTAATCTGGGTTACGTTTAACGTCCTTAGTTAAGTCTTTTACTGGCGCTACCGCTAGAGTAGCGAAGATTCTGGTGCCTCGTTAATACTTAAACCTCCACAATCGTGCAAATTTGGCTTCTCATCACGTCGACTGAATCCATAAATTATGCTGCATAGTTCAGTTCCACCTTTACAGAGTTTCGTTTTGAAAGCCTTTGAGGTATCTTATATATTGGTTTCATAACTGAAGCTTTATGAACTACAAAAAAGAAACTAGGCTGTGTAAACTGCAAATCAGGTAGGTACCTACTCAGTTTTATTAGCTGCTGCTTACTCGTTGTAGTTAGTTTTTCACTCAATTAACTGTAACTGAAGAGCCGCAAACTTATTAAGTTCCACCACAGTTTACATTGCCAAGTATTTAAAAAGTTGAGAGCCATTTAAGATTAAGAAGTGTTTCTTGAGAGCTATTTTACTATTTCAGTATTAAGATGTTTTGAAACTAAGAAATAGGTAATATTTAAGTTACTTTTTTGTTTAGTTACACACACTTTTCAATCCTTAAACTCGGGACCTGCTCACATTCTCTCACGCATTTTTTTTTTATCAAATGACGCGAGCATATATCAAACGATTTTTGGCAATAAAGTTAATTATAATGCTTAAGGCGATACTCGGAAACATTATGCTAAAGCGAGATAGCAATGAGAAAACGACGCGCGCGGGAGCGAGACCGATTTTGCCGATTACGCAAAAAAACACAAAATCACTTCGTATTCAAAAACTATAGCCATTTTAAAAAAATGCTTCTATACGATCCTAAATATTATTGGTGTCCACTAATTAAACCAATTTTCAGTAGTACATGTATCCCCGTTTAAGAATAATCTTGATATTTCTTATTTTTTAGAGGTATTTTCGAAAATAAAAAGTGTCGAGCCAAAATTATAAAATCGTGTTTCTGAAACTATACGATTCTACATAAAGGTATGAAGAAATATATATCTTAATACCAGATTTATAACAACTCTAACCGTCCTATAGTTTTATATCAAAGAGTCCATACTTTTTCCGAGTAGCGCCTTAACATTGACGTTGGTGAACTTAATTCAAACAAGTTTTTTACGCGCTGTGGTAATACTCAGTTACATACAACTAATTGTTTGATATCTCAAATATTTTTAGTTTTTGCATTCACAATGCAATTTTTATAATTCATAATATTGAAAAGAAGTAATAAAAAAAATTACCCGTCTCACCACATGTAGGTCGATTTTTCTAATGAAGTGAAGACTTCATGTTTGAAATCTTTTACACAAAAACAGGTGGAATTTCTACTTTATCACTCACATCTCGGTGACATAGCAACACAAATATCGTCACGTCAGGTGTGTCGATATATGTAGAGGGAACTCTTAAGAATCACAAGGCGGGCACATTTCCGTAACAAAGTTTCAACAAAGTAAACAGTGAAACTCAATCAAGCGCGAACATTTATTAGAAAAGTTTCCAATTTTATATATTCGTCCATGAAATTTTCATTTCGAAGATGTAAGTAGGTAATATGTTTTAGATTATTTATATTACGTTAAACAGAGTTTATGTCGCTAAAAGGATTGCTCAGCTGTAAAGGCAATGAGAGGCACATGTGTACTCGTGTGTGTCAAAATAAATTAATTTTCTTTCTTTCTTTCTTCCTTTCACATAGTGGAAAGAAAGAACACAAAGATGTGCGATAATGGCCGTGATGGCAGAAAATAATGGTTTCGTGATGTAGGTGTCCATTCTAGAACTTTTTTTTACCCAGATAGAGCTCTTTAAATACAACGTAACGTAGATTATACAAAGACTACAATCCAGAAGGTCACTAAACCAACCCAAAAGATTTTACAAGATTTTACATTTACAATGCTGGATAAAAGACCTGGGTATTCTAAGTGATAGTTGTAGGGTCGTACGGATTGAAAAATTAGTAAACAAGTTGTACAAAAGACAATTTTTCTTAAAACTATGAATCGTTATATTTTTATGAGCAAACTGCGATTTTACAAGGGATCATACTGTGGCTTGGAAAAAGTTAAATAAAACGTCATAAATAACACAAACCCTTTTCTTTGAGAGTGTTTGAGTGATTTGTTCGTTATATTTTTTCATTGCATTGCATCTGCCTGATATAAGTCATAGTGAATGAGTGTTGAATGGAGAAGTCAATTTTGTATTTTATTTTTATTTTGGACTAGCCATCCGTCCGCGGCTTCGCCCGCCTGACCAAGACGGCGTTATCCTGCGGGAATGTGTTATTTTTCCGGGATAAAAAGTAGTCCATCTTCCATACTATCCCCATACCAAAAATCATGTCGATCCGTTGCTCCGTTTTGACGTGAAAGACCATTGATTTTTATTTGCGTCAAATGTTTGGCTACTGTTCCTCTTCATAAAAACCTTCCGTGGGCCTTAAGGGCAGGATCTTCCAAAAACTCTGTCTTTGTCTTTTTCCTTACGTGTGAAGAGTAATGAAAATAACCTCACTTTTTAATTTTTTCAATGTTTTTGTTGTTATTTTGAGCATACAGTCACTTTTTGAAAAAGTAGCCTGAGAATAGTCTACAATATGTCATTACCTATTTTTATATATATTATTCGTGAATTAGAGATTAACAATCTAAGTATAAAACCAAAAAAATATAAAAATAATGAAAATTTTCTTTGTTTTTGAAATTTTTTATTGTCGAGTTACGATACGAATATCGTGTTTCTAGCCACAAAATAATCAAGATCGTTTATGAAACTTCAACATTATGTCTTTATCTGCTCATAATAAAGAATATTTGATTGTTTACTTTCGAATCAAAAATAGGTTGATTTCGATAATTTGAAAGTACGTGCCCTTAAGGAACATATGAAAAAAAAACCAAGCTTTTCTCGAGTTTTGCGCTTAGTAACATTCATTTTTATTTATATAGATATACTTTCTAGAAGACACCTGTGCGTTTTCGTGTGTTAGGGGAAAAGTTGTAAAATAATATTAATAACACTATCGCCAAGCAGTTAGGAAGAAGATTATTACTAATCGTAAACTCATAGTAAATGTCAGAACTTCGGTTACCATAAACTATTTTATGTCTACTTAGTTAAAGACGATTTAAGTGGTAGTGACGAGAAAATCTCGCGGCATGAAGTGCTAGGTGACAAATCAAATTTATCTCTGTCCATTTTATGATGAGCAGATGTGTCTCGTAGCAACTGTTCAAATAAGCGGGTTTTATTGGGACCCTTTGATGTCTTCTAAAAGCAATTTTCCTGTGTTTATGTTCCATATATAGAGCTTCATAAGTAACTGTATGCTTTCCAAGTCTTTGAGACCGCTTTTAATTTAGTAAAAACCTCAGCTTTTTATTATGTCGTTATATTTTATTTATTGGTTACTTTCCTTTAGTGTTTTATAATATACTTACATACCTATGTAATTTGTTACGATGTTTAACCACTTCACATAAAGATGAACATAAACTTATATAATTGATGAAAAGGTATGAAATCTACTTTTGGAACACGATGAGCTATAAAGGCTTTGGCTCAGAGTTTAAATGTTTTCTATACTAATGTTGTTGATAAAAAAAATATCATGAAGAGGAAAGATTTGAGTTTTTGTTTGTTTGTGGTTAAACTCAAAAATTACTGAATTAGTTTTAAAAATTCTTTTACCAGTGGAAATCTACATTATTCCCGAGTGTCGTGGGCTATGTTTCATCCCGATATTCCCACTAGAACGCGTACCTACCTACTGCGCGGGTAAAACTGCGGGGCGAGCCACTAGTAAAATACACAGTAATTTTTTTATCACCCCGGATAATTTCATAATTTCATCAAAATTTATGGAACAGCTGATTTCTTTCGTGATTTCAGCTTTGGTCTCATAATAAAAGTTTTTTGTTTTTATGAGTAGAATAATCCCTGAAATTATCCGGGATGATAAAAAAATTACCACGTATATTTAAAAAACCTTTTTGCTTTAAACATTAAATCTTATTGTTTATCTTATTTGATTAACTCTAACAGGCCTATCTAATTAAAATTATATATCCTTATAAACCACACATTTGACATTTTTTGTTTCCTTGAAAATTCACTGCCGATTCCAGGGTGCTTACCATCAACTCTTATTACGGTTTTGTTTAGGAACCTAAACTGATGTGCTTCGCTTATCCGTACCACGACAGCTTAATATCAATGACAGCGATTCAGTGATCGATCAATGACATTTCACAGCCGCTAAGCTGTCAGAAACTCTTATTTGACTTATAACCCGGTCGATTTAACATGTCACCTGCAGGTTATACCCGTCCCTCTCACTCTCCGGGCATGAAAGAATCGAGTGAAAGAGACGGGTAGAAGAAAAAGGACACAAATCGTTCGGTCATTAACATTTAGCAATTCATTTGCGATCCAGTTTTTAGAAGGTCAGAGTACGAAAGAAAGCGATTCATTTTAGGAACCTATTCTGAATCGCGCTATTTTTGAATCGCTGTCATAAAGTTGATGGTAGGCACCCTGTAGTCTAATGGCAAATCATTTTATACTATTACGATGTTTACCGATTCGCATTTACCAATTATAACGAAAAGCTTATTTTGCTAAGTTAAAACATAGAATTTGCCAAAATTAAGCTATGAGTTAAAAAGGTACGTGGTAGGTAACACACATATTTACATATCTACCAAATCCCCAAAGAAGATTTATTCTAATGACATCATGAATAGCATGGCTGCCGTGTAAATCAGCGGGCTGATCCCGCACTGTAAATATTATGGAACATCGCATAAACAGGGAGCGCGGAGCTAGCAAACAAATTACCTAAAGCACTGGTTCTCAAACTGTTTGGCTTATCATTTTTTATTATTGTTTACATCGCATCTTTTAGATTTTATAAAAACTCCTCGTGGTTTTACTCGCGTGTTACCCGTTCCCGTGGGAATATTGTGATAAATAAATAATTTCTTACAATCTAAGCCCATGTAAATTTCATTAAGAAACTGTGACATGGAAAACTTGATAACGGATAAATATACATTTTCCTACAATTTTTTTGTATGTAAAAGTATATTGTAAAATACTTACTTAATATACATAGAAAATACCCATACCAAGTCAAATAGACATGTTCATGCACACTCGTCTTCTTCATAGTCGTCTTGATCGGGAATCGAACCCGTGACCACTGACGCAGAAGGCAGATGTCCTGCTTCTGCGCCAAATCGGTCGATAAAAGGTGGACTATGTGCTATTCCAGCCTATAATTCCATCTAAATCGTTCAGTAGTTTTTGCGTGAAAGAGTAGGTAACAAATATACCTACATCCAGCCTCACAAACTTTCCCATTTATAATATTAGTAAGATTAAAGAAGGGTAACTCAGAGAATAGTAAAATGCTATTTTAATAAATAAACATAACATTCCTATTTTTGGTATTTCATAATGCACAAATTATTTCCGCCATTCTAAAGACATGTATGTAAGAGTAACTAATGTATAGCAAAGTTTAATTTCATTTTGTCTGGTATTATTAAACGATAATATATTGATTTCTATCGAAATTAGCCATGTAATAGTACCAGTATGGTGATAAAAAAATCACTAATTTTAGTCATCAATCATTGCTGACAGCTATTATAATACATTTTCATTATGTCATGTTACATATGAAGTCGTTGTTAAGATGGTGTTAATAATTAAAAGAGGAAGATCCGCTATCTTTTGAATACCATTTTACATGTTATAAATGTTGTTAAATTATTTATTGTGACATAATTGGGTCGCCCAGCGGAATTCATTAAGAAAGAGTGAAATATCGCATCCCTTCCCGTCCAACAATATAACTAGACGGCCGACAAGATTTTTAATCAAAGTGACTAGGGTTTTATAGAACCACTATTTAATTAAACAACAGTATTTCGTCATGAATACTTTTAAAATTGGCAATCTGAGCTTTACTAATCTCATTTCCATATAAATTAACCCACAATAATTTAAGACGAATATTGTGATGATAGATGTACTGTCTACCAAGCAAAATTAAAAGTAATCGGTCCGTTTTATATGACTAAACCACTGAAATGATTTTCATGGATTTTCATAAAGTATTAGATTAATTAAGATTAGGCTCAACTCACACTAACGCAGAGTCGAAGCATCAATGGACATATTTCTTCTGAGATAAAATAGCGTCATTTTTCCCAGAAGAAATATGTGCATTAAGTTGTTGAGATAAAAGTGAATTTGCTACGTGAAATTTCAAATTTAAGGTTTGACTCAGCGTCACTGTGAGTTGAGCCTTAAGGGTTATCTCAAATATAAACCTAAAATGAGAGATGAGAAATGAGAAACCAAAAAAGAGAAATAAAATTTGTATTTTGGCTAATGATGGAAATAAACCTTAAAACACAAAACTCCTATATTTCTAAGAGTGTTAAATATGCGCGTTAATCCTTAAAAATTGTTATATCTATGGAAACAAGTAAAAAAACAAAAAAAAAACAATTTATTCACTCTGACATAATAAATATGTTTTCTGCCGCCCATTCAAGAGTTTTAGAAGTTAGTGACCATGGGCGGCTTTGCATACCTATCTACTTTTATTGTGAACCTAATCCAATAGGAACTCTGTACACCTATAACTTTGTTTAAAAAACTTAATTAACCTGGATGAAAAATTTGAGAACTGCTGCCGTCGCTCTGTGATATGACGGCTGGCACATGTGGTTTTAATGGCTTGCACTCAAATGCAGGGATGTTCCTTGCTTCTCCACCGAGCTAAGTATCCTGGGAAACTGCTCCCGAAGGGCTAAATATCCTTGGGAGGTAGCAAGGTGAGGTGTTTACTGTAATATGTTTTAATATACAACTCTTTGGTTATAAACTTAATATTTAAGTATGAAGTTAAATGTGAGGCTATTTTGTTGATGAGGTTTTTTAAGCGAGAATAGCATACCTATTTTATTTACCTGCACAACTTATTTCTAAAACGATGTTGTGAAATCAATATTTAGTAAAAAAATCCGGGTAAATTCAAATAGGTTAACAATTATTACGTAGGGAAGTTAAATTCATCAAATATTTCAGACAGTCTTTATTACGTAGTCAATTAAAAAGCTCATGTTACATCACTCAGCTCAACTTGAGTCGAAAACTGACGCCGAATTCGATTAGTGTCCGAAAATAAGGCGGAAAAGTAAAGTGTACCCGAAACTAATCCGAGCTCACGACCTCGCTTCGTGCTCCTAGTACCTCGGTCGTATATTACTCGGACATTCCTATACATTTTTTTTACTATGTGGCCACGGTTTCGGAATAGTTCTTTTTGTTCTTTTGTTTTTTTTGGGATCTATGGAGGAGGCGTCGTTTTTTTTCTGTTTTATTCTGCGCACTTGTTCTGAAGGTAAACAAAACTGTACTACAACTTACTAAGTGAATTACAAAGAATAATATAATAACAATAATCATAATAAATTTCTTACAGTCACACCACAATTAATTATTATCATTATATTGTTATGGAAGCTAGATTTTGGGGGAGGCCTATGCCCAGCAGTGGGCGTCGTTCGGCTGACATGATGATGATGATGATGACATACATAACACACAGACCAAGACAAATAGACATGTTCATGCACACAAATATTTGTCTTGTTCGGGAATCGTACCCGAGACCTCCGGCGCAGAAGGCGCCAAATCGGTCGACAAAGAGGTAAGTAGGTAAGGAAAATTTTACTTCTGAAGGACTCCAAGTACTTACCTACTAAAAACTACTTTTAATACTGTTTTGCTTTGCTTTAAATTTTATGGAAGTATTTATTTTGTTAAGTACATTCAGTAGACTATAAATAAAAAAATAATTTCTTACAATCACACCATTTATCTAAGCCCATGTAAATTTCAATAAAAAACTGTGTCAAAGAAAACTTGATAAGGGATAAGTATATACTTAAATACTTTTGTTTGTTAATACATACTTACTATACCTACATAGAAAATACCCAGATCAAAACAAAAGACATGTTCATGCACAGAAATATTTGTCTTGTTCGGGAATCCAACCCGAAACCTTTGGCGCAGAAGACAGGTATCCGTACCCCTCTGTACCAATTCGGTCGTCTATGTTTCTGTAAGTATGCTTTGTTCTTTATGTGGCACCAACAATAAGCCAACTAATTTTTACTTTTAACAACGAACGAATTCAGTTGCCCTAAAAACAACAAACTTCTTTCGGTTTACTGTACCAAAGTATCGTAATCATTATTGTGAACGTTTTTAAAGCTTCGTTTTTATACGCACGTAATTTTAATGCGTAAATTGGTGACGGCCATTGCTATAGTCGTCGCCATAGCTCTTATCTTGGTCACCGCTTCATTGCCTCCATTGCGACGTCAAACGTTTATAATAGGAGCGTAATGACAGACACCGCCGTTCCTCACTTTATTGTCTGGTGTAAGTAGTAGGTCTAAGTATATAATTCTTGATTGCTCAAAATGCTTTGAATATTACTAAAGATGTAAGAGTTTTTTTTTCAATTTCCCGACAACCGACATTTCGTTAGGTACTCACCTTTTCAGCCGGGAAAAACTAAGACTTAAAATACTTACTATTATGTTGTTACTTGTTATAACATAAGTGTAATGCTTTATCGTTTGATAAGAAAAGATAAAATAGTCATTTATTTGCACTTGAATGAGGTACATTAGTGGACACGTCCATATCTATAGTTACTAATATTATAAAGAGGAATGATTTGATTGTTTGTTTGCATCGAATAGGCTCCGAAACGATTTTAAAAATTCTTTCACCATTAGAAATGTACATTCTTCCCGAGTGACATAGGCTATATTTTATCCCGATATTCCCACGGGAACGGGTACCACGCGGGTGAAACCGCGAGGATCCGCTAGTAGGAAATAAAGTTCAGCTCAATCAACCATTACAATAGCATGCAAATCTTAGAATAATTTTTTAAATTTGATTTTAAAAACCAATTCGAACATGCATACATCTGTCTTTTTACACAGACACAACCTCAACATTTCTGAGTCTACAAAATGTCATAAGTACATTAGAAAATTATTTAAAATTCAACAAATCGATCATCAATCATATTGAATGTCAGTCAAATACAGTAAAATGCAGACAGGCCTTTGTTTGAGCCCCCCTGTGTCTGTTAGTTTTGGTTGGTCTTTCACGTCAATACGGAGCATCAGATCGTTGTGATTCCAGCACTACTTATTCCAGTCTAAGTTTTATGAAGTATATTTACTAACAATGAAATTGCATTAAATACTAAACGTAATAAGTACTTTTTAAATAAAAATAATCATGAATCTGTAACAAAAGCAAATACTCATCCATCATCTGACCGAATTCGACTTCAAGCTTCTATAGAAAACATACACGCACTAAACCTGCCATGTTCGTAAAAGTGTTAACTACAACATAACTCATATGATTATTGTAGTGAGAAATATGAACATTGCTACATAAAAGAGATTCATTTCTCAACGGTGACAGCCCTTGAACGTCTTCCGCCCTGATTTATTGGTGCCTCTCTTTATCGACGCACAAATTATGTTGTTCCTTCGCTCTATTCTCGTAAAGATTAGTCTTTTAATTTGTACCGCTGGAGTGCTTAAAATAAGTTTTCCTTTCATTAATATTACCAGAACTTTAACGCCACTCAACGCTAATATTACCATACGCCAGTAGAAAGTTTTATACGTACTAAAACTCTTTTTTACTACGTAAGTTCCCTAGTCTAAGAGAAGAACAAATGAAGATCGAAGTATGTATAATAATTAGGTACAGCAAAAATTAGTAATGGCAAGTAACATTTAGGTACATAACGATTTAATTGTTAATTAAAACCATTTATAACTAAATCAGAACCGTTTTATTGTTTTATTTAACACTAGTGGTTTCTCGTGGTTTCACCCGCATGGTATCGGGATAAAATATAGCCATGCCATATAACATAGCCATAAATATTATGTCATTCGGGAAGAGCTTTCTAGAGGTGAATGAATTAAAATTGGTCCGATAGGTTTTGAGTTTATCCATTACAAACATACCTACAAACAAACATAAAACAAATCCTTCCTCTCTATAATATTGGCATAGATGACAAGTTTACATCAAAATTAGGTCATAATATGGTTCGGTATTGTCCATAGGTATTAATTATAATAATAAATTCCAGTTGTTTTAATTTAATATTCATTGCTTATCGCATATCCTTATTTTAGTTACAATAATAATAATTGCCATCAAGTTTCCTTTCCTTGTGTGAATCCCCAATTAGTGGTTATTTAAGCGGTTTGGTAGAGGAAATTGAATATTTTCGGTAACAATGCCATTGTTATTGGTAGGTAGTTAAAATTTTGGGAAAGTTCCCGCAATCCTTGTAACTTTTAATTGATACAGGCCTACAGGTAGGTATGAAGTATAATATTATATAATACTTTTTACTAGCAGCACTTATGTTTATTTTATTTGTAGTAAAAGGTTTTAACCGCTTCGGTGGTCTAGTGGTTCACACCAACGGTTTCTGACCCAGAGGTCCCGGGTTCGATTCCCAGTGGGGTACTTCGTCTACTACTATCTTAGTCTGTCTGACGTCTGATGTTTTCAGCATTAATCTGTTCCAGTAGTTAGTGATAAAATAGCTTTCCTGAGTGATAGAGTCACGAGAGTTACTTTCAAACTTCCAATTAAATACTCATTCCATATCTTGTCAATCAATATTTGCATCTCGGTTGTATGCACTCTTTTTGGTTATTTTATCAATAGCTATAATTAGTTGCCTTGCCAAGGTATTCCATAGAATAAAAATGAGAGCATAAAAATTCAAAAAAATTTTTGGACTTTTTAATTGAATAATTAAAAAGATAATTAAGATAATTGTTGTGAATGTAAGAAATTTGTGAGTAATTTATTTATTTAAATTTAAACCTTTTGCAGGTAGGTAGGTAATAACTATAAATAATAAAAATAAACAGGCCTTATTGTTGATCTGTCAACTTTGTTTTTATTTATAAGCTACATAAGATACTAATTTTTAAATTATAAAATATTTTCAGATTTTATAGAAAATATGGAAGGAAGGAATTTATTTATTTTATTTATTAGAAACCAGGCAAGCATTTGACCGCCATCTTGTTTGGCTAACAGGATGCAGTCTAGGATGTTACATGCCTGCCCAGGAGAAGCCTATTCACTCTCGACTTAAAGAGACTTGGGTTGTAAGAATCAGGGAACACAAAGACAGGCAGCTCATTCCACTCTTTAGCGGTTCGTATGAGGAAAGATTTTGCGAAGCGCTTGGTACGGACAGCTGGAATGTCAACGATGTAGGGGTAGTAGGCTAGTCTGCGTCTGGTACCCCGATGGTGGAAAGGGGCTGGAGGCACAAGGACATGCAGCTCGCTCGCACACTCACCAAAGTGTATTCTGTAAAAAACCGATAAGCATGCAACCTTTCGGCGGTGGCTGAGGCTCTGAAGTTTCGCCGTGGCCAACGCCGAGTCTCCAATGAGCTTCCTGGCACGGTTTTCAATCGAGTCCAAAAGCTCAAGCTGATACTTTGCAGAACCATCCCATAGGTGACTACAGTACTCCATGCACGGACGAATGCAGGAACCTCCAAATATGGAAAATATACTTACTTTAAACTAAATAATGAGTATGATCCTAGTTTTAAACGCAAAATTTCCAACTCTCTTAATTGAACATCAGACTGACAGCCCTAGCAGTGCAATATTAAGGGGTGAGTAATAAAGCTAATTTGTTTCCGCTAGAGGGCGCAGTTTTAGATGAATCTAGCTAGGACCTAGGAAGTTCCACGTTATGTTAGCATAACATGTAGTATCTGCTTTCGTGTTAGGTATATAAGTAAATCTTTTAATGGATTTTTGTTGTCTCTAAAAATATCGATCATAATAGTGGCCTTCGTTGCGACTTCGTCCGCGTGAAATTCGGCGTGCTCTATAAGGTTCCTAATCTATTCTTCTTTTCGTATCAATGGTAGATAATTATTTTAATATCACTTTTTTTATATCGCGCGACATCAACCCGTTTCGGACTAGCTTCACGAAGGTCTTGTAAGGGGTGCAAGCAGTGGGGTGGCTTGGCCAGCAGATCATGTGTTCCATAGTCTAGGTCCGTCGACAGGCGCTAGCATCAGCCCCACTTTTTGCGATCCACACCACACTACCACTGTCAATGAAAATAAGTGTTGTGTCACAGATTACCTACTAAATAATTATGGTTGTGTGAACGGAGTTCGTACGCTCGCTGACGGCAAAGAATACTATAATATTACTAACGTACTGGCGGCTCGCGAGCACAAACTTATGCATCATTGTAACATTAACCCCCTTATTCCAAAACGTGGACTAAAGTTAGACCTGATGGTTTAAAACTGATGCTAATTCTGTCTTTCATTTGGTGACAGCACCAGCTTAGTAGGTACCAGATTTAAACCAGGACTATATTAATCCACGTTTTGAAATAAGGGGGTAAATGTTCCAGTTTATCTACATATCGTTGCATGTTTTTGATTGCTGGTAGAAAACAAACAAAACACTCACTCTTTTCTTACAAAAACAAACAACAAGAATTAAACCTCAATTCATTAAGTAGGTAATCGAAACATGTTTTTATGCCAGCACTTAACTGGACACAAAGTAATTAGGTAGCGTATCTCCTAACCAAATTAAGCTAAAAACTTGTCGCATAAATTCATGACACTTCATTCTTTCCAGGGAACAGTGAAAATATATTTCATTATGCAGCAACAACTTACTTACTTGGTATGCAAAGTGAACTGCTGCTTTTTATAAGTACATTTTTGTGTCCTCGCCAAGATCTATCTATATTAAACTAACATTATAATTATAGAGAAAAGACTAGCTGTGCCCGCGACTTCGTTCGCGTGGAATAGTGACTTTCGGCAGCATTTTAATTTTTTTTAACTAATAAGGTTTTCGTTTTTTGTGTATTTATTTTATAAATATTAGTTTAGCGCTATGATACATATTAACACATTAAAAATTATTTCACATAGCCTTCCGCCCGCGGTTTCGCCCGCCTGTACTACACGACGTTATCTCGAGGGAAAGTTATATTTTCCCGGGATATCAATTAGTTTTTGTCACTCTCTAGCTCCTAAAATATCCACATACTAAAAAAACACGCCGATCCGTTGCTCCGTTTTGACGTGAAAGACGGATATACAAACAATACAAACAGTATGTCAAAAGAAAGAACTTATCACGCTGAACAACTTCTCTTAAGATGCTATCTCATATAGTTTAACCTGGCTGCTAGGGTTCCACATCAGCTGGCCTAGCATGAACGGCTTTTATCATGCGATATGATATAGCACGTCATGCTGTCTTGCTTACCTACCCCACTAAGGTGGAAGCAAGACAGCAAGACGTGCTATATCATATCGCGTGATATAATGATGGTAATGCTAGCCAGGCAGGTGTACCAAGACCTTCAAACTTTGTACGTCAATAGAAAATGCTCATCACATTTAACAATTTTCCATAAGACGGTATTTTTATATCTCTCGTAGTTTGGCTGGACTGCTATGGTTCCACATCGGCCATTTCGATCTTTTAAATAAATTATAGCCTACCTATAAGTTGGCGACAACTAATAGCTATATAACAAAAAAAGTTTCATTAAAATCCGTTCAGTTGTTTTTGCCTGAAACGTGGACAACAGACAGACAGACAAAAATTCAAAAACTATATTTTTGGTATCTGTTCCGTTTAAGAAGACCCTTGGTGGTAATTTTTTCTATTTCTTTTCAACGTATCAGCCCCTGTACCGGCAAAAAAATATGGATATGGACATGGGTTTCATTTGACATTTGATGCCCATATTTTGTGCTTTTAAGGGCATAATATGGGCTTCAAATGTCAAATGAAGCCCATAACATGTCCATACCCATAATTTTTAGCCGGTAGCCCCCTGAATAGAATCGCATACAGTTTTATAATAAGTATGATTTTTTTATTTATTTACTTAATATACACGGTAATTTTATCACCCCGGATAAAATTAAAAGGATTATTCTGCTCATGAAAACAAACAAATTTTATTATGGGACCAACACTAAAATCGCAAAAAAAGCAGCTATTCCATACAAAAGTGCCAAAATATTTAATCAAAATGTATGGAACAGCTGATATTTTTTCGCGATTTCAGTGTTGGTCCTTTAATAAAAGTTGTTTGTTTTCATGAGTAAAATAATCCCTAAAAATATCCGGGGTGATAAAAAATACCGTGTAAGGTCAGGTTGGGTAAGTGAAACATACTTTATTTTTTTCTAAGGAACATCGATTGGCCTGACTAAACTGTTAGTTCTTTAGCAGTGACAATATAACACTTACGTCAGGAAAAGTACAAAGATTTGAAAGATTTACATAATATTACCATAGCTGCATTCAAAATTGATAAAAGTCTAAAATAAAGTACACGCACAGAAACTGTTTCACATGCCTCTTGCAAGAGGAAAGTGAAACATTCTGTTTTTTGTTCATAACCATCATTAAGAGTGCTTTTAATCTAAAAAGTGATATATTCGATAGCGTTTCAAACAGTTTTGGTCTTTGCTGTGTGGAAATAAGGTTTATTTTGGCTTTTAAAATTAAAAATATTAATTTGAGGCAAGTGAAACATATATAGAAAATCAGAGGCTCTCAACATTTTTTTAATAAAAGACTTCTAGGTGACTGAATAAAACTAAAAGTATTGTCTTAGAAAAAGTAACAATTTAATTAATTTAAATCATAACAATGACTAGGTATTATTTTTTGTACTTAAATACTAGTTTATCATCAACAGTATGTTTTATGGCGTAATTATTATTAAGTTATGGCATCGAACCTTATTGGCATAGGTACCTAAGTTGCAAGTATGAAATATTTCGTTGTACTTACACCTATGAAACATGCGCCAGTCAACCGAGAAAATAATTACAAACGACAAATATTAGTGACAAAATGTCGTAAATGATATAAATTATAGATATTAAATATTAGGCGGTTAAAAATGTTTACAACCACTGATCCGAGGTAAGAGGAACATACGTTTCACTTACCTCAGACCGCACTGTTTCTCTTGCCTCACTACGTCATTTTTAGGTAACGTTTTTCATAAACAAATTATCGCCAAACCTGTTGCATTTAGGTAAAATAAATATACACAGGGGGTACATCAACTAACATAAAAAATACTTACAATTAACACAGCTCGATAACCTGTTTTTTTCAACAACAAAAAAAAAACTTTCGGTGACACGTGGAACTCGCAACTTTCTTTTTTGACAAACTAAAATTTTGAAATGGTTCATCTCTTTACTCAAGCACTTTAGCGACATCTCTGTTTTAAAATTGGAACAACAATAACAAAAACTACTTTACCGACACCAACAGCACTAAATAAAAGCTATAATCTCTCGCTCTCGGATTGTTGTTGCAAGCAGACGTGTGTCACTCGGTTACAGTTAAATCTAAATACAAAAATTGCTATTGGTCAATTTCCTATATTTCAATTCCTGCTTCCTCTTGCGGGCCTTAAATTACATTGCTCCTCCTACTGGGCGTGTCGCGAGTGAGATAGTTATAAGTGATTACTAACTTCCTAAAATATATTGGATTTCTGTGCGACTATTGGTGTGCGGATCGAACCTCGATCGTCAAGGTGCGACGCCGAACTTGCAATCGTTCGGTTACCGCTGCACTAGTTCACACGGGCGAAAATCGTGATACGGACCTGCCGCTACGACGTTTCTACGGCGCTTCTACGTGAGACCCCCCACACCACCGCGTACGCTACGACCGCGCGCTACGAGAAACACGAAGACAAAGACCCCCTGCCCCTGCCGCCCTCCACAACTGACTTGAATCTACGCGCTTCTTAGTGAAGAACTGCGGCCCCGCATTCGAGTTTTAAAGGCAGTAAGTCGTTTCTGTGCGTAAACAAAACAAATTGAATCCGCTTTGTTTATTTACTTACAATTTTGGCGCGTATTATTAAAAAATGGCGTTAGTACACTCTCCTCCCAAAAAGGCCTTATCTGACTCAAATTTAAGTGAGACTTCCTCTTCTGAACATGTTAATAAAATGGATTCTGATAACATTAATGTTAACCGCTTGAAAAGAAAACGTCCTGATGACATGCAGGGAATTATCTTTGAGATGCGCTCTCTGTTCGATAATTTTGTATCAATTCAAGACACTAAATTCTCTTCTCTGCACTCTGCTCTGAATGATATAAAATCACAAAATGAAACAATATCCAATTCTGTAGATATGTTATCAAATAAATATGATGAAATGCAGTTGCAGCTTCAAGAAATGAAAAAGGAAAGACAAGAACATCTCAATTATATAAATATTTTGGAAACAAAAATTGAGTCTTTGGAGAGAAGTAGTTGCTCGGCGAAGGTGGAAATTAGAAATATTCCCAAATTACCAAATGAATCGAAAGAAGAATTGGCTCATATGGTGACCACTATTGGAAATGCGTTAAATATGAGCTTACAACAGTCGGACATCAAAGACATTCATCGTGGTTACTCTAGGGCTACTGTGAAACCTATTATATTGGAATTAACCTCTGTTATTACAAAGGAGAACTTTTTGAGATCGGTCAAGAAGTTTAATGCCTCTAATAAAACAAACAAATTAAATACGGAACATTTAAACCTGAGTGGACCGGCCATGCCAATTTTTATTTCTGAGTGCTTAACAGCAAAAGGTAAAAGACTGTTATATTTGGCCAAAGACTTTATCACGTCTAATAACCTTGCCTATTGCTGGTCCTCGTATGGCAGAACATATATAAGACAGAAGGAAGGTTCCCCTCGTTACAGGATTGACTGCGAAGCTGATCTTGCTAATATTAAAAACAAACTTTTGTGACTAGTTTCAACTTGTTTCAAAGAAAAAAATGTTTTAATATGTTTTACAACTCTGCTTCTTTTGATGAATTTGATTTGCATGTTTATTTTCATTAAATTACGCACTTTAGATAATATTTTTAAATCATATTATAATTACACAATCTCTGCACACTTTGTTACTCAAATGACAATTATAAATGGAATTATTCTTATCGTTTTTGATTTTGTAGTTTTGTTATTTTATTTTTGGGATTTGCAGGATTTTATTAATTTACATAAATTGCACAATTTGATTTATTTTAAATTAATTAATGGATGATACTGTAAGCAATGAATTAGATGAACTAATTGGCTCTGATGTTGTCTGTTGTGATCCGGAAGATTGTATTAGATATGTCTCTAAGATGCCGATAAACTTTGTTATTTAACTCAAAATATTCGTAGCATTAATTGTAACTTTAAAGGACTTGAGGTGCTATTACAGAGAATAAGTATAGACTGCGACATTATTATTCTAACAGAGTGCTGGCTATCAGAATTATCTATTTTACCGCACCTCACCGGGTATGTCTGTCATGCTACTAAACATAATCCTATTCAAAACGATGGCGTAGTCATATATGCTCACTCGAATTTAAATATTAAAGTTGAAGAGCCTTTGTTTCAGGGTTGCAACTGCCTGATTCTGAAAATTGGTACACATACTGCTCTCATCTGTATTTACAGATCTCCATCATATAGGACTTTGGAAAGTTTTAATTCTTTTATAAATTTGGAGCTCTCACGGCTGTCAGGTTTCAGAAATGTCCTATTGATAGGGGATATTAATATCGATATTCGTGAAGAATACTTAGACTCTGGAAGTCGTGAGTATTTGAATATATGTGCTAGTCATGGCATGATCCCCGCCCATCATAATTCAACTCATTGGAGGGGCGGTTGTCTTGACCATGTTCTAATAAAGTCAAAAAGTTTGGTAACAACATTCATTTGTAACACTTCCATAACCGATCACTCAGCCGTTCTCACTTGTGTGAGCAGTAATATTAAAAGACCAAGAGTTGAGATTTGTCGTACCATTTTAAATTATGATGAGATAAGAAAAGATCTTGAACTCAAAATTGACCCCGAGATTATCTTTAACAATTTTGATGTAAACTTTTTGACTGAATATTTAATTAACATTATTCAACACTCTATTCAATGTAATTCGAAAGTTGTGCATTTGCCTAGGAGAAAGAAACCTTTGAAGCCTTGGATTACACCAGGAATTGTTCGATGTATCCGAAATAGAGATCGACTTCATAAAAAATATCGTAACGCGCCAAATGACGTTGTTACTAAAGTTTCCTACTTGAGGTATAGGAATTTTTGTAATAACCTTTTGAAAAACCTTAAGAGACAATATGAACGTAATGAACTACTAAAAGCCAATAAAAACAATAAAAAATTATGGCAAGTAATTAAAACTATCACAAACACAGGTAATAATAAATCATCCTCTTGTGATCTCTTAACTGGTTCTAGCGATAACATAGCTTCTGCTCTAAATAATTTTAATGAATATTTTGTTAATGTAGGTAAGAATCTAGCGACCAATGTAATGGACAGTTCTTATAATGACTCTAATTCATCTGTTCGACTTCACGACTCAGTTCCCTCACTTCATCCAAAGGGCGTTTGTGCACTACACTGAATTTTACCGATCCGGAAAAAAACGGATGCTTGTATTTTAATAATTAATTATTATAAATAATAGAATTTATTTATTTCGTGTAGTTTAGTGTTCGAAACATTGAAACTACACGAAATAAATAAATTGTTACTATTATAAATGATTAAATTAATTAAATACAAGCATCCGTTTTTTTCCGGATCGGTAAAATTCAGTGTAGTGCACAAACGCCCTATCTCTTTTGTTTTGCTACCTTGTGATGAACTTGAAGTCAGCAACATAATTAGAAATCTGAGAAATACTTGTGCTGTTGGTTGGGATGGAATTTCGAATGAGGTTATTAAAGTCTGTTTATCTGTTTTGACCCCATTTTTGGTACATATTTTTAATTGCTGCTTTGAAAAGGGAGAGTTCCCAGTTGCCTTGAAGAGATCCCGTGTGCATCCAGTTTATAAGTCTGGGGATGGACACCTCATCAATAATTACAGACCAATATCGATTCTTCCAGCTATCTCAAAAATTCTCGAGCGTCTTATTTATAATCGTTTGGTTAACTTTCTGGATAAATACAATGTAATTTCTAAATCCCAGTATGGCTTCAGATCTGGCAAGTCCACTAGTGACGCGATTCTTGAAGTTTCCGAATTTGTTGTTACTAACTTAGACAAGGGCAATAAAGTACTGGGCATATTTCTAGATTTAGCCAAAGCTTTTGACACGGTGTCCATCCCTTTACTTTTGTCTAAGCTTGAACGATTGGGCATTAGAGGTTTGGAGCTGCAGCTTTTCCGTGACTATTTGTCGAATCGTACTCAATGTGTCTCCATTGGGGATAATGTCAGTGATTACCTAAGTATACAGTACGGCGTACCACAAGGCAGCATTTTGGGGCCAGTTTTGTTCTTAGTGTACATAAACGACCTTCTAGATCTTCATCTTACCAAGGGCAAGTTAATATGTTATGCCGATGATACGGTACTTCTCTTTTCTAGCAATACTTGGGATAATACTTTCCAATTGGCTCAGAGTGGTTTTAATGAAGTTTCTAAATGGCTCAGGCGTAATGTATTGACTTTGAACGCCGAAAAAACTACATACATCACCTTTGCTATGAGAAGTACAAGTCTACCTTCCCCAGGATATTACATAAAGGCGCATTGCTGTGATAACTACGGTTCTCAATCATGTGCATGTCCAACTCTTCAGAGTTCCAGTAGCGTTAAGTACCTTGGACTTCTGCTCGATTTTTCACTGTCCTTCAGGGAACATATAGCAGCCTTAGCAAAGAGAGTACGTAAACTTGTATATGTCTTTAAGAACCTCAGATTCGTTGCTGATACTACTCTTCTTAAACAAGTGTATCTCTCACTTTGCCAATCTATTATAAGCTATGCTATAATTGTCTGGGGTGGTGTTGCTAAGTCGACGATTTTAACCCTGGAAATAGCGCAACGGTATGTTTTGAAGATTTGTATGTTTCGTCCAATTCTTTACCCTACTGCACTTCTATACAGGGATTGCAAAGTCCTAACAGTCAGACAAATTTTTATACTTCAGCTAACTCTCAAGCAACACTCCCGTCTAAAATATGACAAAAATTTAGTAACCTCCAAACGTAGAAATTATAATGTGTGCCCAACATTTTTCGCTAAACATTCTCCTTTGCTCAAAATTTCTTCAACTTTCTTGGTCCTTTTATATATAATAAAATCAACAAAATTAACAATATATACAATTTAAACTTTTATCAACTCAAACATTGTGTTTGTGACTGGTTGGAATCGTTTAGTTATGACGAAACTGAATTAATTTTGAAAATAAGTACATAAATAATGGAAAAACAATTGTTATGCTGGTACCTTTTTAACTTATATATAATTCTATTGATAAATTCCATTTATTTAATTTATGACTCAACAATATACTCACCCTCTCTACACACACTCACTCACATTCATTTTACTCACCGTGAGAGGTTCACTAAATAAAATTAATTTTAATTTTAAGGCACTAAAATGATTCTGGCATATTTTTGTTAGTTTAGTTTACTTATATTTTTAACTTTCTAGTTAAACCTTCTTTTGATTATAGTGAGAGAAAGAGCACTGCACCTGAGATACAGGTTTTCTAGTTCGGGTGCAGATGTTTACAATTGTCTTGTTTTTATTAAGGTTTAATACAATAAGCTCTAAGTTATGTTTATGGTTATAGTAATAACTTATGTAGTTATCAAAACATGTATTTTTCCTTGGTTATCAATAAATTATTATTTATTATTTATTATTTATAATATTGAAGATATTTAAAAGTAGAAAAATGGAAAATGAAGTATTTAGAAAAAATCGACCCGTCTCACAACTAGCTCCGATGGGACGTTGTGAGACGGGACGATTTTTTCTAAATACTTCATTTTCCATTTTTCTGTAATGAAAATTGCATTGTGAATGCTAAAAACTAAAAATTAAAATATTTAAAAGTGTTTCACTTCCCTTGGTGTTTCACTTACCCAACCTGACCTTATATTACATAAACAGTACCTACGTATTAACACATTAAAAATTATATCACATAGCCTTCCGCCCGCGGTTTTGCCGCGTGTACTACACGACGTTTTTCCGAGGGAATGTGATATTTTTCCGGGATAAAATTAGCCTATGGGACTCTCTAGCTCCTAACTATCCACATACTAAAAAAAACCAGGTCGATCCGTTGCTCCGTTTTGACGTGAAAGACGGACATACAAACAAACACACTTTCACATTTATAATATTAGTATATATTGTATGTCAAAAGAAAATACTTATCACGCTGAACAACTTCTCTTAAGATGATGTATTTGTATCTCTTATAGTTAAGCTGGGCTGCAAGGGTGCCAAATCAGGAGTACCAGACCATCGATATTTTTCCGTCAATAGAAAATGTCCATGACGTTAAACAACTTTTCTTAAGACGCTATGTTTGTATCTCATATAGTTTAATCTGGCTGCTAGGGTGTACCAGACCTTCAAACTTTGTATGTCAATAGAAAGTGCTCATCACGTTTAACAATTTTCCTTAAAACGGTATTTTTATATCTCTCATAGTTTGGCTGGACTGCTATGGTTCCACATCAGAAATTGCGATCTTCAAAATAAATTATAGCTATATGTTGGCAAGGACCAATAGCTGTATAACAAAAAACTTTCATCAAAATCCGTTCCGTAAACTTTTTTGCCGACGTCATCACACGAAAATATTCATCCCCTGTTTTCACCCTCTTTAGGGTAGTTTTTTTTACAAACTTTGAATGTCGTATTTATTTATCTAATCAAAAGCCTATAAAATAATTTTGAAGCTTCTAGCTTTAAAAATGACGTAATTTCCATACAAACTTTCATCCCCTATTTCAACCCCTTACAGCCCTTTGTTCACATAAAAAAGTAGCCTATGTCCTTTCTCAGGCTCTAGGCTATCTCTGTACCAATTTTTATTCAAATCGGTTCCGTAGCTTAGGCGTGATCGTGTAACACACAGACAGACAGATTCGCATTTTCGCATTTATAATATAAATAATAAAGTAAGGATAAGGATTAAATTTTTCAATGCTTCTTTCACCATTAGAAATCTACATTCTTCCTAATTGACAAAGGCTATATTTTATCCTACTTTATTTCTACGAAAATGGGTACTAGTAAAGTAGGTAAGTATATTTTGATCAAAAGGTTCTCGCATAACTGCCCGATAATGAATTAGTTGACATATTTCAGCATTTCTTAAATTAGATGTCGAGGTAACTCAGATAAGATTTTTGCATAATTATCTTCCAAAATTATGCGATCAAAGAGCTTGGCCTGTAATTATATTATATTTTTCTTCAATAGAGTATCCTTATAAGAATGTTACAGAACATCTTATCCGTATAATATCACGGACGAACTAATTAAGAACAGTCATCGCGTTGATGAAACAATATTGTTTTAGTGTTGGACGAACAAGGATATAGTGAGCCGACCAGATATAGCTTCTTTAAATGGTGATTAGTTGATTACCTACTGCTGCTGTATTGCCTGTACTGGGAATATGTGTCACGGCAACGAAGCAAGGTTGTGTAAGTTGACATACATTATAAATATTATATAGAAAAATATCTTCTAATGTAAATACCGGTATCTGACTCAGAGGTCCCGGATTGGATTCCCAGTAGGGGTACATATTGTATTCAGTTTGGTTGGTGGTAGGACTTGTTATTAGTCCGCCTGGCTAGCTACCACCATCGTATCTGAGTCTGACGCCATAATAACGATGTTTTCAGCATTAATGTAAGACCGGCAGTAAGACCTTCCATAAGTGAGCTTCCACCTTCAGCCATATCATCACTTAACATCAGGTGTGAGATGAAGGCTAAGTGCTACGCCGTTGTGGATATAAAATAGGTACTTACATTACAAATTCCAATATCATTTTATTTTCATTACTTATGGTATCTATTTTTGTTTATAACGACAAAAAAGATGAACTACCTACCTACTTATTATTATTAGTATTAATTTTTACGATTTCTCGGAAAAAAGGGTAACTTTGATCCTAGAGGGTAACTTTGACAAAAATAGTTTTTTTTATTTTTTGTATTTTTGTTCAGCAATTTAATCATCAACTGTGCATAATAAGTTCTTCGAAAATGGCCTGGAGCTGATAGATAAAAGTTCATACCACAGGAAGATATGTTTATACTGTGTTCAAAATGTGAGCCAAAGTTACCCCCTAGGGCCAAAATAACCCGGTTCTAAGGTAATAAGTTAGCTCCTATGCAGTACCTACATACCTACTTTGTTAGTGTACGTACATAATTACTTACCTACATTACAAAGCTCTGTTCGTGATAGCCATCGTACTTTCAATAGATAAACTTTCCAACTTGCCCTCGGCTCAAAACAAACTTCGCGAACCCATAAACTACAGATTATTAAACTACCTATTTAACTTAATACAGAATACTAAACGGAGTATTCAACTGAGGCCACCTAATAAAGCGGTTACATTTTCTTTACAAAAGAAAAGCAACCTTTGTGGAACAAGGCATCTTTGCTGGAATATTTAAATTTTGGATTTACTTTGTTTTAAATTTACGTTGCCGTTATTAATATATAATGTCAATTTGTGTACTTTTGAACTAGAACTTTATCTGAAAAGAAGTCAAATTTTATGAAAGCTGTCAAAAACATTACCTTATTAAAAGCACTTATGAATAAAGTAAAACAGCTTCAGTTTTTAATAAGCTCAGCCACTAGTAGATACTCGTAGTACTTATTCATAAAAAGCCAAATCCTTAAAGCACAGGCAGATATTTTTCATAAAAAGCTGAATCCGCCGATCTGATAAGTTAAGCCAATAAGACAATGAGAGACAAACACGGACAGCTGTCGGTCTGTACCACAGATTACTAATATAATAAGTTACTACGTTCTGTACTTTTGAGCTAATATTCTATGTAATGAGGTGACGGATTTTATAAAATCTACCATGTAACATTATTAAAAAGCTTTTATGAAATAACCAAAACAGCGTTTGTTTTTTGATACAGCCATTTTTACCTATATAAGTACACCTACATACCTAAATTAAAAACAGTCCGCAATTAAATCTAACTCAAGAGCTAAGCCGGTTATATAAAGATAAGTTTATTAAAGGCAAGCACTGCAAAGCGAGTTAGCTAAGCCAATAAGACAATGAGTAACAAACACAGACAGCTGTCTGCGTTAATAAAGCCCGGTACAACGGGACAGGCAAATCCAGGCCAACTTGCTATGCACCTGCATCGGAGCGATGTACTTTCTTGTTTCTTCAGCTTTTACTTATTGAATAAGTTGTAGCAAAAGCGATCGCTTAAGGTGTATGTTAACGGTTACTGGCCATAGTTTAATTTAGGTAGGTACCTACCTCATTCTTGTATAATTTTAACTAATAGATAGGTACTATTATTTCTTAAATTCATAAAACTGCACTTTAAACTACTTAGTTGAAGACTGACTGATTATATTATAATTGCAGTCTTTTATTTTGTTTTAATCGGTAAGTATACCTACATATTTCCTTCTCAGATTTTCTCGTAAGTACTATTACTTTATTGCAATACATTACATTGCAATTAAACTGGATAATATACGAGTAAGTAGGTACATAACGGCATTTTTAAAAAGAAATTAATATGAAGATTAATTTGATTTTGCTGTGTTCTTTACTGGCCTAGCAATTAAGAAGTATATTCTTAATTGCTAGGAATGTATCAATTGAAACAATTCACTGTTCAAGATTACAAAAACTCGCAGACATAACTTGAAAATAAGCATAAAGTTCTAAGACACACCATCCCATTGTTCTCGGTAGAGCAACAACAGTTGTTTAACAACATGCATCGATATTCAGCGAAACCTTCAACTGAATACAAGCAACAAGCTAATAAAATGGTACGAAGTTCATGCTCCGAGGATATTGTATCGTATCGTTTATCTTCCCTTCCTTATACAGGTTTTCTGACTGACTAGAAGCTGTCGCACCAATCTAGTCTCTATTGCCTATCGAATAAGACCATCGCCGGTCGCACAGGTACCGGTCGAGCAAGGTACACAAAAGCGCACAATTGTTTCCAATAATTACTAGTCTGAGCTCCCACGAAGGCTTTCTTTTCTATAAGATTACACGTTACAAGTGTGTTCTTAAACGATTTATTAGATGTTTTCCTTTTACCTTGAAGTACGACGACATGACATCTTTGTAACCTTCCCATTACTTTGATGGTGGTATAATCCTTCTATTGTTTTATTCACTGAGTAGTACAGGGTGCCTACCATCAACTCTTATTGCGGTTTTGTTTAGGAACCTAAACTGATCTGCTTCGCTTATTCGTACCACGACAGCTTAATATCAATGACAGCGATTCAGTGATCATTCAATGACATTTCACAGCCGCTGAGCTGTCATCAACTCTTATTTGACGTATAACTTGGCCAAGCTAACATGTCACCTGCAGGTTATACCCGTCCCTTTCACTCTCCTGGCATGACAGAATCGAGTGAAAGAGACGGGTAGAAGAAATAAGGACACAAATCGTTCGGTCATTCACATTTAGCAATTCATTTGCGATCCAGTTTTTAGAAGGTCATGGTACGAAAGAAAGCGATTCATTTTAGGAACCTATTCTGCATCGCGCTATTTTTGAATCGCTGTCTTAAAGTTGATGGTATGCACCCAGAACTATCAACTTCTTTACTGCAGCAGATGTTCCTGTGTGCAATAACAGTGACAATTGTGCTTTTACAAATAATATTTCTATCCAAAGTAATATTATCTCAAATTTGATAAATAACTAACACATTTCCCGTTACAGTATTCACTAGGCACGTCACCCTATATCATATCATATCAACATTACTAACCAGTAATTTCTCTGAAAGACCTTTCACTAAACCCAAACCGTATTTCAAGTAGGACCGAACGAAATGAGCGAACCCAACTAATAGCAATATCAGTGATGTATATAGTCGCATGTGAAGTTATAGTTTCTTATTAGAGGATTACGTGCAGAAACTGTGTTTATGCGAGAACTTTAACACATTTCGCTGGGGTCGCCTTTGGTATATTACATGTGCTGAAGTACTTAAGTTAGACCCTTTCCTCTCCGTTTTATACATCTTGACCTAAGGCGAGTTTGCCTTAAGTCCTAAGTAAACGTAGAACAATGTGGTTTAAAACGGATAATAGTGCCTCACAAAGTGTTTGCTCGACTGACAGTTATCTATATTTATTTATCAGTTCAAACAGTGTAAAATAGGTGTGAAATGAACACTCAAAGAAAGAATTGTACGAATATATAACTTTAAAGAGAACCTGCGTTGTCTCTCGATTTTAGAGATATAATAGCATTTATGTGGCTTAATAAAGTATGTTTTTGTGCAATATAAAGAAAACTACCTATTCAACTCCAAGACTTTTTTATAACTCTTGTAGGTATTTAATACTAATGTGTGTTATGTAAATCGAAGATAGTCATGCTTTAGTGAAGATATTCATTCGCATGATTAGTTTCAGATTAAGATTGCCTTATCAATCAATGATGTTGATAAGTAGGTTCCTGTGCTAAGAGCATAATTTACAATACCTACATCATTTAAAAGCATAAGTACTCTACGAAATATCGCCTCAGATTCACTCTTTAGTTTCGTTGTAAGTAAGTAAATAAGCATTTATTGGCCGATACCACACAATTTCACAATAAAAATACAATTAAAAATATAAACAAATACACAGAAAACAGATAAAACGAACTTATTTACAATATTTACACTTGTAGGCCTAGCATGAGCGGCATTTATCGCGCGATATGATATGGTACGGCAAGTTGTCTTGCTTACCACACTAAGGTGTAAGCAAGACGGCTTGCCGTACCATATATCGCGTGATAAAAGCCGCTCATGCTAGGCCGGCAGGAGCGATAATGAGCCAATAAGGATCCTCCTCAGTTAATGCTGTTACAGTGTGCAGCATGCTCACTGTAATAGCGCTGGTATTCTGGAAGGCCTGTAAGGAGGGCTTGTAAATATTCTGTGTATAATTCTGTGATTAAAAGGCACTCTTAAAAAAGTCTTTGATCATAAATAAACAGCATTTTTCTTGAAACGAGAACAATAAGCGAGTTGAAGTTTAATTTAAACGGAAGGACGACGGTCACGATTTTTTAAGACAATGTGGTCCATTTTCAGCGAAACGGTTTCGCCATGACGACATGTTCTACTTATTTCGTTCTTTCTCCATTGAAATTCCTGTAGCGTTATTTGTTAGTTGTTGTACGCAAACTATGTATCTTTATTTTACTAAATGCTTAAATCAATACTAAAATTATAAAGAGGAATCATTTTATTTTTTGTTTGTAAGTGAGTTTGTAATGGAGGTAAACTCAAACCTGCGAGACAGTTTTTGAAAATTCTTTTATTATTAGAAAGCTACATTCTTTCTGAGTGGCATAGGCTATATTTTATCCCAACATTCCAACGGGAACAGGTAAGTACCACGCGGGTGCATCCGCGGGGAGCCACTAGTAGTTATACAGGGTGTTAGGGGCACCACCGTTGCAAAAACTTTAACCATGGCTTCAGGCCATCATGCTGGACAATGCACAGCAAGATTTTTTGTCGGAAATGAAAAAGAAAATTCGACTTTTCATACAAATTTAGCAACTTATCGGGACATTTTGTATGGAGAGTCGAAATATTTTTTTCATTTCCGACAAAAACTGCTGTACGTTGTTCAGCATGATGGTCTGAAGCCATGGTTAAAGTTTTTGCAGAGGTGCCCCTAACACCCTGTATATAAAGTAAAAGAGTGATCGCCGTGAACATAATAGTTACTTAGCTAATTTATTTATATTTATAAGAATCGCTCATGTTTTTATTAACTAGTTTTTATCCTACTTTATGTTCAGACATTTGTTGTTGTAGCCATTTTTTCAATTGTTCATACAAATTACAAAGTGGACATTGATTTTATGTAGAATCATGTATTTTTAACGATGTTTTTCCTTATTAACAACAATTTATGATGTCATTGTTTTCAGAATTAATTATTTTCCTGTTGAAATTTCTCGTAGGTATAAAGTTTTCCCAAGTGTTAAATGCCCAAATTAATGTTAGGCAAGTACTTTAAAATAACAATGATTATTCTATAAAAAAACACCAAACGTTTACTGAACTTTCCACGGCCATAGATCAGTGGAGAGAGCGATCAAATTAAAAAAAGGTTTATGCCGAAATGCACCAGTCACGGTGTCAAATTACTCCAAGTTTCAGTCGGTAAGGTTACGCGGTTAGAACTTGTTTACGTAATTACCGCAGTACATGTAAAAGACGAAGCAGTAACTCGACTTCATACAAAAGCGCGTAAACATCTTTCCGAGGTTTACGGTGCAAGTCATCATCACAAGTGCTGTGTCGACACTAATCATGTTTTTGGCAAACTGTTTTTTTTTTCTAAAAGCGTTATATAAAAAGATGTGGACTTCTAAAGTCATATTTATATTATATTGCTAATTAATACCACAAAGTAAGTACGCGGGCGGCGGTGTTAATACTCTGTAAATATTTTGCTACGTAGGTATATACTACGACTCATATTTTTGAATTTTATATATTTATATTTTTACCGCGGTTTCACCGGAGTGCTACCCGTTCGTTCCCGAGGGAATATCAGGATAAAATACATATAGCCTATGTCACTTAGGAAGAATGTAGCTTCCTTCTAGTGAATTTCTCCGGTCCGGTAGTTTTTGAGATTCTCAGTTAGTACCAAACAAAATCATTTTTTTTCTTTTTATAACATTTGTTAAGATTGAGTGAAGATTATTTATCTTAACAGTTAAGTTAAGAAAAAACTACTACTGTCACGCATAACAGTGTAACCGGCCGGTTTGCTCAATGCGTATTATGAGTGCCAACCACAACTGCCTTACCCCATCGCTTTAATGAAGCCCGAGTATCGTTATCAAAGAAGATGCTAAGTTGAGATACTGTTTCTGGCCTATTTTTCACTATGTAATAGCTGAGTACCGTTGACCCGTGCCACATTTGGCTTGGTTGGATCACAGAATAAGTAATAGTGCTAAGGCACAGAAGACTCACTCTGCAAGCTCATTCAAATAAAAATAGATCTTTCTGCGTGGAAATGAAGTCCAATACCGGTTGCTTTGTCATCGCTTGCCTATTGTTATAATAACCTAGAGTTCGCGCATGCAAGCAAAACTGTACCCAATATCTACGCGCGAGCGTTTCTATTTATATGAATGTCTCAAATAGCTCGCTCGCTGGTTAGGGTTGCGAGTGACTTGCGAGTTCGGTTTTGTTGTTTCTTTTGTTATTTCTTTTATTTAGACACCCGTAAACACAACAGTATCTAATATACGGATTATAAGAACGTTTAGTAGTCATTGTTCGGTGCACAAAAATCACAGAAATTATCGATCGTTTTACGCGCGAACGTGGAGCGTACGAGCCGAGCGGTATCCTTCTGCCATACGCCTGCCCGGCAGGCACGCCGGCCGAACGTACCTAAACTGCGGAGTGACACCCCCCTGGTTGGATCAAACGCCTTAATGTTTTTGCTTACGACCTGTGATGGCTGTAATTATTGTAAGATTTTTTTGTGACTTTGATCTGATGGCTATTTTATGTACCTATAAGGCACGCATAACAATGCACTAGGTACTATAATTCCACCACAAAAAGTTCTTCTTTGGCGATAAAGAAAAGAAAATTATTATTGTTTCTTTACTATGATTTGAGCGACTTAAATTGTTGTAAAATAAATCTATATAATTAGGTATATAAAACTCTTGCGTTACTGACTGACAGACAACGCACAGCCGAAACTAATGGGCGCAAGAAGCTGAAATTTGGCATGTAGGTATTAGGTGTATACTCCTTGGGGAGTGTAGGTGTATACTCCTTGGGGAGTGTAGAGGAGCACTAAGGGAGGTTTTTTTGGAAATTCCCCCTCTAAGGGGGAAAAGACAGTGCACGCAGACGAAGTCGTGAGGGGAGCGCTAGTTAAAGATAAATTATGAATACAGTTGCTTTTTCCGAGAGTTAGCTAGACAGAAAATACATTTATGTATTTGACGGATCGATTTTTTCAAAAATACTTTATGTTCCATTTTACAATAATAAAAATTGCATTGTGAATGCAAAAAAGGAAAAATTTAAATAACTTACATTTATGTAGTTAAAACAGGTTTTATTTAAATAGCGATACTAAGATAATAAAAAAGTTAAAGGTCATATGAATAAGTACTTTATTCCAATATTGTCCCGACCTTTTAATCTATTCCTGCGATGTCCAGGTTTTCGCTTCAAAAGAAAAGGGCATATATGCCCTTCGGAACGTATTCAGCCGATGTTGTTTTTAGGGTTCCGGTAATTTTAGAACCATCAACATTCTCATCAAAATAGACAGTTATTTTATTAAACTAAACTTTTAGACAAATATTATTCTGTGCTTTTAGTTCGAATTAATCAAAATATACAGAACTAACGGCCACCCGTGGTTCTTTTTTCCGTGGGAATAACGGAATAAAAAATATTCTATGTAAAACATCCAGAATATCTACTTTCTGTGTGCTAAGTTTCAACTTAATCCGTTTAGTAGTTTTAGCGTGAAAGAGTAACAAACATCCATTACAAACTTCAGCGTTTATAATTAATATAAGTATTGAACTGAAATTATGAAAAATTTGGCAAAAAATTGAAAGTGATGCAAATTCACAAACAACAATGTTTCCTTGTCTTGATTTCTATGTTGAAAATAGAGCTGAGTTAAATGAAATTGCCTTTGACGTCCTTTCAGTTCTTTTGAATGTCCGCTTTTACTTGAGATTAGCTTAAAGTAAACAGCCTTTGCAAATATATTGTGTTACCTACCTAAATTAAAATTTTTGAAAACAGAAATAAGTATTCATGACATATTATTTCCATTAGGAACATAAAATAGCTAAGAAGCTAACTACCTATATTCTTTATATTTAATTAATAGATATACCTACAAAAAAGATAAGAATTGAATAGAGTGTGCGCCAGTTAAATCTGCGCGCGGTAAAAATCGAATACTAATCTTTCACCATAACCTTAAAACAAACAAAAAAACTCAAACTAGCGCCAAAAATGGCCCAGTCGCGCGCAGAGTTGCCTGGCACGGACTCTAGCTATCACCACCACCAGTCACAACAACACAACAAAACGTTAACACATTTCGAATTTTAATCCATACTTTCAATGTATTCAAATGAACTGTTGACTTCGATTTGAATACCAATGTTTTTAACTGACAACTGCGCGTTACATTTCATTCAAAACAAATGCACAAAGCGGCCAATCAACCTCGCCGGAATCAATTAAACATAACAAATTATTCAAACGATTGCGTTGTTGTGCACAACTCGTATGAGGTACAATCGAGGAATCCAGTTGATTACTATAAGATGATTTTTGCTTGCGTTCTATTCATACCGCGCGTACGCAAAGTACTGTGCGTGTAGGTTATGTGCAAGCAATTATCGACAACAATGGTCGATCAGAAAGTTCCCTGTTGTACGTGCATCGCATGTGATAACCGAGATATTAGGTACTACACCTGTAGAAGTCACGCGACCATTGTTAAGCAGAGTACTCATAGGTGAAGCGTGCAACGTACAAACAGGGACAAATTTAGTGAATAAACTCTTGCTTCCCTTCGAGTGGCTGCTGGCGTCCCACCGTTCACTTTTAGTCCCTATCCGTAATTTGCTTATGTCCTGTACTACTTTAATTAATTACATAACCAAGTAGTAAAAGGGTCTACGTGAGAATGGCGAAGCTCCAGCCACACGAAAATAAGTATGTGGTGGTTCACCGAATTTGTCCCTGACTCTACATATCTGATTCTGTATCGAGTGAGTGGGTGCGCCACAGGCACGATCCTACGTACTGAACAGATGTGTTACGCAACACCTCTAAGGCGTTTATTAGACGATCATGCAATCGACAATCAATTCCATCAGGCATGATAATTTTGAACAATCAATTTAGAGGATCATCGGGCAGCATTATGGATACTGCATTTTGATCCGATAAAATACTCGTGACTCATGACTGATGAGTTGACTGAATGTGAGTACCCTGCTTTAGAGTTTAGTAGTCAATGGATATGTAACGACCTTGTTTTAACAGTTCAGATACAGTTATTAAGTAAATTATGAAACAAAAATGCGGATAAATTTGATACTAATTCGATAAAATTCGAAGTGAATAAAATTACACGAATCTTTTAATAATGTTGTTATTTATTTTTGTTCCAGGTATTACAATGCAACTAACTCTGATGTCTGTCTGATGAAAGTCATTTGTTCGTAAGTAGCAGAAAATCAAACACCTCGTAATAATTTTACTTAATAATGCTTTTCATAAAAAAAGTTCTTTTCGTAAAACTTCATTCTTTATAGGTAGTCTAAGTAGTCAACAACTTCCAAAACGTGTTAAATAAAAATAAAACTCCTAAAAATATGAGCGATAATTCATTGGATTCGAAATGATGTCTAGAAAAATGTAGTATTCGAAGGATTTTTAGCAAAAATCGACAAATTAAGTTGAAAAAAATTGCATTTTGTTTTCTGCTAATAACTCCGAAGCTATTATTAATTAAGAAATTTGCAAAAAAGTTCCTTTAAGAGGAAAAAAATTCCAATCAAAAAGTCCTACCTTCCGGAGTTCTGTCTCCATTATTTATAATTTTAATATGACACTGAAAATATGGATCAGTGCAGCCATTACGGCATACGCGCGCCACCCCAAAAGTGTTAAAGTATTAAATATTAACGAACATTTTTGAAAAATTGAGGTGTATTCTGTACACTTGCATGAATAAATTCCAGTTGGAAAGAAGTTTTAAAGTTCAATTTTCAACAAGTAGGGCTATTGTTTATTAACATAAAATTTCCACACCTCCGTTTTAATATAATATATAACATATAACAATAGCCCTACTTGTTGAAAAATGAACGTTGAAACTTCCTTCTAACTGGAATTTATTCATTCAAGTGTATATAATACACCATATTTTTTTTCAATTTTTTTAAATAATATTAAATACTAAAAAAGTAATATTCTGTTGCGTAGGTAGGTGCTTACTTTTGTGGTGGCGCCCGTAACGGCCGAGCGGAGCCTTATTTTCAGTGCTAAGTTAAAATTATAAATAATGGAGATAGAACTCCGGGAGAACTTTGATATTGGAAATTTCTTCTTCTTTATGGACCTTTTTGCAAATTCCTTAATTATTAATAGTTTCCGAGTTATTAACAAAAAAAGAAAATAATAACTTTTCCAATTTTTTGCATATATTTTTATATGCAAAATATACATTTTTATAGAAATCATTTCGAATCCAATGAGCAACCGCTCATATTTTCAGGAGCTTTATCTCTAACTAACACGTTTTTGAACTTGTTGACTAGACTATTATGTGAAAATAAGAACTTGTATTTTATATAAACTTGATTAAGAAATATGAATGTGTCAAGTTAATTAATTGGGACTTAAATGGCACTTGTGAATATCCCTTATTTCAGAAAAAAGTACTTAATTTTGATTTTAAGGCCTTCATAATTATTTGATTGACTGAGAAAACTCGAACATTAAACAAAAGCTCGTTTATTAAATCTGTTCCCATAGAAATTATGAAAAAGATATCGATTCTTTCAAGGTTCTTACTGGGGACCTACCATCAGCTGTTATCGCAATATTGACGTAAGTAACGTTTATAGTTCAAAAGACGTTTTGTGACTGTTCAGTGTCATCTCGCTTCTAATAATATTTAACAGTTTAACAGCTCGTGATAAAAAAAAATTCTTCTTACCCAACAATAATGTTACCTATACATAAAATAATACTGACAAAAAATAATCTTATTCATAATTATTATAATGGTTGGTACAACGGCCCTCATTAGAAGTAATCAAGGAACCTTGCCCTGTATCGATATATTGCAGAACCGTGATTCTAATACCAATCGCCGTGATTATAATACCGATCGCGTCTCCGTCAAATAAGGAAGCAAAGGACACTGAGATTGAACAATATCGCATTATAGGTGAAGGTCGGTAGACCAAGTTGGATCTGTAATTTGTTTATCATTCAAAGGAACCAACGGAATTGTCTATTGTTATACTGGCCTTAGATTGAACTATTTTGGAGAGTAATAAAAAAAGATGTCTGTTTAACGAATTTTGAACTTATCGGCTGTCATCATGAATTTAAACGTGAATTTAACGATAAAAGTGTTTTGTGCCCTAAAGTATTAAAATAATCATTTCTTTAAAATCAAACAGCTGCAAGCGCAGGCTTGCAGGAGCACTATTTAGTATTCTTTGGCAGGAGTTACTCAGGACAGGAGTAAAAGTATAATACTAAAACATATCATCAGACTTTAGTGCTAAAACATTGAAATAATTGTTCTTATTAGTATTCCCATTATCTTATCTGTGTGTTGTCGGTTGTCGAGTCGTCTAATCAACAGGCAATGCAATATTTACAACACATTATGATGAAGTCTGCTAAACGCATTATAGGTACTATAGAGATAACAAGAAATGCTAATATCTTTACAATACTTTCATTTAGTTGTTCGTTTTAATTTTAGCAGAAATTGACTCTTTGAGTCACACCAACACATCAAAATATGACTATAAAAATTACTGCATTTAATGCGCGTACTTGTGCAAGTAATAACAGTTTTTGTTTCATCGATATCTGTCCAGGATTTCCAAAGTTACAGCGTTGTAAAGTTTCACCAGCTTTTGTAAATTTGCTTTCCTTGCGCGTTATTGCGATGACGTCATGTCGCAATGACATCTCCGATTGCGGCTGCTGCGGGTGATTTCCGTCCAACTGTACCTACAAAGAGTCCATCCGTGCGCAATCTTCGCGCAACCTGGTGCGTCTTTGGCGCTAGTTACAGTACATTTTCTTCGTTCTAAGGTTATGGTAAATGATTAGTATTCGATTTCGACCGCGCGCAGCCGCACTCTAAAACTGTCACCAACTGTCCATTTGACGGCTTCGTGTTATTGTTGATCGAAGTTTGACGGTTGCTATTTATATTGACAGAATACCGCCCGCCATTACGAAAGTGGATTTAATTTATTAATCACGAAAATACAACTTATGTATTTAAAGGTGTTTTTTCACATGGGCTCAATACAAAATTGATCATTGATCGACTATAAGAAAAATAAATAAATTTATTGCGAAACCGTGAGAGCGCAACTCTATAGCCAAAGGAGAAATACGGAAGCGCCAACTCTCAATCGCGACGTGACGTCACACGTTAATTCCATTGGCTTACCCGAATTTTTCACGGAGGCCGTACTTTAACGTTCAATATCTCAGTCATTTTTGAAGATAGGAAAAAAATAAAAACATATTCTTTTTTCTTGAGTAACATATTTTTTAGATATGCTGATAACAAAAATCATTGGTGTGACTCATATTATGGCTATCACGCCTTGCCCACCAATCAGAGCGTAGGCAGAAAAAACTTTTTCATGTCTCATATTCTGAAAGTAACTCCTAACTTGCCTAAAATGGGGGTTGAAAGTGGTATGTGGCGGCCCTAGGGCCGTTATGAAATTTAAAAAAGGAATAGGAGGGGTCATGTCAAAATCTGTAATAGTATCTACACACGTTCCGATCCGACAGCCGATTTGGTCTGCTCCCAGACCAAATCTACGCTACACACGTTCCGATTTGGTCTGGGAGCAGACCGAATCGGATCGGAGGTCGGATAGGAACGTGTGTAGAGTCTTATCTCTTTGGACATTTATTTAGCAAAAGTACACAGGCAAAGGTACAGAAGCCTATACAGCCATGTTTTGCTATTATATAAAATAATTAATATCGTAGAGTTATTATTAATATCTAAAACATTGTTTTTTTTAAAGAATGCGTTTTTAGAAACAGATTAAACCAAATAAGTTATTTGTAACATAAAAAATCAGGCTATTAATTTTATGGAATTGCATAGAGTTCGGGTCAAACACCAAACAAGACTGTATGGACTTAGTTTCCCTTGCCTTCCATAAAACAGAGAAAATGAACAAAAAAGTTATAGTCTTTCGAAAATTCCGCGGCCATAGGAAAAATATTTTTTAGATTATTTCTGATTATTTTTACTTTCCTCATATTCAAAATGAAAAGTAGAGTGTTTACTTCGGGCGTATGGACCCATAACAGTCTAGAAGTATCGGCGCCCTCACTTCGTTCGTGCGCCTAAACAATCTACTATTGTATACTGTGACCTATTCATATTAGTTTTGCATCATCTGATCTTATGAAAAAAAAAAATATATCTCAAGTCCCTCCGTGAATCGGTAAGCATTTTAAGCTGTTGATCCTGGCTGCCTTTGCAGTGGTTAATACTTACCCACTAATCCGAATTGGGCCCGCGTGGTGAGTCATGTGCCAGTCTCCACTGTCTCTTCTGTGCCTCAGCAGTGGGTCAATGAATGGCTGATGATGAAAATGAACCTCACCACAGCCTACATACGACTACTTAAACGTCGACAATAAAAGAATTATACCTACTTTATACGTGTATTTTGTGTAGTTACACCGACGGTTTAAGCACAGGTTTAAGCCATTGGGAACTTTTGCTCAAAGTAATCTGTACCCCTAAAGGGATGCTAAAAGGTTTTTCTAATCAAATTTTTCGGACCACTTAAACAAGGTTGTACTCGTTCCAGTTTTTACCGACTTCCAAAAAAAGGAGGGAGGTACTCAATTCAACCCGTATTTTTTTTTTTTTTTGTTTGATGTATGTATACCGATTACTCTGGCGTTAGTGATCCGATTTTAATAGTTGTTTTTTTGTTCGATTGGGTATACTTTCGATTTGGTCCCATATAAGTTTCATTGAGATCCGATAACAATCTTCGGAGATATGGGGCCTGATGTCATGGGAGTCATGAATTATTAGCAGAAAGTATAATGTCATCCATGTAAGTAAACGTTAGGTTTTTGTTCGGGCTGAATAGTTTGTTATTCAAAATAGCGTCAATAAAGTGACACGCGGAAACTAATTATATACTAATTATGTCATAGTATAATGGGTATATGGGTTTCACTTCCAGGACCTCGATTGGTGATGTGGGTTATCACCGCGTTTTGCGATCGTTGCGGTTAAGCAACGTTTGCAAGGGCTGGTCGTAGGATTAAATGAAAAATTACTATCTATACTATTTACCAATTTCAATATTTCTTTTTATTTAAAAGAGTATACTCCTGTTTTGGTCTCATTATAACCAAGTCAGGATCTGATGGTAGAATCCAGGGGAACGAGGTAAACCCGAAGATAGATTAGGTGTTTTATGTATTTTCTAAAAATTTTCAAGCACTTGCATATGATAGCCATCAGCTCATCATCATGAGCTGGTGATGGAAGATACAACTCCTCAATGGTTAGGAGTTGGAGGATAATTCTTGAATTATTGTTGATACGTAAAAAAATATAGTTGTAATCTTTCAGGTTATTTAGGTGAGCTGATGATGGAAGGTAAAACTCCTTAGGAGTTAAAGCATGTTTGGTTACGTACCACCGAGACCTTAAGTTGTATTCTTTCAAGTTTTTTAGGTTAGCAGATGGTGGATGGTGCATAACAAACAACAGAACATTAAAAGAAAAAATAATTTTGTGTTCTGTGTGCATAACAGTTATAACAGAGTAAGAGATGGTGATTCTCACAGAACATAGTAGAGAAAATGTGTCCGTCCGTGTTCTGTGGTGATTCTTGTCCGAGATATGGGTTTTAGTAGCTGCTCATTGCGCTACGCTTGCTCACTTTGCGGTTTCTTTTGGTAGCGTTCTTATACTAAAAATGGAAAAATAAAAATTTTTATAAAAAAAATAAACCGCCTTCAAAAAAACTGCAAACAAATTTCGCTTCCCAAAAACACGTAAAAATGAAAAATAAATTAAATCATTCAATTCAACGGACGAAAGTCCGGGAATTTTTCTAATTAATCTTGGAACTTACTGATCTGATTGAAGTCGGTGACAAGCCCAAAGTAACAAGAATAAATACTTAGTGAAAGAATAACACACAAAACCTACTCATGCACGGAGTGGTGTGAATTGTATAGCCTATCAAATACATAATATTACATGGCTTGGCACCGACTTCAATCAGATCAGTAAGTTCCAAGATTAATTAGAAAAATTCCCGGACTTTCGTCCGTTGAATTGAATGATTTAATTTATTTTTCATTTTTACGTGTTTTTGGGAAGCGAAATTTGTTTGCAGTTTTTTTGAAGGCGGTTTATTTTTTTTATAAAAAATTTTTTTACATTCGTTTACTCAACAAAATGTTCATTTGACGTTACAAAATTTCATTATTTTGGAAAAAGTGATGATTCTATAAATTCATTAAAATAGGTAATGTGAGTCTATTGAAGTACTAGGTATATCTCTTGAAGCAATTTTTATGGCATAGCGATTTCTATACTAACTAATATTTATATTAGTTACTGTATTACGTACAAAGAGTTCGATTTTTGTTTGTATGTTTTTATGGATGAACTCAAAAACTAATAAATCAATTTTAAAAATTCTTTCACCATTTGGGCTTTATGTTATCCCGATATTCCTACGGGAATGGGAACAACGCCGGTAAAACCGCGGGGAGCCACTAGTAAGTAGTATTATGAATTATAGCAAAAATCATGAGATCAAAATTTCTTTATTTTACAGTCAGATGTCAATACTTTCTGCTACATAAATCTGAATGCGAATAGAATAGAACACAGCGACAACGTTAATTTTAAACGAACTTTAAAACGTTCCTTACTGTCCTCATTAATTCACCATACTAAATGCATTTAGCCGCCTCTAAAAGCGAAATACGGCGCTATTACTCGACTAATCAAGTAATCAGCGAGCTGACGTAGACCAAATGTGTGGTTTGGCGCCGAATCTAAACTGGTATTACATCGACCCTCTTTATTTTATAATAATAATAATAATAAACACTTTATTGCACACAAACAAATGAATACAGAAAGAAAACAATCACAAAAAGAGAAGTATACAAAAGGCGGCCTTATTGCTAAGCAGCAATCTCTTCCAGGCAACCTTGAGTGAAAGAATAAATTAAGATCTAAGGACAAAAGGGGAGTCGGTGCGTTTTTAAAAGACAAGTGTAATACTATAAATACTTAAAAAAATAAAATAAATATATGTATACAAAGTATATGAAAGATAAGGTAAGATAGAATTAGGAAATAAAAAGGATAAAAAATAAATAAATAGCTATAAATCAGTCGAAAGGAAATGATTTCGAGCTCTATCGCTAAAGGACCTTAAGGATTGGGCCTTCCTGATATCCTCGGGTAGAGTAGAGAGTTCCACAAACGGACAGCGTGTACATAAAAGGAATAAGAGATAAAGTCGGTCGAATGTCGTGGAACTTCAAGAGAGAGGTTAGTTGCAGAGCGTAAAGTGCACTGCGAAGAAGAGGAATGAAAGGAGAAACAGGTTTTGAGGTATTGTGGAGAGGTTGGTAAAAAAAGGATGGAGTAGAGGAGCGTAAGAGTGTGTAAGTCTCTGCGCCGGCGAATGGGGAGCCATTTGAGTTTAGAACGGAAATTTAATTTATCTGATATATCATTACTAAAAAATTGTTAGCAAATTAATCGATACGTTGATGTCTATTGATTTCATACCTCTTGTAAATGCCATCACTTCTGCTAAAACTTTGCTCTTCTTGTCATATAAAAGATGTGCTTAACCTCAAACAAATGAAGATTGAAAATAAAACACTACTTTCATTAGTAAGTTTTCACAGTAGGAGCTGAGCTGTGAAAATGCACCCTTCAAAACAGAACGATCAATATACCTACTATGCACTACATAAATACATGTATCCGGCCAATTACATAAACAGTTCATGCGATTCCAAAATCTCCAGCACCCCGCTTGCTGGTACATGTTGGCTCTATGGCATGCTTTGCAGAAATCTTCCGCATCCCGCATACTGGCCATATCGACCAATGAAAATGAGCCTTTATGATTCTGACTACTTATGCAAAAAATTAAGCTGCACATCAAATCCTGAAAAGGTACTATAATTCAAAACGTGTGCAAAATGTAATAACAAAAATCGCGTCTACTTCTAGCATTTAGGTACTACTAGCTGACCCGGCAAACGTTGTTTTGCCATATTAATTATAGTGGACCCGGTAAACTTCGTATCACCAACATCTATTATAGATAGATGAAAATAAATGATCGCGAAGAAGTTTTATACACTGCCTGCAACAAATGTCACTTATTAAAAAGCAGGTAATCCAAAGCGGCTAAAACGTCAGTGATTACAATACTCTTTAACATACCTCTTTGGAAGCGGCTATGGAAGAAATGACAGTTTTGTATAGTACGACAGTTTATTGATTTTCTATACAAAATAATCATTTTTATTTTATAATTTTCCGGAATAAAAAGTAGCCTATATTACGCTCCAGCTCCCAAACTATCCCCATACCAAAAATCGAGTCGATCCGTTGCTCCGTTTTGACGTGAAAGACGGACAAACAAACAAACAAACAAACACACTTTCACATTTATAATATTATAAGTAAGTATGGAAGTATGGATAGTATGGATAGTATGGATATTCAAACGCAGAGTCCGTTGTCAAATAAAATTCGGGAAAATAGCGTTGACTACAGCTTAAAATGTTTGAAAAGTCACGTTCGTATAAGCAACTAATAGACAAATAGAATGCATAATCGCTTGCAGAAATTTCTTTCCTGAAATATTTCTTCTACGTTTATCGTATCTACTATTAGTATTTACTATAACCGTATGGAATTTATAGATTGAACGTTAGAAGTTTGGTGAAATATTATAACTGCATTGTCGGCATATCTGTGGAGCTCATGCGTTTGTTGCACAAGACAAGCGGAACAAATTCTAATGAATGTAATGCGGACGTACATAATTTCCTGGATGTTAAAGATGATTCGTATTTATCTGATTTACTTGCGAGCAGTTAGAAAGGGTTCTTTGCGATATAATGCTTATGATGTGAATGTTAAAGTCCCTTTTTCGATGCTTATTTAGAAAAATTATTTAAAAAAGTATGATTTCCTTTGTGAACCTTTGTCCTTTAGGGCTGATTTTTCATTGCGTAGATATAAGGTATTCCTTTGATGCCGTAGGTACCTAATTATACTAACGAATCGATAATATATATAATGAGGTCGTTATATTTTTCTACTTTGTCTTGAGTTGAGTTGGTGATGTGATTTAGTGTATCATACCATAACGACGATTTGGGGCCTTACTATGAGCTAGTGTTGGAGCAATTGTGAAGTAAGATTCTCAAAACCGTCTTTTAAACAACCTAACTTTAATATTGCTATAACGGGCAGTGGTATAGGGACTGAATTGTTGTACTAAGAATATTTAAATACTGCATTAGCCATATTATTACCTAGCAAACTAATTGTAACATATCGCAGCTAAACACTTATATAACTTATTCTCATTGATCCTGATCAAAATAAAATCGAACCATCATTATTTTGAAAGTCTAGTTAAGACAGAATTGATAGAGTTCTAAAAGCGATCTGTAATCCTTAGGATTACAAATGTACAACATTAAATGAACAAAACACTACACAAAAGTTAAGACTGCAACCCTTAGCTATAATTGCATATGAACAAACTAAGTTTGATACTAGAGCCTAGGTTTGTATCAGTGTGGCAAGCGGTGCTCTGGTCACGATCATGGCGCAACCGAGCATAGAGTAACGCAATCGAGTAAAGCCTCGAACCTCTTTGTTATACACTGTGTTGTACACTTACGTGTTAGTACTGACTCTGATCTGTGGTAGCGCAAGTTAAAAATAAAAGAAATGCGAACTAAGAACATCAGAAAACGATGTTCTTATGTTTTTATAAATGTCTAAAATAAACTAAGAAAATTATGGCAGTGCTTTTGCTTTGTGTCACGATCGTGTGGAAATCAAGCGTTGAGTAAATCCTCTTTGTTGCATATTGTGTACTTATGTCTTTAAGTTTTCATTAAGTAAGTTGCTGGCCAGGTACTGCTGATCAATTTTGTTTTATTGCTGGCCAAAACATTTGCTGATTAAAAGTACTGACGGCTGTATGATAAGATTTTTACAAATCACTTGTCTTATTATTATAAAAAGTTATGGACCAATCTGCTATGTAAAAATATAGAATGCCTACTAATTGTTCAATTAGCGTGACTGACACACTTGGCAACAAAAAAACACCCGTTGATTTGCTGAAAGAACTTTGCTAACCTTCAAGGTCTTGCAAAGTACAATAATAATTGTCTTTAAAGCAAACTATGTATGATGTTAAATATATATTGCATTCATTCTTTTCGTTCCAATTTACATGACGTTTGAGTGACATGAAGGCAACAATATTATTCATATCCGTGGTTGTCATTATCAAGAAAGCAAATCGTTACCAAAAGATCCGATAAATGAGTGCTTCCGCGTGCTCCTACTAATTACTCCTACTGATAGGAGCACCAGGACACACATGTCCTTATGCTCCTACTGCTAAAGGAAATTGTCAAATGTCAAGTAGGAGCATTAAGACATTACAAAAATAGCTTCCGGCTGCTCCTACTAATTCTACAACGGGGTAGCACTTAGCCTTCATCACACCTGATGTTAAGTAGTGATAAGGCTGAAGGTGGAAGGGCACGACTTCATAAAGTTTTAGATATAAAAAAAAAAACAATTTTCTTTGATTGAATTTGATTTAATATTTGCTTGAAAAATATTTATTTTCCTTTTTGTTTAAAAAGGATTTTTTGTTTGAACAATATGTTAATTTGTTAAATATACCTACTTATGCTTGAATTATTTTTTTTTTGCTTAAAAAGGATTTTTTGTTTGACTGTACAAAATGTTAATTTGTTAAATATATGCATAAAAATTATTTTTTAATACAATTGCTCAAAAAGTGGCGTATTGCAGGGACATATAGCGTTCGGGATGTGGGCTATTACACACTCGAACTTTTTCTTTACCTTTCCCGAACTCGTGCGTTTTCTTTCCCAACTGTCAAAATATTGTCTATTAAAAAGAAAAAACCAACCACGAAGTTTTTACTAAAAAAAATCATAGAAGTTTTTATGATTCATGCAAATATTTCTAAAAAGAAGCTACTAATTTGTTTCAATATCAGATTTAAAAGTAATTTTAATTATACATTAAATTAATATTAGTATCGGCCAAATTAAATTTATGAATATAAAAAATACATAAAATTGGCTGTATGACCACAGATTACTAAATATGGTATGACGTGCACTATTTACCATAGTATCTGCTTAATAGGAGTTTGCGCAAGTAAGTGAAAAGAAAATGAGGGACCTTATTTCTTAATTTTCTAAATTAGTTTTTTCTGGTTTTTATTGTGGTAGGTACTTAGTATGGTGGAATTAGTGCAATAATGTGGCTTTAATGGAAAACGATGTGGTAAAAGAGAGAAATAAGGAAAGGCGCTCCTGTAGGATTCGGATTGCTTTTGTTAGGTTTCATTTCATTTCATCTCATTTAATTTAATTTTCATTTCATATCAATAAAAAAATTCTACTGAAGCCTTGGCTGTATGATCATAGTTTCCTTTGTCAACCCAGAATGGGTGAAGAAAACAAAAAAAAAGTCTCTCTTATATTCTTTTACGATTAGTTAGTTGAGTTTATTGTGTTTTATTATTTTATTAAATTGCTACATTTTTTCGCAACTGTATTAAAAATAGTTGTTCAGTACACGTGCGGAACCGTCATTGCAACTTATTCCGACTGTCAACCCTCACCTTCGGCTGCGCCTCGGCTCGGGTAGACATTTGTCGGAACTCTTTGCAATGACAGGCTTTCCGCACTTGTAATGAAATCTACTATATTTTTCTTTTTGCTTAAAAAGGGATTTTTTGTTTGACTATACAATATGTTATGTGATAGGACCAGGAGGAATTAAATTTAGAATATTACATTATTCCCCGTTGTTTTTATGTTCAGTAGGAGCATCAGGACATGGATGTCCTGGTGCTCCTATCAGTAGGAGTAATTAGTAGGAGCACGCGGAAGCACTGGATAAATTGTGATGTACAGTCGGCCAAATATGTGGTCTACCACCGTAAGGGTGAAGTTCGTTTGTTCGTCAACTAACAACAAGGTTGATTTTCCTTTGCTTGAATTTTATGACACTTCGCGAATTCGTTTTTCGAATTTCGAATCGTCGAATATTGATTCTTATCAACAACTAGGTATTACTTCCATGTCAACAACATACAAATTTCTTTATTCTAATCTTCGAGCAACGCGGGCCTTCCGTTCCGGAACGGAAGACCCGCGTTGCTCGAAGATTTTAATATTGCGGTATAAGGGCGGTTAAAAACTGGCGTTTTTTTCTGCGCTTATACGGTCGTTCCGGCATACGCGCTTTCACGCGAGCCACAATACGGACTTCAAAAAACTGAACGCGCGTAAACGGGCATATTTCGGCGTGTTCGCTCGAACCTTGCGCTTGATTAGCGTATGGCTCGCGCTTATACGAGCATACGAGCACGTCAACGCTCGTACGAGTCGCGCGTGTGGCAAAAGGCGCGCCTATACTATGCACCTACATTGCGCTTCCGAAAACGAGCTTATACGCGCGTATAAAACGCTAATTTGAAATCGCCCTAATGTTCCTTGGGAAAGTTGTTCAGTTATCGATAATGAATTACCAATTTCAGTATTTAGGGGTATTTTTGTAAGGATAGTAATTAACCGATCGACTAAAAACATTTTAGGGTACCAAAATTACTAGGTGAGCGATTTATTAGTCGCCAATCTAACCCAACCTAAACCTATTTATCCGCTGCTCACTTAGTATTTTTAGTCGCTCAACCTAGTAATTTTTAGTCGCCTGGTTTAACACCTTGCATAAATGGATGTCCACTGCTAAACGTAGGCCTCACCCAATGATATCCACTTTGCTCGATTAGAAAAGGACGGGACAAGGGTTGTAACAAGAAGCGGTAGTGAAAATGCTAATTATTTGGTCGTTAAAAATATTATTTTTCACATGTAATAAGTCACTTAAAAAAATTAAATGTTTAAATCTTGTGTAGCCGCCATCTGCCTCTATGACTTCTCGGAGTCGGTCCCTCATTGAGCCCACCAGCCTCGAGCAGATGTCAGACTCTCGGGTTTCCTCCCATACCTCATTGCAGTTCCCTTGCAGTGCTTCTGCTGTTCTTTAGTTGCGGTTCTATCATCTCTGAACCATAAGACACATTTAATCCATCTCACTAATATTGAATCCATCATTGTGAAGTGCGATTATTTGAGCTCTCTCGGCTATGGATAAATTTCGAGGAATTTTGCAGTAAAATAATGAATAAATTTTACTTTAGTTTAGGGAGTTTAGGAAAATACCTGTGACATTAATTTGTCAGTGATATATGTTCTTTTCCAGTGAAAGAGTTTTCTACTTTAAAAAACCTCCTTAGTTCTGAAGTTTATGAAAAACTGTGAGGGTTGTTTGTTGTTGCAAATTATGATCTAATGCATAGGCCGCAAAGGCGAAAATAACATTGTGTGTTTGCTCTATGATTTCATGGCAGTTTTCTCAGATAACAAACAATTTTAAAGATTCGCCTTTAGCGATATTTTGTTGACACGGGAACTATTGTCAAAACTGGTAGACCACTTTCTTGGCCGGCTGTACATCACAATTTACTTATAAAATAAGTAAATTTTTGAAAGGACAAACTAACCCACATAGAGCAGCCTTTTTACAATTATTTTGGTTAATTTGCGATTACCGTAGCGGAAATAATTTCAATAGTAGGCAGGTATATAGGTGTCTCCATGTTTGTTAATGGGACACAATGATAATAATATGTACCTACAGTCAGGGAAATATTTGGTGAACCACTTCTTACTTCTTTTCGTGTGGCTGGTGCCTCGCCATTCACGCCCAGATCTTTTTACTACTTATTTGGTTATCTATTTAAACTAGGGTAGTACAATGCATAAACAATTATTAGGGATAGGGACTGCAAGTGATCGGTTAGACTTAGACGCCAGCCACACAGAAAAATAGTAAGAAGTGGTTAAGGCGCCGATTCCCCAAAATAGGGTATTTTAAATTATGGATTACTCGCAAATCACAAGTACTTAAAATTTGGAAAAAATATATGTTATTTTACAGTTATTTATCTAGTGCTTTCGGCCGTAAAAAAAAAAAAAAATACTTGGTTTTAGTTAATGAAAAACATATGAAAATAATTGTCTTTGAATATCCGGCCGTCATAAATTTAATTTTTTTATTATTAAATTTATTATTATCGAGCGCCCCCGAATCGAAAATCACTTAAAATTCAATTAAAAATTAAATAACAATAAATTTAAACTTTTGACGGCCGGAATCCCTCGGCTATTCAAAGACAATTATTTTCGTATATTTTTCATTAACTAAAACAAAGTATACTGCAAGTAATAGGATATTTGGATTACGATTAGACAGATGTTTGGGATTTTATTTGACACAGTTAAACATCACCAATCGAAAAAAAAACGGCCGGAAGCACTAGATAAATAACTGTAAAATAACATATTATTTTTCCAAATTTTGAGTAGGTACTTGTGGTTTGCCAGTAACCCATAATTTAAAATACCCTATTTTCGGAAATCGGCGCTTTAACCGAATTTGTCCATGGCTCTACGTGATTGAATTTTTCTTCTTGTTGAATTAATTATTTTTGTTTATATAAGAAGTACGGCCACCGTTTCTAACGATAAAAGTATTGAACAAATAAGCACTTTATAAATCAATAAAGTTAAGCTTCTAACAAAGAACGTTACAGCGATGTGTAAAAGAAATTTCCTTTCAACCCAATTTTATGGAGTCAGTTTATTCCCAACATGCGGGGTGCATTTACAGCTTTACGTTCGAGCATAAAGTTTTATGACGTGCTACAGTGACCTTTGATGGATTCGAAAACTGGGATTCGGTGTTTTTTCAACTACTTCGACAGCTGTTGGTCATAAATTAGTATTCATAGCTCTACTATCTGTACAAATTAAATGCGATCACAAAAGCTCTCTTATATTGTGATATTCGGAACATGCTGTTTTAGGTCATTATATGTAAATTTTCGTATTGTTTTCTGAAGTAAAAAAATGTCTTATTGGTGTATTTTTTGTAAAAAAATAATACACTTGTTTAAAAGTAAGTACTTTAACCCTTTTTAATAAAAAGTATTAAGAAAGGTAGTGAAGTAGTGTACAGTATTCTTTTACGAAAAAGTAAGAATTGAGTAAAAACAAAGTACACTTACTTTCTTGGAGGTATTTTTTTAATGCTTTTCGTCTTAAAGCCTCATAAAGACTACTGTGCTAACACAACGAGCTAAACCCAACAAACTTATTTCCAAAAAAGGAACTGCACATTCAAATCACAGTCGAGGTCAAATACAAATCAAATGTATTAAGCACATAGCAAATTAGCAGCATTTATTCGCGATGCTAACAACCGACTCAAGGTTTCGTATGCGTGTGAGCAGCCATTCGGCATCGGGTCTGGGTCAAGATTCTATTATGAGTTGCTCTTGTGATTAACAACAATGATTGATGTACGATTTAATGGTTCCTTAAAATTAACAATAAGAAATAAAGTACCGACGAGTTTATACCTATCTGGCATTGAAGCTCGATAACATTGCCCTGCCTACTTGTTTTGGAGCTGTAAAATATGAATCATATTTTAAAAGTAAAAGTAAAGTAAAAAGTAGTTTATTAGATAAGCATTTTACAAAATGTATGTGTTGGCTGCTCCCATAAAAGGTTTCCCTGTGGAATGGGAATCAGGAATATCTAATAGTAACTATGTTGGCTATTATAATTTAAGACACTTTTTGTCATCACAAAACTAATAAGTCGCTAAAAAATTGCCTTGTTTAGCGTAAATAATTTACACGGAACAAAAACAACCTAATTGGCGTATGACTTACATTACATAATAATGTAGGTACTTAACTCTTTGTTCAAGTTGGCCGAAACTAATACTTATCCGCTTATTATCTTTGGATACGCATATTAAATGTCATCGCGTATAATAACATAGCTACAGGGAAAAAAACTTAAGTCGTCCACTCTAATTTAAAAGCAAGGTCGTGTTGTTCTCATGACCCGAGCTTAAAGCGGGTATCAACATTCAGCGGGTGTGCTGCATGGGAAAACTACTCTGTGTGGTGACTCATGCAGTTATGGCACATAGTCTGCTATTAAAACAGATTGGATAGACCTGAAAGCGCGAAATGAATGACTTAATAGCTCCACTCTGAGATGTAATATTAACTCTTTAGCGCTTTGTGCGCTCTTTTTTTGTTTTAAAGAGTGTTCGTTTGTTTTCATTGGTGGCTGGGAAAATAATTTTCGTTATTAGATATGATTCATCAGTAAATCCTGATTTTCTTGACATAACCAAGCCAAACTGTAGAAAATAGGTAAGTACGTAAGTAAGTAAGTAGGTAGGTTTCAATGCAAGTCTGTTTTTTTAATATTACTTTAGAATCATCAACCTGCTAGAGCTGTATGAGCGTGACCATTGGTCAGGAGCTCTGAACTAAAAAAAAATATTCTGACAAAAACAGGTCTTGTGTCGTCAACGTCGTTCGTAACATTTTTTTGCCGGAGGATCATTACTACAGTGCGAGGTGGTATGTCTCTAACAAAGGTTTGACAAAACCGCTCAGCAAAAAGGTTTGGAAAAAAGTATCAAGATCACTGCCATTGAAATAGTAAAAAGATAAGCAGTAGATACATGTTGCAGGTGCGAATTTCGAATGTGCGGATAATAATTTAGATTAGGTAAGATTCAATAAAATATTAAAGATGTTTGAAATTATAATTCTAAGTACATGGTTATTGTAGTTAATATAAAAAAACTGTCCAAGTTAAATGACAGTGTTTTAATCCTATACTGGATTAGATTTCAATCGTATTCAAAAGATCCTAAAGAGCCAACTATTATTTCTTAGAGATAAAACATAGCCTATGTCACAAAAAATTGCGTATCTTTCAATGAACTGGTGAAAGAGTTTTCGAAATCGATTCAGTATACCCCTAGAGAGATATATATATCTCTCTTACATCCGAACTTACATACTTTTACCTCTTTATAATATTACTTTAGATGGTTGAGCAATGACCAGCTATAGTGCGACAATCTTTTCTGTTCCGGTGACAGCGGCGCGGCGCTATGTATTTTCTTCTTTCTTATTTGTAGCAATTTATGTGTCGTGACTTAAAAGGCCTTCAGCCGGCAACAGAACTATGGTTGGATAAAAACATAACAGCAAAATGACGTTAAAAAAACACGTTAGTTTCACTTTTTGCCCACTGAAACAGAAACGATTGTGGCACTGTTAGTTGGAGAAAATCCCAATAATCCAATCGTATATTACTTCACAGAAATACATGATGCATTCTTCAAAGTAAACCAAACATCCTTTCACAGTAGACCAACGCAAGTTGTTACACTGTACCTCTCTGAGGTTTCCGATAGCGTGGACACTGTGGCCACGAAAGGTCGGCAGATAGTGTCCGTGTTACATTTTTTATTGAAACAAAGCCCACTGGTACGTGACAAATAAAACGCGCAAACAATGGGAGATGGATTGTTGTTCAGGGTGCCTACCATCAACTTTATGACAGCGATTCAAAAATAGCGCGATTCAGAATAGGTTCCTAAAATGAATCGCTTTCTTTCGTACTCTGACCTTCTAAAAACTGGATCGCAAATGAATTGCTAAATGTTAATGACCGAACGATTTGTGTCCTTTTTCTTCTACCCGTCTCTTTCACTCGATTCTGTCATGCCCGGAGAGTGAGAGGGACGGGTATAACCTGCAGGTGACATGTTAAATCGACCGGGTTATAAGTCAAATAAGAGTTTCTGACAGCTTAGCGGCTGTGAAATGTCATTGATCGATCACTGAATCGCTGTCATTGATATTAAGCTGTCGTGGTACGAATAAGCGAAGCAGATCAGTTTAGGTTCCTAAACAAAACCGTAATAAGAGTTGATGGTAAGCACCCAGTTCTGCTTCCTTGCATTCGAATTGCATACCTTTTTCTGTTTACCATTTGTTTTTCCTGCCAGTATTCTATCATTGAAATTATATTCACTAAATTAAAAAAAATGCATTCATTTGTTTAGATTCAGTATTTTGTTGTAGCTCTTCATTTGAAAATGGAATGCTTAAACTTATATAGGAATTTGATTGGTGGTTAAACAAATAACTAGTGCCTCTATTAAATGATACCTACAGTATGTAAACAAAGCTGGCATTAGATCCGCTTGCTTTTGTTATCTTTATACGCGCAACAAAAGAAATGCTTCTCCCGTATTACGGGTATGCTGGGAATTTCCCAAAAGTCTCATAAGAAAATGATAGCTCAATTTGTCAGTAACCTGGGATTTGCTTAGAGGTTGAATCTTTTGTAGTATTCTTGCTTTGGCTGAACGTAATTCATAAATTGGTATTGGACAATAGCACCCTATGGACAATGGGGATCGGTGTCAAGATCATTGGCCCCGTCGGACTGCCTTTGTCTATGTGAGGGCCGAATGTGGAACATAGCATAGACGTAAAGACAGGGTCAGTGGATTATTAAAGTGTTCTCTAAAACAACGTTCTTCAAAGAGATTTTTACAGTAGTGAATAACGAAACTCTGAGATAAAATGTGTAGAATATATAGGCGTAAAGGCATAGTCCCTTGTTTACTATAGGTAGTATTCGCATAAATGACTCTTTTTAAAAAGAATCACCGAAGGCAATAAAAACCTTTTTTATTTATTTCCGATATTATGTTGTATGTATGAATATCGCATAAACCTAAAAACATGGTTCATGGGTTACTAAAGGATTCTTTAACTTGGCGTCATGGGGGCTGGGTCAAAATAACCCGGGCGTTTTAGTTATTGCTTATAAATTTAAAACTATTAATATGACGTTGCTGTTATTCTCTAGTAGCTGGAGTTATTGCAACAAATTTGTGTCTTGAAATCCTTCGGGGATTAGCTGCATTGGGAGTGCTACAAGTCCCGTAATTTGTAAAAGGTAATTATGACCCACCTATAGTCCCACGTCCATGTACTTAACCATTTTACAAGTTTTTTATTTGCCATAACTTGCCATGTTAGTTAGTATGTTAGTTAGTGGGGGACAATCTTGCAAGCTTAATTTGATCCACTTCCCAATGTCCGATGGAGCTGAAATTTTGTATACAGGTTTGGTTTAGATGACAATACAATATTTAAGTACAGTCAGCGAAAAAGCTTGTCATGAATTTTTTTTTTCTAAAAACTTATTCCACTCCCATGACATCGGGTTAACCCGGCGGTGTTCAAAGATATAGCTTCGATAATAAATGACAAAACTTTCTTATTTTGGACAGAAATCTTTTACCGTATACTTACTACCTAAATAAAAACACTCTGACGATAAATAATTTGTTAATAGTTAGAATTCGAATTCACTAGTCAGTCAGCAACTATAGGTTCCGCCTAGGCGGAAGTCTGCAAGCCCAACAATATAAACCAACAAAATAACTTTTAACCTGCAGTTTCACGTAGCATATGTTAACACAGGGTGAAAAACGTCCATTTACAGTGCATTTTAACACTCCCCGCACTCATAAAATATGTATTAAGTTCAGTGAATCGATATTCTGTATAAACGCGTACATTTTATTTTCATAAAAAAGCACAGAACTTTTCGCTCGTTTAATTGGGAACTGATGCTTGAGGCTATTCGAGCTTAACGAAAACCATTTCAGTTGTTAGTGACCTACTCGCTTGTTCTGAAATGGCCGTTTCTAAATTTGAATTTATGCCAGGATGTGGAGGTAATTCTTCACAAAAAGTTTTCATAATTTTTATGAATAAGAAAGATAAATAACTCTCCTTCTGTCACAGTCGGGTAAAAAGCTAATAATAAATAGGTCCTAGTATTTCACTAAATGTAAAATAATGCTTTCGTTTGATGGTTAAAGAGGCTAGCAAATTCATACTAATATTATAAATGTGAAAGTGTGTTTGTTTGTTTGTCTGTCTTTCACGTCAAAACGGAACAACGGAGCAACGTGATTTTTTATATGGGGAAAGATTGTGAGCTGGAGAGTGACATAATATGCTACTTTTTATACCGGAAAAACATCACATTCCCGCGGTATAACGACGTTTAGTCCACGCGGGCGAAGAAGGCTAGTAACACGTAATTTGCCGAACAATTTAGTTGTTTGGCGTTAAACCCAGCTTTTAAATGTTTAGTTTAAATGATAGCGATAATATTACGTGTAGTGGTATGGGTGGATATATGCGTTAATATAAGTATGAATATTACCTATGCAATACAGTATTAGCACAGTCTAACGACACTGTTATATTAAAGTCTGTAAATAAAGCTTGATTAAAATGACAGCTCATTTGTGCAAAGCAAAAAGATCTTTATGCTATTGGAATAAGGCTCAAGAAAAACAGAATCAGACATTTTAAATGTAGCTTATGCTGGAAAATTAGACCCTATTCCGTGTGCAGAAGCAACATTTTGCTTTGTACGAATGAGCTGTAATTTTAATCAAGCTATATTTTACAGACTATAGTATGGATATTACCTATGCACAAAATTAGCGTCACTGTGAAGGTGAGTGGTTGTCCGTGGTCGCGGGAAGCAGCGCCCTCGATTGCCGTAGGATGTCCGACCCAGACCTGGTCATTTGGAGAGTAACGTATGGTCGGTGGAAGCCATCTTTGCAATGACAAATTACTGAGTTCCCGACGCACGGTGGGATGCAGATGGCCACACGTTTATAATATGTTTAAGAGATACAAATACCAAATACAAAAGGCTTTATTTCGATATCAAACCAGCCCCCCTAGACAAGTGGCATTCTATTATTGATTTGCCAGTTGAATAGAAAGAAAATGTATGGGATTGACATTAGCGGTCACGTGACATTTCGATCGCTAATGTCTATCCCATACATTTTCTTTCTATTTGACTGGTGAATTCGATAATAGAATGCCACTTGTTTAGGAGGGCAGGTGATTACAGAGTTGAGATGACATTCCTGGTAAGCAAAAAATTATGCCTATATCAGGCAGGAGGTCATCACCCTTCCATTAGAATTAACAAACATTAAATAAGACTTAAAACAAAGCGAAACAAAGCAATGGACAAAAGTGTCCAAAAACATTTAAACATAGTTAATAACTTCAGAATTTGAATGTTAAAGAGTTTTCTTATTTTAATTAATATATTTTCATGCGCGAGTGTGTAGGTATGGACTGTGATAAGAGATGTATAGGTTTTCTGTCTAAAAACGAACGAACGAAATGATGAGGATTTTCCAGATACCTATATAAATATTTGTAATTAGTTATTTGCTAACAGATGATGTTTTCATTTTGCTTCTTTATTATTAGTTCCATTATCGTTTTATTAGCTTTGTTGCAATAGTCTGCTCTACACGCCTTTGTGCGCTTTTTTAGAAACTTAACTTAACTCTGCATAATGAAATTCTATGATAGAATGACTGTTTGTGTCTATGATAAAGTAGATGAAAAGAAACAAAGACGCAACTTTCATCTTACATACGTACATATTTAAGTGTATTTTATTTTACTTGTGTATTAATATGTGTATTAATAAAAAAATAATATTATCTAAGTATTTATCTCCTTTAGTAATTAATATTTTAAGTATATACTTTTACTCCATCATTTTATATTCTTTTACAGCACCCATTCCCCTATTATTATTTTTATTTATTTCTTTCACCCAAGGTTGCCTGGAAGAAATTGCTATGTAGCAATAAGGCCGCCTATTGTGTATTTTTCTTGTATCTTTTTGTACTTGTCCGTGTATTTATTGGTGCAATAAAGTTTATTTGATTTGATTGAAAAAAAACTGTGTAGAGCCTAACGTTGTTAAGTAAATTCATATTTTCTACCTTTGACGACACAGCTGTTACTTTGCTACTAAGAAAAAATGTGTTCCAAATAATATTGAAAGCACCTAAGTAAGTGATTTCGTTTGTAACAAGCTACAAATTTGTAAACTGTAATCTATTATTATTTAATCTCTTTCAAAGGAAGGAAGCCGTTGTGAAACTTACAGAGCCTTGTGCCTTTTCGATAAGATTGTATTTCAAGTTTGTTTTCATTGTATTTGTTTAACTGTCATTCTGGTCTTTAACTTTCCAGTGCTGTATTTGTGTCAAATGATATCCATTTATGTCTTTACTGGCCTCATTTCAGTAAGACCTATTAACAATTAAAAATTAATTCTTTTAGTAAGATCAATTCAATTTATAGTATCTATTCATAAAAGTTGTATTCTGTCAGCTCATCATAAAATATCGCGGAACAACAATAATAGGTTGCAACTCGTTTCTTTTAATAACATTTTCTTTTTAACAATTTGTGCTTTTAAATTTTTCCCGACGTAGGTATGCAAGGATCTTCCAAAAAGATCCATTGAAAATATTTAAGTCTATAAGTCGTTAAATATTTGTCTGGATGTTAGTCAATAAATCCGCTTATATTTTTTTTGTTTTTTAACTGACCATACTCTATCAAAACGTCATATTTGGTAAATCATAGAAATGGGGGCACGGCAGTGCCCCTGCCAAATAGAGCTCGAAGTAAACACTGTCGTACATACCATCCTTTACTATACGGGAACCATTTCAGCGTATTTTCAAACCTCTATTGGAAGACCTTTGGATAGGTTTCGAACGCTGAAATTATCGTCATTTTGTAAACTGTATGCACAGTTGCTGTTACACACACCAGGACCCCAAAATTTCAAGTTTATGGCTGATTTGTTTCCAAAGTTATGCGAAAGAAATGTTTTGCTAATTCGACACTGACTCACTCACCGATCATCAAAAAAGAACTAGTACTTCCCATAACCCTAGAGACCTGATATTTGGTACAGAGGTAGAGAATTTATGAGAATGCCTACATAAAGAGAAAACTATCAAAACTATGATCATGGAAGATTCTGAGTACCTGATGCCCTGAGGAGAAACCTTAACAGACCAGCCCAACCAAACTACTAAAGTTATTGTCATGTTGTCTTCACAAAATATGTTCAGCGTGGTTTGACCTTTCTCTTGAGATACAAAAATGTAAGATCTCGAGTATCTGATCAAGTACCCTGAGAGCTCACTTAAGCTATGAGAGATATAAAAATGACGCCTTAACAACAGTTATTCAGTGTGATGAGCCTTTCTATTTAATGTTTAAAAAACTAAAGCTTTCTGCAAAAAGATATGAAATCCCACCACAAACATCCCGGTCGTCTCAACTTGGTCGTTGGAATATTCAAAGTCCAAGTCAAATTAAACCTAAGTACCTACTTACCTATATCAAATGAAATCGCAGTTAGGAACATTAGAGTTGGCTTGGCTTTACTGAGAGACTTCATCACTTTTATACAGAAATAAACAGCTCCAGCGAGAGTTGGCCAGTTTTTTTACAGAATGTTTTTAGTGAAATTAAAATTGCATTTCAATCATCAGAACGTTAAATATTTAAATACTAATTTGATAATTATAACAGTGTAAACAAATATCAGGTTTTCAAAGTACCTAACAATTGATTTAGATTATATACCAAATTAATTTAAATATAAAATAATAATAAATTTTGAATTAATTACAGTGAAGTCGTCAAAATAAGTCACTTTAAGGGTCACTCAAACTTAAAATTAGCGATCAATTCAAATAAATAAATGTCAATGTACAAAATTGTCGTCAATTTATACTTAAATAAAACCCAGTCATATACAATAAATAAAACACATCATGTCATTTAAACTATAATTTAAAAACATTTTGATGCTATGTCGTTGTCATGAACTCATTAGAATATAAAAAGGATTTGACTCGAAGAATTGTTTTGATATATAGGTACTTCATTTTTAATTTTTCATGTTAAACTTGTTTGTGCGTGTTTGTAATTTTTCTTTATTACGCATAATGTACCAATGAAAGTCTATCCAATAGGTATGTATAATTTCAGTATACCAAAGATGAAGCAGATGTCAAGTCTAAACAATTCGAAGTGGCTAAGCAAGCATGAATAAACTGCGATCTATGTGTTGTAACTTATGATACGACGTGATATAGGTTTAGCACAGGTGCTTAGAATACTAATTACCCTTGTGTCATATTCATAAGACATTTCAAACGTCTGACATTGCTATTTATTATTATTTCATGCGAACAACTCACAGATCACCTGTAGTAGCAACACATAGCAAGCTTATCTGTGGAACAACTACGAGAGTTGTAAATGGATTAATAAATAAATAAACATTTGAATTAAGAGGAAACACAAGGGCCGTTTTTCCATACAAACGTATTTTAGTCCCCTGTTTCCTTCCTGCAATATGTCATTAGAGCATTTTTTTTTTAAAGGCAGCTTTTTGTGTCTCCCTCTGTTTTCTCTCTCTCTCTCTCTCTCTCGTTAAGTTTCAAAACCCTTAATAATTGGCCAGATTTTCCGGTGTGTTCTAAAACTCAGACAACTTTGAGTAGATTTGTATGAAAAGTTATTTTTTTTTGTTTTTTATGTCAAGTTTTTTTGCTGACTGTAACTATGATATTACATTTTCAACCAAACCTCCATGCAAAATATCGCCTCAATCGGACACTGAGAAGTGAGTTTTACACAGACAGGTAGAAACCGGAAAACATATTCTTATTTGCTTTTGATGATGATTGTTTTATGAACCAGTTATTAAACGAGAAAAAAAACTTTTCGTAGGAGTTATGAAAAATAGTTACGCAAGCGGAAAACAGGGCAGATTAGTATTAAATTATATTATCTGTGTGAAATAAAATGCGTATGCAAAAAACCGCCTTCTAAAAAACCACATCAAAAAAGTAAGAAATAATTCCTCACCAAATAAATAACGTAAGTACTTTGAAGTCGGGCGTGAAACATGTACAATTTTTTGTTGTTTTTGTTAAAACCCGCCCGACTTCAAAGTACTTACGTTATTTATTTGGTGAGGAATTATTTCTTACTTTTTTGATGTGGTTTTTTAGAAGGCGGTTTTATTTTTTTATAAAAATAATTTTTATTTCACTCTTTTTAGTGCATCGTGCAGGCAAATTGCGTGTTTTCTGGTAAATAGGTATGTGATCAAACTCAAAACCTTCTTTTTCGAAGTCGGTTAAAATACCTTGAGGTATCCCCTATTTAACAAAACAAGAATCATCTAAATCGGTTTATAAACAAAGGAGTTATGCCTAAAGATAAGTATTAAATTCACATAAAGTGGTAACGAAAACGACAGTATTTTCAAGATTTCCTGAAAGCTACTGAACCGATTTCAAAATTTCAAAAAATGGGACCAACTTGGAAACCAACCTGATGTAATAACGTTTGAACCATTTCAATCGGTTCAGCCGTCTTCGAGTAATCGGTGGACATACAAAAAAAAAAAAAAAAAAAAAACATACATACAGACGAATAGAGAACCTCCTCCTTTTTGATTTAGAAGTCGGTTAAAAAATAAACGAATATTAGATCCTATACGTTACCTATTGAAAATGAAGAATAAGTACCTAGTTATTAGAAAAAGTCGACCCGTCTCCTAACACGCCATTTTCAATAATAAAAATTGCATTGTAAATGCAAAAATGTAAAAACTAATATAATTCTATACGTTACTTGGTATTTCTTAAACAGATCGATGGGTATGGTGCTGCTTGACGTAAATTTGTTTAGTTACTGTAACAATTTACTATCAATTTTGATAATAATTTTAATGCAGGTCTTTCCTTTCCATTTGTAAAAATGTTTCTTTCGGATGCGAGGGTTTCCTCACATTGATAAGGCAACGCTGGCCTACAGCGTAACAAGTGATAGCAAAATTCGACGAGTCGTGTAGGCCTTTCGGTAGCTTAGTTGGTCAGAGCATCGGGCCGGATTCCCGGAGGCGCGTGTTCGAATCCCGCCTGAAAGCTACTTATTGGGCTCGTGGTTTTTTACTATCACATTTTTCCTATACAGGTCTTTCGTACAAAAAAATAGACAATGTTAACCCAAAAATTACAAATAAGAAACGTTAAAAAGCGTAGCAGTACCATCTTAATGGAGCCGTCTCCACAAATGCCTAATGGTCGTACAGTTTTTACGACTTTTGTTTTGTTCGCACACGTAACACCTCGTAATTCTGTATAATCACCGCATGTTTATGTACATAGGTAATTAGTTCGCCGAGTGTGTACTTTTTTTATAACGAGCGTGCTAACATTATGTTATGTTATGATGGAAGTACCTATGAGATTGGCATAGTAAAAAAATATGTATATTATGTTTTTTTTTTGTAGCTGAACTCGTTATATGTGTAGTGATTGCTACCATTTTTGTTAGTGGCCCTGAAGTTTATGTTATGACATTAGTGAATAGTTATTTTTTAATGACATAGATAGATATATTTTAGTTATTACTAACTTTGCCTACCGCTTAACACTGCGCATATCTAATTGATAATTTCAAATGCGAAAGTTTGAAGTTTCACACTGTTCAGTTCAGTAGTTGAACTGAACAGGTCTGCGATGAAATTTGGCAAACAGATAGATTATAATGTCTACAATGCCTTATAGGCTATTTTTAACCATAGGACGGTCATTCTCACGACAAGGTGTTTTTTGCATAATTTCCATCACGGTTTTTATTTTTCAATTAATTCTCTAAGCCGGCAATTAAATTTAGAAAAGATGTTAAACTGAAGAAAATTATGTATTTGGCACTTCAATGTAGTGTCTGGTTTTGGATTTATGAACTAAGAAAGCTTTGGACGTGACGGAAATTAGAAAATTGCTAAATAAAAATTATATAATCTTATTGTTATATGATTCAAACAGAAAATGAATACTATAGATACAATATAAAATAAACCTTACAAGTAATTGTCCAGTCTACAAAATAACTGAATGAACAATTTTGGGAGTCAAGGAACATTTGTATGTTATTAGGTATTTTATAATTTCCATCACGTTTAGCGTGGTATTTTATAATTTATGTCACGTTTAGCGCGACGGAACCGGGTGACATAAATTAGGACCACGACGGTATTTATGCGATAAAATTTGAATGGTAAGGAATACGGTATATTAGTTCAAGCATGAGGTCAACAATGAATTTCTGCATTTATAATAATTTTAACTAGCTAAATTTGTATGCATTTCAAACATTAATTAAAAGAGCTAACGGAAATTAGAATAGTAGTAAACCATGCGAACAGAAATTAGGTATTAACAGTCGTAGTTCGCCAGCGGAACAGGTGACACAGTACCGTGTCGGTTACCTGCCTCGGCACTAACTGAAGAAAGACGACGTTGCGGTAGTGATGCGAATTACTTACTCTGCTAGTGAGATATTCGCAACTTTTTGACTAGTGACGGAAATTATGTATAATGAAAGGAAAAACATATTTTTCGTTCTATCTAAGAAAATATACTATTGAAACTGATTATTTTTTGTGAATAATAAAATGTATTTATTAACTTCTCAATGAAATGTACCATCCGTAACTAACTTCGCGACTGTTGAAGCTAGAAAGCTAGAGTCTGGGTACCGGACAGCGAACGGAAATTAGGAGAACAACTTAGAAATAAATATTTTGAGTGTTCTTTTACAAAAGTATATGTATATAATACCAATTCATAAAAGGCAATTGCTAGACGTAGTCCCAAAAAAAAACCAGCTCGAAAATATTACAAACTAGTCAGATATTTGTATGGACGCTCAAAAAACAGGCCTGCTGAGAATGACCAAGGAAAATATCTAAATCACACAAGAAAATATATCATGTTCACGCGGGAAAAGCCGCGAGCGCAAAGCAGATAAGATTATGAAAGTTAACTTATAACAATAAAAATATCAGGTTTAAAAACTCTTAAACATCGTACGTGTCACAACCAGCTCCGAGGTTGTGAGACGGGTATTTTTTTTTCTAAAATACATCATTTTAAATTTTTCAATAATAAAAATTGCATTGCGAATGCAAAAAATTAAAAATTTAAATAACTCTTAAACAGTTTTTAAGTTAACACCGTGAAAACTAAATAGTTTGCAACATAAATCTACTTACTCACTAAACTTTGAAAACTTTCAGTGCGGCTATGAGAATTTTCTTTTCTTTTTCTCTGCAAACGCAATATTAAATAATCATGAAGTCTTCGCAACTTTAAACTGGATGTTTTTAGGTCACTTCTTTCTTTTGCTAGCGAAGCAATTTTATTTTACAATATAAGTAACATATTAAAATTATTAGTTAGTATATTAAGATTTTATAAATAAAACTTTAACCATTCAATAAATGATCGTAACAAATTCAAACAACAAATAGTAAAACAAAAAAGAGATAGAAATATGGAAACATTATTTTATTGCCTGTAACGACGACGTAAGTACATACAATAAATACTACTACAGATTTATAATTTACAATGCATTATAATTTGGTAACTTCTGATGAGGAATAAATAAATGTACATTTTTGTTTAAAACGTTTTTATTTTTATAAAAAAACGGTCTTATCAAAAATTCTATTTATTTTAAGTCGAATGACTAGTCTAAAGAAATAATTGAACCCAGGGTTTATAGAGCAGAATCTTGAGGACTTGGTTAAGAATATCGCAAGAGTACTTAAGCGCCTACCGCCTTGCATACTAACGCTTTCGTAACGTGACATCCTGGCAAAAGCTAGTCGGAGCTTTTACCTGCCACGTGATTCCGCCTAACGCCTTGCTATATTATATTCCACTTTGCAGTTAGATTCAGTACTTAATTTGTGATTAGGACGTTGGAATTTGAGTTACGCCTTAAAAGTAAAACAGTTTAGATGTAGGTAGGTATAGATACTGTGTTTTTGTTGATCCTTTCTTTAAAACTTGCCGTAGGATCATTAGAAAATCTAACCAAAACTACAGAATATTCAAGATAGAAAATCAAAGAATTTACAGTGTTAGTAGCAACCGAAATAGAGTCTTTAGCCAGGAAAGTAAAAAAGTAGTACTCCTAAAAAAATATACTTATATGCTCGGGAAAGCTTGACTGCGAAAAGATTTTTATTTCACCCACAGACCTTTCGTGCTAAACAATACGTAAGTGGTGACCCGAGGGATTACGCCTGGCTATTGATCATCGCAGTATCGAGGTCCCACTATACCTCTACGTAAGGGTAGTGCCCAATATAGAGCTGCGCTATGCTATTTTTTTTTCTAAACTCAACCGCTTATTTACAATTTACATTCCATAAAAGATCTTAGTTAATGACTTTTAAGCTAATTACAAAGTTTCCCAACATGATCAATTGAAACTTAAAATGACAAGAAACAGATTATACATTGCCCTATAAATAAACTTATTGTGGCATCAATATAAGTATAAAAAAACAATAATGCTATGTGCGCTTTTCTAGTATTACTGATGTGATTATTGTGCCCGCACGTAAGGGCCACGCGACTGCCGAAAAATGCCGCTACAGAGCTTTTGACAGCAGTTTTGATGGAAGGCAGCTGTTAGATTAGGCAGTTAAACTGCATTAAATGTCTGATGTTTATATAATATTATTATACTCTCATCATTTACCATGTAGTTGTGCACTAGGGCAGATTTTTTGTTCCATTTTATTATGTTAGTTGTCGTTGTCAAGGATCCATCTATAGGTAAAAAATAGATTTGCCCTGGTCGAAAGCAGGCTGCGATAAACCATTTTGTCAACTGAATTCTCGTAATATGTGCCTGGCAGCGAATATAGCACTGCATATCATAGCTCAATTTGGATTACTCACCTTTACTTCACGTAGGTAAGCCGTGCTGGTATCATACTGCCCTCCATAATTATTTCACGGGCCCAAACTTTACCTATAGTGAAATTCCCGAATGCTTTTTGATTCGGAAATTTCGTCTGATTAACTGTTTGCAAACTTTAATGGGAGTTCGTATCGCTGAAGGGAATGATAAATGGTGAAATATCGAAATGAGTATGGAAGTATCGAGATAAGTATGGAAGTTTTGTCTGCCTGACAGCTGAATCAATTATTTGCTCAAGATCATAAGATTGATGGGTACGCCGCGCCTTTATTATGAAAATGATAGCGAATATACCCGCTCTAAGTATTTATTAAACTGGCAACGAAATAGCAAAATTATTAACCAAACCATGTTTATGCTATCAATCAACATGGCGTGGGTGGTGTATGTATATGAATCATCGAAACACGAAAGCAATACGACTTCATATTTTAGAAAGCTCACGTTATTTTGTAAATTGATACACGAGCACCCTTAAAAACAATATTCATACACTTAAGATGTAATTTTACTTAATAAAAAATATTCTATTCCCCGATGAAAGTCACGGAATAAATATTAATAATTTCAAATTTATGAAAGTAATAAAAAGATGTTATAACATGGTTGCGCATAAATCTCTTTGCAAAGGGAAAGTACAAGAAGATGAAACAGTCGTGATCTCTTCATTCATAATATTTTTGCCTGGTTGTTTCTGAGTGTTTATTTTTATTCATAATCTGGAGATATTAAAATGTGTTTGATATAGCATCAAGTGTTTATTCACCGCCCTGGTAAAAGCAACGCCTATTATAAAATCTGAAAGGCTTAAGACTTAGAATGAGACAAATTCTTTAGATAGATTTTTTTATCAATTAACAAAGTTAACAAAACCTCATTGAGATACACAAACACTAATAGGATCTAACTAGCTATAGAATAATATAATTTAACTAGCGGCCGCCCGCGGTTTCTCCCGCGTGGTTCCCGTTCCCGTGGGAATATCGGGATAAAAAGTACATATAAACCTTCCTCTTGAATCACTCTATCTATTAAAGAAAAACGCATCAAAATCCGTTGCGTAGTTTCAAAGATTTAAGCATACAAAGGGACATAGGGACAGAGAAAGCGACTTTGTTTTATACTATGTAGTGATAACCAGTGATCGGATAATCGGATGCATATTTACCTAAAGTTGTGGTGTTAGCTGTTATGGAATGCACTTTTGTCTCGAATTTTTTTAAATAAATAGCTCATGCTAAAGACTCCGTTTCCACACCATGTTACTTACTAATTTTGCATTCGCGAATTTTCTTGAACCCCGATATTTAAAAAAAACATGTTTTAAGAAGCCGCTTCCATAATTTCCTAACCAAATATTAACTTTAGGTAAATATGCATCCGATTATCCGATCTCTAGTGATAACATTTTTATGTTTTGTTCTAGAATGATGAATATGAAGAAATCTTTTTTTGATTTGCTTATAGCTTTTTAGCTCCTAAAGAGCAATTTTACCGGATAGAACTGGGGTACTAACTATATTTTCACTGTTGATAGCACCCGCCTCACGAAAAGAGTGGATCCGTGTTTCAGTCAACTAATTTCAATTGTTTGGTCCATAGCATAGAATTTTTTTTTGTTGTTGAGCTATGTAATCAATTTGACGCAATTTCATAATATGTTAGTTAATAATATCATATAAAACATCTTTCAGTACTTAGTACTTGCTACGCTTTTAGAGAGCAATTTTTCGACTCTATTTTATCGAATAGAACTGGAGTAACTAAATTTTAACTTTTGAGAGCACCCGCCTCACGAAAAGAGCAAAATAAAAGTGGATCCGTGTTTCAGTCAACTAATTTCAATTGATTGGTCCATAGCATGGAATTCATTTTTTTTACAGTATTTGCTAATCAATTTGAAGCGAATTTTTCGATGCTTCTGAATTATATTATAGCTTATTTTAGTTTACTTGACATTGCGTGGCGTGATGTACCTACAGACACTTATTACAACTACTCTCAACTTAATTAGAGGAATTGCATATCACATACCTAAAACAAAACTGAGTTATTATCTAGTCACTTTGAAACATTTTTCCTAGAACTTTAAAATGCAACTTCTAGTAAAAAATCGGCGATCGTGAGCAGCCCGTTGATCTCTGTAATTTTTTAGCTAAATCTAGCTATTTATCCACATCCTCTTTGTCTAGTCTTAAAGTGAAATACATTGCAAGCAAAAGGCATTAACAAAGCGCAATGGAGGTGAGAAATTCGTTAATTAAATAGATGGAGCGCGTGACGACGGTATCAAATTCATAATTTGGAAGGGAAATTTTTCATAGCCCCGAAGCACCCCGAAGCAACGGAAATTGAATCGAAAACCGCGCCCTGTCAGACGGTGAGTTCCTGCTGACGGCTTTTGTTATTTTGAATGACAGTAAATTTATTTTACGAACTCATTTGCAACTTAATTTACACAGTTTTGGGAGTACAATATTATTTTGGGGCGATCGGAATGAATATGTTGAAAAGTTGAATTATTCATTTTGTTTATGATACAAGACTATTTTTTTGTACATATTTGTTATTTTTTGACTTTAGGTTACATAGGTACTTACAGCTAAAAATGGTGCAGATATACTATACTATTATAAGGATCCCAAAGATGCGTTATAGCTTGTTTACCGTGAAGTGTAAAAATTAAACAGTGTACTTAATTAATTATGATTTTACATAAGAATACGAAACAGAATATTAAACATACTCTCTGTTCGAAAATCTCAGCTTGTAGTCGGATATTTTATTGTATCTATTTTGTGTGCCACATTTAAAGTTATAATAATACAATCTACGTAATAATGTGCGAGTATGAGGTAGTCTATTAATTTTAATCACCCAGTCGAAACAGAACTATTGCGCAATTGACTTAGGCTACGTCCGCACAGGCAAACTGCTTGCTTGGCGCCTAGAGCCTATAGTGCTTTGCATTCTGGCTACTTGCTAGGATACACGGTGGCTGCACTGAAGGTGGTTTGCGTGGTGGGTCGCTAGCTGCCTTGGTAATTTGCTTGTCGGCATATTGACGAGATGCAACTTTGAAAAATAGCTCTAAAACTGCTACTTACAGAAAATTCATCTTTAAAATATACAATTTCACGGTCTTATCCTGTCCATCATATTGGGTTCATAAAATAAATAAGTCACGGTGTTAAGTCATGAGGAGTTAAATGTTCGGTATAAACGATTGCGTAATAATGACGAAAAATTTTACGAATATTTGCGTATGACCAGAAACCATTTGATCTACTTCTCAATCAAGTTAAAGGAAAATTAACTCATTTGGATACCCATTTTTTTCTCTAAAATGCCTCTCACTTTGCGACAAAAACTGGTTTGTTTACTTGGATACACGCTAAGCTAGCTAGTATGTAGCTAGGCGCCAAGCGTGCAGTGCGGCCGGTCGCGAACATTCAAGACGTTTGTTTTACTAGGCTACTCGCTAGGTGACTTGCTAGGCTCTAGGAGCTAAGCATGCCACCTGCTCGTGCGGACGTAGCCTTACGTTGATATTCTGATTGTTAACGTTAATAATAAATATTATTGTTTTTTTTTTAATTATTATTGGAAAAAACAAAATAGCACACAGATGATGTAAATATATTGCATATGGCATATATTTTTTACACGTTAAACACTATCTTTCAAAATGTGGTAATAATACCTTAATTTAGAGAAAATAGTATGCAATTCATAAATAATACAAGACCTTTTTTGTTTTGTATCGAAATGACTATAAGCCATTAAAAAAGTGGAGGCTTTCAATCCGAATTAGCGTATAAATAAATCACGCAGCGGGAGATGGTACAGACAGTATGCAGAGACAACAAAAATAACTGGATTTTAATCATTAACTTCGAAACGCATGAAAAGACTTATTAGGCCCTTCGCACACGGGTCGTAATCGTAGTCGTATCGTAAGCGTATCGTTACCACGCTACGCGTACGAGACCTACAGTCTCAACGAGTGTAGACGTATCGTTTTGTAAAGATAAGATAAAAAAGATATTATTAAAAAAGATATTTATTTCTGCCCAAGCTTTGTCCGTTATATCTTTCCTTGAATATTCGCTTAATGAATGATTATATAGACACGGGAACGCTTCAACCAGTTTCACTAATTCAATCACATTTTCAGTCATATTGAAAAAAGTTAAATTAAAGTTAAAAAATAAATATCAAGATCGGCCTTTCGGAATCTTTAATCATAAACGTTTGCATCGAAATTAACTTGTAGGTACTTATGTCAAATTGTAGAATGTTTTAACTCTTGAATTTCAGAAAATGTTTATGTAAGCCCTATAACTAGGTACATACCTGATTAGCCTACTCTTTAACTAAATACTTTAACGTATGTAGCAGCATGCTACGAGAATACATCAATAGTAACGAGTAAATATACTCCGATTATGACATCCATTTGGTCATTTCCATGGTTTCATTAAAACAGATATTTTTCTATTAAATCAGGCGTTTTAGGCATCCCTCAACTATGATGGTAACCCTCCACTCGGTTCGCATTACGGCGAGACGAGGGTTACTCAATTTGCCGACATTTATACGGGCTGCGGTCCTGCCAATACCTAATTTTCTTACATTTAAGTACGTGGGATAAGGGTGGGTGTTTTTTGTCCCACTTCTTATTTAGGGTTTAGTTTTTATCTCGCATTTCGGAGTTGTGGTAGCTTATTTCATTAGCATACCGGGTGATTGGATTTTTTCTCATGAGTTCGATAATAAACGGTTCTGTCGAGCGACCACTGTTGTTTAACTTAGTATATCTATTATGTGTAGGTAAGGTAGCATAAATATATAAAACGCAACCGTTATCGAATGATCTATCAACACATAAAACCATTAAGGGGATGAAATGAGGGTATAAAAAGTGTATGGAGAAATAGTGAACTACGTTTCCCCTAATTAAACACGAGCGAGCCGCGGGCAAAAGCTAGTCGTATTTCTGATGGTTATGTAGGTTAACATAATTAGTATCAACTTTAAATGACATAATAATGTTACGTACTTACACTCCTAATTACCACTTAATTGTCTTGTCAAATGTAGTTTAATAGTTTCAAATTGTAAGCAAACATTACTGGCTTGTATTATCGCGTTAAGTGTGTCAGTAAGATAATACGATTGTGCATTAGTCTGTAAAATTGATTTAGGATCTCGTGATCTAAATTGCCTTGATCATGAGCTGTGACACAGAATAAGTGTTCCAGTATTCCATCTTTATTCTTTATGAAGATGGAATATGTGAAATATATGTGTCGGAACGGTTATGACCAGAGATCGGAATAGGTAGAACTATTTTATGTACTTACTGTACGTGTACGTAGATGCAAAAAATTTGCCTTTTATGTGACACCAAAGTGAGCCAGTTTGTATGCAAATTGTGCGTCAGTAGGTCTAGCACAACTTAGCGCGACTCTTTGTCGCGCTCCTTTCAACCAATCAGCACGTCGCCTTAAGTCACACCCGCTATCTACGAGCGATGTGATTGGTTGAAAGTGCCCGCGACTCTTTCTCACTCGAGTCGCGCTCAAGTTGTGCTAGCCCTGCAGGTCAACCAAGCCAACAATAACTATAGTCACAGAATAGTAGGTGACGAGAGGGTGCTGTGCAGCCCAATACTAAAATAATAGAAGATTATTTATAAAAAGTTTAAGGCGATACTCGGAAAAATTGTGCTGAAGCGAGATAGCAATGAGAAAACGACGCGCGCGGGATCGAGACCGATTTTGCAGATTAGGCAAAAAAACACACAAAATCACTTCGTATTAAAAAACTACAGCGATTTAAAAAAAAATGCTTCTATACGATCCTAAATATTATTGGTGATAGTGTAAGTAACCCCATTTAAGAATAATCTTGACTTTTCGTATTTTTAGAGGTCTTTTCGAAAAGAAAAAGTGTCAAGGCAAAATCATAAAATCGTGTTTTTGAAACTATACGATTCTAGATAAAGGTATGAAGAAATATATATCTTCTTACCAGATTTCTAACAACTGTAACCGTCCTATAGTTTTAAATCAAAAAGTCCATACTTTTTCCGAGTAGCGCCTATCTTGTAGAATGTCCATAAAAAGATAACGTTTACGGTCAATTAACCTAAACAGCTCTACCTATTCCAATCTCTGTCTATGATTTATATGTATCTCTCTCTTTCTTTCTCTCTCGGTATAATCTGGAAGCGTTTCGTTATGCGCTTCATACCGAGAGAGAGAGATGCATATTATGAGCCGTATCACAGCCGTCTCTATCGTCTTCTACAAGCCGTGCGCATAAAGTTGGCAACGTCGCATTTCTAGTTTTAAGTGAACCGATTTGACACCGTTTCACCTCGAGTACTGAATCCTATGGATATGGCATATTGTTCTAAGTTTATGAACTATCCGTTATACAAATATGAGCTAAATCGACATTGTGCTCATAAAGAGCCATCTTGTTCTATCTTACCTCCAATACTCCATGTAAAAAGAGACAGCAATATATTTATTTGACCTATTTTTGGCAACATTAAAACGTGACGTCACAGTCTGTGTCATAGTAATGCATGATTGAGGCCGGTGACCGGTCGCCATTTTTGTTTCTCGGTATGTCTAGGTATTCCTCACTTTTTCGTAGGTATGCCATCTCCATAGTTTAGTACTCAGAGGAGTAAACCGGTTCACAGCAATATGTTGCCGGTCAGCTTCATAGCATGGCTTGTAGAAGACGATAGAGAAGGCTTTGGCCGTATCGTATCATATCATAACTCGCGTTCCGACCTTTAGGCTGATCAGACTTGATTTTGATTGGTTGAGACTAGATTTTGATTGGATGTTTTTAAATTTGGTTTTACATTTAATTGTTAACAACCAATCAAAATAAAGTCTGATCAGACTATCGATCGGAGAGAAAAATGGGACGTGTATTCCCAGCGTTAATATGAAGATTGAATACTAGTAGTATTAAATTCTGTGCCTGTGAGCAGTGTTAGTATTGAAAACAGATAAGCAATAATTTATCGAGTTACACCAACATCTGGTCCTAATTCCACAGCTGTGAGGGACCACAAAAACTCGTCCCTGCAGTGAATGCGTTAGCTTATTGTACTGATTGAATAAGTTTCTAGTCAATAGCAAAAAAAGGTGGCTGGTTTGGAGATTTTTACCTGAATTTGTGCATCCATCCCTTTTGTGACAACAAACGTCTTATTCGCTCGCAGTTCCAAACTGACAAGTTATAACCTTTCTTTGTCTTCTCACGGAGATGAATTCGGTACAGAATATTTATTTTTAAAAAATTAATTACCGAACATCGGGAAACCACAAATCAATTGAAACTTAAATTAATTTCATAACTTCTATGACTGAATGAAGAATGTTATGGAAAATATTGAAAATGAAGAAGGTATTAGAAAAAACTCGACTCGTCTCACAACTAGCTCGGATGGGACTCGAACCCACAACCTTTCACTAATCCGGGAGAATGCTCTCAGTGAAAAAACAATATTTTTTTCTTATAATGAAAATAGTTGAATGGTAACTACGAATGCAAAAAAGTAAAAATCATTTGACTGAATGTTATTCAATTCGCAACCCCGATACTGCAACACTAAAACATCGTATTCCAATGACCACAGATCGTAGAAAAGGACGGCACCCCATAACTTTATTTCATGGTACATCGATTTATCCCAAATTTAAGTACCAATAACATGAATACAAATACGCCATACTTACCGAACAAAGTAGCAAAGTCTCAGAGTACCCACAGAGTTGAGTTTGTGAATGTATCCCCAGTGATTTGGGCAGCGAATTGAGCAGAAAACAAATATTCGCATCAATATAGAATATTCCCAGCAAGAAATTCAAATGCGTTTCACCCTGTTTCCTATGGTAATCGCTATGAATGAATAAAAAATCTGACTTTGGAACTTCTCGGGACGTGGCCCGACAACCGACTTATGGTGGAGTTGTTTACAAGAAATTTGAACATGTACCTACAATCCATATGTGAAAGTGTGCTTGTTTGTTTGTCCGTCTTTCATGTCAAAACGTTCGACGTCGTTTGTGGTAGGTACGGGGATAGTTTGGGAGCTGGAGGATAGGTAACGTAAGCTACTTTTTATCTCGAAAAATATCACATTCGAACGTAGTGTAGTTCACAAAGGGGCGGAAGGCTTGTCATTTGATATTAAGTATCAGAAATAGTTTTTGTTCTGCTTTACATAAACAGTGTATTCTCTATCAAGAATATGTATAAAGTCGATTCTGGCGCTTCGCCGGCCGCTGCCGCGGCACGCTCGCTTCCATTCGCAGTTTTGGTCACTGTTCTAACCTAACCTAACCTGAAACGTCTGTTACATTTTGTTGGGTGGTGGGGGGCTTCGCCCCCGTCCCCCCTTCTGTTTTTCCCAAAATATATAAAATAATTTTTGACCAAAAAAAAAATTTTTTTTATATGTCTATCGGATGCCTCCTAGGTATCTCCGGGATACCATAGGGGATCGAAAATTTTGTTAGATTTCAGCTATGACGCACCGTTTTCGAGATATTGTCATTTTTATAAAATTTATTCTTGCAAATTTCAAGTCTCCGCTCCATACTAAAACAGTCAAAAATTTTATAAACCCTATCTCCATAAAAAATCTGTTGAAAGTCCTGCACCCCCTTTGCAACACCCTAACCAAAAAAACAATCCAACGCGCCCAAATCCATTTAATAAACTTTCCAATTAATAAGCTTGTTGTGGGCGAGTCGTTCATAGTCGAAACAACCAGTAGATGAAATGAACATTAGGATAATCGTCCGTTAGTTGAATCAACTGTAGTTCAATCAACCGTAGGTGAAATGAACAGTAGTTGAGTCGTTCAATAGTCATTATGAAAATATGTGAATCGATCGTAGTTATTTCGACCATAATCGTAATGACCGTAGTTATTATGATACATACCCAAATAATCGCACATAAACATTATAAACATCCTGCGACTAATTGTCTGAACCCCAGCGCGTGAGATGGAACAGTTGCGCCACCTATTTAATTGTCGTCCATACGAGTATAAGAGGGTTTTCAAATTATACCATTTGTATTCGATGGAGTTAATCTATCACAATTCGATATGCAGACACTTTTTTCACATTTATCTAAATATGAAACAAACCATGAGTGCTACCTATACATACTTATTTGAAATTACATTACCTTAGAAAAAATAACCTCTTAGAAAAGCTTGATAAAGATGTGCTCAACTTTAATGTAATTTTCGTCATATAATAAAAACATACCGATATTACTTTTTACATATAATGTGCTTTGAATACAAAGGAAAACCCACAAGAGAAAAAAATCTTTCCGTGTTCTGTGGGAAAACCTTTAGAACTGCTACTAAATAAACAATTTCAGAATCAATTGCCAACTCAATGAAGTTCAATTTAAAAGGAATATTAAAACCTGTTTTGTTGGATGAAATTTAGGCTTTGGAGCAATAACTAAAAGATAAATACCGGCCAATCCGGAAAAACAATGTTCCACATTAGTGCTAAGTCGACATTTTACGAATCTTGGCACATGTCACCACAATCCCCCGTATCGTTTCGTAGGTTTTGCGTAACCAAACCCTAATCACGGATACTGTCCGGGCCCCACTTTGTATTTTATTTAGACCCGGCTTTAAGCAAAAAACTGACGCTCGTATTGGCCAACTCTCATTGTTGTTCTATCGGTCACTGTCAAGATCTGCGATACGTTACGGATGATTTTTTCTTCTAATGATACTTTACGATTGTTATCTATAATGCTTTACGTTTTCTTGTTACGTTTGATGTATGGAGCCATATTGTACAATATGCCTTAATTAACATGTTTAGTTACCGAATAGGTATGATTTATCAAACCAGAATCTTTGGTCTTATGAAATTCATCTTCTTCTGTCAGTTCTTAAAATACTGATAGCATTCCGGATACGATGCTTGACAATGGTATATTCGATGAAACTATACGATCATATTATCGAATTGACGACAATTAATGAATTCGAAAATCAGAAATTGCTAATTTGCTTAAAATAACGATGCTTCGAAAGCATTTGCATTGCATCTTGTCAGGCCTCAGATTTGGAATGTAAAGTATGCTCAGCTATAGGATAGATTACTTTAACATGGTGTTAAAAACACACCCCTACACCTACTTTTTCTCACTTTATGTACCTACCAACCTCATTTGTTAAGACGTAAAAACAGACGTATCGCGGGGTAAAAATTCAACGGTCGCCTTATGCTGGTATTACCGCATTACAAAACGTTTGTCCCCGGGTACAGAATGGGAGCTATCATTTTTCACGGTCTAATCCGAAGACAGGTCTCGTCAAAGGGGCGCTTATCGTGTGGGTCCAATTTATATCCCGAGAATACCCGTGTGACGTCACGGAGGTGACGTTTCGCTACGTATGAAAGCTTTTAGGGAAGGCTCTTTGATAAACAAAGGGCATTTGAGAATTTACGATACCTACCCACTAATTTTCTTCGAAAATTGAATTTGGATTTTTTTCTCCACAGCCAGTGATTTTCAGTTATAATTTGTAAAAGTTATGTTATGAAAAACTTGAATTTGGAACTCTGTTTTTTATTCAGTCAGTTTCATTGGGCTAAGGGCCGCACAGACTATCAATCCGCCAGCAGGCAAGCAACGGCTGCTGCAATGCTTCTTCGCTCGTCGGGAATAACCAGAGAGTTGATTTCCGCGATATCTTTTATGACCTACGTTTTCACTGAGGCGGAACGTTTTTATAAACTCCGTGTCCGACAAAACAACTATCTCCATCTTAAAATGTGATGCGGCATTGTTGTAATCACTTTTAACGGAGAATTTATACGAGAAAACCAATGGCTAATTTTGACAGATAACAACGATGCCAACGCTATCGGCACATTTGAATTATGAATTAAATAAAAATAAAATTTAATTTTTTTTTTCTTGCTTCTATTATATTCTAAACACTCGACCTAGATGGGCTAGATGTAAGGATACCATTTGACTTGTTATTAATTTTTAAGAGAATTTCAGTATCCAAAAATTATCATTATTATTATATCCTTTAGTTTTTGTTTCCCATGTGACCATCCACTTAAATTTCTTCGAATAGAAAAAAGTCACCATAAATATTCAACATTGTAAAGGTGGGTTGCCGAGATAGGCCTTAGACCGCAAACTGCAAGCGACACTACTTGTTTCTATGAATCTCTATGAAGTTTACGCGCCGCGACTGCAGGCTGCAGTGCTGCCGCGCTTGGAATCAATTTCATAGAGATTCATAGAAACAAGTAGTGTCGCTTGCAGTTTGCGGTTGCAGTTTGCGGTCTGCGTCCCGTCTCGGTAACCCACCTTAATACTCGTAATTCGTAAAGGGTTGAGTTGTATGTAAGCTTAAAAAGGTTATAATGATAATTTACTAATCTGTATTTGTTTTGTTACAGGTAAAACTTCGTGAAAAAGTGTTATGACGTGAAACGGGCTGAATCTGTAAAGTATTTATAGTGAACAATTTGCTTATATTATCCCCCACGGGTGGGAAGCTAGCCTCTGCGCGTGGCTTCGCCCGCGTGGACTACGCGAAGTTATCCTGCGGGAATGTGATATTTTTCCGGGATAAAAAGTAGCCTATGTCTCTCTCCAGCTCCCAAAAATCGTTGGCAAAATTTATGCTCAAACAAACGAGAAAGCAACATAATAAAAACGTGCTAAAATCACGTCGATCCGTTGCTCCGTTTTCACGTGAAAGACAAACAAATAAATAAACGAACATACTTTGACATTTATAATATTAGTATGGATTATGTAAAGTATTTATAGATTAGCTTTTTCTACTAAGGTCTCACAATTACATTTGCTTTATAATCATACATAAAAAAGCTAAATGTAATAAATATTCCGAATAAAGTCAGAAATAGGTTGTCCGAAGTCAGAAATGTGACCTCATTACATTAAATGAGCCCAGCGAAAGTATCGAAATGGCCAGTTTTTCCCAAGAATTATAACAGGGAACCGCAATAAACAAGAAATAACGTTTTTCATCCCGTGTTCCCGGGACCTATCACGTTTCAATAACATCGCCGTTTCCCATTTCTTATTTTATTTACAAATCCACCAACCGGGTCTTTCTACGGGAAGAATATCAATACGGTTATTAAATTTCATATCCGAGCAAACAATGTAGTAGGCCTACTTAGGTATGTCTTCGGTGCGTGTGTTCAAGATTCAGCATCAGTAATATTTATAAACCAGCGCTGAAATAAGTACCACTTATAGGTTAAATAAAAGCACTACAATACTACAATACAAAACAATAATTTTGAAATAAAACAACTTTTAAGGATTAAGTCTTGCAGTACTTAACTATACCTATGTGTAACACGAATAAAATTTACTTTTTATACGTGTTACACATATTTATGGTTATTTATTAGGTATTTGGTGTTTTTCAGTTGATTTATTTTTATTTTCGCGAGACGTTCCATTATTAGTAATAAACTGTAAAATTGACCTTATCTTTTCATTGTGTTACCTATTTCAAACGAGTTAGAATTACAACGACAGTTACATACCTTTAAAAAAAAATTTTAACACGTTCAGCATACTAATTGTATTGTAGCGATTTCAGTCGACTCATAAAGTGACTTTAAAACTAATCAATGCTAATTTAATTCTTCAAAAACTAAAATATTTCGTGTAAGTAATTATATTCTTAAAACCTAGGAGAAATATTAATAAATCCACCATATTGCTAAGTTATTATAACGCCTAAAGCGCTGTGCTTGATTCATATTGAATGAGCCTTTAATACTTGGCCCAAATTTCAATATTGTCTATACCAAAAGGCAAATGACTGACTGTACCTAAGTACCTATAGTTCAGCATAGCTCTACAGTAAAGGTACTCCTACACGTGTATTGTTATGTTATTTCATACTAGTGGCTTCCCGTGGTTTTAACCGCGTGGTATCCGTGCCCGCGGGCATATCAGCAGGATAAAATATAGAATTAGTCACTCAGGATTAATTAAGTTTTATACTCGTGAAAGAATTCTCAAAATCAGTCCAGGAGTTTCCGAGTTGATCCATTACAAACAAAAAACAAGAAATTTAATATCATTGTTATTTTAAATTTAGTAACAAAATATTGTTTGAAATTATTTTGTAAATTATTATTGTAAAGAAAGTGTTAGAGGCACCATGAACTACGAGATATTTGCTTATATTCTTATTTAAATTTAGAATAAAGGGCTTATTATTATTATTATTATTATTTTAGCACTTTTGATTAAGCTTAACTAATAGTAAGTACTACTTATACTTATTTAAATTTTCGATATATTTCGAAATATCACAAGTTATATTAGTGGAACGTTTTCTTTTAATTTAAGAGCATTCAAAACGTTTACATACTCTACATTCTATTCCAATGACATGTTAGGTAATACTTATAGCACTTCTAGAGGATCATTTTATAGCGACAAAAAATAACCTGTGCTTTTCCACACTTATGTGGAGTCGGGAAAAGGTAACAAACAGACAAGCTTATGCTTTCGCATTTATAAAAATAATAGGATTTAGTTGATGTTTTATTTAACTTTATAATACAAATAATATCTCATACCGTGTTCAGCACCTTAATATCAAATCTACTCGGCTAATGGCTCGTGTGTGTATTCTAATCAGAAGAGCAAATTGCGGAGCGAACGTAATGGCTTCATTGAACATGCTTCCAACCACTAAGACAGAGTACCATGTGACAGATAGTACTTGATAATTAATAATATCGCCGAATATCAAGACGCTTTAGATCGAAATTAAATAAACAATTAGGATAGTGGAGTTTAAAAGTAATAATAATCAAAGCAACCACCTTTGTCCATACAAAGAAACTTAAGTAGCTATTCCTACAATTGACACTTTTTTCGATATCTTAAGTTTTATAAGACTATACTTAGCAAACAGACTTCACTTGTACTTTAAAGTCATCATCATCAGTCTGTTAACGTCCACTGCTGGACAAGTGCTTCTCCAAGAGTACGCTATGGAACACGATCAGCGGCTGCTCTGCTCACTGTCACCACAATAAATAAAATAATAAAATAAATAAATAAATAACTTCTAACATTCACACCAATTATCTAAGCCCATTTTAATTTCATTATGAAACTGTATCATGGAAAACTTGATAACGGATAAATATATACTTACTTAAATACTTTTTGTTTGTAAATACATACTTAATATACATAGTAAACACCCAGACCAAGACAAATAGACATGTTCATGCACACAAATATTTGTCTTGTTCGGGAATCGAACCCGAGACCACTGGCGCAGAAGGTGGGTAGCCTACCCCTGCGCCAAATCGGTAGTCGAATAATAATATGAAGGGTAATAATGGCCAAGTTGGGTGGGTATGCGGGTCGGCAATCGCAGTGCGAAGCTAGTCGCACCGATGGCGCTGCTGCCAGAGCTCGCTTTAAAGTGCCTGATTTTAATAAGGAATAGATATCCACTTAAAATACTCAAGAAAAACCCGATGAGAAGCAAACCACGACCTTGACATGTACCCTTAGTACGAAAAACTATCGTTATCGTGTTCATATTATTTTGTATAAAAACCAGAGCAGCGCCCCTTTCAGTCATGCAAGGAACACAAATTCAATAGACCTTTGACAACATCACTATGACAGCAATCGATAGACATCGACATAGAGCAAGAAAAAGCTGTCGATACCTACGATAACCATATGGTACCATGTAGGTACTATTGAAATATACTACCCGTCAAAAGCTGTCAAAGTGTTGTTGTCAAATATCTATTGAATTTAAGTTCCTTATTCGAACGAAAGAGGCGCTGCCTGCTCTGATTTGCATACGATATAAGACTATCACCACTCACGATAACAAATTACTAGAGTTTTTCCTGCTAGGGGTACTGATCAGTAGATACTTAAACTTTAAAGAAAGTGAACTTTTTGTCTTTTCCAATGAATGGTTTTCTTCCATACCCATTAAAGTAATGCGATCTCAATTATTACCGACCGATTCGATTTCGTTTATGACATCTCAGATTGCTTTCCCGAAGCAAAGATTTTAATTAAAAAGTATTCAGTCGTGGCGCATTCACCACGACTGAAGTTCATTTACTTAAGACAGCGTTCCTTCACGGTTAAGATTTATCTCCCACTAGGTAGTCTTGTGGCGTTGCTCGGTTTTGTTGATTGTGTAATTAGCAGAAGAAACGATTGACATAAAGTAAAGGCTTTAAGATAGAAATTTAAGCAACAAAAGAACGAAAAAAACAAATATTTGTTAGGGACAAGACTGACAAATTAGCAATTTTGTGAATTTAAAAAGATGACCATCACACATCAAGGTGCCGGAATGTCGAGGATAAAAAGAATGCTTTTCTTTCCGACCCATTTAAAATTTCGTTTTTGACATCTTGGGTTGCTTGCTTAAGTTTCAGTCATGGCGCATTCACCACGACCACAGCCTTCTCTATTGTCTTCAACACGACTGAAGTCCATTTACTTAAGACAGCGTTCCTTCACGGTTAAGATTTATCTCCCACTAGGTAGTCTTGTGGCGTTGCTGGGTTTTGTGGATTGTGTAATTAGCAGAAAAAACGATTGACATAAAGTAAGATCTATTTTAGCTTAAGATAAAAATTTTAGCAACGACAAAAGACAAGGGCAAGACAGACAAATAAGCAATTTTGTGAATTTTAAAGGCGAGGATTCCCGAAAATAGGGTGTTTTAAATTATGGATTACTCGCAAACCACAAGTACTCAAAATTTTGAAAAAATATATTATGCTATTTTACAGTCTTTTTTTATCTAGTGCTTCCGGCCGTTATATTACTTGCAGTATACTTGGTTTTAGTGAATGAAAAACACTAATTGAAAATAATTGTCTTTGAATAGCCGAGGGATTCCCGCCGGCCGCCATAAATTTCATTTTTTTATTATTTCATTTTTAATTGAATTTTAAGTAATTTTCGATTCGCGGGGCGCTCGCAAGTTCACAGTTCACTGCCGGCTGCCGCTGGGTCTTCGCGAAGTGTATCGAGCGCGGCTGAGCCAGCGTTAGCGTACCTATTTCGGTCGGCAATCCTCGCTTTAAAAGATGACCATCAAGGTGCCGGAGGGTCGGGATAACAAAGAATTCTTTTCTTTCCGACCCATTAAAGTTATGTCATTATTGAATCGAATCTGTTTACACGAATAGCTAAAAACGCGCGAAAACGTTATAAGTATTTCACTATTGTAATTTTCAGATATAAATGAATAATAAGCTTTTTATTGGTTGTGTGGGCAATTTTAAGTTCTTATGAAACAAAATCAAGTACCTACTTAAAGCTTTTACATGACGCATCATATACTCGTAATATTGCAAAAAGTATACGAAAAATTGCAAAATGTGCGGACAGAATGACAGATTGATTGTACCCACACGAATTGGATAATAAATAAAAGCTCGGCATTAACCTCGTGCAACAAGTTGCTTGATAAATACAGCTGTATTGCATGTGAACATTAAAGGAAATGATACGGAAAATAAAATGTAGTCTCGAGACTCGAGACAAATCGTAAGTAGTCATGGATACGTAAAACCAAAAAGATCCCATATTTCCATTCAGTCATCTCGATTTCAGCGAATGGCCTAATTAACATTGTGTTGTCCAAGTTGCACTTAAATCATTGGTAAAGAAGTTCCTGTATTAATACGCTACACAGGCAAAGCATCCTGGACGGCAAGACAAGAAATTAATGTAAAACACAATATCTTAAAACCTAATCTATATATATAAAAACTAGCTGTTGCCCGCGACTTCGTACGCGCGGTGTAGTGACTTTTGTGTTAGTTTAGTTTATGTGTGTTTGTTGCTCAGATTTCATAACGCTCTTCTTGAAGTCCTATTCTCTACTAAAAGGGTCTAAAGAATATCGAATATGCAGGCTAGGGAATGAACATGGTATGTTGTTATCATATGCTGCATGAACATAGTTGAGCCCTCATTCAAAGATCTGTCCATCTGTCAAGAAACTTTTTCTCAAGTATGCGTGGGAGGTATCAAGCTAAAATGTATGTCAAATTAAATACTGAAGTCTGCAATCCCTTAGAGGCGACAAAAAAAACAAACTTCTCTTCTCTTCTTCATAACTCAAAAGGGTCACTTGGATCTCGATTTTCTTTTAAATCCCATTTAGCTACTTGTTGTTACCGATCCCGATTTAAATTTAAACCGCTATCTAGGTCGGTTTAGGCTGTTAAATCTCGATTTACAGTAAGTTGTGATAACTTATCTATATTTTCATATGGTTTTTATACGCAAAAATGCATGTATCACACATAACAGTGTATAATGATAACGATTATTTTGAACAGCCGTTCTTCGTTTTTCGACGTTGGTTGCTAGCGGGCAATAGATCTATTCTACGCGAGGTTCATAAGACTGAACCACACCAAACGATCCATCTTGGATTGGCCAACCACGACCTAAGATTGGGGATCATGGATCGTGAATCTAATTTGTTCTCTTGGTGCTCTTGGATCGCACGAGGCACGTCCACTCCGACCACTACTATGGAGCTCCAGTGGTGAAGCGCACTCTTGCGGCGCGCGATTAGAGCGCGTATTATTGTTTTGCGCATATGCGCGCTTTCACGATTCAAACAGAAGTTCTTACTTAGTAATGCATAATATCAGGCCAATCATATTTTTACTATAAAATGTAAAAGAGATTGTGTGTATGTGAAAGTGGATTTGTTTGTTTGTCCGTCTTTCACGTCAAAATTGGTGCAACGGATCGACGTGACTTTTGGAATGGGAATAGTTTGGCAACTGAAAAGTGACATACTTAGGCAGCCATTAGACAGTCAATCTGGATCAATGATCAATGATCAATGATCGCGATGCAGATTGACTGTGTACGAAGGTGATTGACGGCTCGCGATCTTGATCGCAAAATATCTACAAAGTAAATCTCGATCGCGATCAAGATCACGATCAGTGATCGCGATCTGGATGTAATGGCTGCCTTTGGCTACTTTTTATCCCTGAAAAATATCACATTCCCGTGGGATAACGTCGTCGTTTAGTCCGAGCGGGCGAAGTCGCGGGCGGAAGGCTAGTATTTTGATATGGAGACATTTCTTCTTTAAGTAACAGGTATAAAATGTAATGATATACCATTTAATTATTTAATTTTAATCAATCATCACTTATGTAAGCTTTCCTAGTAAATAAATGAATAAATAAGTTAGATAGAAAACTATTTTTAATATTCCTTTATTTTATTAGATGGTACCTACGGCTGAAGGCCTAAGTAGCCAGGGCCGGTTAAATGACATAAAAAATGGTAGGTATATAGGTGTAGGTAACTACGTACTGGCCACTTAGCGTTTGAGCAAAATTTTCAAAACTACATTGGTGACATTTTGTCTACATTGCGACAAACTTATTTCACACAGTGGTTATTTTTTGGTACTAAATATACTGTTGACTGCCGGTAGTCCATTTTGACAGTTAATTTTGTATTGCTAGTGGCTCCTCCAGGACCACTGTCACCGGTTCAGATATATTTGTGGCACTATACTTACTGTAGCGACATCTAGCGTCGAGTGGAAATGCGAAATATAAATTTTACATCAATAGGGTAAGAACTTTAGTTTTGGCCACTGCCCCGAGTGCTTACTTAGCTTTAAACATTTCGTTAATAACTTTTGCTTGATAATATACTTTTTATCTATGACTTTTAAGTCATAATAACAATAGTTATAATTCTTTATGACATAGGAATATTATTCAATAAACGCTTTTCAGTTTACATCGAATTAGATGTTTCTTTTATTTTATCTAAGTTAGTTAAGTATTGATTTCTCGATGTATCTTTTAAAATTTGATTGACAAAAAACACATCAATCGGCACCCTTCGCACATTTTAAGTTTAAAAAATAGGTTTTTAATTGACTAAAATAAAACTAAATTTCGTAAGTATATGAATACTTAGTTATATGTTTTTACTATGTATGTCCACGAATTTCTCGAAATCTAAAGGCATATCGAGATGATTCTATTTGATTTTAATTAGGTGTATTCTAACTTTGGGAACAGTCTAAGATTCATCAAAATCGGTTTAGTAGTTTTCGTGGGTATGTTATTGTACAATATACACTAAAACTTAGGAAATAAATAGTAATTTAAAAAAATAAACTGACTGGCACCGACCTCAAAAAGGTACCTTAATTATAATATAAATTATATTTTTCCTTTTCAGTTGACAAATACTTTTTGGAGTCGGTTAAATTTTTTAAGTAGTTTTTTTGTATTGTAAATTAAAAAATTTAAAGAAAAGTATAAGATACATTTTTGACAATTTTAGATACCTACTTAAGACCATAGGCGAAAGAAGTGAAAAAAAATTAAAGTGGCAACAGCGGGGGCTTTCACCCTACTTAATATAGATAATCATTCGGATGTACTTTTGTGAAAGGTATATCGTAATCTTACTGACTTCCCGCGCCATCTATTGCTTAGTAGTTATGATGCAAAAGAAGTGAAAAACATCTTAAAGTGGCAACAGAGGGGGCTATCACCCTAATTAATATAATCATTCGAATGTTCTTTTGTGAGAGGTATATCGTAATCTTACTGACTTCCTGCGCCATCTATTGCTTAGTAGATATAATGACGTAAATAACATGAAATTATTTTTATGATTTTATATGAGCCTGGATGGGTTTTAATTTATATTATGTTTTGAAACAGGTAAAAAAAAATAACATGATTCATTATTAACTGAGACAGCGATTAAATATAACGTATTCTCATAATCATGTGGCGCCATCTATTTTAGTAAGAATCAGTTTTTGTATTTTCCCGTAGGAATAATTAAATTTCCCGCAATAAAAGGTACCCTATATGTTGACCCGGGTTATAAGCTATTACTACACAAAATTTGGTAAAAATCCGTCCAGTAGTTTTTGCGTGAAAAGCGAACATACAAACAGACAAACAGACAAACAGACAAACAGACAAACAGACAAACAGACAAAATTTTTAAATTCTATCGTTTTGGGGTCTATATCCTGTACACATCACATAGCAGTAATATTTTTTTTTTAATATTTCATGTACAGACTTTTTGTCCGTTTCTGTTTTATTATATGTATAGATGAATCCCTATTTCCCTTGGTCACGACATCACGCGTGAACGGCAGGACCGATTTGGCTAATTTTGGTCTTGAAATGTTCGTGGAATTCCAAGGAAGGTTTTAGCAATGAGAAAATAAGGGAAGAAGGGGTAAATAGGGGTAAGGAAGGGGTAGAGTAGGGTAAGGTAAAGGTAGGGGTAGGGTAGGGGTAGAGTTCGGGTAGGGTAGGGGTAGGGATTTGCCCTCACTATAAACAAAAAAGGGTAGGGGTAGTGTAGGGGTAGGGTAGGGGTAGGGTAGGGGTAGGGTAGGGGTAGGGTGGAGTAGGAGGTAGGGCCACGGGAACGAAGTCGCGCCGGGTTAACTAGTTTCTTTATAAAACCAAACATTATAACTGATAAACAACCCTCTGCTCTGACGTTCCTTCACACAAACTTCATCGCGTTAGCCAAATTCGAAGACAACCAGCAGTCTGACAATGAATCGTAAATCTTTTATTTCTGACTGATACACCGTGCCCTCACAGTGTGAGGTTCCACGATTACCGTTCAGATTTATAAAGCGTATTTAAGACCAAAACGGTTCAATTAAAATAGTTCCGTCTTCACGGACATTTAGCCGAGTTCGATAAAAGCTAGTAAGTGAACCTACAATGAGTTGTCATAATTTCTGTAGGCCTCCTATATCAATGAGGCCTTCTAATATTCTACCCTAGTTACAGTGCTGTGTGAATAATTACGAGTATCGGCTAGCTTTCATTGTATGTGCCTCCTGTTATTCCCATTATAAGGCGGATTTTGACCTGTGAAACCTTTGTAGAACCAAAAACGTCCAATTAAAATAGTTCAGTTTCCATGCTGATTCAGTCGGATTCAATCATAGCCAGTGTTTTCACTATGACGTGTCATAATTTTTGTAGTCCTATGAGGATGAGGATGTGAGGTTCACGTTCTTTATTCCCCTTTTAAGGCGGATTACAGACCTGTGAAATCTTTTTACAACCAAAAAGGCTCAATTAAAATAGTTCAGTCACAACGGAGATTTACACGAGTTCGATGACAGCCAATGTCTTGCAATGACTCGTCACTAATGGCCAGTACGCGTGCGAATCGAGAGCGTTGATCTGCGAGTCGTGATCTGCAGGACTTCCTCTTCCTAAATTGAACGTTTGTGATTCGCATCGCTGTTTTTACTCGGTTTAACTGCTGGCGACGGGCGGCCAAAACACGTGAACGTCAAAGCATGCAAAACGGCCTTCATATCATCTTAATGGTAGGCGCTTAGGAGTACCTTCTACAGTACTTCTGTCTTCTGCATCGCTGGAGCATAGAAACTATTGTAAGTTACATTGATAAAATAAAATATTAGTACTTTCCATATCAACCGTGATATTAGAAATCTGACTTTAAGTTGTTTGTATATAATGTTAACTAGAAAACAGTCTTTCGGTGACCATTGAGAAAATAAAATTACCAAATAACACAAGATTTTAATAACACAAGCTGGTTAAATGTGCGATATAAGACGAAATAACCTGTAATTCGTAAAAATTACGCATTTTAACGAATTACTGATTGTATGAGTATCCCAATCACATGAAACCATCCTGTTCTAAAAAGAATTTTATCAAAAACAAAGAAAACTAGTTTTTCTCATATCTAAAACATACAACTTTGATGTCAATATCGAATTCCGGGTCTTAATTTCTATTCTAGATCATAAGCGTACCCGCGTTTACAGGGAAGCAGATACGGTTGGTTGGCCCACTCTGAAAGGCGTATTTGAGCATCAAAGAGAATGCGTCGCAGCTCTGCTCTTTACAAAAGGCCTATTCTGTCAGTAACGTATAACCGACACCACTGGCGGCATCAGGACGTAAATCAGTGATTCGATGCTTGCTTTGTGATCGACAGATTGTGTTCGATTTCTGAATAGATTATCGGACAAAAGACTATCGAATATGCTTTTGGATTAAAGGTGATTAATTGCCATCATAATGAAGAGCGAAACGTTTTTGATAGGTTAAGACTAGTTGACAAACAGAAATAAAAGAAATTATACCACTATAGTATTTGTTCATGCTAGTTCAAGTAATCTATATCTATCTGAATCAATCGGAGCTTGACGTGACTGTTGAATAGAAAATGTGCATTTGAGATTAAAGTATATACTTAGCATGAATAGTAATTTCCCCGGGGTTAGAGTAAAGACATACGAAGAAAAGTTTGTACCGATCGACTTGCACTTGTGTGTTCTTTCCGAAAAATATTCAAGCTTGTAGTAAAATCCCTTCATAAATAGTTAGTCCTCGATATAGTGCGACAAGTTAACCTTGCTGGGTGCTTACCATCAACTTTAAGACAGCTATTCAAAAATAGCGCGATGCAGAATAGGTTCCTAAAATGAATAAGATAATAAGAGTTGATGGTAAGCACCCTGGTCGTTGGTTATTTTGTGGAGCTAAAAAATATTCATAGTTCTGTCCATTTTGACAGCTGTACGACTCGACAATCTTTTTTGTCCTGGTAACTGCGGCGCTATGTGTTTTTTTCTTATTTTTTAAGCAATTTAACCGGCCCTGACTTCAAAAACCTTCAGCTGGCAGCAGCGCTATGGTTGGACAACAACTTGACAGCAAAATTAATTAAAAAAAACTCGTTAGTTCCAGTTTTTGACCACCGGAACAGAAAACGTTGTCGCACTGTATCTATTGCGAGTGGCTCCTCCATGAAGCTCGACTTAATACTGAGGTAACTCAGTATTAAGTCGAGCTTCATGGGCTCCTCCATCACGGCTGTCACCAGAGCTACATAATTTATTTTTATTTTGTAAAACTTTATTTTGTTATATGCCTCACAGACTAATATTACATTTTTCGTTTCTTTCACAGCAAAACTTTCACATTTTAGAGCTTTACGTCGGGCTCTTAGATTAATAACGCTTCGAAGCTCGGGCTGTTGATCTATCCCAAACATTTCCTCTACACGTCCCGCCAAAGGTTTTATATTTGCGGATAGTCATTAAATGTTTAGCTGCCTAAGCTTTACTGGGCTATTAAACTGTCAATGGGGTATCATAACGCGTGCGCCAGAGTGCCGCAATATGGCTGCGTAAATCAACTAATTAACCCTCCTAGCCCTTATTAATGACATAAATTTCACGCTAGGAAGCACACCACTCCGGTATTATGTGGCCCTTTAATATTCAGCCCAGTAGTATCGCTAAAAGCGTGCCACGGCTGTTTAGTTTTAAAGTCGTGGCGTAAGTAAGATCTTAGTGTGTCTACTTATACTTTTCTACCGTGAAGAGACTTGCCGCTAAAGTGAATTTCGTAAGGTAGGGCTGAATACTTTGGTATTCAAATATTTGAAAGGTTTCGGCATTATTTGTTTTAATTCACATTTATGTATTTAAGATGTAGCATCGTGGAGCAGAAACCATTGTTTTCTTAAAAGTATTACTTAGAACTACAACACTGAACAAAAAAATGTTGATGGCTGAGTTGTTAAACACATAATTCTTAATACTTGACTGCAAACCTACTTTACAAATCAAACAAATAAAGATAAAATTCAATGACCCATTGATTAAAGTCGTTTCATTTACGAGTGCACCGTCTGTTAGGGCCATTAAATGTGTCACTGGCGATAGTGCATCGTATGATGTCATCTACACTCGATCGGCCGATAAGGGATGGGATGAGTCAGCTGCGAGATAAGGGTTATTGCCAATAGCACTTTAATGCGATTATTGCAGTTAGAGGCACGCCTCTAGAAACTGCATTGGGAAATATAAATATAGATCAAGACATTAAGATGTTAAGAGCGATGTGTGTAGAGTAGAACTTTATATATGTGTAAATATACAGAACCACCAGAACGTTTAATATAGAAAGTTACTTTACTATGTTATATTAAATATTATGTACACTAATAAATTACTAGAAAATAAATCAAATCAATTATTTTTACTTATATTTGCATTCACAGTGCAATTTATATTATTGAAAATGAAGTATTACAAACAAACCCTTCTCCCAACTAGCTCCGATGGGACTCGAACCCACGACCCGACCTGGGTTCCCAATGTTCACTATTTTCCCCAAAATGTTGGAATTTCCCCAATTTCCCCAACCCATGGCTACCATGTCAAAGCCTTCAGAACTGAGACGAGCCTCAACCTCTTTACCCCAGTTATCTCCTCGAAGTCTGGCTTGCTTTAAAATTGCATCTTTCATTATTTTGTACCTTCTGGAAGCGTGTTCCACAAACGGACAGCATGGACAGAGAAAGAGTAGGAACAATAACGGCTGCCCCATTTCAAAACCTAGTAAGTGGTTTTGACCAAATTTTACAGGAGAGCAAAAAAACATGTTTTGTGTTAGCTGTTGCGAACTATTAAATATCTGACCATTAATTTATATTTTAGATAAGGAGTGGTATAGTACCCTTCGTTCTAAAAAGGTTTTACGTCTCTAGGACTTATATTACATGTTTTATTTAAAAAAAACACTTGAAACAAAAACAAGATTAAAATTTTGGACCACGAAAACCAGGTCAAAACCTAGTAACAGCTGCCATGAGCTCATACTAGGTTTTGATCAAGGTCAAATCGGCAGATATGTGTTTATTTATCCAGATCAAAATCTAGTAAGAAAGTATTTTAAGGCCTCAATCATCAGCCGTACGACGCCCACTGCTGGGCATAGACTTCCTCCAAGGTTTCGCGCTGTGCCCCGCCCACTGCTACTTTGCCTGAGCAGTTCTTCGAGCGATGTCGGTTATTTTAGCTCTCTCATCATTTCTGATTCGATCGAGCAGGGAAATATCAAGCATCACTCTCTCTATTGCTCGTTGGCTGAGCTTGAGCTTTCTTATGCGGCCCACAGTAAAAGACCACGTCTCCGTTTCATAAGTCATAACTGACAACACACACTGGTCAAAAACCTTAGAGGAATTTTGGACGCTAATATATGCCGGAGCTTCCCAAACGCTGTCCATCCGAGCTGGATTCGACAAGAGATCTCTTTCCCGAATTTGAACTTACCTAACTGGTGTGTCTGTCATGTATAAACCTAGTGGTCAACAACTTCCAGTGTAATATTCCCAACACTAACTGGAGCGGGTGCAACATGGGCATTAGACATGATTTTCGTCTTATCATCTTAGGTTAAGACCCACTTTTTGAGAAGCATTACTGAGATCTTCGAGGATTGTGTTCAGGTCTTCCAAGGTCTCAGCCATAAGAGCTACATCTGCAAACCGCAGGTGTATTAGGTAGGTACTCGCAATTGATGTTGATGCCGTATCGTTTTCATTCCAGAAGCTTAAAAATATCCTTCAACGCAGCTCTGAACAGTTTCAGAGAAATAACGTCTCCCTGTCTCACACATCGTAGTAGTTGGATTGGATTAGATTAGAGCTCTGGTTCTGTGATCGGACCGACAAGGTGGCGTTTTAGTATAATATAAGTACCTCGGCACCTTGATGTACCTGTAGTCTATTTGGTACCTCTGAAGAGACTGCAGCACGGCTAAGGTCTCAATCGTATCAAAGGCTTTCTCATAGTTCACGAACGCCAAGTAAAGTGGCAAGATACACTCTTCTGTATAACTTGCCGCAGCGTATGAATGTGGTATATGGTACTTACTTACGTCGAAACCCGGGCTTGATCGGGAGGTTTTAAGTCGTCGAACCTGCGAGCTACACTATTCGTAATGACTCTCGAAAACAACATAAAGATATCTTATAACCGAGATGGGTCTGTAGTTTTTCAAGAGAGCCTTACACCCGTCTTAAAAAAGACAGCATCACAGCGGGATCGCCGGAGATTGTGGGCTGATTAATTTGGTGTGTAGCCATTTTAGGGGGAGGGAGAGTTTGCCATAATCGCCACGCTTTGCAGGCGGGTTGGCGATCGCAGTATGGCCTGCTGTTTCAGGGAGACGCTGCTGCCCGTTTTCCTTCGGTCTACTCTTATGATGATGACACACGAGGAAAGAGAAGGGGTAGTTCTATTCTTTTTCCTGAGCTGTCACTATACTTAAAGCAGCTTTTAAAAATAATTATGTTAAAACATAGATTTAAACAAGTCTGACGCCATAACAACGATGTTTTCAGCATTGTTGTGTTCCGGCAGTTAAAGATAAGATAGCCAGTTCCTCAGTGATTGAGGATTCCGGGAGTAGTGCACTTCCACCTTCAGCCTTATCATCACTTAACATCAGGTGTGATGAAGGCTAAGTGCTACCCTGTTGTGAATAAAAAAAAGTATTAATGTTTAAATATATAAACTGGATTGAGTGCTTATTACACTTGGCTGAATTAGATGCTGAATTTAGTCAAGGTGTAATAAGCCCTTTACCTTGCAACTAAGCTACCTAGTAACGCACGACTTCATTGCCTTTTTAACCTTATAATCATTCTTATTTTCTTCTATTTGACCATCTCAAAACCTAGTATGTATATTGAACCATTTCAAAAACCTAGTAAGTCTCTCCACTTACTATGTTTTTGAAATGGTTTTTCGACATACTATGTTTTGAAATGGTTAAGCTGAGGATTTTGATATTTTTGGCGCTTTTACTAGGTTTAGGATACGTCATAACTTTTTATTGAAGCGAGCTATCGATACAGGTGTTTTTGCATTATATGGAGCCTTACTAGGAAATAGCATTAAGCCAAAAAACAAAAATTACCATTTTTGGCGACTTACTAGGTTTTGAAATGGGGCAGCCGAATAACATTCATTATACTGTAGGAACAATACATTCATTATTGAAAATGAAGTATTACAAAAAACATCCTCCTCACGACTCCTAACGACTCCGTAGCTCTGTGGTTAGAGCATTCACCCAGATAGTGAAAGTTCGTGGGTTCGAGTCCCATCGGAGCTAGTTATGAGACGGGTCGATATTTTCTAATACTTCATATTTAATATTAAATCTATTGTTTCCACGTGAACGCCGTTTCTTAAAATATGTCGATGAGTTAAAGAATTTGGCTTCCATATGTGATTCTCAAGTCTGTCAACATAAAATCATCGCAGAAATCCCATACAATCAAGATGAGTATTGAATCATAAAATTTAAATCGTTTAAACATTCATTTGAACCTGCTCTGACATTATTCAATCTGAATTTTCTTTCTAAATTTCACTTGAATGCCTGCTACGTGAATTTTCCACGGACGTGGTAGACCGGAAGGAAATCTCAAGCGTTATCAGATCTATTTTTCCTGAAAGATAATTCCTTAAAACGGGAATTATGGTTCGCCTTTTAAAGCGACTATTCAACGAAACGCTTTGAAAGGTCCTCAGTGGACTTGAAACGAAAAACGTGTTTTTCTTCAAACTTGGCGCGAGCGATGACTCGTCATAATATTAAAAAATAGAGTCAGCTTGAGAAAATTTATTGTAGATAAAGTCGAACCAATTGAATTGTGACCCACCATACGTTCATTTTCTAACATATATTAAAACTAGCTTTCCGCCCGCGGCTTCGCCCGCGTGGACTACACGACGTTATCCCGCCGGAATTTGATACTTTTCCAGGATAAAAAGTAGCCTATGTTCCTCTCCAGGCTACAAAGTATCTATGTCTCAAATTTCAGCCAAATCCGTTCAGCCGTTTTGGCGTGATTGAGTAACAAACATCCAAACATCTAAACATCCAAACATCTAAACTTTCACATTTATAATATTAGTAGGATTCAATAAGGTCGAAATTCAAACTCGACATAGTTATATACCTTTATAGTTTTAACGTTTTCAAACAAATTTATTAAGTATAAAAATTGTTCATGATTCAATTGGTTCGACTGTACTTACTTACACACTATAATTTATCAAACGTCGTCGGTGAGGCAAATGGTAACGCCCCAAATAGAAGATTACAATGAGTTTTGGACTTATTGCTTCTACAGATACGAATCTCTGGGACTGAACTACATGGTTGAGCACGGAAAAATATGTTATGTAAGCGGATATACGCACTAAGCTTGTTCAACCGCCTGTATAGAAGTATCCAAAGAGGATAAGAAATATTTCTATTCTCAATATTGGATACGTACATACTGAAAAAAATACTTTTTTTATAATGTAAGTTACTTATATATATCATTTGAAAAATTTAAAATGAAGTATTTCGAAAAAATCGACTCGTCTCACGACCAACTCCGATGGGTTGTGAGACGAGTCGATTTTTTCTAAGTAAGTACTTCATTTTAATTTTTTTTATAATAAAAATTGTACTTATTGTGAATGCAAAAAGGTAAAAGTTTTAATAAGTATCTATTATTTACTTGGTTAAAAGTCAAAATAATTGATATTGAAAAATGGAAAATGAAGTATTTAGAAAAAATCGACCCGTCTCACAACTTTTTTCTAAATACTTCATTTTCCATTTTTCTGTAATAAAAATTGCATTGTGAATGCAAAAAACTAAAAATTAAAATAATTGATATTGTTTAAGAAGTTTTATTAATTTACGCAAGCATTTTCAAGTCAAACATTTTCACTAAATAAATTGATATTGAAATACGGGTACCTATACCTACCTACTATTGTTCATCGCACACAACATTCTTTATAACTGACAGGTAGATATTAGACTTGTTTTATTGTGCCTTGACAGAAAACCCAATTCCTTTGAGCTTTGCTAGAGAAATATACTATACTACTTAATGATTATAATATGCTCCCAAATGAAATTGTTATTTCAATATTACAAATATTTCATACTTACAACTTAACACACGCATAGAAGTACGAGAAGGTGTGTAATGGATTTTGATTGATCCAAAGATGTTATTTTTTAAATGTTTAAAAAATTAATAAGGTTTGATTTAATAAAAACTGTTCACTCAATTCTTTCGTCATTGATACCTAATCATTCACGATTTATTGTTGAATAAACCTACAACATCATAATAATCGTAATTAATCTATGCAGATAGCATTACATTTAATAGATTCTCACAACCTATAATTAAAGCATCGGTCATTACAAGATTAAATTTTGTTACTTCGATTTACAAGTCACGTTCACGTTTCTTACAGATACAATACTTACAATAATAAAAAAATTTTTATTGCATTATGTCCAATACATTACTGCATACCTATAATAACTGATCGTAAACATTACGGCTGTAAAAAAGGCAGGAAGTATGGTATTAGTGCCATCAAAACGTTTAAAGCATTCAAATATCAACTGTGACTTTTCTAAGGGAACTAATACTTAGTATCTATACATAAAGCAACGCTTTAAGATTTCGGCTTACAGTTAAAGCATATAGATTACTAAATAGTTAAAGGTAATTCAAAGGATGGTGATATGCTTTAGCTACCCAAGATGTTTCAATGGTGACAGATAATGGGTTGGTACAATATGTGTTCAATGGAGTTCGGAATCGTCAAGCGTGAAGCGTGACCAAGATAAAGGCGCGTGTGTTTTGTCTGTCGGTGTGTTCCGATAAAGACCATTAGCTATTAACATCATAAGAGCTCTCTTCCTTTGGGGTCAGATGATAAGGTCATCGACCTAAGTGCATTGAGCCGTGGTCCCGGCGCAATGAAGATGGATATGCTGTCTCGGTTAGCGAATAGAGGGAATTTAAAATGTTTGGTGGTTTTCTATTGAAATGATTGAATAGGTACCTACTTTAATTTGAAGCGCCACAGCTAATTTATACAACTGTGTTAAAAAAAAATATTTTATTTGGGGAGCTTACAGCATCATACAATACATCTTATTACGTAGATACTTATAAGCTAATTACAAGCTACCGCATATAAAATGGAAATAGTAAAAAAATATTTTTTTGCAAATACGTATTTCAGTAATAAAACCATATCGATATCTGCACTCCATATCGACCATACCCTTTAAAATTCATAGTCCAATTTTAAACTGTCCATTTGCTAAAAGAACAGCGTTGGGAGTTCTAGGAAAAAGTAAAAAAGTGGAACATGAAATGAACAAAAACGCTGGACAACACAGAAACGCCATTACCATTAGTACAGAAAAGGCGCGTTACCTAGTTATACCGACCCGCATGGCTTAATGCACCATGGCACCTTTAAACTTGGTAAAGCACCTTTATAAGGAATTATTGCCTGACATACTGACGTATTTGTGCTGATACCTACCTATTATCGAAAATGAAGAGATAGAAAAAATCGACTCATCCCACAACTAACTGCGATGGGACTCAAATCCACGACCTTTCACAGGCCGGGAGAATGCTGTAACCACTGAGCTACGGAGTCGTTATACGATAAATTGCATTATGAATGCAAAAAAGTAAAATTAATTCGAAATATAAAAGTGTTTTTAACTTTCCTATGTACTTATATTTTTAAATGAATATGACCTCCCCATTCAAAGTGATTTGCAACACTTATGATATGCATTTCGATTCGAGACGAAGCAATACCTACGGCCATCTTTGTTTTGTACAAATAGTCCTTGATTTACATTTTATACAAAGATTTAATCTAGAACACACGTATGCAGATTTGAAGATCCGTTATTCACGTGCGATTATGAAGTGTTTTGCAATTCAACATAATTAGTGCAATAATATTATAATATATTTGAATATTTTGAATACAAAAATAACTTTTATTTGTAACAGTATTGCTTAAATGTTATGCTAAAGAGAGATTATTTTATTTTGAACTAAGGTTGGGTGTCTGAAACAGCCTTAGATTTTATGGACTTAAAACAAAGTTTAAGCATGTAAGTAAAGGTACCTACATGCTTTAACTACCTACTCTTATACCACAGAGGGATGATTAATAATCTTTTATATACTTAAGCTAAAAAACTTTTATAAAATTAGAAATATATAATTTCTTTAACATTGCGTAACATTAAGACCGATATCGAGCAACTTTTGGTAATATAATAACCACAATATTTGATTATTTACATAGAAGAAAATTACTACATTTTTTATTTTCAGAATTTTGTAGGCAAGTAGGTACCTACTATTACTTTATTACTTGTAACTTAGTGAATTTTTTTTTTTGCTCTTAACGAATGTGTCATTTAGTTGTTAAAATGTCAAATACTTATTGTAAAGTTATAAAATATAAGTCATAAAATAAATTATAAAAACGTCAGTAAGGGAAAAATTGTACGAAAATCTCCTTACAAAACGGAAATTTGAATATTAGCCCCTAATATTAGACCGTGTCGGGCGCGAACTGAGCCATGCACGAATGTGACACGACTGTGCCAGGGATTTGAAACATAGTACATTTGTATCAAGCAGTCCATATATGTTACACCGTGCACAGTCCGTGTCTTGCCGTAGTATGAACGTGCACGGTGCTACGGCACCTCATGCACGGTCCGGCCCGCGCCCAGCACGGTACCTAAATAAACTAAATAAACCATACCTAAATAACTTAATTAATTATCTCGTTTTTCGGTATTTCAGTATAAGTACGGATCTAATTTTGTTAGCGCATTTAAACTTTCTTATTAAACCAATTTAATAGGATCACAATTTGCAAATGATTTACAGTCTTAACCAGCAACAGCTACAAAATGATCACGCGCTTAGCGCCGTTTCGGGGCTTAAGCCTCATATCTCGCGAACTCACGTGCGCCCGTTAGTTGCATGCATTATGCATTGTGGACTCGCATTCGCTTATGCACCGCGTAAACTGGAACGACTTTTAAAACTCTATCTTCATTCGGGTAACACTGCTCGTTTAAGGCAAGTACGGAAAATAGGGGCTTTCTTCAGTGTCGGTTGAGTTTTCAATGGCTTTACTTGCGACAACCATTTCCCTATAATCAAGCATAAACATTACCAAAAGGAGAACACTTAAGAAATTAAGATTGACGGGCGATTGTATTTTGATATCATAAAATTTTCTATTAAACTGTTAAACACTTTACAACATGCATTAAATCAATTGATAGTTATAGAACGTTAATAATAATATTATTGTTAACAATATGAAGATTTTACAACATCAAACTGTTTTAAACGCCATAGCTCAACACTTCTTTTAACGTTGCATAAGTGGGGCAGTATTGGCTATCAAAGACTGGTTTATTTTCAAACTTCTTTAGAAGAAAGTGACCTCGTAAAGTTGTTTGATAGATCGGCGATCCGGATCGTTTAAACGTGCAATATGATGGTGTTTAGTTTGTATATAAAAATATCATCCATGTTGCATAACGTTTGATGTAAATGAGAGTAAACTAAATACATTTCTGTTTACAATAATATTCAATCATCATCGCTGTTTTAACAACACGCGTTGTTTAGATCTTTCAATAACTTTCCTTTGTTGTTATTACTAAGATATTAAAATTATGCCAAAACATATTTAGATTCGTTCCTCGTACGTTCGTTCCTAGTCCTTTTGATAAAAAAATATAATCCAGTCACTAAATAAATACTTACTATAATTTCTTGTAAGTTTATCATAATAAAAGTTACACCCTTATATAATTTGGTTAGAAAAAAGTCTGTTATTTTAGCTGGCAACAATGAGAAACTTTTTAAAATTAGAATTTTGAAGATTTTGAATTAATTAAGTATTATTATTATTATTTATAAGGTAAACTAACAGCAAAACATATACAAATAAAGATATTAAGATAAGTAGATCAAGGATCTAATGTTAGCCTTATAAAAGCTTACACAGCGTATATGAGTAGGTAAACACACACGCGAAAGAAATACCTTTCCAGATATTTGACAATCGCTAAAGATGAAATTACTATGGCAAGTTATTTAAATTTTAACTTTTTTGCATTCACAATGCAATTTTTATGGTTGAAAAATGGAAAATGAAGTATTTAGAAAAAATCGACCCGTCTCACAACCGTGGGGGAGTAATATCTTCACATTGATGAAATTAACGCTGGCTATACAGCGTGTAAGAAGTATTTGATAAATTCGACGCTTCTCGTAACGACTCCGTAGCTCAGGAGCAGGTGTGATACGTTCTGGCCCGGCCACGGCGTCCAATAAGGCTGTGGTTGTGTCAGTATACGGTACGGATAAGTACCTCGTAGTACTTTGATGGAAAAAAAGAGTACCACAGTATTTCATCAGTTATAACACATTTTTGGTGGCCGGGCTGCAACGCATACGACCCAGCCCGGCCACGCTTCTATCGAAATAAATAAATAACTTTACGATGCAATTTTGGTACGAGGTGATGGTACGTATTCTGTACCAACGAGAATGTGTCCGTTTCCCCTTTAAAATGGTAATTAAAACAATATATTTTGGCATTGAAAATTCTGAAATAAAACGCCTGATATTGTTGATTGAGCAATATACGTAACTCGACGTCTTCTGTATATTTTTTTTGTAGGCGCAATGGCTCATATGATTTAAACTAGGCTTAGTTAAAATTAGATAAAAATTTATAATTATACATCTATCTTTTCCCATTGGTCTTTTTCCACTTACATTTTGTTTAGTGTAAATAGTTTCTATTCCCTAAAAAAATTTTAAAAGCTTAGCAGTCAGGGCTGCCTCAATACAAAAAGGTTTTCGTAAAGAAGAGTAAATATATTTTCCTATACATTTCGGAAGAGTGATATAGATTTGAAACATTTATAGTATAAAATAATAAATAAAGTTTTTGAAACTGAACCGTGCGACATAACTATACCATAGGTATTAGAAAAGATCGAAGAGAATCTCGTTTCGCAATTTGCCACAGTGGGACTCAAACCCACGACATTTCACTGTCGTCCGAGCAAATGCTCTGACCACTGTGCTACGGAGTCGTATAAAGACGCATCGAATTTCTCTAATACTTCTTATACGTCGATAGGTTCGTAATCTTCAAACTGTCTTAAATGCGAAAAATAAAAAGATTAAATAGAACTCATCGCTTTTTTATAACGTTATATGGGGGTAAAGTTTGACTTATTGTTTTTAGGGTTCCGTAGCAAAATGGTAAAAAGGAATCCTTATGGTGCGACTCTGTCTGTCTGTCACAAACTGGTTTACTCGAAAACCACTTATGCTATCAACTTGAAATTAGATGAAGTATGCCCAACTATTTTGCAAATAAGAGAGAAATAAAACTATTAATATTTTTTTTGAACAGGGTCTAAAAGGGGATCTTAAAAATTCGAAGTGGGGCTAATAGGGCATATGAAGTATCATATGAAAGAGCGCTGCTTGCAAATTCTCAAACATCTGTTTTTTTTGTTTTAGGCTGCATAGTTTTTGACTTATGATGAAAAATGTAAAAAAATACCGTTCCCTCTTATCGCCGAAGTTTGCAACGAGAAAATCTGAAATTCTTATATTATTATGTAATAGAAGTTCATGTAAAGATTACAGGAAAAATAAAACGATGTCTCTTAATAGTAAACTTTTTCAGAAATCAACCAATTATTATTTGAATTTGATTGAATCAGGCTTCACTTGGCGGAAGTCCCTAACCATTGTGAAAAACGAATATATGTAGCTTACTTCCGCAAAAAACTGTACCGTAAATAACTGTTTTTGCGGAAGTAAGCTACATATTATTTCGTTTTTCACAACAATTATTATTTACATTAGTTCCACTATCGGTCAAGAGATAGCACTGACCTAAAACTGCATTATTCTACACCGCAAACTCTGACGACTATAGCAAAAATTAAAATTAAAATTAATTAAAAAATTATACCTATTATATCGATTTTACCTTCAGTTGTATACCTTCAAGTTATCTAAGTAGCTAAAGATGGATAGCTGAACTCCGTAACGGTCAGGATATTACAACAATTTATCATAATCACCATGTAGTTTCGCTACGATTATTTAATTAATTAATTAATTAAAATTAATTAATCCCAGGAAAATTGAGAGAAATTCTCTAATATAGGCAACATCGTTCCATTTATTTTTGAAGTTAGTCAAGTATTTGCATCTGGTAGTATGATCATCTCATAGTGATGAGCTGGTGATGGAAGCTACAACTCCTTAACGGTTAGAAGATGGAGAATAATTCCTTAAGTATTAATCGTACGTATGGACTAATAGTTAGCTATAATCTTTCAGGTTATTAGGGTGAGCTGATTGATGATGAGAGTTGAAACTCCCCAACATAGTTATAGGATGTTTTATAAATACCATATGCACGAATGGACCTTCAGTTGTATACCTTCAAGTTATCTAAGTAGCTAAAGATGGATAGCTGAACTCCGTAACGGTCAGGATATTACAACAATTTATCATAATCACCATGTAGTTTCGCTACGATTATTTACACTAAAAATCGAAAAATAAAACGTTAAAAAAATGTAACCGCCTCCAAAAAGAATCTTCAAACAAAATTAACAAAAAAAGTCGGTGCCAAGCCAAGCCAAAAAGAATGGGAACAAATTATACTGAGTGAAATAACAAAAATTAAAAAACCCGGTCCCAAGCGTGAGGTGTAAGACGTATTTACCTCAAATACCTATTAGACTTGGCACCGACTTCAAACAGTTCAGTAAGTAGGTACCAAGATAAGTTAGAAAAAGTCACGCATTTTCGTCCTTTGAATTAAAAATTCTAATTACTTTTTTTTTTTTGTATTGGTTAATTTTGTTTGAAGATTACTTTTCAAGGCGGTTCCCTTTTTAAAAAAAATGTTTTATTTCTATTACTTAAAAATTCGTAAAACTCATATTTACAAACAATTTTTTGTATGGAGGCAGCCCTGAGTGATAATCTGTCAAGACGTCAAATTAAGTTTATTTGCTCAAACAATAATGTCAGGCGTTTTATTTCAGAAATTTCGATGCAAAAATAAATAGTTTTAATTACTATTTTAAAGGGGAAACGGACACATTCTCGTTGGTACAGAATACGTACCATCACCTCGTACCAAAATTGCATCGTAAAGTTATCTATTTATTTCGATAGAAGCGTGGCCGGGCTGGGTCGTATGCGTTGCAGCCCGGCCACCAAAAATGTGTTATAACTGATGAAATACTGTGGTACTCTTTTTTTCCATCAAAGTACTACGAGGTACTTATCCGTACCGTATACTGACACAACCACAGCCTTATTTGACGCCGTGGCCGGGCCAGAACGTATCACACCAGGAGCAGTCGCCCGGATAGCGAAAGGTCGTGGGTTCGAGTCCCATCGGAGCTGGTTGTGAGACGGGTCGATTTTTTCTAAATACTTCATTTTCCATTTTTCAACTACTAAAATGTTTCATTTAACTGTGCGAAATGATGTGGGCTTGAATATATAGAAATGTTTTCGAAGAAGAAAAAAATTAAGTACTTATCAAAATAATGTTTTTCTAAGCAGGAATACAGAATGATTCCTATTTGAATTCGAGTAGGTAAATAAAGAAACATTATTTAAGAATAATATACTTATTGCCATGAATTCTTAAGCTCTTCAATACACCAAATAAATTCTATGTGAACGTATTTATGTTCAATCGATTTTTCTAATGTATCCATTTATTAGCATTTCAAAAGAAGAAACGAAATCAAATCTACATAAACATGAACAAACAACAAAATAAGCGTTTGAAAAGTCGATTTATATCGAAGTTACACACCTTTTTATGATCGTAATAATAATAAAATTTATAGGCGTATTAAAATTTTAGGCGTTCAGAGAGCTCAACGCATTAAAAAGTAAAGTGGGACCAATACTTCAATGCTTTATTTTATACACAACGGGGATGAAAGTGGTGTAAAGCTGAAGGTGGAATCGCACTACTCCCGCAATCCTCAATCACTAAGGAACTCTAACTATCTCTAACTGCCGGAACACAATAATACTGAAAACATCATTATTATCAGGGCGTCAGATTTAGATAAGATGGTGGTAGCTAGCCAGGCGGACTAAGAATAAGTACTACCACCAACCAAACCAAAACTATAAGTACTCCCACTAGGAATCCAACCCGCTGGATCTCTGAGTCTGTAACCGGTGGTGTGAACCACTAGACCACAGAGGCGGTAATAAACGGCGCCGTGGTTTTACAACTTTAGACTGATATTTGCAGAAGTATGGTTTGCAAAACAGTAGTCGATTCTATAATAGATCATTAACCGCCTCTGTGGTCTAGTGGTACATACCACTGATATTATACCCAGAGATCCCGTGTTCGATTCCCAGTGGGGGTACATATTGTATTCGGTTTTGTTGGTGGTAGGATTTTTGCCAAGTACTCCTGGCTTGAAATCACCATCTTATCTTAGTCTGACGCCATAGCTACGATGTTTTCAGCATTGTTTTGTTACGGAAGTTACATCTTCACTTAACATCATGTGCGATGAAGGCTTAGCTAATAGCTACCCCGTTGTGTATAAAAAAAAATATTTTAACCAATTCGCAGGTAACTTTTTGCTAGATTTTTTTCGCTGTGACATAAAGGTTCTTATTCAAATCCAAAGTGAAGGTTAGAAGATTAAGTTAAAGATTAACCCAGATAATGAGTTTTTTTGGACCTTCGATGAACGGAACCATTTCATAGATAGTACCTATAATAATCGTACCTCATCATGGCAACCTTTCTTTAACATTTATTTTCTTTCTAGATCGGGCAGAGGCGCCGCGTACGCGTGTTCTGAGGGCGAGGGCAACGCGCCCAAGTCATGTTGCGGTCGGCCACCGCTGCGGCTATGTGTGCTGTTCCTGGGGGTCGTGGGGGCCTGCTTGGTGGCGGCGGGGGCGGTCCTGGGGGCGCTGAGGCCGCACCCGAGAGCGCCGCTGACGTTACTACTTCTTATGATAGGTAAGTTCTTTATTAAACCGCTAGTGGCCGCGCCCAAGTCATGTTGCGGGCGGCTACCGCTGAGGCTATGTGTGCTGTTCCTGGGGGTCGTGGGGGCCTGCCTGGTGGCGGCTGGGGCGGTCCTGGGGGCGCTAAGGCCGCACCCGAGAGCGCCGCTGACGTTACTACTTCTTATGATAGGTAAGTTCTTTATTAAACCGCTAGTGGCCGCGCCCAAGTCATGTTGCGGTCGGCTAGCGCTGAGGCTATGTGTGCTGTTCCTGGGCGTCGTGGAGGTCTGCCTGGTGGCGGTTGGGGCGGTCCTGGGGGCGCTGAGGCAGCACCCGAGAGCGCCGCTGACGTTACTACTTCTTATGATAGGTAAGTTCTTTATTAAACCGCTAGTGGCCGCGCCCAAGTCATGTTGCGGTCGGCTACCGCTGAGGCTATGTGTGCTGTTCTTGGGGGTCGTGGGGGCCTGCCTGGTGGCGGCAGGGGCAGTCCTGGGGGCGCTGAGGCCGCACCCGAGAGCGCCGCTGACGTTACTACTTCTTATGATAGGTAAGTTCTTTATCAAACCGCTAGTGGCCGCGCCCAAGTCATGTTGCGGTCGGCTAGCGCTGAGGCTATGTGTGCTGTTCCTGGGGGTCGTGGGGGCCTGCCTGGTGGCGGCGGGGGCAGTCCTGGGGGCGCTGAGGCCGCACCCGAGAGCGCCGCTGACGTTACTACTTCTTATGATAGGTAAGTTCTTTATCAAACCGCTAGTGGCCGCGCCCAAGTCATGTTGCGGGCGGCCACCGCTATGAGGTTATGTGTGATATTCCTGGGGGTCGTGAAAGCCTGTATCATAATCTGGGTGCCAAATTCCAGCCCGTTCCAGCTAGAGGTTTGATCTTGGCTTGGCCGATTTGGGCAGATATGACAGAAAAGAAATGAACAGTTACTGTTGCTCATGTGACGATAGCGAAATGGCCACGCCACATATTTTTAATAAGGTGTAGGTAGAGTTTGTGGATTCTCTGCATGAGATCTGATAACTTTTTGACAGTGCGAGCCATATTATGCTCTCGTCTTGGCAACATTTTACATGAAAACGTTTTTGGTGGAATTAAAACTAAAACTTTATTGTTGGACAATAAGTAAATAAAATACCACTATTTTTATATAATGTAAGTACCATACCAGCAGACATGACATCCAACGCTTTTTACTACAATATTTAGTTAATAACAAACTACGTCGTCGTCAACCCAACGTAGGTGGGTAGTTACTTGTTTTCCCTTATTTTAGAAACATTTTTAAAACGAAAACAGAAATTAATATTATATTGAAAGGTCAAAAAGCGAAATGGAATGTTTTATTCGTGAATTTTCGAAAGTAGAAAACTCAGCGGTGTGGGAAAAATTAGATAACGTCTTAAAATAAAACAATGGCTCAATGAGGTGCAAAACTGTTCATTTGAATAATACTCCTCAAAGTCTTTGATCACAGTTTGTAACTCATTTCATGCTCAGCCGTGTTTTTATTTCACAGCTGATTAAAGTTAACCGGTCTGATGAACAATTATACAAAACGGAACTAAAAGAACGACCATAATGCCTATAATAGATTTTAGAGAATTCATATTTTTTATGGCCAAAATTAGCTGCAGCTTAGACTTAAAAATGAGGTCTGTGGTAATAAGAAAGTTTTAAAAGCTAGCAGGTACTTAGTTTTCATTGAAATAAAAATTGATTCTTGGGACGAAACAGATTTGTTTAAAATGAATATTACCTATAAGATAGTTATTTTAGCCCTGAGAACGTATAGCAACCCAAAATTAACAAGGAAGTCATATGTTACCATTCATAGTTTCCATAAATAATGGGCAGTATCAATTCGCGAAAATTTATGGGGTCGGTCTAATATTCATAAATGGGCGTAGCGGTAACATAACGGATCGCCTTAATTACCTTCGGAACAATCTTAGGGGCTCATTGGATATTCGCGCTGCATATGACAATAACAAGTCTGTCCAAAATTTCATTACATTACATTATTCACAAAGTCGCGTCCGCCCCCAAGTTTTCAATTAAACTTCGAATGAGTTTCGAAGCAGGATTAATTGGATTTTCATTAGCGTTTGGGACAAATGATGTTGTTGTTACAGACAACCGATCTATTGTTGGGGGCAATTTGTAAGCGTCAGTCAGCTGCTGGGCAAACTTCACGTACGCTGGGGCGCGGCGTCAACTTTTGTTGGCTCTGCTCAAATATTTTGCGATTAAATGGGATAGCGTGAACCAAACAACCTTTAGCTCGCAAAAACGGGATGGATCCTGTCAGTTATTTTCCTGGTGATTATAAAGAGGACATTGTTATGGATGTCCTATTATTGTTCAATCCCTAGAATAGTGGGTACCTACCTAATATTGACAATCAAAATCAAATTTTGGTTCTATGTAGGTGCATTATTTAATCCTATGATGCTTTAGTTATAATATTTCATTGCTATTAGATCAGTGTTGTTGTGCGATCAACTTTTGTTGGCTCTGCCCAAATATTTTGTAGGGCAGAGGTACCCTTTGTGGCCACTTTAAGGATTTTTTGACTTTTAAGCACTAAGTACTAAATGGTCTTAGGTATTTAAGACACAAATTATATCTCAAATTATAGATAATTTATCTACCTTTAAAGGTACATTTTTAAAATTTAAAAAGTTAAATAGTTTTTTGTACATAACACAAAATGTGTGAGAGGTGCCAAATGTACCGGTTTTGGCCACTTATTGATAGTTAAACTTTTGTAAGTATAGGGAAAAATCAAAACCAAACCCAGGTTAAATCAATATATTCTAATACGCTAGAAACCAATCAATTGCAAAACAACAATTTAATTGTAAAAAACAAAGGTTTATAAAGTATTTCATCCAAAACAAATTTCTTAAAATTTTTATACAAAACATTTTTTAAAACACAAAATGCAATTTATTGATAAAAAATCGTATGGCTTATGGAATTCTAACAAATGTTATTATTACCTTAAAATACCTTATTTTAATTGCCTTTAGCAAAAATTGCGTAAAGTTGATTAGAAAACTTTTAGAGCAAAAAGTGGCCAAAACCGGTACAGTGGCCAAAACCGGGGCTTCTGCCCTACTTATTAGTAAATGGCTCGCTAAAACGTGATGCATTTCCTGTCAACTATTTTCCTGGTGATTACAAAGAGGACACTGCCATTATAGACACCCTATACTGTGTAGTTCAGACCTTTCAACAATTTTAAATAGTTGACTATCTAAAGCTATTTTGGATGTCTGAAGTTATCTTTTGAAAATAAGTTATGTGATTTATTTAAATGTTCCTAAAAATAGTCTATTGTAAAATTAAATGTATTATTAGTAAGTATTATTAAAAAAAACCCTTCGCAAAAAAGCAAGCATATTATATTCATACAAACATGCTTACTTCATGGTCATTCAAATGATGGCAATCTACAATCATTTCTGTGTCAAATGTATTGGATAAATGTTTGATTTTCCAGTAATCATTTATAACAACTTTGAAAACCTCTGCTTATTCCTTATTTCCAGAAATGTAAAACATAAAAAAAAATTTGCTGGCTAAAATTAGCTGCACCTTAGACTTAAAAATGAGGTCTGTGGTAATAAGATTTTTTTTCCGCTGTAGGGAAATCGGAAAGTGTTTATTCTTAATTGAGGTTATTATTCAAAAAACGAGTCATTTTGCAATTAAATAATAGTGATGGACTAGCTAGAGAAGTAACGAGTAGATGATTTGCAATAGAGACGTGAATGCTTGTATTAAAATAAAGTGCCCGTTTTTTTCTTCCAACAAGTGTACCTATTTCTTTCCTTTTTTTATAAACACTATTTCAAACAAATACTTAAACAATATTCCTGTTTTTAATTGTTGACATTATTTTTTATAGTCTAGACTCTAGAGTAAGTAGACAGGTTTAGGCTTTTTTATTTTCTTTTCAGAATGTTTGCCAAAAATTTCGATTTTTCTATCAATATTCAGAGTCACCACCCTAAATAATAAAATGAATTAACGTACGCGCGTGCACAACATATTGTTGAACACGAAAACAATTAACAACAGTTGGTAAATGCAGCTGATATTATATCTGTAACGAATTGGTTAACGCTATGGGCGTCCCATTGTTCCATTCGACCGTCAATGATGAAATTTTAATGTAAGTTCTTCTTTCTCGTTGAAAAGCATTGAAAAATGTTTAAAAATTATGCTGTGACGAAATTTGTTTGTATTTTATATACTTACTGTTAAAATATGGGTTGTAGAATTTGCGTTTTATGCGTACGGAGTATCATCCAGTTTGAGATATGTTTATACTAATGTGTAGGCAAATAAATTGTTAACTATTAGTAAAAAAATGGCCAAGTGCGTGACGTCGGACTCGCCCGTGAAGGGTTCCGTTCCATACCCACTTAACTAACGTAGGTACCGAATTCCTATAGGTACCAATCAAAATACCAATATCATTTTTCGCCGGCAAAAAAATCTTTGTTTGTCATAGTGTTTGTATGAATAACAATGTTACATTTGCGGTTTTTAAAAATGTGCTATTTCTCAAAAACTGCTGACCATATTACGTTAAAACCAATATTCGTTGATGTGTTAAATAATATCTACAGCATATTTATTTTGGACTTTTCACTCTCTAATTTTAAATGTTAGAGGGCAGGAGGGGGGCACATTTTACCACTTTGGAAGTGTAAGTATATCTTTAAAAAAATATTTAAGAAACCTCAATGTAATTTTTAATGGCCTCTTAATACCCCACTCGTCTAGGTTTGATTTTTTTTTGTTTCAGTATCATGTATGGTCTGCCCTCCTTTATTTGGAAATATTATTATTATTGTGCAAAAATCGTAAAGCGGTTCACTGAATACATCTAACTACCAAATTAAGTGCTGGCTGTGGAATACGGACGGTCAGACAGACAGTAGACATGACGAACCTATAAGGGTTCCGTTTGTTGCCAATCGGCTCATCATCATCAGCCATTTACTTACTTAATGTCCCCACTGCTGGAGCACTGGCCTTCCTTATGGATGGATAAGGAGATGGATAGCTATTCGGCTACGAAACCTAAGTTACTTTCTAATAACAAATCTTTCTTGTATCTCAATCCAGTTTTGAGTTGAAATCAAGTAGACGTAGGCAAGGCACGTGGTCCAAAGTTAACAATTTTAACATTAACCATATTTCAGTAACTGTTAAAAATACAACTAAAATATATGCTCTTACGATACCACATAGGTATAGAGAGAGCAGAGACATTACTATTTCAAACATTATTTCCATTTACTTCCAGGTATAGGCGTAATCCTGGTAACGGCAGCGGTGGTGGCGTGGCGGCTGGGTGCTCGCGACGCGCCCTGCGCCCTGCTAGGACTACGCCGAGCCTCCTGCCGCCGACTGGTCCCGCGACTGCCTCCGAGTTACGCGCGACCACACCACCCGTACGCGGCGATGCTGTACCCAGAGTTCCACTACAGACCACCGCCGCCTACATATCAGGCTTCGATGCAAGAGTACAGACTCAGGTAATTAATTAAGATACCTCCGCCCTGTTAGTCTCCGCTTAGCCTCCTGTCGTCGACTGGTCCCGTGACTGCCTCCGAGTTAAGCGCTACCGCAATGTAACCAGAGTTCCACTACACATCACCGCCGCCTACATATCAGACTTCGATGCAAGAGTACAGACTCAGATAATTAATTATAAGATACCTTTGCCCTTATAAGTCTCCGCTAAGCCTCCTGTCCTCGACTGGTCCCGCGACTGCCTCCGAGCTACGCGCAGCCGCACCACCCGTTCGCGGCGATGTTGTACCCCAAGTTCCACTACAGACCACCGCCGCCTACATATCAGGTTTCGATGCAAGAGTACAGACTCAGCTAAATGTCAGTATCGATAGTATTATGTCGTAAAAAGTAAGCCCTGCTAGGGCTCCGCCGGCGCCGAGTCTCCTGTCGTCGACTGGTCCCGCGAGTTACGCGTGACTGCATCACTAGTACGCAGCATTGCTGTAGGTACCCGGAGTTCCACTACAGACCACCGCGCCGCCTACATATCAGGCTTCGATGCAAGAGTACAGACTCAGGTTGGTAATTAATTATAAGATACCTCCGCCCTGTTAGTCTCCGCTTAGCCTCCTGTCGTCGACTGGTCCCGTGACTGCCTCCGAGTTAAGCGCTACCGCATGAACTGTACGCGGCGATGCTGTAACCAGAGTTCCACTACACATCACCGCCGCCTACATATCAGACTTCGATGCCAGAGTACAGACTCAGGTAAATGTCAGTACTGATAGTATATAACGTCGCAAAGCCTAGGGGTCTACCGATTCTCCTATCGTCGTCTGGCCCCACGACTGCCTCCGAGCTACGCGCGTCCGCACCTCCGTACGCGGCGATGTTGTACCCGGAGTTCAGCTACCGCCCACATATCAGGCTTCGATCCAAGAGTACAGTAGAGTATACAGACCTTACTAAGTCTCACGAATCAATCAATCACTCACGAATGCGGGCGAGCCATACTTGTAGTTGCAATGCGTTTTGGCATGCCCTGTAGTGTACGTAACTACTAGGTTCCTTCCTACCGCTGCTACCACTCCCGCCGAGCTAACGCACGCAGAGACCATGTGCATGTACATTTACTTGCTCAAGTATGACTCACACACATTCATGAGATAGAAGGTCTGTAAATTAATGTTAGCGCGTTAATGTGACAACATGAAAAAAATTTAATCGCATAAAGAGAAATGTATGGGCCTTTGGTTCTGAGAAAAACGGCTTCCACGCGCGCCCCACCCCCTTAGAACTTCTGAGCTTTTTATTATGTTCTGTAAAGAAAACTTAGAATAACCTAACTCTTCAATTAGCATTTACTTTAAAATTCAAAACTCAAACTTATTAATACAACCACAAACAACAAACTTTTTCCCGTACCTACAAAATAAAATTGGAAACAATACCAAAATTGCCGATTTAAAAAACTAAGCAGAAAGGCTGAAACTTCTAGGTTATTTTAACGTAACTTTCCGGTGGACGGGAGTTGAAGGGTTGTTGAACAAATGTTTTCATTTCAGGTTACTTCTACTCGACAGAAGTGCGCCCGCGGTGTCCCCGCCGCCTACGTACAGGTCGAACTCAGCTAGTCTAGTCAGGTAACTAACTATATTCAAATGTATTCAGCTTCTGGGAATAGGCTTTTCATTGATTTTAGTTGTTCAAAGTCTTAAAACTAGTTAGGACGTCAGAATCGGTTGTTCTTGTTAGTAAAAATGTGCTCACGTTATGTGATAGAACTGATAGACAACCAGAATGCCAGATGTGTCATTCAATTTTCAGAAACACATTTTTAACGACTGTGTGAGTGTGTGTCTTTGTGTTCATTGGTCATAAAAGTTTTCCCAATAGTCTACTGAAGAATAGAGATATTGGTAGCTTAATGGAAAAGTGTTCCTATTTAGTTATAAATCTAATTCATGATCACATTCCAAACGTTAAGATGTAAATGACATGCAAAGTCGATACAGTACTTTGTTCTTAAATACCAAAAATGCTTATTGAATTTCTTCTTTGATTTAACAGCTTCTCTCTTGTTTTTCTCTACTCTGTGTCAAAGTCTACACCTCTTGATACGACATAAATTACTCATGGAATTATCTGATTCAAAATTCTAACGTCTTCCACAGAGGTACAACTGGCGCAGCGTGGTGCGGTTCCGAATACAGCGGTCCACCGTCTTACCGCGCACCCCGGCACGACCCGCCCATCACAGTCACGGACTCGCTCCCCGCACTAACGCCGCTCGACCTCAAATACGCTGACGACGCCCTCGAGTCGCTCCCCAAGCCGACGGAGCAGGAGAAAGACCCCGACGAACACCTCGTCACGATAGTACACACAGACGCTCAGCCCGTCATCGTCACCGTCTCAGGGTCAACAGCCCTCAACGAAACACACATGGCCCACGCGCCGCCATCAGAAATCGACATACTAGCGCACTTATAGCGAACTAAGTCTTCTAGCTTTAGTAAGAGGCTTGTGAGCGAATAACGACTGACACGGTCCGTCGAAGTGATTTGTAGTACTAAATATTATTCAGGTTTGGATAAAGGGAACATCTTAATTAATGGCCACGTCGAAAACAATACCGCAACAAAACGATTTAAATGAAACGGTTCTGTTTTGCGAAACTTAATTATGCAAAACGTAACAATTAATTAAAACGAGAAAGTAATTAATGACTTTTAATTACCTATTTTCCATTAGATGTAGCTAATAATAATATTCCCTTTATCTAAAAGTGTAATCGTTTCAAGTACCTTATTTTATTGTTCATAAGTTGTGTAAATATTATAAAGCACTGAGGTATTTTGTTTGATTAGATTATATTGTAACAAAGCATGTGCCGTGTAAATACAAATACCTACGATACAAAATAATTAGCAATAATATAAAGATACATGTGTACGATTATTTTCAAGCCAAATTTTTCACCGAAATGTACAATTTAGTACGAGTGAACTTTGTTTCAAATACCTAGTGCCAATAGTCGTTTTAGAGCTTGCATAGGAGTCGAACTTTTAGTGTACGATGAGGCGAAGCATGATCTTTGTTGGACTGGGTGACGTTGGATTTGATAAGGACGATTTCAATACCCTTTATGCTCTTAGTAATAAATATAACATGACTTACTTGATCTCACAAAGATTCCATCCCTATGCAAGCTATTTATGTTATTATATATAACGCTAATCAGATTGTATGTTTGAAACAATGAAAGCCAAATGAGTCAAATCTACTATCAGATTTATTAGGAAACCTCGCCGGTACCTATGTTTATTTTACTTTTATTAATAGCTTTTCTAATTTATTATCTGCAGTTTTCAGTAATATCTTATTTGTATAAAATTTCATAAATCTTACCTAATAAAATCGTTCTTTATGTTTCGCAGTAAAAATGTTAATACTTAATTTAAGAAAAATATTAAGTTATATATAGGTAGTGAACATTTTGTAAATATTGATGGGGCACACTTTACCTCCGTTTTTTTTTGAAAAAATAACTTTCACAAATATATTATTAAAAGTTTAGCTGTCTAATAAAAATAGCATTAAAAAGTAAAAAAATAGCTAAATTTTCTGAAAGAAAATTTCCGAAAAATAAGAAATTTTACGTTGGAAGTTATTTTATTTCGAAAAGTTATCACAATACGGAAATTTACCCAAATTCACGCTTATCCGAGATAATCTGTATTGAACCTAGTATTTTGTAACATAGTACTGTTACTGTTAATAATATAAAACATTATTGTAATTATTATGATGTACATAACGTTATTTGTATTATAAGATAATAAAGAACTTTAGTGAAACCACGTATGACTTTTTAATTATAGGTATCTTTGAATTCTACAGAGGAATGCGTCCATTCTGGTTTTGATAAAAATTTAGAGAAATTCCGAAACTAAAGAAAAGTTTTCACCTAGTTTTGAAATCTACCGGAATGCTTCCATTCTGGTTTCGACGAAAAATTTAGAGAAATTCCGAAACTATAGAAAAGTTTTCATCTAGTTTAGTGAAACCTGCTACCGATCGCATCAACTGCCATCAAAAGCAAGAAAAAGCCAGAAAAGGGCGTGAAAACACACAGAGCGGATGTAACAATGGGTTTATAAAATAATTTTAAATTTTAAAACGAAATGAACTAAGTACTTACCTGAGTATTGACAGTGTTTTTCGAATGGTCCATCCATCACTCACCACCGTCTCGGTCGATGGCCTGTTTTTGATGTAGGTTAAAACAATTTTAAAAGTAAATCGAAGTGTGAACCAGCACAATGGTCCCCTGTAATTATATTGTAAAGTAATTTCGCTGGAAGCCAGGAGCAAATGGAAAATCGTACTGGATTAATACGACACCCGGATGTAACTACAGAATAACTACTACCAGTAATCCAGCTTCATATAAACGGTCGCAGAGCAAGTTATGACTATGATTCATCGCCTGGAGCTCGGTACGATCTTGAAAGGATCTCGGTAAGTCAGACTCTTTACTTCATACCGAGATCCTTCCAAAGTAGGTATACCTGGATACTATACTAATATTATAAAGAGTAGAAAAGATTTTATTTTTTGTGTGCTTGTAATAGATAAACTCAAAAAATTCTGGACCGATTTTAAAACTTCTTCCACCATTAGAAAGTTACATTCTTCCCGAGTGACATGATAATATTTTATATCGATATTCCCACAGGAACGGTCCCGCGTGGTAACGCGGGTAAAACCGCACCTAAAAGCTCATATTTATGTTGTTCAGACCTTTTATATGAAGATGGATACTGGATTCAACCGCCTTTGTGGTCTAGTGGTTCACACCACCGATTTCAGACCCAGAGAACTTGTTCTTAGTCCGCCTGGCTAGCTACCCTTCTTATCTAAGTCTGACGCCATACAATCAGTTCTTCAGTGAATGAGGATTTCGGAGTAGTGCGCTTCCAACTTCAGCCTTATCACCACCTAACATCAGGTGTGATGAAGGCTAAGTGCTATCCCGTTGTGGATTAAAAAAAGGATACTGTATATATTTGTTCTGTGACGTATCGCCACGCTGCGACAGTAGGTAATAAAGGAAAAATTATGAATGAATTAAATTCTTTTTAATAAATTCTCAGTGAGCGGCGTCATGACGCTCTACATAGTTGGTCGCATTTTTGAGATTTTATTAATCTCATAGCGTTGGCGCCTCTTTCCGACGGAGTGGATGTGTAATTCCATTATTAACGTTACAGGCCTAATGCGAATCGTCCGTGGATTAATTTTGGCCACATCAAAGCTTGGATACCGAAAGCTGTAAAAGCAGTTGTTCAGTTGGAAACGTTGGAAACCAGGCTAAGCACGAAAATCTATTGGATTCACTCTTTTTGCCTATAGTATATGTAGGGCAGAGGTACCCCTTGTGGCCACTAAGGATTTTTTGACTTTTAAGCACTAAGTACTAAATGGTCTTAGGTATTTAAGACACAAATTATATCTTAAATTGTAGATAATTTATCTAAGTACCTTTAAAGGTAAATTTTTCAAATTTATAAAAGTAAAATAGTTTTTTTTATATTACACACAATGTGTGAGAGGTGCCAAATGTACTGGTTTTGGCCACTTACTAATAGTTAAACTTTTGTAAGTATTGCGAAAAATCAAAACCAAACCCTAGTAAAATCAATATATTCTAATGCGCTAGAAACCAGTTAATTGCAAAACAACAATTTAATTGTAAAAAACAAAGGTTTATAAAGTATTTCATCCAAAACAAATTTCTTAAAATTTTCATACAAAACATTTTTTCAAACAGAAAATGGAATTTATTGAAAAAAAATCTTATGACATAAAGGAGTTCTAACGGTTGTTATTATCACTTAAAATACCTTATTTTAATTGCCTTTATCAAAAATGGCTAAAAGTTGTTGAAAACTTATAGAGCAAAAAGTGGCCAAGACCGGTACAGTGGCCAAAACCGATACGCCTGCCCTACTTATTGGTATGACATAGTAAGACAAAAATAGTCATTAGGTTCTTATAAAATATACGACTAGATAAACGATTGGAGTGTAAAAAAGACCGAGAAAATAAGAGCTCACTTTAGAGGTGAGCTCTTATTTCTAAACGCTTCTCCTTCAATTTTTGAAGTAAGATCATAAAATTAGTTACCTTTTTCTCAGTTTTAAAAGAAAACAGTTGGTGCCTTATTTGAGTTTTGTTTCAGTTCGTGAGCCGTTATCTAGTGGCTATTGTTGGTCGAAGGCTAGACTAGATGAAAGAAAATCGTTGTTAATTTGTGAAAAATATTTCATTTTTGTCTTTATTGAAATAATTTTTCATTTTCATATTCCCATGTAGAAAATTCCAATAAGGTTGCGTACTTATCATCCCTTCTCGGAAAAGCAACACTATTCACGGTTACAAGCAGTTTTCTCGAGCGCATTAGCTATCTATTGCCGACTCATATTTGAAGAGCGATTGAGGGTGGAAGCCGCTTTACACGACACGACTCTAATAATACATTTTTGCTATACAGATTTTGCTTATGGCTAGAGTTTGTAGCAACTTTACGGCTACGGCTAAGTTATCGAATTATTACTTACCTTCGAGGTTATTCATTCGTTAAAAAAGTGACTGATCTAAAGATAATGGTAAATAATGTGGCTAATGCCGGCGCCAGACATAGCACAAACATTTGAACAAATGTTTGGACACATGTGTAGCACGAGTATTTGAGTATATTTTGTACAATCATTTGATAAAAAACTACAGTATACTTTGCCAAGCCAGAAGGCAAAGTCTTCTAAGGGCGTGTTCAGACGACACGCGCCCGCTACGCGCACGCCACGCGTTCAGCACCCGCGTCTAACCCGCCTTGAAATTTATTGTATGTAGTTTAAGTCTTATGATATGACACATCAATAGATCTCAAATTCCATTTATCGAAGTCCACCCGCACACGCCAAGAGCGCGCCTCGCGCTCACCTCGCGCCCGCCTCGCGTCCGCCCTGCACATGCCCTGCACCCACCCAGCACACGCTTTGTGCCCGCGCTACATCTATGTCTACTGAACGAAGTAGTCCAGTCACAAATGTACACTTAGCGGGTGCGTGTCGTCTGAACGCAGCCGTATTATAAGCGGGTGCGAGGCGTGCGTGAGGCGTGCGCGTGGCGTGCGCGGGTGTAAGGTGAGCACAACGCGTGTGCGAGTCCTGTGCGTGTTCGACGCGTGTCGTCCGAACAAGCCCTAAGTCTTTGTTCAAATATTTGTCTATGTCTGGCGCGTCGGCATAAAATAGAACATTAGTAATCAAATATTTAAAAAATAAACATACGCAGATATAAGGACTTGCTCTAAGTCCGCCTGGCTAGCTACCACCATTAACAAATGTTTTCAGCATTGTTGTATTCCGATATAAACAGCCAGTTCCTCAACGGTTGAGCATTCTTAAAGAAGCGCGATTCAACCTTCAGCCTTCACCATACTTCTGATGACGTGGCTAACCGTTTAGCTCACGATAGTTAAATCGTGAGGTGTAAAAGCGTCAAGAATCCCCATTGAATGGTGGAGAGATGCTGAGAAATGATTTATTGACTCGGCGCGCCTCGGCAGCACTAATGGGCCCTGAATAAGCACGCTGCAGCCTGTTTGTTATTTTTAATTCAGCCACCAAAGGAAATTATGCAATTCAAAGGTGGAAACGCTGGGAGAAACTTTTTTCAATTTCCTTATTTCCGTTAAGTTTGAGAAAAGTTTTAAGCTAGGCGATTTCTCTTGTCGTAACTTCCACTTACATTCTAATGTTAAATTTTGAACAAATAAGCTTTTAAAATAATGTACCTAATATGTAAGTAGGTAGGTATAATAATATTAGTACAGAATTATCAGTGTAGGTAATACAAATGAGTTGGCCAGATTTCTCCGTTTTATGGAACTGGGTAGGTACCTGGAGGTAAGTTTATTATGGAAATTAAAAATTTAAATTTTGTAGAGGCGCGACTAACTGAACTCCACACGGGGCCTTAGTCCTACTATTACTTAATAGGTAGCTTACTATATATGATCTGAGATTACCTACTTATATATTCTGTGACACGGGTGAAGCGGTAATACCTAGACCGCCCGCGTAGTTACTTTGTGACCTTAGTCTGAGGGTAATACTTAAGTGCTACCTATCTCCAAATCCTTCTATACTAACACGTTGGAAAACAAACAAATTACAGCAAAGAGATTAGTATTCTCTGAGCGACTTACTAACGGGAACTCAAACTAAACTCCAATTATGTAGTCTTGCAGTTTGTTGACAAACACGCCTTGTTGACTCGAGAGTTGACTTGTAAACCGTTAGGTGCAAATGAGAGGGAATCACATTGAAATGCAATTAGTTGGCTAAAATTGGAAAATAAATTATTTCAGTTGGTGGGTATTAATGACTACAAACGCAGTCGGGAAAAACGGGATAACGTGCCTTCGGAAGCACGGAGAAGCTCGAGATAATCAATTTATGCTCACCCATCCCGTGACTGAGCATTGCAAAAGATGTCTAACCTCAGCGATCGCAGGCCGAGCGCTTACCGCATCTGCGCCACGGGCTTCTCCAAACCAAAACTATTTTCGAATCTGATATAAGTACCCCTTTTAAACTGAATCCGGCGCGGCGGGACAAAAACACAAATGTTGAATGTTATTATGTAATGTTTCTCCCGGATGATCCCATTGGGCTCGTCAACAAAGCTATAAATATAAATAAATAAATAAATTTGACGACCGATTTGGTGCAGGGGTAGGCTACCCACCTTCTGCGCCAGTGGTCTCGGGTTCGATTCCCGAACAAGACAAATATTTGTGTGCATGAACATGTCTATTTGTCTTGGTCTGGCTGTTTACTATGTAGGTATATTAAGTATGTATTTACAAACAAAAAGTATTTAAGTTTATATTTATCCGTTATCAAGTTTTCCATGATACAGTTTCTTAATGAAATTAAAATGGGCTTAGGTAATTGGTGTGAATGTTAGAAGTTATTTATTATTTATTTAAATATTTTCTTACAATCGCACCAATTATATCTAAGCACATAGTAAATTTCTTAAGAAACTGTGTCTACGTGAACTTCATAACGGATAAATATATAAGTACTTACTTAAATACTTTTTGTTTGTAAATACATACTTAACTTATATACATAGAAAACACCTAGACCACGACAAATAGACATGTTCATGGACACAAATATGACATGACCTCTGCCGCAGAAGGCAGGTAGTTTACCCATGCGCCAAATCGGTCGTCAAATAAATATCTCAAATATTTCTTGCAATACTTATCTATCAACAATTTCAGACCTGAAAGATGTGTAAATGGCCAACATCTTTCGAAGCAGTAAACCGAGCCCTAAAATGGCGTTGAACTTTTCCGACGTTGAAAATTGTAGTCATATAAATCTCAATATTAATTCGTTTGTAATGTTTCTCCCGCTTACAGTCTGTAAAATGTAATAAATAGTTGCGTTTCACTATCACTACATAGTATAAAACAAAGTCGCTTTCTCTGTCCCTATGTCCCTTTGTATGCTTAAATCTTTGAAACTACGCAACGGATTTGGATGCGTTTTTTTTAAATAGATAGAGTGATTCAAGAGGAAGGTTTATATGTACTTTTTATCCCGATATTCCCACGGGAACGGGAACCACGCGGGTGAAACCGCGGGCGGCCGCTAGTTACTAATAAAGTAGGTATGTACTTACCTAATTTTTTTGTCGAACATTCGGCTAATGTCTTACAAAAAAGTTTTATTTAATTTTCTTTACGTTCTTAATTTATCTACTAATAAGCAATGTTAGCATGATTCAAAAATTTTTTTTAATCCACATGTTTAAAGCAGTTTGAATTTAAACCGTGTTTGAATTTGAAAAGATCTGGTCTAGAAATGAAATATTATAGATAGATCAAATTATTTTTGAAACGCCCTAAACTAAAAATAACAAAAAAGCTCTTGTTTAAAACAATTTGAACTACCTATTTGTTTTATAAAATAAAAAAAAACTTTTTTTCCAACCCGGTCTAAAAGTGAGTAAGTATAAACTTGTTTTTGTGAAAAATTGCATTTAAAAAAATCTTTGGAACCGTTTAAAAACTGCGAACAAATATAGGGACTTACTCATCTCTAAAACAAAAACAACACTATGAAAAAATGTTGCACACCACCATGTATTGTATGTATGACAAACAAAAAACCAACAAAACACGTTCCGGAGGCAAAGGTAAAATTCTGTACAGCCGACAGGGTGCGTGAAATATAAATCAGGTAGGTAGCTCTGATTTACGCGAAACCTTCCGGAAAGTTTTAATTCTGTTTGGCCCGAGCACGGCCATTTAATTTATCTATTATTTATTGTACGGCGGGAAACTTAAGACACTTTCGCTTATTAGCTATTCAATTAGATGGGTTTAACCATGGTAAGTTTCTTGGAACAAATTTTGTCGGCGATTTGTTAGTGATGTAATTATTAAGTTAAATTCTTATTTATAAAATGTAAATAGGATAAATTCATCAACTACTTAAGACTTTCCAAGTTCACTTAACCGCTTAATAAATACCTATATACTTAATGGAATAGATTACCTACCTACGAACTGGTTAAAAGGCGAATTCATTATTCAGTCATTATTTATTATTATTCTATTTAATTTCTTATTTTTAAAATTACTTACACATATTTATGTTTCGGTACATAATAACTTAGGTATACCTTCCCATTATGCGTGTTAGATCCCTACCACTTCCTCCTTAGCCTAACCTTGAAACTTCTGAACAGATCTTCACAAATTGTAACTAAGAGAGAACCATCTCGATTACGCCAGCTTTCAAACAAAACAAGATGCATCAAAATCGGTCTATTCGTTCGGGAGCAGTGTACGAGATGCCACAGACAGACAACATAGACTCGTCAAACTTACTTCATCCCTCTTTTTCCAGTCGGGGGCTAAAAAGTTATTTTTTTAAAACAAACTAAGAAACTTAAGACAGATATGGTAAAAGTAAGTAGGTCTGTATCATTATTTATTTGTCCGATTTGGCGCAGGGGTAAGCTACTTGCCTTCTGCGCCAGAGGTCTCGGGTTCGATTCCCTAACAAGACAAATATTTGTGTGCCTGAACATGTCTATTTGTGTTGGTCTGGGTGTTTTCTATGTATATTAAGTATGTATTTACAAACAAAAAGTATATAAGTATATATGTATCCGTTATCAAGTTCACAGTTTCTTATGAAGGCTAAAAAGTTAATTTTTTAAAACAAACTAGGAAACTTAAGACAGATAATGGTAAAAGTAAGTAGGTCTGTATCATTATTTATTTGACCGATTTGGCGCAGGGGTAAGCTACTTGCCTTCTGCGCCAGAGGTCTCGGGTTCGATTCCCGAACGAGACAAATATTTGTGTGCATGAACATGTCTATTTGTGTTGGTCTGGGTGTTTTCTATGTATATTAAGTATGTATTTACAAACAAAAAGTATATAAGTATATATTTATCCGTTATCAAGTTCACAGTTTCTTAAGAAATTTACTATGGGCTTAGATAATTGGTGTGATTGTAAGAAAATATTTATTTAGTTATTATTACAGTGTGGTAACTGTGGTAAGGCAGATAGCTGTACTATAATATCTTGTATTATTAGCTGTTCAGTCATAGAAAGTCTAACGTAATGTACCGTAGGTTACGGGGAGCAGCGCCGAGAGCAAATGTAATGAAAATTTAGAACCTCCGCCAACACATTTGGATATTCAAGCACGTTCGCTAAAGTATGATGGAAACTGCATTGGGTATTATTTTGCTGGGTTATTTATTTCTCTTCTGAATTTGTATTAGGTTACCTACCTATACCTACAACATACTCTTAAATAATGTACTGTTTTTAACTCCTTGAATCTATCCTTTAATTAAAGAAGTTATTTTCTGATCTAGGATACTAAAATAAAACTCTTTAGGTAGGTATTTGATTTTGGGGTCTACTAAAACTTCATCATTGTGTTCATATTGAAATTGTGTTGGTTTTCTTCTTGGCTATTTATTATGACAATGACTTAAGGCGCTACTCGGAAAAATATGGACTTTTTTATTTAAAACTATAGGACGGTTACAGTTGTTACAAATCTGGTAATAATATATATATTTCTTCATATCTTTATCGAGAATCGTATAGTTTCAAAAACACGATTTTATGATTTTGCCTCGACACTTTTTATTTTCGAAAAGACCTCTAAAAAATACGAAAAGTGAAGATTACTTACACTATTGGAAATTGGTTTAATTAGTGGACACCAATAATATTGAGGATCGTATAGAAGCATTTTTTTTAAATCGCTGTAGTTTTTTAATACGAAGTGATTTTGTGTTTTTTTGCCTAATCTGCAAAATCGGTCTCGCTCCCGCGCGCGTCGTTTTCTCATTGCTATCTCGCTTCAGTACATTTTTTCCGAGTATCGCCTTAAGGCTAGGAATCCCGAGCGCAGAAATAATTTGAGGGGGTGAAGAACGTCGCATACGCTCCGCCCATCGGAGGGACACCCCGCGCGTCTCAGTATACTTGCGCGGCCCTGGCCGGCGGCCGATATCGTGCCACAGTGTAGCAGCAAGACAGTAGTGACTGATATTCAGTAGAACCACTAAGTTTCATTTTTAATGAAATATGTTTATTATTTTAAAACGAAATAGGTAGATAACTGTAGTACAAATAATAATTATTACCTACCACTGTATATCATACTATAATATTACATTGAATGTATTACAATATTGTTACGGTGAGGGTGTTATTATGAATTTCAAGCGAAATGATCGATTCTAGAATAGAATTATAGTAAACAAGCTATTGTTCTCGACTTCGTCCGCTTGTATTTCAGTTAAAACATGAGTTTCAGTTAAAAAGTACCCTATATCATTCTCGATCGTCCTATTTATCTCTATACTAAAATTAATCAAACTTGGTTTATCGGTTTTGGGATGAAACCTAACAGACAGACAGAGTTACTTTCGCATTTATAGTACTAGCTTAATCCGTAGATAAATGCAAATGTCACTTTGCCTGTCTGTTACTTTATCACGCCAAAACGCTGAATGATGATGAATTTTGCAATTTTGAAATACATTGAACCTTGCAGAAGGTCATAGAATATTGTTCATGCGATAACCGAAATCCACGTGGGCGAAGTCGCGGGCTGCATCTAGTAATTTGATATACTAACTGTGACCCGTAACTTCGTCTGCATGAACTTTGGACATTGCATTTGTAATTTAATTGCAGTTATATCGCGTAAAAAAGTAGCCTATGTCCTTCTCCAAGATTTGTAATCTCTGTACCAAAATTCATCAAAATCGGTTCAGCTGTTTTGGCGTAAAAAGTAACATCATCATGGCAGCCGAACGACGCCCACCGCTGGGCATAGGCCCAAAAAGTAACACATGGACGAACAAATAGGCAGATAGAGTTACTTTTTGTAGGTATGGATAGTGCGTGAGAATCGGAAAGGGTATCAGAGTGGGGATTACAGTGGGACTGGAAATGGAAGAGAGGATCGTAGAGGAAATCATAGTGGTGATCGGAGTTAGTGAATAGGAGTAAAATTAAAATAAATAAGTATGTCAATAATAATGGTAAAACATTTATTAAAATTGGCTTAAATCTAGAATCTTGACTCAATGATATCTTGAGCTGAGAACGCACTTGTGTCAAGGCAATATCGTGCCATTTTTGATAGTGCCATTCCAAATTCTCTTAAAACGTCCACCGCTGAGGCCGCCGCGGTTGCAACTAGTCAAGCTATTATAGCATACCACCGCAAATCATACCGCCCGCCTCGCCTCTTGAGCAGGGTACTCACCGAGCTGTGTAACACGTAACGTAACGTAACTGCTACTGTCAAGTGAGTAGGTACATGGGAGGCACGAGCTCGCTGCGAGCCGCTCGCGCGTGGTTCGCAGTAAGCTCGCAGTGACCCGCCGAGTGGCGGTATCGCTGCGAACAAAGGCGGCTCGCAGTGTGCCTGTGGACTACGACAAGACCTCTTGTGCAGTGAGTACGCGCGACGCGAACTTCAAACGAACGCAATCATGGAGTGAGCAGAATGTTGTCGGCGTGATTTCGTCACAAGCACTGCGGATCCGGGAGCTCGTAGCTGATGCCGTACTCTGAAACGCAAATCCGAAACTTCAGTTAGCCCCGTCCCTTTCACTCGATTCTGTCACAACTGGGGAGTGAGAGGGACGGGTATAACGTAGTTTCGAGTTTTGCGTTTCAGAGTAGGCCTTCTGGTTACGAGGTGACCGTGGACGAGCCGTACTCACTTTCAGGTTGATACAGTAACAGTTAGGTTACGAGCTACAAGCTAGATGAGTACCCTGCTTTGCAGCACCGCACGCCGCACCGCTAGAGACTGTGGCCGACGTTATACCTAAATATACAAATCTGTTTAAATATTTAACCGAGTAATTTCGCAGTAAGTACATAAAATGACTTATTTATACCAGTTAGTATGTAATACTTGATAAAAATCCAAAACATTTTCCAAACATGAGTACCTACTGCTATTGTACTTATGGTAATTCCTTTTTTGACCCTCATTTTCATTAATAATTGCTCAGTTTTTTTTTTCTTATATGATATTAGAATGAAATTTGGCGTCACGAGTAAGTAAGAAAATCCAAAAAAATGCATACGAATATTAATTTATTTTAAACAACACAAATTCAGTACCTATGGGAAATTTCTCAGCATTATTGCTTTTTAAAATTATGTGTAGTCACATAAAATACCAAAAATACCATAAAATACCAAAGTGATATAACTACCTACCACAAATCTTAAATATCCAAAAGGAATAACATCTAAAGTTCGACATAGAAATTTTCCATTTCAAGTAACACCAAAATTTCATATTTGATTAAAATTTGGTTTTTCTGTTGGGATATTTTTTTTGGTAATTGCCTAAATTGTTTTATACGTTATATAAATATGTCCGGTGAAGAAAGTTTAAACGGATAATTTTTCCTGAAAAAGATATCAATGAAATAAAACTTTATTAAAAATACCTAATTTCTATTAAGTATTAATATTCTTTGGAAAGTTATACAATACTTTTAATTTATTGCTACTATATCATCATGCTGTAAAGTTTTCCCTGACTAAGGAATTACTGTAGGGGTCCACTAGGTTAATTTCGTACACTGCCTCACCTATCTCTAATCTCTATACACTGTGACAGAACCTACTATTTAGAAATCTATGTAGATTAATATCCGATTCGTTCCAAATGAATAAAAAAAATCAAATCACTTAGTTACCTTTTATGTTTGTTTATCCTTCGCAGAGTCTGCGACGAAATCTTCATTTTTTTATTCTTTTTATTGGCCATTTTATCGTAATCACTATAAAATATTTACAGAATTATTCTTGAATGAACCTAGTTAATGCATAAAACAAACAGTAGATACATATTAAATTTAAAATACATATTTTCCTACAAACTATTATTATATATTTGTACAAATTATAACTAGGTACATTACACGACACCACAGATAATTATTTGTATATATATAGCTTACTGAACTCTCTACGCAATCGAATATTTGAATTGTTTTTAATTCCGCTCGTCGCAGGTAATTGCGCCGCAAATGGCACGCGTCCGACCTCTTACTCATTCCGCAGGGGACTGATTGATTGAAATTACGACCGTCAACGTAGCAAAATAGGTTTTTTTCGAAAATAAACAATGCCTTAAAAAAAATAGACTTATGACGGCCGGAATCCCTCGGCTATTCAAAGACAATTATTTTCGTATATTTTTCTTTAACTAAAACCAAGTATTTTGCAAATAATACGATATTTGGATTACGATTAGACGGATGTTTGGGATTTTATTTGACACACTTAAATATCACCAATCGAAAAAAAAACGGCCGGAAGCACTAGATAAATAACTGTAAAATAACATATATTTTTTCCAAGTTTTAAGTACTTGTGATTTGCGAGTAATCCATAATTTAAAATACCCTATTTTGGGGAATGCCCGCCTTAAAGGAGTCGCTCGATTTGCCGCCCCCTTGGACGTGCGGTGCACGGGCGAGTCGCTCGATTTGCCGCCGCATTGAACGTGCCGCCCCCGTGCGGTGCACGCCTTGCACGCTCGCTTTACGGGGCGTGCCTGGGTAGGTACAAGTAGGTATTTTTTTTTGCGTTATTTGTGTTGTGACTTGTGAACTGGTGTGGGTACCGCTTAATGCAATCCTACTACTATTTGTATTGTCTGCGGAAAAATAGTATAACATACGGTTTAATTAAAGAGGTAGATACTCGAACGACAAAATATTGATATAAGAATAGTAAATAATGAAAACTTGAATAAATAGTACTTCTACTTCTTCTACTACATAGCTATTTAAGTTAGTACAAAACAAAGTCACTTTCTGTCCGTTGGTAGGTAGGTACGCAAGTGTATTCAGTGAAGCAAAAGATTTTATGTAAAAATGACATGTCTTTTAATTTATAATGCAATACTTAATAAAACTATGAAACACTTATTTATTCATATTATAAAATGAATAGCGAATGTAAAAATACATCTTACAGACATATGATTTTTTTTAAGTATTTTGCTTCCCTGAATACTTATATCTTTTAAAGTAACGCAAGGGATTTTCAAGAGTAAGGGTAGGTACAGTTGTAGAGTTTTTTAAAATGCATAATTCTACTTACTACTAAGGGGCAGACAGATATTTGTCCTTAATTTATTTTTTGTTGTACCTACATGCCTGAACGTGACCCCTTTTTCATAGAGTTTATCTTTAATTGTAAATTAATTTAAAATTGCATGAGTTAATTTTTATTTAATAAAAATACGATAATATATGTAAAACTAATCTATTTCCTCCTGCCTAATAAACCTTATTTCTCCGCATCACCTAATTCAGCCATTGGCCGGTTAAGCAAATTGCACAACTGTGTTGACCGTCCACCGGGGAATACCCTATGAATACGAAATTTGGAAAGTTCTGAACAGTGGTTCTAAAACATATTCACGACTCTCCGCGGCTCCAACTCTGAAAATAAGCCAAGTTCTATAGCGCGGACGAGGGACCTTTAAATAGAATTTAGTGTAAGTAGTTCATCTACATCTGCATAATAAAAAATAAGATGACTACTTACACCTACGGGTATCATGTATACTCTATACCTAAGTAGATAAATAAAGAACAGATTTTTTATGATTGGAAATGAAAATATTAGAAAAATGGCCTGTCCTCTAAGTACTTAGCTCCGTCGGGAATCGAAGTCGGGACCTTTCACTGTCCGGGCGAATGCTCTAACCCCTGAGTCGCTAAAATACTCCGTCCGTAGCCATCCGTAGCTCAGCTACAGCTACGATTCCCGGCGGAGCTACTTGGAGGATAGGTAACTAGTTTTTTTCTAATATTTCATTTCTAATCATAAAAAAATCTCTTTCTTCTTTACCTACTTAGACATTAATCCAGTAGTTATACTTAGTCATATTTTTCTTTTTATAATGTAGTGTACCTACCTAGATGTAGACTATGAGTTACACTCAATTCTATTTTAAGGGCCGGGTTTTTTTCTATTACTTATTTCATTTCCAATACTACATATTGCAGTGTGAATGCAAAAAAGTTCAAGTTTTTTTTATGATTTTTTGGATAAGAAAAGTTCGTAGTTACTACGGGAGAAATATTCTGCTTATAAACGTTTTTACGGGTAAATAAAAGGTAAGTAGTTCAGTAGGTATTGAGAACACAAAGATTTTCTGTGAGTGCTTGTCAGATAACTCTACGCGCGACTGGGGCGTTTTTGGCGCTAGTTACAGTACATATTTTGGTCTAAGATTAACGTAAATGATTTGTAGGTATTCGATTTCAACCGCTCGCAGACTTATCTGGCAGCATGTGAAGCTTTCTTTGCTAGTAGTGCGACGGGTAAAATAATAAGCAGGTAGGTAAGTACCTCTAACTTAAAAACCTTTTCGAGTTAAAATCTCTTTAACAACTCTTATCAACTTTTATAAGAAAAATAATTTTATTCGGTACAGCGTAAAAAAAGGACAAAAGTCGGCTAATAGGCCATGTCACGTTAATATGCACATATTTTGTGCGCCTTATATCTACTTACTAGCGGCCGCCCGCGGTTTCACCCGCGTGGTTCCCGTTCCCGTGGGAATATCGGGATAAAAAGTACATATAAACCTTCCTCTTAAATCACTCTATCTATTAAAAAAAACGCATAAAAATCCGTTGCGTAGTTTCAAAGATTTAAGCATACAAAGGGACATAGGGACAGAGAAAGCGACTTTGTTTTATACTATGTAGTGATGATGATGGCACATTACCCCTGAATTGATAACGATGCGTGAACTGCCATCCAGACGTTTCGTCTGGATGTGCGATGTCATAAAACTCTGCTTATGGGCCTTCTGTTCAGCCAATTTCCATTTCATTGCGCTTTTACGCTGTTCGCGGCTTACGTGCGTATTTTGGAACGTAGGAACTGAACGGTAGATGGTGCCAGATACTTTAGCACACATTGCTTATCTACCCTCAAGCCTAGGTCAATTTTTTATAGTGTAGGCAGAGTGAAAATGACCATGAAAGTTTTCTTTCTGAAATCCTATATCCGTCCAGGGACTTAAGGCCCGTGGTATCGCCAACGACCTTGGGCATAGAAAAGTGGCCTAATTTTCCTGCCCGCTACCCGCACTAAAACAGCTTAAACACACGTTTCGTCAAAACTATGTATTATTTTAAAACTAAAAATGCTCAGTTTTAAGTTAAACAAGTTAGCAATCTTTTCCTGAAAGAAACGTGAAAATATCACTTGTAGTTTAGAAGCAGTAGCGTATTTCAAGTTGAAAACAGCTTCATTTCAATGTTTTTTTCTAATAGTATTGATCACGCACAATTGTGATGACCACATCTACTGTGTTCCACAGTTTATTGAAACGAAGGTTTCCCATGCAAAATTAAGTAAATTAAGCTAATCCTACCTTACTAGAAAATAGTGTCCGTAATCCAGGGGGGCTGAACGTTGTCTCGCCGGCGCGCGCGCGCCCTGGCAAAACGATCTCCACACAACCCCCGATGGGACACTCTTACAGCTAACACTCTTATACTACACAATGCCCTAATAGGCCGCTAAAACTTTCCCGGCGCTTTTCAAAGCGAACACACACGGGTTACAAGTCCGTACCCCGACCGGAGCCCTAGTAGGTGCAAAACGAAATCTCGGTCCCCAATATGGGTAGGTAAATTGCGCGGCACGTCGCTACAGAAGCACACGAACTTGTCTCACGGCTGCTTACGGCCAACTGATCTGCACGCGGCCCGAGCGCATTGCGTGTCGCCCGTGACCTTGACAATGACAACGCACCGCTCGCAGCGCGGCGCGAACATCCCCCCGTCCCGGACAGTAGCAAACTGTCCGCCAACTCAATCTAAGGGCAGGCGAGAGAGGGTAGCGATCGCTCGCTTCAAAACAGAGTCCCCCACCAGGACCTCGGCAAACCTGGGCACACCATCCGACCCCGGATGAAGCTGAACAATGCGTCCTAAACGCCAGCGGAGGGGCGGCAGGTTTGGATCCTTTACCAACACGAGGTCTCCGGTCTTGGGTGGGGTCGTCCTATCCGACCACTTAACGCGTTGCTGCAAAATGTGCAAATACTCCAGATGCCAACGGCGCCAAAAACTCTGCGTAAGCTGCTGGAGCAATTCAAATCGCGAGAGCCGTCCGGAGGGCACTTCGGAATAAGGATATTCCGGCAAGGCGTTAAGCGGTCTGCCAATCAAAAAATGGCCCGGCGTAAGGGCCTCTAAATCATTCGCGTCCGAAGACAACGGACACAACGGACGCGAGTTGAGGACCGCCTCAACCTTACAAAATACGGTCGCGAGTTCCTCAAACGTGAGGACCGTCTCCCCAATAACGCGACGAAGGTGAGTTTTAGCGGCCTTTACAGTTGCTTCAAAAATCCCTCCCCAGTGGGGGCAGGATGGCGGGGAGTACTGCCATCGTACCCCTCTGCGAGAGAGTGTGGATCCGATCTCAAAATTATTCCTATCCAAAAATTCACAAACTTCCTTTAAATACCTATCGGTGCCCTTGAAATTGGTTCCACAATCGGACCTGATTAACGACGGCATTCCGCGGCGAGACACAAAACGATTCAACGTGGCTACAAAGGCTTCTGTGGTGAGGGCACTAACCACCTCCAGGTGGACCGCTTTAGTGGCCAAACAAACAAATACACACAAGTAAGCCTTTTCCGTTCTAGCATTACGAAGCCGCGATGTCTTAACGGTAAATGGCCCCGCAAAATCCGTTCCAACTCCTGAGAAGGGCATCGATTCGTTCACTCGATCGGCAGGCAAATCACCCATCTGGGGCTGCATCGTATCGGCGCGCAAACGATAACACGGGAGACAACGAAAAATAACGGATCGGATTATTCTCCGCGCTGACAAAATCCAGAACTCTCGTTGGAGGAGCGCGGTCAAAGCATTACAACCGGCATGAGCATTCTTAACATGTCGGTCTGTAATCAACAGTCTAACTAACGGTCCATCCTTGGGGAGCAACAAAGGGTGGCGTGATCCGTACGGCAGGTTGGCATGTCTGAGCCTACCTCCGACACGCAGCAATCCGGTACTGTCCAAGAAAGGATTCAACCGCACCAAGGGTCCCTTCAACTTGGGCTTACTTGAGCGCAGGGCTTTCAGCTCCGGTTCAAACTCTCGCTGTTGCGTCACTCGCAACCAATGCAAAAGAGCGTCTTGCCGCTCTTGTGGGGCGAGGACCGGAGACAACAATTTCTCCTGAGGCTGGCGACAATTTCGCACAAAGCGCCTCATCCAAGCAGTCACGCCGAGCAACTTATCAAGAGAACTGTAGCGGTCTAACAAAAACTCCATCTGCGGAGCCGCCACCGTCTCCACGGCGTGAACACGCATGCCTAGGTCTGGGACTCTGGCCACAGCCGGGGTGGCAGGCCATGAGCGCTCAGGCCGTAACAACCATGATGGACTCCACCATAGGTGGTGGTCCACTAACTCAGGCGCCTCGCAGCCGCGGGAGGCACAATCTGCGGGGTTCAATTCGCCCGGTACGTGGCGCCAAATCAACGGGGCCTTTGAAGTCTGAATTTGTGAGACCCGGTTGGCCACAAAAACCTCAAGGGTGTGGACTGAACTCTTCAGCCAACAAAGGACGACCTGGCTGTCAGACCACGCAAATATCGACTCCAAGTCGACACCGTTTCCCAAGGTGTCGGCAACATGATTGAGTAGCCGTACTAAGAGAGTGGCGCCGGACAACTCCAACTTCGGAATGGTTAGCCTAGTCCGAAGGGGGGCGACCTTACTCTTGGCCGTAACTAAGTGTACGGCGACAACGCCTGCTGCATCCACCGTTCGGATGTAAACGGCTGCCGCGTATCCGCTTTCGGACGCGTCACAAAAGCCGTGCAGGGAGGCTTTAAACTTTCCCGAAGGCAGCATTTGCCTCGGTATACAAACCCGATTAACGTCGGGTAGGGATGACACGAACCTCACCCACTCTCGTAGGAGGCTACCAGAGAGGGGCTCATCCCATGACAATTCCGCAGCCCAAAGCTCCTGTAGGAAGCACTTCATCGAAAACACTACAGGGCTGAGCCAACCGTTCGGATCAAAGGTACGGGCTACAGTAGACAGCACCGTGCGTTTAGTCCAGACCTTTGGGTCTGGCAGTTCCAATCTATATGTGAACAAATCCGGGACTGGTCGATACTGGACTCCCAAAACAGACAGCATGTCTGGAGTCTCCGGATTTTCAAAGAGGAGCGGCTCTTGCTGGTGGTCCTTAGGCAAATCTGCCAATAGGTCCGGTGAGTTAGACAGCCACTTCCGCAACTCATAGCCACCAGCCCTCAAGAGCGCAATCAGCTCATCACGTAAGACGAGAGCCTCATCTAAGCTCGAGGCCCCCGTGCAGATATCGTCGACAAATAAGGCCCCCCCCTCAATAAGAGCGGATGCCCGGGGATAGCGTAGCCGTTCGCGCTCTGCGAGCTCCAAAAGCGAACGGATCGCCACAAAGGGGCTCGACCGCAAACCATAAGTGTTGGTGTTCAGCTCGTAAGCCAACATCGGATCCTGGGGATCCTCACGCCAAAGGATGAGCTGGTATCGTCTATCCTCCGGGTGAATCACGGTCTGTCTGAACATCATGCGGATATCGGCCACAAAGACGACAGCGTGCCGGCGGAAGTTGGTCAAAACATCACAGACATCGTGATGCAACTTCGGCCCCGCATGCAGACACTGATTCAACGACACTCCGGTTGACGTGGGCGCTGAACCATCAAAGACCACGCGGATCTTCCCATTGGAAGTCTTCAAAACAGCGTGGTGTGGCAGGAAGTAATGTTCCACATTACGCCAGTCCAACTGCGAGATGGACATGTGCCCAAGGTCCAAATACTCCCGCATGAAGTCTATATACTTCTCCTTGAATGCGGGATCCCTGGCCATCCTACGCTCCATGGACAACAATCTCTTCTCGGCCATCGGTCGGGAGCTCCCTAAAGGAGGGCGAGCCGCCAAGAAGGGCAAGCGGGTAATCAAGCGACCCGAGAGGAGGCGCCCAGTGTTGTTCTGGTAGAACAATTCGCACTCCTCGGCTAACGGATCCAACCGCTTGGCAGTGGGGGGTTCCTCCACCTCCCAAAACTTTTGGAGAACGTCGGACAAAGTAGAACCGACAATGGTCTGGCGGTCTACCGACGGGGTCTCTGGTGTCTGTGGTACCTTTCCCATCACCACATGACCCAGCGACGAGGACAAGGCGACAAGATCGGCTGTCTGCAAAACTCGCTTGCTTCCATACAATACACGACCGAGGACATCCGCACCAATCAACAAGTGTATTGGGCCCGGTCGGTGGAAGGAAGGATCAGCCAAAGCCAGTCCAGACGTCAGCTCAATCGTGGATGGCGGCACTCGCACTTGCGGGAGTGGTCCAACCACCTTATCAAATACTATCGCCGAAGCACCGATCTTCGGCCTTGGCGTGAAGTGGGGGGAGAAGGAGAACTCAACTCGACCAATCGGATCAGGGATCCGCGAGTCTCCCACCCCCCGTACCGCTTCGTGATGCGGCAAAAGCAAAAGACCCAGCTGTCGGACAAGCCACCTGGACATTATGCACCCCTGGGCACCTGAGTCCAAAAGGGCACGCACCGTGACAACATTGCCCTTAGGTCCCCAAACATTCACGGAGGCTGTTGGCAACAGCACAAGCTCCGGAGGGGTGGTTGGGTCCGACAGGGGCGCCATTAAAAATTTTGGGGGGGTACTTGTCCCCCTCGCGCCTGAGTCGGCGCGCCAAATGTGGGACGCTCGTACCGGGCGAGCGGGTCCCAATCGGGTACATACTGGCCCCGACCAACAGCACTCCTAGGTGCAGGGTAATACCCGTGTGGGGCGTGCCTCGGTACATAGTACCCCAATCGAGGCCTCTCCATTAGGGGGGGGGAGTAGCAAATAGGGCCCGTGCCCATCGCCACCGTGGCGTACTCTTGTGGTACCCCCCTACCCCCGCCCGTGGCGGGGGCGTCTCTCCTATAGTTCCCCCTCTCCGGGGGGGACTGAACGGGGGGGCTAAGCCCCGCCGAATCTCTAGGGGACCGGTTCCGGGCTGCCGGGCCCCCGCCCGTGCGCGAGGAATTCGAACCCCGGTCGCTCCCGGCGTCCTTGCGGTCCAAACAAAGGAGGGGGTGATGCCTCCCTCCGCAAAGACGACAATCCTCGGTCTGGGGACACGCCGACTGCATGTGTCCCCCCAAACACCTATAGCACCATTGGCGCTGTCTTGCAACGGCCCTCCGTCCCTCTGGGCGGAGGCCTCTAAATTTGGCACATTCGTGCACCCCATGCCTATCTCCCCTGCAATACCTGCACCGCTCACTCGGTGCGGGGGGAGGGGACTGCTGGAAGGCAGCATATCGATTGGTCGGGCGACGGGGCTGTTCCCTCGCCGCCACCATACGACCAACACCTGGAACCGGGGCAGGCTCCAGGTGGTCCGTCACCCTACATTCGTCCTCCAAAAAACGAAGGAGGTCCGCGAAGGGCGGGAGATACGAGGCGCTGTCGCCTCCGTACCTCTGCTCGAAACGCCCCTTCATTTCAGCGGGCAATTTGGCGAGGACTATGTGCAGCAGTACAAAGGACCACTGATCCACCGGCAGGTCCAATCGCCTTAGGGAGTTGACCGCTGACAGTAGCGGGTTCAGCAACTCCCTCCGTAACAGGTGTACCCGCGTGATTCGCGGGAGGGCCAAAATCGTGGCCACGTGGGTGTCCGCCAGTAACCGGACATTCTGGTACCTGCTAACCAGAAGCTGGCGAGCCACCTGGTAGTTGTCGTCGCTGATGAGCAGGTGCTGGATTACCGAGCTGGCCTCTCCTCGCAGGGAGGAGCGCAAATAGGCCAACTTCTCACTAGGGGATAAGTCCCGTCGTGAATCCACCAAACTGTCAAACAAATTAATGAAGCCCATCCAGGCTGACAGATCCCCATTAAAAGTGGGAATCTCCAATGTAGGCAATCGGCCTAGCAACGCCGTCGGGGTAGGTTTGACCTCCCCGCTCAAAACCGGCTCCCCCTTCCGAACAGCCAGGGCCCTCTCAGCCGCCTCCGTGAACTGGTCAGCCAGCTCATAGGCCTGGGCTACATCCTGCTCCAGCTGTTCCGACACGGCATCATCAGCTGGGGGGTTCTGCAAATAATACGCGCGACACTCCATGGCGTGGCGCTCCAGGTCTTGCAGGCGAGCTGCCAGCCCGCCATACCGAGCTAGCAACGCGCCTACCCGGTCGGCTCGGTCTATTAATGTGACCGCACAAGCAAGCCAACGCAAAACTCCTTGGATGCCAGCCCTGGATACGGCGGTCGGATTCGTAGGAGCCATTTATAATCCGTTTTATAAACAAAGCAAACAAAGAAATATAAAAGTGGTAAACATCAACAAAAAAACAATAGAAATAGGTCGCGTCACGATAATATAAAACACACGTAATCTGTGCCGGCCGGCGCCTGGTCAATATTGGCCGCCCCGGGTTTGAGTGAACGTTGACAGCTATATGCGTGGTCAGAATTGGCCCCAACGGGGTTCAAGGGTTAAAATTCGGACGACATACACGGACCCTACTAGTTTCATAAATTATTAGCAACTTACCAATTTCAAGGGCTAACAATATAACGGTATAAACAAAACGTATAGGATTAACGGTATGGCATACCTCGCAAATCAACTACTAAACCGTTATCAACAAACGAAAACAAAACTATTTTTAATAATAATACTCGTAATTTAATACTACTAATAATTAAAACTAGTTCCACTTTTTTAACTAGGCAAGCGGACTCGGAACAAACACTAGTATGTGGTACTAATAAACAACACTTTCGAACGAAACTATTCGTCAAATAAATCCCGACAAACAAAAAAAAATATACACATCTAGGCGAGTAAACTCGTATCAAATCACTAGTATGTGATACTAATAAACACACTTTCGAACGAACTATTCGTCAAATAAATCCGGACACACAAAAAAAAATATACACATCTAGGCGAGTAAACTCGTATCAAAACACTAGTATGTGACAACAATTATATAAGTGTCTATCTATTATCGGATCCACCAAGTGAGAAACATTCGCTTCGAGAATTTACTAGAACAATTTCTTAGTACTTCAAATCGTCTCGGGATCTTCAAATACCCTCGAGATTTCAACAAAAAAAAAAATAATTTTTAGGTACTCTTTTTAGGTACGCTTTTTATTTTTACTATGAAATTTTATGTAGTTAATTTTAATATGAAAATTAATTATATCAACTACGCTCTGCTACCAAAACTATGATCACGCACAATTGTGATGACCACATCTACTGTGTTCCACAGTTTATTGAAACGAAGGTTTCCCATGCAAAATTAAGTAAATTAAGCTAATCCTACCTTACTAGAAAATAGTGTCCGTAATCCAGGGGGGCTGAACGTTGTCTCGCCGGCGCGCGCGCGCCCTGGCAAAACGATCTCCACACAACCCCCGATGGGACACTCTTACAGCTAACACTCTTATACTACACAATGCCCTAATAGGCCGCTAAAACTTTCCCGGCGCTTTTCAAAGCGAACACACACGGGTTACAAGTCCGTACCCCGACCGGAGCCCTAGTAGGTGCAAAACGAAATCTCGGTCCCCAATATGGGTAGGTAAATTGCGCGGCACGTCGCTACAGAAGCACACGAACTTGTCTCACGGCTGCTTACGGCCAACTGATCTGCACGCGGCCCGAGCGCATTGCGTGTCGCCCGTGACCTTGACAATGACAACGCACCGCTCGCAGCGCGGCGCGAACAAGTATCTTAAAGACTATGTTTTTTTTAAATGCTCAGATTGAAGTTTATATATCAATATTTAATATATATTAATTCTGGATTCATCAGTAGGCTAATTTATGAGTTTTAGGGCCTCAAAAATGATCGTTTCACGACTACATGCAACTTAAGCTACTTAGCTTGGGATTGGGGAAATGAAGGTACCTTATTTGTTATCGAGTCCTCGATATTTCGGCACAGCACACGCCATAATCACGGAGTAACTGAATTAAAGTTAATGCGGGTAGACGTTGTTAGGAGCATGGGGCTTAGACAAAGTAACATTTGAAAAACGATAGCGAAGCGATAACGAAGTTCGAAAGAAATTCAAGGTATAGGATTGGCGGATTGGTATAAGCTGCGCTAAATCACGTGGTCTTGCCGCAAGTTGATTGGAGCATAAAGACGATAGCGATAGCGATTGTCGTTTCGCCACATAACGATGTTACTTTGTCTAAGCCTACCCTCTTTATGTTATATCAAGTTACTGATCGGGTTGTGGGTTTTCCTCGATTTACCATGGATTTTACTATCAGATCCTAACTTGGTAACAACGTGACCACCTCAGTGGTTTATTCTTGCGAATAAAAAAAGAATCATTGAAATTGGTCAATACTTCGCGAATATATTGACGTGTAAAGAAAGAACTACCAGTCGACAACTAAGTGTTTTTCAGGATCGTGAAAAAACTACTGAACTGACTACTGTAAATTTTTCATGGCACCACACATAAACAATTTTATTTCAGATAAAAAAAGAATTATGAAAATCGGCTAACAACTGGTAAAGTTATGGTAAAACATATATAAAAAAATAATTTAAAAAGTTTCGTCGACTTGAGAACCTCCTCCTTTTTTTGAAGTCGGTTAAAAATAAAAGGTAAGCACCCCTCGTCAAATAATGTTTACTTACAGTAAAATATGTATGTCAGTATCACCATGTTGAGATTTTAAACTTTGGTCTTGTGAACTGTTGACTTACTAAGCTGTTGAGATTCTGAAGCGTTGAGATTTTGAATCGTTGGTCTTACGGTGTTGATGTTTTAATTGTTGATATTATGACTGTTGAGATTCAGTATGAAACCCCCTCTTTATAGTTCGTTTATTGCGTTTGACAACCGTACCACTTACTTCTCGCCCGCCCGCCGCCGCGACACACAAAACTCACAGCTCACAGCATGGTTCTGCTCACAGTATCACTCGGCGAAACACTTTTTTGATTTTTGCTGTTTTTACACAACTGAATCACTGGATTCCAAACATTTGACAGTTTAAACCGCAGTTAAACCCACAGAACACGGAAAGATTTTTTTACTTTCCATGTTCGCGATTGATTCTTGTGCTTTTTTATTTCTGGCCAGTCTTGGGAGATAGTGGCGTTCTGTCGAAATGATTTGAGGGTTATACCCAGGGACCGGAAAACCCCTGTTTTTGATTAAGCTTATTATTAGGGAAACCTTGTTAAAGGGTAACCGTATTATAGGGTTACCCTATCGATAGTGTAAGACTCAAGAAAGGGTAACCCTTTCGAATTAACTTAACTTCTTTCCAATGGGCTTACCGTATCGAAAGGGTTTTGAATTAAGCACTTACCACATAATTGGGTTACCCTATTGTCTCCTGCATCGCATCAATGGTCTCCTGTCTCTTTTCCGCGCATTCTGCATACCGTATCTCGGGGTGGTGGGCGTCCGTCTCGGTTATAATTATGTTGTGTTGTGTGTTGTGGATACTAATAATTTTTAAAGCGCATTTGTTTTTTTTTGTGGTATATCTATCTATACTAATATTATTAGGAGGAAAGATTTGTATTTTTGTATGTAACGAATAAACTCAAAAAGTACTGGACCGATTTAGAAAATTCTTTCACCGTTAGAAAGCTACAGTCTTCCCGAGTGACATAGGCTATATTTTATCCCGATATTCCCACGGGAACGGGTACTACGCGGGTGAAACCGCGGGTGGCCGCTAGTTATGTATAAAGTAAAGTCCCGTGGACTAAAATAGGTACAAGTACCATATTAGAAAAGCTCAAATTAGGGATGTAATTTTTTTTTCTTGTGATTAATCAAAAGATCTTAATATAAGTTTTCTAATAAACTATTTTTATTTATTTTGCAATAATTCAAAAGTTATATCAAAATAAAAATTAGTATTTGAATCGAACCGAAGACACGCCAAAACAGCTCCCGAACACACTTGAGCACGTGTGACGTCATAATGTTAACTTTCACTCATTGCAGTACCTGTGAAGCATCGGCGGGGGCCTCGAGGCACCCGACATGCCAACTAAATGCTGCCTTATTTCTATAGAAATAAGGTCTCTATTTTCCACTGCCAATCGGTAACCGCTATATTTCAGAGGCTCGGACAACTGACAGACACACAGACAAAAACTTCAAGTTTTAGCTTACTTCGCCATCACCACGTGGAGGTAGCTTTTATGATTTTTTATTTTGGGGGCCGATTTTGATGAAACACGGTTTTTAGTATTATTTTGAAAAGAAAACAACAACGCACTTTTAAAAATAAAAAAATCCAAGATGGCGGCCAACTTTTTGTTTGTGGGCTGATTTCGATGAAACTCGGTTTTTGGTACTATTTCGTCAAAGAAAAGAGTAACGCAATGTTAAAAAAATAAAAAATCCAAGATGGCGGCCAACTTCTTTGTTTGTGGGCCGATTTTGATGAAACTCGATTTCTAGTACAATTTTGACAAGAAAACAACAACGCACTGTTAAAAATAAAAAAAATCCAAGATGGCGGCCAACTTTTTTGTTTGTGGGCCGATTTTGATGAATCTCGGATTTTGGTACTATTTTGACAGGAAAATAGCAACGCAATGTCAAAAATGATAAAAAACCAAGATAGCAGCCAAATTTTATGTTTGTTTGCCGATTTCAATGAAACTCGATTTCTAGTACTATTTTGACAAGAAAACAGCAACGCAATGTTAAAAATATAAAAAAATCCAAGATGGCGACCAACTTTTTTGTTTGTAGGCCGATTTTGATGAAACTCAATTTCTAGTACTATTTTGACAAGAAAACAACAACGCACTTTTAAAAATAAAAAAAAGTCCAAGATGGCGGCCAACTTCTTTGTTTGTGGGCCGATCTTGATGAAACTCGATTTCTAGTACAATTTTGACAAGAAAACAACAACGCACTGTTAAAAATAAAAAAATCCAAGATGGCGGTCAACTTTTTTGTTTGTAGGCTGATTTCGATGAAACTCGGTTTTTGGTACTATTTCGTCAAGAAAAGAGTAACGCAATGTTAAAAAAAAAAACGAGATGGCAGCAAATTTTTTTGTTTGTGGGCCGATTTTGATGAAACTCGAAGTCTAGTACTATTTTAACAAGAAAACAGCAACGCAATGTTAAAAATATTAAAAAATCCAAGATGGCGGTCAACTTTTTTGTTTTTGGGCCGATTTCAATGAAACTCGATTTCTAGTACTATTTTGACAAGAAAACAGCAACGCAATGTTAAAAATATAAAAAAATCCAAGATGGCGACCAACTTTTTTGTTTGTAGGCCGATTTTGATGAAACTCAATTTCTAGTACTATTTTGACAAGAAAACAACAACGCACTTTTAAAAATAAAAAAAAGTCCAAGATGGCGGCCAACTTCTTTGTTTGTGGGCCGATCTTGATGAAACTCGATTTCTAGTACAATTTTGACAAGAAAACAACAACGCACTGTTAAAAATAAAAAAATCCAAGATGGCGGTCAACTTTTTTGTTTGTAGGCTGATTTCGATGAAACTCGGTTTTTGGTACTATTTCGTCAAGAAAAGAGTAACGCAATGTTAAAAAAAAAAACGAGATGGCAGCAAATTTTTTTGTTTGTGGGCCGATTTTGATGAAACTCGAAGTCTAGTACTATTTTAACAAGAAAACAGCAACGCAATGTTAAAAATATTAAAAAATCCAAGATGGCGGTCAACTTTTTTGTTTTTGGGCCGATTTCAATGAAACTCGATTTCTAGTACTATTTTGACAAGAAAACAGCAACGCAATGTTAAAAATATAAAAAAATCCAAGATGGCGGCCAACTTTTTTGTTTGTGGGCCGATTTTGATAAAAATCAATTTCTAGTACTATTTTCACAAGAAAACAACAACGCTCTTTTAAAAATAAAAAAGTCCAAGATGGCGGCCAACTTTTTTGTTTGTGGGCCGATTTTGATGAAACTTGAAGTCTAGTACTATTTTGACAAGAAAACAGCAACGCAATGTTAAAAATAGTAAAAAATCCAAGATGGCGGCCAACTTTTTTGTTTGTGGGCCGATTTTGATGAAACTCGATTTCTAGTACTATTTTGACAAGAAAACAACAACGCACTTTTAAAAATAAAAAAAGTCCAAGATGGCGGCCAACTTTTTTGTTTGTGGGTCGATTTTTATGAAACTTGGTTTTTGGTACTATTTTGACAAGAAAACAGCAACGCAATGTTAAAAAAAAAATTATTGACGAAATAGTACAAAAAACCGAGTTTCATCGAAATCAGTCTACAAACAAAAAAGTTGGCCGCCATCTTGGATATTTTAATATTTTTAACATTGCGTTGCTGTTTTCTTGTCAAAATAGTACTAGACTTCGAGTTTCATCAAAATTGGCCCACAAACAAAAAAATTTGCTGCCATCTTGAATTTTTATTTTTTTTTACATTGCGTTACTCTTTTCTTGACGAAACAGTACCAAAACCGAGTTTCATCGAAATCAGCCCAGCCCACAAACAAAAAAGTTGACCGCCATCTTGGTTTATATTTTTTTTTAACATTGTGTTACAGTTTTCTTGTAAAAATAGTACTAAAAATCGAGTTTCATCAAAATCTGCCCACAAACAAAAAAGTTGCCGCCATCTTGGATTTTTTTTTTTACTTTGACGACATTTGACGACTTCCGTGGCCGAGTGGTGTACGCAACGGTTTTCAAGGTGCCGCTATCTCTAGAGGTCCCGGGTTCGATCCTCGGTCGGCAAAATATTGAAAACGAACTTTTCAAATAATCAAATTTCTAGCGCGTACCTTTTCAATAACAAATAAGTTTCGATTTACCGGTGTTAAAAAATGCCCATTTTTTTAAATTTATTACTCGGTAACCAAGTGGAATTGAAACACGGGAGTTCTACTCTTGCATTTGTAAAGCTTAACTCTTTCCAATTATTGAAAAAAAGGGGGATGTCCGATTTTAAGGGTTTTGAAAACACCGTGCATGGCCACCAAAGTCCACCAAAATCGCTTTATCGAACTGTTTTTTTTTCATGACAGATAATGAATTTTCTAACAATTTTTATACGAAAAAACTGACAAATGCGCAGTTATTGAGAAAAAACTAGTTTTATTGTATGAACAAATATTAGTTTGCGTCGAGATTGCATCACATGTTAAAGAAGGCTAAATACTATTAGTACCTACGTAGATTAACAAAAATAAGCCAATCCAAAAAATTAAGTGATTTTTTATTTCATTTTGATAATTTTTGTTTCAAATGACTAATAACGTTGCAGGCCTCAGAAGCCATAGCCAGTTAAATTTATATGAAAAACGTTTCTACAAAGTAGCATTATATCAAATATTTTTTTTTTTATAAAGCTATTTTATAAAGCTTACTATTTCTCACGCTAGAGTTTTTGTACAATATTTAAATTTATAAGTTTTTATAGGTACTTACCTACTTCGAGTCTTGTATTGTAAATTGTAACTATACATTATTAACTTAAAATGTAGCCATATTGTTGAGTTTACAATAACTTATTATCATTTGTTAAAATTTTGTATTTTACTAGACCTAAGCAAATTGTAAACTTGTTCATGGTTCTGTAATAAATAAAAAAAAAGCTACTAGCTGCTCGATCGGCGAAATTTGTACCGCCTTATCGACAGCACGCCACCTACCGGGTCCAATTGTAAATCTAAATCATTCTGGAATCCGCCTGAAGACACAAAAAAATTCATTGAAATCGAAACTGTTTAGGAGGACTTCAGTTACATACACACGCACAGAAGAGTTATATATATAAAGAATTCACTGCTTACAAATAATTAAAAACGATCGTCAGTAACAAAAACAAACAAACACGTGTAATGTAGCGGTCATATTAAACAAGTTCCTTCCTTCCGTTTTTAAATGCCGGGCGCCGCGGCCACTCGGATAAACAATAGCGAGCGGCGGCGACCGACGGATCACGCGAAAATGACCTTTACGTGAACGACGCATGATTCGTTATTATCTGACGTAGCGAAGATTTTGTCGATGCCGCGATCACACTTGAAATTGTTATACAATAATAAGTCTAATGTAGTGCGCGCAGAAGTTTAAATTGCTTTGACGCTTCAAAACCCTGTCGCAGGGTAAGACTTAAAAGGGTTTTTCGTTTATGGTAAGCGCTTACCCGAATTAACTTGATTCATTTGGTTACCCTGTCAATACGGTAAGTCGATGATATGCTTATCAATTTGAAAGGGTTTGTAGAAACAAGTCTTTAAAATACCCTATAAAAACCCGGGTTAGGGTAAGCGGTTCCGGTCCCTGGTTATACCTAGGTACCTCCTTAAAACTCAATACAGTGAATAGACCCCGAGTGGATTAGGTGTTCCGCAATAGCCGATTTCTGCGTGTCATTATTCTTGACGGCCTTGATTCCTCCTTTACACGACAAGCTAGGTATTATTCGGTTTGTTTGGCCTATATCGGAACTAGCGCAGCTGCAGTCAATTTTATACACACCAGATTTTTCAAAGATTAGGTAGGTAGGTAAACTGTCTTTAGGTGAACGTTGAAAACTGCAGTTGAACGGGTAGATAGATTTTTGGTAAACTGTGCTGATGAACTATGCCATCCCGTCTCTATTATTTTTAAAAGATCTCTTAACGAGGGTATTATGCCTGCCAAATGGAAAGCAGCTTATATAACGCCAATACATAAAATAGGTCCTAAGGATTGTGTGGAAAATATCAGACCGATCTCCAAACTGTGTCAACTTGCCAAAGTACTCGAGAGGTTAGTGTACGACCAGGTTTACAGCTGTTTAAAGTTAAGCTTTAGCCCTCAGCAACACGGATTTTTGAAAAATCGTTCCACTGTGACTAACCTTGCCGTTTTCACAGATTACTTGACGGATCAAATGGATTTGGGCAACCAAGTTGACACGGTTTACACTGACTACGCCAAGGCGTTTGATCGTCTTGATCATAGAATGTTATTATTAAAGCTTATGAAGGTAGGCATTAGGGGGAATCTATTCAGGTGGTTTTCATCGTACATTGACAGAAGGTCTCAGGCGGTAGTGCTTAGTGGATTTACATCCTCGTGGTCTCTCATACCCTCTGGGGTTCCGCAAGGCTCCCTGCTTGGTCCTTTGCTTTTTATTATTTTTATTCATGATATAGGTCAGTGTTTCCATCATTCTAATCATCTCTTATTTGCAGACGACATGAAAATATTTAAAATTGTTAATAATAATGACGATGCAGTTCGGCTTCAGGATGATCTCCGAAGGTTGGACTCATACTGTTACTTAAACAAACTAGACTTGAACGTATCTAAATGTTTTTCTATCAGTTTTACCCGTAAAATCAATCCCTTTATTAGTAGTTACAGCATCAAAAACGAAACATTATCAATTCGTCAGGAAGCTAAAGACCTGGGAGTCATCCTTGATTCTAAACTGCTATTTGATAAACATATTGTCAATACTATCAACAAGGCATCTCGTTCACTAGGGTTTATTATGCGCCTGTCTAAGCCTTTTAAACGCATGAAAACCATTAAAATCCTGTATTGTGCTCATGTCCGTAGCCATCTCGAGTATGCCAGCCAGATTTGGAACCCCTGTTACGTAACTTACATAAATGATATAGAGAAGATCCAAAAAAAAATTACTCGGTTCCTAAATTTCAAATTCAAAATTCCTAAAACATCTTACGAAGACCGCTGTACTAAATTCCACTTGCTACCACTTTCTGTTAGACGTAATATTGCAGATGTTACATTTCTACTCAAGTTGATTAGAGGTTCAGTGGATTGTCCTGATCTACTTGATAGAATTCGTTTTAAAATACCTACAAGAGCACCCCGCAACGATTCATATAGACCATTTAGTATCCCTTCTATGCACACCAACTACAGGCATAACAGTTTCCTTATTAGAGCTTGTTCCGCCATCAATAACGCTGACGCCAATATTGATTTATTTTTCAACAGCATCACGACTGTTATTAAGTTATTGTTTAAAATTTAGTTTAATGTTTTATTGTTTAGTTTAATATTGTTGCGCACCTGTCCCTTCTGGGATACGTTTACTTTAAGATCAAATTCTTTTGAATACTACATGTGGTAGCTTGTCAATAGCTTTTAGTTTTATATGTTTGTTGTTATCTGTATGTTTATAAGCTGTTAGCTATCCAAAAACGATAAATAAAATAAATAAAATAAAAATAGAAGATAAGGTGATTGTGTGTTTTTTGCGGAAGTACCTAAGCTAAATATAGGTTCCTATCTTCTTTTTTGCGTCCAATCAATACTAGTTCTGAAAGTCAATTATTGAACAATACCTAAATATTGACTTGTAAGAAGATTCTTATTAAAAAACAGGTAACAAACAATAATGCAGCGAACCTAAAGATAATTACCCTGCACTGCATTATTATTTTATGCCCTTGCTCAAACGCAAGTCTATTATAAATTTGATAAACCAGGGGGGGTACCGGCAAAAAAATATGGATTGGACATGAGCTTCATTTGACATATAAGGACAAATTCCATATTTTTTGCCGGTAGCCCCCCTGGCGTACCTATAGAAAAGGTTTTCCTTAATAATATGTTACTAACTGGAGCTTTTGTTAAGCGCGTCATGCATGCTTGGCAACGTCGCGCCACGTTGTGGAACGTTGCTGAACATGCAACGTTGCGCAACACGTGACTATGTTGCTTAAGGCTGGAATACACGTCCGTTTTTTTCTCTCCGATAGTCTGATCAGACTTGATTTTGATTGGTTGTTAACGACCAAATGTAAAACCAAATGTAAAAACAACCAATCACAATCAAGTCTGATCAGACTATCGCATCGGTGAGAAAAATCGGACGTGTATGGGTCAGGCCGTAGATTTTGCCACAAATAGCGCAATGGTGACGCAAAATTTTCTACGAGTCGGTCGCACAAAGTGGTGCAAAATGGTAGCGCAAAATTATTAAGGAGCACGTACATTAATGTGATTTTATTTAACAAACATGTACTAACAAGAGGTATTGCATCAAACTAGAAAAAGAAACACGATGTTGGTATGTAAGTATGTTTAATTAATAATTAACAATAATGTACCTATGAGTAATTCTTTTTTATATATTGCGCACAATGAAAAGTTAAACAGGATGACAAAAACTATTAAGTACCTATGTATGATTTGTTCAATTTACAAAAAAAATACATTTAATTTGTTAGATGGAGGTATTTGGTATTATTCATTATTAATTATATAAATATAATACAACTTTAAAATTTATTTCAACTCTTTTCAATGTTTGAGAGTCCATTACTTTAACTCTAGCAACAACCTGCTTGAAGTATCACTTTTAAAAGGACCTGCCAACCATTAGGATGCCAAAAAATAAAAATAAAAAAAAAGTTACATGGGTAAGTTAGTATGAAAGTGACGAAATTCCAAAACTTATAAAATACAAAATAAAAAAAAACTTTGGACCTAGGTAAAATCTTTGAGGCTGGTTAGGTAGCAGACCACCGCACCTACCCCTATTTTCGTATGTTTAACGTTCTGCCGAACACCCTGTACTTATAGAATATTAATAAAAGCTAACAAATCAATTAATAGTAATGCTAGTCATGTTTTTAGCGGAATTACAGCTAAAAGTAATTTCAAAATAATAAAAAACTTGAAAACCTTGTGTGCATGCACTATTATTCAATAGCGTAAAATAAGTGGCGCAATTTCTACGCAACCGGTATCGCAAAGTGACATAAAGACAGTTTTGCGGAACCGAGGCGCAAATGAAATCGATTATAACTCTTAAAATATACTATATTACAAGGCTAGTTTAACATATACAGATCACACACATCTAATTAAACCATGCGCAACAAAAATTATAAGTTTTAATCAAAAACTTACCTTGAAATCTCAAAAAATGCACTCTGCAAAGTAGGCGACACTTTTCACTTTGATCGGAGTTGACACCGAAATGTCAAAAAATATGGTCGTCAACGCTGCATTGACCATAGAATACGATACTTTGGTGATGCCAGCACTCAAACAAAATCTTAATAAATGTTTTAAAACCATAAAATGGGTGAAAATGGTTACGCAATATAAGTAGCGCAAAGAAATGGTTTTTCAAAAAAAAAATCTTATTGCCGAAAACTTATCTTTTTTCTTAGGAAAGACGCAAAGATATTAAAGGAATGGCAACCTTATTATTATTTTATAACGTCAAATCAAACAGCTCATCAATAAGTTAAAAAATGATAATTTTATCGATGTTTAAGCTGTACACCTACCAATGCGGATTCGCGGTTTTTATAAAAAATCCGTCACTTTTGGTAGGGAAATGTCAAATAGTTTTCCAAATATATAAACTTATCCAAATATCTATATCTGCCTTGGTTTGCTATTTCTTAGGAAACACGATGATAAGATTGAGACATTTCTAAGAGTACTATATTTAAAATTATATGAGGCGGAGACTTTTGTACCCTCAAATGTGGCAAAATCTACGGCCTGACCCGTATATTCCCAGCGTAAGGTCAGATTAGACGAAACGGACATATCCTCTCGCAGGCTCGAGCCTCCTCTGGTCGCAATTCACAATGAGAGCCGAAATGCGCTACGAGATGGTACGGCATAATGAAACATGAAAGAACATCCTCGAGGACTTCCAGAGTTGCAGCGAGGAAGCGGCAGTGCAGCGCAGCGCGTTGAAAGCAGTTGACGAGAGTTGTATTATGCCTAAAACAAATATTACCTATTCTGTGGCCTAGGCTGCCACCCGTCACACTGAACGCGGATTGAGCGCGGGTCCACGTTGCATGCAACTGCTTAAGAACTGCTGCTGCGTTCAGTGTGCCGACTCCCGCGCTGCTACTGATCTGCTCTGCTTCTGACCCGCGTTTGGTGAAGCGCAGTTTGAACGCGGGCCTGCGTTCAAATTTTGTGTGTGTGACCGTGTGACGTAGTTCATAGAGTTTCTTGTAGGTAGGTACTATTACAACTTGTGCGGGCCCGCATTCAAAAGCGCTGCTTTTGACCCGCGTTTGGTGTGCTCAAGCCTTTATGAACTCTTACTATTATCGATTTTAATATTATAAAATCAAATGTCAAATAGGTACTTAGGTAGTTTTCCATTTTTAACCGACTTCAAAAATTGAAAAGGAGGAGGTTATCTATTCGTCGCGTATATTTTTTTTTTATATGTATGTACACCGATTACTCGAAGACGGCTGAACCGATTGAAATGATTCAAACGTTATAACATCAGGCTCTTTCCCAAGTTGGTCCCATTTTTTGAAATTTTGAAATCGGTTCAGTAGTTTTCAGGAAATCTTGAAAATACTGTAGTTTTCGTTACCACTTAATGTGAATTTATTACGTATCTTTAGGCATAACTCCTTTGTTTACAAACCGATTTAGATGATTCTTGTTTTGTTGGAAAGGGGATACCTCAAGGTATTTTAACCGACTCACAAAAGAAACTCAAAAAAGGAGGTTCTCAATTTGATCACATACCTGTTTACCAGAATACACGTAAATTGCCTGCATGATGCACTAAAAAGAGTGAAATAAAAATTATTTTTATAAAAAAATAAAACCGCCTTCAAAAAAATTACATCAAATTAAAAAGTAAGAAATAGTCCCTCACCAAATAACGTAAGTACTTTGAAGTCTAAGTCGTGGGCCACACTGGAGCGACCGCGTGATGCGGAGGCGACCTGCGGATCCGCAGGACGCGCGAACACGTACTATTCCCTCCGCCGGTCGCGGCGACCGTCGGACGCGCCAGTGTAGCCCCTCCCGTCCGTCTCAATATATTTGTTTTTCCCGCTCAACGCGGACACAAGACGCGCCGCTCCAGTGTGGCCCACGACTAACGCGTCTCACGCGTCTTAACGCGCTAATTGTATCAAATTAGTGCGCTAAGACCCGGCTACATCTGCGTATAATATAAAATAGCGCGCTAATTAATGGCATTAGACGCAGGTGAAGCTCGGGCATAATAGTTAGAGCTAGATCTATAAGAAATCATGAGAACAAGTCGAACATTGATAATTAAGCATCTAGCCAGAGTACCTATTTAGTCAAAAAGAAGCTCAAAAAAGTAAAAAGTTAAATTTATCTCTCGGTCGGGGACCACAAAACGAGAAGTAGGTACTAAAAGGGATTATTAAACGTTGGGGATCCCCCGGCCGTGAGAAATTTAATTTTTTTTACGTTTTTCAGGCGTTTTTGTCGGGGGTTTCTAATTTTTTTTTTTATTTCATTCTTTTTAAATTACACACAAAATTATAAAACCGCATTGAAATCGCTTGATCCGTTTAGGCACTACGAATATAAGTACAGACAGACAGTCATTTCTCTTGCCGCCATTTTTTTTCTTGCACCTAAATTTGGCCCCAGTGTGAGGTACATTATTTTAGTCAAAGCACCACCTCTGTATCTTTTGATGACGACTCTGTATTTTTTAATGAAGACCGATTTGGCGCAGGGGTAGACTACCCACCTTCTGCGCCAGAGGTCTCGGGTTCGATTCCCGAACAAGACAAATATTTGTGTGCATGAACATGACTATTTGTCTTGGTCTGGGTGTTTACTATGTATATTAAGTATGTATTTACAAACAAAAAGTATTTAAGTAGGTATTTATTTATCCATTATCAAGTTTTCCATGACACGGTTTCTTAATGAAATTAACATGGGCTTAGATAATTGGTGTGATTGTAAGAAGTTAACATGGGCTTAGATAATTGGTGTGATTGTAAGAAGCTATTTATTATTATTATTTTTACCGTTTCGGCAGGCAGTTGACCATCTCCATAAATGGCCGGATGGATTCTCATCAAACGTGGCTAAGAATTTAGCTTTCAATTAAAAAAACCGCATCAAAATCGGTCGTCGTTTAGTCGTGGGCCACACTGGAGCGACCGCGGGGCGCGGAGGCGACCTGCGGATCCGCAGGACGCGCGAACACGTACTATTCCCTCCGCCCGCCGGTCGCGGCAACCGCCGGACGCGCCAGTGTGGCCCCTCCCGTCCGTCTCAATATATTTGTTTTTCCCGCTCAACGCGGACGCAAGACGCGCCGCTCCAGTGTGGCCCACGACTTAGGAGCTACGTTGCCTCAGACAGACAAATGATCTGTAAAATATAAAAGCAATTTGATATACGGGTAAAAATCAGAATAATTGTACCTATGAGTCAAAATGTTTGTCCAACACCTTCATTGTGTAATTGTGAGAAAGATTTCAATTCTGAACTGTTTTATGAATGTTTTTCTAGCAGCTTGGTTTACTTATTATAACTTAAGCTTATAATTTTATTATTTAATCAAATAGTTATGGAATACGAGCTAAGAAAACAAATTATAATTTTTTCATCTCATACAAAATAAGGATGTCCTTTTGCTACCTTTGTCTAGAAAAATGTGAACAACTCTTTCATAAATACACGTACAGGCAAATTATGAACTTTGATTTTTAGATTAAAGGACAGACTAACCGTGACTTGCGTTGAGGTCATATTCAGCTTATTGTTTGTTTTTTTACATTGATTTAAAGAGATGTCCAAGGTTTTGTAACATGAGAGTAACAATGCGTGAGTAACGGTATTTGGGACTTTAATATTGCAAAATTACCGTTGAAATGTTTATTTCGGTTCTGGCAAACCCGGACTTCCATTTGGTGTTAAAAAAATAACAAAACGCCTGTCTTTGCCAGAGTAAGTGAGGTTATGTTTAAATGAGGTCGTAAAATTAACATCGAAAACCTGTGAAAAACGAAAGGATTATAATATGTAAGGTAAGTGAAGTTGTATATTAATATAGTGTATTCGAAAGAACTAATTGTTGTGATTGTAAAATGGCAATTACATTGTTTGCAGGCTTTGTGGTTATGAGGTTATGTTTACTGAGATGTCGTAAAACATCAATATTTACTTACATGTGAATAACGTTACGTGTCTCACCATGGTAAAGACTCGTCTACATTGGGGTTCGTTACTCACATGTTTGTTACTCTTACAGTGTTATTCGCAATTTCGTTACTCGCAATGTTCTTTTTTAACCGACTTCAAAAAAAAAGGAGGAGAGGAGATTTATACTTTCTTAGTAGTTTACAAGACGTGTTTATTTAATGTGTTAATATATTTCTATCGCATGTGATATTTAATTTTATTTTGAGCTTAGCCCGGTTGTGCTCTGAAACTGATGATTGTTTAGTGGTTGATTTTTATTGTTTAAATAATATTTGAAATAAATACTCTTTAGGTTGTTTGTTGTTTAAGTATGCTTATAAGCTTAAGTTTAAGTTTTACTTTTAAACTTAATTTCTAGGTGTAGTTTAAAGTGCCATTATTATAAATTATTAAGACTGAAAAACTTTAGAGATCTCAATTTGGTGCAAAAAATATATCTATGACACTGATATAAGGATTGTTTTTTTTTACATTTATAATTCTAACAATAATATGAAGGATACATACCTAAAGTTATCCCTATCCCTTTTCCCACTAATATTACTTGTATTTTGTGTCTGTGTGTGTTTGTTACCTCTTAGGTACGCCTAAACGGTTTTAGATGTTTGGCACTCAAATGGATTAAAACTTAAGACTTTTTTTTTTACCCTTGTCCATTTTGGGTGAAATGGTCCCGACCTAGGTGACTGATCACCCGTCCGGCTTCGCTGGCGTCCCCCCTATAAATAATACCCTTGTCCATGGTTCTCTACGGTCCACGCAGACGAAGTCGCGGGCAGCCACTAGTTTTAATACGATGGGAGAATATTATGTTGTGAGAATTTACCTTTATGTTACATGTGAGTAACATTTTCAACATGTGAGTGACGTTACATGTGAATGCCATGTGAGTTATGGTACAATTAATTTGAAAACAACCCATACCTACGCAGTTCGAATCATCATAATGTTATAAGCACACAAGGTGTCCAAAATATCTTACCAGAAATATAAAAACCTGGCTTGAGGTGCCCTGCGTAGGCATTAGGCGCCACTTTCGCCTCTTCACTGCTAATTGTTCTATCTAACGTAATATGTATATCTAATGATTTAAACTGCGTAGGAATTGCTTTTATGTTTTTCAAATCATTTTGACTACTCTAGACGGTAGACGCTCATATCAATTTGACGCCGACTACGTGCGTTCACCTAATAATTTTTTTGACGTAATATCAACAGCTTAAAATTATTATAGAAAACGTTGCCAAAACTATAATAAGATACGACATAGTAGTAATTTATGCTTGGAAGTTGATATTGTAATAAACATTTCATAACATAATATACTTAATATAATTGCGGTGGTACGTAATTAAAATAATAGAATTAACAATTCAAGAATAATATTTATTCGTTAAATCATCCGTTATTTACACAAAATTTATTGCATGCCTTAAATAGAAGTGAAGATAGTGCTTTGTTGATGTTGTTTTCAATTAATTTTCAAATTATTTTTGACAGCTGAAAAAGTTTCATTTACTCGGTGAAGAGACATATTTTTTACGTTAGTAAAACCATGGACGATTCGTCCATGGTAAAACATAACATTAGTAATTTACAAGAAAATTATAACAAGCTGTTGTTCCAAATTTGATACACTAGCGATCGACAAAGTAATTATAACAATTTTATTACAAATAAAAACGAGACACTTTTATACACAGTTTTAATATAATTTACCTACATACACAATTATATGAGTATAAAAGATAATTGAATTTTCACTAACTCTTAATAGATAAACCGGTGTAAAACTAGTATGGATAAGGAATATTTTGAATACGTCAAATTTAGCAAATTCGTAGGTATTAATTTATGGGACAAATTTGGTCAATATATTACGTCAAGAGCTACCAAGTGGGTAATTTAAATTTTCATTTATTTTCTTTCATATATCAATACAATTTAAATTCACAATTTCATGCATAGGTAAGAATACAAAATATTTCATAATTAGAAATAAAACAAAAAATAAAATCATTCACATCTTAATTGAATATTGATGCTAGGAAGCTTTACAAAATCAAAACACATAATTATAGTCAGTTTATAACAAATACATATAATATTATGCACATTTATTAGGTAAGTATAACAAACAATTCCTTGTGTATTGACGACAGTATTTTATTAACTTTTTTATTTAAGTATTTATTTTATATTGCGATTTTGAAAGCCTAGCCTAGCTGAGAGGAGGGTATGTTAAACGGCAAATGGTGGTATTCTCTGCGGTTTTAATTGCTTATCTACCTGTAATTGAAGAAAAAAATATCTTAGGCAAATAGAAAACTAACAGAGTGCAATAACAGCTATTATTTAAAAACAATTATTGTGAAAAGATAATTTAACAACTACTAGTTTTTTATATACAAAACGGCGGCGGCTATCTTATCTTTAACTGCCCGAACACAATAATGCTGGAAACATCGTTGTTATGGCGTCAGACTTGGATAAGATGGTGGTAGCTAGCCAGGGGAACTAACAACAAGTCCTTTCACCAACCAAACCAAACAATGTGTACCCCCGCCGGGAATCGAACCCGGGACCTCTGGGTCTGTGTGAACCACAATACTACAGAGGCGGGTAAAAACTAAAATCTTCACAGATACAGATCAAATAAAAATATTTTCCTGGCTACTGAGCCAATCATCCAAATGGGTGGTCAATCCCTACTGAGGCATAATCAATATTAGTACGTCGTAATCGAAAACGGCCAGTGTGTAAATCCTTTAGTCCTCTAGACACTTAGCAAAAGGGTGAAGGACAAATTGGGCGTTTAACCAACAGAAATACATTTCATAAGATAGCTTATGTTTTGTACTTCATTTCATAGTATAAATAATAAATAAATAAAATAAAATAATTTATTATTCTTTAACAATAAAGCCTTAATTAAATTAGTGGATTGGAGCCTCCATTTGAGCAGAAAAAGCCAATAGTATGGCAACAAGTGGCCCAAAGTTATTGGAGAACAGAGATATGGATACCATCGCCCATATCTTACGTGGTTACTGCGTGTTAACGCCACAGTCGAAGATATTCTATGTTGCTATTTCAAAATCTCTGAATATATTAGGTCTTTCTTTTTACCCATGAAATTGCCGTTTTTTTCTCAAATGGTCATTGATGTATATTTGTGGGTTACGATGGAGAAACATCAAAAGTCCGGGCACAACAAAGTCTGGGAAACTGTCCCATAATATTGGGACAAATACGTTCCATAAGGATGGGTAAGGAGGATTGGCAATGATTAAAATTACTTATTCCTGGTGTTTGGCTGCCTCCTCCCGCTGCTGCCGGATGATGGCCGCGCCAGGTCGGCCCTACCTGGTGACGTCACCATGCTGCTTCAACAATAACATACCTCTTCTTTGTGATGGTATCCTCCTTGGTCTTCTTCTCGGCCTCCTCTCGCTGCTGACGAATGATGGCCGCGCCAGGTCGGCCCTATATGGTGACGTCATCATGCTGTTTTAACAATAACATACCTCTTCTTGGTGATGGTATCCTCCTTGGCCTTCTTCTCGGCCTCCTCTCGCTGCTGACGAATGATGGCCGCGCCAGGTCGGCCCTATATGGTGACGTCATCATGCTGTTTTAACAATAACATACCTCTTCTTTGTGATGGTATCCTCCTTGGCCTTCTTCTCGGCCTCCTCTCGCTGCTGACGAATGATGGCCGCGCCAGGTCGGCCCTATATGGTGACGTAATCATGCTGTTTTAACAATAACATACCTCTTCTTGGTGGTGGTATCCTCCTTGGCCTTCTTCTCGGCCTCCCGGCGCTTGGCGGCCTCCTCCCGTTGCTGCCGGATGATGGCTAGCCGCGCCAAGTCCGCTCGAGCCTGATCCGTTTTGCCTTCGGCGTGAGCTTTCTGGTACGCCGCCGCTGCGCGCTGACGCTCTATCTCTTCACGTTCACGTCTGTGGATTGAGATCATTGAGATTTTAGACTAGATTTAGGTACATTTGTTTATCAGTCTTTTAATTTTTGATAGTTACGAATTAAAAATGTGTTTTATGAAAAAAAGAAAGATTTGACAACCTCCGCTTGAGTTGCAAATTGTTAAATTAAGTCTTGAAATAAATGGCTGTCGCAAAGATAGCTATCGCAGTCAGTGGAGTACTAGAGTACCCCGCAACCTAACCTCTCCCACCCACATACATCTAAAGACAAGCACACTTGTCCGTGGCGAACGCGCTGAACTAAACTAATAGGGGATGGGACTGTCCTTTTTAATTTATTTAAAATGTTTTTAGAAGCACCGGCAACACAACACAGGTATTTATTTTTAAATATTTTATACATTATAGGGAAAAATGTGATAGTAAAAAACCACGAGCCCTATAAGTAGCTAGTAGTTCAGGATCCCGCTCCTGGTTTTTTACTATCACATTTTTCCCTACACTTACAAAAATTGCACTCTTAATGCATAAAAATAATTTAATAGTATATTATGATACAAGTGAGCTTAGGTTGCTCATTATACACGAGGCTGGGAGTTGCAGCCCGAGCCGCAGGCGAGGGCGTAAATCAGCCGAGTGTCTAGTGAGTAAGTTGCTCACGAGTTTCATACGCACTTTTTCAACACACTTGCGAGGAAAAACAAACATTTATTGCATACATATTGTATTAACCTAATATTAACTATGGGAAAAAGCGCGCAAGTTTTTTTTTTTGCACGCGCCAAATGTGAGGTGATTGATTACATACAGCCATACAGCCTACTCCAAAATAATTAAGTATAATAATAGTGATAAAATGCAAATGTTTTATAACAAATTATTGTGAATTATAAATAATTTGATAATAATATACTTAATTATGTTTTTTGTCTTAATTAGGGACACATTTATTTATTCTAAAAACGTAAATGGATTTTCAGCCATATAAAACCTCTTTGTTGTTACAAAAAAAGAACTGTATCTATTACCCGCTGAAATTGAAAATGCTCTGTTGACTCGCATATAACTTGCAGTTAGGTACTAACTTTACTTTGTAGGGATACTGTATTACCCGGTTAAATTGAAAAGTCTCTGTTTACTCGCATATAATTTGCAGTTAGGTACTTACTTAACTTTGTAGGGATAATTCTATTACGCAACTAGTACTGTAATATTATTATGCACACGTGGGTTATAGTTCGGTTTATGGCCCTAAGATCGATGTAATAAGGCTCACTTTATGAGCAAGTGTGTTGAAAAATCTTATTTTATATATTTATACAGAGCATCAAATTTTCTTATTAGACAAGGACAATGCTACCTACGTATGGCGTCAGACGTGCTTAGTGCCATACTCCCGCCATTATAAAATTTCGTTTAAGAAAGAGATGGCTAGACTCATGGTTGGTCGCAATTCAGCAGCTCATTGCTTGCAGATTTCACTACTTTTTTTACTTTAATGTAATATTTTTGAATTGTGCACCATCATATCACGCAAAAAGTTTGACTTGAACTGTAAAAAGTTACTGCATAGATTGTGATAAAATGTCATAAATCATCATCATCATCATCAGTCATGTTGTAATTTGTTGTACAGGCCTTTTTTCCTTATGCATAGATGAGGAAATAAGTAATTATAAATGAAGTCATATATCATCATCGGTCATCTAGTTTTCTCACTGCTGGAGTCAAGCCTTCCTTTGGAATGGCTAAGGATGGGCCATGACCCACCCCACTGACCTAATGCGAATTGGTAGGTGTTAACAGCCTGGACCATATTGAGAAGCTCAAGATATTAAGTTAAATGATAAAGATATGAGGATATTATGAGCTATTCAAGAAAATAATTCATGCATGTTTGTATACAACTAGCCAAATCAACTCAATTTACTTAAGACTACACATTTGCCAAATGGCAAACCGAGTGGCTGTCATTTTCTACAATATAACTAGGCAAACATTTTCTACAAATATTTTTTTTAACAAACTTATCTTGTCTTAACATTTTTTTTTGAGAATTTTGTGATCCCCACACCACATACCTGGATAACTGAGGCTTTTCTCCTTCACCACCTAAATCTTTGTCTAGATTAGATAATTTCTTATTTTTCTTTACTACTCGATTGGGATTTTCTACTTCTATGAGACCAGAAACACCCTTCGCTTTAGTGGGATGCTGAAACAGTACAAATAGGATTTTAAATATTATTTTATAAACATCTAAGTAACAATAAATATATTAAGTGAAATATACACTTTATTCAGTTTGATTGTTGGCTTTACTTAATTAATATGCTCTAAGTACGGTCTGACAATAGATGTTCTACTGCTGTATGACTTGTGTATCAATGACATAGCGACATTGATAAGTTCTTGTAAAAGCCTAGTATGAGTTAAAGACATTGAATCATATTGAATAACATGACCATAACATTTATTTCATTTAAGTACGGCTGAAATGATGATGATGATGATGGCTTAACTTATTTTTTACATCTAACTTTTACTTTTTCTAATGCGTAAGCATCATCAAAATCATCATCATGTCAGCCAAACAACGCCCACTGCTGGGCATAGGCCTCCCCCAAGGATCTCTACAATGATCGGTATGTGTAATAGTATAAATTAATTTGTTAAGTTATTCAAATATTGAATGCAATGTATTTTGTTCAAAATGAATAAAATTAACTATATTGAAATATGTAAAAATATTTACATCTTCATCTGAATCACTGTCATCACTACTGCCTGAGCCTGACTTGTTGTCAGCAGATTCTTCCTCACTAGAACTATCTTCATGTTCCTTCCTCCATCTGAAAGTACCAAATAATCCTTCAAAATTAGTTTTATATTTCATTGCCATTGGAATTACTCAATTCTTTGTGATTGTGTGAACAGACCAAGTGTAGACAACACTAATAACAACCACAGACCTACAACGCTAACAAAAGTACAGATTTTAAGTCTAAAACTCTGGTTTTCTTACTCTTATATTAAGGTAAGTTCTCCTTGTTACTAACAATAATGGACCATCAAGTAGTCTGATAAATAAACATTTTTATTTTTATTTTATTTTATTATTATTTTCAGTAGGTACCTAATTAGTTAATGTAAATTATGTGCAAGTATTGAAAAGGAGCAATATTGACAGTTCCCCTTTTGTTATTAGCATTAAGATTTAAGATTGAAAAAGCTGTTACATTATGAGCACTTACAACAGCTGTAACAAACAGAAAATAAATTAAATTGTACAAAACCTTAGTCAGTAGGTACTCACTTTTGCTTCAGTTCCTCCTGTTTTCGCTGTTCTTCTAACTCTTCGGGGCTGGTAAACTTACGATTACGACCTTTGTGATTAGTATATTTACCTGTAACAAAACATTATTGTGATAGATAAGTTTGACATAGAGGTTATAATAAACAAATCTTTTCATTGAACGTATCGTTACACAATTCTGTAAATATTTATAAGTTTGTATATAATATGATACTGACACTCTTCCTATAAATGTAGAGTGCCAAAATATTGTCATAAAATCTGAAAAAAATGCAAGCACATTCGCCTATCATTGGACGACATTGAATTTTTTTCACAAAGACGAAATTCACTTACCGCGCGGCATGGTTAAATGTAATAAAAATTAAGTTGTTGGGTGAACTTGAGGTACAAATAGTAAAATTATTAATAATTGGATGATGAAATTAGGGAAATTTATCAAAAATCGGACAGATTTAGCATTGACATATCTAATTGAACTGACGTTACTGACGTATCACCGGAAACCATTGCATGTTGCCAGATACTACTGAAAAATACCCGACTCCCCGTTCGTTACCACAAATTATATAGACTAGTTCGTTACGTAGGGCGCTTGTGCACTACACTGAATGAGCGATTTTCTGAGAGGCCATTTTAAAAAAAAAGCTTCCAAAAGCTTCACTAGATGGCGTTGAATGAAGTATGTACATGTCTATGGTATATTTTGGTATAAATCATATTTAAATTATTTACTTTTAAAAACCCAAAGGAAACTTAAAATAAATTAAATAAGTACTGATAGGTACTTCTGTGAGGAACAGAAACGAAATAGGTAAATTTAAAGATTATGGTAAATAAATAACATCTGTCTGACGTTCCGTTTTACGTAGGTAACAAAAGTCGCGACTCGCGTCAAAGTAAAATTTATAACGTTCCGTTCCTTCTAACTGCATAGGTGGGACAGCGCCATCTAGTGAGCGAGCTTTCAGAAAATCGCCCATTTTACCGTCCCGGAAAAAAACGGTTGCTTATATTTTAATAATAATTTATAATAATAAGAATTTATTTATTTCGTGTAGTTTCAATGTTTCAAACCCTAAACTACACGAAATTAATAAATACTATAATTTATTATTAAAATATAAGCATCCGTTTTTTTCCAGGACGGTAAAATTCAGTGTAGTGTACAAGTACACTCTGTTACTTTAAGGCGCCCATTAGACGATATGTTTTGCTGACAGTTTGCTATCAGTCACGATTCTTTTAGCCAATCAAAATGAACCATTCATAACGCTGCCCGTAGTACGCCTTATGCTGCGGCTACATTAGCGGACGATAATAAAATTATGGGGCTGTGCCTCCGCTGCCGGTGCCGGTTCCCGCAAAAAATTGAGACAGGAACAGATAGTGGAAATAAAAAAATGTCTTTCTTTTTTGTTTTGTTGTTTAATTTAAATAGATAAATGTTTCATTTTTATTACATATTCGCAGGGGCGCCGCCGCGCCACCGCATCAGCACCCCAGTGAAGCGATAGCTGGTTCATGCGTCATGCTCGTGAACGGGTGCTGTCAGTGGGAATGGGTCTGCTCTTATTGCTTGCCTTAAAATGTGTTTTCTTTTGTTTTTATTCATTTTATTAAGAATTGTTAGTAGGTCCAGTAGTCGGAGCGTGCAGAGGGTGTATCTATAACCTTTTGAATGTTCACAGTATCCTACAAATATGTACTCCTTAGACTTTGCATCTAGCTTGCGACGGTGACAATCTGGCACAAGAGCAAAAGCTCGGCACCCAAAGACCCTCAAGTGACTAAGGTCCACTTTGTGACCCGTCCATAATTCCTCCGGAGTGACATCAGGCACTGCAGCTGTAGGGGACCTGTTTTTCAAATATATCGCCGTCATAACGGCCTCGCCCCAATAGCGCCTGCCCAGCTTAGCGTCAACAAGCATACATCTTGCTTTTTCTATTAGAGTCCTATTCAACCGTTCCGCAACGCCATTTTGTTGTGGACTGTAGGGCATAGTTACCTGATGGATAATACCTTGACTAGACAAATAATTGGTGAATTGAGCACTGCAATATTCACCCCCTCCAACAGACCTTAAACATTTCACTGATAAACCCAACTGCTTTTCAACTAGATCCTTAAACTTGATAAACATAAACATAACCTCACTTTTATTCTGAATAAGATAACCAAAAGATTTTCGAGTAAAATCATCTGTAAATGTCACTAAATATCTAGCTCCACCCCAACTAGGCTCTGGCATGGGACCACAAACGTCAGAATGTATCAGTTCAAGAGATTTCTGAGCACGCTTCGCTTCGCCCTTGGGAAAACATTTTACTGTTTGCTTCCCCTGAATGCAAGCCTCACAATCTGCTAATTTATTAGTTTTACTAATTTTTAAACCCTCAGACATATCTAATAACTTGCACATACCTGCACTACTCAGATGTCCCAATCTCCTGTGCCATGTATCCGTAGAACTAGCAGCATGAGCTCTTTGCTGCTCCTCCACAGTTGCCTTGCCGCAGTTGCTGGTGTTTTTCTGTTGGACAGAACTTGTGACACAATCTAACCTATAAACTCCTTTTACCCTAGATGCTCTAGCTATGACTTTATTTTTATTATTATAAATATTGCAAAATTCTTCCTGAAAAGTAACTTTATAACCCTTCCTTACTAACTGACTAACTGACAGTAAATTGGTGAACAAGTCAGGCACAAACATAACATTTTCAATTGTTTTAATATTACTATTCATAATGTTAATTTTCACAGTACCAATGCCTTTACACTACAATTTGTCCCCATTTGCAATGCAAATGTCACTTGAAAAGTTACTGTCAAGGGAAATAAATAAACCTTTATCATGACACATGTGGGTAGTACAACCTGAGTCTATAATCCAATCTTCAGAGGCACATGCCGAAAAGGCAGACACGAATAAAGCTTCTTCAGACTTGTCCTGTGGCTTCTCCAATTTCTTGTCGCGTCTCAACTTAAAGCACTTTGCTTTGATGTGGCCTGGTTTTCTGCAATAGTGGCATATAACTTTCCTACTCCGGCCAACAAAAGCGACCTCATTCGATGAAACCTGGTTGCCATTTGACTTCGTGTTTCTACGATACTCCTCTTGAAGAAGTCTAGCTCTAACAGTCTCACTGCATAAGTTATCCTGAAAATTTGCAGCTTCCAAACTAGATACCAAGACGTCGTAGTCTTTAGGTAGACCACTCAGCAGGATCTCCGCGACTTCCTTGTCATCGATGACCTTCCCGATGTCACACAATTGTTGGACTATGGTTGTTACTCCATCGATGTATGCACTCATGTTCTCATAGTCATTAAAGTCAGCTCGGTGCGCTGTCGCAGCAGTACAACTCGTCTGTACAGACCCTTATCTTCATATGCGTCTCTTAGTTTAGTCCAAGCTTCTTTAGCCGTTTTAGCCAAACGTACATGCTGAAAACAACATGGTTTCACTGCCAAGCAAATCCTTGCCAACGCCTTCTGGTCTTTAGCTGTGTCGACAGTAGACGTCCCCTCAATGCACTCCCATAGGTTTTCTAAAATCAAAGCCATGCGAGCCTGGAACTTCCATACATGATAATTTCTCACGCCGTCAAGTTTTTCCAAATGAAACGTAGCAGGGGGCCCAAGCTGCCCGTTTCCATTAGTCTCACCAGGCATTGCTGATCGATTCTTGATCCGAATCCGACCGTGTGCCAAAACCAAACCAATACTTTGTCAAAAAACCAACCCTCTAATCCTGGGCTCATTACCTGTTTGTAGGTCCAGTAGTCGGAGCGTGCAGAGGGTGGTTTTGGCTTGGAAATGAAATCTCGCACAACGGTTAATATACTCAATATATTAAACATAAAAATGTCGTCTGATTATAAAGATTCATGCGGATAAAATTATACAGGAAAAACACAGATGACGGCCAAAGAAATACTACATCTTTGGTGACGGCCATGAGGCCATGACAGAAGATGTCAGATCAATGACAGCGCGATTGACTTATCGAACTTTTCTCATAAAAGTTATGCAAAGGCAACCACGACATACTGCCTAGTATTCACAGTATATAGTGTACTTAAAGCTAATTTAACAAGAATTACATTTGAAACATGTATGACGCAACTTGCAGTATATAGTAGAACCGTCTTTTGTTTTTAACTAATATTAAAGCTTTAAGTAGAGTTCCTAAGAAATTGAAAATTGTTCACCGCAATGATCATTAGTTCGCCTCACAGAACATGGGAAGTAATAGAACTCGCATGTGGGCGTGCCAGCGGAATCAAGCTTTTGCGTAAACACGCCGATTTGATTTGACGTCTCTCAGTCAGTCGCGGACTTTCAAGCAGTAATTTTGTAAGAAATTTTATAAACAAGGGCTGGTTGTGAGGAGGTCAGCTTTGAATGGACGATGCGCCGATCATCGACAGAAAGCAAATTTACAAGACCTGTAGACCTTCCTATGAGACGGGGATCTACTTAGACTGGACGAAAAGCTACTTGGTTCTAAATTCAAAAATATTTCGAAATGTCATTAAATATATACATTGCTTACTTAATACGTCACCAATTGAAGTTTCACTGTGTATAGACAGTGATGTATATCGTTTTGGGGAAATTTTGCCCTTAGTAGTGCTGTGCTTCGGTTATATTACAAGGTGTCGATACCGCGACAGTTCTTGGATTAAAAATAACATCGTAACGTCATAGATGGTGAAATTTACAATAATTAAACTGCTTTTCTTTTGGCTTTCCCTCAAAACTTAAGTTAAAGTAGAAATAGCTTGGAACAACGGCACCAACCGATTAGGTTCCCAAGACAAAAAAGCGAAGTGCAAGGACAGTGTCAACCTTTTCTCGAAGCACTTCGCCGCTAAAACAGTAACAGCACAGTATTAACAGACACTAGAGGTCTGAATATTGACAAAGAGAATCCTTGTGATAAATAATAAAAAAAAACATAAGTACAATAAATCTTTAAATCAGGGAATGGAAGTTTGTATGGGTTTTCCAATATAAACTTCTAATGTGTACGCCAATGACAGCATTCATAAAAACCTTGTTCGGCAACGAAAATTAAATTACATTGCACACATTAATTTTCAATGTAGAGATCCGAAAATTATACAAGTACTTACACAGAATCTTTATTACAAGTTAAACTAAACTAATAAAAAGCCGGACAAGTTGGACTCGCCCACCGAGGGTTCCGTACAAATTTGTATGTAGATTATTATAAATAGTTCGGGAATTGAGTATCGCAAATTCTTTCCGAGCTTTTTCTGAAATTCAGCTTCCAAAACCTAATAATCTTACTAATATTATTAACGCGAAAGTTTGTATGGTAAAGGTTAGTTAGGTACTAGTTCACTACACATCTCATTTCTCCTTCTTTTGCACCTATTTTACCACGCGCTTCAAGTAATCCAAAGATACCAGTATAAACAATGACTTGAAAAACTGTACTTTATAGAAACATCCCACAATTTTTCCTGTAAAATTTACATAAATATGTATTAACTGTTATTACTTCAGATTTTTTCTTCACAGACTTCGTAGAAGAAGGGGGGGAAGGCGGGAACGGAATTTTTTGATATTTCTCATTATTATAAGAAACAAATTGTGGGTCGTACAAAATAAATAAAATATGTTTAGGAATGTGCACATCAAGTTTTTTTATATTATAAATCCCTCTTGACCTCTATGTTGTAGCTTCAATTTGAAATTTTGATCTCCTGAAATACTAAATCTTTTTATGATTTAATTACAAATGTACTCCTAAAGTTTTCAGATTTCACTTAAATTTATAGTAGTTATAAAACAATGTTACTTGCCTAATTCCATAGTTCTAGATCAACGGGAAATACCCTATGAATTTTGATTCCCTCGAAAGTGTCGAAATATGATTTGTTACGGCTTAAACGGCCGTATTCTTCTTCTTTACGTTCATTTAGAAATTTTATGTTTTTAAGCTTCAAGGGACTGTAGAACAGAGTATAGTATAAGAGTATAGTTTTAATTTTAACTCGATTTCTCAACGCGTTCCCAAAACAAAGAGTCACGACAGACAGACGGACAACAAACTGATTGACTGACATTGAATCACTACATAGTATAAAACAAAGTCGCTTTCTCTGTCCCTATGTCCCTTTGTATGCTTAAATCTTTGAAACTACGCAACGGATTTTGGTGCGTTTTTTTTTTATAAATAGAGTGATTCAAGAGGAAGGTTTATATGTACTTTTTATCCCGATATTCCCACGGGAACGGGAACCACGCGGGTGAAACCGCGGGCGGCCGCTAGTTGAGTATAATAAGAAACTAATGAAACGATACAGTTGCTGTTATCTAATTGTTAATTAGTTAACAGCAATTAAATATGCACGTATTAAATTTTATCGACATTATGGATGATATGATATGACCCCGTCCCTAGGTTTGTACAATCATACCCACTAAAATAAATATTACAATAGACATTGATTTCAAATGGAATCATGAAATATAAAATATTTTAAGTAATGAAATACTTACAATGAATGAATAGCAGCCATGCTAACATATTGATTTTAATGTATTTTTCTTAAAAAAATCAAAATCAAATTGCATTTAAGTATAATAATTATATCCCATTTGCAAAATTTAAGATTTATAATAATTTTTGAGTTCTAGTCATTTAAAAATGTCCCAATAAAAATGTGCAATTTTGTTTCTGGTAGCCCCGAGATAAAAAGAGACGGATTGACTTGATTGTGAAAAGTAAATCAATGCTTAATTACTTGAAATAGAGTCGATATTTTACTTTTTCCGTAGACCAATGATAGAGCCGGGTCTTATGTAGTGACAATAATGACTCGTGTTTATTTGTGAGCGAGAGGCTACACCGGTACTAGTACTAAAGTCGAAACATGCTCCTTCTATCTACAAGAGAAAAAAATCTTTCCGTGTTCTGTGGTTCGCCTATACTTAACTGTATTTATCATAACCCATTGTGTAATTGTGATGGAAACTGACCTTATACAGTATATACCTTAGTCATACCATGTAAAGGTCATTTTTCAATTTGACGCCTCTGAATGAAATAAAACAGGGAGAAAAAACAACCCTTGGAGTTTCTTGCCGGTTCTTCTCCAAGGTCTCCCGCTGTAGGGTTTGCGAACCGATGGCGTAGCTTCTATGACGTTCACAAGTATTGTAAATAACAATCTAAATTGAATAAACAAATTTGAATCTTGAATCTTGAATCTCTGGCTGCGCTGGGGTGGCGGGGTGCCGATGGAGACGCGAGACGACAATCATCATCATCATTTCAACCGTACGACGCCCACTGCTGGGCATAGGCCTCCCCCAAGGATCTCCACAACGATCGGTCCTGCGCTGCCCGCATCCAGCGGCTTCCCGCGACCTTGACCAGATCGTCGGTCCACCTTGAAGGGGGCCTGCCCACGGAACGTCGTCCGGTTTGCAGTCGCCATTCGAGAACCTTTCCGCCCCAACGGCCATCGGTTCTCCGCGCTATGTGTCCCGCCCACTGCCACTTCAACTGAGCAATCCTTCGAGCGATGTCGGTCGTTTTAGTTCTCCTGCGGATCTCATCATTTCTGATTCGATCGAGCAGGGAAATACCAAGCATCGCTCTCTCCATTGCTCGCTGGGTAACCTTGAGCCTTCTTATGAGACCCATAGTAAAAGACCACGTCTCGGGTCCATAAGTCATAACTGGCAACACACACTGGTCAAAGACCTTAGTCTTGAGGCATTGAGGAATTTTAGACGCAAATATATGTCGGAGCTTCCCAAACGCTGCCCATCCGACCTGGATTCGACGAGAGATCTCTTTCTCGAAGTTGGACTTACCTAATTGGATTGTCTGTCCTAGGTAGACATAATGGTCAACAACTTCTAGTGTAATGTTCCCAACATTAACTGGAGCGGATACAACATGGGCATTGGACATGATTTTCGTCTTATCCATGTTCATCTTCAGACCCACTCTTTGGGAAGCATTGCTGAGATCTTCGAGCATTGTGTTCAGGTCTTCCAAGGTCTCAGCCATGAGAGCTACATCATCGGCAAACCGCAGGTGTGTTAGGTACTCGCCATTGATGTTAATGCCAAATCCTTTCCAGTCCAGTAGCTTGAAAATATCCTCCAACGCAGCTGTGAACAGTTTAATGACGTCTCCCTGTCTCACACCTCGCTGTAGTTGGATAGGATTAGAGCTCTGGTTCTGTAATCGGACCGACATGGTGGCGTTTTGGTATAAGTACCTCAGCATCTCGATGTACCTGTAGTCTATTTGGCACTATTGGCGGTTATTTGCGCAAAATAACCGAAACTTTTGATCTAAGCCTTTAATAAAGTGAAATTGATTTATTTCCATTGGTGGCGCTACTGAGCTCAACGAACCACCTTAAGGAATAGTTTTGACACAGTTTTTTTACGCTTTAGACGCGGTCTATTGAGACTAACTAAAGTACGTTTTATAATTCGGTGCAAAATAATGTCACATTCACATTTGAGTTTGGCAACAGGGTGTCGTAAACCTTTTTCTTCATTTTATCGTGAGGTTTTGGTTTTACAGATTTTGTTCTTCATACTCTACTTATAAGAACTATATCTTGGGTTAAAGAGCATAAGATTATGCAAAATGGGTGAGATAGTAATAGTAGAGACACATTAGTAACAAGTAACAACGGTTCAAACTTAATAATAAACAAATACAATAACAGAAACAATAAGAAATGTACGAAATAATGTAAAAGAAGCACTGTACGCGAAGCAGATAGGGGCCCACGTAAAGTAAACAAAATACAAATCAAAATCAATCAAATAACCACACACATGTTAAAATAGGTTTGTCACCCCTGCGACACAAATATTTTGTGCCTGCGTGTTGCCAGTACGTGAAAAAATATCCATCTAACATCCCTTCGAAATTTTTTTTTGTTGCTTACGTAAGAGTAATTTCCATTTTTTTTACTTTTATTAATAATGTTAAGCAAATATCTATCCAGTTAAAGCATGTTTTGAATTAACAGCAATGTCGTTAGCAAATAAAGAAATTTACGGAATGTGAACAAAGAGTTTTAATATGGTAATACTGTTTTCTTTTTTTTTTGCACCGAATAAAACGTACTTTAATTATTATTGTTGAAATGGTTCCAAAAATTCACGCTATTTTTCGCTTCTCGTTGACGTCGGCTTGACGTTGTATGTATGGTATTAACAATGGTGTTATTAAGTAATTTGTTTTAGTGTTATTTAGTTATTTTTTGATATCAGGAACTAGGAATTATTAATTATTTCAAAATACTTCTATGAACTAGTGTCACCAAATTCAATGAGTTCATTTATTGTCGCATTGTCATATTTGTCATACATACAAACCTATCTATCTACGTAATATTATAATCAGCTGGTATAGTATATCTTACAATTATTGTATTTCCCCGTTTTATGGTAAACTATTTGTAGCTGGCAACTATGTACTTTTTTTTAAATATCTGCCCATCGAGAGAGTAAGCAGAGAAATAACAATCTTGCTTCCTAAAATATACGTACTATATGTTAATGATAATAACTTCGATAAACAATAAAATTGTTTTAATTTTGTTGATCGAAGGATATGTCGAAGGATAATAATTAAAATAGCTAATAATAAAATAAATCGTTGATTTATAAGATTTCATACTACGTATTTACATGTAATAATCAAATATTTTGAAAACACATAGTAATAAGTACCTACTTACTTACTTAATCGTTACCGAAATCGACTAAATTATAAAATTAGTGGTTTGTTTGTTATTCATAAGTTTTGATGTGTTCGATTTTGCCTTTTTACTAAAGTTAACAACTGTACCTTTTTATATTTATATTTATGACATAAGAAATTCTAACGGTTGTTATTATTACCTTAAAATACCTTATTTAAATTGCCTTTATCAAAAATGGCTAAAAGTTGTTTAGAAAACTTTTAGAGCAAAAAGTGGTCAAAACCAGTACGCCTGCCCACTTAAAATTACTCTTATATGACATCAAACTCTTCTTTGCTTAGTATTAAGACATTTTATCATAATTTCACATTGCTTGTACGATTTCTTCAATAATACATTATTTTTATTAAAAACTAGCTGACCCAGCGCGATTTCGTTCCCGTGGCCCTACCCCCTACCCTACCCTACTTCTACTCTACCCCTCCTTCCCCTATTTTCTCGCCTTTTAAACCTTCCCTAGACCTTCAGAACATTTCAAGCCTAAGATAAGATAAATCCGTTCAGCCGTTCTCGAGTTTTAGCGAGACTATCGAACAGCAATTCATTTTTATAGATATATAGATATAGATATAGATTAAGGGCATCTTCGACAACACTGTAGGGAAGAGAGTTAAACGCGTTCTTTATATCTAGCGAGATAAATATTGTATTGTCATATAAACCAAACCTGTACCTACCTATACAAAATTTCAGCTCCATCGGACACTGGAAAGTAGGTCAAATTAAGCTTGCAAGATTTTTCCCCCACTAACTAACTAAAAACCTTGTAAAAATTTACCTAAGTACAGTCCGACACAATCAGTACCTAGTAAAGAAGAGGACACCTCTAGTATTACAGTAGCAATGCTGATATTACGATAGAACTGAAACAAGTTTGATTTAATTATAATTATTTTGTTATTCACTAAACTGTGGATGTCAAATAACATAAGATAATAATAATTAATATTTATTAACTTTATAAAGGACATCATCCGGGCTTCATACCTACATTTTTGGTTCAAATGTGAAAGTGCCGGCCAAGGAAAAAAGTTTTATATTCTTATATAACTCGCCCCTTTATCATTTCATATTTGGGCACCAAAGCTGTAGTACCTACCACTGTACTTGGATTTATTGGACTTCGAGAAGTCAGATTTTTCATATTTTTCTTATGTGAATTAATTAAAACAAATGAAATACCCTGCGATTACTTAGCTTTGAATCTTATTATAAAACAAAATATAACAACTCACGCTTCGTACAGACTCTGTATAGCTCCCTCCCTTGCATTTTTTAGAATTACCCTTAACATGAACTACAGGCAATGGCACTTGTTTTAGTAATTCATTTATTTAAATCATCGTATTTTCGGGTAGAATGATTCATTTATTGAAATTATTTCACGTATGATATTGTATACCTAAAAGTCAGGCTTTTTTTAACTTAAAAAAATAACAATGACTTAAATTATATCTTAAATTATAGATAATTTATCTACCTTTAAAAGTACATTTTTCAAATTTAAAGAAGCAAAATAGTTTTTTGTATATAACACAAAATGTGTGAGAGTTGCCAAATGTACCGGTTTTGGCCACTTATTGATAGTTAAACTTTTGTAAGTACCTAAGTATAGCGAAAAATCAAAACCAAACCCAGGTTAAATCAATATATTCTAATGCACTAGAAACCAATAAATTGCAAAACAACAATTTAATTGTAAAAAGCAAGTATTTCATCCAAAACAAATTTCTTAAATTTTTTATACAAAACATTTCAACAGAAAATGGGATTTATTGAAAAAAATCGTGAAAAGTAAATCAATGCTTAATTACTTGAAATAGAGTCGATATTTTACTTTTTCCGTAGACCAATGATAGAGCCGGGTCTTATGTAGTGACAATAATGACTCGTGTTTATTTGTGAGCGAGAGGCTACACCGGTACTAGTACTAAAGTCGAAACATGCTCCTTCTATCTACAAGAGAAAAAAATCTTTCCGTGTTCTGTGGTTCGCCTATACTTAACTGTATTTATCATAACCCATTGTGTAATTGTGATGGAAACTGACCTTATACAGTATATACCTTAGTCATACCATGTAAAGGTCATTTTTCAATTTGACGCCTCTGAATGAAATAAAACAGGGAGAAAAAACAACCCTTGGAGTTTCTTGCCGGTTCTTCTCCAAGGTCTCCCGCTGTAGGGTTTGCGAACCGATGGCGTAGCTTCTATGACGTTCACAAGTATTGTAAATAACAATCTAAATTGAATAAACAAATTTGAATCTTGAATCTTGAATCTCTGGCTGCGCTGGGGTGGCGGGGTGCCGATGGAGACGCGAGACGACAATCATCATCATCATTTCAACCGTACGACGCCCACTGCTGGGCATAGGCCTCCCCCAAGGATCTCCACAACGATCGGTCCTGCGCTGCCCGCATCCAGCGGCTTCCCGCGACCTTGACCAGATCGTCGGTCCACCTTGAAGGGGGCCTGCCCACGGAACGTCGTCCGGTTTGCAGTCGCCATTCGAGAACCTTTCCGCCCCAACGGCCATCGGTTCTCCGCGCTATGTGTCCCGCCCACTGCCACTTCAACTGAGCAATCCTTCGAGCGATGTCGGTCGTTTTAGTTCTCCTGCGGATCTCATCATTTCTGATTCGATCGAGCAGGGAAATACCAAGCATCGCTCTCTCCATTGCTCGCTGGGTAACCTTGAGCCTTCTTATGAGACCCATAGTAAAAGACCACGTCTCGGGTCCATAAGTCATAACTGGCAACACACACTGGTCAAAGACCTTAGTCTTGAGGCATTGAGGAATTTTAGACGCAAATATATGTCGGAGCTTCCCAAACGCTGCCCATCCGACCTGGATTCGACGAGAGATCTCTTTCTCGAAGTTGGACTTACCTAATTGGATTGTCTGTCCTAGGTAGACATAATGGTCAACAACTTCTAGTGTAATGTTCCCAACATTAACTGGAGCGGATACAACATGGGCATTGGACATGATTTTCGTCTTATCCATGTTCATCTTCAGACCCACTCTTTGGGAAGCATTGCTGAGATCTTCGAGCATTGTGTTCAGGTCTTCCAAGGTCTCAGCCATGAGAGCTACATCATCGGCAAACCGCAGGTGTGTTAGGTACTCGCCATTGATGTTAATGCCAAATCCTTTCCAGTCCAGTAGCTTGAAAATATCCTCCAACGCAGCTGTGAACAGTTTAATGACGTCTCCCTGTCTCACACCTCGCTGTAGTTGGATAGGATTAGAGCTCTGGTTCTGTAATCGGACCGACATGGTGGCGTTTTGGTATAAGTACCTCAGCATCTCGATGTACCTGTAGTCTATTTGGCACTATTGGCGGTTATTTGCGCAAAATAACCGAAACTTTTGATCTAAGCCTTTAATAAAGTGAAATTGATTTATTTCCATTGGTGGCGCTACTGAGCTCAACGAACCACCTTAAGGAATAGTTTTGACACAGTTTTTTTACGCTTTAGACGCGGTCTATTGAGACTAACTAAAGTACGTTTTATAATTCGGTGCAAAATAATGTCACATTCACATTTGAGTTTGGCAACAGGGTGTCGTAAACCTTTTTCTTCATTTTATCGTGAGGTTTTGGTTTTACAGATTTTGTTCTTCATACTCTACTTATAAGAACTATATCTTGGGTTAAAGAGCATAAGATTATGCAAAATGGGTGAGATAGTAATAGTAGAGACACATTAGTAACAAGTAACAACGGTTCAAACTTAATAATAAACAAATACAATAACAGAAACAATAAGAAATGTACGAAATAATGTAAAAGAAGCACTGTACGCGAAGCAGATAGGGGCCCACGTAAAGTAAACAAAATACAAATCAAAATCAATCAAATAACCACACACATGTTAAAATAGGTTTGTCACCCCTGCGACACAAATATTTTGTGCCTGCGTGTTGCCAGTACGTGAAAAAATATCCATCTAACATCCCTTCGAAATTTTTTTTTGTTGCTTACGTAAGAGTAATTTCCATTTTTTTTACTTTTATTAATAATGTTAAGCAAATATCTATCCAGTTAAAGCATGTTTTGAATTAACAGCAATGTCGTTAGCAAATAAAGAAATTTACGGAATGTGAACAAAGAGTTTTAATATGGTAATACTGTTTTCTTTTTTTTTTGCACCGAATAAAACGTACTTTAATTATTATTGTTGAAATGGTTCCAAAAATTCACGCTATTTTTCGCTTCTCGTTGACGTCGGCTTGACGTTGTATGTATGGTATTAACAATGGTGTTATTAAGTAATTTGTTTTAGTGTTATTTAGTTATTTTTTGATATCAGGAACTAGGAATTATTAATTATTTCAAAATACTTCTATGAACTAGTGTCACCAAATTCAATGAGTTCATTTATTGTCGCATTGTCATATTTGTCATACATACAAACCTATCTATCTACGTAATATTATAATCAGCTGGTATAGTATATCTTACAATTATTGTATTTCCCCGTTTTATGGTAAACTATTTGTAGCTGGCAACTATGTACTTTTTTTTAAATATCTGCCCATCGAGAGAGTAAGCAGAGAAATAACAATCTTGCTTCCTAAAATATACGTACTATATGTTAATGATAATAACTTCGATAAACAATAAAATTGTTTTAATTTTGTTGATCGAAGGATATGTCGAAGGATAATAATTAAAATAGCTAATAATAAAATAAATCGTTGATTTATAAGATTTCATACTACGTATTTACATGTAATAATCAAATATTTTGAAAACACATAGTAATAAGTACCTACTTACTTACTTAATCGTTACCGAAATCGACTAAATTATAAAATTAGTGGTTTGTTTGTTATTCATAAGTTTTGATGTGTTCGATTTTGCCTTTTTACTAAAGTTAACAACTGTACCTTTTTATATTTATATTTATGACATAAGAAATTCTAACGGTTGTTATTATTACCTTAAAATACCTTATTTAAATTGCCTTTATCAAAAATGGCTAAAAGTTGTTTAGAAAACTTTTAGAGCAAAAAGTGGTCAAAACCAGTACGCCTGCCCACTTAAAATTACTCTTATATGACATCAAACTCTTCTTTGCTTAGTATTAAGACATTTTATCATAATTTCACATTGCTTGTACGATTTCTTCAATAATACATTATTTTTATTAAAAACTAGCTGACCCAGCGCGATTTCGTTCCCGTGGCCCTACCCCCTACCCTACCCTACTTCTACTCTACCCCTCCTTCCCCTATTTTCTCGCCTTTTAAACCTTCCCTAGACCTTCAGAACATTTCAAGCCTAAGATAAGATAAATCCGTTCAGCCGTTCTCGAGTTTTAGCGAGACTATCGAACAGCAATTCATTTTTATAGATATATAGATATAGATATAGATTAAGGGCATCTTCGACAACACTGTAGGGAAGAGAGTTAAACGCGTTCTTTATATCTAGCGAGATAAATATTGTATTGTCATATAAACCAAACCTGTACCTACCTATACAAAATTTCAGCTCCATCGGACACTGGAAAGTAGGTCAAATTAAGCTTGCAAGATTTTTCCCCCACTAACTAACTAAAAACCTTGTAAAAATTTACCTAAGTACAGTCCGACACAATCAGTACCTAGTAAAGAAGAGGACACCTCTAGTATTACAGTAGCAATGCTGATATTACGATAGAACTGAAACAAGTTTGATTTAATTATAATTATTTTGTTATTCACTAAACTGTGGATGTCAAATAACATAAGATAATAATAATTAATATTTATTAACTTTATAAAGGACATCATCCGGGCTTCATACCTACATTTTTGGTTCAAATGTGAAAGTGCCGGCCAAGGAAAAAAGTTTTATATTCTTATATAACTCGCCCCTTTATCATTTCATATTTGGGCACCAAAGCTGTAGTACCTACCACTGTACTTGGATTTATTGGACTTCGAGAAGTCAGATTTTTCATATTTTTCTTATGTGAATTAATTAAAACAAATGAAATACCCTGCGATTACTTAGCTTTGAATCTTATTATAAAACAAAATATAACAACTCACGCTTCGTACAGACTCTGTATAGCTCCCTCCCTTGCATTTTTTAGAATTACCCTTAACATGAACTACAGGCAATGGCACTTGTTTTAGTAATTCATTTATTTAAATCATCGTATTTTCGGGTAGAATGATTCATTTATTGAAATTATTTCACGTATGATATTGTATACCTAAAAGTCAGGCTTTTTTTAACTTAAAAAAATAACAATGACTTAAATTATATCTTAAATTATAGATAATTTATCTACCTTTAAAAGTACATTTTTCAAATTTAAAGAAGCAAAATAGTTTTTTGTATATAACACAAAATGTGTGAGAGTTGCCAAATGTACCGGTTTTGGCCACTTATTGATAGTTAAACTTTTGTAAGTACCTAAGTATAGCGAAAAATCAAAACCAAACCCAGGTTAAATCAATATATTCTAATGCACTAGAAACCAATAAATTGCAAAACAACAATTTAATTGTAAAAAGCAAGTATTTCATCCAAAACAAATTTCTTAAATTTTTTATACAAAACATTTCAACAGAAAATGGGATTTATTGAAAAAAATCGTATGACTTATGGAAATCTAATACCTTATTGTAATTGCCTTTAGCAAAAATGGCGAAAAGTTGTTTAGAAAACTTTTAGAGCAAAAAGTGGCCAAAAACGGTACAGTGGCACAAAACCAGGGCTTCAGGTCAATCAAAACCTAGTAAGACCCCGTAACACCGATGTCTCATACTGGGTTTTGATTTTGTTTCTGAGACATACTGTCTTCTTCTTCTTAAAGTGCCGCTTCATTATTGAAGGTTGGCCGTCAGCTCCTTAAATTTGGCTTTGTCCATGGCGAGTCTGAACAACTGTTCAACCGTCTTAACGCCGGTCCACTGGCGGATGTTACGAAGCCATGACATTTTGCGTCCTCCCACTCTGCGCTTTCCGGTAATCTTCCCCATCATGATGGTCTGGAGAAGACGATATTGCGGATTTCTCAAGATGTGACCAAGATATGCGACTTTTCTTATTTTATTGGTCCGAACCAGCTCCACGTTTTTATTCATGCGCCTAAGGACCTCGACGTTGGTAATATGGTCTGTCCAACTTATGCGTAGCATTCTGCGGTATGTCCACATCTCAAACGCTTCCAATTTCTTTCGGAGGTCTTCCTTCAAGGTCCACGCTTCACAACCGTAGAGTACAAGCGGCCAGACGTAGCATTGGAGAATCCTTGTGCGCAGCTTGATAGAGAGTTCTCTACTGCACAATACTTTCCTCATCCTCTCGAACGCTTTTCGGGCTATTTCAATACGTGTTCGGATTTCCGTCTCACTTTCCTACGACTCAGTCAGCCACGAGCCAAGGTATTTATATTTTGTTGACTCTCTCGAGAGGTTGATTATCGCCAAGGATTGAAAGATGTTTGGGCTCCTTCAATATTGCCATAACTTTGGTCTTTTTGACATTCATATTTAACCCCACATTCCTACTGCACAACGCAACCCTGTCCACTATTTCTTGCAAATCTTCTTCACTGCCGGCAATGAGGACTGTGTCATCTGCGTAGCGCAAGTTGTTCACTACTTGGCCGTTGACGATTACTCCGGCAGTTGAATCTCGGAGTGCTTCCTTCATGATAGCTTCAGAGTATACGTTGAACAATAGGGGGGACAGTATGCAGCCTTGTCTGACGCCTCTTTGTATATCAATAGGATTCGTTTCTTCTCCATCTACAGTTGCCGTTTGGTTCCAGTACAGATTTCTTACGATGCGGATATCTTTGCCGTTTAGACCTATACGTTGTAATTCTTTCAAGAGTACCTCGTGCTGAACACGGTCAAACGCTTTTTCGTAGACTATAAAGCACATATAGACGTCACTTTGCATATCTCTGCATTTCTGTACTAAAACGTTTAGTGCAAATTGCGCTTCTCTGGTTCCCATTCCCGCTCTAAATCAAAAATTGGTTTTCCCCTACCTGTTCATCACATTTTTGTCTTATACGGTTGTGTATCACTATCACTACATCACTACATAGTAATAAAACAAAGTCGCTTTCTCTGTCCCTATGTCCCTTTGTATGCTTAAATCTTTGAAACTACGCAACGGATTTTGATGCGTTTTTTTTAATAGATAGAGTGATTCAAGAGGAAGGTTTATATGTACTTTATATCCCGATAATCCCACGGGAACGGGAACCACGCGGGTGAAACCGCGGGCGGCCGCTAGTTATGGATAAGAACAATTTCAAAACGTGGCTCATTAAGCTTATAGTGCGGTAATCGGGACATTTTCTGGCGTTTGTTTTCTTTGGAAGAGTGACAAAGACGGAATTCAACCACTCTGTGGGGATTTCTCCAGTGTCGTAGATGGAATTGAACATATGAAGAAGAGCATCAGTGTTTTCTGGATCCAATAGTTTAAGCACGTCAATGCGGATGTCATCAGGTCCTGGAGCCTTTCCTGATTTTGCCTTTAGAAGTGCATTAGCTACCTCCGACCGAAGTATTTGAGGTCCATTGAATTCACTGTCTTGCAGTAGTACAGGTGTTCGTGTACTATCAGCAAATAGTGTTTCTACATACCCCTCCCATAGCTCTTTTTAGACAACAAGGTCTAGCACCATTTTATCATCAATATCCGTCAAAAAAGAAGGACGTTGTTTCTTGTGGATGACTGCCATATCTCTGATTTCTTTGTGAAGATTAAAATAGTCGTGTTTGGCCATCAAAGATTCTACGTATGCGCATCGCTTCTCATACCAATATGCCTTTAACTTGCGACATTCGCGCTGAATTCTTTGTCTTAGCTCTGCGTACTTTATCTGAGACGTGCTTTTATACTGCCTTCGTTCTTCAATCATGTCCACGATTTCATCAGTGATCCATACTTCCTTTTTTACTTTATTTTGGTTAATGACGGTGTTATTAACAGTAGTCATGGTGGTCTTTAAATCCTCCCACGTTTTTTGGCAGTGATCGTTGTTGATGTGGTTGTTTATGTAACGGTGTACACGCGCCTTTACCTCAGGTTGTTTGAGTTTTTGGATATCAACGACACTGTTTATTTTCGCCTTTTTTGTGTGTTTGAGACTACACGAAAACTTTGCAACAACTGGGTTGTGATCCGAACCTATATCGGTGCCTGGATATGTCTTGGCGCTTTTAATGCTACTCTTATATCTGCTGTTTATAAGAATAAAGTCTATTTGATTGCGGACCACATGTTCGGGCTTGTGTGCAGGTGATGTCCAGGTGTATAGTCTTCTCGGATGTAATTTGAAGAACGTGTTTGTTATCACCAAATTATTTTTTTGGCAAAATTGGACAAGAAGATCTCCTCTATCATTTCTTTTGCCCAAACCATGTGCACCGACGACTCCCGCAACCTCCCCTTTGCCCACTTTGGCGTTAAAGTCTCCAAGTATTATGTTAATCTCTTCCTTCTTGGTGTTCTTGTACAGGGCGCTAAGAGCATTATAAAATGTAACAATCTCTTCATCGCTTTTATCTTTAGTTGGAGCATAGACTTGAATGATGTTAATTTTAACAGGTTTGGTGTCAAATTGTAGCATCAAAGCTCGATTATTGAGTGGAATAAAGTTGGAGATGGCACTTTCGACTCTCTTACTGACTAATATGCCCACTCCGTAGGTGTCACTTGATGCATCTTTCCCTGAGTAGTAGAATACTTTATCCTTGATGTAAAGTTTGCCGCTTCCTGTTAATTTAGTTTCACTGGCACCCAAAACGTCAATGTTCAAACGGTCCATCTCCAATACCATGTTAAACTGTTTCTCCAATCCCTGAAAACTTCGAACGTTCCACGTAGCTATTTTAATGCCATCCTTACTGGCTTTCCTCCCAGGGATTCTTAGCACCCCTGTCCCATTTAAGGGACGCTGGGAACTCGGGGCCTTTCTCTTTGAACTTTCTGTCATGGTAGGTACGGTCAGAGCTGACCAAACTAGGGAAAATAATCAGTGGTAGTTTCCCGTTGCTTTCCACTGTCAGCAATTTTTGAGAGTATTTAAATCTCTAGGCCTCTGTAGCCTCTTCTGCCGGCCGGTTGCCCAGCAGGGAATGGTTATACCGCCATTGACTCGGTCGCCAGTGCCTCGTTGTTTGTCTAGCAGTACATACTGTGTTTTGACGTGGTTTTTTGTGCTATTTTGTCTCTTACTTACTACTAGGTTTAAGCTTCTTTAAATAATTCAGGCTCTAGACAACGTATCGCTACAAGGATCAGACCACTAGGCAAATTAGGGCACGAAATAAAAAAAATACTGATTGCTTTTCGGCAGCCGTTATAATTGGTTTGCACCTTAGGCATCACGGCGTCCCTCCCTATTTTGTTCGGATAATCAAGCACTATCTGACAGATAGAGAGGTGATCTATCTTGCCGCTGACGGTCAACTTATGGTCCGTACTATGTGTTGTGGCGTTCCACAGGGGTCGGTCCTAGGACCACTCCTGTGGAATCTTGGTTTTTATTGGGCACTTCGTGGCGTGCTGCTCCCCCGTATGGATGTCATCTGCTACGCAGATGATACTCTCGTCACCGCCCGGGGTCGAGATTTCATGGAGGCGAGGCGCCTGGCTAGGATTGGAGCCGAGGCAATGATCAACCGAATTAGGAGGTTGGGTCTTTCGGTGGCAGTTGCAAAAACTCAGGCCATACTCTTTCATGGCCCAAGACAGGGTCCCCCGCCTGGAGCGGATGTCTTCATAGATGGGGTTGCGGTTCCCTTGCGCCCCACTATGCGTTATTTGGGCCTCATCTTAGATGGCCGCTGGGCGTTCACTGCCCATTTCAAACAGCTAGGCCCCAGGCTGGTCGGTGCGGCGGTAGCCCTTGCCAAACGATTGCCAAATGTAGGTGGGCCTAATAAAAGTGCTCGGCGACTTTATGCAGGGGTCATCCGTAGTATGGCCCTCTACGGAGCCCCTGTCTGGGCGGATGCCTTGAACCAGGCGAATAAGGCGGCCACAGAGAGTCGTGGCCTCTCGCATGATCCGCGGGTACCGCACTGTGTCATGGGCAGCAGCGTGTGCCCTTGCCGGCACTCCCCCATGGGAGCTGGACGCTCATGTACTCGCGGATGCCTATAGGCAGAGGCGAGACAGTCGAGAGAGAGAAAGTAGACTGGCCCCGGAAGAGCGGGCTGCGACAAGACGCGCCGCAGAGGAGAGATGTCTCCGGGACTGGGAGCGGCAGTTGGAGACTCCTAACGCTGGTCTCAATACGGTGGATGCCATCCGACCAGTCCTCCGGGAATGGAGAGACAGAGCCCATGGAGCTCTGACATACCGTCTGACACAGGTACTTTCCGGACATGGATGCTTCGGAAGGTACCTGTGTCAGATTCAGAGGGAGGAGTCCCAGGAGTGTCACCATTGTGGTTCTCCGCAGGACACCACTCGCCACACTCTGATGGAGTGCTCGTCATGGGCGGTGCAGCGCCAGGAGTTGGTCGCTGCGGTTGGGCCAGACCTCTCGTTTTCCAATGTCACAGTCGCGATGCTGCGGAGCGAGGGGGGATGGCAGGCCATGGTCGCCTTCTGCGAGGATGTCATCTCGCAGAAGGAGGCCGCGGAGAGAGTTCGCGAGGCGGACGTCGCAGCAAGTCAACTCCGACGTGCGCGACCGGGGAGGGCGAGACGCCAACGTGCGCGTCTCGATCTCCCCTAGTCGCAAGAGGGGGCGCAGTAACACACAGTAACACACGGTGCGTGTTATCACGGTCCCGTAGGTCCTGCGTGTTAGGTGGTGTTGGAAGCAGTAGGGGGGTTAATGGGTAGGGTCTTATAGCCGCTACACACGTTCCGATCCGACCGCCGATTTGGTCTGCTCCAGACCAAATCTGGACGTGTGTAGCGTAGTCGTCCGACCATATTCGTGTTTGACGCGGTCGGCCGGATTTGGTTCGCACGAACTTCACTCCCTACCAAATCGGAACGTGTGTAGGCTTCCGACCGGACCAACTTGGCAGTGTTGACAGTTTTGGAGGTTTTCCCCTAGATTTAGGGAGAAAATATGTAAAAGCGGAAATATTTAAAGCAGGTAAATTACGTTTAAGGAATATGGCCATTTATGAAAAGATTATATTTATCTAATTGTTTTTTTAGAATATTTTGTTTAAAAACTAGCAATTTGTCGTAAAACTAAATATATATAAAAAGGGCATAACACCTCATCAATAAGTGCTGCTTTTAGTAAATATTTAGCATGTTTAGTATTTTAATGAAAATAACAGAAAATTAAAAAATAATGAAATTGTTTTTTTTGTAGTAATAAAACATTAAAAACCGATAATATTTTTCTTTTTAATTTATTTATTGCAAGCAAATTGATGTTTTCAGTATTTATAAATAATAATAATATTGGGAGATTAGCAGTGGCTGGCAACACTGCAACAACGGCTAGAGGTCGGCCAGACCAAATCGGAACGTGTGTAGCGCCGACCGATTTGGTCTGGCAGATTTGGTTTGAACGTGTGTAGGCGCGGATCAGATCTGCAGTGAAGTTCGCTCGCACCGAATCGGTGGTCGGATAGGAGCGTGTGTAGCGGCTATTAGCGGCGAGTCCCACATACCTTCGGGATGCATAACCGCATTCCCCCTAATATATAAAAAAAATGGTACAGTCAGCAAAAAAGCTTGTCATTAAAATAAAATTTTTACTAAAAACTTATTGTGACAGTCTTTCTTCGGTCTTGTAACCTGTTGTATTGTTCAATCACTTTCATATATGTATATGAATGCACACAATGTATAGTATTATATGATCTGAGCACACAATTAATATGATCTTCTTTAACATGAGACTCGCGCTTAAGTAGTAGCCTACACAGTGTACTTAAGTAGTAAAGGAACCTACTTAACTTTTAAACACTTGGGTAAGTTTTTTTCGAAAAACCGATAAAAATTTTCAGATGTTCATACAACACCTGAAAAATGACAACGAAGAAAATATCGCTCGGCTCTAACAAACTACCTACATCCGCAAGTAGTAAGTTCTTAGGTATTTTTATGTAGGTACAGGAAATCCAACAAACTCACTATCTAGGTTATTAGGTTCTAAACGTCAGCATGCAGCACGATGTAAACAAAATTTCACTTCAGTCAGGTGCCATAGGATAAGGTCAAGGTAAATCAGCCAAATTATATGTAACACGCGTCGCGACATCGAAATCGGAGTTATTTTGTCCAAGCGTCATAAAAGCCATTGACATTGCCTAAAAACTAGTGACACTATTTTTTGGGAAACAATGGCAATGGGTAGAGTAGACTAGCTGGGTACGACGATTCACACAATTTGAGTTTGAATGCGCATTATAAAGTAGTTATCTATTACCTACAGATTCAATAATTGTACAAATTAAACATTTGTGACGTTTACAAAGGATAACCAAGGACATTTAATAATAAATAGGTAGGGCGAGACCCCTTTGTGGCCACTTTAAAGTTTTTTTTTACTTTGAAGCACTAAATACCAAATGGTCTTAGGTATAATAAGACAAAAAATATACTTACCTATCTTATATTATAGATAATTTACTTTACCTTTAAAAGGTACATTTTTAAATTTAAAAAGTAAAATAGTTTTTTGTGTATAACACAAAATGTGTGAGAAGTGCCAAATGCCCCGGTTTAGGCCACTTTTTGATCAGTTCAGATCAGGTCAGTCAATCTTTTTGTAAGTAAAGCGAAAAATCAAAACCAAACCCAGGTTCATCAAAAACCAATCACTTGCATAATAATAATTTATATGTAAAAAAAATATCATAAATTTCGTCCATAACAAATTTCTTAAAATTTTCACACAAAAAAGTTTTAAAACAGAAAATGGCGTTTATAGAAAAAAAGTCGTACGACATAAGGAATTCAAACTAGGGGAACGGGTACAATGATTGGCCCTTTAAGTAATTTGCTGAGTTTGACCTCATGTTACTCTGTGTATTGTCGTCTATTTCACTGCCGAAAAATGTAGTACCATTCCGAAAAGGCCTAAGAACAATTTAAACATGATTTGGACTCACCATCCTGGTGTTAAGATATATTTTTAAGGAATTTTTGTAATAAACATCCAAAAGTAGTATTATTGGCCTCCTGAAGCACAATAATTGACCTAGCTATCTGATAATCAATGGCCGGGCCAATCATTGCACACGTGGTGTGCCAATGAATGTAGTGGAATAAGTAATAGTGATGCGAAGCGAAGAAAAAATGCAATGAAAAGAAAGAATAAAGAAATAAACAGAAAAGATCAAAATGCATAGGTAAAGTTAGCTTTAAATTATCTTCTTTTACCTAAAACAAAAATTGCAATAATTAACAATTTCTTGACAAAATTATAAGACAATTCCAGTACTAAACACTTATTAATTAATACAAAAATGGATTTGTATTTAAATAAAATACCTACACTTTACAAAACAATGAAGAAGATAAGTGTACAGTTATTTAATTTTTGATGGACTGATGAAATAAAAAGAATATATATTTTAAGTTAAAACACGCACATCACTACTATGTCTCTTGGGAGCCGACATGATGATTGGCCCTGATCGAATACAATCATTGGCCGCGGTCAATCACGCCAAAAGCACAATGATTGGCCCTGTCAGTTTTTGTTTACAGAGTGTTTATGACGGTTTTTGGACCAATTTTAAAAATTGCTTTTATAACTCAACACAAATTAGGTTTAAAATACAATAGAATATTGTGAAACCGTGTTTTAATTATTGGCCGTCATGCCATTCAATTAGTCGTTCATATAACTCGTAAGTATAGTGATTGGCCGTCTAAAATTCTATTTTTGAGGTCAGGTTACCGGTTTTATTTGAGTTAATTAGCACTTAATCAACCTAACTAAATGAAAAAATCAGCTTCTTTACCATAACAAATTATAATAAACCAGAAACAAAGCAATAAAGTTGCACGGTCTTAACAGATTTTGCTAAGAATCCACAGCACATCGACGCGATCGCAACAGACAAACAAAAATACTTTTTTTCTCAGTATTGCTGCTAATGAAATTATAAATCTACTACATGCTGTTGCCAATTATGAAATGTAGGTTGTATATTTATATTTTGTTAGCTTTATTTCTGCTGGTAATTCTTAATATTTTGCTCTAAAAGTCAAAAGGCCAATCATTGGTAGGGGGCCAACAATAGTACTCGTTCCCTAAATATTAGGTAAGTACCTTAAAAAACATTATTTTAATTTGGCTTCTACTTCTCGTTCCATGAGGAACCTAACCAAAAGGATATTTGGGTTCTGTAAAATTATTTTCAGTTTTTATCCAAGTTTTCCATAGAAAGAAAGGTAGGTATGCGCCTATTTGAAACAGTTGGAGCCTAATTTACGAATGTTAATAACCTATCCATACAATACTAACCAGGGTCAATGACTCGTCTAATAATTATACCCGAAATGCACAACCGGTCAAATGATGTAATAACATTTTCGTCAGGTTGCTCATTATAACTGCCAGGCCCCATCTGATTTTATGGCATGTTATATTAAACTTTTTGCTTTACAATTAGCGCTTCTTTGAATACTTATGTCATAAAAATACTGACAGTATTACTTCCAGGAGTTTATGATTGACACGATTTCGTACACTCGTTCTGGGGGCCAAGCCTGCTAACGTTAAGTCATAATCGTGTCTCAATCGTGTTTCAATTGTAGTTCAATTGTAGTGCTTTTTTACACACTAGTTACAAGAATAATGACAATATGATGTGATAATGAATGTAGTGTGTGGTGTGACCATCAGTAGTATGGTGAAAAAAGTACACATTTATATTGTAACTAGTGTGTAAAAAAGCACTACTATTGAACTACAATTGAAACACGATTGAGACACGATTATGATTTAACGTTAGCAGAATTGACCCCCTGGACAATTGCATGTAGGTAGGTAGTTTATTTTTTACAGAAATACATAAGTAGTTCTTAAAGAGGTCGGAAAGGATTCTGTGTTTTTTATCTTAGTAAAAATTACCCTGACCGCACACGGGTCACCGACCACAACCACAAAACGCCGCCACCGACCTCTCTCCTGTAATTTTCATAGATTTTATACAGGGTTAATTTTTTAACACCATCCAAATTTTCAAGCTCGTCTCAGAATCGGTAAGTGAACAACTTTCTTCTAGAAACATGGGTCGAAAGACGACAAAATTTTTTGGACTTCCCGTACTAAATCGATCGCGTGATCAGTCTGATTTGTTATGTCATATTTCGACCCATGTTTCTAGGACAAAGTTGTTCACTTACAGATTCTGCGACGAGCTTAAAAGTTTGGATGGTGTTCAAGAATTAACCCTGTATAATCTCGCCGCACAATGTGACGCCGGTGGTCGCCATATGCTACAAATCGTCGCCACTCGCTTCAAAATACTGCAAGCAAATAAATTAAAAAATGTAGCGGCCACGGACCGTAAGTGTCTACTTACCGGCCATAAGTGTCTGTCTGTCCTGCGCTTCAGCTACCTTTGTAGCCGATTCTAGCTGCAGTTGGCTAAGTTTGTGGCTGTCGCGTATGGCTCGTGTGCGGTAACGCTTATATAAACTTTAGGAAACAGGGCAGAAGATCCGGTTTTGGCCACTGTACCGGTTTTGGCCACTTTTTGCTCTAAAAGTTTTCTAAACAACTTTTCGCCATTTTTGCTAAATGCAATTAAAATAAGGTATTTTAAGGTAATAATAACAATCGTTAGAATTCAATAAGTCATAGGATGTTTATTCAATAAAATCCATTTTCTGTTTTAAAAAATGGTTTGTATGAAAATTTTACGAAATTTTAAGAATAGTAGATTGTTTAGCAAGGGATGTATGGCACCCATAACAGTCGAGTGTTTTGGCGCACGAACGAAGTGAGGGCGCCGATAGTTCGAGACTGTTATGGGTCCATACGCCCGAAGTAAACACTCTACTTTTCATTTTGAATATGAGGCAAGTAAAAATAAACAGAAATAATCTAAAAAATGTTTTTCCGCAGAATTTTCGAAAGATTATAACTTTTTTGTTCATTTTCTCTGTTTTAGGGAAGGCAAGGGAAACTAAGTCCATGCAGTCTTGGTTGGTGTTTGACCTGTACTCAATGCAATTCCATGAAATGAATAGCCTGATTCTTTATGTTACAAATAACTTATTTGGTTTAATCTGTTTCTAAAAACGCATTCTTTAAAAAAAACAATGTTTTAGATATTGGAATAATAATTCTACGATATTAATGATTTTATATAATAGCAAAACATGGCTGTATAGGCTACTGTGCCTTTGTCTGCATACCTTTGGTAAATAAATGTCCAAAGAGACTCTACACACATTCCTATCCGACCTCCGATTCGGTCTGCTCCCAAACCAAATCGGAACGAGTGTAGCGCAGATTTGGCCTGGGAGCAGACCAAATCGGCTGTCGGATCGGAACGTGTGTAGATGCTATTACATATTTTGACCAAAGATATTATAATATCTTTGATTTTGACATGACAAAATGTCAATGTCAAAATGAAATTTAAAAAAGGAATAGGAGGGCCTATTCCTTTTTTAAATTTCATAACGGTTGCCTGGAATACCTGGAACGTATTTCTTTCGCGTGTGAGGGTAGTAATATCTCCACATTGATGAAATTAACGCTGACTATACAGCGAGTAAGAAGTATTGGATAAATTCGACGCTTCTCATAACGACTTCGTAGCTCAGTGGTTAGAGCAGTCGCCCGGAAAGCGAAAGGTCGTGGGTTCGAGTCCCATCGGAGCTGATTGTGAGACGGGTCGATTTTTTCTAAATACTTCATTTTCCATTTTTCAACTATTATTTAATCTGTGCTTTAAATAAGTAGCTGTTTTTGACTTGCCTTTTTACCCGTTGCAGATGGACAGTGCTGGTTCCAGAGCCTTTTCATTGCATTTAAGTTGGTAACCGAAACGTGCTGAAAAGTCAGGAAATTAACTAACTAGTACAAAAAAAAAGGTAGGTATGCGATATCTTCAATGCGTCCTCTTTGTTATAAAAATAACATGACTGCGAAAATCGAACTAAAAAGTAAATAAAAAACAAGCTCTCATTGCAGTCGGGGTACCATGCTGTAAAATATGTCCCCCGACTGCAATGACAGCTTGTTTTTTTTTTACTTTTTATCTCCACTTTGGGAGTTGGGAGTTATGTTTTTAATTTTTGAATTACCTATAAGTACTTAAGTTTTTATTTTATTACTTTTAGTAAATAAATATAAGTAATTGAGAGCTTGTTTTTTTTTTTAATTTTTAGTTCCACTTTCCAGTTTTGTTTAAAGAAATTAATATACTAACCTTAGCAGGGCAATACATCTATGAGAATATATTATATGTTAGGAAACATCTTGACTCATTCACTAAGAATAGTGATATTCATAATTTTAACACAAGAAATAAAAAAAAGCTTGTCGTTCCAAGATTTAAACTTGAAAAAAGTAGAGGCTTGTTTTTGGGGAAAGTTACACATAAAATAAACAAATACAAAAGTCACTTTACCGTGCGTACGAAGTCGCGGGCAACAGCTAGTTCTTTAATAAAGTTCTACAAGAAGTATTCGAGCTGCCTTTGAATAAATTTAAAAATCATGTTAAAAAGACGCTCTTAAGCAAAGACTATTACAAAGTAGAAGATAATTTAAATGATCACACAACGCATGGTTTGTCATAATTATAGTAACACTAACAATGTAGGTATAAAAGGAAAATATTCCTATACATAAGTATGAGAAAACGGAAAGTGAAGAATTTAGAAAAAATCGACCCGTCTCACAACCAGAACCTACGACCTTTCGCAAAAAAATATTTTTTTAATGCCGCCACAAGTCCGCCATATTGAATACCTATTTAAAAAATATAGCCAGTGTTACCGGGTTGACAAAACGTTTCTAATAGTTTTTCATACATTAAAATCCGTTAAGGAATCCAAAAGTTAAGGTGGAATAAAAAACACACATCCTAAACACAATACACTTCTCTTTGGCTTTTTGGAATTTTGACAAATTAGTGTTTAAAGACCTTTTAAACATGGTTTAAGAGTTTGGTTGGGTAGGCCCCTAATATCCAAACACAACCTAAACTCTTAATTCGCTGTACCTTTATAATTCGTTGTAAATTATGACTTATTAGTTTGCTTATAAGATCCTAATTAGCGTGTCAATCTACTTCTTACGAGCTGACATACTTACACGGTGTAAAACAAAAGTTGAATGTTACACTGATTTGTCAGGGACTAATATTTTTTATCGTTTTAAATGTATTGGAAGTGCTTTGATAGGGCTTGCAATATAAAACCCATTAAATAGTTTAAGAGCTAGCTAGAGGGAATATTTACGAATTTATAAATGTTTAACTAGGTATCTTTAAAAAAAAACTTTAAGACAATATATTATTATTTATGTTCTGTTTTTAAAGTTTCTTTAGATTTTTGGACGTCCGTCCGTGTAGCTATACCCGCGACCACGGCCCTTGTAAAGATGCCGAAACCTCGGAAATTTTTTAAAAAAATTTTACATTGCTATATTTTCCGTTAATACTAGTATACTTAATTTTTTTTTAATACACAACGGTGTAGCGAAATTAATATTGTACATCCTACTACTGCGAAAGTTTGTGAGTCTGGATGTGTGAATGTATGGATGTTTGTTACTCTTCCATGCAAAAACTACTAAACGGATCTGGATGAAATTTGCAACAAAGATAGATTATAGGCTGGAATACCACAAAGGATACTTTTTATCCCAATATTCCTACAAGAACAGGAATCACGCAGGTGAAACCGCGGGCGGCCGAGAAACTTGTGTGAAAATGAAAAGATACATACGAAAATGATATTGTGCATATTTAAACTGTGATATTAAAATTTGCCTTATACCTAATTATAATAAAATATGTCATCTGGTTTATAATATAAACTAGGCTTGGTTGAAAGTGCAAAAAAAACTGTATATTTAATAAATTAACTTTTTTTAAAAGATTAAAATCTAGTGCTATAAACTTTATGGCACTAGATTTTAATCTTTCTAAAAAAGTTAATCCATAAAGTAATTAATAAACAACTCCGAAATGCAACAACCAGTCTTTTTATAATATGATGAAATGTTTTAGTGAAAAAAGACTCTTAGCTCTTAGACTACAATGAAAGATGGTGTTTGAGATTACAAGAATGTGAAAAATTGCAACCAATTAAAGGCGCGCATAATATTGCATTTTTGCAAGTGGGTATGTTGTATGGGCACACTATAATGGCTCCCAAAACATCGAGACATAACGGTCTTTTCAATAAACGTTTATCTTTTGGTTACATGTCGCGCGGAAGTAATGCCGCAGTGAAAAGAGAAAAAACAAAGCAGAAAACCATCTTTGTAAAAAAATTGAGAACATAGGTACCTATTCGTATTTGCATGAGGTTACACCATGGCTGGTAAAACAATTACTATGGAAATTCTAATTACCTACTTATTACTTTTGTAACACAAAAACTATAAGAATATATTATATATATTTATCCGTTATCAAGTTTTCCATGATACAGTTTCTTAATGAAATTAAAATGGGCTTAGATAATTGGTGTGAATGTAAGAAATTATTTATTTATTTATTTATTTATTTAATGAGAAGATATTATGAATGTATTTTATTTATTTATAAATGATCACGTTCGTGTAAAGAGACAAATAGTTTAAAAATGCATATAAAGCTGGAGAAATTCAATGAAATCAGAGTAAAATATGTACTACTTACCTACTTAGTAATGGAATAGATACACCAATAGAACGCCACTGGCGAAACAGAAGTTGTTGCAGAAAGCTAAAACAGTATGATAAGTATTGAAATATATAGTTTCAACTAGTATAAGCCTCAACTGTGCATCGAGAAGACTAATCCTGATTAAGATATACAAACTTACACATAAAACTTTTTGTCCTTTTTATGGCCAATTTACTCTACTGTTCCTAACTTTATTATAATTAAATGTTGTGTTTTGGGGATATAAGAGATTCTTAATCTTGAGGGACGACAGTCTTGTGACTGATAATTGTTAGAGTACAGGCACCAACAAAAGTGTTGACCTTTCTTTACAGGATAAGAGGAATCTTTATGATCACTTTATTAAGTAGGTACGTTTGTCTGTCGGTCAGGTCAAGTTTTTTTACAGAAATGTGTGGACGAAGCTTGTTGTATAGTAGCTATAAATATATTTCATCCTAGAAATACTATAAATGCAAAACTTTTGATCAATGTTAGTTATTTAGGTAATCAGACTGGCTTAACGGATCGGGATGTAATATGGTACCGAGACATCATCATCAGATCGCACAGATCAACAACGACCCAAACTGCATATATCTACACCATTTATTAAAGGGCTTATTACAGTTATCCTAGTTAGGATCCTAATTTAGCATACATTGCTTGTTTTGATTACATCACTTACCTACCTATAATCACACAGAAATGAGAACCACGCGGGAAGAACCGCGTGCGTTACATAGCTTCTTATTTTATTTAATTAGGTATGCATGATTGCACTATTTACAAAACTTTAATTCTGCCTGTCTCGGCATAGAATAATGATTTTGATAGGCGCGCAGTCTTTCGAGTCGGTAAATACAAATGATTTTGATAGACGCGCAAAGTCTTTCGAGTCGGTAATTATACTAATATTATCTGTAGAGCCAAAGACCGAGAACTTACTCCATCACATTTTTATGGCACTTTCAAGTACTATTTAGACATTTTATTCTTACATTAAAAATCTTTAGCAATACTTTAGTTCTCGACCGTACTGACGCACTAACCCGCTATATGTTTATATTATACGCAAACCCGTGATATTAACGGTATTGGCATGCAATGTGGGCGCTTAAATAACAATTAAGTAATACATACTTACTTACTTATTTGTTGATACAAAAAAAACCCTGTAACCGCTGTTCATCCGTCTCCGTGGTCTAGTGGGCACACCACCGGTATCCGACACAGGGGTCCCGGGTTCGATTCCCAGACAGCCCAGTGGGGATACATATTGTATTCGGTGTGGTTGGTGGTAGATTTGTTCTTAGTCCGCCTGGCTAGCCACCACCATCTTATCTAAGTAAGTATACCGCCATACCCCTTCAGCCTTATCACCACTTAACATCAGGTGTGATGAAGGCTAAGTGCTACACCGTTGTGAATAAAAAAAATAACAACAGCGTTTTAGTATTGTTGTGTTTCGGTAGTAAGAGTTAGAATACCTGTTGCCCAGTGGTTGAGGATTCCTGGACAGGAAGCGCGCTAGCGCTTCCATCTTCAGCCTTATCATCAGGCGTCATGAAGACTAAACGTTACACCGTTGTGGATACAAAAAAAAACCTGCATTGCATACAAATAGGCAGATGATTAGATTGTATCTTTCACTTCCCAAAGGTTAACTATGTATGACATATTAAAGATTTTCAGGCACTTAAAATTAAATTTAAGATTTTACTGTATATTTGGATACATTTTTGCAAATTATGACGTTAAAAGTACGTCGGGAAGTATTTTTGCCCGCAGCAATTTAAACATTTGTTAAACAATATCAAGTAATATCCTATCATAAAGAAAAGAACCACATCACCACTATTCACCACATCAGCCACATGATTGGTAGTGAATAATAAGAGTGCTCGTTGAAATACGTAAACTTTGCTAATTCAACAAATAGGTAGCTCTTTTTATGTGTGATGCAACAATGTAGCCTTTTCCAGGTTGAGTCCTTAGGGTGCGAACCGCGGCAGGTCATTGCCGGATCATCTGTTAAAATAGACGTCGATGATCGTATAAGAGGCAAAGGAATCGCGTCGCGCGTCCACATATAGCCTAGCCGAGACCTTGCCCGCAACGCAAGGACGCACAGAACGCAGCCCCTGCGAAAATTCGCCCGCCATTTTCGAACGAGCCGGTACGCTCGGTTGTTCTCTACGAGATAAAAACTTTTTCTTTGAAAGAATAAAATCGATTTTTTATATATTTTTTTTTAATATTAAACTGTTCTTGTGTTCGAGTAGTTGCTGAAGGAATTTATGAAGATTGTTTAGTGCTTGTGTGAAAATAAAGGTAAGTTACAATTATTCCAACTTTTTTTTTAAAAACTTTTTTCAATTGGTGTTTTTAGCGTGGTTCATATATTTTTTAATTTTAGAATGATTTCTTTAATTTCCTGCTTTAAAAAATGTATTTACAAACAATATTTTAATAAGAAGTTGAAAAATATTCTCTGAGACTAAGAAAGAAGGCAGATAAAAATTAGGTAAGTATTTTAGTAAGATGCTTAATTTTTTATTGTGAAGTTTAATTTCAAGACTTTATCAATTTTAATTCAAGATTATTAATAGTTAAATATCGGACTTTAACAACGAAGCTTCGTTGTGTTCTATAATTATTTATAGTAGGTACATACCTAGTTACTTACAAACAAAAGAATGTAGGTACTAGGTACCTATACTGATGCGTTCGATTACCAAATTATTCAAGGATGCGGATTTTTTGACAAAAGTTTTACCTGTTTTTTTATAACTCGGCTTCTATAAGATATTTTTCTTAGGTATTCACAATCTTTATAGATATACTCGTACCTGTGTAGATTGGTCGTTCATACGCTGCTGGTCCAGAGGTCTTACTGCGGACTGTCAAACAATGTTGTAGTAATTATTGTAAGCAAAATTGTGCTATGCATACGCAGTGTATATACCTATAGCTCCGTCCTGCAATAAACATTACTTCAACATTGTTCGACAGCTCGCAGTTAGGCCCCTGATCAGGAATGCTTGATGTTCGCGATACCTAAGTCATCATAATATATGAGTAGCTAACAATAACGTCCAGGCTGACTTAGCAATACTTAAATCGTGACTGAGGAATTTAAATAATCGCCGCATTGAGCTGCTGTGGTGCACCGATACCCATGACCTGAACTCGAGCAGGATACGAGAAGCAATTGCCCGAAGATTTCTTGAGAGTTATATAAAAACAAAAATTACTAGGTAACGTCAAACAAATTGAATCGTGAACAAGTTAGTAGTAGTAGACGTTTTTGAACAAATTTATTAGCAAAATGGGTCATGATTCATCGTCATTGGTTTGACTGTACATAAGTACCATTTATGTAGCACCAAATAGAAAAATATACGGAAATAAAGACTTTCAGTCAGGTCAGGGGTCGACCTGAGAGTCAAATGCATTTTTTTTACTTATATTAAGGCGCTACTCGGAAAAAGTATGGACTCTTTGATATAAAACTATAGGACGGTTAGAGTTGTTATAAATCTGGTAATAAGATATATATTTCTTCATACCTTTATCTAGAATCGTATAGTTTCAGAAACACGATTTTATGATTTTGGCTCGACACTTTTTATTTTCGAAAATACCTCAAAAAAATAAGAAATATGAAGATTATTCTTAAATGGAGATACATATACTATTGAAAATTGGTTTAATTAGTGGACACCAATAATATTTAGGATCGTATAGAAGCATTTTTTTAAAATCGCTATAGTTTTTGAATACGAAGTGAATTTGTGTTTTTTTTGCGTAATCGGTAAAATCGGTCTCGCTCCCGCGCGCGTCGTTTTCTCATTGCTATCTCGCTTTAGCATAATTTTTCCGAGTATCGCCTTAAAAATTTATTGATTGTTATCATATCGAAAATAAATCTTATAATCTAAGCTTTCTACCGTGAGTCTGAAAAAAAAAATACAGATTTGTCAAAAAGATGTTTTGTCAAAAAGATGTTGCGTTGAAAAAGTTTTGAAGTTTCAAAAATCCTGAAAACATTTAAAACAAAATCCAAAGATCTCTAATCGCATCGGAAGCAAAAGTAAGCATTGTAATGATGTATTTGTCGTATTTTAGTTTCTAACCTCAAACTATTAATTTTCGAATTTGATCTTTAAAAATATGCAGTGTACGATATATTTTTCAGCTCGGCCCGCGCTAAAATTTCAGCAACACATTTATTCACATTTATAAACCGTTCGTTAATTAACAAATACTGTCAATTAGTGCATGCAGTTAAAAAGAAATACCATTCCAAAGTACTTGTGGCTTTGTTCCCAGATTGGCCGATAGGGGGCGCAGTGCGCACGCGGCTCATGTTAATTCGATCGATAGCACTCGTGTGTTGGGTATTGGCTGGGTTTAAACCTCTTTTTTATTGTAACGCTTTTTTTCTGTAATGGCTGCTGTGGGCTTGATTCTGCACGTAATTTTTATTATTTTTCACTGAACGACTGGGCGTAAACAAAACTATTTTATGAAAAGGGGACAGGTTCACAATGGCTTCGCGATTTCTTTCCAATGGCTTCGCAAAATTCTTTGCAAAGTAACGTTTGCTTTGGTTTTAACATACTATAACTAGGTATCCTTTTACATTTATTATTCAATACCTATCAATAATCCAATCTACTGCATGATACCTACTTTTACCGCAATAGATAAATTAGTTAATAGTAGGTATTGAAACATTTTTAACCGCCTCTGTGGTCTAGTGGTTCACACCACCGAATACAGACCAAGAGGTCCCGGGTTCGAATCCCAGTGGAGGTACATATTGTATTTGGTTTGGTTGGTGGTAGGACTTGTTCTTAGTCCGCCTGGCTAGCTATCACCATCTTATCTAAGTCTGCCTCCATAACAACGATGTTTTCAGTATTATTGTGTTCCGGCAGTTAAAGATAAGATATTCAGTTCCTCAGTGATTGAGGATTCCGGGAGTAGTGCGCTTCCACCTTCAGCCTTATCACCACTTAACATCAGGTGTGATGAAGGCTAAGTGCTACCCCGTTATTATTAAAAATAAAAAAAAAAAGTCATTTACTTTCTTAAAACTATTTTTCATATTAATGTAAAATAAGCAGTGAGATAAAATAATTATATTATTATCATCATTTCTCTTAAACTTAGAGCAGAATAAAGTCATGGTAATTAAATAACGGTTTAATGAATGAAATACGTGTTCATAACCCTGAAACTACACGGAGCATTCATTAAAATTCGGTTACAGGTACAACATAATTCTCATGAATTATACAACAAAAAGTTCTCATATAATTTTAATCGTAGACGATCTTGGCAACTTAACCGAATAATACAAACAATACTTACCAACTAACAATAAAACATTGTTAAAATGTCTGGTTACTAAAATTAAGTGAATTAAATTGTAGGTGTTAAATAGTTTATGGCACGCTTACATGGGCATTTTTTTGGCAATAATTGCCTAGCAACTGCAATGTCATGTCATGTCTGTATTGCTTGATGTGGTTGTGACCGTGACGTCATATTTGGCGGGAATTGTGCAATTTTAGTTGCCCATGTAAGCGCAGCTTTAGTAATATCAGTAATTGAGGATTCCGGGAGTAGTGCGCTTCCATCTTCAGTCTTATCATCACTTAACATCATGTGTGGTGAAGGGTAAATGCTACCCGTTGTGAATAAAGAAATATCGTAAAAAGCTTATCTTGGCGGCATTTGTCTTGCTATCTTGTAAGATACGAGATATTATTTCTTACTTTATTTCCTACAACAACAGAAAATGACATTTTCTAAGAGACCCAACGATATTAAGATTTGTTTTTATTTTGAGACTAGCGGCCGCCCGCGGTTTCACCCGCGTGGTTCTCGTTCCCGTGGGAATATCGGACTGAAAAGCAGCCTAAGTTACTCCTTATTACATCAGCTACCTGCCAGTGAAAGTCCCGTCAAAATCGATCCAGCCGTTTCAGAGATTAGCCGGAACAAACAGACAGACAGACGGACAGACAGAGAGACAGACAGACAAAAATTGAAAAAAAGTTAATTTTGTATATGTACCGTATATATATTATAATCATATGCATGTAGTAAAAAGCAGTTATACAAACAGACACTTCAATTTTATTTATTTGTATTGTAATAGATAACTAGGGGCTCCACGCGTTTTTACCCGCGTGATACCCTTTCCCGTATATAGGAACATCGGGATGACAAATAGCCTACGTCACTCAGGAATAGTGAAGCTCTTTATTGGTGAAATAATTTTTGAAATCGGTCTCTTATCTTTTGAGTTTATCCTACTAATGTCCTACTATCCTACTAACATTATAAATAGATGTGAAATATTAGATGTTTAAATGTTTAGATGTTTAGATGTTTGGATGTTTGGATGTTTAGATGTTTGGATGTTTGAATGTTTGTTACTCAATCACGCTTAAACGGCTAAATGGATTTGGCTGAAATTTGGGACACAGATACTTTGTAGCCTGGAGAGGAACAATTAGGCTACTTTTTATCCCGGAATAATATCGCATTCTCGTGGGATAACGTCGTGTAGTCCACGCGGGCGAAGCCGCTGGCGGAAAGCTAGTCCCTTAAAAACAAATAGAAAATATTAATACTTATTTCCTCTTTATAACACAAGTGTAGAAGTAAGTACCTACAGTTTTTTTTAATATCAATTAAAGCTTTTCATTCGTGATGAGCTTTCATTAATGATCCAGTAGGTATTAGGTATATACCCATATTTTTTTTAGTTTTAGAAAATAACGATAAAGTCTGCGAAAGCCTTCCAAGATATCCAAACAATATTCTGTTGCGTGTTATGGAAATACGTTAGCTATAATTTCATGTCATAACACAGTCAATTTTTTTATGCGAACCACATTACCGGTAAAGTTAAATCATTCGAAGTATGGACCATCACTCCACCATTGAACTTATTATTATCTCACAAAAAGTACGTAATTACAGATCTTGTAGATCATGAAACATGCAATTAGCTGACAAAATGAGCTCACATAAAGATCGTATGAAGTAGCGTATTTTTTACATAAAAAATATAACCTGATTTTTAGGCATTTGTTGTTTGCCATTGTTTTTATAGTTGTTAAGATATGTGTTGAATTTCGTTATTCTATTGTTTCTGACCGTTCATACATACGAAACTTACAGAGATGACTGATTGATATCTGATGAAAATCGCGGAAACAAGCCATTTGTATAGTGTGACGTGTCAGATACTGGTAGCGTAGTGTTCGCGTCACTATGCAAATGTATGGAAGATACTCCTCGGCAACTTGTCTTCGCGACTGGTGTAGTGAAGCTTGTCAGTATCGTATTCGACCGGGTTAGCTCATCGTTTGATTAGTTTAGAATTCGATCGATAGTAAGTAATTTGCACACACTTGAGTTTATCATTCCGATTTATCTCCTTGCTACGGGAGCAATGTGTGCTTAGAATCATGTTCTTGCTACGTCACAAACATTTTACTATAGAAAAGTAAGTACCTACCAAATAGTATTTTACTGAGGGAAATTTTAGAAAAATTACAATACATTTCATATTTTTGCAGGAATGAAAGTTTCTATGAGCACCTATTTACTTTTTACCCGACTGCGGCGAAACCCAAAAAGAGGGTTATGTATTTGACCTGAATATATGTGTGTCTGTTCCCTGTGTAACTACTACTAAACGGATGAACCGATTTTGATAAATAATACATTGTTAGATTTGTCTTGATAGCGCGAGGGACACAGAGTACATCAATATTAAAAAAACAAAATGGTGGCTTTTAGGCGGCTTATTCTGTGCACTGTAAAAAATCATTTTTCAATCGAATCCGATCGAGTGGGGTATCAAAATGGAGGGTTTTAAAAAGCGATTCAGTAAATAAATATATAAATTTTAGTTCTGCCGAAATCTCCGCATTTAAGTATTCATTTAAAAAGAAAAGAATTTAGTAATTTTACTTAAGAAAGGTGATATATTGATAATTAACTAAAATGTCTGAAATAAAAATGTAATTATAATTATAAAGCAAAAAACCCTGTAAATATTTCATGTAAGTACAAAATGTTACTACACACAAAAACAAAACAACCCGGACTGCAAAAAAATTACATACCACTAAAAAGAAAGAAAAAAAGCTCTTTAATTTCTCATTGCAGTCAGGGTAAACGGTCCCCTGCCTGCAACGAGAAATTAAAAGGCTTGTTTTTTCCATTTTAGTAGTATTTTTTTTTTGCAGTTTTTTGTTTTTGTGTGTAGTACACATTTTGTATATGAAATATTAACAGTGAAAAAAAAAGCAGAGATAATTACTACATTACCTAATTTAAAAACAACTCAAAAACGCGTTAGTACAGCTTTAGTACATACAGCCTGAGTTGATTATTAGGAGATGTAAACATAAAACAAATACCTAATTAATTAACACTTACAAACATCTTGTGTCTTGTCTTTTTAATTGAGCTCGATCCATGCATATCAATCAATATTATTTTCAAAAGTCGATTTATTGAGATTTAATAAGATGATACTGAAAAGATAATTATTACTGGCTCCCTAGGTAAAACCCAATAATTTTTACATTTTCAAAAGTAAAAACAAAAGTAGGCAAGTAAGCTTTCTTTAAACTGTGATAAAAGTAGCGACTGATTCCTGGGACATTGTCAAAATTACTCGCTTTTACAGTAACTTATAAATATAGGTACTTACGCAATTTTAATATTTGAACATAGCATATAGACTTTCTTTTTGTGCACAGAAATAATAATAAAATAAAGGTGAATTATTATTTTTGTTATTGTTCCTTAGAAATAAACGAATGTTCAATGCATGTGCTTGTCATGCATAAAATTTCTATTGGCATAATTTAAACGTGCAATACAATATTTTCCAGTAAGACAGGTGCGCTGAGTGGAGATATTCTCAACGGCATATTTTGCAAACTCTACTTTTTATTTTTAAGTTATTGTGAGAAAACGTTAACAGGCTATTTTGATACTTGCAGTTCAAGAATATGGTACAAAATAAAATGTCCAAGAAAATAGTAATAGGGTTGAACGCACTTACGTTTTTTCTCGTGCTGTAAATAAAAAAAAAAAACAAAAAAATTACGGCGCATCATCATCGGTTGTAGACAAACCTGTTCGATTCAGTTGCAAAACTGCATCGGTCCTTGGCTGCTGTCGATTAAATAATTTACTCACACCGCACCGTATCGCTTGCAATGTCCGAAGCAATAGCTTGAAATAGCTTCGCTTCTCTATCACATTACATACTTTGTAATCTATAGGTACCTACCTACTAATATGAAAACAGAAAAGATTAGGTTTTTTGTTTGTTTGATTGTTTGTATGTTTGAAATGGACAAATTAAAAAACTACTAAGCCGTTCTTAAAATTCCCGAGTGACAAAGGCTATATTTTATCTCGGTATTTCCATGGGAACGCGGGAAGCCACTTTAGGTTATGGACTTGGCACGCAAATAAACTAAAAACCAGTCGGTAAAAAGCAGCGAAATTGATGTAATTAAATTAATAGACCTTATTAGTATTATCTGCAATAAAGCAATCTATAACTACAACTACATACAGTTTTATCAGTAAAACCGTTAGTGCGGTAACAAGAAACATTAGGATACCTTAATGTCAATGACATTAAAGTGTCTCATATCAATTTTCAACTACTCACTAAATAAATTTGCAAATGTACAGTTTCTGGAAATAACCTTTGACTCAGTTCATTAATTTTAGGCTATTTAGATGCTTGTTTTGAAGCTAAGAGAGCCATATATTATGTTCGTACATAATATTTACTTTCTTAAATTAATCGATCCTATTAGAATGAACATGAAAAAAACACTAGACTTTGTTTCGTTTAAACCTAGCATATCAATATACCTGACAACTCTAACTGAGAGCAATAACTTTTTTGTTTATAGCTGCTTCATCTATATATATAAAAATGAATCCCTATTTCCCTTGGTCACGACATCACGCGTGAACGGCTGGACCGATTTGCCTAATTTTGGTCTTGAAATGTTCGTGGAAGTCCAAGGAAGGATATAGGGGTAGGGTAGGGTAGGGTAGGGGTAGGGTAGGGGTAGAGTAAGGGTAGGTAGGGGTAGGGTAGGGTTGGGTAGGGGTAGAGTAGGGGTAGGGTAGGGTAGGGTAGGTGTAGGGTAGGGTAGGGGTAGGGTAGGGGTAGAGTAGGGGTAGGGTAGGGGTAGGGTAGGGTTGGGTAGGGGTAGAGTAGGGGTAGAGTACGGGTAGGGTAGGGTGGAGTAGGGTGGAGTAGGGGGTAGGGCCACGGGAACGAAGTCGCGCTGGGTCAGCTAGTTTTCAATAAAAAAGAAATTCGGTTTTAGATATTAGGTACGTATTAGATACTAAGCTTATAAAGTAACAAATGGAGTGTTACCCTCCAGAAATGGACAAAGCATTGTCACAAGTTCTATTTCTGTGTAAAAATGCTCATGTTACGATTGATGCCAGATACTATTAACTAAAAGCAAGCTATTTAGTCATCAATGAACTTTAACCCATAGGGACTAATAATCCAAAAGTGTCAAGCCAGACTTAATTGAACCTCATCTCGAAAGATGTTCTTTTCTTATTCGGCTGAGATACTCAACAATTCTACAGTACTGCCGGCCGAATGTACCTTAGTGACTTGCGTTATAAATATACCTATATATCTAAGTAAGTACCTAAGGACTTATGCTCCGTTTTTTTATTTGACGAAGCTATGAGGGCAAACGTATGCAAATTAAATCCATTCTTCAACTACGCCAATCTAAATTATTATCCTCTTATCAGGCATCAGCAGTCATCATAAGTGTATTATTGTGTAAGTGAATATTACTGTGATTCATTGTCATAGCAGGTATGTTCTGCTGAGACGTTGATACTTACCTTCTTGACCCGGTGTTTTTATTTTAAATACTGATATTATATTTTGATTTGCTATTTATTTGAAGTTAAATAATTTTTTTATTGATGCCTTCAAATTAATTAATATGAAGAAAACTGAGTAAAAGAATACCTTGAGTATTGCCATAAACTTTTCCTTATAAATGCATTATTTTTAACGGAGAAAATGATTACGAATGTCATTTGTTACCCGTGACAACTTCGTAGAGATGTGAAACTAGAAGTGTAAAATAAACAAGAGCTAATGTATGAAAATTTATATTGAATACACATTTCTACCAAGCTTACAAACGAAATATGAACTAAATAAACAACAAACAAATTTTTACTGCGTAAGTATATTTATATTAATATTTTAAAAATCAGTAACATAAATACCATAGCAGTCCATCACTCCATCCGTCGTCATGGGGAAAAGCGATTCCCCATAGCACCCCTGGGGGTATCATGAAAGGGGTATCACGGGTAACGAACGACAAATGTAACGATCAAACGTAAAAAATTACAGGAATATAAAATAAGAGCTTATTCGTTCGGTCGTTTTTTTACCCCAACGGGTTATCTAGTAGTATTGTTGATCTTCTTTTTCAGCCCAATTAAATAGGTATCGAGTTTTCGTTTTGATATCGGAACATTTCCGTACTTAACCCAATCATGCAACCAAAAAGTACTTTATTTAACAGTAGAATCAAATACGAATTCGAAATTCGTAAAGGAAAGTAGTGTAAGATACAGTAGTTGTCCCATTTGGCTTAAAGGCCAAGTGGGCTTAATTTCAAGTTCATTGCCAAGAATGCGACGCTCTGTTACTCTCGAATAATAAAACAATTCCGGACACATTTTGTAATTCAGTTCGGATTACATACAACAGCTTCATTATGTAAGCAAACCTGAGAACAAACTCTTGAACAATGACCTCTATTTGTGTTTTTTTATGTTACGTTACGTCTGAACCTGAAAACCTTGTTGGCGGTAGACATTAGTATCTACCACTAGATCTTAGAAGTTTGCTTTATCTGCGTCGCTTCAAGGTTTATGAAAAAAAATAAGAAAGTCAGATATTAAATATAATAACAATAACCTTAAGATCATAGTAGTAGACTCTTGTGATCCCGTAAGTGAATCGGAATCAATGCAAAAACCATCCGGAAACGAGATAATAGGTATAGGAAAATGTATTTTTCTCCGTCTTTCAACCCAAAAAGCAGACAATCCATGAAAATCATTTCCTATACTATTTAACTACAAATATTGTTCATCAATGATCAACGATCAATGATCTTATCAGATTCATTTTCCCATACTGAGAACGGAAATTTACAATCTTACAATATTTGTCCGTTTTTCGTATTCATTTATTTTACCGAAAAGACATTTCGTCAGACATTATAATAGCTCTATAATACGTCTATTATATTTACCTGCTATGACACATGTCGTTGGCTGCTACACAAGACACCACATACTCCACACCTTAACCATTGTTTCCTCGGGCAAAAATACCGTTACTCAAATCACCGCAGCTAACAAACGGAAAATACTATAAAAGATTTGGTCCTTCGGCACCATTAATCAAAATATGCTTGTAATTGTAAACTTAAATGTTCGTCGCATAAGATTTTATCAGCAAATTGATCGTTTGAATTTGATTTTTAAAGTTACATTGTGCTGTCGTGAAGACGTAAAAGGAATTTTATATTTTTCTTTGGAAAATGTTTTATGTTACCACGATTTTTATTTCTGCCGTTGAAAAGACATCAACGAACAATGTTCTCAGATTTAGAGATATGTGAAGTATTAGTTGTATGATATTTCAATATTGCTTTTCTTTGTGATTTTTCAAATGCTCCTCTTTAATAACTGACGACCTCCGTGGCCGAGTGGTGTACGCACCTTTTTTAAGGTGCCGCTATCTCTAGAGGTCCCGGGTTCGATACCCGGTGGGGTAAATGTTGAAAACGAACTTTTCAATATCCGCCTCGGTCTGGGTGTATGTGGTAATACCCGTCGTTGTTTCCAATTTCCATAATACTAGTGCTTAAGCTACTATACCTTGGTATTGGAACAATTTATGTGATGGTGTCCAATACCTATTTATTATTTATTAATAAACAAAAGAAATTATTAAATAAGAAATGTACTTCCTTAAAACTATAAAAACCATATTATATTTTTAAAAAGTTCTAAAACTAAGTTTAGCTTCTTCTCAAAGTATGGAGGAAGCTACAATAATTCTACGAATGGCCTGAAACAAAAACAATATTTCTTGAGGTCGTTGCATGCGGAAAAGGGCTAGAAATGATGTATTTTTTGTTTGTGTTTTACGAACGTGCCAATAAGAGAAAAAAATCTTTCCGTGTTCTGTGGTGCCAATTTAGAATCCTATTCTGTGGCGAGTCTAGATTGTAACAATGAAATTTTATTTCAATCTTGTTTTCTTGCAGAAACATGCATGCAAAGATATCGAAAAATTATCCTTATGTGTATTTTATGATATGCACTGAACTGACTCTATAATAACTCTTACCTCTTCTAGTTTTTAAAAATTATATGTTGCAAATATTGCAGCTGAATTAATATGAATTAATAATGGCTGATGATGATGATGATGATGATAGGGTCACTTAAGAAGGGTGCGACGTCCGACAACGTCCCCGCCGTGCACCCTGGGCAACGTCGGCCGCATTTCCTGCGGCGACGGCAGATAGTCGGACGGGAGGGGAGCCTCGCGGTTCTGACCGCATTTGCGGTTTTGGTGGCTCCGCGCTGGCGTCCCAGACGTACTCTGGGTAGCGGTAGCGCGGTTCGGGCTCGGCTGGCGCCCCGTATATTCTGGGAAGCGGTAGTGTGAGCGTAGGCGGCGGGTCCGTCCGATTGCGGTTTTCGCAATCGGCGGACAGGTCTTCATAGCCAACCGTCGGCGAAGCCGTCCCTTCAGTCATGTTTTGGGGGACGGTGGGGCTGCCCTTAGTTGGGTGTCCTCGCGAGGAGACAACCTCAATAAAAAACCCTAATCCCACGCCTGCCATGGGCTAGGGGATGGATGGCTGGTGGGAGACCAGTCGTAATGTGGCCAACGGAGCAGGGGACCAGCCGCCCCCCTGCTTCGAGAACCCTAGGCTTACCCGGGTATGGGGCCTCTGCTCGGGTGGACCGATTTTGCCACCTTACTCGTGGGTCTAACAATGAATTCTACTAAAACTAATAAAAATCTTTCTGACGAGAAGCAGCAGGACAGCGCACAGAGTCCGGGGGAAAACAGTGCCAACAAACACACCGACGGGGACAGCGCACAGCGTCCGTTTAAAAACAGTGCTAAATACATCGAAGACGGGATGGAGTCTGACATGTCCTATTATGCTGCTAGCAGCAGGTCGGTCACTCCTTCCACAAGGGAAGGGTCTAGGAGTGGGAGAAGACCCCGGAAACGCACAAGAACTGTGGTGTCTGGGTCCAACTCCGAATCGGAGGTTGAGGAAGGTAGCGGGGGTTCAGTACGTAAAACCACGTTTATCTCCGGGAAAAGTTTATCGCAGCCGGCGGGTCCAACCACAGGGCTAGCGGCTGCAAAAAAGCAGGCGTCCTACCTGAAGGATAGGGATGATTTAGACAGGGCAGAACACGAGGCTGATCCTCAGGATCGTAAAAAGAGGACTCCTGAAAGGAAAACTAAAGGAAAGGGTAGGGAGAAGAAGTCGCCATCCCCCATAAAAAGCAGTCTTGATAGGGAAGAGATGACGACAGTTAAAATGGCAGAGGTTGTTAGAAAGCTGGCGGGGACTCTCCACGAAGTCTGTAAAGATTCGGGGAACATCCGCAGGGAGCACAAAACCTGCCTTCGTTCGACAAAGGCGGATCTGGACGTATTGGGGGACTGCCTTATGGAGGTGTCGGCGAATGCGGAGGTGCGTCGTTTGAAGCTGGATAACGAGCGGCTCAGCCGTCAGTTAGGTTTAGTTTTAGGTTTAAAGACTTTATTTTCAACAAAGACTTACATAAGTCACTTACATGAAAATAAAAAGGATACAAAAGTTATTTTTCTTATACATCACCACCAAGCCTTAAATACTAGTGGTACCTATAGGTACTTAACTACAAAAAGAAAACTTAGGTATAAAGTTCGAAATTTTCAATTATATATGAAGACAGTTTGGACTTAAAGCTGTTATATAATTTTATATCTTTTATGTAAGAAGGTAAGCTATTGTACAGTTTTGCTCCCTCAAAGGTAAAACTTTTTACCACACTTTTATTAGCTTCACTTGTAACTAAGTCACAATGTAAGAAAATCTTGGAATTAAATTTTAACCTACTTTTAATTGTCGTATTGATTTGAAACTTTGCAAGTCTATATGAATCCGATGACAATACAATAATTTGCTACCATCGAGCTGATCTGATGATGGAGTCAAGAGGTGGGCAATAGAACTCTTCAATGGCTGCTAGGAAACCCCTCGAGTTTAGGCTCATTTGTTTTGTTCTGATGAGACCTATTCGCTATATTTAATTGTGAGGGTCTGATGATGGAGCAGGGAGGAAGCCAGTGGCACTTATTAATGACCACTAGGAAACCTCTTCAGTTTAGGCTCCGTTGTTTCGTTCTGACGAGACTTATGAGCTGCACTTGGTGGTGAGGGTCTGATGATGGAGCAGGGAGGAAGCCAGTGGCACTCCTTAATTACCAATAGGAAACACCTCGAGTTCTGGCTCATTTGTTTCGTTCTGATGAGACCTATTCGCTACACTTGGTGGTGAGGGTCTGATGATGGAGCAGGAAAGAAGCCAGTGACACTTCTTAATGACCAATAGGAAACACCTCGAGTTTGTGCTCATTTGTTTCGTTTTGATAGGACCTATTCGTTACACTTGGTGGTGAGGGTCTGATGATGGAGCTGGGAGGACCCAGTGAAACTCCTTAATGACGTCAAGAAAACTCCTCGAGTTTGGGCTCATTTGTTTTGTTCAGACGAGACTATTCGCTACACTTGGTGGCGAGGGCCTGATGATGAAGCTGGGAGGAAGCCAGTGGCACTCCTTAATGGCCAATAGGAAACCTTTCGAGTTCTGGCTCATTTGTTTCGTTCTGATGTGACCTATTCGCTACACTTAGTGGTGAGGGTCTGACGATGGAGCAAGGAGGAGGTCAGTGGCACTCCTTAATGACCACTAGGAAACTCCTCGAGATGGGCTCATTTGTTGCGTTCTGATGAGACCTATTCGCTACACTTGGTGGTGAGGGTCGGATGATGGAGCAGGGAGGAAGTCGGTCGCACTCCTTATTTACCACTAGGAAACCCCCCAGTTTGTGCTCATTTGTTTCGTTCTGATGAGACCTTTTCGCTTCACTTGGTGGTGAGGGTCGGATGATGGAGCAGGGAGGAAGCCAGTGGCACTCCTTAATGACCACTAGGAAACCCCTTGAGTTTGGGCTCATTTGTTTCGTTCTGATGAGACCTATTCGCTACACTTGGTGGTGAGGGTCTGATGATGGAGCAGGGAGGAAGTAAGGGTTCGGCTCGCGCATCTGGTAACTAATAGACTCCACTTGAATTTGTAAAACTAAATACATACAATCACGCCTTTGAGTTATATATAATGTTTACGGGATGGGCAGACACATGAATGGACTGTGAAATCGATTACCATCCCCATCCAAAGCTTGCCATTTGTTAAACTAAAAAGTAAAAAATAAATATGTAGTTTAAAAAACTATAAAAACACACTTTTATAGGAACAGACTCAAAGTACAAAATAACCGTCTATTCAGTAACTGAAATTAAAAAGCGTGGTGCGCCCTTTGCAAAGCAACGCGCACCACGCTTTTTAATTTCAGTAACTGAATAGACGGTTATTTTGTACTTTGAGTCTGTTCCTATAAAAGTGTGTTTTTATAGTTTTTTAAACTACATATTTTTTAGCATAATTTGTACGTGCCCATGGCAAGACAAGTAAGCTTGGCCGACGAAGACTGCGTTTGCTGATTTGAGATTTTTTGGTGAAAGTTATGTTGGTATGAATGTTTTTATTAATAATTTTTCGAATCAAAAGGCAAGTGCTATACACGTAAAGTTGCTTTATGTTCATTAATTTGGTTTCTTTGAAAATTTTTTCGGTAGGTGTTAGATAGGGGTAACGAAAAAGTGTTTTTATTACTTTATTTTGCATTCTTTGAAGCTCCTGTAGCCTTGTCTTACCGGCAGTGCCCCAGATTTCAATAAGGTATAGTAGATGTGATTTAACGAGAGAGTTATAAATATTGTAGCGTAATTTCCTAGGGATGCATTGACTAACGTTATGTAGTGAACCAGTGAGCGAAGAAAGTTTGCTCTATTTGCGTATTACATGTTAAATTACTATCCATTCTCAATTCAAGGTATTTTTCAACAGTTTTCTGTTCCAGGGGTATATTGTCAATTGTTAACGGTTCATGTGAAGGAATGGTTTTATTTTTTGGTTTAAATATAATGTAGCAGGTTTTTGAGACATTGACTGTTAGCAGATTGTATTGGAACCACTTAAAGCACGTCTCTGACGAGCTGAAGGCTATTAAAGAGTTTTTGGCTGAAACTAGGAAGACCCCGGATAGAGAACCAGTAGTGGCCCCGGCACGTGAGGCCTCAGAAGGGAGACCGTCACCTGAATGGGTTGAGAACTTGGAGGCGTCACTACTCCGCTCAATCGGCAGCATGGTCAACGCCAAATTCGAAGGGTTAGAGATAGATGGCCGGCTTCTTCCTGTGCCCACGCGTAGACCACCCCTGGCGTCGGACGAGAGAAGAGACGAAGCAGCGGCGCTGATGCCCCCTCCACCTGCACGGTGGGGACCGACGGCTTCTGTGGGCAAGGTGGGGGAACCAGCAGCTACCCTAACGCCAACTGCCCTTGGAACGTGGAAAGATGTTATAAGTAACGCAGAAAAGAAGCGGCGTAAGGCAGCAGCCAGGGCTGAGAAGGCGGCTGTGGCGGGATCAGCACCTGCCACGGGTCAAGCATCTTCCGTGAATCCAGCGTCTGTGATGACTCCAGCGTCTGTGGGTCCAGCTGCTGCGAAGGGTCCAGCGGCTCCGGCATCGGGTAGGGCTCCACTTGAATCAAAAAGTAAGAAGGCTAAGCCGAAGCTATCTGCCCCTCGTTCCGCGGCGATAATTGTGACGATTCCTAAAGAGGCGGCTGAACGTGGGGTAACTTACACCCAGGCCATCGCCAAAGCAAGACAGGCGATACAAGTTCAACAGCTGGGGATTGAGAGTATAAAAATGCGGCAGGCGCAGAGTGGCGCCCGCCTCATTGAAATATCTGGTTCAACAAGCGGCGAAAAGGCGGACCAGCTCGCCGAAAAGTTAAGGGTGGCATTAGACGGAGATGCGAGTGTCGATCGGCCGGTAAAGACCGCTGACCTTCGGATCACTGGCTTTGATGACTCCGTCACCGATGACGACCTGAGGGCGGTCATGGCAGAGAAAGGGGGGTGTCCTCCGGAGCAAATTAAGGTGGGGTCGATTAGGACTGGCCTGGGGGGATGGCCTCGGTCACGGTGAGGTGTCCTGTGACAACGGCCAAGAAGTTAGTGGAGTCGGGGAGGTTTTTGATTGGGTGGAGCTCCCCGCAAATCAGGGTTTTGGCGCCGCTGCCACTACGATGCTACCGGTGCATGATGTTGGGACACACGAAGCAGACGTGCCTCAGCGAGACTGACCGCAGCGAGATTTGCTTCCGCTGCGGAGAGGCCGACCACAAGGCGGCGGATTGCAAGGCGCCGGCCAAATGTGTTGTGTGTGCGGCGGCTGGACTTCCAGCCAATCATGTGATGGGGAGGAAGCTCTGCACCCCTCCTGTGGTAAAGGCAAAACCGGCCCCCGTGACCAAGGGACCGACGCCAGGGACGGAGAGCGAGGCCGATCTGGGGAATATTGGAATGGAAACCTAATGCCCAGACACCATTTCAACATCCTCCAGGGGAACGTCAACCACTGCGCTGGGTCGCAGGATTTGGTCATCCAGCACGCGGCGGAGTGGAAGATCGATCTGGTGGTGCTTGCGGAACCATACCATGTTCCGGAAAGGCCCAACTGGGCGGGCAATGGTGACGGCTCAGTTGCCATTATGGTGCCCACCTATGCTGCGCACTCCCCTCCCCTCTTGGTCAGAGAGAGGGGACCGGGCTATGTGGCGGCTATGTGGGGGGAAATAGCACTCGTGGGTGTATACTTCTCCCCCAACAAGGCACTCACAGAGTACCAGAACTGGACCGACGTTCTTTCCAGTGCGGTCCAGCGCCTTGCCCCGCGGCAAATCTTGGTGCTAGGGGATTTTAACGCCCACCATACGGCCTGGGGCTCCCCAGCCAATGAGCCTAAGGGTGAGGCACTTATAGAATGGTCGACGTCCCTGGGCCTTGCTATTGTGAATCGGGGCAACACCTTTACGTTTGTGCGGAACGGCGGAGGATCTATTGTCGACCTCACGTTCGCGTCTCCAGCCCTCGCCGACCGAATAAGGGAATGGAGAGTGTTGGTGGATCCGGAAACGTTATCCGACCACCGATACATCCGATTTCAAATCTCCCCCGCCGCGACACAGGGCCAACTTCAGCGCTTCGAAGGACCGCGCTACAGTTTCCCCCGATGGGCTGCGGGAAAGCTAGACAAAGAGTGTGCTGTGGAGTCGGCCATCGTGCAGGCCTGGTGCGCGGACGGTTGGAGCCCGGAAGGCAGCATATCGGATAGGGTAGAGCGGTTGACGGCGTCGGTTAGGGCTGTGTGTGACGCGGCAATGCCCCGAGTGAGAGGTCCACCAAGTAGGAAACAAGTTTATTGGTGGTCCGAGGAAATTGCCTCACTACGAGAGAGCTGCCAGCGGCACAGGCGCGCACTCGCGAGATACCGTTGCCGTCGTGTTCAGAGGGATGGAGAAGAGGCGAGCCTTAGAGAAGCTTATGTAGCTGCCAGGAAAGAACTCAAGGTCGCCATCTGCAGGTCCAAGGAGAGCTCCTGGAAAGAGTTCCTGGAGGACCTAAACCGGGATCCCTGGGGGCGACCGTACCGTATGGTACGAAAAAAGATGGGTGGCCAGGCGCCTTCCACGGAATCGATGGACCCAGAGCTTCTTGGTCGGGTGGTGGCGGGACTGTTCCCGGAGGACGTTCCATGTGTACCTCCGCTGGCACCATATGCTGGTAGGGACCTCCCAGCTGTAAATGATGAGTTCTACCCCATCACGCGGGATGAATTTGAGGCTGCCATCAGTCGGTTAAAAGGAAAGAGGAAGGCCCCCGGGCCAGACGGGATTCCGGGAAGGGTGCTCCCGATCATTATGGATCACCTAGGCGAACACCTTTTGGCGCTGTATAATGCCTGCCTTGAATCAGGTGAATTCCCCAGGGCATGGAAAAAGGGCCGCCTATGCCTCCTGCGGAAGGAAGGGAGACCCGCAGATTCCCCTGAGGCGTATCGCCCGATTGTTCTGCTGGACGAACTCGCTAAGGCGCTGGAAAGAATTCTGGCAGAGCGAGTCGTCCAGCACCTAGAGCAGGTGGGCCCAGATTTGTCGGCCAGCCAGTTCGGGTTCCGGAGGAATAGGTCGACCGTTGACGCGCTGGTGACACTAAAGGACGTCACGGAGCGTGCGATCCGGAGAGGGGAGCAGGTGGTCGCGGTTTCCCTCGACATTCGAAACGCTTTCAACACCCTCCCCTACTCCGTGATCAGGGATGCCCTTAGGTACCACCGCGTGCCGGCGTACCTAAGGAGGATCCTAGAGTCATACCTCGAGGACCGCAAGGTTATTTTTGTGGACGCTGAGGGTCGGTTAGTGAGCCGGGGTATGACGCGTGGGGTGCCGCAAGGCTCGGTATTGGGCCCGCTGTTATGGAACCTCGGTTTCGACTGGGTTCTCCGCGGAGTTCTACTCCCGAAGATGAGCCTCCTCTGCTATGCGGACGACACCCTTGTCACTGCGAGGGGGGAAGACTACTGGGAGGCGAGGCGGCTGGCTGGCGTGGGAACCCAGCTGGTCATGGAGAGGATCCAGTTGTTGGGGTTGGAGGTGGCGGTCCGCAAGACAGAGGCCATCATCTTCCACGGTCCCAGGAGAGGGCCTCCTGCCGGGGCCAATATAGTCGTGGGCAGGGTGCAGATCCCTCTAAAGCCCCACATCAAATACTTGGGGCTCATCCTGGACGGACGCTGGCGCTTTACGGAGCACTTCCGTCAGCTGGCGCCCAGACTAGAGGGGGTGGCGATGGCCATGGGGCGTATTCTGCCGAATATTGGCGGCCCAAACGTCAGCTGTCGCAAGCTGTTTGCTGGGGTGGTGCGCAGCATGGCCCTGTACGGGGCGCCAGTTTGGGCGGATTCCTTAAACGAGGAGAACTGCCGCCACCTGAGAAGACCGCAACGGGCTATAGCCACCCGCATCATACGCGGCTATAAGACGGTCTCCGGTACGGCGGCATGTTTGCTCGCAGGCACACCCCCGTGGGAGCTGGAGGCACGGGTCCTCAGCAAGGTGTACCTGGAGAAGAGTGAGGCAAGCAGGCGAGGGGAACGGTTGGCCCCGGCTGAGGTCGCTGTGATTAGGCGGCGGGAGGAGGAGGAGCTACTGGTGGAGTGGCGGCTCCAGCTGGAGACTCCGTCGGCGGGCGTGCGGACGGTAGAGGCGGTGCGCCCGTTTCTGGCAGAGTGGGTGGAGCGGCGTCATGGAACGCTGACGTTCCGACTGGTGCAGATTCTTACCGGACACGGATGCTTCGGTAAGTTTCTGCACCGAATACAGCGGGAGGAAACGCCGGAATGCCACGAGTGCGACGGGGCGCTGGACACCGCGCAGCACACACTTGAGGTGTGTCCTGCGTGGGCAGCGTGGCGTCGGGACCTCGTGGCAGTGGTAGGGCCGGATCTCTCGCTGCCCAGCATCGTTAGCCGGATGCTGGACAGTGACAGATGCTGGCAAGCGGCAGTCTCCTTTTGCGAGGACGTGCTCCTTCAAAAGGAGGCAGCGGAGAGGGCGCGCGAAGAGGACGCTCAGGCGGCCCTCATCCGCCGCAGACGGTTGGGGAGAAGAAGGCGTCAGTACGACCGCCGCATTCCCTAGTGTCGCTGGCCGGCGATGGAGCGTTCTGTCGTTGGCATTGCACGGCGCACGTCGTCTGGGGAGACGATCACACTTGCTCGGTCGTCTCCCGCCGTGTAGGGGCCCGGATAGCCAGGCCACCCGTCGGGTCGGAGGGGAGACTGTCACCACATCCCCCGTGACCAATCGACGGAGAGAGAGCAAGTAGTGAGGGGTTTAACTGGTAGTGGTGCCTACTCTCGACCACCCCCATCTGGTCTGCCCACCTTTAGTGGGTAACCTTATGGGGGGATCGGGAGGAGGCTCTCTCCCTCCCCCCCTCCTGGGGAGAGGTAAGAACCCCCTGGCTCCCCCGCCGAGCCTACTACTCAGGCTCGACGGGGGCGCTGGGGGCGGCGAGAGACAGCCTAGGAGTCCCGGTATAACCGGGACGTACGGCTTCCTGTGCGCTGACCGAGTCCAGCATGCCAGAATGTCACTGGTATACGTAAAGAATGTATTTGCCCTCACTCTAATAAAAAAAAAAAAGGGTCACTTAAGACGCAGTCTATTCTTTATAGAAACTGTGTTTCAAATAGTGCATTGCAATATTTCTGTTAATTAAACAAAACCTCTCGCTATTTTGAAGATCAAAATCAAAATGCATGAGTATCTAAGATAATTATGCTTCTGTGCTAGTACTAGCTACCACGTCTAACTTTGTACTGCCTTAGAACAGCAGCGCCACCTACCGGATCCAATTGTGTTTTCAAATCATCCGGTAACCCGTTGAACTATACAAACAAATTCAACACGTAGATACAGAAGAATTTTAGTATCGTTATGAGTTTCAATAAATCTCGATTGAGATTAACTAAAACTGAGTTTCAATTAATCTCGATTGAGATTAACTGAAATTGAGTTTCAATCAATCTCGATAGAGATTAACTAAAATTGAGTTTCAATTAATCTCGATTGAGATTAACTAAAATAAGGGATTGATTTTTGTTATATTTAATTGCTAAAGGCTCTAAAGCCATATTTGCAAACGTCGTACAATAGTACCTTACTTTATTATTTTCTTTCAAAATTACACATATTAATTAGTTAAAAGAATAGGTACCTATATTGTAAATTTATTTGCATAATTATCAGAATTGTTTATGTGCCATCATGTTTTAGCCCCATACCCGTTATCTGTAATCATTTTAACATGATTCAAAAACATTCTTTGTTCCGTTGTTCCATTCCAAATTAAGTTGTAATGTTATATTGCCTTAATATGGAGTCATCACATAAGAATAGCCTTTGTCAGCGCCATGATATGGTCACTGACCCTTGTAATCCCAAAAATATAATTACCTTGATCATATCAGGAGTTCAGACAAAACGAGGATGTTTTGCTTAATGTGATGTAATGAGTTTTTTATATTTTTTACGTTGTTTATTGTGTTTCAATCGAGTACTTAGGGTATTTGAATTTTAATGAGCGTTTTGTGTTAAAACTGATAATCAAAGCTCGTAATTTTAGGTGTAACTTACATTCTTCGTACATAAGGCTAATATTAGTAAACTAAGACGAACAGTGAACTTTAACGCGGTAATTTTTGAAGTTCAGTGACCTATTAAGTGAACAGTTACCTTTATTAGGGGGAGTAAACACATAAAAACACGTAGGTGATACTTTAATTTGCACCAATCAGCTTGCGATCGTTGAAATACGATCATACGTTTGTAGAGATCATCCGAGTACCAACTTATGACCAACTTATTATTGCATACCATATGTAATTAAAAACAATTATTTAATAATTTTATTTTAAGTGAATGACGTCTCATTTAAAGTTACTACAAAAACAAATTTATTTGTTTACGCTTACATGGAGTTCAAAGTGCCTTCCAAAGAGTTTAAGATGGTTTAAGTTACCTGTACTTCAATAGGACAGTATAGTAGATAAAGGATTCCATTATAAAAGTTAACACAAAGCTTTTTACTCTGATATTCTTTAATAAATTGAACAATAAAATTTCATAATGAGCTAGATCAGCCCCCAGATTCACAACAGTTCACGACAGTGATGTATTCCACTTTCGAGAATGTTTCCATCAGGGGTCCTGTCTTTAGACAACACTGGCACCGTACGGCACAAAAGCATCTCTCCTACAATTTTGTTGATAGTAACAGAATCATCTCCAAAGACCTCGCATCCACGCCATTGAACCAGATACTTAAATGAGGTCCATTCTTTATAATTAAACGAAACAATAAGAAAGTCCGCTCACAGATATATCAGTTTCGCAATCCATAGCTCAATCGCCGGATGGTTTGATACCATCTGATCCTCGGCCCGGAACGTTGCCAAACTAAAAGGTTTGTGTTAGCTTGATTTATTGCGCTTTGACCATTATAGACCGAGTGGAACTAACAGCTTCATTATGGTGAAGATTTTTAGTAAGCTACAAAGAGATTGGCTTATCTGCAAGTCTCTTTTTTTCATCCACAACGGGGCAGCACTTAGCCTTCACCACACCTGATATTAAAGTAGTGATAAGGCTGAAGGTGGAAGCGCACTACTCCCGGAATCCTTATTCACTGAGGAACGGTTATCTTATCTCTAACTGCCGGAATACAATGATGCTGAAAACATCATTGTTAAGGCGTCAGACTTCATAAGATGGTGGTAGCTAGCCAGTCGGACTTAGAACAAGTGCTACCACCAACCAAACCGAATACATTACATATGTTGTACCCCTACTGGGAATCGAACCCGGGACCTCTTGGTCAAAATCGGTGGTGTGAACCACTAGACTACAGAGGTGGTTAAAAAGTTAGAGAAACCATCATCATCATCAGCCAAGTAATGTCCCCAGTGCTGGGGCACAGACTCTTTTGGATGGATAAAGATAATGGGAATGAGAATAGCCTGATCCACTACGCGGGTCCAATGCGGATTTGTGGTTATTAATGACTGAAAATGCAGCCGGGACCAACGGCTTAACGTGCCTTCCGAAGCACGGAGGAGGTCGATATTTATTTTTGGTCGCCCATCCCGTGACCGACCATCGCGAAAGTTACTTAACCTCAATGACCGCAGGCCGAGCGTCCTAACCAAATGCACCAGGGAAAATCATGACGATTATATAAGCAATAAGCGAACTTCCTAAATACTTACATATTTTTCTCACGGTGTTATAATATGTCGCAGCCAAATGGTTGAATCCGCCATTCAATTAAACGCCTAGGCCGATAATTTTTCAGTCAGCTATTTTATCTTCCCGAAAAACGAAAAACAATAACCACGAAATTTAAGACTATCGCCTTAAATTTCTAACCTATCACGTGTTCTACAGGACTTCCGAGGGGTACATGCTGCCATACTTAACCATCCGGCGGATTCAACCATCTGCCTGCGACATATACACGCGCCATCTAATGTACCTACTTAAATCACTTCGTTGATCATATTTTAAATAGTGGGATACTTCTGAACGAAATTGCAATGCACAATAATTGCGTTAATGTCAAGCAACGTGAAAGTCCTTACGTTTGATGTTCGACATACTTTATGCGAAATATTGTCTAACGCAATTTCGTTCAAGACCGAGAGTAACCCATCAGAATCTATTAAACGAAATTACAAAATCATCATCATCATTTCAGCCGTACGACGCCCACTGCTGGGCATAGGCCTCCCCCAAAGATCTCCACAGCTATCGGTCCTGCGCCGCCCGCATCCAGCGGCTTCCCGCGACCTTGACCAGATCGTCGGTCCACCTTGTAGGGGGCCTGCCCACGGAACGTCGTCCGGTTCGCGGTCGCCATTCAAGAACCTTTCCGCCCCAACGCCCATCGGTTCTCCGCGCTGTGTCCCGCCCACTGCCACTTCAACTGAGCAATCCTTCGAGCGATGTCGGTCGTTTCAGTTCTCCTGCGGATCTCATCATTTCTGATTCGATCGAGCAGGGAAATACCAAGCTTCGCTCTCTCCATTGCTCGCTGGGTGACCTTGAGCCTTCTTATGAGACCCATAGTAAAAGATCACGTCTCGCTTCCATAAGTCATAACTGGCAACACACACTAGTCAAAGACCTTAGTCTTGAGACATTGAGGAATTTTGGACGCGAATATATGCCGGAGCTTCCCAAACGCTGCCCATCCGAGCTGGATTCGACGAGAGATCTCTTTCTCGAATTTGGTCTTACCTAATTGGATTGTCTGTCCCAGGTAGACATAGTGGTCAAGAACTTCAAGTGTAATGTTCCCAGCATTAACTGGAGCGGAAGCAACATGGGCATTGGACATGGTTTTCGTCTTATCCATGTTCATCTTCAGACCCACTCTTTGAGCATTGTGTTCAGGTCTTTCAAGGTCACAGCCATAAGAACTACATCATCGGAAAACCGTAGGTGTGTAAGGTTAGGTACTCGCCATTGATGTTGATGCCGCATCCTTTCCAGTCCAGAATCTTTAAAATATCCTTCAACGCAGCTGTGAACAGTTTCGGAGAAATGACGTCTCTCTGTACAAAATACCTACCTACTTATAATTAAATATATTCATCCCAATCTCGTTCGTCGAAATGCTTTTCAGACGAAACAAATCTTATAGGTAGGGCACGCGTACCGGTTTTGGCCACTTTAAGGATTTTTTCACTTTTAAACGCTTAATGCTTAATGATCTTAAGTATTTAAGAGATTTTTTTTATCTAAAATTATAGAGAATTTATCGAACTTTAAGGTTACAACTTTCAAAGTTTAAAAAAGTTTATAGTTTTATTTCTATAAAACAAAATGCACCGGTTTTGGCCATTTTGCATTGGTTTTGGTCACCCAGTTTGCATTGGTTTTGGCCACTTTGATAAAATTACCATATTTATGACTTGAGTTTAAGCCTAATTGCTATCTTATCCGAGTTCTGGACTAAAACACTACATGAAATAGTATTTCAATCCCAGCTAGCTTCTTACCACAACTTTATAAGTATACCTTTATCACTTGATTAGAAGAAAATTAGCAGATTGAGGCTAGTGTAGGCACTAGCCTAAATCCGCTAATTTAGGTAGATGGGGCAATAAAACAATAGTGCCTCCACCTTTGACATCAGAAACACGTCGATGTCATGTTTGGATAAGATAAGTGTCACTTAAATTTAAGGGACACATCACTTTAAAGGACATTTAAACATTATGTAGTCTTCACCTCTAAAATCAACCTATCAAATCACTCTACGACGACCGATTTGGCGCAGGGGTAAACTACCTGCCTTCTGCGCCAGATGTCTCGGGTTCGATTCCCGAACAAGACAAATATTTGTGTGCATGAACATGTATATTATTTTATTTTTATTTTTAGTTTTTTGCATTCACAATGCAATTTTTATAATAGAAAAATGGAAAATGAAGTATTTAGAAAAAATCGACTCCGTAGCTCAGTGGTTAGAGCAGTCGCCCGGAAAGCGAAAGGTCGTGGGTTCGAGTCCCATCGGAGCTAGTTGTGAGACGGGTTGATTTTTTCTAAATACTTCATTTTCCATTTTTCTATGTATATTATTTGTCTTGGTCTGGGTGTTTTCTATGTATATTAAGTATGTATTTACAAACAAAAGTAAATAAATATATATTTATCCGTTATCAATTTCACGTATTTAGACACAGTTTCTTAAGAAATTTACTATGTGCGATATTAGTGTGATTGTTAGAAAAATATTTATTTATTTATTTATCAGTCAATGAGGGATCAGTTCAGGGACACTTATCCATGACGGCGTCTTCTACCTTTTTTGGCATCAGAAACACGTCATTCAACGTCACGTTCAGTTAAGATAGGATATCTCACTTTAAGGGGCACTTAACTTTAAAGGACACTTACTACTACTATGGTGGTTTCTATCTTCGGCGTCAAAACGCGCCAATTTCACGTTAATATGTCACTTAACTTTAAGGGTCACTTAACTACTATGGTGGTTTCTATCTTTGGCATCAAAACACGCCGATTTCACGTAAGTATGAGTGTCACTTAACTTTAAGGGCCACTTAACTACTATGGTGGTTTCTATCTTTGACATCAAAACACGCCGATTTCACGTTAATATGAGTGTCACATCACTTAACTTTAAGGGGCACTTAAATTTAAGTGACACTTAAACATGATAGGGTCTTCTATCTTTGATATCAGAAACACGTCGATGTCACGTTCAGTTAAGTGTTACTTAATTTCAAGGGATACTCAGCTTTAAGGAGCACTCAACCACGAGGTTTTTTTCTATCTTTGATATCAGACACACGTCGATTCGATCGACGTCAAGTTCAAGTGAGTGTTGCTTAACTTTAAGAGACACTTGAAGTTCCAAGGAGTCCGCTACGAACTTAAACCTTATTCTTATACACTCATTCCGAAGTACACTCGACAGCACATCAAGTTGAAATGCGATAACAGCTTTTATTACGTGGGCATAAAGGCGTTCTCAAGGTTAACATGTATAGTCTGATATGCCGCCGTGTGTACCTAGTAGGTACACATACATAAAAAAATTTGTAACTTTTCATATAATAAAGCGAAGCGGAGCTGTGTTTTCATACATTTGACTTCAAGGTGGAGTTAGGTTCTACTTTCAAAAGTATGGAATCGCAACTCCACTCCGATTCCCTCTACTTCAGCGGGCAGGCAGCCTTACGTGTAGTGTTAAAAGGAGTGAGGTAGCCGAGCGGAGCGAGGTTGCAAAACAAGGGTTTTATGAAACACTAGAAACAGAAGAATAAAAAAGGAGCGTAGTGAGGAAACCGAGCATAGAAGCGGAGAGAGAGAGCCAAGCGGGGCAAGCAAGCACGGCTTCCTAACTCCGCTTCTCCACTCAAGTTGCTCGCTTCACTTCCTCTACCGTTTCACTATAAAGCACGGAGATTTATACTTATAACTTTTTAAGTGAAAAGTGACCCTAACCAATACTATTGATTCCGAAGCAGAAACAGTCCGCTCTGCATTGCTTGCTCGCTCCGCTCCGCTACCGCGACAACGGACAACCTAAACATAAGTAATTTAAAAGTGAGTTGTGAATCTATTAAAAGAAAATAACTTTATGAAAAGTTGAGAACTTCATACTAATGGCAAAGTGGCCAAAGGTGGCACAATGCTAAAATTTCCAGCCCCACTTTTGGCCACTTATTGTTTTCCAACTTTTTGTGACAACAGTGAGAAAACAACACTTTATCCATCTGGAAGAAACATATTCTAATGTGATATAAAATATTAAATAACCATAAAATAATTTTATTGTAGAAAAAAAATGATTTTTCAAAACCTTTACCCTTAACATTTTGCTTAAGAATTTTACAAAATGTTAACTTTGAAACATAACGTGGTGTTTATTTCTAAAATATCGTACTACATAAAAAAAGCTAAGCGCTGTAATTATTAACTAAAAGTCCAATCTTTTATTCGCCATTAATAAATATAAGCAATAGTTTTTTAATTCCTATTTATATAACTTTAAAGTGAAAAGTGACCAAAACCGGTACAGTGGCCAAAACCGGTACGCTTGCCCTACCTACTTTTTAATGCACTTGTGCATTGCCGCGATTCTGCTTACGCTAGTTTTTACTATAATCAACACCAACACGTTTCTTTAATGAAAAACAGATCCTGTAACCTTTTTATATTAAAGTAAGAAGTGTGTAATGTAATTACACGCCTAATTCTCCCTTAACGACCTCAATGAAGTCATCCTATAATGACGCACGTTTCGCTCGCATGAAATCGTGATGTTGGGGTAAACTGACTGATGCCTCTATTTAATTGTATGCGGTAGTATTCCTGTGTCAAGGTTTGGTTTGGGATTTTAACAAAGGTCTAATGAGATTTTAAATTATTTTTATGCATTCACAATGCAATTTTTGTAAGTACCTATACGAAAAATGTGATAGTAAAAAACCGTCAGAGTTTGAGAGAGAGAGAGTGTGGTCAGAGCATCGGGCCGGATTCCCGGGGGCGCGGGTTCGAATCCCGCCTGAAAGCTACTTATAGGGCTCGTGGTTTTTTACTATCACATTTTTCGTATACTTACAAAAATTGCATTGTGAATGCATAAAAATAATTTAAAATCTTATTTAATGGCTGTTTCATCTTAATCGACTGTTAAACATTTGTAAAAATGTTTCTTTCGGATGCGAGGGTTTCCTCACATTGATGAAACAACGCTGGCCTACAGCGTAACAAGTGATAGCAAAATTCGACGAGTCGTGTAAGCCTTTCGGTAGCTTAGTTGGTCATAGAGCATCGGGCCGGATTCCCGGGGGCGCGGGTTCGAATCCCGCCTGAAAGCTACTTATAGGGCTCGTGTTTTTTTTTACTATCACATTTTTCGTATAAAGGTCTAATGACTTCCACTTCTTTTCATCGTATCAATAGTAAAACCTAAGCAATTCGACGCAGGCGAAAAGCTAGTTATATATATTTAACTCTGTCATGATAATAACATAGGTACATACCTATTTCTTTTGAAATTACCCCACAGGAAATATAGCTTGCATAAATATGTCGTTAGCCAGAATTTAACGCTTCTTCCGTGCAAAATTAATTGTCCTAAGACATAAAACGAGTTATTAAGATGTATCACAAAAAACAATAGCACTTTTTTTGAAGCAATATAGACTAATTTGATGTATAAAAAAATATTCTTTGTTCGGTGATCTATTTTTTATCAATCACCATTTGAAATTCAAATTGATGTATCGCACAATGCGCATAATTATGAAGCAATATATATTATAGTAGCTGATCCGGCGAACTTCGTACCGCCATATCGTCAGCTCAGCACGCCACCTACAGTTCAAATTGTAAATCTAAACCATTCTCGAATCCACATGAAGAAACACAAAAAAATCATTAAAATCAGTCCAGCTGCTTAATTCAGTTACATACACACGCACAGAATAAATATATTATATAGGTACTTAATATAAAGATAATTCTATTTACAAGTATCTTCATAAATTATATTTAATTGTTATTAATTGATTAATTATTATGTAATTGCAGTGACAATCAAACTAAAGTTCACTTGCATTAAAAAATTCCATTGGGTAATATGATACTGTGTATGCTCTGATGACATAGGTATCTAGTAGATAATAATATGCTTCTCTTTTTATAATAAACTAGCGGTCGCCCGCGGTTTCACCCGCGTAGTTCTCGTTCCCGTGGGAATATCGGGATAAAAAGTAGCCTAAATTACTCCTCATTACATTAGCTACCTGCTAGTGAAAGTCCCGTCAAAATCGGTCCAGCCGTTTCAGAGATTAGCCGGAACAAACAGACAGACAGACACTCAAAAAATTTAAATAATGTTATTTTGGTATATTTACCGTACTTATATATATATACATATGCATATAGTAAAAAACGGTTATTTTAATATTACAAACAGACACTCCAATTTTATTTATTTTAGTTCCACTTCTAGTTTTATTTATACAGGAAAATTTTTTGACCAGTGCACAAATTTTTAGGATCAACTCAGAATCGGTAAGTGAACAACTTTCTCCTAGAAACATGGGTCGAAATACGACAAAAATTTTTGGACTTCCCATACTAAATCGATCACGTGATCAGTCCGATTTGTATGAAGAGTCAAAAATTTTTTGTCATATTTCAACCTATGTTTCTAGGAGAAAGTTGTTCACTTACCGATTCTGAGTCGATCTTAAAAATTTGTGCACTGATTAAAAATTTACCCTGTATAGATAAGGATCCGGAAAATTAACATTATAGGTATATATATACATTTAGCGCGTCCTCATCATCATCTTTAAACATTTTAGATATGAAATACACATTTTTTATAATTAACTTTTACTCCTTCCGTGTATTCCCTGCACTTTCAAGATATTTTTTTTCGAAAATTCTGCTTTTAACATTCTATTGGTTATTCAGTGTTTATTCATTTTTAAATATATCTTTATTATTTAATGAAATGAGTAAAGAGAACAATACGTATAAGCACAAGCAATAGAGTTTAACTAAAAAGCAATACATGATAACACTGTAGTACTCTGAATGTGTTACGTGTAGGTACCAAGAGTAGAATAGCTACAATAAAATCTAGGCACAAGATAACCCACATCCGGAGTAATTAAAGAAGTTTCTGCATATTTCAATGTAATTTTTTATAAGCCAACAAATGCATGATGACATGTAATGTAGTTGTTCCTTTTTACCACGTTTTTTTCCTTCAAAATCATTGAGTACCTACTGCAATGCAAGACCAAAAAACTGAAACTGAAGTTATATTTTCTTTGTTAGTATGTTACATTCTTTCAAGTGACAGTACCTATGTAATTTACCTTGAGTTAAAGCTTTCAAAGAAAGACTATCTTCTGGCTTTACAATTTTGATTCTCTTATCATAATTATTATTATTATACCAACCTAGATCGTGCTATGTTTATGAATTTGGGACCCACAATCTATCTAATTAGAGGATTCCTCTACTGTCAACATAAACAGTAAATAACAGTACCTACCACTTATTTGCAATTTATGCTTTTTTTATTTTTTTGTATCCAAAGACTTGCATTACAATATCTTACCTTTAAAATGTAATGATTAGAGTTTAATCGTTGCTTATTACACGACTGACCAGAGTGTAATGTGTTTAGGGTTAATGTGTGTAGTGATTTTCTTTTTTCCACCATTACTTGCTTAAAAATTATCATTAATTAGTCTGTAAGTAGCATTGTTGTAGTCCAAAGTTGGATAAAGCTTTCTAAAGTAAATTAAAGAAAAAGCTCAGGTAAGTAAATGCTAATAAGCATTGCTAATTTACATACATCGTTAATTAAAAACGATCTTTAATTAAAACCATCTTTGTAGGTTTTGTAACTCACACAATTCATTTTTAAAGTTCATCAGTCTGTTTATTTAAGTTACTTAACTAAAAATCTTAAATATACCTACTTACAAACACTATTATATTACTGTGGCTATACTTAGATTTACAGATTATGAGATCACATTGTGGTATGTTAGACAATGTTTTCTCGTAGGAATGAGATATTTTCCCGGAGTAAAAAGAATATTCAGATCCTTATCTATCTCTGTGTTAAATTTTAATCCAGATGGGCGATTGCGTAAAGTCAATCGTATTTATTTGGTAGTTCATATTGTATCATAGTAAATGTAATTCCATACAAACTGCATCTGATTGAATACAATATGAACTGTCAAATTAATAGAATCGTATTAATTTGACAGTTCATATTGTATTCAATTTGTTCAATTGTACCTTACGCAATCCATGATTTGAGTAACTAACATCCAAACTAAAGCATTTATAAATATTGGTAAGGTAAGAAAAATACCCAAACTTAATAAATATCAACAGCGGTTATATTTAATAAGGTTAGCATCATACAACTTTTAACCTACCTACCTTATCTCTTTCTAAACGGAAGGCCAATCATGGTCTTTAGGTGATGCCGCTTTGCAACCCAATATCAATCTAAATTACAATGAGTGAGGGTAGTAATATCTCCACATTGATGAAATTAACACTGACTATACAGTGCGTAAGAAGTATTGGATAAATTCGACGCTTCTCCTAACGACTCCGTAGCTCAGTGGTTAGAGCAGTCGCCCGGAAAGCGAAAGGTCGTGGGTTCGAGTCCCATCGGAGCTAGTTGTGAGACGGGTCGATTTTTTCTAAATACTTCATTTTCCATTTTTCAGTAATAAAAATTGCATTGTGAATGCAAAAAACTAAAAATTAAAATAAGTTGCAATAGTAATTTCATCTTTAGCGATTGCAAAATACCTGGAAAGGTATTTCTTTCGCGTTTGAGGGTAGTAATATCTCCACATTGATGAAATTAACACTGACTATACAGTGCGTAAGAAGTATTGGATAAATTCGACGCTTCTCCTAACGACTCCGTAGCTCAGTGGTTAGAGCAGTCGCCCGGAAAGCGAAAGGTCGTGGGTTCGAGTCCCATCGGAGCTAGTTGTGAGACGGGTCGATTTTTTCTAAATACTTCATTTTCCATTTTTCTACAATGAGTAAGTTACTGCATCAGCAAATAGTCAATTGCTCGTACATTTCAAGTTCGAATCGTAATTTAATGCTTATGCAAGCCTTGCGTGCGCGAGTAGCCTTGGCCGTGAGGTGCCGTGGACCTCACAGTAGCAAGCAAGCGAACAGAACCAAAGGAGAGTATGTATTCAAGTTTCTTATAACGGGCCCCACAGACTATCAGTCCGCCAGCAGACAACGGCCTGTCAGTTGGCCGCAATCGGCCACACACTCACAGTTTACGTACAAAACCCGAATATCATGGCCGATTGGCAGACTGGTAGTCTGTGGAACCCTCTAGTAAACAAAATGTTACTACATTGCTTTCTTTGAATAGATGGCCAATTTGTTAATAGTTACCTACTTATTTTTCGTAGTAGTAGAAATAGTAGTAAGTTTAATTTGTTTCTATTCTAGCATATATTTGTTGCCTTTTTAGGGTTTTTAGGAACCCTTATAGTTTCGCCATGTCCGTCTGTCCGTCCGTCCGTCCGTCTGACCCCAGTCTAGCTCATAGACTCTTAGTAGGTACTAGAAAGCTGTAATTTATACAGCTATATCTATCACAGCTAAGTAGGCTTTACAAGTTTTTGAGATATAACACATTTTCGACAACTGCACATACAACTTTGTCATTCATACCAATACTATGAAAAACAAAGTTATTTTAAGACAGTGGTATTTTTGCTAAGTGTACGTAATCGGTACGTTAAGTGGGTACGGAACCCTTCATGAGCGAGTCCGACTAGCACTTGGCCGATTTTTAATGTACTTGAGCATAACACTGATTAACTAATTATTTTTCTAAGATATTGCACAAAACATAATAGCGCCTTGCTAATAAAACTTTGTAGCTGTGTGCTCAATTTATTAAAAAGTATTGTTCACAAAGTTTGATTTGAGTACGTTGCTTTTGCTTATATCTACATTACTTATTGTTTTTGGTGTAACTAAATAATAATGATGCTACAAGTAGCGCCATCTAGTATAAGTAATGTGTACTTATCTGCCTTTTTTAAAATAAATGTCAGTCTGTTTCAAACTACTATCCATGCGTTTTATTAGGTTATGTGCTCAGACTCATAATTCGCGATAAAGTCAAGTTTTATTTCGGATTATTTACTTTTTGTGGATCGTCAGTGCGCCGTTAAACGTAAAATATAAAATAACGGTGGAAATCGCTATTTCGTTCGTGTATTTCCAAGTGACTGTTGGTTAACTCGTGCAAGTCGTGCAGAATGGCCGGAAGCTACATTGTTAACGTGCCGAAGCTAAAAGGCAGAGAAAACTATGACGAGTGGGCGTTTGCTGCTGAAAACTTTTTGATGTTAGACGGAGTGGATATTCAAAAGGAAGAATCGACTGATGGAAGTTCTGTTGAAGAAAAGAAGGCGAAGGCAAAACTTATCATGACAATCGACTCGTCCATCTACGTTCACATCAAAAACGAGCAAACAGTTCAAGGTGTTTGGAAGCGCTTGAAGTCTCTTTATGATCACTCCGGCTTTACGCGTACTTACCTATTCAAATTATTTGCTGGTCCAACTTTGCCTCTGTCCGATTCATTTGACAGCTAGACTATAGATAGTCACAGGCGCAGGCGCTGCGGCTTAAACACTACCCCTACGTTTCATCGAAACTGGAAACGGTATTCATAAAATATAAAGAGAAAAGAATATTATATAGTCAAGGAAGGTATTATGGTGCTACGCATAATTTGGTGATATTTTTGAAACAAAATATTACCCAGGAGCTTCTGCAAGCATATTCTTGACATGATACTGGGCTCTTACGAGAGTAAGTAGAGTAAAATTAAGTATGTCTGTCTATGTGATATAAGTAATTAATTTAAATTAAACATATGATAGGCCTAATTCCCTTAAAATAACCAAATAGCAATTCTTCCTATCGTTGGGATTTAAGTCTGTTTTTCTGCTATATGAATGCTACATGGTTTACTTGCATGATGACTTGATGATCCTTATTTAATATTAATTGACCGTGCTACGGCCGACGGACGCTCGGCTCGGACCCGGCACGGTCTAGCGTGATATCTTTTATTTTACCTTTTTACCATTCCAATAAAGCTTTCTTATTTGTACAATAAATAGCATAAACTTTTGTCTTTTATGTAATCTAAGCAAATGAACACAACTTGCTTAGGATATAAAATAATATTGCTATTCCCATCTTGAATAAACTTGTCCTAGGTATATTGTCGTATGCATTCTATTAACGAGCGATAAGACCTGTCGCGCTGAGAGCGGCTTCAAATATATTCTGAAGGAAGCTCCTACAATTAAAATAAACTGCATTGGAGGCTATTTTTTTTTTGTCTTTTTGTAGAGTTTTGTTTCTTTTCTTTTACTTACATCAATTTGTCGTTTAAATTGCGTGAGAAAATCGAAGGATCTTTTGTAGAACACGTCTTAATCTATACTTATATTTGATTCTTTGTTTGTTTTTGTTTGTAATGGATAAAATCAAAAACTACTGGACCAATTTCAAAAAATATTTCAAAGCTACCTACTTTATCCTCGAGTAACATAGGCTATAATATTCTATCCCGCTATTCCTACGAGAACGAGAACCACGCTAGTAAAACCGCGGGAAGCCACTAGTATTTTAATATTTGAATACACATCTTTTCTTTTTTTTATCAGCTTAATGTTCAAAAACACGAGAAATGTAGATTTCTATCTAAGTAAATGAGTAAATGACTCAATTCAGTAATACCTAGCCTCTTTTGTTTTTAAGGGTCAAATGTCATATAATTAGTAAGTATGTAAAATACAAAACTACTAAGGCCTGGCCTGAGTAACCGATTTTTTGGTGAACTTAGGCCTAAATATAACATTTCCCACGATGAGAATAAAAAATATCAAACCAGCCCCCTAACCTGATTCACGAACCGTCCTGCGGAAACGGAATTGGATTCGAATTATGTGCTTTGTCGTTGTCTATTCTATAGTGAGTGATAGAGACAGTCGACATTCCACTGTCGAGAGCGTTTCTGACGGTTCGTGAATCAGGGGGCAGATTGGACGTACAAATAAACTTATTACATCACTTTAGAAAGATACAAGAAAATTATATTTCCGCGCCAGGAAATATCATATCCCTATGTTCTGACAGGGCAGCGTTTATTCCTAGGCATCACAATATTATCTGAAGCATCAGCTCGCACCGCAAGAATGTAGTCCAGACCACAACTGCTGGAAAGGGAATCTCCTCAAACCTGTTTGTCTTCACTGCCCTTCTAGTGGCAATCATATTTATGGAAAACTATTGCTTTCAAGTGTTGCAAGTATTCGTACTGATACTTGTAACACTTCTGTGAATTGTAACTGGCGAAGCGAAGAAATACGTCAAAATTAACCTAATAACTTAACTATGAAGTTAACTGTGTCAAAAGGTGTTGAGAAAAGATGCAAACTATCACTTTTTGGAAAATATTAGTCACACAATGCATTACTTTGCTGATTAAATTATTGTTAGTTCTTAATTTTTTGTCTTGTTGTAATAAAGATTTGATACAAATCAACTACTTCGTTTTTACACGGAAAAATAATATACCTATGATGGAGTTTATATCACTTACCCAATTCTCGAACAACCACCACTCCCAAAAGAGTAAGCGTAGGATCTCTACTCCCCGCGCTATGGATGTCGTTAAGGCCCTGCGCAAACGTAGACACTTTTTGAGTCTTGAGTGGGATAAGTACAAGTCACATACGAAATCAGTCATCCCTGGCTGCGCAGACGTAGACACTTTTTGTGTCCAGTAACTTCCACTGATTTCATACTAAATTAGACACTGATGTGTCTTGCGTGGGACACAAGACACAGGTTTGCGCAGCGCCTTAATGTAGTGTACTTAGTGCATGTCCAGTGCGAATATTTTTATTTATAATATAACATTCTTCAAGGAAAAGCAAAAGAGAAGATACGTGTCCTTGATAATGGAGACTCGTTTAGCAATTCCCATTATACTTAATTGTGTAAACACCGTACAGATGCCATAAATAAGTTAAATAACTACTCCATCAATTCTGAACCGACCTTCAAGATTTTATGGGTTTTTTAGTTATTACTACTTTTTTCATGTTAAAAATGGAGCCTCCAACACGAGTGTAAATTAATTAAAATACAACATGTCTTCTTAGTTTTATTGCATTTTTATGCAGGTTATAATTTTGCGCCACGAGACTGCAATGGCTGTAGGAAATTATATTGTCTTTAGGGTTCTTTAAAAGAAAAGATCAATAATATGTCATGCTACATAAAATTTATATTAAAATATCATTAAGCAGACTGTTTTTATCATTACGTCTTCGTGTCTGGTCCTTCATCCAGTAAAATAAAAATCGTGCCTTTTTTGTTCGTCAATGTGTTTGTTACTCCATGTTATCTTTATAAGCTAAATTACCTGTCTAAGATGACTCCTTTAATCCAATCGGTTGAAGGGTTCGGATAAGACGCCATTGCGAATCAAAAATGTTAGGTATTCGTTCCACAGGAAAGTTCAAAATTTTAGACTGTTTTCGTTTTCCTACTGCATAACTCTAATGCCAAATTGTAAATAAATTAACTAATTGAGACAATAAGTAGCTGATACATTTTATAACACCTATAAATAGTCCATACCTACCTACTACATTATGCAATCGTATTCCTTTTACAGAAACACAAATTCAGTGTATTACAAAAGAACATAGTAGTGCAACTCGAGTCGACACGCTCTTGGGCTATCCTTGTGGTTATTCACATATGACCTTTAGCGAACTGCCAAAGGATACGCCTGGAATCCACGGAAAAATTACCACTGGGCCCTCGATGGCAATTTAAAACTATTCGCAAAGCTCACAGCTACATTTTTTACCACGACACTTTTAATATCTACTGGTTTTATTACGTTACGCTCTGCGTAATGAGCAGCCCACCAACATAGGCTTTTAAGACATAATCATAGGATCAACTTGTTCACTACGGCTTGTAATTGTATAACAAAGCATAATATTATTAACTATCCATTACGTCTGTATCAGGTTTCGTGACTAATAAAAAAGGCTATCTATTTTTCGCTTACGAGAACTGCGTATTATTTATGTAGATCGAAATGATCCTATCTATGTAATATAGTAACTGTTCCGCGCGGTTTTATCTGCGTGGTACGATTTTTTTTATAAGTACGGCGGCAATAAGTAAAAATTGGGTTTATATTCGTCTTATGCTGAAAATTAAGTTTAAATGCGGTTAGGTTAAATAAATAAAAAAAAGAAGAAGATAAAATCGCTTACGGAAAAAGTATCAGCCTAGGCGTTTAATTAAATGGCGGATTTAACTATTTGGCTGCGACAAATACCTACATAGCATCCTCACAATCCTCGCATTCACAATATTAGTAGGATTTGTTTGAAGAATATAAAAACTTAAGTACCTACTTACTTAGAAGAAACTCGTTATTGAAAAGAAGAATGGGTGCCTGAAATCTGCCTACAAGTAATTTTCAAAATGATGATTATGATTACTCTTAAGTAAATGAATACGAACGATTTATGATCGGTTTTTTTCATTATCCAATTGAGTACCTACTTGAATTACGGTCACGCAATAAAGGGCTAACAAGTTTGTATCTTTGTATCATTTTGCATTGAAAGAAGGTGAAGGAAGGCTATAGATAAGGCAAATACTGCATGTTTATAATAGAAATGATTGATGATCTTTTGATTGCTTCATTGTAACAGATAAAATTAGATACAGTCTATATATCTACTCTATCTCTATCTATTAGCACAAGGTATAAAAATTTAAGGGGATTAATGTTTATGTCGCAGACGAATAGTTGAATCCGCCGGATAGGCGGCAAACATCAATACGCACACACTACGAGGCCAGCGACGAAATCGCGAAAAAATCTGCTGTTGATTCGATGTTACCTTTCTATGTAAAAGATGAAAAAATTAATTTAATTTTAATTAAGTTTTCCTGCTAATTGGTCGCCGTTATCGGTAGGTCGGTCAACATTTAAACATTTAACAGAGGTTGAATGAATATCATATTCTCACGAGGGAAGGCTGTTGTAATGTAAGTCCTTTTATGTATGTAGTTAATTAAGTCGCGGGTGACTGTTAGTAGGTACCTATCCATACTAATATTATAAATGTGAAAGTGTGTTTGTTTGTTTGTTTGTTTGTCCGTCTTTCACGTCAAAACGGAGCCACGGATCGACGAGATTTTCGGTATGGAGATAATTTGAGAGCTGGAGAGTAACATAGGCTACTTTTTATCCAGGAAAATTAAAAAATAAAAATGGTAATTTTGTATAGAAAACCGTTAAACTGTCATACTTCACACAACTGTCATTTCTTAGCCGCTTCCAAAGAGAAGGTATGTCAAAGAGTATGTAATCACTGTCATTTTTGCCGCTTAGGATTTTTTTTTAATAAGTGACATTGTGTCAGACATGTGATACGATGTTCGTGTCCAATAAAATTTATACGGCAAAACAACAAAGCTAGTATTATAATATTTCATTTACAGTTAGAGTATATTTAATAAGAGATATTAAGGCATTTCAATTATAGATGTATAACATATATTAATAAAAGAATGGACAAACCAACACCTACGTGATGTTTCCGTTAAAATAGTTTACAAGGTTAGTACTTTAAGATTATGCAAAACTGAGTAGTCGTCAAAACAACTTCGATTATTGCTGATTCATTGCTCTCCAATGCAAAATACTTCGTGTTGTAAACATTACTTTAATTAACTGTCGGACGGTACTATAGAATCAACTGGATGTCCTTCAGAGGGTTATAACCCCAATAACCAGCCAGGGAGGATAAATTACTCAGCACTTAAGAAAAAATAAATTAAAACAACATTTATGGTAACACGATAGAATAATAGTGGAACCACGTCAACGTTCCTTTTTTTGTAGGTTACCTTTAAAAAAAGTTTTATTTTCCTTTCTGGAACTTAACCCTTGAATATCCCGCGGCCACCTCGAACAGCCAGAATAGCTCTAGTTGAAATGTTGCAAGTAAGCATTCCATGCTCAGTCGTTTCCTTATTTCGAGTGATCCGTTATAGTATAGCACCGCCTCCACAGAGCTTTAAAATTTAAAGTAGGTAAAGCCTGACCAGAACCATAAAAATCCTCGCCATGTTGCGGAAATGTGACGAACTAAATTTTTCTATAGAATTTGACATTAATTGTACCAATGAAGAGGCGAAAGTGGTGGCGGGCGTCTCAAGCCACGTTTTTTATTTTTATGGTCAGGCTTTATCTATCTTTAACATAACATTGGAATGCTTTCTTTTTAAGTGCCTATGCAAACCGCGCCGTTCGGTCCACGCGCGTTAGTTTCGCCGAAATACGTCCAGGAGCTTGTAGACCTTTGCTTGAACAAATTGCGGTGCGGTGTGCATAGACTACCAGTGAACCTACCAGTTCCTGTAGTTTAGTTTCTTTACCTTCTTTCTTTCTGGTTTCTGAGCGTGCATAGATCGTCATTTATTGGCAACGGCACTACCAGCCGCATTTCCAGCTAAGTAGTGCCGTTGCCAAATGAATGACACTACCAAACTTAATTGTAGAGTCAACACAGCAAAATTCAGGCATAGATATTTTTTATTACCGACTTCCAAAAAAGGAGGGAGGTACTCAATTCAACCCGTATTTTTTTTTATATTTTTTTTTGTTTGATGTATGTATACCGATTACTCTGGCGTTAGTGATCCGATTTTAATAGCTGTTTTTTTGTTCGATTGGGTATACTTTCGATTTGGTCCCATATAAGTTTCATTTAGATCCGATAACAATCTTCGGAGATATGGGGCCTGATGTCATGGGAGTCATGAATTATTAGCAGAAAGTATAATGTCATCCATGTAAGTAAACGTTAGGTTTTTGTTCGGGCTGAATAGTTTGTTCTTTAAAATAGCGTCAATTAAGTCACACGCGGAAACGAATTATATACTAATTATGTCATAGTATAATGGGTATATGGGTTTCACTTCCAGGACCTCGATTGGTGATGTGGGTTATCACCGCGTTTTGCAATCGTTGCGGTTAAGCAACGTTTGCAAGGGCTGGTCGTAGGATTCAATGAAAAATTACTATCTATACTATTTACCGATCTCAATATTTTTTTTATTTAAAAGAGTATACTCCTGTTTTGGCCTCATTATAACCAAGTCAGGATCTGATGGTAGAATCCAGGGGAACGAGGTAAACCCGAAGATAGATTAGGTGTTTTATGTATTTTCTAAAAATTTTCAACCATATGCATCTGATAGCCATCAGCTCATCATCATGAGCTGGTGATGGAAGATACAACTCCTCAATGGTTAGGAGTTGGAGGATAATTCTTGAATTATTGTTGATACGTAAAAAAATATAGTTGTAATCTTTCAGGTTATTTAGGAGAGCTGATGATGGAAGGTAAAACTCCTTAGGAGTTAAAGCATGTTTGGTTACGTACCACCGAGACCTTAAGTTGTATTCTTTCAAGTTTTTTAGGTTAGCTGATAGTGGCACAATCTGTTGTTTGTTATGCACCAAATGTTCTGACATTAAAAAAAAAAAAATTGTGTTCTGTGTGCATAACAGTTATAACCAAGGAATTTATAAGTACTACGTTATAAATTCCTTGGTTATAACAGAGTTAGAGATGGTGATTCTCACAGAACATACCTAGTAGGGAGAAAATGTTTCCGTGTTCTGTGGTGATTCTTGTCCGAGATATGGGTTTTAGTAGCTGCTCATTGCGCTACGCTTGCTCATTTTGCGGTTTCTTTTGGTAGCGTTCTTATACTAAAAATGGAAAAATAATTTTTTTTATAAAAAAATAAACCGCCTTCAAAAAAACTGTAAACAAATTTCGCTTCCCAAAAACACGTAAAAATGAAAAATAAATTAAATCATTCAATTCAAAGGACGAAAGTCCGGGATTTTTTTTAATTAATCTTGGAACTTACTGATCTGATTGAAGTCGGTGACAAGCCCAAAGTAACAAGAATAAATACTTAGTGAAAGAATAACACACAAAACCTACTCATGCGCGGAGTGGTGTGAATTGTAACCTATCAAATACATAATATTACATGGCTTCGTAGATCGTCATTTATTGGCAACGGCACTACCAGCCGCATTTCCAGCTAAGTAGTGCCGTTGCCAAATGAATGACACTACCAAACTTAATTGTAGAGTCAACACAGCAAAATTCAGGCATAGATATTTTTTATTTATTATTTATTATGAAGTAAAAATCATGAAATAAAAATAACCGCAAGGTTCAGATATTCTACTAAATTAAAGCAAACTATTTTGAAAAAAATATCAATCATGTAAAAGAAGAAGTAAATAAAATCATGTGAGAATGTCACGAAAACAACAATTCATATTAAATAAAACATGTTTCAAAAAATATAAATTTATTTTACTTAAGTAGGTACTTAATTACAATTGATTAAATAATTTTGTTTAACTGAAAGCTTCGTTAAGTATATTTTTAGATATTTAAGTAAACAGAAAGTGATGAAATTATTAAAAATGTTGACATTACATGGCATTGACATACACAGAGATGTAATTATGGTAAATAACAATTATGGCGTTAAAAATGTTTAAATATTTATGCACCTCCCTAAATACGAGTATGATCTATTTTTATATTTTTTCAGCAAATGATGTTTGTGTTTGCCAAAAGCAACACAGTTCCATCATTCGTCGGCAGAAAACTGATTCGCTATATTGATCAGCCTCCGACATCTTGTAGGTTTTATAAAATTTACCAAAAAGAAAACGTCAGTAATCCAAGAAATAGTCTCTCAAGTTCTCAAAAATAATTTTTACCTATTGTAATTGTCAGTGTCATGTGTTTGAGCATTGTCGCATTTTTAAACTTATGTTTAAAATAATTTCGGTAAAAGAGGTGAACCAACAAATCGAACTTCTATGTTGTCTGTACAATTTAATCCAAAATAAGTTTGGTAGTGTCATTTATTTGGCAACGGCACTACTGGTAGTGCGGCTGGTAGTGCCGTTGCCAATAAATGATAATCGTCAATCGTCATTTAATACTTCAGTCCAGCCCCCTGATTCACAAACCGTCGGAAACGCTCCCGACAGCGGAATGCATGCCCTGTCTCTGTCACTCACTATAGAATAGACAAAGACAAAGCACAGAATTCGAATCCGATTCCGTTTCCGACGGTTCGTGAATCAGGGGGCTGATTGAATAAGTTTTTAGTAAAAATTTCATTTTGTTGACAAGCTTTTTTGCGGACTGTATTGTATTGTCATCTAAACCAAACCTGCATACAAAATTTCAGCTCCATCGGACACTGGGAAATGGGTCAAAATAATTCTCTTCTTGTTAGTTGGGGACAAATCTTGCAAGATTTGTCCCCAACTAACTACAAACTAACTGACTAACTAACATGGCAAGTTAATAAAAATCTTGTAAAATAGTCAAAGATCGGCGGCGTTTTATTCAATACTTAGGCATACTTAGCACAATTATTAAAATTTCTTGCATTTTTTTATTACGAGTGTTTCTGCCCATGTAAATATTTCAAGTGTTACAAAAAAAAAATCACGACAAATAAATCCACTGACGCATAAGGTGATCAACTTATTTAGCAATACCTACAAGAACTTTTGTATAATATTCTAATCGCGTCACTTAACAGTATTTTTGTTTTGTTTTCTTGCAGATTTGGAGCTAGGAAGATGACTTTATTATAAGCAAGTCTCATAATATTACTTCAAAATGGTGCCGCCGCTTCTGAAATGTCTATTGATGCTTTCAATGTTGATGACAATAAAAGGAGCAGATCTTGGAATCAGTAATATTACTGGTAAGTACATTTCGTTAGTTTAAATCTATAAAACTCTTGAGTTACTAACTGACTGACAGACAACGCACAGCCGATACTACTGGGCGCAAGAAGCTGAAATTTAGCATGGATGTTTCTTTCTTGGGGAGTGTAGTGTAGGGGAGCACAAAAGAGGATTTTTGGAAATTCCCCCTTTAAGAGAGTAAAAAAAGGGAGACCGCGCAGACGAAGTCGCGAGCGGAGCGCTAGTGGTAGATAAGATAATAACTTAAAAAAAGCATTTTATAATCATTGTTCCTTTGAACGCGTTTGGTGAATGTGTTAATTCATGACTATTTAAAATACCTACTTTTTCTTAAATACACTAATTCTTTTCCACAAAACATAAACAAAATGTATAGGTAAGTAGGTATATAGGTACTTGATATACATTTATAAGTATATTTATACTAAGATTAAGAAATTAATTTAATATTCGAAATAAAATTAGCATGTATAATCAGGATCAAATTCGTTGAACCACCTCTAACTTCTTTTCGTGTTGCTGGTATCTCGCCACACGCGTAGATCTTTTCACTATTTGGTTACCTATGTAATAAATTAGGGTAGTGCAATGCATAAGCAAACAGGGATAGGGAGGGACTGCAAAAGTGATCGGTGAGACGCCAGCCACACGAAAAGAAGTAAGAGGTGGTTCACCGAATTCGTCCTTGGTTGTACAATCGAACCAATTGAATCATGACTAATAATTTGTTTAAAAGCTTCAAAAATATAAAGGTCAGTGTCAATGTCAACAAGTTTGAGTTTCTATTAGAAAATGAACTTATGGTGGGTCACGATTCAATTGGTTCAATTGTAGACATGCATTCTTTTGAGTTTCCATACGATAAATATATCAATATTGTAGATTCATCAGCGAAAGAAGATCATGGTCCCAGAGCGAACAGACGTCAAATAAAATTGTACTCCGGAGTTAGACCAATACCTATCATTTGTAGGGATGAAGGTTTCCAAGAAGACCCTGTGGATTGTAGCGTCTTTCATAGATGTATGAAATCGGGAAAGGGAAGATTCGTCTCTTTTCGAGTAAGTAACTATGCTATACTTATTGAAGCGTTGCTGGTTTATATACAATATTTGTATTTTAAATAAAAAAAACTCAGAAATTATTATTTGTATCTTAACGAATTAGTTTATTATCAAAGTAATGTGTTTTTTATAAACACACCTAATGAGATTATTTAGACACTAAGTCTAGTTTAAATATTATGAGTTTAAATCGTGAAAGAAATAATTACTAACCAATTGATCTATTCAGTTTCAGTGCAGTCCTGGAACAATCTATGATCCAGGTGCAGGAATTTGCAACCATCCAGAAAAAACAACAAGAGTTGGTTGTGGCGGAAAAATTACTAGATCTTTTAAACAGACCAGTGAAAATGATATCAATCTGGAAGTACCAACACCAATAAGCACCAAAAGTCCCATTTATGGCGAAAGAAGTGATTATAATAATCTTTCGACATTACAACCATCTTATTCTAAACACGAGACATACAAAAATGGTACCAAATATCCATGGCAGTCCAACGATAAGCAAACTATACAAACAGGTATCATTCCACTTCTATCAACGCAAGCAACTTCTGAAAAGCTGCCATCGATTAATATGAGATCAACAACTTCCAGAAGCATATCTTTCAGTAACAATCGCACTCCTCCACAAACTGGAGAAATTTGTATGATGGATGGTTTTATGGGTGATAGCGAAAATTGTCGAAAATTTTATAGATGTGTGGGTAATCAACGAGGTGGATTCATAAGATATGAATTTTTGTGCAGTGACCTAACAATATGGGATGAAGACAAAGGAGCCTGTAATCATGTCTGGAATGTTAAAAGAAGGCGTTGTGGTAGAGGCAACGTTTTTGAAAATGATGTAAAATCTGACAACGATACGTATAGTTTGAAGCTAAATAAATCAAGTGAACCTTTTAAAACACCTATGACTACACAATCGCAAACACAAATAAATTACGGTTCAAAAGTGACTCAAATTCAATCGCAAATAAGTAACGGTACAGTAAAACAAAACCAAACGCAAATAAACTACAACAATAGCACTGAAACGAAGCAAAATCAAACACAAATAAGCTATGGAAGTGCTGTTAGTCAAAGTCAGAGTCAGATCAATTATGGTAATAAAGCAACTCAAACTCAATTGCAGATTGACCACCTAAATGGTTCTAGTCAAACACAAAACCAAGTCGTTGAATCAACGAGTTCTACCACAACTACAACCATGCCAAGCCACGTCAATAATCTGCAAGGTGATAGTAGTACAACTAATAAAGCTGTAACAGACAACGAGTGCACTGAAAGCGGGTTTCACGGTGACAGCAATGACTGCAAAAAGTTTTACCGATGTGTTGATAACGGAAGGGGTAGTTACACGCGATATGAATTTTCCTGTGGTGAAGGTACTGTTTGGGATCCTAACTTGGAATCCTGTAATCATGCATGGGCCGTTAAAGAATGTGGTAGTAAAGGACCTCCAGAGACATCTTCCACACTCACAACACAAAGTTCAAGTATAACAAGCAAACCTAGTTCAAGTATAACAACGGCATTGACAACTTCATCAACTCAAAATTATAATACTCCTGACGAGCCAATTACAGAGGAAGATAATGAAATATCATATGGGAACCAACCGTCATCTTCTTCAACTAGTAAACCAATTTCACCGATGACTACGGTATCAACACGACCCACAAATGACAACCAGTGTAAATCGAGCGGATTCATGGGTGATAATAATGATTGTAAGAAATTTTATAGGTGCGTTGACAACGGAAATGGACAATATACTCGTTATGAATTTAGTTGCGGAGAAGGAACCGTATGGGATTCCAAAATTGAAGCCTGTAATCATGCATGGGCAGTAGAAAAGTGTGGTGGTAATCAGAATAACGATATAGAAAAAGAGGATGGTATGACTACTAAACCGACTCAAGTCACCTTTACGCCTTCATCGTCAACTCCTCAAGTTCCACCGCAGAATGATGACTATGATACAGGCTATGGAGGACAACAAGATGCATCAACACCGGGAACAGTTATCACTCTTACTACTATAACTACGACAGAAATTACAACAAGTACAACAACTACTGAAATGTCTAATAATAATCAAGAAAATGCAGACAATGTGTGCATAACTAGCGGCTTCATGGGCGACAGCAAAGATTGCAAAAAATTCTACAGATGTGTTGATAGTGGAGACGGTTCATTCACAAGATATGAATTTTCCTGTGGAGATGGTACTGTCTGGGATCAAAAAAATCAAGTATGTAATCATGCTTGGGCTGTCGAAAAATGTGGTGGGACCGAAAACAATGAAATAGAAACCACTTCTCAAATAGAATATGGAAATACAACATCCACCACCACAACCACAACTACAGTGCAAAGTTTAGTAACTGATGAGGAGGATGATGCAGGATACGGACAAGAAAGTAACGCGTCTCCATCGTCTAGTACTACCACAGAATCTCAACCTCAAAACGCTGACAGCAGTTTGTGCACATCCAGTGGTTTTATGGGTGACAACAATGATTGTAAAAAGTTTTACAGATGCGTAGATAACGGAAACGGAGGTTTTACGAGATACGAATTCACGTGTGGAGAAGGCACTGTTTGGGATTCCGAAATTGAAGCTTGCAATCACGCATGGGCAGTAAAGACATGTGGAAATAATGGTACCGAGAAACAGCCAGAAACTTCGTCACAAACACATCCAACTTTGAATGATCAGGATACTCAAGGTGGGTATCCTAGTCAGAATGACGAATATACTGAAAAGCCGGAAACGTCTACAATGTCAAATGTTTCTACTGCGTCTACCATTACTACTGTAGCTACAAGTAATAAATGTCAAATGAGTGGATTTTTGGGTGACTCCCGAGATTGCAAAAAGTTTTATCGATGCGTTGATGATGGACAAGGTGGTTTTATACAATACGAATTTACGTGCGGGGAGGGTACACTGTGGGATCAAAGTATAGAGTCGTGCAATCATGCATGGGCTGTGAGCAACTGCAACCAGTTGAACAATTTTAATACTACAAATACTGCAGAATCTGTTTCTACCGAAAGCAGTGTTGAATCAGAAAATCAAGGAAACAATAACCAACAACCTGTGGAGGATAACTCTACCCCAACAAGTTCTACAGGCAAGCCATCTGGGGGAATTTGTAAAGAAGAAGGCTTTTATGGAGATGAAAATAACTGTAAAAATTTCTATCGATGCGTAGATAACGGCCAGGGTGGCTATACGAAATACGATTTCACATGCGGTGAAGGAACGGTTTGGAACCAAGAAATTCAAGCCTGTGATCATGAATCTTCCGACAACTCCTGTAAATCACCTGGTTCAACTTTTCCAACAAAAAAACCAGATAGCCAAAACGATGAATATTCAGAAAGCACTACTGAACGCTTGCCTACCACATTGAATGAACCAAATAACCAACAAGGATTGCCACCCTCCTCAGATGACAAGTGTGAAAAAGAAGGTTTCTTTGGCGATTCCAAAAACTGTAAGAACTTTTATCGCTGTGTAGATAACGGCAAAGGTAGTTACACAAAATACGAATTTACTTGCGGTGAAGGTACAGTCTGGGTACAGGAGATACAAGCTTGTGACCATGACAACGGTATTACTAGTTGTGCTGGTGGCGACAGTTCAATACCTTCACAACAGATAAATCAAACTGAATCTTCTTCTCAAAGCAACTCACAACCTCCAGTAACTGATAAAGAAAACAGTGAAACCACCACACAGACTTCAACTAAACCATCTAGTGAATGTAGTTCAGAAGGATTTTATGGAAACGAAAATGATTGTACTAAATTTTATCGTTGTGTAGATAATGGGCAAGGAAATTTTACAAAATACGATTTCACATGTGGAGAGGGAACAGCTTGGGATTCCGATTTACAAACATGTAACCACATTAGTGAAGTTAGCAATTGCAAACATTCAAATCAACAGGGAAATCAAATAATACACGACGAAGAAACATCGCAAACAACGGAATCTACTAGTACTACGAAAGGAAGTACTTCTAGTGAGAGTTCCAGCCCGAGTGAGAGTTCCAGCACGAGTGAGAGTTCCAGTTCAAGCTCAAGTGAAAGCTCCAGCTCGAGTGATGATGTTTGTAAACAAGAAGGTTATTACGGTAATACCAAAGACTGCAATAAATTTTATAGATGTGTTGATGACGGGAAAGGTGGATACACAAAATATGATTTCGATTGTGGCGAAGGTACTATTTGGGATCAGGATATAACAACCTGTAATCATCCTCAAGATGTTGCCAACCCATCTTGTAAGAGTAGTGGAGAGCCATCGTCTACAGAAAGTTTTTCTACTACGAGTAGTAGTTCATTGTCAGAAACTACTAGTACTAATGGAAATCAAAATTGTTCCCAAGATAACTCTAGTAATAAGCCTCAGAATCAAAACATAAAATGTGAAAAGGCAGGATTTTATGCAGACCCTAATGATTGTAAGAAATTTTACAGGTGTGTAGACTGGGATGGCAATGGCGAAAGATTTTCAGTATTTCATTTTGATTGTGGAGAAGGCACCATCTGGGATCCTCAGCTTGACACTTGTAACCATGAAGACTCTGTTTACCCACCACGTAACTGTAGTGGTGCTCAAAGTCAAAGTGAAAACAACAACCAAGTAAACACGACAACTGAAAAAACAACCACACAACAAAGTACAACATCGACAACAGAACAAACAAGTATAACAACCACCACTCAAAAATCTAGTTCAAGTGAACAGACAACACAAGAATCGTCTACAACTGAACAATATACATCTCAATTAACTACAACTTCAAGTCAAACTACAACAGATCAATCAAACAACGAGTTAACTACAACAACGCAACAAACCACGCAAGACTTGGGTACTACTACTGAGCAGACCACACAATCTAGTGAAAATACAACAACTCAACAGTCCACCACGAGTGATATAACCACTACTCAGGAATCCAGCACAAGTGTAATTACTACAACTCAACAACACTCGACAACAAGTCAAGCTACTACAACGCAACAAACAACTACAAACCAACAAACAACGATACAAGAATCTACAATAGAACAATCCACCACAGAGCAATCTACAGATTCAGAAAACACTACGACGCAAGCAACTACTACGGAGCAGCAGATGACAACTACAGATCAAACTGCTTCTACGACGCAGCAAATTGAACAACTAACGACAGCACAGCAGGGAACAGAAAACACAGTCACTACTACTGACAGTACCACTGAGGGTGCTACTGAGAGTACAACCGAAAGTGCAACTCAAAGTGCCACCGAAGGTGCTACTCAAAGTACTACCGAAGGTACCACTGAAAGTACAACAGCAATGACTGATAGTGATGGTACATCTACAACGGAAAGTGATCAAGGAACTTCAAACAAGGACTGCCCTGACACTGAAGATGACCAGTATCTTTACATCTGTCCAACTTCATTTAGAAGACATCCGAAGTATTGTAACATGTTTTACCAATGTACAGAAGATGATGATAGCCACGAAACAAAAATAGCAACATTCACTTGTCCAAACAATACAATTTATGATGAAAGTAAGATACAGTGTGTCGAAGAGGATAAAGCTGATAAAAAATGTGATGGGCAGAAAGCCCGCAGGCATAGAGTTAAGCGACTTAACTCGTACTCGAAAGATCCGGTAAGTTATGTAGTAACCTACTAAAACCATACTGTAAACCAAACTATACAGGTCTTTTCCATGCAACGATGTAGAAAAATTAAACATTAATTATGGGATTCAAAATTAGTATTTAATAAAAATATATAATAATAACATACAATATCTTTAAAAAAAGAACTAAGAGCTGAGTGTAAAATAGTAAATATGCATATATTAACGCATTTGAGTTATATTTTGACAGATAGACTGTACTTAATCGTTAAAAAAAAAAAGATCTAGAATAGAATTTTATTCTGAACGCGAATGCGATAGTAACGTTTGCACATTCACAAACTTATAATCAAAGTCCTGATTTGTAAACGTATTCGTATAATAAATAACATGAATGTTCATTAATAGATATCCTTAGAAATATTATATTTTTAACTTTTTGATTGATTATTTATTATTTTTCTTTTTCAGATTCAAGTGGACCGAGACACACACAAATGTTCTACTTCCGGATATTCTCAATTTGAGAAAAGTAGCGAATGCTCTATAGTTTTCCTTAAATGCTCGCAAGTCAAATCAGGACAATTACGAGGATATGTTTACCAATGTCCAGAAGGCTATGTTTTCTGGTCAATTAGTAAAAAATGCGAGAAAAGAAATACCATGAAACATTGCCAAGAGTCGTCCAACAAGAATAATTGGTCTAACAGATGGGAGATACCAGTCGAAAGAAAAAATATAGCAAAGTGATCAAACGTTACACAAAGCAGCATATCTAAAGAGTTAATGCTAATGGAACCCCAAAAAAACTATTTGAAAAAGGATACCGTCCGTACGAAATCCGTCCGTTATAAAAGTCGAGATCATCGTTACCAACAAAATCGGACGTAAAATAGCTATCGATAAAATGTGAATATGCACCTGTAAATGCATTACAAGCTTATACATCTTAAGTCTAAAACACACTTCTGTGTTGTGATTAAGACGCGACGTCAGCATAATATGTTTTACTCACACGGCAGAGACAACGCCGCGCTGCAATAATGTGTTTCTAAGGGCCTGTTTCACATCTAAGTATGTTCTCATTAGCTGTTACTTGATAGATAGTCCATACAAACCTGTCAATTAAACTGGAAAGTATATCCTAATCGGACATTCTGAAACAGGCTTAATGTATGAAACTGATATGCGTGGTACCGCGCGTGTCGTGGGCCACACTGGAGCGACCGCGTGGCGCGGAGGCGACCTGCGGATCCGCAGGACGCGCGAACACGTACTATTCCCTCCTCCGGTCGCGGCAACCGCCGGACGCGCCAGTGTGGCCCCTCCCGTCCGTCTCAATATATTTGTTTTTCCCGCTCAACGCGGACGCAGTGTGGCCCACGATTCGTCACACGTCACACAAGTGCGTTTCCGACCTTACTTGTTTCGCATTTAAAGCTGGACATTGACGATCAGTTTTGTCCTAAAACTGTGGCGTAAAACTGTGGCGTCACTCCAAATGGTTTTAAGCCAACTAGATTTCCCCACTGACTGGCGTGACGCCGGCTCTTCAGTTTTCGACCGGCCGGGCTGTTGAAAGACGTGTACTCATCGTGTACTACTTATTTTTGTCAAGAAAAAAAAGGATTCTGATTCCGAATAAGAAATAGAACTAAATATTTTAAGCATCTACATGTTGCCGTTATTAATATCGAGCAAAAAACGACAAAAATCACGTTTGTTGTATGGGAGCCCCCTTAAATATGAATTTTATTTTAATATAGGTAATTATCTATTTTTAAAGTGGGTATACAACTAAATATTCTGAGAATATTTCAAGCGTCTAAAGATCGCGCGGCGAGAGTTTGGCTTTGACCGTTATTGCGCAGAAATCAGAAATCAGTATCAACGGGCTGCGCAGTATCCCCTCCACCCGAAGGTCAAAGCCAAACTCTCGCCGCGCGATCTGTACCTATTGCCGTTACTAATATCGAGCAAAACACAGGAAAAAATCACGTGTGTTGTAGGGGAACCCTCATATGAACTTCATTTTATTTTAATTATTTATTTTTAAAGTGAGTACCTATAAGTACAACTAAATATTCTGAAAATACTTAAAACGTCTACCTATTGCCATTATTAATATCGAGGAAAAAACGGCAAAAAATCACGTTTACTTTATTGGAGCCCCCCTTAAATATTAAATTTATTCTGTTTTGTTTTTAGTACCTATTTGTTGTTATAGCGGCAATAGAAATACATCATCTGTTAAACAATAATTGTCTAGCTATCACGGTTCATGTTATACTACAGCCTGGTGACAGACAGACAGACGGACAACGGAGTCTTAGTAATAGGGTCCTGTTTTTATCCTTTATACCAAAAACCATACGCAGCACCACCGCAGCACGCTCGACCACCGCACCACCGCGGGCGGGCGCAGCGATCGAACTGACGCGATTGCGTGGCGCGTCGTCAGTTAAAACTCTGGAGTGACGATTCGACATTCACGATCAAATTTTGGATTGACGCTGGAGTTTTACGCCACAGTTTTAGGAAAATTTGACCGTCAATGGCCAGCTTAACTTGTTTATTTTTACTCTCTTAACAAATTTGATTTTTGCAGTTTACTTAAAAAAAATAGCGTTTAAATCAACCACATGTTAAATAAGGGGTTGCGTCATGATGTAAATATTACTGCAGCCATGCTGATTCCGCAGAAGCACTGCGAAGTTGAAGTATGATACAAAAAAAAATCGACTCGATTATAAGGTTTCATTGATTTTGTGAGATGATCTCGATACATGCGAATTTCGTAATGTTAAAAATAAAGATATTTTAGAAATTATAGTCGTAAGTAACTTAAGTAATGTTATTTGTAAATTATGGATATTTTCGATTACGGATATTATGACGAGTTACTTTATCGTAATATTTAGCATGATACAGTCTTAATCTAAAACGAAATATTTTGTGCTAAATTGCATGCAAGGTTTTGCTCAATCAGTGAAACTATAGGATATCAACATTCCTAGATTAAAGTCGTGAACCAGGTGTTCTCGCTATTTGTAATTATTAAAAAAATAGCATTCGATGCTAACTTATTTAAAATTGTTATTGTCTCGTCATCTAGTCTAAATATTTTATCTGTGACAATGCTTATTGCTGCCATAATTTTTAAGTTGTGACCATCGATCTTTTTTATTAGAAAAAAGTATCTTTTGACTTGTGACCAAAATGTTGTACAGAAACCAATATTTTGAGCACGACATGAATTAGACTAGGCACTTAGTTTATGTAATAAAATTATACCAATTTTTACAGTGTTTCTTTTATCAACCCTATATTGAAACAAAGATAATTAAAACAAAAATTTAATGAAAATAAAATCACATGACTTTTGAGTAAGAACTAAAATATATTTATTTAATTGCATTTACCTATAACAAAATGACGTCAATCCCGTAGCAGGAAGATAAAATTCCTTTACAAAATATTGAAAGTTCAGTTATAATGAAATCTGTTAAGGATTCTTCATTGTTATGGGCTAAGTTACTAAAAATAGTCCCTAAAAAGGCATGACACGGAGTTACAGATGCTATTATGTTTCCTTTTAAATCAATCGCCAGTTGACTGAAGTTTTCAGTTTCATTCACAGCATATTGCGTTATAGAATTATTTGCAGAATTTATGACTGGTTCCTGTTTTTCCGGCATACCATTAGTGGTTGATAAATTTTTATGTCTCTTACTGACCGTAGGTAAAACATGTTTACGTTTTCTCGTTTTTACTTTCGGTTCTTCTTTCAAAGAATAACTTGACTTGTCTATGTCTAAACCAAAAGGTTTATTTAGAAACAAAAAGTCTAGGAATTTGGGTAACAGAGAAACTTCATTTGTGTCATTAGTTCCCGAAAAATTATTAATTGGATTATCACTTGCTGACTTTGGGTCTTGTGCCAATTTTTCTTTTTTGTTAACTGGTGGATAACGCGTTGTTTCATTGGCACTTACTTCCTGCAGAATTTCACTCCCGTGGATATATTCCAACTTAGTATTGTTAAATTTATAACCCTGTATGTTATCGATATCTCTTGATTGACTATTTGCTACCACTAAATCGATTCTACTTTCTGCTTCTTCTAAACTTTGTTGTTTTGATGAAAGATCCCCACTTTCACGTTCCAAAGCATCTATTATATCACGAATATTATTCACTTTTTTCTTATTGCCATGATAAATTGCCTCTCGGTCTTTTAGAACCTTCTTGGATATTTTTGGATAATGGCGTAGTAGGTCATGCAATTTTTCAATATAAATAGCATTCGGAGACCTAGGTGTAAGAATTATAGGATTAAAGGTAATTCCGCCTTTTTCCCAAATAGAAACTGCTCGCACCAAAAACTCTATAAATTGGTTTGGCAAAGTCCTCCAATACATCCCTAATGGAGAGTTTTCCATATATTTTGATAAAGTTACTTGTTCAACGATAATGTTGCTTTCTGCAAGATGATTTACGTTATTATTAGTCCAGAGTAAATTAAAAGCTATTTCATTGTTTTCTTCAGCGCTTAAAATATTATTATCCACATTCGTGTCGTTAGTGATTACAATAAGTTTGTATTTGTAATCAGGAAATTTATCGGCAATTATTTCAATGTATGGCATATAACCATTAAATTCAACATCCTTATTCTTATCAAAAAATAAATGCATATAGACACTATTTAATTCAGGACTTTGATTGAAGTTAGTATCTGTCACATTATCATTAGATCTAGTTTTAATCTCTCTGGAATTATCTGTAGGTAATGCAAGAGCTGCTATGCTATTATAAATAATGAGAGTCACAATGGCAATCATTCCTAGTGCAATCCACCAATATGTTAGAGAAGTCGACCAATGATCTGAAATAGGAAAACAAAAACAATTAAATTAATAATAGAATACCGATTATTTCAGAATTGGACACTTGTTTTTTTCACTTCTGAAATTCTATTGATTGAAATAATTTAATTTGAATAATTCGTTGCCGACTAAGGAATCACCCGCTGGTGGCGCAGCCATGGAGTCCTAATAAGTTAGAGGCCTCACACCCACTTGCAGGAAGCTCCATTAAAGTTAATGCTTCATTAAGTCTATTGCTGTCACTTTTCGTTGTCAAGTAATAAAAAGTGACAGCAATTAGATTTAATGAAGCTTTAACTTTAATGGAGCTTCCTGCAATTGGGTGTTAGTTAACGTAACGACCGTAGTAGCGCTGCTCTGGTTTTCATACAAAATAAAACGTTTACTTGGGGTACTGAGGTAGGGTCAGGTGGGGTAAAAATAAGATACCCAAAACTTTAGGTAAAAATAAGACAGCATTTTTTTTTCATTGAAATATACTTCAAATTGAACCGTTTTTCATTAAAAAAACAAGTTCATTACAAACTTAATTAGAAAATAAATTTACATTGTTTCTTTTTTCATTAATAAATATTTTATGCATTATTTTATAACTCACTACAAATTTTTACCCAAAATCTTTTATACCCCGTTCGTGCACTTTTCACTGTCTCGCTTTGATTCGCGCCGCCCACGCTCATACCCCCGCTCCTTGCATGGCAATTTGCCTTGGGCCTAAACAGTGTGTCTGCTGTCTCTCGTTACCGTGTGGTGGGTGACAGCGCATTGATTTTCGGGGAAAATATGAGACAGGCTGCGGGTTAAATATAAGACAGTGTGTAGTGAAAAAATAAGACAAGAAAATAAAAAAAAATAGGGCAGAGGTACCCTTTGTGGCCACTTTAGGGATTTTATGACTTTTAAGCACTAAGTACTAAATGGTCTTAGGTATTCAAGACACAAATTATATCTTAAATTATAGATAATTTATCTACCTTTAAAGGTACATTTTTCAAATTTATAAAAGTAAAATAGTTTTTTTTATATTACACACAATGTGTGAGAGGTGCCAAATGTACCGGTTTTGGCCACTTACTGATAGTTAAACTTTTGTAAGTATAGCGAAAAATCAAAACCAAACACAGGTAAAATCAATATATTCTAATGCGCTAGAAACCAGTCAATTGCAAAACAACAATTTATAGTTTTATAAAGTATTTCATCCAAAACAATTTTTTTTAAATTTTCATACAAAACATTTTTTAAAACAGAAAATGGAATTTATTGATAAAAAATCTTATTTCATAAGGAATTCTAACGGTTGTTATTATTAGCTTAAAATACTTTATTTTAATTGCCTTTTTCAAAAATGGCTAAAAGTTGTTCAGAAACCTTTTAGAGCAAGAAGTGGCCAAAACCGGTACAGTGGCCAAAACCGGTACGCCTGCTCTACATATTATTTAAAAAAGAAATTGTTCGACAAATACCATGTTGAGTAACTCGACTAAGGATAAAGCCTACGTTTGATTTTTATCATAATTTGTACTGATTTTAATTACCAAAATGTATTAAAAGACTGTTTAGTCTAGTTTTAAATAAGTTTTCGTTGGAAATTAATATTTTATGCAGTTTTAATTTTCGTGCAATATTTAAATGTTAAAAACATTGATAAATTAGGCAATAAAAAATATTTTTGCAAAATGTCGTGACGATATTTTTGATTAATTTTTTGTCCTTTAGAAGAACATTTTATTGAGTTGATGAAATTTTTGTATCATTGTTAACCTCCTTGTTTTATACTGAGCTATAAATGTCAAAAATGTTGAAAGATATTGAAAATTAAGCCAGTCTTATTTTTTTACGCCCATGTCTCATAATTACCCTTTTCGGAGGAAAATAATAAGACACTTATTTTATACTAAAACATGTCTTTATCGTTTATCTATTTACAAACGAATCAAATTACTTGATAGCTATGAAGAAATAGTATTAATATAATTCATATAAACATGTAAAAAATCATTTTAAGGTCACAAAAAATCAAAAGATTGGGTTTTTGTCTCATATTTACACCACCTGACCATAGGTATATAAACCAAGCTGGATGTGATAATTATTTCAAATACAATCAGCTGCCCACTTGTATCAAATTTAATTTTTTTCTTTTTCAAGATTGTTTTTGCGACGAACGTAAAAGTTTTATTTCTTCAAAAGTCTTTCATCAGTACTAAAGTTTACGTAAGCGTAGAATTCAGTTTCAGTAGCTTATGTATGCAAACCTTACAGGCAGATAATCAAGCATACTACACTTCTGCCTCTATGCCTATACCATCTGGTGTTCCTCAGGGCTCCTTGATGGGACCTCTGCTCTTCAACATCTTTGTAAACTACATCTCTTCATGCTTTACCTAAGCTATAATAATTTTGTACGCGGATGACATAAAGATCGTGTAGCCGATCAGATCAGTTGATGATGCACAAAAACTTCAAGATGACCTCTCCAGATTTGAAAACTACTGCAAATCAAATATGTTCGACCTCAATGACTCCAAATGATATCCCAATGCTTTACGTAACACCAAATTATTCAAACCTTTATAAATCGATCGAAGAGGTGTTACTAATCACATTATAACTTTAATTTATTATTTATAGGTATAATTGCTCCAATCTTCACTCATTGGTATTACATTAAAATCACAGATAATATAATACTATACTAGTAATTAAAATGTTAAAGTCAGTTGTTACTACAGTCACAGAAAAGGCTATCCATTATTATAACGGTGCACAAACTTGTTATTCAATAATAAATGTTAAAGGAGATGTCCGCTTTTTGTATGGAGGTTGGATTTTTATTCTGAAGGTTAACTAACCACCGTGAAATCAGACTTATGTAATAGTAACAAAAATTAAGAACCCAAAATCGCTAAAATAAAAATTATAAAGCCCTCCGTTTTTTTTAATTAAATAATTTGTTTTTTTTTATTGTAGAAATATTTTCATATGCTTGGCAACACTGAACAACCTTAACTGTCATACAAATATGACATTGTCATTGTCAATGTCAGGTCATGTCAAATTCAAAAGTTGTTGGCTGACCATAGTGGGTAGTGGGCCATCGTCTACAGGGCCCAGGCCCCAGTCCCTGTACCGGCTAAAAAAAATGATATGAATATGGGCTTCATTTTACATTAACAGCCCATAATATGCCCATATAAGGGCAAAATAGGGGCTACAAATGTCAAATGAAGCCCATGTCCATATCCATATTTTTAACCGGTAGCCCCCCTGGCCATGTACACGATGGCCCATCATGGTCGGCCAACATCATCAGCCATCCTGTACTAAGGGCTTAAGGCTTGCGTCCAATAGGCGCACCAAGCAGCACGGGTAGCATGAAGAACTCGAGAAAGGTTTTGTCCCTAATGGAACCTTTAAAATGACATTTTATTGTAGACAAATCTATTGTTCGGCTGTCAATTATAGACTTTTGAGCCAGTCAAAACACTTCTCGAGTTTGTCATGTCATGCTACTCGTGCAGGGGGGCTACCGGCTCAAAATATGGATATGGACAGGGCTTCATTTGACATTTGAAGCCTATATTTTGCCCTTATATGGACATATTGGCTTCAAATGTTAAATGAAGCCCATGTCCATGGCCATATTTTTTAGCCGGTAGACCCCCAGAGTCGAATCGAATCGCAGAAATTCGCCTGAAATATAATTTCTATGAAGCTGCCTCCACTAGAGTCGATCAATTCGGTACTTTTCTTCATTTTGACAGCAAAATGCTTTCTTCTGTTCTGTGATTCCCACACTGCACTGCACACCGCTCCAGTTTGCTGTAGTGCGCTTCTTAACTTTGGCTGTAGAATCTTGATTTGCATACAAAACCCGCAGTGTATAACACACATACACCGCATCTCCGTCCGGTGTGGTGCGGAAACCGGAGGCAGTGGGTGATAACCGTGATAACCACCTAAAGTCCTTTTCTTTTTCTACCAATATCATTTACGGCTCTGGATACATTTCTTTTTAAGCCAAATGGCGGGCATTTAAAAAGCTTTTTCATGAAAACCTAAAATTAATTTTCTCGGAATCGGAGGGCTTTAAAAATTTACAAATTACTTCAATAGCTTTGTTTTTGGACTAAGTATCTATATAAATTTATATTACTGTGGTTAGTTAATATGATTTTTAAAAATCCATTTTAGGACATCTCCTTTCGTAGTCACCCTTTTATTTAAGATGTTATGTTACTTAGAAGAAATATATGCTTAAAAATGAGCCTTTCGATCGGTGTAATAAAATAAAAAATAAAAAAAAATCACATTCAGCGGGTTCGATTCCTAGTTCAGACAGGCGATTATTTGAAAATCTGTGAATGCAGGTCGTTTTCTTTTTAAAATAAAAATGAAGTCTCCTTTTAGTAAAATATTATATCTTCAGTTTCTTTTCCTCCATGCGGCATAGTTTTGTGACGCCCTGTATATGTATCCTAAGGAAAGTCCTCACTGGGAGCATTCTTTCGTGAGCATTTGTAAACAAGCAATCTTAGGCGAGCAACAAATGCTTCCCAGCGAGCCCAGCATTCACTTTGAAACAAAACTATAAACGTTCGAGTTGAACATGCAACTTTGCGAGCTTGGAGCATTCAAATACGATCTCGTTAAATGTCATTCATTTCAAAATGTCGGATAGTTTCCATGCTTTACAAGTGGCCAGTAATGCAAAAGAATTTTCTGAGTACTCGCTTTTGAGCGTGTTATTTGCGTGAACATTCTAATACGAGCCGTTTCCGCGAAAGTCGTTGCGAGGCGTTCACACCGGCGCGGCGGCTAAGTTTGCACATGCGTGTAAGCTTTGTAATGCTCGGCTCAACGTCCATACGACTCGAATATTCGACGTCGAATGCTCATTACACGTGAATGCTCTCAGCGTGGACATTCCTTTATGGTAAATAAACGCACTTCTGTGTTGTGATGTGTTGTGACGCGACGCACCAGAAACGTAACGTTTTACATTAATGCAGTGTGTTGTGTTAGGTTGCAACGCCTTCCATTCCGCCTATATGTACTAAATGTACGACACCGATACGCTTGTGGCGCGTCACAAGTCACAATACGACACAATAGGGCATTATGTTTCTAGCTTAACTAAATCATCATAATAAAAAATATAAATATGTACCTGGCCACCGTTTGATTACAGCAACAGCACCTCTCACTTTATTTTTGGCGCGACCACGGAACACCATCGGCCTGGACCGCTTCTGGTAAGAAGGACTGAGTTGCTCTTCCTCAGACAAATCCTCATACAGAAGCGGATGTTGTTCACAATGCGTATCACTCATTCCTGTCCATCAGCTCTCTTGAAACAAGGATTGTATACAATTTTTATAGTTTTTTTACTACACTTTTTCTTCACCACGTAATACAAATTTTAAAAGTACCGGACTGTCTCTTTTGACAGATTTGTCAGTTAACTTCTAATGATTAGAAATAAATAATAGAGGTCAGTGTTAGAAATTAAAAAGTTTATCTAATATTGTTTATCTATGTATTACCTATTATGCAAGTCCTATCGTATGAAAATTGGGGCTATTCATTGGCTATATATGTATTTTATTATTAAAATTTCATTATAACAAACATATTTTCACGTCTATGAACTACAAGCAACTATTTAAAATTTTACTTTTTTGCATTCACAATGCAATTTTTATTATTGGAAAATTGAAAATGAAGTATTTTAGTAAAAATCGACCCATCGTGAGATGAGTTGGAGATGAGTTCGAGTTCCATCGGAGCTGGTTGTGAAACTCACGACCTTTCGCTATCCGGGTGACTGCTCTTACCTCGACTATACGATGAACGACTCTGTAGCTCAGAGGTTAGAGCAGTTGCCCGGATAGCGAAAGGTCGTGGGTTCGAGTCCCATCGGAGCTGGTTGTGAGATGTGTCGTTTTTTTTAAATACTTCATAAAAGCACCTTATTAAAAATATAATATTTTAGTAAGTTTATGTGATGAGATTACTGTTAGATTAGGTGTACCTACCCTAAATGCACACCCTACAATAATAAAATATTTAAATGGCAAATGCACGACTGCCAATAATATTATTCTTATCTTACATATAAAATACGAACAAATAATGAAATTCATTTTTACAACTAAAAATTGCACTTTGAATGCAAAAAATAAAAAAAAAACAATAATGAGTTCGAAATTAGTTTAAGAATGAATAATCCTTTGTGAAAACAAATGTCCCTTTGCTTTTTCTGTTTTTATACACAGGAATAACGAAAGAAAAAATAAAGAAAAAAAAGTTGGTAATAATATCTTTGGGTAGTACCTTTTCCGAGGTAAATATTCTAAATTTGAAAATCACTGCGGTAATGAATTTCAGTACTTACTTACTGCACTTAAATCAGTGCAATAAGTAAGTACTGAAATTCATTACTGCAGTGATTTTCAAATTTAGAATGTTTACCTCGGAAAAGTGCCACGTACTGCATTCTTTTCTCAAATATAATATTAACATTTCAGAGCATAAATGTGAAAAAATAATTAATGGATTTATTAAAAATATTGCATATTTAAAATAAATAATGGATGAGTCAAAAATAACAACATAAATATTATGCTATTTACTAGAAACAAAGTTAAGGTGTTATTTCGACCTTGGAATAAAAAGTAAACAAATAGACGTACCTAATTGAACATACCTTTATTTTTTATAGATTTCAGCGTGATTCTATTTCAGTTGTTGACATCAGAATAATACTACCTAGACTCCGGTAACCTTTGAAAAAGCAACTTTAGATTATTTCATATAAAAAGTTACTTAGTTTTACCTCTGTTTAATTATTTATGTTATTTTTAACGGTTATTCTAAAAGTAAAATGAAATTCCTTACCTTCTTGTTTATTCTTTCTTCATTTGCGGAAAAAATATGCGTTCCAATATTTCAATATTTTTTTTTCACCAATCGATTTGATTTCCACATAGGATTTGATTACAGAATAATTTCCTTCTATTTTTAGGATAAAAATAATAAAGTAATGGACTGCGTTCATATCACATATGAAATGAGTGAAACTTATCACGTTTTCTTTACGCATAAGTTTGTTATTTCAACAAGAGATTTGTCTCACGTTCTGACGTGATCATTTCGCGTTATTGTTAAATAATGCTGAATTTGCTGTCGATTTATTATGTCAAGGTGGGTCGAGCCGAGCGTAATAAACTGCAAGTACATAGGGCATAAGCCCCGGTTTTGGCCACTACCCCGGTTTTGGCCACTTTTTACTATTAAAAGTTATCTTTAGTAACTTTTAGCTATTTTTGCCAATGGCAATTAGTAATACAACAATCGTTAGAATCCTTTATGACTGTTATACGATATTTTTTAATAAACGCCCTTTTAGGATTTTTTATGTATGAAAATTTTAAGTAATTTGTTAAGGATGAAAAGTACTTAATTATTAACCTCTGTTTTTCACAATTTAATTATTGAATGGCAATTGATTAGTTTCTAGCACATTAAAATATATTGATTTAACCTGGATTTGGTTTTGGATTTTTCCCTATACTTATAAAACTTTGGCAAATAAGCTAGGCTTTATAAATAAGTGGCTAAAACCACGGCATTTGGCACCATTCGCACATTTTGTGATAAATACAAAAAACTATTTTAGTGTATTGAATTTGAAAGATGTACTTTAAGAAGATATTTTTTTAAATTTGAAATATAATTTTTGTCTTAAATACCTAAGAACATTTAGCACAAGTGCCTCAAAGTGAAAAATCATTAAAGTGGCCAGAAAGGAGTCTTCTGCCCTAATTATAATATTTTTGCGTGATAAACACACTGGGTAGAATCAGAGACAGAATCTCTTATATGGTATGGGTAAGTATATTGGTTGTATACCAGATTTAGTGATATTTTTCAAACAAAATATCACCCAGGCTATGCGCCTACGCAAGCACATTGATGATTCTGCGCTACGTGGCGCTACTAAGTTGTTACGAGTGTAAAGAGTACAAATATACGGTTCACCCTTGTTTGGCAGAACAACGTTTGATCGAATTTCACTAATTCGAACAACGTTTGAGAAAATAATCACTTTGTATAATATCGATTGACATAATTTTCATTTCATCGAATATTCATTTGCGATAACGACGTTTGCGCTAATGATCATAAAATAGAATGTTCATTTGATATAATAATCGTTTGGTATAAAAACGTTTGGAAGAAAAGCCCTGTACTCCTCGGAAGTCCTGTAGAACACGTGATAGGTGAGAAATTTAAAGCGATCGCCTTAAATTTCGTGGTTATTTTTTTTTGTGAAACAATCCATAACTTGTATTGATACAAAAAAAAATAACCACGAAATTTAAGGCGATCGCGAAGCACAGCGAAGCGATCGCCTTAAATTTCTAACCTATCACGTGTTCTACAGGACTTCCGAGCCACTCAAATATTAACGATCTTTCGACTTAATCTTATGAAAATTTTAAGAAAGTTGGGGATGAAATTTATTATAAACCTTTGTTATTATATTAAATTTGATGTAATTATATTATTGTTTTGCTATGGATTGGTTTCAAACACACACCAATATAATTATTTATTTTACCTGGGTTTGGTTTTGATTTTTTGCTAGTTTGGTTATTATATATTTTTTATAGTTATTGTTTTGAAGGATGTACTTTTAAAGGCAGATAAATTCTCTATAGTTCAAGATATATTTCTTGTCTGGAACTCCTAAGACCTCATTAGACCTAAAGCACTAATTGCTTCAATGTGAAAAACTCCTTAAAGTGGCCACAAAGGGGTCTCCTGCCCTAACTGGTAGGATTTGTACTAAGTCCGCCTGGCTAGCTACCACCATCATCGTCATGTAAGCAGCGCCGGATTTAGACTTCGGCGGCCCATAGGCCGAGCATGTGGTGGAGGCCCTCAAATCGTTTGTGGTTACCTGTTGAAAGCTTCTTTAAAGAAGAAAGCACCTGAATACGTTGGCTAACATAAAATTTATTCAAAATTAAACTAGAAACAAAGTCAGCGAAAGCCTATCATCATACCATCGAAAGATATCATCCCAAAAAACTGAATATATGGCTGTTTCTAACTTTGCCATCCTATCATGCAGAACGACAGCTTTTGCTCTTGATTTAACCTCTAACATCCTGTAACATTTCTTCGAGGGCATTTATGTATTTGTAAAAAAACTCAGTATTTTTTGTTTCTACTGAGCCTTTATAGTTTTTTTTGTGGTGTGGTGGCGGCCCCTTTTTGGTGGCGGCCCATAGGCAACTGCCTATGTTGCCTATGCTTAAATCCGGCACTGCATGTAAGTCTGACGCCATAACAACGTTATTTTCAGCATTGTTGTGTTACGGCGGCCATGAATATGGCGTCCCCGCCACACCAAGACGACCGACGACAAAGTGCAGCGACCAAAAGCGCAGCGCCAGGAAGTTCGCGCCCCGCAGGCTTATTACCAAAACAAGCAACCAGTTGCTAATTGTACAATTGCAACGCGACTGCTACTAGTTGCGGTTCGTTTGCAATCGGTATAGTACGGTACGAGCGCTTTCATGCAATTTTAGTTCACAAATCGCTCGCTTGTGGCGCTATCGTTGCGATCTACGTTCCGTAATACGAATATGTGTTTTGCGAGCGATTAGTTGTTAATAGTTGCGATTGCGACTGTCAATTTAAGATCGGTAATAACCCTGCCGCACGCCTCTCGAGGGAGATGCGACGCCAGGACGCGGCGCAATAGGTAGGGGGGCCGGGCGGCGAAGCGGGGAACTTCATCGTCCACTAGGGTCTTCGTGGTGTAGGAGCGCGCCGCCGTGTTCCCGGCGCGCCACACCAGCCGGCCTAGCATGAGCGGCTTATAACGCGCGATATGATATGGTACGGCATGCCGTCTTGCTTACACCTTAGTGGGGTAAGCAAGACAACTTTCCGTACCATATCATATCGCGCGTTATAGGCCGCTCATGCTAGGCCGGCAGAGGTGGGACGAAATGGCGCCTCGATGCAGAAGGAGCGTCGACCGTGGACGCGGACACGGGGCGGAGAACGCGGCGAATACCATTTTGATCCCGCAACCTCCGTCCGCGTGGGTAGGGAACACCCCGGGCGTTTTAGCACAGATTACTAAATAGTTACTAGTAACAGATACTGCACTCCGCTAAGCCATTGAAATAAATAGCAACTCTAACTATAACGCAATTAAACTAGAATTCAGCTTGTACGGCGCAGATTACGAACGGCCGCTTGTTGCATCTCTTTCTATCGCATATATTCTAGCTCTTTTGCGCACCTAATTTCTATGGATTTTCACCGCCGGCGGTGAGGGCGAGATTTGCGCGCAAGTACATCGAGTGACAGACGCCTGGTTTTAGTGGGTTTGAGCCCCACATATCCCCTTCGTCTCCCCGGGCGGGGGGGGAATACGAGGGAATTTACCCCGAGACAAAAAAAAGTTACAGATAAGGTAGACCATTAGTGGTTGGGCTCCGAAAGTAGTGGGCATCCACCTTCAGCCTTATCTTTACTTAACATCAGGTCAGGCGTGATGAAGGCTAAGGGCTACCTTTTTGGAGATAAAAGTAATAAGTAGTATGTATTGTTGCGCAGTGCGCTCATTTTTTTGCCGATGAAATAAGTGAAGTCAGTAAGTAAAGAACTTTCACTGAAATAAGAGTAAGTAAAGAACTTTCACTGACTTCACTTATTTCATTTGTTATCATCATCTCTTAGCTCAGCAATCCAAAGTGATAGGATGTTCCACGCAATGTCTGATTCTGTTGCTTCAGCTGTGGTGCAGTGTGGTAAGTGCTGACATTGCACCTTGCCCCTACGTGGGCGCATTGCTTGTTACTTAGTGCAGTCGTCCTCTGGACAGTGTTCGTAACTATAATAAATAAAAATAAAATAAAAAATAACGCAGTCGATAAATCGCCTGCTAGGACCGCACCTACACAGCCACACAACCCCAGCAGACATTATATTTTATTTCTTTTATTTTGCCTTATTTGGTAAACTTATAGTGACAAATTGACAATATTATACACGATCAATATACACAATCCATACAAATATCAATAAAATAGAGCATAAAATATTTACATGTTTCCGCAGGTGTTATTGTTGATCGAAGGTTTCCGCATATAAAATCCGGCCATATGAAAAGTAAATGCGATTCAGAAATCTCCAGCAACTCCTCATGCGGGTACCTATTATCGACCAATGAAATGGTTCCTCGCATGCGGACCTTGGCATACCCTGCATACGGACGGAGCCCTGTCAACCAATGAAAATGAGCCTTTAGCGATAATATTATCTAGTACGATCAAACTAACGAGGTTCATAGCTTAGAATAAATTCAGGTTAATATAATTCCTTCATAAGTTTTGGTAAGTATTATATTATGTCACAAACCTTCTTAGGTTTTGGTATTATATTATGTCACAAAATATACTTACTGCCTGCGACGGACATTCGCGTTGTTAACATAGTTTTGCTTCGACTCATCCTGAATTATAACGTACCTATCTTGGTACATAGGTAGGATTGAGGGATTTTCTGACAGATGATTAAAAAAGAAAAAAGTTGGTTCCAAAAAACTCAACAGATGGCGTTCATCAGACATGGGGCTGCTTTTTTTTATTTGCTGGCAAGGAGTCTACGTTAAGACGGTCAATTAAAAAAAACACTAGCAAAAGGAAAAAAACATTTACAGGACTGAAATGGCTTATCTACAACTCGCGGTATGGTCGGTATGGTATTGCAACGCAAAACAAGAGGAACAGAATTATTTGACATTTCTTTTCTTCCGTCAACGTCAACTTTTTTTTGGCCTTGCACCTTCTTGCACAACTTTGAAATACAGTGCGACAAGCTTTCCTGTTCCGGTGACAGCCGTGACAGAGGAGCCACTTGCAATACCAAATTAGCTGTCAAAATGGACTGTCGTACAAAAACTGTTTTAGTTCCAAAGATAATCACCGGAACAGAAAAGCTTGCTGCACTATACAAGTGTAGGTCAGATCAGTTGACATACATGTCTGGTCAGCGCCATCTATCGAGCTAATAAATTATTTTTTTTTTTTATTTGCTGGCAGAAAATCTCTCATTCCGGTGTTTATACCAGCTAGACCGTGTTAAACTTGAAAAAGTTTGTCTTATCTCAAACTCTTTAGGCAAAAACTCAAGAGAAACTTCAAAAAGTTTGAATGTGGAATCAGTCAAATCTGAGGCAATTCTAAACTTCATTTTCTCATTGCTTGTCATTCCGGTTGCGTATAATTTTTCAAGTGGCTGTCTACTGCTAAATGTAAAAAGTGTAAAAAGGTAAAAATATTTTTATCATTCAAGTTTTATAAGAGCTTAGTAGCAACTGTAGCAAGGCCGCAATTACGTGCGCAAGATTGTGTTACTGCTTCTGTAAGATGATAATATAATATTGATTTTCCATTATGATATGGTCGCTTGCGTCAACAAATTTGCAAAGAATGATAAAATTTATCAGATTTATAAAATAAATTAATGATTGGTCTCAGCATTTAATACGATATTAAATAAGGCTTCGTGAAAACACCAGCTTCAAAAATGCAACTACTCAATTCGTCCTGCAACAATGTTTTTGGCATAAATTGCTTGTCACATAGCTCGTAGTGTCGTGCATTTAAGAGTCGATAATTTAGAGCAGTTTTGACATAGGTACTTATAATATTGATACGTCTCAGTTATAAGTCGTAGCAAAGGCGGAGCGATCATTGTTCTATGATTCAGAGTTTAGGATATATTTCATAAAGGCTAATGAATCTCTCTGTTTTATCTAAACTAATCGGGCGAAAATATTATACAGCATCAATATAACATGGTGGAGAGTTCTCCATCCCAAAAAGACGACGAGCAGCACCCATTACTAAAAGTGGAGACCGGTGGCGGCGACAGTGGACGGCCACCGGCCGGGGTGGCCCCGGGGTGGAATGTAGCATGCACCCCCAAAAGGTCTTGGACGGACCGATGGCCAGGTAAGCTTGAATCTTTGAATCTTGATTTTGGATGGCATCTTCTAGTGTCTATTCTATCATGAAAGTCGCTAGCTTCTCAAACTTCACTTTATTTTTATAATTTTAATCCCTCATTCTAAGCCAAATTAACTAATTTTATCCCTAGTCTTTCTAAAAACGGTGAATGGTAATGTAAATTCTTTGGTTTCAGAACTTGTATCAGCATTTTGGCTGTCTGGCATGTTCTTGGGGATTTTCTGCCTGATCGTATGGGGCTTATTAGGATGTGGTGCTATAAGGCGACAACATATTCTGATGTTTAATAACAATTCATCAAAGCCAGGAAGCGAAGTTTACTACCATCATATCGTGCAGCGTGGTGGCCCACTACCGTTCACGCAATTTTCAGAATACTTGTCCAATATTGCAACACTTTATTCCTCCTTACGCTTCAATGTTATTTTCCTAATGGATGATACAGTGCAAACTGGTTACCGTGGCCCAAGACACAGATTCTTCAATCGATTGATACCCTACCACACTAATATTGCGGACAATAAATTCGATGAGACCCATCAGCAAGAACTCAAGGATTTTCATGTAAAATACCAAAATGTCAACGTTACCATTATGCCACTTAGTAAGTTTATGGCGATGACACCTTTGAGGTATAAGTGGAGGACCATACCAATGGCATATTTGACTTTCTATGCAAGAGTGTTTTCCGTGTGGCAAACTGGAGGAATCGGAATTGATTTGAATTTCTTCAGTTCTCAATTCAATCATCGTCGTCTTCCAGACAGACGCATAAGCGCAATTTTAAAGCAGCATAATAACGGAATCAAGCCTGAGGAATATACAAATACGCTCAGTAAAATTGAACGTGAAGAACAGAATGAATTACTTTCCTTATTCTATGGAATTGTACATCACATACTTAACGAAACTCGAGCATTTTTTAACCGTACCTTAGTGTATTCACATGACTCATTGGAGAAAGATAATTCACCTTTGGAATCATTAATTCGTACTCATAGAAACAAACGTGAGTTAGATGGACCTGAATTTAAGGAAAGTTTAAACAGTACTGAAACTACTATTGCGACTGATGAAATCAAAGTGATTAATACAACCGATGTGACTGTAGTTGACGGTGTATACAAGAACGTAGTTTTTTCGGCTACTGAAGCCGCTTACAACGATTTTAATGAAACTGATACCTCATCATATCAAAACAAGAGTCAACTTGCACACAATAAAACTTCAACCTTTTTTAAGTCTTGGAATCGAAATATATCCGATACACCTCCATTTTTGATGGTTTATGACTTCGCACTGTTTGCGGATAACAATTTGGGTCCATCGTATTTTATACAATCAAATTCACCTGAACAGCAAAAGGGAGAGAATACCACTGCTTCTGGGACCAATGTCAAAAAATCCTCTCAAATTTTATCGGTGAACTTAGAGGGCACTTTCATTGCTGCTTCTCAGAAGCAACACCCATTTTTAGCGCATATTATATCTGCGGGATGCCAACGGATGCCACCGAGATTTGCTATTCAAAATGCTGTTATATCACAATGCTCGCATATGTTTAGAGATGATTACTACTGTAGTAATATATTTTTATTTTAATAATCTACTTTGTCTTTAGAAAGTGTTGTTTGTTTTTTGTTTACTGTTGTTAGGTTAATTGTACTAAAATTTCGTGTTTAGTAATAAATTATATTTAAGGCCACATTTTTTTTAAAGTAATATTTTTTATTTGTTTCACTTTGAATGATGTGCATGTGCGTGTGTATTACAAGGTTCCTGGGTTCGATACCCAGCTAGGGCGAAGCTGCCTGCTCCGTTTAGTAGCAGTAGTTCTGTTGTTAGTCTGGGGTTCCTATATGTATTATATAATGTACTCTTTGGTCTGGTTGACCGAAACTGTCAGTTGTATGGCAGCGTTTCGCATGCTATATCTCGCTCAAATACATAGCGAGATGCGATAGTATAGTTGCGTCCTTGTCGGTACTGTTTCGTCCCTGTTCCACGTAGCCCTACCGTCATATCCCCCCTGGTAGGGATACTGGGACATTTTTTTCCATCTATCGCTACCGGTTCGGATATATCTTGTATCAATCCCTACTGATACGCACTGGTAGGGATAGATGGAATTTATTTTTCCATTTATCGCTACCAGCACCTGTTCCCCGTGGTACAACCGTTGGTCTAACTGAAACAATGATTTTTTCTATTAAAGAGAAGAAGAACTTCTCATATCACTGGAACATAACGGAACTTAACTTTTCTTAGAACGTACTTTTCACGCGACTTTTATTTTTAGGGTTTCGAAACTTTTTGTATGGAAGCTGGCATATCCAGTCCGTGCACTTGTCTCCCCCGGTGTCTACCCCAGTAGAGACCCCTTCGGACTCGTGTCTCCCCTGATGTCTCCCCTACTCCCCTGATGTCTCCCCTAGGGGAGACACGAGTCCGAAGGGCGTGTCTCTACTGGGGTAGACAACGGGGGAGATAAGTGAACGAAGGGATACAAATTTGCCCATTGCCCTTTGAAGGGAACATATTTTGGGAAAATTTTGTCAACCCCGTGACTGGGAATTAAATTCACAGTTGCCACCCCGGGGGACAGTGTTGGGAACTCCTGGGAATAATTGGGGACACAGATTGTAACCTGGAGAGCAACATAGGCTACTTTTTATCCCGGAAAAATATCATATTCCTGCGCCTTGTTTTCTCGTGGTCCCATGATTTTGTCCCATTAATGGGACTACGAGGAATACTGTTTCTCGTAGTCCCATTATTATTTAATGGGACCACGAGGGAGTAGTGTTTTTCGTAGTCCCATTATCATCAACGTTTTTGAATCCCTCCTATATACAGGGCGTCCCAAAACTATGTCGCATGGAGGGAAAGTACCTTAAATACTGAAGATATAAAATTTTACTGAAAGAAGACTACATTTTTATTTTAAAAACGTTTTTAAAAAAAAATGTAACCGCCTTCAAAAGGAATTTTCAAACAAAATTAACAAACACTAAAAAACGAAAAAAATTATTAGAATTTTTAATTAAAAGGATGAAAATGTGTGGCTTTTTCTAACTTATCTCGGTACTTATTGAACTGTTTGAAGTCGATGCCAAGTCTAACAGGTATTTGAGGTAAATACATCCTACACCTCACGCTTGGGACCGGGTTTTTGTAATGTTTGTTATTTCACTCGTATAATAAGTATAATTCGTTCTAATTTTTTTTTTGGCTTGGCACCGACTTCAAACAGTTCAATAAGTACCAAGATAAGTTAAAAAAAGCCACACATTTTCATCCTTTTAATTAAAAATTCTAATATTTTTTTTCGTTTTTTAGTGTTTGTTAATTTTGTTTGAAGATTCCTTTTGAAGGCGGTTACATATTTTTTTTTAAACTTTTTATTTTTTCGATTTTTAGTGTAAATAATCGTAGCGAAACTACCTACATTGTGTTAATGATAAATTGTTGTAAATGTCGTTACCGTTACGGAGTTCAGCTTTCCATCTTTAGCTACTTAGATAACTTAATTGAAGGAATACAACCGAAGGTCCATTCGTGCATATGGTATTTACAAAACATCATAATAACTCCTAACTGTTGAGGAGTTTCACCTCTCATCATCAGCTCACCCTAATAACCTGAAAGAATATAACTATAAGTCCATACATACGATTAATACTTAAGGAATTATTATCCAGCTCCTAACCGTTAAGGAGTTGTAGCTTCCATCACCAGCTCATTACTATGAGATGATGACTACCAGATGCAAATACTCGACTAACTTCAAAAATAAATGGAACGCATAAGGCTTGCCTATATTAGAGAATTTCTCTAAATTTTCCTGGGATTTCATCTCCTGATCCTGACTTGATGAAAATAAGATCACGTCAGAAGTATAAACATTCGAAAAAAAATTTTTTTTGTAAAATGATCCCCACTTTGATGAAAATAAGAAGTCGTCTAAATAACCAAACTAAAGTCTAAATACGCATTATTCAGGATAACTCCAGAACTTGAATGGGACCACACGAGAAGCGTCGCCTTTCAAATAAAAAAAGAATTATCCAAATCGGTTCAATAACTAAAAAGTTCTGAGGTAACACACATAAAAAAATAAAAAAATAAAAAAAAAATATACAGTCGAATTGATAACCTCCTCCTTTTTTTGAAGTCGGTTAAAAAGAAAACGAACTGCATTCAAAGAATTTTAAATAATCGCCTGTCTGAACTGGGAATCGAACCCGCTGAATGTAAAAAAAAATATTTTTCTAAATTTATTATACCGATCGAAAGGCTTGATTATACCTAAACATTTCTGTTAAGTAACATAGCACCTTAAATAAAAAGAAGACTACGAAATTTAACAGTTTGTGCATAACAAGTTTGTGCAGCGGCAGCATTATGGATAGCCTTTTCTGTGACTGTCGTGCTCAAAACTTTAACATTTCAATGTTTTACTAATGTGTGAAGATTGGAGCATATCATATTAGTGTTTGATAAAGTTAAATAATGTGTTAAGTAACACCAGCTCGATAGGTTTAAAAAATAGGGAACTTGCATTATTTCATAAATGTAGTCTATCTGAAAGATTTAAGGATTGCATGAAGATATCACAAGCGAAAGAGTTGAAATATGCTTAAATTATTTATTTAATGCAAATCAAAAATTAACATTTCAAAGTCTGCGCGTAAACGCTCAATGGCCGGACGTGACGTCATTTCTTAGGACGTCAAACATTTCAATGTGCATCTGAAAGGAGTGACAAAGAAATTTTGACAACTAACGACAAACGCTAAAAGTAAGTGACCAAAGATTTCAGTTTTACTGACTAGGCTTCGCCAGATAGGTAAATGAAAGAAAACTTATGTTTTTAGCGAAATCTTTACTAGAACTTGGTTTATCATCCGTTTCTCTAAGTACTTACCATACTTTTAGGGGTTGAATTTTTAATTTTTGTGAAAACGAAATTGACAGAATATGGCTACCATCATTTTTTACTGTTTTTTAAGGTAATTAAAAATTAAGTAAGCTTTACGTAAAACGCACTAACATATAAGTATTGAAAATATGCCTATTTTGCATTAGTCTAAAATATTGTGAACTCTAACATTGACAAAGGCAAAAATACTTGTTGTTGCTTGATTGATTATATTGATACTTGATTTATTTCTGCTGCACACTGGAGTAAATATACTATTACATTGTTATAAATATATTGTTTAAATGAGGATGTTAATGTTGGTAGAAAATATAAGTACTGAGGTATATTTACTACATATGTATATGTATCAGTCAGCAGGCAGGCCGCCTACAGTCCTTAGTCGAACAGGCCACCTGATATTCGGTTTTTAAGTGCGCGCACTAGGCCACTTGCAAAAGTAATAACTGCAACGGCCAACTGCAAAGATTTACTTTGCAGTTGGCCTTCACTACATGGGTCAGGCCGTAGATTTTGCCACATTCGAGGGTACAAAAGTCTCCGCCTCATATAATTTTAAATATAGTACTCTTAGAAATGTCTCAATCTTACCATCGTGTTGCCTAAGAAATAGCAAACCAAGGCAGATATAGATATTTGGATAAGTTTATATATTTGGAAAACTATTTGACATTTCCCTCCCAAAAGTGACGGATTTTTTATAAAAACCGCGAATCCGCATTGGTAGGTGTACAGCTTAAACATCGATAAAATTATCATTTTTTAACTTATTGATGAGCTGTTTGATTTGACGTTATAAAATAATAATAAGGTTGCCATTCCTTTAATATCTTTGCGTCTTTCCTAAGAAAAAAGATAAGTTTTCGGCAATAAGATTTTTTTTTTGAAAAACCATTTCTTTGCGCTACTTATATTGCGTAACCATTTTCACCCATTTTATGGTTTTAAAACATTTATTAAGATTTTGTTTGAGTGCTGGCATCACCAAAGTATCGTATTCTATGGTCAATGCAGCGTTGACGACCATATTTTTTGACATTTCGGTGTCAACTCCGATCAAAGTGAAAAGTGTCGCCTACTTTGCAGAGTGCATTTTTTGAGATTTCAAGGTAAGTTTTTGATTAAAACTTATAATTTTTATTGCGCATGGTTTAATTAGATGTGTGTGATCTGTATATGTTAAACTAGCCTTGTAAAATAGTATATTTTAAGAGTTATAATCGATTTCATTTGCGCCTCGGTTCCGCAAAACTGTCTTTATGTCACTTTGCGATACCGGTTGCGTAGAAATTGCGCCACTTATTTTACGCTATTGAATAATAGTGCATGCACACAAGGTTTTCAAGTTTTTTATTATTTTGAAATTACTTTTAGCTGTAATTCCGCTAAAAACATGACTAGCATTACTATTAATTGATTTGTTAGCTTTTATTAATATTCTATAAGTACAGGGTGTTCGGCAGAACGATAAACATACAAAAATAGGGGTAGGTGCGGTGGTCTGCTACCTAACCAGCCTCAAAGATATTACCTAGGTCCAAAGTTTTTTTTTATTTTGTATTTTATAAGTTTTGGAATTTCGTCACTTTCAAACTAACTTTTAAACCCATGTAACTTTTTTTTATTTTTTTATTTTTGGCATCCTAATGGTTGGCAGGTCCTTTTAAAAGTGATACTTCAAGCAGGTTGTTGCTAGAGTTAAAGTAATGGACTCTCAAACATTGAAAAGAGTTGAAATAAATTTTAAAGTTGTATTATATTTATATAATTAATAATGAATAATACCAAATACCTCCATCTAACAAATTAAATGTATTTTTTTTTGTAAATTGAACAAATCATACATAGGTACTTACTAGTTTTTGTCATCCTGTTTAACTTTTCATTGTGCGCAATATATAAAAAAGAATTACTCATAGGTACATTATTGTTAATTATTAATTAAACATACTTACATACCAACATCGTGTTTCTTTTTCTAGTTTGATGCAATACCTCTTGTTAGTACATGTTTGTTAAATAAAATCACATTAATGTACGTGCTCCTTAATAATTTTGCGCTACCATTTTGCACCACTTTGTGCGACCGACTCGTAGAAAATTTTGCGTCACCATTGCGCTATTTGTGGCAAAATCTACGGCCTGACCCACATAGTATAAAATAAAGTCGCTTTCTCTGTCCCTATGTCCCTTTGTATGCTTAAATCTTTGAAACTACGCACCGGATTTTGATGCGATTTTTTTTAATAGATAGAGTGATTCAAGAGGAAGGTTTATATGTACTTTTTATCCCGATATTCCCACGGGAACGGGAACCACGCGGGTGAAACCGCGGGCGGCCGCTAGTATTTCTATATAATTCTCCGGCACTATTCGGCCGGTCCGGAATAAAGAAATAAAGGAAATCCTTTTTTTTAAAGGCTATTCAAAGGTCATTTACAAAAATATATAAGGTCCTTCTTAAATAGTGCACATAATTTTAAGGGGTCAATGTACTCACGCATACAAATAACTTTTACTATAGTACCAACATTGAAAACGTGAAAAAGAAATCAGCTGTTTCAAAGAAAATATTAAATCGAATAGATTAAAATGTATGGAACAGCTGATATTTTTTTTGCGATTTCAATGTTGGTACCATAGTAAAAGTTGCTTGTATGCATGAGTACATATAACATAAGCCCTGCCTTATCTATATAGTGTAATTATACTAAAAAGTTTCAAGCTTTATTTAAATGTATTATTAATACTAGCTGTTTATCGTGTTAATTATAGCGATTTGGAGGCAACTTCGCAATTTCTTTCTATTGACAAAATTTTATGTAATCGTGATTTTGAATAACATAGTCACTAGTGTTAGTCCTGAAGTTTGCTGCATCTTAATTTGAAATTCAGTTTTTCATTCATATTGATATTACAGACGATCATGTAAAGCAATCTAATTTTCGTTGGCATATAGCGGGCCCTTAATGTAAAACTGTGGGTGTGTGGAATGTGGCCAATGACAGGCCATTGGCTGCAGGTGGACTGATAGTCGGTTGCATTGCATTGCATCCTTTATACTTGCGACCGCATTCGCATTGCCTTGAACTTTCTCGTAAATATTTTCATAGTGTCCACACACTTGTGCACTCGCGACGTTTACCGCTGTGCTTCACATTCCAATATTTGTCGCATGACAGGATGGACAACAACGTTATAGCGGCATTAAAAATCCTTAAAAAAAAAAAATGAGGTTAACCATCTGTAAATTTTGTTTTAACAAAAAATAAAAATTCAATCTCTAAAAGTATGGCACCCTCAGAGAAACGGATGATATGCCAACTTCTAGTAAAGATTTCGTAATAATTAATAAAAAACTAAAAAACCCGAGAAGTAAAGAGCTGTTTTTTTCATTTTTAATGGTAAATTTTTGCAGTCGAGTTTTTAGTTTTTTAAATATTACCTACGTTTTAATTTTAGACTTTTTAGTTCATTGTCAATAAATCATCTTTTTTAAGTAAGAACTTACTAATTTAAAAATTCGTAAATTCTTTTCTTTTTTAGATAAATTAATACGGAGAGATTTACAAAACTGCAAGTTATAGATGTTTATGGAATCGCTACTTAAAACTCTTCATTTAATACCTACCCCACTCGATGAGATTTAAAAATATTTCTTTTACAATGCACAGAATAATATGCCGCCTAAAAGCCGTTATTTTGTTTTTTGTTAATATTGATGTTCTATTTTCACTCGGGCTATTAAGACGAATCTGATGACGTATCAATTAACAAAATCAGTTTATCCGTTTAGTAGTTACGAGGGAACATAGGAACAGAAACACATACATTCAGGTCAAAAACGTAACACTTTTTGGGCTTCGCCCGCCGCAGTCAGGTAATTTTTGACTTCGCCCGCCGCAGTCGATTAAAAAAACTTAAGCTTACTTTCATTTATCTAAGTGGCGAAGCCTAGTCATTAAAACCGAAAACGTTGGTCACTCAGTTCAAACGTTTGTCGTTAGTTGTCACAATAGATAAATTCCATTTATTATTAAACTATTAAAGTTTGTTATTTTAATTTTTAGTTTTTTGCATTCACAATGCAATTTTCATTACTGAAAAATGGAAAATAAAGTATTTAAAAAAAAAAAGTTGTGAGACGGGTCGATTTTTTCTAAATACTTAATTTTCCATTTTTTATTAACGTTTGTACCATTGTTTCTTCATAAGGTGCTAAACAATTAGATATATAAAGTAATTTTATGTATTTCTTTAGTTTACTTGCAAAATTTGAGAGATTCAATAATGCACAAATTGTATGAACTCAGTGACCAAGCTAAATTCTTTACTAGATTCGAATTTAAAAATAATGAGAAGTTTTCCAGTAGGTTCTATAATGCTCAATAGATGTCGCTGCGACCACTTTTCTTTTTTTTCTTAATTTTCATGTATAGTGCCACAAGCTTTTCTGTTCCGGTGACAGTCGTGACAGAGGAGCCACTTGCAATACGAAATTACCTGTCAAAATGGACTGTCGTATGAAAACTGTTTTAGTTCCAAAGAGAATCACCGGAACAGAAAAGATTGGCACACTATATGGTATGTTTTTTTGCGTTCCCCAGTTTACGGGAAAGTTAAATGTATTGTTTCACGAATTTTGTTGCGTATATATATTAAAGAGTTATCGTTTTTTTCTTATTTTACCTGATTTTGATTATATTTTAATTTAAATAACTGTTAATGTCAGAAAGAAAAGAAAATGTGGCATTTTCATGAAAAAGTTGAAATTAATAGTTCAAATTAATTAAGAAGTTAGTACCTATGTACTGAATTTTCATTCTCTAGATGCAAAAACAAACTTGAACAAACTTTTCAACTTGACAGTTATTGTACATTTTTATAGGTACAACAAAAATAGCGAAGTATGGACACAGAATAATGTATGGATAAAAACCTACGGTTGAACTTTAAGCCATATCCTAAAAGTAGTAATTTAGAAATAAAACCTTATATAACAAGATTATTGACATTTTTATTTACATTTTAAAATTTTATTTTGTTTTGCGTAGGCTGACAAACGTCCAAGGTATTGTTATTTAAAGAAAAAAAAGTTTCGCTAGCGCCATCTCTTGCACCTATTTGAAATAAGCTTACGATACCTTTTGGAAAATTCCTCATTAACACACAATGCTTAATTACTTTGACAGGTGACAGTAAATTTTTAACAGTTGCTGAACTGAGTGTCCAACTCAGAATTAATACGAATTATTTGGAGTTTTGCTTAGGAATCAACAATTTTTTTACTAGATTCTCTGACAGGGTCTCAAGCTGTTTCTCTTTTGGTGGTCACTCCTTTCAGATGCACATAACTTTTCATGTCGCGTAAAGATTCTCTGATAGGCTCTCAACCTGTTTCTTTTTTCGTGGTCAGTGGTCACTCCTTTCAGATGCACATAACTTTTCATGGCGCGTACAATATTATTTTTGTAAGTCAGAATTAATTTATTTCAGTTTTATTTGACATACAAAAAAGTCAGTAAACGATACTTTATTACTACTACAATGGATAATTCTTTTACAAGTAAAGCTAAATCTCACAAAATAGAGTGTGCAGTTTTAACTGTGCCTCAAGAGCCTAAACTTAGAGAAAAGTGGATGAAAGGAGCTATATAAGACAACATTCACCCTCTTCAAAATCTGCCTTGCAATGTTGTGAAGATCATTTTGATGTAAGTACGTTGTATTCGTAAAAATCATAACCTCGTTAGATCTTGCATCAACAGTGTATAAAGTAAACAGCAATCTCTACACTTAAAAAATTTGAATTTTCCATAAATAACCACCGCACTATGTCCATATAAACCTTAAGCAAATCTCGCGAGTCGAATTTAGTCAAGCCTTTTTCCATTTTGTAGATATTTTTAATGTTTTATGACATGATTTGAATGTATGATCACCTATATGTTTTTGAACTCAGCTTATGTGACTAATGGAATGACGTCACTGCGCGCTGATTGGTGTTTCAAATCACGTTTCAATTTACGTAACTTTACATTAAAATATTTTGCAAAATAATAATAATTTTGGAATAAATCTTCCACGAATGCACTTTTAATGGCTATCATCAGTGGATTATTAATATAATTTCTCAAAATAATTTTAATGCAAGTTCCCCATTGGTGCGGTCTATTTTACCATGTGGCATAGTCGTGGGACGCCCGCCCTCAGGGCGTCCAATGACTATGCCATATGGTGGCATAGACCAGACCGCACCAAATACTGTAGTATTTAGTAGTTTTTTTATAGGATTTTTTTTATATGACAATACAAGCTGCATCCAAAGATTTTCTTAAATAATAGCATGTCCAAACCGAGAATCGAACCTGTACCAAATAATTCAAACTTTTTTAACCAATCGAGGTGGTGATATTATCACATTATCAAACACTTATGATGGGAAATTAAGGCGATACTCGGAAAAAATGTGCTGAAGCGAGATAGCAATGAGAAAACGACGCGCGCGGGAGCGAGACCGATTTTGCAGATTAGGCAAAAAAAAAACACAAAATCACTTCGTATTAAAAAACTACAGCGATTTAAAAAAAATGCTTCTATACGATCCTCAATATTATTTGTGTCCACTAATTAAACCAATTTCCAATAGTGTAAGTAACCCCATTTAAGAATAATCTTCACTTTTCGTATTTTTTAGAGGTCTTTTCAAAAATAAAAAGTGTCGAGGCAAAATCATAAAATAGTGTTTTTTAAAACTATACGATTCTAGATAAAGGTATGAAAGAAATATATATCTTATTACCAGATTTTTAACAACTGTAACCGTCCTATAGTTTTAAATCAAACAGTCCATATTTTTCCGAGTAGCGCCTTAAGTGTAATTGCACCAATCTTCACACATTAGTAATACATTGAAATGTTAAAGTTTTGAGCACGACAGTCACACACAGAAAAGGCTATTCATAACGCTGCAGAAACTTGTTATTCAAAATTAAATGTTAAATTTCGTAGTCTTCCTTTTATTTAAGATGCTGTGTTACTTAAAAGAAATGCTTAGGTATAATCGAGCCTTTCGATCGGTACAATAAAATAAAGATATTTTTTTTTACATTCAGCGGGTTCGATTCCCAATTCAGACAGGTCATTATTCAAAATTCTTTGAATGCAGTTCGTTTTCTTTTAAAAATAAAAATGAAGTCTCCTTTCAGTTAAATTTGATATCTTTAGTATTTAAGGTAGGTACTTTCCCTTCATGTGGCATAGTTTTGGGACGCCCTGTATATTTCCTTCAAAGACAAACATTTTGGAGTGTATAATGCTAATATTAAACGGTTCAACCAAATTGATTCACTCTGGTTTAAAGGCGCAGAAATACAGGCGCACATTGACATTGAATGATTCACTTTTACGTTTACCTTGGTCAATTTGGTTGCTTCATCCAAATTGACAGGCAAAAGTGAACCGTGTATTTCCGCCATTAACTGTGTAGTGAAGTCGAAGATAAATGATAGCGAGTCCGTTGGGTAAAAATTGCATTGTGGATGCAAAAAAGTAAAAATTTAAATAATATCATTTATTAATTACGTTAAGTGAACCTGTTGTTCAGGAATGTCAAGCGTCAAGCTTTGATAACATTGTCATTTATTTATCTTCGACTTCACTACACAGTTTATGGCGGAAATACACGGTTCACCTTTGGCTTTCAATTTGGATGAAGCAACCAAATTGAACAATGTAAACGTAAAAGTGAATCATTCAATGTCAATGTGCGCCTGTATTTCTGCGCCTTTCAACCAAAGTGAATCAATTTGGTTGAACCGTTTAATATTAGCATTATTTACGTAGTAACTATTTAGTAATCTGTGGCATTATACACTCCAAAATGTTTGTCTTTGAAGGAAATATATATAGAAGGGATCTAAAAACTTAGATGATAATGGGACTTCGAAAAACAGTACTCCCTCGTGGTCCCATTAAATAATAATGGGACTACGAGAAACAGTAAATCCCTCGTGGTCCCATTACTGGGTCAAAATCCTGGGAGCACAGTTTTAATGGGACAAAATAATGGGACCACGAGAAAACAGGGTTCCTGCGGGATAACGTCATGTAGTCTACGCGGGCGAAGTCGCGGGCGGAAAGCTTACTAGTAAAACTTATAAATACTAACCTATCTACTGGTAACTTATAAATTAATTAATTAACTACAGCTAAGTGCTTCATCAATACAAAACAAAGTCAATTAGGCTGCATTCGACCAAACTTTTATTCCAAGAATAACGCTTAGAGTGTGTGTCAGATAACTCTGCGCGTGCCTGGCGCGTTTTTGGCGCTAGTTACCTACAGTGCATTTTTTTGTTCTAATGTTATAGAAAAGATTAGTATTCGATTTTTACCGCGCGCAGACTTATCTGACGAGCGCTCTAGGTACATACTTTCGGATAGAAATGTCAAAACCCATGGCCCGCTGTTATTTCTCGGCTGCTTCGAGTGAAACGAGCGAGATAGAAGATGGCTTTGCAAAACCCCATACTAGTTTGACATTTAGTATCCGACAGTACCTAAGCGATATTCTCTGAATAAAAGTTTAGTCGAAATCTTGCAGCCTGAACGGTTTTGGTTCCAAAGATTATCACTGGAACAGAAATGCTTGTCGCAGCACTATTAGTGGGACAACGAACCCTAGTTTATTACAATGATTACTGTTGGTCCCACTAAGCAGTGGGATCACGAGGCCTAAGATTAGTGGGACCACGAGTAAGAGCCAGCGCACATCATAGTCAAGACAGTCTTAAGACAGACTATCGCTTTACAAAACCTATGAAGGTGCGCACACTTGAAACAACCCGAGGCCTTAATAAGGCGTTTTACAAAATGGCCGCATCTGTCAAAGCCTTATAAGGCTTCGGGCACAGCCATCTCTATCGTCTTCTACAAGCCATGCGCATAAAGTTGGCAACGTCTTTTTAAGTGAACCGATTTGACACCGTTTGCACCATTTGACAGGTAAACAGCGAGTAAACCTCGAGTAATGAATCATATGGAGATGGCATATCTTCTATACATCTATACAAATAAATAAAATGTAACATATGTTTGTAACATTAAATAACCGCTTTTTACCACGTGCATATGACTAAATATACGATACATATACCAAAATGACATGTTTTTCAATTTTTGTCTGTCTGTCTGTTTGTTCCGGCTAATCTCTGAAACGGCTGGACCGATTTTGACGAACCGATTAATACGACAATTAGAAGTAGTTTAAAATTGAATTCTAAGATTTTCTTACATTGTGACTTAGTTACAGGTGACGCCAATAAAAGTGTGGTAAAAAGCACTACAACTGAACTACAATTGAAACACTATTGAGACACGATTGTGACTTAACGTTAGCAGACTTGGCCCCCTGTTTTATTGTTCAGACGTCCGCGTCGAATTTATTTTTGATATTTTTATAACATAGCTTAGCGACAGACATCTAGTGACAGAAAAATATAGTGAAACTTGTATTCATAATGCTGCGGCTACATTAGCGGCCGATAATTCGTGCGAGTTGTCGCGCTAAAATTATCGTTGTCGGGCATACGCGATGTTCTTGTCAACCTGAAAATATTGTTAAATTAGTACTGAAATAGGTAAAATTTACTATTTAAAAAGTGTCGGTTAAAATCAGCTTTAAATAAAACTATTAGTGTTCACAAAGACAAACAAAGTTATATTGGAAACCATCGACATGAGTATCGATATCGATATTTTTATCAATCTCTACGTCGTATTTACTCAAGTTCACGGATTTAATATCTTTTTATCTAACACATAATATTTAAAAATCACCTTTATTTAGAAAAAAGGCAGTAAATATTATGATATTAGTGTGTCACTTAGTGTATTTGGGAATATATTCAACTAAAATATAAACCATAAAAATGGTAATTGTACTTACAATCCTATTTACCTGCGAAATTAGTTTATTTGGTTTATTGTCGTAAGTAACATTACAATTCAACACAGAACACTACCCCATTATTGATTTATATAGTTATAACAGTCAAATCGACCCGATCGCGATAAAAATCACAAAATAATCGAGTGGACGCTTTTCATCTACGTGATAAAAGACGCTAAATGAATCAAATCGGGTTCTGCTGTCATTTTCTTCCAACTCTTTCTCGCACATAGGTTATGATGTATGGATTTGTTTCTCACTCGCACCATTGTCCGTCTATTACCCCTAGTATAAATAAGTTTATGGTGTAGTATGCCTCACTTTTTCGTAAGTATGCCACCTCCATAGGATTTAGTACTCAGAGGAGTAAACCGGTTCACAGCTTGTTGCCGTTCCGTATCATAGCATGGCTTGTAGAAGACGATAGAGACGGCTGTGCTTCGGGGCGATGGAACATTTTGGTACGTTTGTACTCTATTCTGCTACTCCTATCTGTGTTTTAGTTGTTTATTGTCTGTGGGATTTGACACTGAAGCGATAAAACGTCACAGTATTAACCAATCACCATTATTTGCGCCTTTTCTTAACGTCAAGTTGACCTTACGTCACCCGGCGCACTGCCGCCTAAGTAAAGGCGGCAGTGCCCGGCGCCATTTTGCCATGACAGATGACCGCCATTTTTTCAAAATGGCCGGACATACCAGAGGGAACCTCAATTTTGTGTCGTACCCTTTTTACCAAAGATGTAGTATTAAACATAGATGGATACTAAAAAGTTGAACAACGAAACGATATATCTTTCCTATCCTCCTAAATGACAGTTCAGCGTGCATTGAAAAGAGATAGCAATATAGGCAACGCTCCGTATTGAAACCTAGCGCGCCACCAGCCGAGTTGCTGTAGGCCAGAGTGGACTACATCAGTGTTGATCAGTGTTCGTGGTTTTTTATTAATTGTGGTTAATTTATGCAAGATTAGTGAAAAAAATCTTTCTGTGTGTATTGCCAAAACACCATGGCTTGTGCTGTAAAGAGCTGCAAAAGTTCCTACAGTAATTTAAAGGACAAACTCGGAATAATATCCTTTCATCGGTGAGTGAACCTCCGTTTTTTCCAATTATTCAAATAACTAGGCCATTTTTGGTAAGCCTTTCTTTGCAAAAATACTGTAGAAAACTCTTATCTTTTATTTTCATACACGTAACTATACCTGATGATAAAACAAATAAATGAAAATCTTTTGTTAGATATCGATCGACATTTTGTTTGACATTTCATTTACTCGCCATTGGTCTTGTAGTGTTGGTACTTTGCAGATAAGATATCGATAATCGAATCAATATCTTTTCGTTCTCAGTATTCAATCATAGTACTTTTATTTTATGTCTGTAAGTACCTATTTTTTCGTTCGTATGGCAAATTTAATTTAACAACAATATGTTTAATTTTCAGCTTTCCGTCAGACTCCGATTTCAAATTGAGGTGGTTGAAAATATAGGAAGAGCAGACTGGCTTCCCCCAAAAAATGCAAGAGTACCTATGCAGTTAGCATTACGAAAAAAAACGAGTGCTACAAACAATATGCAAGGATTTATGCTGATACGGATTTTTAAAAATCAACCAGCAAACGTTCAGCAGGTAATTTTTGTATTCTGAATTTATGTTATCTATGAAATTTCATTCTGTACCTAAGCTATTCATTTTAGAAGTGTACCTAAGTATATGATGTATGTACATAGGTATGTATAGATAATGTATGATTATTTTATAAACAAGATTTTACAAAAAATACCCGTATTTTGTTTTAAGAAATAATAGTTATTTTTAGTAAAAAAATTATAAAGTAATTGCTAAAGCCCCTACTGCGGCTATGCCCGGAGGACCCATTAGTTTGCACAACTTTGCTACCTACTTTGCATGGATGGCCGATCTTTTAGTATCCTTTATGTTTCGCTGTCGGACTAGGTGTAGCTTGGCACGTAGGTATGGGGTAGGTAGTAGTAAAAAGTGCCTTCATCTGACATAGTAAGGAACCTGCTCACATAATAGAACTAGAAAGGTTACATTTTTATACCTAAGGATTTTAGGTATAAAAATGTATCTTTTTCCAATCCGGCACTTAAATATTTTAAAAAATCTTTCTGTTTTAACTAAGATCGGTTCTATTATCTTATGGCCCTCTTGTATTGGGCTCACTCACGTCAGGTTGACTGATCGTCACTAGAGTTGCAGTGTAGGTAACTGCATTTTTTTTGATTTTTGGTTAATTTTGTAACATGTTTTATACATACTTATGTCTAACTTTTTTCTGTTAACAGGAAACATAATGACACACGATCACGAGTACCACGATCAATGAGAACATTGACATCGACTATTTCGGAACCTACCAGATTTTCTTCACAGAGTCAAGCAAGCCCCAGAAAGATTCTAATTCGTTTCTTATGAATAAAATTTTGTTAATGTTTGCTCACATACTCATTTTAAACTTATGTATTTTACTATTTCGCGGTTATTTTTTTTATGATTCCGTCAACTTATGGGAAGATAAAATAGCTTACGGAAAAAATTATCGGCCTGGTAGGCGTTTAATTGAATGGCGAATTCAACCATTTGGCTGCGATATATATAACTGTAATAATAATTAAGTAAGATTGAGAAGATGTAAATTTGTTTTAAACATAAAAGTAAAAAATAAACTGATGTTTGTTTTATCTTTCCATTACTAGAGTTTCCATTAGTAAAGTATTTATATTATGAAAACAAACGGTTCAGTTCAGTACAGTATTTTTTTATTTTTTTTCTTTTTCCTCTACATCTCCTATAATAAACAGATACACAAATTCACCTTTGCATCGTTATTTTTATCCAAAAAAGGTTTTAGATTGTAGAAAACCGCTTGTAATTCCCGAGGAAACTCTTGAAATTTCCGGGATAAAAGACAGTCTAAGAAAGGACTAACTAGCTACGAGGTCTTCATTTTGTTAACTGATAAAACTGAAGTTATCGATACTTTTCATTACGAATGGTGCATCACTATAGCTCTATATCATAATAAGTAAGTATGTATAGACAAAACGGTGCCATTTCGATATTAAGTAGCAACAAAGCTACTATGTTTGTCTCTTTTTTTCAAATGATTTCCATAGTGAGTTAAAAAGAGATGCAACCTGCATTGTAGACATATGCGCCGATGCCGAAATCTTCGGCGGCGGCGTGGAGGTAAAAATTGGTCGGCGGCGGCGTAAATGGCGGCGTAAACGGCGTCATAAATAATGGCAGCCTGCCCCCTTATTCACGAACCGTCGGAAACGCTCCTGACAGCGGAATGTATGCCCTTTCTCTGTCACTCACTAAAGAATAGACAAAAACAAAGCACAGAACTCAAATCCGATTCCGTTTCCGACGGTTCGTGAATGGCGCTGATACAGTTTTCATACAAATTGACATAAATACGGAATCGCGATAGTTTGCGTTTGCTTGACATAAAAACTTACACTAGGGGTACAGGGGGCTGTATAACTCAATAGAACATGGTTTAAGAAATTAGAAAATCGCTTTATGTAATAAAAATTTATAAAAGCAACGAAAATGACAATCAAATCATCATCATTATCATCATCAGCCACCCACTGCTGGGCATAAGCCTCCCCCAAAGATCTCCACAACGATCGGTCATGCTTAGTCCGCATCCAGCGGCTTCCCGGGACCTTGACTAGATCGTCGGTCCAACTTGTGACTAGTGTAGGGGGCTTGCCCACGGAACGTCGTCGGTAGGTACGCGGTCGCCATACGAGAACCTTTCCGCCTCAACGGCCATCGGTTCTCCGCGCTATGTGTTCTCCCAATGCCACTTCAGCTGAGCAATCCTTCGAGCGATGTCGGTTGTTTTAGTTCTGGAGATCTCATCATTTCTGATTCGATCTCGCAGGGAAATCAACCAAATCACCAAGCATCGTTCTCTATATTGCTTGCTGGGTGACCTAGCCTTCTTATAAGACCCATAGTAAAAGACCACGTCTCACTTCCATATGTCATAACTGGCAACACCCACTGTTCAAAGACCTTAGTCTTGAGACATTGAAGAATTTTGGACGCGAATATATGCCGAAGCTTCCCGAACGCTGCCCATCCGAGCTGGATTGGACGAGAGATCTCTTTCTCAAAGTTGGACTTACCTAACTGGACTGTCCCAGGTAAACATAGTGGTCAACAACTTCGAGTGAAATGTTCTCAATATTAACTGGAGGGGGTGCAAAATGGGCATTGGACATGATTTTCGTCTTATCCATGTTCATCCTAGGACCCACTCTTTGGGAAGCATTACTGAGATTTTCGAGCGTTGAGTTCAGGCCTTCCAAGGTCACAGCCATAAGAACTACATCATCGGCAAATCGCAGTTCATTATTTTCCGACGACATCTTGACACTAACTCAATACGGAATGAAATGAACATGTGCGCTAAGAAGAGAGAGAACGCTGGACATTTTGCGAATTGGACATTATGCGCCTAAACGATGGCGAACCAGGCAGAAGGCAGTGGTTTGCTAAGCACCGAGCGGTCGAATATCGCTCGCCATTCGCGCCGTTTACGCCGATTTTTCTGACCGGTCAGCGGCGTCGAGTACTGATCGGCGGCGGCGGTCATCGGCGCGGCGCGGCGCACACGTCTACTGCATTGTACATTTCACTTTCTACTATCCATCTACGTTTATTAGTACATCTTTGCTTTTTACCCTGAATTACTATAGAGCTATTATATCGGGTGTTGTTTTTAGAGGTGAAGAACTTTTAAAAATGAAACACAGAAAATTGTTCCTATTCGCCGGCGCGGTGAGCGAGGCGCAGGGACTTACACACACTCAAGCTCCTCTACTCTATTCTTTTCCTACCTACACCCCACCACCATATCTTAAAAATTGTTTCTCCTTTCGATCTTCGTCCACACATGGTACCTTGCGTTCTACTTTTAACCTTGCCTTAGAAATCCCGCGTCACGCTTCCGGTTTGCTCTCCTATTCCTTTTCCGTGCGTGCCGCTCTCTTGTGGAATGCGCTTCCAGAGAGTATCAGAAAGGCTTAGACTCTGGTGTCCTTTGGTAATCAAGAGCAAATTCATTTCCTCTCTCTTTCACCTAATTTATAATATTATCTAAGTATTTATCTCCTTTAGGGTCATTCCATGTAACGGGTGTTACAGGTCGTACATCTTTACTTGACGATTAATTAAAGATGCAAAAAGAAAGCATATCCTTTGTATTAGCTTAACACCCTCCACTTAGGTCTAAGTTTCGTCATCCGTATTAAAACTAACAGTAATAGCTAGCAGTAAAGGAATTAAGAACAATATATGTGCGTAACGGGCGTTACACGATTTTGCCTATGCTTTCCGGCTAAAGGGCTTATTACACCTTGGCTAAATTCAGCATCTAATTCAGCATACATTGCTTTCTTTGAGCTCATTTGTAGCAAGTGATGCAATCAAAACAAGTGATGCAAATAACAACGATGCTGAATTTAGCCAAGTGTAATAAGCACTTTACCCGCAACAAAAGCAAAAGTCTGCGAATTGTGTCTATTTTCGGAGGAAAAAAATGTAAACGCATTTCTAAATAAATTCTAAACATTATAGACTATTTATATTAAAACAAAAATACACATAGGATTTTTCATGGAAATTTAAAAATGTATCGGGTGTTACAGCTCAATGTAACGGGTGTTACGAAATTAAACCAATATTTTGTAGTCATAAATGTTTATTTTGATAAAATTTTTGGCATTAAACAATATAGAAACTTAGTAGAACTTAGTGTCATGCCTACTGCTCTCTAACATAAATATTTTTGGAAAAACTGTTATAGGTACGGTCACGGTACGGTCCCCTTTTACAACACCGAAAAAAAAATAATTTATAAATAAAACACTTACACGGATTTTTTCACGCAATTTATTCAACAACTTAGTTAAATTTTAGTTGTTTTTTGAGATTTTTTGGTTTATCCGACGTTTCGGCACCTTTCCAGGGTCACGGAAAACTACCCACTATTTTTTGATTTTAATAAAAGAATATACCCACTCTAATTGTCTTTGTTTTTCGTTCGGAAACAGGATACGGTTAGATATTGATTATTACCAGGATACGGTTAGGTATTGATTATTTTAACATTATATTTAATTATAACAAAATGATTATTTAATTTAATATTTTGATTTGTTTAATTAATTTGGATAATAATTATTTATAGCAAAGCAAAAAGTTACTGACTCGACCACCAGTTCACAAAAGTTGGAGCCCTTCGGAGAAAGAACTGGCAAGAAAACTACACGAAGGGGGACGATCTCCGTTTATTAAAATTATTTGCAAAAAGAACTAACCGTATCTTTAGTTCTTGCAGTGTGTGGTTTAGGTTGTGACTTTACTTGATGGATTATAGGGTCCCAAGCTGGTGGTATCTTCCAACCATCTTCTCTATTGAAATTTGGGTATTTGCTAATTTCAATAGCCTCGCGCATCAATCTGGGAAAGTATCTTGGTTCTCTAGCGAGGATCTGCGGTTTGTCAAACCTTATATAATGGTTGGTTCCCTCAAATGAATGTTCACACACTGCAGACTTATTATCGCGCCTATGTTTGATGTCAGCTACATGTTCTTTAACGCGCGTCCCTATGCTTCTCTTTGTTTGCCCAATGTAGGAGAGCCCACAGTCACAATCTAGTTTGTAAACGCCTGCAACTTGAAAGGGGATATTACACTTGACTGGTGGTAAGAATTGGTTAATCTTCTTCGGCGGCTTGAAGTAAGTATGAATCGAAGCACGCTTCAGAATCCTCCCAATCTTGTCAGTGACACCTTTCACATATGGCAGAATGGCAGGTTGACGTTCTACTGTGGCTGCTTTGGTGCGTTTTCTGTGATGTTTGCGAGGTACTGGCAATTTGTTACTTCGCAGTACTTGCTCGACGTGTCGAAGCTCGCCACTCAGGTGTTCATCATCACAGATGCCGCGAGCTCTCTGAAACAAAAATTTCCCTACGGTAGCTAACTGTAAAGGGTGATGGTGAGAGTCACCATTTAGATATTTATCTGTATGTGTTGCTTTTCGATACACAGTGTGGCTCAAAGTTTGGTCAGGATTCCTGATAACAAGTACATCTAAGGAAGGCTAGTTTCTTATTTGCCTCTAACTCCATAGTGAATTTAATGTTTGGGTGAATAGAGTTAAGGTGGTCAAGGAAAGCAGTGGCACTATCTTTAGGTAGTACTGTGAAAGTGTCATCTACGTACCGTTTGTAGAACCGGGGATACACTGGTGTTGAAGCCAGCGCCTTCTCCTCAAAATCCTCTATAAATAAGTCTGCGACTATTGGGGATACCGGAGAACCCATTGCTACTCCATCAACTTGTATGTAGAATTCATCATTCCACAGAATATAGCCAGGTTGTTAAACAATGTTCCAAAAGTTCTGCATATTCCAAAGGCAAATCGTTATCTCCTAGTTTCTTCCTAGCGATATTGATGCAGTCCTTTACTGGTAAGCATGTGAATAAGGATTGTACATACATCAAAACTGACCATGATTTCATCATCTGCGAGATGTAGATGTTGTATCTCATTGATGAAATGGTAGGAATCCTTCACAAAGGCTGTTGTGTTACCTCTTAGTGGCGAGAGGGTTTGCGCTACGTGTCGGGCTAGTTTAAAGATTAAGAAGTTTAAGAAAATAATTGTCAGATTGACATTGCGCATTCTGCCGCCGCGCCGTTAGAAAGGAAAAGTTTCAAAATAGCCGCTATGGTATTAAAACTTTTAAAGCATACCTCGTACGTGTAACACCCGTTACAAGAAAAGTGCATTTGTTTATTTAGCGACTGAGTTAATGTACGCATCATAAAATGCATTGAAAGATTTTTAGATGCAACAACCATGAACCAGCACAACCAACCTTTTATTAGTCCTAATAAAGTCATATAAAAAATTGGTAACACCCGTTACGTAACGGGTTTTACCAATCATTCCCCACCAATATTTCACAAATAAATAAGCTGAACATCAAATAAATAGAAAATATTAGCAGTTCTTAATCATAACCTTACTTTCTCAAATGCATTTTATGATGCGTGTATTAACTCAGTCGCTACATGAACAAATGTTCTTTTTTTGTAACGGGTGTTACACGTAAGAGGCATGGTTTAAAGGTTAAATAAATGTAAGAAATTATTAAAGTATTCAAATAATATTTCAGGCACTGGTTGCTTAAAACGTTTCCTTTCTAACAGCGAAACGCGCAATGTCAATCTGACAGTAGTTTTCTTGTTTTGGTGTTGAGAGTTTTGATAAAAATAAACTACCATCAATCATATACAGTAACCTGAATTTGATATGTAAAAACAGAATAAATTCGAAAATAAATTAAGAAATTAAGGGTGGTCTATTAAAATATAGGCTTTTAAGATTATCCTAAGACACATTTACTTTTAAAATCAGCATTTTAAGAAAATATGTTGCGGTAGCTTTTTCCATGGTATGACCCTTTATTAATTAATATTTTAAGTATATACTTTTACTCCCATCATTTTATACTCTTTTTTAGCACCCATTCCCCCATGAAGCTCGACTTAATCACAAAATAAACCGCCCGCGTAGTTACTTTGTGACTTAATACTCTGAGGTAACGTATTAAGTCGAGCTTCATGCATTCCCCTATTATCATTTTTTTTTCATTTCTTTTTACATTCATTTTTTTTGCCTGGAAGAAATTGCTATGTAGCAATAAGGCAGCCTAATGTGTATATTTCTTGTCTTTTAAAAAAAAATCAAAACCTACCTATTTTAAAACAGGAATTTAAAGAAAATATTAGGTCTTATGATTCCTACTATATGATCCTACTATTGATTGACAAAATTTTTGTTCCGGTTTAATTACAAAATTAAAACATTAATAATTTCTCATAACTAAATATTTGCCATCAGAAAATTAGCTTTATTGTAGTTACTTTACTTTAATACCTTTGTTTGTGAAGAAAATAAAGATGTTTATTATTATTCCCTTTATTACATTTTAAATACTTACAAAATTATATTTCTAAACATTAAATTTTTACAATGTATAAATATAACATTTAATAATACAAAAATGCAGTTCCCCAACGGTAGCAAGATCAGGGTCCCGGCTACCGATGGTTAAGGATCCAGAGACAGGAACCTTCTCACTATACGGGCCGTGTCCAGAAGTACTGCCACCATCCACCATCCACCTAACGCAAGCCTCTTAAGGTGTTTATCGAGGCTATCAGCCCATGGGCAGATATGACTATCGGAACAATAATATTATTATTATTATTATTTACAATGAACCATCTATTTCTGTATTTGTAATGAAAGCAGGAAGTCACAACCCTAATACCAGAATTATGTTTAATTAATGTTTTTGTTTATAACTTGTTTATACAATAAATACACGACGGCCAGACCTTCGTTATTTCATAAAAGCTGAAAGTTTTTCTGTGCATTTCCCCTATACACTATACAGGTAAGAACGACCAGCGACTATAGAGTTTGGGTTGTGGTTACTTGGGCAGGTAACAGGTTGTAAAGGTGTATAAAATAGTACCTAAACTTCGTTAAAGTATTATTAAAGCTGAATTTTTTTATATTTACTTCGGGTTAACTCTAGAAATCTCGTCATCCATTGCCGGACACTTATGACAGTTGCTACCCCCTGCCAGACACCCCTAAACTTTAATAAATTATATTTTCGTTATAGTATAAAAGCAAATTTTTATTTATGTTACTCGGGGCCCGGACAGTTTTAATGGTTTTTACATCTTGCCAGACACACTGAAAGTCCGCTGTAGCACAGAATCGCGAATGCTTAGTGGATTACGATCTTTAAGGATATTCAATAATAAAATACTTTTTCATCCCATCGATTCGAAAAGCGATGATTTTTTATCTAATAACAGGGTCCAAAACGATTTATTTTTTACCTGTTATGACAAGAGGGAATAAATGAGATTTGAATTTTGAACAGCTTCATAACAGGGTCCAAAACAATGAGATTTGAATTTAGAACATAATTAAAGAAGCATTGGTTGGAGTGTAACAAAGAAGGGTGTGCAGTACTTAAAAAAAAAGCAACTGATTTTGTATGGGGCCGGGACTTTTTTCGGGACCGAGAAATTATCAAAAACGGAATTTTATAAAATTGAGATGAGAATATCTCGTAAACGGTGAGTCGTAGCTAAAATCTAACAAAATTTTCAACCCCCCTACGGCATCCCCGGAGATACTTATAAGAAATCTGATGGACATATATTTTTTTTATTTTTTTTATTTCAAAACTCAAATTTTTTTTCTTGCCCGACTAGCGCTATGATGTATCCGAACGACAAAGAAAGGTAGGTAGTTTGAGTTGTCTTTTCTGCTTTTCTTATAGAGGGGGATGAAAAGCAGAGTGTATTACTCGGCCGCAAAATTATTTTCACCTCGGGTGGCGTATATTGAATCACTCGCTGCGTTCAGGATTCTAATTTAGAATCCCTCGCTGCGCTCGAGATTCTACTCTAGAATCCTTCACTGCGCTCTGGATTCAAAATAGCGCCCTCGCCGTAAATATATTATTTTGCTCCCTTGTAATACAATCTACTATTTCACACTTATGCTCTGAAATGTTAATATTATATTTGAGAAAAGAATGCAGTACGTGGCACTTTTCCGAGGTAAACATTCTAAATTTGAAAATCACTGCAGTAATGAATTTCAGTACTTACTTACTGCACTGATTTTAGTGCAATAAGTAAGTACTGAAATTCATTACTGCAGTGATTTTCTATGGTACTACCAACTTTTTTCTTTATTTTTTCTTTAGTTATTCCTGTGTATAAAAACAGAAAAAGCAAAGGGACATTTGTACCATACAGCCACATCATTATTATATCATAATTAGGTTAACTTTTTTTTAAAATACGGTGAGCACAGAGTATATACTTCGTATTGTACCACAAGCGCTATGTACCCTTAGCACCATGAAGCTAGACTTAATACTGAGGTACCTAACTGGAGAGTGCAGTACGAACAATTCTTTGTGACCTCAAATTACACAGTGGCTGTCTTCCGTCTCACCTACACTTTAAAAAAATACGTATGGTCATTATGAGACAACTGACTACATACTAAATGTCAAATTTGCTGGTGTTCACTTTTTTATTCAGGGTGAGAACTCCAGTTACCGCAGTATTAAGTCGAGCTTCATGCTTAGCACGAACATCAATCGAAAAAACAAAATGATATTTATCATAGGCAAAATATCCTTACGAGTAATTTTGTATGGGAATTATATACAGCGCCATCTACCGCCCAGAAGCGGGTATTGAAGTAGCGCATTTTAGTAGCAAGTAATAAGTACCTATCACTAGGCTGTATGACCGTTCGACATGGCCTCACAAACCAATATTAAAAAAAAGGCGGGAATGATTTTCAGCGGTTGATTAGATATCAATATACAGTTTATATTGTGTAATAAAATATCAAAATGAGTTCTGCCAATGAAACATATACAGACATTGTATGTACTCCTATAATACTCCACCAAATTTGAGAGCAGAAGCAAAATTAATAACAGAAAACTTACTGCCAGCAAAATCAAAAGAAAGATATATGAAAACCTACGATCTGATTTCGAAAAGTGAAAAAAAAGGCGCATACGTTTTCGGAATCTGTGTTGTTGGCGACGTTGGCGTATTTTAATGATACATCATTAAAATAATATTATTATGGGGTCTTTTACATAAGTGTGCCCGGGAAAACAATAACATTTACATTTAATAATTGCCCGAACTGTGTGATATAAATTTTAATAAATATTATTTAGTTAAACAGTTTTTTTTAATTTCCTCGCATTTCTTGAGAAAAGCACTATACAAGCCTTGTACGGTAAGCAAATTACCTTGCCTCGAATGATTAAAGCCCTCGCCTGCGGCTCGTGCTTCAAACCATCCTCGACAATGTAATTTCTTACTTACCTGTCCTCGGCTGTAATGTACTATTACGTACGTTCATAGCCATGTTATAATAGGTCTTTACATATGAAATTGCCGTCTTTTTCTCACATATTTATTGGTCTCTAATTTTTTAATTAATATCAATATATCAAAATTAATAGTCAGTTTCGAAAATAGAGTATGTCGTCATGTTAAACATCTAAGAAAAGAATAATTAAACACGCGTCTAAAATTTTTATAACTGCTTCAAAGTACCGCTCCTTGGTTGTCGTCAATTTGACAGCTTTGAACAGATATTTTTTTATTCTAAGACAGTTTATTAAATGGTCCGATCAACGGGGCATATGTAACCCGATAAATTCCCCCGTCGTTCAAATTTGGCACGATTGTAGAGTAAGTAATGCTGATTAAGGATCTGCAAGAATCCAAGAATATTTCCCACGCCAAGTTAGTCATTTTTGTCGTGCCGTGAGCGCGTGAAAATCGCTTCCAATTTCTTTGAGAATGGTTCCTTAGCCTCATTACTTTCTGTATGCGTACCTTTTACTAGGTAGAATAAGGTAATAAAGTTAGAAAATAACATTTCTTGCTAGAAGTTGAGATTTTGACCTAAATGTGAAAACATAAAATTGTTTTTAATTTCTCCGTTAATGTTTTCTTGGCCTGAAATACCATCTGCATACGTACGTATTACGAGCTTGAATGAGTATATGCAGGAATCCAATAACATTTCTTACCAGAACTTGAGATTTTTACCTAAACGTGAAAACGTTAAATCTCTTCTAATTTCTCTGTTAATGGTTCCATAGTCTCATTACTTCCTGTATGCGTACCTATTACTAGATAAAATCACTTTATAAAGGAATTAAAAATCATTTCTTGCTAGAAGTTGAGATTTTAACTCAAACGTGAAAACATAAAATTTCTTCTAATTTCTCCGTTATTGTTTTCCTAGCCTCAAATACTTTCTGCATAACGTATTACGATTAGAATGAGTATATGAAGGAATCGAAAAACATTTCTTACTAGAACTTGATATTTTTACCTAAACGTGAAAACGTTAAACCGCTTCTAAAATCTCTGTTAATGTTTCCTCAGCCTCAAATACGTATGTATACGTATATACGTATGTATTTATAATAAGAATGATTACATGAAGGAATTCAGAAACATTTCATAATAGAAGTTGAGAGTTTTACCTAAACGTGAAACCGTAAACACGCTTATAATTTATCTGTGAATGTTTCCTGAGCCGCAATTACTTGCTGTATACGTACGTATTTCTAGTTAAAATAAGTAAGTATGTAAAGAAATTTAAAAACATTTCTCACTTGAAGTTGGATTTTTACCTAAACGTAAAAATGTAAAATCGCTTCTTGTTTCTATGTGAATGTTTGTATTATTATGTTGTATAACAAAAGTAGTTTATAAAAGTTGAGATTTTTACCTAACCGTGAAAACATAAAATTGCCTCAAAACTCTATGGAAATGTTTCCTTAGACTGTCAGGTCCAAAAAGCTTAGACTAAGTACTGAGGTAACTGGAGAGTGCAGTACTAACACTTTTTTGTGGCAATGTGGCTGTCTTCCGTCTCACCTACACTTTGAAAAAATACGTATGGTCATATGAGACAACTGACAGCCACGTACTAAATGACAAATTTGCTGAACACACTTTTTTATATAGGATGAAAACTCCAGTCACCTCAGTATTTAGTCTAAGCTCTTTGGTCAGGTCTCACCAATATGAGACAGATGAAAATAAATAATCACGAAGAAGTTTTATAGGTACGTGACAGATAAGTCTGCGCGCATGCGCGACTGGGACATTTTTGACGCTAATACAGTACATGGTTTTTTACTAATCTTACGGAAAAGATTAGTATTCGATTTTGACAGCGCGCAGACGCGAAAGCGGCCATGGAAGAAATTACAGTTTTGTATCGTAGGTACGACAGTTAAAACTATTTTCCATACAAAATTACCGATTTTATTTTACAATTTTCCGTAATAAAAAGTAGCTTAAGTTACTCTCCAGCTTTCAAACTATCCCCATACCAAAAATCACGTTGATCAGTTGCTCCGTTTTGACGTAAAAGATGGACAAACAAACACACTTTCACATTTATAATATAAGTATGGATTTCACTACATATTGAAACCTACTCAACGCAAGCAAAACATGCGTAAAATAGATTATAATAATGTAAAATAGATTATAATAATAAACACTGACTATTTCCGGCTTGGGAAGTACGTTACAGCTATAACTAAAACAATTATAAAATTACCTTACTAACTAAACATTATACTCTAAAATAAAATTTAAATAAAAATTAAATTTAATTAAGTACTTCAATTATATTCTGGCAAGTTCTTTTGTGTAAAAAAGAAATTAAAAGACGGAGGTCGGTCAGTCCACCCTTCGCGAGTTTTCTTGCCAGTTCTTTCTTCGAAGGGCCTCCGCATTTGTGAACTGATAGTGAGTCAGTAGTTTTTGCATTGTTTTAAAATAATTATTAATCTACTTCTTTCGCAATAAATCTAAACTCAAATAGATAATTTACTTTGTCTCATTAAAAATCTTAACTAAAAAATCAGATACTGTGATTATAATGCCGAATGTCGTATTGTATTTATATTTCATTGAAATTGTATTCTTGAAAATTTTTGAGTAAGAATTAAGAAATTGACTGCTTGGATCGATTGAGTGCACCAGGAGGTTGCACTCTGTCGGATGGCCGAATGTCGTATTTCAAAAAGTAATGATTAAATCAATTAAAATATAATTGTAGTAGGAATTGTAATTATCATTCTGGCAACACTATTCATTTCTAAATTGAGAAAGCGCCGGCGCGGCGCCACTGTGTTCGGGTGATATGGTGGGAACCTAGACGAACGCGCGCCGGACAGTCAGTCGTGTTTGAGTTGTCGAGTCGAAAGGACGTTAAACAGTGATTGTACGAATGAAGTGTTAATAAATGGATACCTTTACTGCTGAGTTTTTATTTCATAAAACTAGTAAAGCTGATGTAATTCCACCGGTTTTAAATATGTAAAGCGGGTCATAAAAAATGCGTGTGTTACCAAAGCAAATAGTTAAGTTATAGTCCATACAAATTCCATAACAGTATTATTTGCCATTTCAAATATGGAACTGATCGCCGCCGCACGACTCCAGCTAGTGAGCAGCGCGCTGTTGCTATTCAAATTTCGAACTGATCGCCGCGCGGCGCCAGTCAGTAGACAGTGTGCATTCACAGATTGAGTTTGTTTAAAATAAAAAAAAACTGTTTATTCGGTAATTTAAAAACTTGGCTGCATGCTCTAGAGTCTTTGCCAACATTTTTACGCAGCCACGGCAGAAAATAATCCTCGCTCCATTTTTCTCAAATTTTATTTTCTTTGTACTTGTATTGTGAATATCTAAAAATGACATCTTTCAATAATGAAGATGAGCAATATATTACTTCAACTCCACCGGATATACTAACAGATTATATACTCATTCTAACTCGTAATACGTTATGCAGAAAGTATTTGAGGGTAATGAAATATTATCAGAGAAATTAGAAGCAATTTTATGTTTTCGCGTGTAGGTAAAAATCTCAACTTCTAGCAAAAAATGTTTTTTAATTCCTTTATAAACTTATTCTACCTAGTAATAGGTACGCATACAGAAAGTAATGAGGCTAAGGAACCACGAACAGAGAAATAAGAAGCGATTTAACGTTTTCAAGTTTAGGTAAAAATCTCAAGTTCTAGTATTTTCATCGTGTGCGAAGTCAGTTGGGAGCAGACGTGTACATCGTTAATTTCTGTTTCCCCTAAAACTCTTTTAATTGGGCATGCGAAACTAAGCCCTACTTATTCTTGCTATTGCCTGTTTACGAAGTGAATATTGTGTGCAGTGTCTTTCACAAAAATAATAAAATTACGAGCTAAGTAGTGCCGTCGTCTAAGGTCACGGCTGATAGATGCTAGCGCAAACCTCACCGCTGCGATAAAGGACGGAAGAAATAATTGCTCTCTCTTTCATATCGATCTTGCTTGATCGATGCGCGCGAGCAGCATACATACTTAGATAACAAAGAATGAGTCGTTGTGCAGCGTGTCCTGATATTATCGACGAAGATTATTTTATGAAATGCAACCGATGCGCAAAGAAATATCACCTACTTTGTGTGAATATCAAGAAAGACGACCTAGAAAACAGTTCACGTGATTATAAGAACTGGTTGTGCCCTTTATGCCTTACAAAACAGCCAAAAAGTGATAATACGTCTAATCCGGTGCGGCCGTCTACTCCTACGGAGATGGCAGATATTACGTTTAAAGGTACTAGACGCAAACTACATTGCAGGACGGATAGCGATCCGAGTTTGAATATCTCGTCTATTTTGGATACGGGCAAGGAAAGTGTTCGTGAGGTTATTCGTGACGAGCTGCGTGGCGTTATGAAAGAATATATGGCAGAATGTATGCTCGAGTTCAAAAAAAAATTGAAGGTACAATTCTCAGAGATATCGAATCAATTAAGTGACTTTAAAAATTCGTTGGAATTTATCAGTGATAGTTTCGACAACTTCAAGTCTGAATTAACAGCCACCAACACAGAAATTGCTTTACTCAAGAAGGAGAATGACACCCTAAAATCTGACTTACAGTTACTAAAATCCCGCTTCAATACCTTTGATCAACTTTCCCGTTCTTCTAACATTGAAATACAATGCGTGCCCGAGCGTAAGTCTGAGAATATAATCAATATAGTGCAGGAATTGGGCAAAACAATAAAAAATAAAGTCGAAGACAAAGATATTTTTTACTGTTCACGCACAGCTAAGTTACAGCCTGATAACCCAAGGCCACGCTCAATTTTGGTGAAATTCAGTACACCTAGAACCAGGGACTGTTTTCTCGCTGCTGCCATCCAGTTCAATAAAGATAATCCCGGAAACAAACTTAATACGGGTCATCTGGGTATGAATTCTACTAAAGTGAACCCTGTTTACGTCATGGAAAATCTGTCGCCGGAAAATAAATACCTCCATGGTGCAGCGCGCAAATATGCAAAAGAACACAGCTATAAGTATATATGGGTCCGCGGCGGCCGCGTCTATCTTCGTAAAACAGATACCTCCGAAGCTATTTTTGTGCGTAATATTGAAGTGATTGAAAAACTGAAATAGTTTTTGTTTATTTTTAAGATTATAATCATGTGTTTTATTTTAATATAAATTAAGTTCTCTGCTAAATTAAGTTTTTATTTTCAAAATGTAAGAGGGTTACGTACCAAGACAAATGAGTTACTTTTAAATACAGTTAGCGGCGAATATGATATAATTATTTTAAATGAGACTTGGCTTAATAGTAGCATTAAAGATTCAGAACTATTTTCTAATTATTATAATGTTTACAGGCGAGACCGAGAAACTAGTAGTTTCCAAAGAAAAAAGGGTGGAGGTGGCGTCTTAGTAGCCGTTTCAAAAACCATTAACTCATATAGATTGACAAATTATGAAAGTTGTTGTGAGGATTTATGGATTGGAATTGAGGTAATGGTTAACAATAAGAGGGAGACATTATTGCTATGCACTGCTTACTTCTCTCCGCCCGTACCATCATTACATCTTAAACACTTTTGCAACAACGCGAATTTAATACTGTGTAATTATGATCGTGTTTTAATCTGTGGTGATTTTAATCAAAGTAACATTAAGTGGCATGGCACACCGGGAAGTCCTCTCTCACCTGATATAAAATCTAACTGCGTCAACTCAGATAATCTTTTAGAATTTTTAACATTAAATAACTTAAGTCAGTTTAACTTTATTACAAATCAAAATAACAATGTTTTGGACCTTATCCTTTCTAATATCCCAATCTGTGACCTTAATCCTCCATCATTTCCCATTAGTAAAATTGACTATCACCACCACCCTCCTTTAGAATTTTGTACTGTTTTTGACGAACCTGATAGATTAAAAGACAATGCGAACTGTTTCAAAAAAATTTTCACAAAGCTAAGTACGACCAAATTTGCAAATATCTTGATAGTGTTGAATGGATTCGTGAATTCAGCACTTGCCCTTCTGTCGACGCAATGGTAGAAAAGTTCTACAATAAATTGAATTACGCTATCAAGGAATTTGTTCCTAATTGCCCTATATCTTCGAACAAGATCCCAGTTTGGTATTCCTTAGAATTAAGGCACTTACTTAAAGAAAAATATAAATATCGGGTCCGTTATAAAAAATACAAAAATCCCATAGATAACATATGTTTTAATTCATTAAAGAAAAGATGCTTAAGTTTAGCAACTAAGTGCTACAATAATTACATACAATTAATTGAAAATTCTATTAAAACTAATCCAAAATTTTTCTGGTCGTATATTAAGCAAAAGAATAAGAACAGTGTAGCCTTTCCTTCGTCAATGAAATTCGACAGCGAAACTGCTTCTACAGGTCCTGATATTTGCAACATGTTGGCTGCTTTTTTTTCGTCTACATATTCAACTGAGGACGTTGGTCATAGCTATGATATTTCTACCACAGAAGCACGTCACGACGTATCCAACTCCTTGTGCACCGTTTCATTCTCTGAGGAGCAGGTCCTGAAACGTTTAAAATCACTTGATCGTAATAAGGGGGCGGGAGCTGATGGCATACCTTCTGTTTTTGCTGTAAACTGTGCTAATCAGCTGTCATTACCGCTTACACTTATATATAATAAGTCGCTTTCCTCAGGCGTATTTCCCTCTATCTGGAAGAAGGGCTTGATTGTGCCGGTTCATAAATCGGGTGATATTACCAGCGTAAAAAATTACAGACCCATCACTATATTATCTGTATTCGCTAAATTGCTCGAATCCTTGTTACGTCCGCTAATAACATGGCATATAAAAAGCCTTCTATCCGACTCCCAACACGGCTTTGTTGGTGACCGTTCTACTATTACCAACTTAATTGATTTTATCGATGATATCATAACCAATACTATAGATGATCGCACGCCGGTAGATGTTGTTTACACTGACCTATCTAAGGCTTTTGATAGGGTACCTCATTGTATCTTACTTAATAAATTATCTCAGTATGGTTCTGCTGGCAGTTTGCTTCAATGGTGTTCCTCATATTTAGGTGATCGCACTTCAAGGGTGGCAGTCAGTGGGTATGAATCGGAACCATTTCTTAATCCAACAGGTGTGCCTAAGGGCTCCCATTTAGGGCCCATATTTTTTAATCTTTTTATAAATGATGTCGCAACATGTTTTAAAAATTCTAAGGTATATTTATACCCAGATGATCTCAAACTTATGAGGCCAATTAAGGAAAGTCACGATGTGAGATTATTACAGGAAGACTTGTACAGATTGGACACTTGGTGTGCAGAAAACATGATGGTGTTGAATGTCGATAAATGTTGCTATATTCGCTTTACTCGAAATCGCCGCGTTTTGTCTGATGTTTACACTATTTCCAATCAGGTTATTCGGGAAGTTGAGAGTGTTCGTGATCTTGGCGTCATACTAGATAAAAAATTAAGCTTCAAAGATAATTATGATCATATTGTCTCTAAAGCACTTAAATGTCTGGGGTTCATTATTAGAAACACTAAATATTTTAGAAATGTAAATTCGATAATAACACTCTACTTTAGCCTAGTTAGATCTACCTTAGAGTACTGTAGTGCGGTATGGCACCCATTCTATGAAGTCCATTCTAACAAAATAGAACGCGTACAAAAGAAGTTCTTATATCACCTGTCGTACAAAGTTAATATGGCGAAAAAACTTCACAGCTATTCAGACCGCTTAAAACACTTTAAACTAATGTCTCTGAAAAATCGTCGTAAAATCCTAGACCTTACTCTTCTCCACAAGCTAGTTAATGGTAATATTAATTGTCCCCAACTGCTAAAAAAACTAACTTTTAACGTCACTCGCAAGCTACCTCGTTTATCCAGATATTCATTGTTCTTTCCTAAGCGTTGTAAAACAAACCTAGGCCTTAACTCTCCTCTTTATAGGTTACAGTCGCAGTATAATACTGTTAGTAAAAATAAGGTGGTGGATATATTTAAGTTACGATTGCCTGCATTTAAAAGGCAATTATTAATGTTATTCGGCACTTAAATTGTCGCACATTCTCAATTGTTTTTTTTTCTTCCTTTTGTTCTCGTTACAATTACAATTAATAAGATAAGTAATTTAGGTAAGATAGTAATAAATAATGTATTTAATCTAACTTAGGGGATGCTTCCTGCTCCCATCCAACTAGTTAAGTTATTGCTTTCCGTGGCAGCCTATAATTAAGTCAACACTATGTAATCAAAAAAATATAATGTAATTTTTAGCATGTAAGGGTGTATGTACTTGTTGGTTGTCCAAATAAATAAATAAAAAATAAAAAAAAAATATCTAAAAATGACATCTTTCAATAATGAAGATGAGCAATATATTACTTCAACTCCACCGGATATACTAACAGAAGCGCGAACCGCATGCGACAGCTTGCTGCCGTCAATATCCAAGGACAGATACATAACCACGTATGAAAATTTGTTGAAGTGGAAAAACATGAAAAATGCTAAGTCATTTTCCGAAAATGTAGTTTTGGCGTATTTTAATGAACTAGCTAGTAAATATAAGCCTAGCTCGTTGTGGACAACATATTCTATGCTGAAAAGTACCCTCAAGATGAAAAATGGTGTCGACATCACTACATAGTATAAAACAAAGTCGCTTTCTCTTTCCCTATGTCCCTTTGTATGCTTAAATCTTTGAAACTACGCAACGGATTTTGATGCGATTTTTTTTAATAGATAGAGTGATTCAAGAGGAAGGTTTAAATGTACTTTTTATCCCGATATTCCCACGGGAACGGGAACCACGCGGGTGAAACCGCGGGCGGCCGCTAGTTAGTTTATATACAAATCTCATTGCATTTTTAAAGAGACTAAAAATTAACAAAATATTAAATGTTTTTTTTTCTGTTTCCTCGCAAATGTGTTTAAAAACGTCGTACGATATACTTGCGTATTGGTTATAACATGCTCGGCTCAATTACGCCTTCGCCTTCGGCTCGGGCTGAAATTCCGCCTCGCATGTTATAACCATCTTAACGCACTAATATCGTAATGCCTAGTGATGTGCCGTTCCCGGGAATATTGGAAACATTGGGAATATTCCCAGAAGCGTTCCCGGCAATATTCTCAAAAGTGGAAATATTGGGGAAAATTGCTTATAACGTATTTCAATCTTTTTTTGTTTTGTGCTAACCGTTCCATTGGCCAAAATTACACAGCAAAATGAATATGCCAAACTTAATATCACTTTTATGGCGAAAGTTTCCAATTTTCCCGGGAATATTCCCAGTAAATTTCCAATGTTTCCGGGAATATTCCCAATACCTACTTAGTAAAACAGATTTTTTTGTAATACTTTTAATAATAATCTTTACTAATATTATAAAGAGCAAAGATCTGATTGTTTGTTTGTTTGTTTGCATCGAATAGGCTCCGAAACTACTGGACCAATTTTAAAAATTCTTTCACCATTAGAAAGCTACATTCTTCCTGACTGACATAGGCTATATTTTATCCCGATATTCCCACGGAAACGGGTACTATGCGGGTAAAATAAATCCGCGAGGATCCGCTAGTCATTTATTAAAATAACTTGAATTACAATAGTGTCGTACCATGATGTCATAATATAATATTAAACTTTTATTAAAAATTACAGCTTGATTAACGTATATTCGCCACATGTGTATTTATTTATTTTATTTTCTATTTATTTACTACATTTCATTATTTGTTTAAAAAGAACAAGATAGTGTGAATATGCCATAATAATAGCAGACTTATTATTATGGCATACTAGCTTTCCGCCCGCGGCTTCGCCCGCGTGGACTACACGACGTTATCCCGCCGGAATGTGACATTTTTCCGGGATAAAAAGTAGCCTATGTTCCTCTCCAGGCTACAAAGTATCTGTGTTCCAAATTTCAGCCAAATCCGTTCGGCCGTTTTGGCGTGATTGAGTAACAAACATCCAAACATCCAAACATCCAAACATCCAAACATCTAAACTTTCACATTTATAATATTAGTAGGATTCACACGGCAAAAAGTCTCAAGACCTTTATCTTTATCGGTCCTGCGTTGCCCGCATCCAGCGGCTTCCCGCGACCTTGACCAGATCGTCGTCGGTCCATCTTGTAGGGGGGCTGCCCACGGAACGTCGTCCGGTTCGCGGTCACCATTCGAGAACCTTTCCGCCCCAACGGCCATCGGTTCTCCGCGCTATGTTGCCACTTCAACTGAGCAATCCTTCGAGCGATGTCGGTCGTTTTAGTTCTCATGCAATCTCATCATTTCTGATTCGATCGAGCAGGGAAATACCAAGCATTGCTCTCTCCATTGCTCGCTGGGTGACCTCGAGCCTTCTTATGAGACCCATAGTAAAAGACCACGTCTCGCTTCCATAAGTCATAACTGGCAACACACACTGGTCAAAGACCCTTAGTCTTGAGACATTGAGGAATACTATCGGGTATACAGATGAAACTACCATCAGATATATCTCACTCAACTGTAAAGGCTACGAATGATGAAATCCAGTCTTGTCATAAATCATAAATAATTTATTGCTATTGTCGAGAGTCCCTTGTTGAGCAAATTAATCTGCTACTTTCAATGCTACTCAAACACTGGTTTTTTTATTCACTGCAAAACGGAGTCCTTTCCAACCGACTCTAACTTTCCAGGGTGTATTCTTGCCGATAACTGACCATCTGCAACCTGAATTTTGACGAGTACATCGATTCCATTGCAAAGTGTGCTGCTAAGAAAATGGGCGTCTTCTCTAGGGCTCTAAACGGTACTTCACGCCGGACGGACCAACTGCTTTTTATATACAAATCGCAGATTCGTCCGTGCATGGAGTACTGTTGTCACTTATGGAATGGTTCTGCTAAGTATCAGCTAGAACTTCTGGAATCGATTGAAAACCGTCTCAGGAGGTTCATTGAAAACTCAGCGTTGGCTACGGCGCTGGCGGAACTCCAGAATGCCAGTCGGCAACCCAAAGTTGCGTGTCTATCGGTATTTTATAGAATACGCTTTTGGGAGTGTGCGAGAGAACTGCCCGACCTTTTTCTTTCAGCCCATTTCCACCATCGGGGAACCTGACGCTGGCTATCTTATCATTATTATATTGTTGACACTCTACTTATCCGCACCAAGCTCTTCGCAGTTTCGTTTCTTATGCGAACCCCTAAAGAATGGAATGCGCTGCCTGCTTATGTAATCCCCGATAACTTCAAGCTTGAACACTTCAAGGCCAGAGTGAACAGGCATCCTGGGCAAACATCCAGCATCTTAAACCACATCCTATGATTAAACAAGATTGTGGTCAAATGCCTGCCCAGTTCCATATAAAAAAAGATCTTATCAAATATTCTATTATTAAATATCGAGGCTAGTAATATCTTCACATTGATGAAATAAACGCTGGCCAACAGCTTATAAGAAGTATTAAATAAATTCGATTCGCCCGTACAAAGGTCATGGGTTCCAGTCCCATCGGAGCTAGTTGTAAGACGGGACGACTCCAAATTTCACGTCTGCACTTGTAGTTTGATAAATCTTTAAGAAGTCAAAAGGTCTTGATTAACATTTTTAGTCACTTGGCATCCGTTAATATTTTCTTCGATGTGATATCTGTTCCTTGATTTCCTTGGCTATGGGGATCTATAATAATCAATGCTGCAAAGTATGTTGGCTTAAGACCGTTACTTTGCTCAGTTAACAAATTATGTAGTTTAACATTCAGTAGTCTTGTTCTGTGTTTTAATAGAGATTAAGAGAAGTATAATCGCAGGCAAAAACTAGTAAGTAGTTGCGCAACCATGGGAGTAAAAGGAAATATAAATATGACAGAAAATTTTGCCATTCTTGAAATTAAATTAGTCTGGGAACTTTGGGAATATTCCCGGGAACATTGGGAATATTCCCGTAAATTTACAAAGAGTAAATTACTTGGAAATGGGAATATTCCCAGCGGCACATCCCAAGTAATGCCCCATTATATACTTATTCTAACTAGTAATATTTACAAGAAATTGAGGCTAAGGAAACATTCACAGATAAATAATAAGCGATTGAGTCTAAAGAAACATTCACAGAGAAATAATTATGTGTTTTTACGATTTCGTGTATAGGTATAAATCTCAACTGCTAGTCAGAAATGTTTTTGATTTCTTTATATACTTATTCTGACTAATAATACGTACGAACACTAAAAGGAATTATGACTACGGACACATTCACAGAGACACTAAGCGATTTAACGTTTTCACGTTTAGGTAAAACTCTTAACTTCTTTTAAAAAATGTTTTTGAATTTCCTTCATATTCTCATTCTTAATACTTTACAGTATTTGAGGCTGAGGAAACAATAACAGAGATTTTAGAAGCGATTTAACTTTTTCACGTTTAGGTAAAATATCAAGTTCTAGTAAGAATTAATGTTTTTCGATTGCTTTATATACTCATTCTAACTCGTAATACGTTATGCAGAAAGTATTTGAGGGTAATGAAATATTATCAGAGAAATTAGAAGCAATTTTATGTTTTCGCGTGTAGGTAAAAATCTCAACTTCTAGCAAAAAATGTTTTTTAATTCCTTTATAAACTTATTCTACCTAGTAATAGGTACGCATACAGAAAGTAATGAGGCTAAGGAACCACTAACAGAGAAATTAGAAGCGATTTAACGTTTTCAAGTTTAGGTAAAAATCTCAAGTTCTAGTAAGAAATGTTATTGGATTCCTGCATATACTCATTCTAACTAGTAATACGTACGTATGCAGTTGGTATTTGAGGCTAAAGAAACATTAAAAGAGAAATTAGAAGCAATTTTATATTTTCAAATTTCGGTCAAAATCTCAACTTCTAGCAAGAAATGTTATTTTCTAACTTTATTAACTTATTCCACCTCGTAATAGGTACGCATACAGAAAAAAATGAGGCTAAGGAACCATTCTCAAAGAAATTAGAAGCGATTTTCACGCGCTCACGGCACGTCAAAAATGACTAACTTGGCGTTGGAAATATTCTTGGATTCTTGCAGATCCTTAATCAGCATTACTTACTCTACAATCGTGCCAAATTTGAGCGACGAGGGAATTTTCCGGACGTCTCCATACAACGAATATCCTCGTTGATCGGACTATTAATAGGCAATAGTTAGATTAATTTTGTCTGATCATATCTCGAAAGTTTCGTTGAATTCGGAGTTCACATGTCCAAGAAATCCCCAAATATCTTTGTATGCTAATACCAACATCCTACAATTTCAAATGTATCTCCCACGATACACTTTTTTAGTAAAATTAAGTACACTTTATTTCACAAAAACTGCATACATATCAATTATAAAACGTTTGTTGTAGGAGTACCTACGCATAAATTGTTCAATACATCACTAAACGACAGATGAGGCGGGGACTATCGCACAGATGTTGCGCGATGTTCGCCTGCTGATATCCAGGAGTTCGGCAGTTGGGTTTTGCGAGTAGCCTTCTATAAGGGATTTGACGTGTAGATTCCCCAAATAGGTTTCCTTTTAGAAGTTGCATCAAAGGTTGGCCTGGTTCTTTAAGATACCACAGAAAAGTTCTGGGGACCGTACTCTGAAACGCTAATCCAAAACTTCGGTTAGCCCCGCCCCTTTCACTCGATTCTGTCCCGACTAGAGAGTGAGAGGGACGGCTATACCGAATTTTCGGGTTTTTCGTTTCAGAGTAGGCCCTCTGGTACTGGTGGTTCTTCAGGACCAGAGGGCCAATAGGCTGTCTAATAGGCTAATTTTTAGGATCGATTCAGAATTGATAAGTGAACAACTTTTTCCTAGAAACATGGGTCGAAATACGACAAAAAAATTTGGACTTCCCATACTAATTCGATCACGTGATCAGTCCGATTTGTATGAAAGGTTAAATTTTTTTGTCATATTTCGAACTATGTTTCTAGGAGAAAGTTGTTCACTTACCGATTCTGAGTCGATCCTAAAAATTTGTGCACTGATAAAAAAAATATCCTGTATACTAAGTTACTCTATGGTTGCACAGTTCTGACAGGAAACTTCAGTTTCTTGGATTACATTTTCATACTTTGGGATTTGATTTCAATGCCGTTTATCAATACTACTACATGATGTCACCAGAAATTAGCAAGTCATACAATCACAATGAAGTTGCCATTCAACAAAATTCTGGCTCCTTTACTAAAGCCTTCCTTAGGTAACACAAGAATGTTTTGCCAACATCCTTCCTTTGGGATGAGTATCCCTTACATTTACTTTTATGGGGCACTGGGATTCGTAAGTCTTACGTTCGTTTCTACAAATAAACTACTTACTTACCTACTTTTTTTATAAGTGATAAGCAAGCGCTTGCCCGCTATCTCCCTTGATATTATGCGATGATGCGATCTAAGATGAATCGCACTTGCCTAGAAGATATCGATTCACTCGTGACTTGAAGGTCCCTATATTGTAGTTCTAGTAAACTTGCTCTTAAAAAAGAATAAATAAATATTGGACACCACCACATATTGTGCTAATACCAAACTTTAGTATAATAGCTTGAGCACTAGCACTAGTGTTATGGAAATTGGAAACAACAATGGGTACTACCACCAATAACTTTGGACCTCTTTCTCATGAAACAACGTTGATAAGAGTGTCCTTTTCCAGCTGATAAATGCTAATCATTTGAGGAGACATTTTGGGGAAGTACCAACAGCTGAAAATCCTTCTAGAAGCATTGAAATAGACCGCAACTTTATGTTAATACATGATCTCAAAATCATTGGTACCTCTATGGGTCTGGTTCAGTATGCTTGCCTAGTTGTTGGGTGTCTTACGGTTAGTTTATGTTAGCTTATTTATTGTTATTTTGCATTATGTAGTCTCGTTAAGTTAAGTTACTTAACAGATTAGCTAGCGTATAATCTGTTAAGTGGAATCACCTTAATTCTCGCTGGAAATGAATTGACAGAGTCTGGTAGGTATTTGCAGATTTGCTTTTTATCTTTAGTCATACAATTAATTTTGATTTTCAGGAAAACCCAGCGCTTTTCTTGCCCCATCTTACGGGCCAACTCATCATTGTGTTAATCAAAATATTGAACTTGTTCTTACTATTAACACATCCTAATCTCAAGTCTATCAGAAAATTGAAACATAAAGTACCACCCATCCTGATGATGACTTTTAATTGGTGCCAAGAGTTTTGTGTATTCCGTCAGTTTTTATGTGTCTGTGATTTGTAATAAAAAAATCTTATCTCATTAAATATCCCTTTTGATTTATTTTGTTCACTGGATAGAATTTCATGAAATTAAGAAAATAAGATCAAATATATTGGGCTGATTCTGAAATAAAGTGGACGCAACTTAGAAAATAGTACCTACTTACCTAATAGACCGTGAGCCAGATAGTATATTTTGTCAGTCATTTCCTCTCGAGCGAAAACTCGTGCAATGCTTGAGAGAGTTGTATTATGAAGTATGGTGAACGTCAGCTGCCGCTCCGTGGGTGGGTGGTGCAGCGGCAGCCCCTCAAACACGTATTTTTTTTTTATTTTCAGTCATTTCCTCCCGACTGAAAATTTGTTAAATGATAGTTAACGCAATTATTAGAAGATAAAAAAAAGTCAGCTGGCCGTACCGTGGTGGATTAACGTCAGCTGGCCATAGGAACATGCAAAAAAAAATTTTTCGTTCAGTGATTTCCTCTCACTTGAAAATGTGTCAGATGATAGTTTACATGCTATTTTGAAAAAATAAAAGCGTCAGCTGGCTCTATGTTAGTGGAAAGGTCGTCAGCTGATGCAGTGAAATAGGGAGCATTTATTTAAATACGTCAGCTGACGGGTTTTCCACCAACATAGAGCCAGCTGACGTTTTTAGGGTTCCGTAGTCAACAAGGAACCCTTATAGTTTCGCCATGTCCGTCTGTCCGTCCGTCTGACCCCAGTCTAGCTCATAGACTCTTAGACCCCAGTCTAGCTCATAGACTCTTAGTCCTAGAAAGCTGTAATTTGGCATGAATATACATATTTATCACGCCAACAAAGTGGTAAAGCAAAATTTTGAAAAATATTTTTTTTAGGTTACCTCCCCTACACGTAAAGTGGGTAGGTATGTAAATTTTTTTTCTTGTCTACTCCATAGTGTGGGATGTGGTTGGATAGCAATTTCAAAAATATAGTTGGTTCGTAATTACAGTTTTTGGGTTGAGGCATCCGTTTGTGAATTATTAAGCTTTAAAGTGCAAAATTTTGTTAGAGTCATGTGTCCCCCCCTGCCAGCCAAATGGTTGGTCTTGGATACGTGAAAAAATTCACGATAGTAGTACATATGACGAAGATGAAAGGAAAACTATCACAGCTAAGTAGGCTTTACAAGTTTTTGAGATATAACACATTTTCAAAAACCGCAAAAATAACTTGTTTTTCATAGTATTCGTATGAATGACAAAGTTGTATTTGCGGTTTTCGAAAATGTGTTATCTCTCAAAAACTTGTAAAGCCTACCCAGCTGTGATAGTTTTCCTTTTAACTTCGTCATATGTAGGTACTACTATTGTGAGTTTTTTCGAGGATTTTTTCTGTCTCAACAGACCACCGGTGGTGAGATTTGGTGGTCAGATGGTCCGGAGGTGTGTCCAGAAGACCACCGGTAGTCAGTTGAGACAAAAAAAATCCTATTTCATCACTGGTGTGGTGATGAATCAGGAATAAGTTGCTCCCAATTGACCTCTAGTGATCAAATGGGAATTTTTTAGTCTCAACTGATCACCGGTGGTGAAATTTGGTGGTTAGATGGTCCGCTAGGAGTATTAGTGTTCTGTGATGGTCCGGAGGGCATTACATAATATGTTGAATACAGACACAGAATAAATCAAATGTATGTCATGTGTAAAGTCCATTCGCTTAGATAGTGTCGCCCTCAGAACAATAACTAAGGTGTCGCCCTTATATCGCGCCGCCTTGGCACGTGCCGCTTCTTGTCAAAGGATCCCGCCTCATAAACAAAAGAAGCCGCGTGCGGCGTACACCCGCAAATGAGATTGGATTTTTGGGATATCGGCATTTATTTAATTATATTTTTTAAATAATCTATTATTTTTTATAAATACAGGTGGTAACGGACCCCAAAAGATCCTTGTCGCACTATGATATTAAGGACGGAGTTCATAAGGAGAGTTCAGACCATGGAGCTAGACTTAATACTGAGGTAACTGGAGTTCTCACCCTGAATAAAAAAGTGTATAGTATGTAGTGGCTGTCAGTTATCTCATATGACCATACGTATTTTTTAAACTGTAGGTGAGACGGAAGACAGCCACTGTGTAATTTGTGGTCACAAAAATGTGTTAGTACTGCAGTCTCCAGTTACCTCAGTATTAAGTCTAGCTCCATGGTTCAGACAGACGCGCATGTTTTACTCGCAAGCGTTAGCCAACAGGTTATTGCATTTTGGTTTCTATGCTAATAATATAACATACAAATTTAATTCCAAATCTCTATAGAACGCAAAGGAGTCATATCAGTCATAGCATAGTTGAAGAACTGTTGTTGTTTTTTAATATTACAATATCACAAACTTGTCTGATCCGTGCGACAACGTTTTCTATTCCGATGGCCAAAACTGGAACTAACGTGTTTTGTTTTTAATGTCATTTTGCGTGTTTTGCTGTCAACCTTAGGCGCCACTGTCACCGGAACAGAAACGATTGAAGTAGGTCTGTAATAGTAGATTGTTTAGCAAGGGATGTATGGCACCCACAACAGTCGAGTGTTTTAGCGCACGAACGAAGTGAGGGCGCCGATAGTTCGAGACTGTTATGGGTCCTTGCACACGAAGTAAACACTCTACTTTTCATTTTGAACACTTATGAGGAAAGTAAAAAAAGTAAGAATTTTCGGAAGACTAAAACTTTTTGTTCATTTTCTCTATTTTAGGGAAGGCAAGTGAAACTAAGTTCATACAGCCTTGTATGGTGTTTATATGACATTCCATGAAATTAATAGCCTGATTTTTTATGTTACAAATAACTTATTAGGTTTAATCTGTTTCTAAAAACGCATTCTTTGAAAAAACAATGTTTTAGATATTAAATTAATAATTACTTAGACGATATTAAATATTTTACATAATAGCAAAACAGGCTGTATAGGCTTCTGTGCCTTTGCCTGCATACCTTTGGTAAATAAATGTCCAAAGAGATACTTACAGATTTTGACATGAATTTCATTACGACCCTCTTTTTAATATACTATATCTATGTTACGACGGTATATTATATTCTTTGCCTAGGGCCGCAACATACCACTTTTAACCCGCATTTTAACATGAAAAAACCTTTTCATACTGCGGTCACGTCACAGACTGACAGTGACAGCCATTTAATTTGTAATGCTTGTAGCAAGGAATTTATATAGTAAATTCCTTGGCTTGTAGCGACCATGTAGCGACACATGGCGGCGACACCACCAATATGGGTCAGAATAGTAGATTGTATTACAAGGGAGCAAAATAACATATTTACGGCGAGGGCGCTATTTTGAATCCTGAACGCAGCGAGGGATTCAATATACGTTGCCCGAGATGAAAATAATTTTGCGAACGAGTAATACACTCTACTTTTCATTTCGAATATAAGGAAAGTAAATACACTCTGCTTTTCATCTCCCTCTATAAGAAAAGCAATAAAGACAACTAAAACATGAAACTATCTAGAAAAATAAAAAAAAGGTGGCGGGGGGCTTCGCTTTCTCTGTTTTTTCTATAATAGGTATATAAAAAAATTGAAGTTTTGAAATAACAAAAACAAATTTTAGAACAAAAAAATATTTTTTGATCAAAAAAATTTTTTGAATAAAAAAAAAAATTTTGTACAAACAATTTTTTTATATGTTTATCGGATGCCTCCTAACTATCTCCGGAGTACCATAGGGGGTTGAAAATTTTGTTAGATTTTAGCTACGCTTCGAGACGGACCGTTTTTGAGATATTCTCGTTTTAATTTAAAAAAAAAAATTTTGATAGTCCCGCAAGGTGCACTCCGTATTTCTGTGTATTTAAAAATACACTTTAATCTTAAAAGATAAGGTTTACATTTCAATACAAAATGTTAACGGTCCAGCTGAGACCGCAAGAAGGAGGTGAGGGTGTCCCTTTCTTTCAAATTGCCAGCACTCTTAAATAACAGGTTTAGTAGATTTATGGTCCACAACTTTCGTTATGAAAATAAAATTTCGTAAAATTTTCGCTTCGTATTATTTTTTGTCAATAGAAAACATCGTATATTAATTTAGGTATTAGCGTATTATGCATAAAAATGGATCAGGTCGTTCAAGTTTTTTACGGCTTATCATAGAAAAAAATTTAATGATAGATTTCAGAATGTTAAAGTGGCAACATGACAAGCTGAATGACGTCTTCCGTCTTTGTTGTGTCAAGTTGGTTATGCGTAAATATTTTGCCTTATAATGGTGTTTTTTGCAATATCGTGAAAAGGTGTTGCGTTAATAATGATGGGCTGTGGAAATGAAACATTTGCTGGTTGCAATATTTCTTTTCACAGGTGAGATAGAATTTATTGAAAATGACACGAGTTCTTACTATGCAACAAATTAGGGTGACAACAAATTTCCTTTTTCTTTTCATTTGATTCTATAAAACGTTTATATCTAAAATTATTGTCTGATTCGTATCTTACAATTTTATTCAGTAATGTATAGGTAATCATGTTTTGTTTAACATCTGTGTAACAATAAACTATTATTATGATTTATTTCTTTTATTTACTGGCACCTATTTCCTGGCATCCCTACTAGTTTAAAGTCGGAAACACAGATCAGTACTGGTGTGGCGCGACGCCAGAATGTCTATTTCATGCACTTATGCGTGGGGTGCCGCAAGGCTCGGTATTGGGCCCGCTGTTATGGAACCTCGGTTTCGACTGGGTTCTCCGCGGAGTTCTACTCCCGAAGATGAGCCTCCTCTGCTATGCGGACGACACCCTAGTCACTGCAAGGGGGGAAGACTACTGGGAGGCGAGGCGGCTGGCTGGCGTGGGAACCCAGCTGGTCATGGAGAGGATCCAGTTGTTGGGGTTGGAGGTGGCGGTCCGCAAGACAAAGGCCATCATCTTCCACGGTCCCAGGACAGGGCCTCCTGCCGGGGCCAATACAGTCGTGGGCAGGATGCAGATCCCTCTAAAGCCCCACATCAAATACTTGGGGCTCAACCTGGACGGACGCTGGCGCTTTAAGGAGCACTTCCGTCAGCTGGCGCCCAGACTAGAGGGGATGGCGATGGCCATGGGGCGTATTCTGCCGAATATTGGCGGCCCAAACGTCAGCTGTCGCAAGCTGTTTGCTGGGGTGGTGCGCAGCATGGCCCTGTACGGGGCGCCAGTTTGGGCGGATTCCTTAAACGAGGAGAACTGCCGCCACCTGAGAAGACCGCAACGGGCTAAAGGCACCCGCATCATATGTGGCTATAAGACGGTCTCCGGTACGGCGGCATGTTTGCTCGCAGGCACACCCCCGTGGGAGCTGGAGGCACGGGTCCTCAGCAGGGTGTACCTGGAGAAGAGTGAGGCAAGCAGGCGAGGGGAATGGTTGGCCCCGGCTGAGGTCGCTGTGATTAGGCGGCGGGAGGAGGAGGAGCTACTTGTGTAGTGGCGCCTCCAGCTGGAGACTCCGTCGGCGGGCGTGCGGATGGTAGAGGCGGTGCGCCCGTTTCTGGTAGAGTGGATGGAGCGGCGTCATGGAACGCTGACGTTCCGTTCCGACTGGTGCAGATTCTTACCGGACACGGATGCTTCGGTAAGTTTCTGCACCGAATACAGCGGGAGGAAACGCCGGAATGCCACGAGTGCGACGGGGCGCTGGCGACCGCGCAGCACGCACTAGAGGTGTGTCCTGCGTGGGCAGCGCGGCGTCGGGACCTCGTGGCAGTGGTAGGGCCGGATCTCTCGCTGCTCAGCATCGTTAGCCGGATGCTGGACAGTGACAGATGTTGGCAAGCGGCAGTCTCCTTTTGCGAGGACGTGCTCCTCCAAAAGGAGGCAGCGGAGAGGGCGCGCGAAGAGGACGCTCAGGCGGCCCTCATCCGCCGCAGACGGTTGGGGAGAAGAAGGCGTCAGTACGACCGCCGCATTCCTTAGTGTCGCTGGCCGGCGATGGAGCGTTCTGTCGTTGGCATTGCACGGCGCACGTCGTCTGGGGAGACGATCACACTTGCTCGGTCGTCTCCCGCCGTGTAGGTGCCAGGCCACCCGTCGGCTCGGAGGGGAGACTGTCACCACATCCCCCGTGACCAATCGAGGGAGAGAGAGCAAGTAATGAGGGGTTTAGCTGGTAGTGGTGCCTGCTCTCGACCACCCCCATCTGGTCTGCCCACCTTGAATGGGTAACCTTATGGGGGGATCGGGAGGAGGCTCTCTCCCTCCCCCCCTTCTAAGGGAGAGGTAAGAACCCCCTGGCTCCCCCGCCGAGCCTACTACTAAGGCTCGACGGGGGCGCTGGGGGTGGCGAGAGACAGCCTAGGAGTCCCGGTATAACCGGGACGTACGGCTTCCTGTGCGCTGACCGAGTCCAACATGCCAGAATGTCACTGGTATACGTAAAGTATGTATTTGCCCTCACTCTAATAAAAAAAAGGGTAAAGGTAGGGTAGGTTAGGGGTAGGGTAGGGGTTTTTTTTTTTTTTTTGTGCGTACTTTGATGTGTGACAGTACGTCTCTCGCTTTCGGATTACGAGCAGACCGAACTGCATTGGTTTTTATTGATGTTATTAATTATTGTTTTGTATAAGTCATGTATTTATTATTTTTATTTATATTTTATGTTTTGTGTACTTTATGTTGTTGATTTTCTTAGGTTGTATCTTTGTTGAAATCTTTTAGTGTTGTTATTATATTATTAATGAAGTTTTTATAAGCTATTGTTATGGTTTCTTTTTTGATAATATTTTTTATATTGAATGGGTCTGAGTTATTGTGAGTGTTGATGAAGCTGTATGTCTGTAGATATTTTAGTCGTGTATTGCTGTACTTTGGGCAGTGTTTTATTAGGTGATCTAGATCTTGTATAGTCTCGTCGTCGCATGGGCATTTGTCCGTTGCTTTAATGTGAAATCGGTGGAGATATTTTAGATGGTATCCGTGTCCTGTGTAGATCTGAGTCATGGCAAAGCCTGCGGGTAACGCTTCTAGTGTTTGATTTAAGTCCTTGATGGTAGGGAGAATTTTTGTTGTGTGTTGTCCAGTGGTTGAGTTTTGGTAACGGTTATTAGCTTCTAATTGTGTTTGCTCTTTCATTTTTCTTTTATGGTATGAAAGTGGAAATTTAACAAATATGGGTGTTTTGTTCATTGAAGCTGCGGTTTTTGCGGCTTCGTCAGCCAATTCGTTTCCAAGGAGTCCTTTGTGCGCCTTAATCCAGCTAAAACTGATGTGGTTCGTTTTTTGTATTTCAAATATAGTCCTGTGTGTCTCTGCTATGATAGTGTTTGTCGAATTTCGGTTTTGGAGTTCCATAAGGGCTGATAATGAGTCGGAAAATATGACTGTATCTTTTATTTGGTTTTTGTGGCACCAGACACAGGCCTTGCATATTGCAAGTGCCTCCGCCTGGAATACGGTGCAGGAGTGATGTAGTTTTATTTTCTTTGTTATGATTTCGTATTGTGGTGTCATAATGACGAAAGCTGCACCAACAAGGTCATCATGTTTGCTACCGTCGGTGAAAATTTTGTAAGTATTTTCTTTGGTGATTTTTTCTATGTCTTCGTTAGTATTTGTGTTTTCGAATGTTATGGAAATTCTTTCGGCTGGATGTAAAAGTTGGGATGGGTGTAGGTGTTTGTGGTATTTTACGTCGTTCGGGAGGAATGGTGTTATAGCCCGAGAGCCAAACTAATTCGTTCTATGGAGACTCAACAATAATTCTATATCAGTAATTTCTTAACATTGAAAATTAGATTATCTAATTTAATAAATAATTCATTAGTAATCCACCAATATTTATGACCGCGACATTAAAAAAAACAAATACAAAGCTTTAAAAAATCTATAAAAAAATAGGCAAAAATGGTATAAGTGTTATTCACTTTACATTTGAATACATTTATTATTATCTTTCGTAAAAGTATATAATCCCCCTATGTTTGTAAATGAAAAACAAATAAACTTAAAAAAAAACTCTCTACGTAAACTCAAATTGGCATTACACCTATGTTAAAAATGCTATCAGAAACAACCGACTTCTTCCTAAAGTATTAGTTTCCCGTTTTATATCTTTATGGATTTTGACTTTGGTGCTTAGATTTGGTGGACATAAACACATGTTAACGATAAAATTGATGATAGCATATTTGCTGAAAGAGTTGCACCATTTTCGGGGTATAACTTTTTTTTTATACCTTCCAATGCGATATTATGTTGGATTCCAAAATATAGTCTCTTAAAATTATATTTAAGGGCCGTTTACAAAAATTTGGCCTGATATTGAATTTTTTACAAAAATATCGGATAGTTCTTGGGGTATTATTTGTGTGGTTTTTGATGTTTCTATTCCGGCTGTTTCCTTTAATTTTAGATCTAATGGTGTTAATTGTGCAAGAGCTATTGACGTTGTGGTTGGAAGAGTGCGGAAGCCTCTTATTATTTTGATGGCGAATTGCCTCTGGAGTGCCAGAAGTTTTTTGCATACACACTTATATTTTAAAGCTGTGGGTGCCCAGACCTCTGCTGCATAAGTAATTATGGGTTGGATGACCATTTGGTATAATATTTTTACATTTGCTGATTGGATGCCCCAAGTGGGTCTTATGTAGATGCTTAGTTTCTTGTGTATATTTTGTACTTTGTTTATGGTATAGTTTGTGTGTTTAATGAATTTCAGTTTGCTGTCTATAATAATTCCCAGGTATTTTATTTCTTTGACGGTGTTTAATTGTATGTTGTTCATTTTAATGTTTATTTTCTGTGCTTTATTTGTAAATGCTATTATTTGCGTCTTCTCCGGTGCAATTTCCAGTTTAGCTTTTTGGCTCCAGTTGTTTATTATGTCTATTGTAGTATGTGCAAGTATTTCTAGTTCTTGTGTTGTTTTTGCGCTGAATATAAGGAGGAGGTCATCGGCGTACGCTTGAATGTGGCAGTTATCCGGGTAGTTTTTATCAAGAACTTCATCCATGATGATGTTCCAGCAGGTCGGCCCCAGGACCGACCCCTGAACGCATCCTCGTGTTTGTTTTTGGGTTGCCTCAATATCAGCGTAATTTAATTTTATTGTTCTGTTGTCCAGATAGCTGTGAATGGTGTTATAGAGATTTTTAGGGCATTTTAGTTCTCTGAGTCGTTTGAGTAGTAAAGGCCACCAGGCATGGTCAAAAGCGCCTTTGATGTCAAGAGATATAGCTATATTTGACATGATGAATACAATCTTGACTAATGTTAATAACAATATTTGGACGACAGGACTCTTTTTTGACTTATCTCAAGCATTTGACCATGTTTCACATGATTTACTTTTAAAAAAGTTGGAGAATTTAGGCATGAGAGGCAATACTCTGCAGTGGTTATCATCATACCTTTCTAACCGTAAACAATACGTTACAGTGAATAAGTTAATGAATAATGAAATAAGATCATTCTCATCCAGTTGTCGTGAAAATAAAACTGGTGTCCCACAGGGAAGTATTTTAGGACCTCTTTTATTTATATTATATATTAATGACATTTTTGAAATTACGAATCATAAATGTATTTTATACGCAGATGACATTTCCATAATTGTGACGACTGAGAAGAGAAATAATTCATTAACTATTCATGAAATTGACATTAATAAAACTATTGACATTTTAATTGAATGGCTCGATGCACACAATCTCAACATTAATTTAAATAAATCAGTCTTTATTCAATTTAATCAATCCAAACATAAGCAATATAATTTTAAATTAAATATCACTAAAATCAATGAAGTAACAAAAGTAAAATTTCTCGGAGTAACAATAGACCAGTTTATGAACTGGAAAGATCAGATCGAAAGTATTTGTAACAATATAAATAGATTCGTGTATGCATTAAGACAAGTTACAAAAGTTACAAATAAGAAAACAGCAATTTTATGTTATCGTGCATATGTAGAATCCGTGTTGAGATACGGTTTGATGATATGGGGTAATAGCACGGACGGACGGATAAAGCATTTGTGGTACAAAAAAAATGTATCAGGGCTCTTAATCATGTATTCATTTCGATTATATCCAATGGACCAGACAATTTTTGTCTATTTTTATTAAAATTGTTAATAAAGCGTAAAACGTAAGCAAAACTTCTAACTAACCTTAAGAAATTTGAATGTCTACTAAAATTAATTAGCGGCTCATTTGAACTTGGACAATTAGTTAATAAAGTATGTACCTTCAACTCGGGCAATTTTTGTGACGTGTATGAATGCTGTGGCCACTCAGATTCGCTGTCCTTGAGAAAGGAAGGACCTTCCCACCACAAACGTGAAGAAGCTAAATTCTGAGGGTCAACTCCCCTGGACGCGAGGTCAGCTGGGTTCATACTTGTGGGTACATGTCTCCACTGAAAGCCAATAGTCAACTTATTAATTTCATTTACTCTATTGCATACAAAAGTTTTTAAATTTTTAACATCTGTTTTTTGCCACCCTAAAACAATAGTTGAATCAGTCCATATAGTTTTATTATTAAGTTCAAAACGAAAAGAATCTATTACTTTTGCACATAACCGTGCCCCTAATAACGCCCCTAGTAATTCTTTTCTTGGTATGGTAGTACACCCTAGGGGACAAACCCTAGCTTTACCACACAAAAGCCTAACAGTAATTTCTTGGCGTTCATTTATTGAACGTAAATATACACATGCAGAAAATGCAACTTGAGAGGCGTCCACAAAGCAGTGCAATTCTGTAAATACTGGTGCTTCACATAAAACATTTCTATTTATTTTTATATTTGTAATTAAATGCAAATTATTTATAAAATTTAACCAATCGCTCATAAGTTTCTCAGGTAAAGGATCGTCCCAACCTAACTTTTCGATCCACAGTTGTTGTAAAAATATTTTTGCCTTTATAACAACAGCGCAAATAAGTCCGAGAGGATCAAATATTTTACAAGTTGTAGAAATGACTAACCTTTTTGTATATTGCAAAACAAGTTCAATATTAGCTGAAAACTGAATAATATCATTTTTAGGACAGTAATTTAATCCTAAAACACTAGACTCTTTAGTTAAGTCCAATAAATCACTAATTGATTCCTCATTAATAAATGCTTGCGAACAGTTTGTCCGAATTTTTCTTAATGGGAAACATGCAGACTTTAATACATCATTGACTTTTTTGTATATATATTTTAGCTCATTTTCTGTCTCTATTATGAGATTAATAAATAATTATGAGATCGCCATAATCAGCGAACCATATGTTGGAAACTGTAACTACGTTAAAAAAGTCAATAACTACCACGTATACCAAAACTATAATGACAACAACAGAACCAAAGCATGCATTCTAGTAAGACAGGACTTTGGTACAACCACTGGCATTTCTGCATTTACAACCCCAAACCTTAACATCATACAAATTAAAACTAATAAAAGCAAATTCTACATATCAAGTATATACATCGAACCAAAAAATGACGAATATAACACATTAAACAAACTGGAATACTTCGTAAACAGTCACGCAAATGCACAACACATAATTTGCGGCGACCTAAACGGATGGCACCAATCATGGGGCTCAAAGAAAAATAATCAACGAGGACTAGATATACACGACCTTTTAACAACTAATAACCTAATGACAGTAAACACGGGAACAGTGCCTACGTTCCAAAAAACAACCCACAATAAAGTAAGAGAATCCATTGTGGATCTCACAAAAGTATCTGAAAATACAATCAAATATGTAACAGACTGGAAGGTGGATTGTGAAGCGTGTATGACGTCAGAGCATCAAGCAATTTCATTTAATATAAACCTACAAAAAGAAAAAGTTATTAAAAATAAAAACACATCCACCTTCAAATATAACACCAAAAACACAGACTGGAAGAAATTCACTTTAAAACTACAAAATAAAATGACTAGTTTCAATCACAACAGCGTAGATATATCAAAACTAAATAGAATAGAAATTGACAATTTCATCGAACAACTGACTAGCATCATACAGGAAACCTGCAATGAAACTCTACCTAAAAGCAAAGGTCCTCCACGAAAACCCTTGTGGTGGACAGAAGAGCTAGAACAACTTAAAAAGAAAAACATACATATTCACCATCGACTACAACAGCTAGTTCGTAGCAATAAACCTCTTCACAACATAATTGAAGAAAAACAAAAAGCTAAGGAAGAATACAGTAATGCCATTCAAAAAACATCAACTGAAAATTTTAAAGAATTTTGCACACTTCAAGGAAAAGATGACGCCTGGTCCCTTACAAACAAACTTCTTAAATCTACCAACAAACAACAACCTACGGCTACATTACAAAAAGACAATGGACATTATACAAAATACACAATGGATACTGCTAAAGAACTTCTTAAAAAATTCTACCCAAACGATGACCCAACAAATGACAACCCGATGCACAAAATAATCAGACAAGACCAAAACTTAAAACCAAACACCGAAAACGACCAACCCTTCACCATCGATGAGGTACTGGATACAATTAAGACATTCAACCCAAACAAAGCACCCGGCCAAGACAACCTAACATCATATATACTACAAAAATTTATCCAATTATACCCTGAACTTACAACCAACTTACTCAATCAATGCGTAAACCTAGGTCACTTTCCAACTCTTTGGAAAACCACCATAGTGAAACCAATACCTAAACCGAATAAAAACGATTACCTTAAAATCAGCTCCTACAGGCCAATTGGCTTGCTAAACATTTTTGGAAAACTATTAGAAAAACTCATTGCTAATCGAATCACCTACCATCTAGACAGAAACAAACTAAGCAATAGAAGACAATACGGTTTTAAGGCACAATCTTCTACTACTACAGCACTACTAGATGCAATAAACAAAATTAAAACAGCAAGAAATCACAACCACCAAGTAAATAAATAAAATAAATAAATAAAATCGTTGTTCACGCCTCTAATGCGTGAAACGAAACGCCGCACCGATGACAGCTAGACGTCACCGCGCCGTCACGGATTGGCGCCAAGAAAGACTTCACTTGCCTCAACGACGCTATGAAGCTGTCAACCATTTTTGTAATTTTATATTTTAATTTCATTATATCGATTTAAAAGCAAGTCTATATCATTTATTTCATCAAAATTATGTTCCACGCGCGAACATCTGGCGACCGTATAAAATATTAGTTGCAAGGAGCAACTTTCTACTTACTACAATCTTCGGATATTACCTACCTACCTACCTACCGGTCAAAGAAAAGAAGACGCTAAGGAAAGAGGATTTATACTGGGCGCTGCTGGTGCTGACTTCGCTGATGACCTGGAGATTGTTGAGGAGCTCTAGACATCCTGGTTTTCCCGAGGGAAGTATTGGCCTAAATCCTTTTCTATTACTTCCCGTCTTTCCAATTCAATTTGTGTAAGCAGCTTGCCGCTCCGATGTGTTGAGATAGTATCTAGCTACAATAATTTATTCTAAAAGCGTATTATCTTTCATTTGCACATCGGCCTATGCGCAATATAAGCCCTTGCAGATTTTTTTTCCTAACAATATATTTTTTTTCAAATCTGTCAATAGGTACTTACTGTTAATTTGCACTTCAAGCAAACTTATCCCAATTATTTAACTAATTCTAAAAGCATTTCACTACTACATTTATCCCTATTTATATTCTATAGTGATTTAAATCACTTGGTAAAAGTTACCTACAACTACCTACATTACAAAAAAAATTATTGAAGTTATTCTCACACGTATTTGCCGACTATTTCAGTGAGAACCAACTACCATTTCGAGGCGCCGAAGCCGTGTCCAGCTGGCGCTGTCGGTGCTCCTTCGCTGCCCGAGCTGTGCTCAGCGCGAGCACCGCATAAACAATTGGATTTGGATTAAAGTACTAAACAGTGCTTTGAGAGGTTTGAGTTTTGTTTCTACCTCGTTCATTGCTACTTTTATTTGTATTTATTTAGTTTAGTAGTGTGCCATGGAAGCTCTTAAGGATTTAATTAAAAAACGCAGTATTATAAAAGGTAGATTAACTAAATTTAAAGACTATGTAAATAATCTAACTCAATTGAGTTCTAGTAAAGTTACCACTGTCCAAATAAAAGATTTGTCTATGCGAGTCGAAAAGTTTCAAGAATTACTTTCTGATTTTAACAATTTGCAAACAGAAATTGAATTACTCTCGGCAAATATTGATGAACAGTTGACTGAGCGAGACACATTAGAAACTCAGTTCTTTTCTTTGATTTCCACGGCACAAGAATTGATTGAAACATATTCATCTTCTAAAGAATTAAATGCCAACGAAAGTGTTGCGGGTTCACATTGTTCACATTCCTTCAATTCAATAAAGCTACCAACTATTAATTTGTCAAAGTTTGATGGGAACTATTTAAAGTGGCTAGAATTCCGGGACACTTTCGATTCATTGATAAATAAAAATGAAGCTATACCATTAATAAATAAATTCCACTATTTGAGGTCTAGTTTAGAAGGTGGAGCATCTGTTGTAATAAGATCAATAGAGTTTACCGCTAATAATTATAACAATGCTTGGCAGTTGCTGTGTGACAGATACAACAACAAAAATATTTTAATAAACAATCATTTAAAGTCATTAATGAGTATTGATGTTATGACAAAGGAATCTTTTAAGGCACTGCGATATTTGATTGATCACATATCTAAAAACTTAAAATCTTTGCAATCACTAGGACTTCCCACCGAACAATGGGATGTACTTTTGATATTTATTGTCTCGGCAAAGTTAGATTCCAATACGAATAGGAAGTGGGAGGAACATAAAAATAGTTTAGTAGAATTACCCACTTTAGATGATTTTTATACTTTTTTACGTAACCGAGCTGATATTTTGGAAACAACTCATTATAATAGAAGCGAGAAGTTCGAGCCAAGGTCAAACTTCCATAATAAAAGCGTTAAATCGTTTTTTGCCTCGTCAGACACTAATACTAAACGTTATTTATCATGTGTATTATGCAATAAGAATCATTTACTACATGAATGTTCTAAGTTTCAAGAATTAGATGTCGACAGAAGGGCACGTGAAGTATCCAATTTGAAACTTTGCACAATTTGTTTACGTGGTGGGCATAATGTTTATCAGTGTAGATTAAAAGGTTCATGTAGATTATGCAAAGGCAGACACAACACTTTGCTGCATAAGCAATCAGCGCTGCCGCCGCCGGCGCATGAATTAGAACAGGTTTTGCCTAGCGCATCTAGCGCGGCCGCGGCCGGGCCCGTCGCCTTATCAGCTGTGACGATGACTCACGCGTTATTGTGTACCGCGCAGGTCGAATTAGTTAATGAGAAAAATAATACGAGTGTTATTGCGCGGGCATTATTAGATACCGGTAGTCAGTCGTCTTTTGTAACTGAAAATATATTTATAAAGTTAGGTTTACGTAAAGAATCAAAACAAAGTTTGAGTGTTTGTGGCCTTAATAATGTTAAATGTGATATTAGTGGAAGTTGCAAGGTAACAATTAGATCACGTTTATCTCCTTTCAGTACTAAAATTTCTTGCCTATTAGTACCTACAATTACAGGTACATTACCCGGAGTGGAAATAAATACTACGCAGTTAAGTATACCGGGCAATATTCGATTGGCAGACCCTACCTTTTTTAAGCCCTCTTCTATCGATATTCTGTTAGGGGCTGAAGTGTTTTGGAGTATAATAGGGACTAATCAGATAAAGTTAGGTCGTAATATGCCTACTTTACAGGAATCAGAGCTGGGGTGGCTGATAGCCGGTCCAGTAGGTGTTAATCAGCCTAGGGCGAAGGTCTATTGTAATCTGAGCTTAGCCGAATTAGACAGAAATATTAAAAAAATTTGGCAAGTTGATGAACTGCCATCAGATGTAAAAACTTTATCCTTAGAGGAACAGTTTTGCGAAGATCATTTTTTGGAAAACACAACCCGTCTAGAGGACGGTCGATTTTGTGTTAAAATGCCACTGAAAGAATCTGAAAGCAATTTAGGTGATTCTTTTTATTTAGCTAAGAAGCGTTTTGAAAACTTAAATAATAAATTAAATAAAATTCCGGAACTTAAAAAATCATATTGCAACTTTATTAATGAATATAAAAGGTTAGGTCATTTATGCGAAATAGACCGTCCAAAGAGTGGTAATTACCTGCCGCATCATTGTGTCCTGATCATGAAGAACCCTGTTTAAGAGCCTTAATATCACTAGAAAATGACTCAGACTGACAAAATTTAATTAAATGCTTTTGCGAATGATTCATTTCGATTATATCCAATGGACCAGACAATTTTTGTCTATTTTTATTGCAATTGTTAATAAAGCGTAAAACGTAAGCAAAACTTCTAACTAACCTTAAGAAATTTGAATGTCTACTAAAATTAATTAGCGGCTCATTTGAACTTGGACAATTAGTTAATAAAGTATGTACCTTCAACTCGGGCAATTTTTGTGACGTGTATGAATGCTGTGGCCACTCAGATTCGCTGTCCTTGAGAAAGGAAGGACCTTCCCACCACAAACGTGAAGAAGCTAAATTCTGAGGGTCAACTCCCCTGGACGCGAGGTCAGCTGGGTTCATACTTGTGGGTACATGTCTCCACTGAAAGCCAATAGTCAACTTATTAATTTCATTTACTCTATTGCATACAAAAGTTTTTAAATTTTTAACATCTGTTTTTTGCCACCCTAAAACAATAGTTGAATCAGTCCATATAGTTTTATTATTAAGTTCAAAACGAAAAGAATCTATTACTTTTGCACATAACCGTGCCCCTAATAACGCCCCTAGTAATTCTTTTCTTGGTATGGTAGTACACCCTAGGGGACAAACCCTAGCTTTACCACACAAAAGCCTAACAGTAATTTCTTGGCGTTCATTTATTGAACGTAAATATACACATGCAGAAAATGCAACTTGAGAGGCGTCCACAAAGCAGTGCAATTCTGTAAATACTGGTGCTTCACATAAAACATTTCTATTTATTTTTATATTTGTAATTAAATGCAAATTATTTATAAAATTTAACCAATCGCTCATAAGTTTCTCAGGTAAAGGATCGTCCCAACCTAACTTTTCGATCCACAGTTGTTGTAAAAATATTTTTGCCTTTATAACAACAGCGCAAATAAGTCCGAGAGGATCAAATATTTTACAAGTTGTAGAAATGACTAACCTTTTTGTATATTGCAAAACAAGTTCAATATTAGCTGAAAACTGAATAATATCATTTTTAGGACAGTAATTTAATCCTAAAACACTAGACTCTTTAGTTAAGTCCACTAAATCACTAATTGATTCCTCATTAATAAATGCTTGCGAACAGTTTGTCCGAATTTTTCTTAATGGGAAACATGCAGACTTTAATACATCATTGACTTTTTTGTATATATATTTTAGCTCATTTTCTGTCTCTGCTCCAGTGTTCAAATCATCAATGTAGAAATCATCTTTAATAATATTTGAAATTAATTTATCATTGCATTCGTTTGCTAATTGTAATAGACATCTTGTACTTAAAAAAGGAGCACTGGCTGTACCATACGAAAGCGTAAGAAGTTGTAACGTCGTAATGTCATTGACCTCGGACGGATTCGAATCTTTCCATAAAATTAGCTGGAGGTGACGTTGAGAAGGATGTAATAAAATTTGTCTGTACATTTTCTCAATGTCACCTAATAAAACAAATCTATGTCCGCGAAATCTTAATAAAATTGACAATAAGTCACTTTGAATAACTGGGCCTACAGCCTGGATATCATTTAACGATTTGCCTGAGGAGGTTTTCGCTGAAGCGTCAAACACCACCCTAAGCTTAGTTGTCTCACTCTTATTTCGAGTGACACAATGATGCGGCAGGTAATTACCACTCTTTGGACGGTCTATTTCGCATAAATGACCTAACCTTTTATATTCATTAATAAAGTTGCAATATGATTTTTTAAGTTTTAATTTTATTTAATTTATTATTTAAGTTTTCAAAACGCTTCTTAGCTAAATAAAAAGAATCACCTAAATTGCTTTCAGATTCTTTCAGTGGCATTTTAACACAAAATCGACCGTCCTCTAGACGGGTTGTGTTTTCCAAAAAATGATCTTCGCAAAACTGTTCCTCTAAGGATAAAGTTTTTACATCTGATGGCAGTTCATCAACTTGCCAAAATTTTTTAATATTTCTGTCTAATTCGGCTAAGCTCAGATTACAATAGACCTTCGCCCTAGGCTGATTAACACCTACTGGACCGGCTATCAGCCACCCCAGCTCTGATTCCTGTAAAGTAGGCATATTACGACCTAACTTTATCTGATTAGTCCCTATTATACTCCAAAACACTTCAGCCCCTAACAGAATATCGATAGAAGAGGGCTTAAAAAAGGTAGGGTCTGCCAATCGAATATTGCCCGGTATACTTAACTGCGTAGTATTTATTTCCACTCCGGGTAATGTACCTGTAATTGTAGGTACTAATAGGCAAGAAATTTTAGTACTGAAAGGAGATAAACGTGATCTAATTGTTACCTTGCAACTTCCACTAATATCACATTTAACATTATTAAGGCCACAAACACTCAAACTTTGTTTTGATTCTTTACGTAAACCTAACTTTATAAATATATTTTCAGTTACAAAAGACGACTGACTACCGGTATCTAATAATGCCCGCGCAATAACACTCGTATTATTTTTCTCATTAACTAATTCGACCTGCGCGGTACACAATAACGTGTGAGTCATCGTCACAGCTGATAAGGCGACGGGCCCGGCCGCGGCCGCGCTAGATGCGCTAGGCAAAACCTGTTCTAATTCATGCGCCGGCGGCGGCAGCGCTGATTGCTTATGCAGCAAAGTGTTGTGTCTGCCTTTGCATAATCTACATGAACCTTTTAATCTACACTGATAAACATTATGCCCACCACGTAAACAAATTGTGCAAAGTTTCAAATTGGATACTTCACGTGCCCTTCTGTCGACATCTAATTCTTGAAACTTAGAACATTCATGTAGTAAATGATTCTTATTGCATAATACACATGATAAATAACGTTTAGTATTAGTGTCTGACGAGGCAAAAAACGATTTAACGCTTTTATTATGGAAGTTTGACCTTGGCTCGAACTTCTCGCTTCTATTATAATGAGTTGTTTCCAAAATATCAGCTCGGTTACGTAAAAAAGTATAAAAATCATCTAAAGTGGGTAATTCTACTAAACTATTTTTATGTTCCTCCCACTTCCTATTCGTATTGGAATCTAACTTTGCCGAGACAATAAATATCAAAAGTACATCCCATTGTTCGGTGGGAAGTCCTAGTGATTGCAAAGATTTTAAGTTTTTAGATATGTGATCAATCAAATATCGCAGTGCCTTAAAAGATTCCTTTGTCATAACATCAATACTCATTAATGACTTTAAATGATTGTTTATTAAAATATTTTTGTTGTTGTATCTGTCACACAGCAACTGCCAAGCATTGTTATAATTATTAGCGGTAAACTCTATTGATCTTATTACAACAGATGCTCCACCTTCTAAACTAGACCTCAAATAGTGGAATTTATTTATTAATGGTATAGCTTCATTTTTATTTATCAATGAATCGAAAGTGTCCCGGAATTCTAGCCACTTTAAAAAGTTCCCATCAAACTTTGACAAATTAATAGTTGGTAGCTTTATTGAATTGAAGGAATGTGAACAATGTGAACCCGCAACACTTTCGTTGGCATTTAATTCTTTAGAAGATGAATATGTTTCAATCAATTCTTGTGCCGTGGAAATCAAAGAAAAGAACTGAGTTTCTAATGTGTCTCGCTCAGTCAACTGTTCATCAATATTTGCCGAGAGTAATTCAATTTCTGTTTGCAAATTGTTAAAATCAGAAAGTAATTCTTGAAACTTTTCGACTCGCATAGACAAATCTTTTATTTGGACAGTGGTAACTTTACTAGAACTCAATTGAGTTAGATTATTTACATAGTCTTTAAATTTAGTTAATCTACCTTTTATAATACTGCGTTTTTTAATTAAATCCTTAAGAGCTTCCATGGCACACTACTAAACTAAATAAATACAAATAAAAGTAGCAATGAACGAGGTAGAAACAAAACTCAAACCTCTCAAAGCACTGTTTAGTACTTTAATCCAAATCCAATTGTTTATGCGGTGCTCGCGCTGAGCACAGCTCGGGCAGCGAAGGAGCACCGACAGCGCCAGCTGGACACGGCTTCGGCGCCTCGAAATGGTAGTTGGTTCTCACTGAAATAGTCGGCAAATACGTGTGAGAATAACTTCAATAATTTTTTTTGTAATGTAGGTAGTTGTAGGTAACTTTTACCAAGTGATTTAAATCACTATAGAATATAAATAGGGATAAATGTAGTAGTGAAATGCTTTTAGAATTAGTTAAATAATTGGGATAAGTTTGCTTGAAGTGCAAATTAACAGTAAGTACCTATTGACAGATTTGAAAAAAAATATATTGTTAGGAAAAAAAATCTGCAAGGGCTTATATTGCGCATAGGCCGATGTGCAAATGAAAGATAATACGCTTTTAGAATAAATTATTGTAGCTAGATACTATCTCAACACATCGGAGCGGCAAGCTGCTTACACAAATTGAATTGGAAAGACGGGAAGTAATAGAAAAGGATTTAGGCCAATACTTCCCTCGGGAAAACCAGGATGTCTAGAGCTCCTCAACAATCTCCAGGTCATCAGCGAAGTCAGCACCAGCAGCGCCCAGTATAAATCCTCTTTCCTTAGCGTCTTCTTTTCTTTGACCGGTAGGTAGGTAGGTAGGTAATATCCGAAGATTGTAGTAAGTAGAAAGTTGCTCCTTGCAACTAATATTTTATACGGTCGCCAGATGTTCGCGCGTGGAACATAATTTTGATGAAATAAATGATATAGACTTGCTTTTAAATCGATATAATGAAATTAAAATATAAAATTACAAAAATGGTTGACAGCTTCATAGCGTCGTTGAGGCAAGTGAAGTCTTTCTTGGCGCCAATCCGTGACGGCGCGGTGACGTCTAGCTGTCATCGGTGCGGCGTTTCGTTTCACGCATTAGAGGCGTGAACAACGATTTTATTTATTTATTTTATTTATTTACTTGGTGGTTGTGATTTCTTGCTGTTTTAATTTTGTTTATTGCATCTAGTAGTGCTGTAGTAGTAGAAGATTGTGCCTTAAAACCGTATTGTCTTCTATTGCTTAGTTTGTTTCTGTCTAGATGGTAGGTGATTCGATTAGCAATGAGTTTTTCTAATAGTTTTCCAAAAATGTTTAGCAAGCCAATTGGCCTGTAGGAGCTGATTTTAAGGTAATCGTTTTTATTCGGTTTAGGTATTGGTTTCACTATGGTGGTTTTCCAAAGAGTTGGAAAGTGACCTAGGTTTACGCATTGATTGAGTAAGTTGGTTGTAAGTTCAGGGTATAATTGGATAAATTTTTGTAGTATATATGATGTTAGGTTGTCTTGGCCGGGTGCTTTGTTTGGGTTGAATGTCTTAATTGTATCCAGTACCTCATCGATGGTGAAGGGTTGGTCGTTTTCGGTGTTTGGTTTTAAGTTTTGGTCTTGTCTGATTATTTTGTGCATCGGGTTGTCATTTGTTGGGTCATCGTTTGGGTAGAATTTTTTAAGAAGTTCTTTAGCAGTATCCATTGTGTATTTTGTATAATGTCCATTGTCTTTTTGTAATGTAGCCGTAGGTTGTTGTTTGTTGGTAGATTTAAGAAGTTTGTTTGTAAGGGACCAGGCGTCATCTTTTCCTTGAAGTGTGCAAAATTCTTTAAAATTTTCAGTTGATGTTTTTTGAATGGCATTACTGTATTCTTCCTTAGCTTTTTGTTTTTCTTCAATTATGTTGTGAAGAGGTTTATTGCTACGAACTAGCTGTTGTAGTCGATGGTGAATATGTATGTTTTTCTTTTTAAGTTGTTCTAGCTCTTCTGTCCACCACAAGGGTTTTCGTGGAGGACCTTTGCTTTTAGGTAGAGTTTCATTGCAGGTTTCCTGTATGATGCTAGTCAGTTGTTCGATGAAATTGTCAATTTCTATTCTATTTAGTTTTGATATATCTACGCTGTTGTGATTGAAACTAGTCATTTTATTTTGTAGTTTTAAAGTGAATTTCTTCCAGTCTGTGTTTTTGGTGTTATATTTGAAGGTGGATGTGTTTTTATTTTTAATAACTTTTTCTTTTTGTAGGTTTATATTAAATGAAATTGCTTGATGCTCTGACGTCATACACGCTTCACAATCCACCTTCCAGTCTGTTACATATTTGATTGTATTTTCAGATACTATTGTGAGATCCACAATGGATTCTCTTACTTTATTGTGGGTTGTTTTTTGGAACGTAGGCACTGTTCCCGTGTTTACTGTCATTAGGTTATTAGTTGTTAAAAGGTCGTGTATATCTAGTCCTCGTTGATTATTTTTCTTTGAGCCCCATGATTGGTGCCATCCGTTTAGGTCGCCGCAAATTATGTGTTGTGCATTTGCGTGACTGTTTACGAAGTATTCCAGTTTGTTTAATGTGTTATATTCGTCATTTTTTGGTTCGATGTATATACTTGATATGTAGAATTTGCTTTTATTAGTTTTAATTTGTATGATGTTAAGGTTTGGGGTTGTAAATGCAGAAATGCCAGTGGTTGTACCAAAGTCCTGTCTTACTAGAATGCATGCTTTGGTTCTGTTGTTGTCATTATAGTTTTGGTATACGTGGTAGTTATTGACTTTTTTAACGTAGTTACAGTTTCCAACATATGGTTCGCTGATTATGGCGATCTCATAATTATTGTCTGTGATATATTGTATGAACTCGTGATGTGCTTTATATGACCTATCTACGTTGCATTGTATTATATTAATTGTATTGTTGATTTGTTTGTTGTTTTTATGTTGTTGCTTTCTATTGTTTTGGTTTTTAGTATCCATAGTCGGTTTTTTCTTGTACTGTTTTTAACATTTGCAGATAGCGTGGGCATGATTTAGAGGTGGCGCTGTGGTTGGTGGGTTTTGTGTTGTTATTATTTGGGTTTTGTAATTTGGAGTTGCTGGATTCACAATTGTGGCATTTTAGCTTGTTTTGATTAATTTTATTCGGGCATTCTTTGTAGGAGTGGTTTTCTGAGGCGCAGTGTGAGCAATATTGGCTAGCGGATGTGCAGTTCTTAGTGGTGTGGCCGTATTGCATGCATTTGTAGCATTGGAGTACGGGGACATGGTTTTCGACATGTACTCTGAAGTAGTCTAGGTTGACTCTGCCGGCTTCTACTATGCATTTCCATAAAGGTGGTTCGGCGAGGAATATGGCGTTGTACAGTTTATTGTTTCTGTTATTGAGTTTGAGTTTGAACTCCAGGTTTGATTCTATTTTATAGTTTTGTTTTATGATTTCGTTCTGTTTTATTAGAAGATCTTTAATTGTCTCGGGTTTTATTTCGTTGGGTATTCCTTTGATTATAAACATAGGTTTCAAGCTTTTGGGTAATTCTGCATTTACTTTAGTGTCGTTGTTATTTATTTTTTATAGGATGAGATCCCTTTGTTCAATGTTGTCGAATTCCACTTTGAGTTTGTTTTTGGAAAGAATTTTGGTTGCAGCTGGGGTGAAGTTCGATTCTCTGAAGGACACACTCTCCCTCCAGTTTTTAAGGGTCTCATTTGGGTTGGTGACTTCAGCTTTTGACGCTATGATTATGGCAGGTTTGTTCTTTTTGGTACTAGGTAGAGTTGTTGGTTGTGTTATTATAGTTTTAGCGATGTTAGCATAAGTAGGTTTGTTTTGGTTAAGGTTTGCAGTTATTGTTTTATTAATTTTATTTAAGCCTTGTTCCAGTGTTTTGTTTATGATTTCTATAGTGTTTAGGTTTTGTTCGTTGTTGCTTGTAAGTGTAGATGTTGGAGTCAACTCGATGAAATTTTCAGTTTTCGTGTCAAGATCATGTAGGAGAGAAATTATCTTCATTTTATTTATTTTTGTTAAAGAACTTGCCTCACTTAATAGTTCTTTAATATTCTTAGTAGTTTGTAAAATTAATTTTACGAGTTCCAATTCTTTTGAGTCTTCTGGTTTTATTGGAGCATGAAAGCACAACCGAAAACCACTTTCGCATTTATAATTTTAACCAATTATAACAAATTGTAAAAAAAACAAGTCTTTTCTTTTAAAACTTATGGTCACCCTAACGGCCTAGCCACGAATATGCCCGACGGTGGTGGCGACGAGCGAATTGTGCATCAGTTGGTGCGTCTCATTGACTTAATTGATTAGACGTCTGTCGCGAGCGCGCAATGATTCCGCAATTCGCTCGTCGCCGCCCGCCGCCCGTCGCGCATGTTCGTGGCCAGGCCGTAATGAAATAGAGTGAGATAAACTGACCTCGTTCTAACTATCTCATTAGGACCGTTTTTTAGCAGCAGTGCACCTTCCTGTTGTACGTAGTACTTATAAATTCCTTGTAGTCCCGTGAGTCCCGTCCCCATAAAAAATTTGTTGAAAACTTTTCATTGCCGATGAGGTAACTCTATGGTTGACTGTAACCAAATTCAGTTCTATTCTTAAAATTCATTTCCACCCTAGGGTGAAACGGATAGTTTTGGACCCGCTGCTCAGTTTAAATTTACATCACTTTCCGAATCTGAGAGATGAAAAAGTATTTTTATGTTTCAACATTTATTCATAATCCAATCTCTTTGTTACAAACTAAAGTCAAACATAGATATGTTCTTTGGTTTAAATATAGTCCAACACTTTTAACCGACCCGATAACAGACGTGATGAAGGCGCCTCTCGCAATACAAAAACTAGCTGCCAAAATGAACAGCACTATGAAAAATTTTAGTTTCACAAAATAACCACCAAGTTAGAATAGTTTGTGACATTACAGTTGTCATATATACGTATTACAATAAATATTATATACTCTGATATAGGTACTCTTTGTCTCTACGGTAACGATGTTTCTTCAATCAAAGTTATTTCGAACCAATTAAACCAAATATTAATAATTTGGGTAATTTCTCGCGTGAAATAAAATGTATTTTTAAATGATATAAGTAATAATGTCAATAGACATTATCAAAAGCAATAATGGAGATTGAAAGCAATAATTACATAGATCAACTTAGGATCAAGCACGAGAATCAGGCAAATTTACCAGAGAAAGTAAGAAAGAATTTAGCAATTCTGTACAGTAGTGATTGATTCCGATCCGTACCTTTGTGTGAGCACAACTAGTTCTTTCTTGATTTTCCCAATTTATTTGACTTAATGCACCCGAAAATCCGTATTCAGGTTTCCCAAATTGCATTAAATTTCCACCTGGCTATCTGATGTATCATTTTGCTAGTATCAAGGCCACTAAGTTGGAAGTGTTATTATTACAGTAGGTTAATACAGCCCCGTAAAATGAACGCTTTCTTCGGTGTTTGTTAGAACAGTTTTTAATCGCCTCCGTGGTCTAGTGGTACACACTACAGGTATCAGACCCACTGGGTCGTATACCTACGCATACGCGCATTTCAAAAATGTAGTGTTTGAATGATACCTTCCTAATGCGTAGGCGTAGAAAAAAATTGGATACTGTTTTTAAAATGACCCTGTATAGCAGGCGACTTGCTGCGATTCAATTCTAGCCTAGTGGACGCAAGCCTTTATAGGCCTCTCAGTCCTTGTTCGGAACTGTGTTATTCTCTAGTCTTATTGACACTTTATCAGCAGACTAAGCTTGTAATAAGGCCAGCTAGTCAATACTTTTACTGGAAAAACAGGTTAAGTGCGGTTCACTTCATTTTGGACTTAATAATGGATACAAGATACTTACTTTGAATCAATCTAATTAGTTCTTTGAATATCTTTTACTCTTACTAAACGCTACTTGTAACACTTGCTAATTTCAGTGATTATAAATGTTTGTTTGTTATAGCTAATAGTTCCTGTAGGCGACAGTCCTGAGGGAGTGCGTATGAAATTGCGCGCTCTATTAGTAGCTTTGCTCGGAGTATCGATGTCGGCATGCGCTTTCGCCTCCCAGCCGGTGGAATTGGAGCTGGACGACGAAGAAGTAGCTCAGAGGCTTAACAATGTCAGCTTTGCGAGACGGTAATCTTTTGTTGGGTTCTTACAAGGTGGAGCTATGCCCTGCCGGCCTAGTATGAGCGGCTATAATCGACTATTGCCGCATGAAAAAGGGCCTATATCTTGCTTACGCCTTAGTGGGGTAAGCAAGACAGCATGAGGTATCATATCATATCGCGTGATATAATGATGGTCATGCTAGGCAGGCTACTGAAGATTGCGGGAAACCGTTTGCTGCAAATAGCCCACAGCCGCTTTTTGTGGCGCTCAAACGAAGAGGTTTATGTTCAGCAGTGGACTCAAAATGGCTGATGATGAACCTTTTGTTGCTATAAAAGGCTAGTTTAACAGATGTCCGGGAGTCTATACGGGCCGCCCGTATAACTACGGGTGATATAAATAATTGATGGGCCGAACCAAAGCCATCTTCTATCTCACTCGTTCGCAAGCAGCAGAGAAATAATAGCGGGCCATGGCCGTACGGTCTAATCCGTGTCTGTGATACGATGTTCTAGCCAGCGCCTCACGTGTATCCCGGACATGTGTGCATAGCAAATATTCATAGCAAAATAGTTACCTACTATCAAATGTATAATTTCAGAATAACAAAGCCGACTATCCGTCTGGTTATGGGGTATGGCAAGTTGAGTGCATTTGTGACCGCTGCCACTTCTCTGTTGCTGCTGGTCGCTGTCATGTCAAAGGTACATCGTTACTACACTTGCTCAGTCACTGTGATATCCCCACATATACCCAGTATCAAGTTTATACTAGAACTGTCACTAGGTTTATGTCAAGTCAATAGTATCTAGTGTAATTTTACTTATATGAATAGCCTAAAATTTTCAGCAATCATGGTGGCGTCGAGGAGCACGTTGGTTAGCAGCGCCAGCGCTTCTGGTCGCGGCGCTCGAAGCAGCTTCCGACGTCGGTGACGCTATGCTAGCTGCCGTGCTTCGCGGTACTTCTGAACCGGGGAAAGTGTGTGCGCAGACTTTGGCGGCAGCTGTTCTTGTCACCGTAGAGATTTTGGTTTGGTTAGTAAAAGTGATGTGCCGAAATTATCAATTTTTACAGTCAGCGTCAAATTGATTTAAGCGTCTAGAGTAAGTAGTCAAAATCATCTGAAAAACATAAAATTAATTTGATCTACGCAGTCGAATCATCATATTTTTTGTAAGCACGCAAGGTGTTCAAAATATCATAGCACTCATTGTTTTATATTTATATGAGCGGTCAGAGTGTTCAAAATTATCTAAGCAAAGAAAGATCTCAAAGTTATCTGTGCATTATGGTGTTGTACATTATGAACTGCTTAGATCAAATTGCGTTTGTTTTTCAGATCTTTTTGACTATACCTACGAATTACGACGCATTAGTCGAATTTGGTTAGGGAAAATTTGAATACACCATCGACACAACAGAAGAGGTATAGGTCTTTTGGCGTATCTTGGTTTTTACAGAAGTGTGAGTGACCGCGAAAAGTAGAGACAGAACTCGTCAACTCGTCCCACATGTATACGGCCCATTTAGTATGAGATGAACGTTTTTTTGTTTGGAATTTTAAGCGTTATTTTAAACGTTTGGCAAGACAAGTAAATTTCTTTTAAATTATATTTTTTATTTTTGTGATCTGACAAAATTACTAAAAATAATAGTCTTAATATTTTTAAGGATAACCATTTACTATGTTATTTTACAAGCAAACGCCCTAAATTAATACCATGCACATACATGAATAGAGTAAATTTTTTTTTATTCAGCCTGACATTCCATCGCCTTAAAAAAAAACAATACAAAAAGAAGAAACTTAATTAAGCGTGCCGTGCATAATCTGTGAATTGTTAACCAAAGTCTACTTATATCATTTGTTAAGTTGTGAAACAAAAGTGCAACAAAACAATCAAATCATGGGTCTTGTACATAAAATAAAATTAAATTGTGCAAACATTTATAATAAAACAACGAGATAAATCACACAAAAACACTTTTACAAATACAGACAAATTGTATCCATGATTAAACACGAACAGAAGAACATGCGAGGTTCAAGAAACAAAAAGTCAACCCCGATGCACCCCCATAACTGCTGATTATTATCTGTATGACTATTGCTTTGCTTATTATTTATAATTTTAACTATAATATTAAACCTACATTTATGTATGTTCTATTTATCAAATTTGTGATATATTTTTTCTGATTATTATGATTAAATATTTATTTAATCAAACGAATCAGGCTTTTTAATATTTCCACATTTTTGGTGCAGATTGTACCATTTCTTATTAAGATAATGAAGGCGGATAAGGTGCAGACTGAAATTTTGTATTTTTTATTTTATTTTATATTCTTGCTCTTGGTTTCACCAAGCTGACTTGGTTGAACCATAGGATATAAAAGAAGCCTAAGATGGAGCGAGCTTGCCTAGAAGCGGCCTATTTACTCTAGCTTTAAAAATTATAGGGTTGTAGTCATTAGGGAAAACAGACGCAGGCAGGGTATTCCATTTTTTGGCGGTGCGCATCACAAAGGAAGAAGAAAAGCGCTCGGTACGCATCCGCGGGAAGTTTTAACCAATTAAGGATGAAAGCCTGCTGTGCGTCTAGATTCTCGGTGGTAGAACGGGTATGGCAGAATGAGCTCATGCAGCTTATAAGCACTCTCTCCGAAGTACAGCCTGTAAAATACCGTCAAGCAAGCCACTTTAGTTAGTTAGACTATGGAGCTTGGTTTTTACCAGCTCATCGTCTCAGATTAATTGTCTGGTTTTACGTTCCACTGAGTCAAGTGCAGCTAACTGGTATTTAGCCGAACCATCCCGGAGGTGAGAGCAATTATTCTCCATGCATGACCAGATTAATTAATTTAGATTTCTTTCATCTCGTACTAAATGGGCCCTACGCATATGGGACGAGTTAAATTTACTGCTGCTGAGCAGCAGCATGCTAACGATACCCGTCGCGTAGCGCGGTAGGGTTGCATCGCGCGCGGAAACATCCGCGCATCAGGCCGAATAATCTGTATGAAGGGATGCGCCGCGCCTCAGCCCTATTGTTCATTCTACACTATCTGTGTGAACGCACACTAACGTAAAATCCATCTTAAACCAAAAGAACTATAGGTTACTTTACTATGTATCGTGTGGGTGTGGGTAAGTATACTCGTAGATATACAATAGGTGGTGGAGAGACTCCTCAAATCGCACTTTAGACTTATTTACTTACCTACTAAGCTTCGCAGAGTGCCATAATTACATTTAACGAATCTTTGTGCACAAAATTTTTCACCTGTAAACTCAGTTTTTAATCAATAAAATAATAACAAGCAATACGAACAAACATAACTTTTTTTCAAAACTCACAGATGTTGTCACCTTCTAAGATTTAAGTAATAACATGTACTTAGGTATATGATATTAAATGAAAAAAAATAGCAGGACAAATTTGGTTTCAGGTATTTCATCGCTAAATTCTTTGAATATAACCCTCCGCCACCTCCGGAAGAAAGAGGAAAAGATCATGAAAAAGAGGATGTAATGAAAATTCCACAGTGAGCGCAAATACTTATCTAAATATATTTTGATACCTATTCTTAAATTCTAATTATTACATAAATTACAAAATATACATGAGTTGAACCCATGATTAAAGTCTTATAATTCATTTATTTATTATTAGTACCAAAGGCACTAGGTATGCTCTGCACAGCATCTCGAAAGTACACTTAAAATGAAGAATCAATGGTAGAAGGTAGAAGTCACAATTCGCAGACAGTTTTTTCCATTTCTTTAGTAATTTCAAAGAGCATGGAATATGGTTGGTATACCTAAAGTTTCCCCAAGAGAGCCCTACAATGGAGAAATCAAAATATGGTGGCTAGTGATTGATTTTTGTTTATATTCATTTTATTTCGAAACAAAAATAATTAATATCTCCGATAATATCTCGTTTTCGAGATTTTACCAAAATACATTTTTAGTTTGTATGGACTTTGTCTATCTATTGCCATATGTTTCATAACTGGCCACCATATTTTGATTTTTTCCATAGTGGGGCTCTCCTGGGTGACGTAAGGTATACCAAGCCCCATACAAATATCTTCCATGCTTTTTAGTAGGTCCTTTCGGTCTTTGGATCTGAATTAAGATTTCTTAGTTGATAAGTAACTAGAAGTCGTAAGTAAAATTCTATATAATACCTTAGTTCACATTCATGTGCTTTGTTATTGAAAAGGACTGGCTGATAACTTGTGAACTTGTTTTGATATTTATTTATATTCATAAAATAGTAATACTATAATAGCCTTCTTATTAAGTAGATATGTATTCTTATAAGTACGCTTTATAATAATCTTACTTTTAAGGATATATTTTATATAATATCATACGTTGAAAAGGCGTTTAAGTTTAACTTAATATTGCAATTTCATAAGAAACGGATTCCTGTGCAAATATCACATTTTTCAAATTTTCTTGTGGTTTGTAAAGAACGCCACCTTATGAGCTCTTCCTTACAACCTGCTGCTATGTCCGATATCAAGTCTGTATCAGTTATCACATTGCCCATTAAAATATCAAATATTCCATCATTGGAATCAAAAAGTAAAAAGTACGCAATCCTTAGAATGATATCCTCATCAAAATTGATTTGTATCAATTTATCGATTTCTGTACTTTTCAAAGAAGCTATGATTGCATAGCATAGACTTAGAAACGCGTCGCATTGTTCTTGCGAATAATTCTCTAGCCAATCCGCAAGCTTTTCTATGGTACTCGCTTTGACTAAAATCTCATGTGATCCTATTGGGACAGTTTCTCCAGCTTCTAAAGTCACGAAACCAATACTGCGCGATTTTCGGAAATTATACAAATCATCATATTTACGGGGATCGTCACTTGAAGACATTCTTTCGTATGTCCTCTGCATAAGCTTTTCTTTAATACGACGTATTTTATCCGCATCAATTCTGCCGTTTTTGAAAAAACTTTTAACAATGTTGACAAACGAAATATCAGTATCATCATCTATATGAATTTTCGATTTGATGTAGTTGAAGACATAAAGTATAATACGTACTTTATAATCATGGTCCAAAGAAAACAATATGTCCAATTCAGATGGTAAGAGTGCCGCAATTAATTCTGCGCATAGTAACAAAAAAGCATCATGCACTTCACTGGTAATTTCGACCAGAATATTTTCAATAACATTCTGATCAATTTTTGATAAGGATAACAAGAATGAACTAATCTTAAGTATTTCTTCCGGCCGAATAAAGCATTGTGTCTCTTGTGTTACGGTTGACACACTGGTCGAGCAGCCCGATGCGTATATTCTTGTTGGTGCATTCTTTGTGGTCACTTTTGCAGGCCCATACTTTGAAAATAATTGGTTTCTGCCACTTTTCCCCAGCCCGTGTAGTTCATTCACACCGACTTTATACTGATTATTAATCACCGGATTACCATCGGATGAAAGGGAAATACGGAGTTTGTTTTTATTCATTTGTTTGTTCATTCCAGCCAATTTTGCGAAAAAATCATTTTTGTTGTCTATTTTTTGTAAACCTCTTATTACGTCGGCATTTCCTTTGATGGTGCCTTGAACTCGTCGAGTCTCAGCAGTTACTTTGTCGAACATTTTCCTGTAATTGATGATATATTTATTATAAGAGTTTAGCGTTCGTTAATTTAAGTTAAGAGGGTCCCCAACTATCCACAATAATACTTACTTCTTCACATTGCTTGGTAAAGAGTCTCGAATTTCATTGATCGTTCTTGCTTGAGCGTCTTGAACAATTTCTTGTGCAGTTTGATTCGAAATAGCACCAATACCGAAGAAAAGTGCAGACGTAGTGAATTGGAAGATTTCCAATTTTGTTGGAGTCTCCTGATACTTTGTGTACTGAAAATTTATGATGGTTTACTTATTATAACACTAGCTTTCCGCCCGCGGCTTCGCCCGCGTGGACTACACGACGTTATCCCGCGGGAATGTGACGTTTTTTCGGGATAAAAAGTAGCCTATGTTCCTCTCCAGGCTACAAAGTATCTGTATCCCAAATTTCAGCCAAATCCGTTCAGCCGTTTTGGCGTGATTGAGTAACAAACATCCAAACATCTAAACATCCAAACATCTAAACTTTCACATTTATAATATTAGTAGGATGTAAAAAAACATGAGTTGTAATGACGTGCTAATGTAATGTGTTAACACTTATTATATAGTATTTCATTAAGTAAGTGACCTACCCTCATGACCATGTCTACCAAACTGTTGGCGATTCCTATGAAGCCTGCGCCCAAATTGGTATATTGCAGAACGCGAACGGCATTAAGAAGAATCTGAAATAAAAAGGTAATGACGTGGACATGCATGGACAATTTAACTTTAGCTTGGTTCTATTACTACGTAAGTTTAAATTCAGTTATTTTTGAAGTCCATTTATTCACCAAGTAATTGTATAATAAAGAAATACGAGCAGTGGAACGTCGATATAATAGTTCGATACGAAATCTGAAGATAACACTGAATTTTGGATTTCAAGAGAGAATGCATATTTTGTAAGTTGTGTACTTTTAATTGTATAATATAATTGTGGTTTCGGGATGATACAGAAAACTTATTATTATGTCGCATGACACTATTACCGTTACGTTAGTGCCTGATGCTGCAGCCGCTGATAGAAGTCTTGTAGCACCACTGACCGAAATACCAGCGGTAGATACCACAATGTTAATCCAGCTTGCTCGAGCTTCAGGGCTTGTCAAGCCTATACTCTGAAATAAGAGTAATTTTATTCGAGTGCGACTGTCTGTTACATGTTCGAGCTTAAATTTCTTAACCGATTTTTATAAAATATGGCATAACCTTGAAAAACGACATAATGCTTGTTGATTTCTACTCCTATTACATTGACACTGCATCTCTCCTAACCTTTGTTCGCTGGATACCAGATTCGCAAAAAACCAGATTCTCAGAATACCAGATTCGCAAAACACCAGATTCTCAGAATACCAACTTTGCAAAGCATCAGATTTGTAGGTCAATAAGACGAGACAAAATATCTATATCCTTCTTTTTATTTTTATACGGGTAGGCTTACTCGCTATTACGTTTGAAAACAACAAAAGTACAGTACAGACAGTCAAGAAATATAATTTCTAACATACCTGTGGTTTAATTTCGTATAGCAAGCAAACTGTCATTCTCACATACTGAAATAAAATGTTCAACTTTAATGCATTGCGAATAGCAGATAGAAAATAGCAAATATAATTTCTGATTTTTGTAATCACAAACTCCCTTAGACTGCTTATTTTTTTTATTTTAAGCATAATTTTTAATTTCTTGTTGTGGTTATGATTTGTGATAATTATCTTTTTTGAATCTGGTATTCTGAGATTCTGGTATTTTGCGAATCTGGTATTCTGAGATTCTGGTATTTTGCGAATCTGGTATTCTGAGAATCTGTTTTTTTGTGAATCTGGTATTCTGAGAATCTTTTGTTTTGCGAATCTGGTAATCTGAGAATCTGGTGTTTTGCGAATCTGGTATTCTGAGAATCTGGTGATTTGCGAATCTGGTATTCTGAGAATCTGGTATTCTGCGAATCTGGTATCCAGCGAACAAAGGTCTCCTAAAACCTGACATGTAAATAAATATTGTTGTACTGATACCTCGGAACATAAGAAATACTTTAGAAGTAGTAGTTAACTGAGCGGAGCGAGCATCAAAATACCTTTGCTCAAAACAGCAAGCTTTCCATAACATATTTTCTCCGTAAATTTATAGAGTTGCGATTAAGCGGGCATTGTTTTAACCGCCTGTGGACTAGTGCTACACACCACCACCGGATGATTCCGGTGGTGTGTAGCACTATAGTCCACAGGTTCACCACCACCAAAGGTTCGATTCCCGTTAGGTTTGGTTGGTGGTAGAAATGGTTCTAAGTTCGCCTGGCTAACTACAACCATCTTATCTAAGTCTGACACTGTCTCTAATATAGCAAGTTTCTCAGTGGTTGACGATTCCGGGAGTAGGGCAGGCGTACCGGTTTTGGCCAATGTACCGGTTTTGGCCACTTTTTGCTCTAAAAGTTTTCTAAACAACTTTTAGCCATTTTTGATAAAGGCAATTAAAATAAGGTATTTTAAGGTAATAAGACCAACCGTTAGAATTCCTCATGTCATACGATTTTTTTTAATAAATTCCATTTTCTGTTTGAAAAAATGTTTTGTATGAAAATTTTAAGAAATTTGTTTTTTATGAAATACTTTATAAACCTTTGTTTTTGAAAATTAAATTGTTGTTTTGCAATTGACTGGTTTCTAGCGAATTAGAATATATTGATTTGACCTGGGTTTGGTTTTGATTTTTCGCAATACTTACAAAAGTTTAACTATCAGTCAGTGGCCAAAACCGGTACATTTGGCACCCCTCACACATTGTGTGTAGTATAAAAAAACTAGTTTACTTATATAAATTTGAAAAATGTACCTTTAAAGGTAGATAAATCTATACATATAATAAAACAGAAACGGAAAAAAAGTCTGTACATGAAATATTTTTAAAAATAATTACTGCTATGTGATGTGTACAGGATATAGACCCCAAAACGATAGATAATAAATTTTTTGTCTGTTTGTCTGTTTGTCTGTTTGTATGTTCGCTTTTCACGCAAAAACTACTGGACGGATTTTTACCAAATTTTGTGTAGTAATAACTTATAACCCGGGTCAACATATAGGGTACCTTTTATTGCGGGAAAATTTCTTTATATTTAAAAAAACGTTGATAACGACTGTTTTTATGTTTGCTTTTCACGCAAAAACTACTGGACGGATTTTCACCAAATTTTGTGTAGTAATAATTCATAACCTGGGTCAACATATAGGGTACCTTTTATTGCGGGAAAATTTCTTTATATAAAAAAAACGTTGACAAACTTATATTTCGGGCGTCTGTTTGTATGTTTCCTTTTCACGGAAAAACTACAAGACGGATTTTTACCAAATTTTGTGTAGTAATAACTTATAAGCTGGTTCAACATATAGGGTACCTTTTATTGCGGGAAAATTTCTTTATATAAAAAAAAAAACGTTGACCAACTTATATTTGCGGGCGGCTGTTTATATGTTTGCTTTTCATGCAAAAACTACTGGACGGATTTTTACCAAATTTTGTGTAGTAATAACTTATAACCTGGTTCAACATATAGGGTACCTTTTATTGTGGGAAAATTTCTTGACATCTTATAAAACGTAGAGAAACTGACTCACATTTTGTATGAAATTAACTACAAATGTAAGTTTGTATTAGTTTTTTTAGTGATTAAACTATAAATTACCATTATTTTTTTACCTTTATTTGTACTGTAAGATCTGAAGTTTGCAAAATTTTATGATTCTAGGTCAAAAGTTTGTAAAAGTTTTTTCAGTGATATTACTTAGACATATAACCAATTTTAGGATATTTTCCATTATTTGTATAATTCAATAATGTACCTAATACCATGCTTAAGACAAATAATGAATTATAATATATTAATATTAGTTATTAATAAGATAATTTTTAGGGTTCCGAACCAAACTGGTAAAAAGGAACCCTTATGGTACGATTAAGTCTGTCTGTCTGTCACAGCTAGATATCTCGAGAACTACTATTATTTTAGGTGATAAGTAGAAGTTTATGTAAAGATTACAGGAAAAATAAAACAATGTCTCTAAATAGTAAACTTTTTCAGAAATCATCAACAAAAATTATATTACTTCCACTATCGGTCAAGAGATGGAGCTGACCAAAAACTGCAATATTCTACATCGCGAATTCTCGGATGAATATGCCACGCCGATGAAAACATTTTTACGTTTAAAATGTCCTCCTTCCTACATACTCGCAGGTCGCTATGGGTGAAGCACAGTTGTAGTTTTTTCTATTTTATAAAAGAAAAGATGGTACGGAACCCTCGGAGCGCGAGTCCGACTGGCTCTTGACCAGTTTCTTCTTAGTATATTTTATACCGGTACCTTTTAGACTGTGTACGGACCGGCGGGCGGCGGCGGCCCCACGAACGCCAACGAACGACATCAGGCATTGCTCGCTTCACGTTTCTGGCCTTCGAAGATCAATCTAAAGCTAGGTAAAGGATTACTGGGAGCGATTCCAGTTCACATTCGGAGTTTCTGATCATCTGATTGAGACAGAGGGGAAAACAGAACCTCTTTGATGGCGTTCGTTGGCCTTTGTTGGTCCGGTGTGTACGCAGCATTAGCACAGAATATGGCATTAGGCAAGCGCGATTCATCGTAGATCGCATCAACGAACGCTTAGGGGCGTGATAGCGGACAAGCGCTAGCTTATCAATCAATAAAAAAAAATAAAAAATGCTTTACGGTTTTTTATCACTACAAAGCTACTAACATGATGGCTTCTTATGTGCTTTTCTGTTGCAGTGATAATCTTTGGAACTAAAACAGTTTTCATACGACAGGACAGTCCATTATGACAGCTAATTTCGTATTGCAAGTGGCTCCTCTGCCACGGCTGTCACCGGAACAGACATAAGTGTGGGACTATATTAAATTGCTTACTCTTATAAATAAATAATAAATAACTTCTTACAATCACACCAATTATCTAAGCCCATGTTAATTTCATTAGGAAACTGTATCATGGAAAACTTGATAACGGATAAATATATACTTAAATACTTTTTGTTTGTAAATACATACTTAATATACATAGGACTTAGGAATAAACATACTCTTGACGGCTGACACCCTGAGAAAACTCAGTTATTGTGATTTTAATGAATTAAGAATACGTAAACTATACTTGAATTAGATTTCGATTTATTGATTTGTAGATCAATTTGAATTGTTGGAAAACGGACATTGATTATTGTGATTTGATTACGATTATTGTTATTTGAAATACCTAGAAAAAAAATAGTAATTTATCGCAAGGCTTTAGGTCAGCTAAGAGGATGAGGTTACTTCGTGCTTTTGAAATCGATGAGGACCGTGAAGCTCGGTTAACAAGCAATCGCAAGCGCAACACTGAATCCCGCGCTTCCGAGACCTACACCAATATACACACACATAATACCTTGCGGTCACTGGAAGGAAGTGTAGATTACACATAAAATAAACAAATACAAAAGTCACTTTACCGTGCGTACGAAGTCGCGGGCAACAGCTAGTTATCTATAATTTAAGATATAATTTGTGTCTTAAATACCTAAGACCATTTAGTACTTGGTGCTTAAAAGTCAAAAAATCCTTAAAGTGGCCACAAAGGGTACCTCTGCCCTACTATGCTTCCAACTTCAGCATTTTCTTCACTTCACATCAGGTCTGATGAAGGTTAAGTGCAACACCGTTGTGGATTAAAAGAAATTGCTTCGTTTACCTGTTCGTGTTTCTTTCTGTCTGCTAAGTGTATAGAGGAACGCACGATGCCGTAGACGCCAGTTACAACGCCGACCCCTACTGCTGTGCCGAAGGCTACAGGCGCGGCAGCAGGCAGCAATAGACCTCCAGCAACACCAACTAGTGCTCCAATGTTGGCAACTGTCAAAGGGGAAAATTTATTTAGACGGGTTCGATTGCGCAGAGGACAGAGAACCCTCTCAGTGCCCGAGTCGTGGGAGTAAGAAGTATCATCCCTAGACAAAACTAAGTAATGTCCATGTGATAACCCATTTACCTTCTTTGATTCTGATATCCGTAACACAAGTGGTGAAAAGCTCTTACCAAGAATAAAAAACACCATATACCAACACCAACAACAGATTTTCTTTCACCCATTAAAAACATTAATTGATAGCTGATATGCTTTTTTGGTAAGTCGTTTGTCGGTCCCCACCAGTGTTGAGAACTAAACTAACTAACTAAGGTCTTATTTATGGGAGGTATTTAGTGAAGCAAGCTTACCTACATATAATGTGAAGAACGTGTATAAACTACCACACGGACCAATGTAAAAATGCTTGGAACTATAGTTCAACGTGCCTTAAAAGATCCTTCAAGTGATGGAGCTCAAGATAACTATGATCCCCATCCCGCGAGCGACCATTGTCAAAGTTGCTTAACCACCACAATTGTGTGCCGAACCATGTTAATTAATTACCTGTGCTCACTGTATCAGTGACGCTTAAAACTCTTGCGCCGATCCCTAAAGCGGGACTTGGCACCACCTGATATTTGACTGATGGCATAATTTCTGTTAAACCAACGAAATCCTGAAATGATATTGTACCATAAATAAAAAGTAGAACATAAATAATAGCAACTACAAGGAGCAACCCTTCGTATAAATAATAGGTACATAGATTCCATATAATTTCCACACATGTCATTCGAATACCTAGAAACCTCCAAAGTTTTACGTCCGTATGGATTGAGGAGCCACGTCAGATTTTTAAGGATAGCTATTACCCTTATTTAGTAGCCATGCAGATAATTTTGTAGGTCAAATTCTGAAATTTGTAGTAAAATACATCAAAAGTTATATCACTGCAAAGGTGGCTCCTCAATCCTGATGTTTAGATTGAGGAGCCACCTAGAACTCGTAATGTATTGAATGTAGGTTGCTGAAAATTATGTATCATTTTGTAGCCATCACGTAGGATATCTACTACAATTTTGAGCACATTAGTTCTTAAATTTAAGAAACTACAACACTTTTGTTGTGGCTCCTCAATCCATACACAATAGAGTAAATTTCTATGAATATTTGCAGTCAATTCAGATATTCGACATAATGATAATTTAGAAGGAGGTAAATTCTATTTCCTACAATATGAATGAAATACTAAAACATAGTGATTTCCGTAAACAAACGTATATTATTTGGCTCCTCAATCCTGACGTTTAGCAGACCAATAATTTACTATATTTACCTGAGATCACAACGAAATCAAAAGCCAGAGACTTTTGACGTTTAGTAGGCGTGCATACTAAACGGCTACATACAATCCATTGCTGTATTCGTTTTAATTGCTGAAAAATAAAGCTTTTTGGTATTGCTCAAGGATCCGTTTTGAGGGGTGACCAAAATTATGTGAATGAAAGTAGGAAAGTATTTTTTATCAACATTTAATAATTTGCTTTTACAAAATTTTAATCATTTCATTTGCCATAATGATCCTTGGTCATAATATTTGTTAACACTGTTCTTATTTGTACTAATAAAGCATGATATAATTATTTAGTAGCAATAACTCTCATTTGCCATAAAATGAGATGCCTTAATAACAAATACTATAATTATAAGTAATTGTAAATATCATTTGAAATAATTTATATTTGACATAATAATACATGTCTCATAAATAATAATTTAATAATAAAATTGTTTATTTGCTTAAAAGACGGTGTATACAAGTTGGTACAATAAATTGAACCAGGCGGACTAAGAACAAGTCCTACCACCTTTCTACCACCAACCAAACCGAATACAATATGTTCCCCTACTGGGAATCGAACCCGGGACCTCTTGGTCTGAAATCGGTGGTGTGATGTAAACCACTAGACCACAGAGGCGGTCTTGTCAAATGCCATACATAATACATCAAAATTTCATAAGTACATTATTAGCTACTTTATTTCTATATTAATTTGATCACAAAATATGACAGACCTGGAATTACAACAAGAAAAGGTAAGGTACAATTACCTAATTTTACTTTGTGGTTGGGTATCAATATACTCGCAAGAAAATTTGCAAAAACAATACATCGTATTGGAAGGGTTGGTATTAGTATCCAGCCGCAGGCTTTTTGAAGAGTCTTTGTACAGATTATGTAGATTTTTATCTCCCCTTTCCAATGACACCACTCTCAGAGCGCGGAGATAACTAGTTTGTGAGATATGAGATTGCAAAATGTCGTATTTTAGGCTATTTTGAGGTGACAAGTATGAGCAAGTTTGCCTCTGAAGTCCTGTAGAACACTTGATAGGTTAGAAAAAGGCCTTAAATTTCGTGGTTACTTTATTTGTGAAAAAAAATGATGGATTGTGTCACAAAAAAATCTCTGAAATATCAACGCAGCCGTGTGTTTACTGTCGCGAGACTAATATGTTTCTGTATTTGGCATCAACGGTGAAAGAGGATGCTATTTGTATTGCAGAAGATAAAAACACATGTAAGACTTGCAACAACCAAACAACAGTAACAGTCTGTTAATAAACACTTTCAAATACGGTTTCGTTCGATTTGAATGATTGCAAAAAAAATTGTTTGAAGGAGATACCAGAATCTATAATGGTTCTAGGCAGCTCATACACATTAATGGGCGCTATAGAATTCTTTCCCAGAGTTAGTATCACTGGCATGGGTCACTACAAATGTCATATTCTAGCAAAGGACGAGATGTTGTGTTACGATGACTATGAATCCAGAATTCGTAAGAGCACTGAAGACCCAATAGGTACTCATCCATTTGCTAACCTATATTTTGTAAAAATCAATGATTGAATTTTAATAAATTACTTATCCTACTTTCATTCACATAATTATGGTCACCCCTCAAAACGGATCCTTGAGCAATACCAAAAAGCTTTATTTTTCAGCAATTAAAACGAATACAGCAATGAATTGTATGTAGCCGTTTAGTATGCACGCCTACTAAACGTTGGAGTCTCTGGATTTTGATTTCGTTGTGATCTCAGGTAAATATAGTAAATTATTGGTCTGCTAAACGTCAGGATTGAGGAGCCAAATAATATACGTTTGTTTACGGAAATCACTATGTTTTAGTATTTCATTCATATTGTAGGCAATAGAATTTACCTCCTTCTAAATTATCATTATGTCGAATATCTGAATTGACTGCAAATATTCATAGAAATTTACTCTATTGTGTATGGATTGAGGAGCCACAACAAAAGTGTTGTAGTTTCTTGAATTTTAGAACTAATGTGCTCAAAATTGTAGTAGATATCCTACGTGATGGCTACAAAATGATACATAATTTTCAGCAACCTACATTCAATACATTACGAGTTCTAGGTGGCTCCTCAATCTAAACATCAGGATTGAGGAGCCACCTTTGCAGTGATATAACTTTTGATGTATTTTACTACAAATTTCAGAATTTGACCTACAAAATTATCTGCATGGCTACTAAATAAGGGTAATAGCTATCCTTAAAAATCTGACGTGGCTCCTCAATCCATACGGACGTAAAGTTTTTACTTTAGGTGTTAAAATTTTATCAATATTTTAATGAATCATTACCGGGTCAAGGCTTCCTTTGTATTGGCCATTTTCTGGGACAACCATTACGCATTGTGGTAAATTATTCTCAGTCAAATAAGAATTCCAGTTTTGGTAAACCCTTCCATCGTGGTCTATGAAAATTCGACATCCTTGAACTGCAATAATTCAAGTTGGTATCTTGATTGATAAAAACAGCGCTCAACTCGTAATTTAGCTTTCGACCGCGAGTTTTTTTACAAATTCGTAAGCTGTGAGTTTGAAGTTATTTTTTGAGGAATTCATTTTGTAAGCAATAGCGACTGGATTATCATTTGAACGTTAACGCCTTGGCAATAAATGTTTGTACAAAAGCAATTACCTATCTATGTTACTTACCTCCATGCTTATTTGGTATGCACTTTCTCAAGCCGAATACATGAAAAAGGCATATGATTACATCAGTTTTCTTCTTGTGCAAGTCAACCCAGTAGTTTGGCGGTGTTATCTTTAACAAGGGAACCGGCTCACTCGGAGTCACACACACTACTCTTATTATGGAGATGAATATGTTTTCGCTATCTTGCGAGTATTTGGCTGAAAAGAAATAAATACAATAAGACTGAGCTATGATTTATTTTGGCTTCTATTTTACAAATACTTTATAAACTTTAAATTTCAATTCTATGGGTACCTACTTAAAACAAAATAACTACAGATAGCCTAGGTAGTTTTAAACTGCTCAGACGGGTCTCTGTACTTTCTTGCAGCTAAATAGTTAAAAGAATAAGCTTGAAAATTTTTGATGAGAATTCGTACGTCTAGGAACCTATAGAAGAGCAGCCTGGCACCTAAAAGTCCATGAGCAAAATTGTCTTTATAGTAAGTGTACCTGTGGCAACATTCATACGTCTGCATCGTACCAGCTGACGGCGATACTGAGGCTCGCCGAAGCCGTGCGCGCTTATTTATGTGTGACAATTTTCATGTAGGTACCTAACAATTTTGTATATAATACACACCTTCAAATTTATTATTATTGGGTTGTGTGAAATAAATATATGTTTGTCCCTGTCTTATGTCCAAAATATTTTAGTATATAAGTAGGTCAACTCTAGTAATAAATACATTATACTCGCAACCTTCTTTCATTCAACATTGCCACAGTAGTATCCTCACAGCGGTAACCCAGACGTCGAAGAACCATGGCCCACCCAACACGAACTCCACAAGACAAAGTCTCCGTCACGCCTACAGCGGTCCCTGTTACGCAAGAGCGATCAAAATCTGCCTTATCCGTCGGATGCCGAATACCACCGCTATGGAGGCCCCACCGACAAATAGCACAACGGCCTCAACCAGAAGCATTCGCAGTCGAGCACCACCACACCATCCACCGTCCACTGAAAAACATCGCATCGCACAACTCGAAAATAAGATCGATCGATTAACGGAGGCTATTTCGCAATTAGTCACGCAAAACCGCCGTGGACGCTCGCCGCATCGTAACTGGAGTCAGATCGCTAACTGGAAGCGCGGGCGCACGGGACGGACCCACAGCCGATCGCATAGCTGCGGCCGCTATTCACACCGAAGCGTTACGCCCGGCGAACCTACTTATTGTTATTTTCATCACAAGTTTGGTCATTACGCACAGAAATGCATAGAACCTTGTTCGCTCATGAAGAAAATTACGCCGGAAAACTAGAACCAGCGTTGGCAGCGACAGGTACCAGCGTTTGGGAGTAGTCACACCGTCTATTCGTAACTGACAAGAAGAGCAAATTAATGTTCCTCATCGACACAGGTGCGAACATTTCTGTAATACCTAGAAGAGGCACGCATTTGAAACGTTCAACTTGTACGCCGCTAACAATTCGAAAATACCTACATAATATGGAGAACAAACCCTTGAGCTAGATTTGCATCTACGGCGACCGTTCAGATGGAAATTTATCATCGCAGCAGTGAGCAAGCCGATTATTGGTGCCGATTTTTTAAATCATCACAAGCTACTCGTGGACATTGCGGGTAGAAGCCTGATAGATAAACTAACAAATTTATCAGTGAAGACTTCCATGTTGTACTACCCTGCACCAACTATTCGCACCATCGATACAAACCAGAAGTACCATGACATACTAGCCGAGTTTCCAGACATCACCCGCATATCTTCGATGAAAGAAAAAAGACTGCGTAAATATGACCACGTTTCGACGTTCCGTAATCAACTGGAATGGCTCCCCATAAGACTCCGTCATGATATGCACATCCTTTCCACCTTATACCGTATCCTTAACAACCCTAACTCGCCCAAGTACCTCCTCTCCCGTTTCCAGATGCTTCCTCCTCCCTCTCGCTCTAGGCGGCCTTGTATCACCAAGATGCTTGAGCTACCTAGATGCAACACAAACTTTCTCCTTAACTCCTTTTCCTTCAGAGCTGTACAGCTCTGGAACCAACTCCCGTCGAGCATTCAGGACAGTCCGAGTATTTACTCTTTTAAGTGGAAACTTAAAAAGCTCCTACTTACGCAGTTGTCTCATACATAAATCATCATATTATAATTATATTTATGACATATTGTATTGTATATTTAATATGTAATTATTGAAATATGTTTATTTATGTATATTATTTATATTATATATGTATGTATATATATTCATATATATAATAATATATAAGTACCAATATATATTTAGAGTCAGAGTATTTTGTCTCTTGCACTTTGCACCTTCTGTTTATTTAACTCAATCTCACACATGTCTTGGGTTGGCTGGAAGAGATCTCTTTAGAGATAAGTCCACCTTTGCGCACATATTTTATAAAATTATTTTCTGTTACGTATTTTTAAGTGCAATAAAGAGTATAATAAAGAAACGCCGAAACATTGTGTCGAACACCACATCGAAACTACCGGTCCTCCACTATACTGCAAGGCAAGACCAATCCCACCACATCACTATGCAGCAGTCAAGCAGGAATTTCACGTTATGATGGACCAGGGCCTGTGCCGTCCAAGCAAAAGCCCGTGAGCAAGCCCCTTACACATAGTACCAAAGAAGAATGGGGGAATTCGAGTATGCGGACACTACAGAAGGCTCAATATGGTTACCACACCTGACCGCTACCCAGTACCACGCCTGAAAGACTCACCTACTACCTCAATGGCTGCAGAATCTTCTCAACAATTGATCTGAATAGAGCGTACCAACAATTGCCAGTACTTGAAGAGCACATAGAGAAGACAGCAATCATTACACCCTTCGGACTGTACGAGTTTCCAAGAATGTGCCCAGGATTGAAGAATGCCGGCCAAACCTTCCAACGGTTTATCCATCAAGTCCTTCAAGGCTTAGGTTTCGCCTATCCATTTGTTGATGACGTCATTATTGCATCACGTAACGAAAACGAGCACATTACTCATCTACGCACAGTGACCGTAGTGTAAGTTTTTATGTCAAAAAACGCAAACTATTTCGAATGCGTATTTATGTCAATTTGTATGAAAACTGTATTAGCGCCTCTAGCGGCGAGTAGCGCGCTTATATAGTTTTCATACAAATTGACATTAATACGCATTCGAAATAGTTTGCGTTTGCTTGACATAAAAACTTACACTCGGGGTACAGTTCTAAGCAAGTTAAACGAATACGGAATCACAATCAACCCTTTGAAAGGCGTACTGGGAAAAGAAGAAGTCAAGTTTCTGGGCTACAACGTATCTCAAAATGGAATTAAACCACCTGAAGACAAAGTGAAGACCATAACCACGTTTCCAAGGCCTACTACTATCGAAGAATTACGCAGGTTTCTAGGCATTGTCATTTTTTATCGCGACGCCATTCCTCAAGCCGCATCTATTAAAGCACCGCTAAATGCAAACCTACATAATAGCAAGCGTAAAGACAAAACGCAGATAGTATGGTCGAACAAAGCAATAGAGGCATTCAAACTGTGTAAATAAATATAAATATAATATAAATAAATAAATCATTTATTTCAGGCAACTAATGGCCCATACAATAGATACCTTACAGACTAACATACATACATTTATATAAGATAATTTTATTAGGTACTTAAAACTTTAATTGACTTTCGGCGTCGTATCGGTGGCAGTAGGCAACGTCCCGCGGAAGCGCCGGTACACCACGCCCTGCGGCCAGAAATCCTCCTTCATGAAAGTATCCAACCTTGCTGTCGGGACGCGCACCACAAACGACTTGAAGTTTGTATTGTGGCGCGATTCCAAAGGCTGGACTCTCAAGCAGAAGTTGGCCTTTTTCTTGATGTACTCTGTCACGTCCCCCACGGTGACGGTGTGGTGCAGACGGGACAGGTATACCGCCGTAGTCGGTATGGCAGCTCGCAGCAGGAGGTTGGGCCCTGTCGGTGCGGTACCATACTGGTTCTTCGACGCTCGCTGTCGATGTCGCCTTTTGTTGCAAACCTCAGTAAAACCTTGGTTTAGGCACGGTACGGCAATATTCGGCGCAGGCGCTCTTCTGTTAGAGGGGTCCGGCTTCTGCGACTGCGAACTTGTTTTTTCAGCAGCAACAGCAGCATAGCTGACAGGCGCGCGTGGCACCACCGCTGTAGGGATCGGCAGCGGGGCGCGGGCGGGAGGCGCGCAGCTCGTTGGATCGGCGCTCGCTGCAAGCGGCGGCGGCGCTCGGGTTCTGTCGGGCCGTGGCGGAGTCGGCGACGAAACTGCTGACTTGCAACTCGACGCTGTCGATGTATCGAGGCATGCCCCGCGTCGCATGTTTACATTCGAGCCTGTGGTCGGTGACCTACTTACTGCAAGCGATTCACGTAAATCGTCAACTTCCTTACGCAATTCACTTACAGTGTTTTCGGATGTTTGGAATTTTATCATCATTTCAGCCAAATTCTTCTTTAAGGAAACGATATCCTTCAGAAGGTTGGTAACATCGACGTGATCGAAGGTGACGGGGGGAGCTTGTTCAGGTCCCTCGCCACGAAGTTGGGCACGTCGTCAGGATCGGTTTCCTTGAGCAGGGTGATAATCTCCTGCAGGCTCTTCTGTGTCCCATCACGTCGCCGGGACACCATCTGGTCTATCTTACCGAGAGACTCGTACAGCAGTTTCTTCGCTGCGGCCACATCATCCTCACTGAAGTTCGTCTTACAGATTTGGAGCGCGCTCACCTCATCCATGACGTCTAGCTTTTGTTGCAGAAACGCCAGGAGTTCATTAGCCACAAGTTTATCACTCATGGCTCTATGCGTTGCGTAACACGGCACTTGGCCGCGTTTCACAGTGTATCGAAATTTTAGCACGCGTCTGCCCCGATCCGCATCGCACACACGACTGCCTACTGTAAAGTCAGCCTACAGAACGCTGCTTTACTAGCTCATCCCGCTCACGACGCACCGATAGCATTAATGTGCGACGCTTCTAATACTTGCGCAGGAGCTGTATTACAACAATACCGCAACAAAAAATGGCAACCACTCGGCTATTTTTCTAAGAAGTTCTCGGACGCAACAAAAATATTCAACATTTGATCGAGACTTATTGTCTATTTATATGGCAGTGAAGCATTTTAGACGGATTTTCGAAGGAAAACAATTGATTATCTTCACCGATCACAAGCCAAATTACCTACGCCTTGAACAAGAAACCATCTGACAATGAAGCACCACGTCGTATCCGCCAACTGATGTTTATTAGTGAATTTACCAACGACATAGGCCACATTAGCGGAAAAGAAAATATCATTGCCGATTCACTATCTCGCATCGAAGATATCACATTTCCAAGTACCCTCGACTACGAAAAACTAGCTAAAGCGCAAGAAAAAGATGACATCATACCCGAATTGAAGCAGCAAAGCAATATTCGTCTTATGAAAATGGCATTAACAAATAGTAATCGAAAAATATACTGCGATACATCAACATCGAATGTGCGTCCCTACCTGCCCGAGCATTATTGACGTATTGCATTCAACGCTGTACTACTATATATTCTGTGGCTGTACATAACCTCAGCCACCGGGCATACGCACGACGAGGAAAATGCTACAAGAGAAATATTTTTGGCAATCTATGAATACTGACATCAACAACTGGACAAGAGCATGCCAATCGTGTCAACAAGCAACTATGGGCAGTTTCCACCAGCTGAGAGATTCCAACATATACACATAGATATTGTCGGTCTGCTGCCACCTTCACCGCACGGTCACATATACCTGCTATCAATCATCTATCGAAAAACTCGTTGGCCAAAAGCGATACCCCTACAGAACATTACCGCTGAAACAGTAGCGAAGTCTCTATTTAAAGGATATATTTATTTTTTAGCACGATTCGGATGTCCTACCACACTAACCAGCGAGCAAGGACGACAATTTGAAAGCTAGCTATTCACATCGCTAACCAAACTGCTTGGTTAGCGATGTGAATAGCGAAAAAACAAGAACCACACCGTATCATCCCCAGAGCAATGGAATCGTCGAACGAACGTACCGCACGCTAAAGGCAGCATTAACAGCTAATTTTAGCAGCAGTAACACAAATTGGTTCGAAGTGCTACCTACAGTACTACTGGGACTACGAGCAACTCCAAGAACCGACACGGGAGTCAGCGCAGCACAGATGAATTATGGGACCACTATAAGACTGCCAGGAGATTTTTTTGTCGACGCTCCGATCACTCCCCAAGCTGTAGATTATACCTACGTCGATCAACTACGCAATATAATCAACGAGTACAAGTCGACCGCACAGCTACGAAATAACAACAAAACTTTCGTACACAAGGATCTACGAACGTGCGAGAATGTTTACCTACGCATCGATTCCGGAAAAAAAAAGTCACTGCAAGCACCTTCTTCTTCTTCTTCTTCAATCGGTACGGGCGTTTTCCGCAACTCGACGTCTTATTGCGCCTATTTTGCGTGTGGAGGGTGTGCAGCCGGGTTACTCCAGCCAACCCAGCTCTGCCAGGAAAGCCGTCGTCGGAGACCGCTTCGTGGACGCTTCTCGGCAGGCCGAGGTACCTCGCCCGGTAGGGGGCCACTCCGTCACATTCAACCAGGACGTGAGCAGCTGTTTCTTCGGCCCTCATGCAACCCCTGCCTAGGGGGCTGTCGGTGATACCTAAGTTGAAAGGGTGTCTGTTGAAATTTCCATGTCCTGTTATAGCACCCGTCACCAGGCGTAACTGTGATCTACTTAGCTTAATGAGAGCTCTGGAAAAAAGGGGCGGCGTCCAGGCGAGGTAGTGCCATTTTCGCCTGCCTGCATGTTTCCAGTGAGCTACATTCATGTTGGTGCGTAAGGGTAGTGTGTTCACGGACCTTACCAGCAAACCAGCTCGCCGGAATGGGTGCGTCGCAAGCACCTTACGACGGGCCCTATCCAGTACTACACCGAGATGAGAAAGTATTCCGCATACAACTGCCTGGCCGTGAAGCGAACGTGTCTATCGACCGACTCAAGCCCGCTTATTCACTCGACGCAGATAACCACGACTGCAGCGACGATCACAATCACAAGGCGAAAACAACTCGCTACGGACGGAAGATAACGCCAGTTGTACGCTTCGCTTGAGGGGGAGCTCTGTGGCAACATTCATACGTCTGCATCGTACCAGCTGATGGCGATACTGATATCACAGTGTGTTGTGTGAAATAAATATATGTTTGTCCCTGTCTTATGTCCAAAATATTTTAGTATATAAGTAGGTCATTGAGTCACACCAACACATCAAAATATGACTATAAAAATTACTGCATTTAATGCGCAAACTCGTGTAAGTACCAATAGTTTTTTTTTCATCGAAATCTGGCCAGGATTTCCAAAGATACAGCGTAGTAAAGTTTCACCAGCTTTTGAAAATTTGCTTTCCTTGCGCGCTATTGCGATGACGTCATGTCGCACTGACATCTCCGTTTGCGGCTGTTGCGGGTGATTTCCGTCTAACTGTACCTACATAGAGTTCGTCTGTGCGCAATCTTCGCGCAACTCGTCCGTTTTTGACGCTAGTTACAGTACATTTTCTTCGTTCTAAGGTTATGGTAAATGATTAGTATTCAATTTCGACCGCGCGCAGGCGCACTCTAAAACTGTCACCTACTGTCGATACCGAAAGACATTTATCCCACAAACTTATCTGACCCAGTGGTGGAGGCGCCACTAGCTGTATAAAATTATCGAAATGGCTGTCAGTTTTTAGGGTGCATATTTAACTACCAAGTCAGTTAAGGTTGTAAGTACATTTTGTTTTGACGGTTGCTATAAGTATTGACAGAATCCTGCCCGCCATTACGAAAGTTGATTTAATTTATTATTCACGAAAATAAAACCTTATTTGAAGGTGTTTTTTCACATGGGCATGGGCTCAATACATAATAACTTAAACATGTCATTGATCGACTATAAGAAAAATAAATAAATTTATTACGAAACCGTGAGAGCGCAACTATATAGCCAAAGGATTCTATGTAGGTGTACGGAAGTGCGACGTGACGTCACACGTTAATGCCATTGGTTCACCCAAATTTTCCTCGGAGGCCGTACTTTAAACGTTTAATATCTCAGTCATTTTTGAAGATAGGAAAAAAATAAAAACAGATTCTTTTTTTCGAGTTGCATATTTTTTAGATATGCTGATAACAAAAATCATTGGTGTGACTCATTCTAGTAATAAATACATTATACTCGCAACCTTCTTTCATTCAACATTGCCACAGTAGTATCCTCACAGTACCAATAAAATTACTCATTTGTAAAAAAAATGTCCTGTTCTTTTAACTTCATAAGACTAATTGTTTAAATTACCCTGTTCACATATTTTGTTGAAAACATGATTCGTGATTTCCTCTTCCCTGGTTCCATAGCCTTGCAATTTTAAATCGGCAGCTGCTACTAAGTTGCCCTCTATCGTAGGAGGGCCACACAAAGCTATAGCTACTTTCTGTAGCAAAAACTGTCTATCCTTTTTCTCGTATCTGTAAATATAGACCAAGATCCGTGAAAAGTTTCATTTTGCTGTTTCTCAGTTTTTAGATACCATAAAGTCGCTCAAAGTTCAAAGGAGGAAGACGTTTATTTGGAAGACCGCAATCTTCGATCAACAATACTACTAGATAACCAGTTGGAGTGTAAAAAACGGCCGAACTAATAAGAGCGCACATCTAAGGTGCGCTCTTATTGGTTCGGCCGCGAATCGGACGCCTCCCCGTCGCGCCGTTCCGTGAGCAGGCCCCTACAAGGTGGACAGGACAGACGATTTGGTCAAGGTTGCCGGAATCCGCTGGATGCGGGCAGCGCAGGACCGATCGTTGTGGATATACTTGGGGGCCTATGCCCAGCAGTGGGCGTCGCACGGCTGGAATAATGAGTTCGTGAGGCATCATCTAGCGGTATTGTTGATCGAAGACCGAAAATCGTTGAATACCTACCTAAGTGTTCATGTCAGAAATGTTCATTCCATCTATTCTAAAAGGAAAAGAAAAAAAGAAAAAACATTTTTCACTTCTCATGCTCTTAAAGTACGCCAATATATCCTTACAGAATCCTTATCCGATTACAGAACCAGAGCTCTAATCCTATCCAACTACAGCGAGGTGTGAGACAGGGAGATGTCATCTCTCCCAAACTGTTCACAGCTGCGTTGGAGGATATTTTTAAGCTGCTGGACTGGAAAGGATACGGCATCAACATCAATGGCGAGTACCTAACACACCTACTGTTTGCCGATGATGTAGTTCTTACGGCTGAGACCTTGGAAGACCTGAACACAATGCTCGAAGATCTCGGTAATGCTTCGCAAAGAGTGGGTCTTAAGATGAACATGGACAAGACGAAAATCATGTTCAATGCCCATGTTGCACCCGCTCCAGTTAATGTTGGGAACATTACACTTGAAGTTGTTGACCACTATGTTTACCTAGGACAGACGGTCCAGTTAGGTAAGTCCAACTTTGAGAAAGAGATCTCTCGTCGAATCCAGCTCGGATGGGCAGCGTTTGGGAAGCTCCGACATATATTCGCGTCCGAAATACCTCAATGTCTTAAGACAAAAGTCTTTGACCAGTGTGTGTTGCCAGTAATGACCTATGAAAGTGAGACGTGGTCTTTTACTATGGGTCTCATAAGAAGGCTCAAAGTCACCCAGCGAGCAATGGAGAGAGCGATGCTTGGTATTCCCCTGCTCGATCGAATCAGAAATGATGAGATCCGCAGGAGAACTAAAACGACCGACATAGCTCGAAGGATTGCATCATTGAAGTGGCAGTGGGCGGGACACATAGCGCGGAGAACCGATGGCCGTTGGGGCGGAAAGGTTCTCGAATGGCGACCGCGTACCGGACGACGTTCCGTGGGCAGGCCCCCTACAAGGTGGACCGACGATCTGGTCAAGGTCGCGGGAAGCCGCTGGATGCGGGCAGCGCAGGACCGATCGTTGTGGAGATCCTTGGGGGAGGCCTATGCCCAGCAGTGGGCGTCGTTCGGCTGACATGATGATGATGGTGATGATGATATCCTTACGAAGCGGGACTAAAGAACCACTTTAGTCCCTAGGGTGTAAAAAGTACCTAATTACTTTTTTAATTTCCTTCATGTGACATTAGACAAACTCAAACAGCCAGACTATTATTTGTGAAGTGTGGACCATCGCAAAAATGTTAAAATGTTTTTTGTTTCATGGTTTTCCGCAAGGAAGGTGGCGCCTCGTGTTTTAAATTGTTAATTTGTGACTGGTTTAGAAGAAAAAACTAACCGCGAGTTTTTGTTTTGGCGCCATTTTGGCGGGTTAGGTTAAGTGGATATTTTAATTAATCGCAATTTGTTTCATAGTGGACTCTGTGACTCAAAATAGGGGGTTTTCTACGCCATATCGAATTCCAATATATCGAATGTCATTTGATAGGTGACAGTTAAACGACCGATATATCGACATGCCATTTGATCAAAGTTTCAATGCATCGATTTTCAATAGATCGCTGTTACATTAAATTGAAATTTCAATAAATCGATTTTCAATTGATCGCAGTGTCATTAGATCGAAATTACAATAAATCAATTTGCAACTTTTTTGTCCTTGGTTACCATTCTTAATCTATAGGGAATTAATTAAATTGTTATACTACCTATTATTCCTCGCTAAAAATAAGCTATTTAAATAAAATTAAATGCTAAGCTGAAAACTAGAGTTAGAAGAGTCTATTGTTTATTATATCAGTATGTTCTTGTTGACACATCGATCATCTAGGCATTTAATTATGGCTTAGGTTTAAGCAATCACCAGATATTGTGCAACTTGTTCCGACTGTCAACCCTCACCTTCGGCTGCGCCTCGGCTCGGGTAGACATTTGTCGGAACTCTTTGCAATGACAGGCTTTCCGCACTTGTAATGAAATATACTATTTTAATACAGTTGCTCAAAAAGTGGCTTATTGCAGGGACGTATAGCGTTCGGGATGTGGGCTATTACACACTCGAGCTTTTTCTTTACCTTTCCCGAACTCGTGCGTTTTCTTTCCCAACTGTCAAAATAATGTCTATTAAAAAGAAAAAAACAACCACGAAGTTTTTACTAAAAAAAAAATAGAAGTTTTTATGATTCATGCAAATATTTCTAAAAAGACACTACTAATTTGTTTCAATATCAGATTTATTATACTTCATGCTTCGTCCTCAAGATTAGCTTGATTAACACTTGTAGTACGCCCTAGTAATCGCCAATTTCACACTATATTGAGAATATACCTACTTATAAATTAAAAAAGTTATAAAAGACAATTATTATTTTTTAAATTTCAAATGCGGGTAGTCAAGAGCGACCTGGCTCAAGCGCCCGTCATAGCTGTCATTCGCTTTCTAGTGCGTCGCTGTTTCACATCTAGTTTTTAAATTGTGTTAAAAAAGTTGTTAGTTGTTGTTAAAAGTGATTATTTAGGATGCCCAAACGCAAAAAAGATAATTGTGAACACATTAAACGAAAAATTATAAGATTGGGGAGGAAGTTGGAGCGAAAAAAGAAGCACCACCACACCGGTAAGATTCATCTTGTTCTGAGCTATCGGAACAATCCTATCGCTCGTCGTCCTTATCTAAAGGTACGTTATGTATTTTAATACATTCATAAGTCACTGGCCTTGACATATTATATTGCAAATTGAAGTTCAGTAACCTGGTTTTCTAACGTTTCGCAAAAAAATGCAAACGATAATTACGTTCAACGTTAAAACGTTTTGACTATTTAACTACTTATTACTAAGTTTGTAAAATAAATACTTTTTGATAAAGTATAACAAAATTATTAATTAATGTTAAAGTTATAATTGAACATAAATGCATTAGTTCGGCACAGACTTTTACAAGTTCTCGTATAAGTAGATTTCAAACAGTTTGCGGGCAGTACTTTCTATGAACTGGGACTGCTTCTTACTGAAAATAATTCACATAAGTGACTAAGTTAAAAAAGAGCTTTGTACTCTAAAGTATTATGCTTATTATGATGTGTCGATTTTCAATAGTTTGCGGACAGTACTTTTTTTTCAACTGGTACTGTTAAACAGTTTGCGGGCAGTACTTTCTTTGAACTGGGACTGCTTCTTACTGAAAATAATTTACATAAGTGACTAAGCTAAAAACAGCTATGTACTCTAAAGTATTATGCTTATTATGATGTGTCGATTTTCAATAGTTTGCGGACAGTACTTTTTTCGAACTGGGACTGTCTCTTACGAAATTTAATTGCATACCTAAGGCATAGTAAAACAATATAAGTACGTTGACTGCCTGGACAGGCACCCCAAACGGTTTGTATGTGAGCGCACCCGTACGTATGCGTCGTCATGCGTCGTCGCACGCACACACTGACATAATTTATCGGTGATAACGGGGCGACAGTCATGCGTGGCAGCGCCCGCCGCCCGCCGCCTGCGCGGCGGCGCCGCCGCCGGCCGGTCGCCCGCGACCGCGCATAATATTATTAAGGTAAAACTGTCCGTGCCCACCACACGCACGCTCCGCGCCGCTGCGCTGCCTCCCTCTAATAATTTTGTATTTGTATTTGTAATAATTCGTGCGTGTACCTACGATGGCTAAAAATTCGAGTAGAAGTAAAAAATATTGTAGTGTATACGGATGTCTCAGTAGCGGGTTGTCTAATCCAGAACTATCTTTCTTCGCATTACCTAGCGAACAAGAACGGTGAGTACAATCTACCTACTATAATTATCATACGTAGATACGTACATAATATTTTGTATAGCTGCTTACCTACCTAAATAGTTCTGCTTCCGATTTCGTTGACCAGATACCAATTTGTAGTTTAATTTTCAAATAGAAAGAAAGAAGAAAGAAAAACATTTATAATAACAAATTATTGTAACTTGTAATCCTATGTGTAGGTAGGAATGTGATTAGATTAATAAACTGGAAGCATAATATAATTTTTTAACCGCCTCTGCGGTCTAGTGATTCACACCACCGATTTCAGACCCAGAGGCCCCGGGTTCGATTCGCAGTGGGCGTAGGTACATATTGTATTCGGTTTTTGACAACCGATTTGGCGCTGGGGTAGGCTACCCATCTTCTGCGCCAGTGGTCTCGGGTTCGATTCCCGAACAAGACAAATATTTGTGTGCATGAACATGTCTATTTGTCTTGGTCTTGGTGTTGTTGTAAAGCCACGTTTTAATTTATCCTATTTCGACCGTAATTTTTCAAACCACTAAACAGATAACATGACGTAGGTAATGAAAAATTTTAGTCAGCCCCTGGTCTATGTACAAAAATAATTAAAAAACTTTGTATTATAGATTCCTGACGCCCACCCTACAGGGGAAAACTGTTTTGTATAGAGATTGACTATGCATTTTTGACGATTGAATAAACTCTAAGCGACAGCCCTACGTGTTTAGCCTATTATCGCTCGCTCAGGGCTCCAGTCCGCTTACTTATATTGTTTTACTATGCCTAAGGTTAAGCAATACATAATCTCAAATAATGATAACATAATCATCATTATATACACTGCAGTCACTGGGTCCTACAAACAGTACAACGGCTGTTATAAGGTACTTTTAAGTGTTGTTTGCGGACAGTACGTGTTGTTATAACTGGGGACTGTCTCTTACAATATTATACTGACATCCTAAAATTGTATGAACATGAGGCTTGCTCTGTCCCTTACATACGACCAAGAGGTCATAGTTGACCATGTTCTAAGGGTTAACCTGAAGGACAATTAGAACAAGTGCTGGAGCCACTTTTGGAACCAACCCAGTACATCCCAGTCTGAAAACATTACAAATATACAGGATGGTCATTCGTCGACTGAGGCTCCGAAGCGTGATCTACCTTCAGATCAAACGTCTGCTCTTGAAATAGAAAACATACAGTTAGATATTGAAGTATTAGAAATATTAGGTACTGACCCTACTTCAGTCAGGAGTGCTGGAGTTTTCCAGCACTGGGTCACAACAGGTATTAACAAAGAATTGTGTAAAGAACTCATAAGGATCATGTATCCCAGAAAATTGCAAATTGATTGACCCACCTGAGCTTGATCCTAAGATTAAACCAGCTGTTTCAGATATTATTGCTAAACGCAATAAGGCCATTCAACTGAAACAGAAGGAATCGACTGCTGGAAACACTTGTCTGGTAAAATATATACTATTATATTGTCTGCAAATGAGAAAAATACAGCCTTGCTAAAAACACTTATGGATTTGGCAAAAAACATGTGTGATTGTCAACATTCTAATTCAATTTACAATTTTTTTTCTGAATGCCGTGAAGATGGATCTAAGGGATTCTCTTCAAAATATTAAAATTGATAAACAATTATTCGGCGAAAACTTAAGGGAAACCATAAAATCAGATTAACAAGTCTGGCACAGACCCAAATCAATCAACGACACAAAAGTTTCCTAATAAGAAGCCAAGCTCTAATCCATACAGTTCTTCGCGAAATTTAAACTGGAAGGGTCCGGGTCCTAGTCGCAGGCCGACGGGCCCTCCCAGGACGAATGGGCCTGCAACGACTTCGACGCGTAGACGGCTCATCAACTTATCGAAGCAGTCGCAGTATCCGTGGCAGAGACAGAACAACAGCCGACGTTAAATGCGATAACGCATGCAGGTCGTTTATCATTATTCTATAAACAATTTTTAATGATTACCAAGGACCCACTGGTTCTTTTTTCATATAAAAGGGTACAAGATTCCCTTCAATCGAAAACCGATGCAACCTGTATCACCGTCAACCCGAAAATGTAGTGAAAAGGAAAAGGCTCCTTTCATACACGAAATTAAAAATTTGCTGTCTCTGCAATTTCAGAGATAACAGATCTGATCAATCTATCCAGTGTTTTTTAGTACCCAAGCCAAATGGGAAGATGCGCTTCATCTTAAACTTATCACTAAATAAATTTTTTGACACAAGTCATTTTAAACTGGAGGATTTAAGAACAGTTATAAAATTGATATCGAGAGATTGTAACCGTGCCCAGTAGACCTGAAAGACGCATACTTTTTGTTAAAAATTCACAAGGGAGACCGAAAATATCTAAGATACCAATTTGATCAAAAAACATATGAATTTAATGTCTTATTATTTGGCTTAAACACAGCTCCTTTGGTATTCACTAAAGTCATCATGAAACCGGTCATGAAATTCTTAAGATTATGTGGTTACCTGTTAACAATATATTTGGATCACCTCTGTCTAATATAAGGGTCTTAAAACTTACAAGATACCGTAAAGTTGCTTACAAGCTTAGGTTTCATTATAAATACCGATAAAAGTAATTTTATACCTTCTCAGTCTTGTAAGTTCTTAGGATCTAGTTTAGACTAAAAGAAATTTTAGGTCACTTTGCCAAAATTGAATTTGCAATACAAAAGTTTTCTAACTTAAAAAGGTGTACTGTTAATATCCGCCTGTCCCACCGTGAAATGCAGCTGGTTGTATACTAAATTATTTGAAATATGTATAATAAGTACATGGATATACCTTGTTATTTGGAACAGGATTTCTATTGGTGGAGCCGCACCAAAATAAAAATAAACAAGTATGACCTGGAGTTTTTTCAGGTGCCTCAACTACGGGGTGGGGAATTGCATGTGGAGACGACAGAGCTAGTGGTTTATGGAGTGTAAAAGAAAGTAGCAGACAATAAATTATTTAGGAATTCTTGCTGCGTTTATTGGTTTAAGATAATAACTGTCAAGTACTTCTACGAACTGACAATACCACGGTAATTACCTACGTAAGCCGTATGGGTGTTATACACTCCCCACACCTGACAGAGATCGCAAAAGACCTCTGGCAATGGCGTAAACGTAAAAATCTTTACGTTTTTGCATCTCATATTCGATCTTCAGATAATACAATGCAGGCAGACCAAGAATGGCAGCTAGCTGATTATGCCTTTCAACAAATTGTTGAAAACTTTCATAGGCCTGATATTGATACGCTAGTCGTTGAAATAATAAATGTCCAAGATATATTATATCATGGCATAAGGATCCGGATGCGTACGTCGTAAATGTTTTTTTTCAGTGTCGTGGTCGAAATTCAATTTTTATGTTTTTGCTCCTTTCACAATGATTATTAAATGTTTAAGAAAGATTATCGCTGACAATGACAATGCCACAGATATACTTAATAGTTGTTGCATTTTGGTTCACATAACAGTGGTATCCACTATTTAAGAGTCTTTTAATAATTAAACAATTCGTTTTCAAAGCAGATTCAAACCTAATTTTATCTACAAATTCCAGCCGCAAACAAAAGCGCAACTCCATTACCCTGGTGATGGTGATGATACGAAGAGGCGTCAAACAATTTACTCTGGGCATCATGCTTAACTCCCTTTTAGATAACTCGTATAAACAATACAAAGTTTGCTATTAAAAGTGGTTTATTTATTGTCAACTAAATATACTAAACTTATACGAAAGTATCAATTCCCGATATACAACATTTTTTTGCATCTGATTTTAACAGTGGAGCTCAGTATGGCACAATTAACTGTTATCATTCTGCTTTGGCTTTAATAACTAAAATTAATATCTCACAAAATCAAGAAATAAAAAGATTTATTAAAGGAGTTTTCGTACCAGACCTCCACCCCCTAAATTTAATGAAGTCTGGAATATAGCACAGGTTTTAAATTGTCTTGAAAAGTGGTGAATCTGGAAAAAATATGTATAAAAAAAAAGAAAAAGAAACTTTATTAGCCATTGTCACAGCCCATAGGGTATGACGAACCCTTTCAAAAAATAATATTTGTAATATTAAAAAGTCTTCTTTAGCAATTAAAATCAAAATGTCCCATTCTCATAAAGACATCTAGTGGTAGAGCAGCTCAACCATTGCTCGTTATACCATTCTATAACGCAAAGCCAAGTATTTGTCCTGCAAGAGTTTTGATTATTTACCTTGAAATGACAATGTCTCTCTGTCCTGATTCCAACAATTTATTTATTAGTTACCGAAAGCCATATAAGCCTGTTACATCACAAACCAAAATACGTTACATTTAAATGGAATTGATATTTCTACGTTCACTGCGCATAATACCCGGTATGCTGCTACGTCAGCTGCGCAAAATTTAGGTTTTAGCATAGACCAGATTATAAAACTGCAGGTTGGTTTTCAGAATTACATACGTTTGTCAAATTTTATAACAGAAAATTTAGCACCACTGTTTTGAGTGCTTAATCAAAATATTTTTCGTTTATTTCATAAGCGATGTTGATTTTTTATGTAACAAATAATACTTTTTTATTCCTTTTTGTTTCTATGTTGAGAAAATAAAGAAGCAAGCTATGTTATAATTTCAATCTATATTATTCAGTAACCTATTACAATTTTTGCATATTTTTCGAACACTTAGTCTCTAAACGTCTACAAGTGTTAATCAAGCTAATCTTGAGGACGAAGCATGAAGTATAATTAGAGATTAAACGAACTTACCTGAAGTGAAGTTCTATCTTATTTATACGAAGGCTTCGTCCGAAGAGATTAGCATCCCTCCCTCCCAAAAGTTTTTACCTACTTCCCTATATTATTCGAAAAATATAATACTCCAAACTAAATGACACCTATGACGGGCGCTTGAGCCAGGTCGCTCTTGACTACCCGCATTTGAAATTTAAAAAATAATAATTGTCTTTTATTACTTTTTTAATTTATAAGTAGGTATATTCTTAATATAGTGTGAAATTGGCGATTACTAGGGCGTACTACAAGTGTTAATCAAGCTAATCTCTTCGGACGAAGCCTTCGTATAATTAAGATAGAACTTCACTTCAGGTAAGTTCGTTTAATCTCTAAAAAGTAATTTTAATTAAAATTTAAACATTAAATTGATATTAGTATCGGCCAAATTAAATTGGCTTAGGTTTAAGCAATCACCAGATATAATGAAATATAACGCCCAAAAAATCGTAAGTACTTACCAGAATTTAATCCCCATTTTAATATGAACTTATCACCAATAAACGTAAAGTCTGCTAACCTAAAAAAGGCAAGTATCTTCAGAATAATCGCTGAGCTACCCAAAAAGGCCACGCATGCACCAAATATGTACTCGCATTTTATTAAAAAATTTCATCCAAATACGTTACACAATCTTATCCTAATAAAGTAAATTAATATATAAAAATCATTGTTTACCCAAAAAATATAAATGAAGTACTAAAGGTTTACCGATACTACCGTAAAATGTTTACTAAAGGCTGCTGAGCTTCTTAGAGCTTTCAATAAAATAACGGCCCCCAAAAAAACATTAGTTTGCATTCATTTATTGATGGCTACCATTAAAAGCGGCAGTTTACACACAAATAAACTTAAAACTTAATAAGGCAGTCCTCAGTGTAATTTTAAAATTAGCAGTGACGGTGTAGCGACGGGTGGGAGGGGTGGGAATAAAGCCGCGAGACTCAACCAATTTGCCATCAATATAATATAGTTACTTGGTTATATGCATATGTCACCGGAAAATAATAAAAACCGCAAATTTATAAATTTCCTAAAAAAAATAACCACGAAATTTAAGGCAATCGCTTCGCTGCGCTTCGCGATCGCCTTAAACTTCTAACCTATCACGTGTTCTACAGGACTTCCGTAAATTTATAAATTTCCTAGGGAAATTATAAATTTGCGGTTCTTGTTATTTTCCGGTGACACATACATTTTATGGCAAACGTAGTGATATATTTGGGTAGTAATGACACAAAACTTTGCAAGTTAAAATTTGGTGCACGCGTGGCCTTTTTGGGTTATGAAAAGTTTTTGTAGTGCAGGCATGACTTAAATAGCCCGAAAGATTTTGGTACAGGTTTCATTTATTTGTACAAATTATATTTTTTTCGGGTGAGGCTGTTTAGGGTAGCGATTGTTTTTTGGTGGTCATTTAATTTCATCCCAATTAAATTTATCAATATAAAAAAGTTGGCTGTATGACGTGCACTGCCATAGTCTCTGCTTATAGGAGTTTGCGCATGTTTTTGTTGTGTTAGGTTTCATTTCATTTCATCTCATTTAATTCCATTTCATATCAATAAAAAAGTTCAACTGAAGACTTGGCTGTATGGGCATCGTTCTCGTGGCCTACCCAGAATGGAGAATGGGTGAAGAAAACAAAAAAAATCTCTGTCTATATTCTTTTACGATTAGTTAATTGAGTTTATTGTGTTTTATTATTTTATGTAATTGCTTAATTTTTTCGCAACTGTATTTAGTTAAAAATAGTTGTTCAGTACACGTGCGGAACCGTCATTGCAACTTGTTCCGACTGTCAACCCTCACCTTCGGCTGCACCTCGGCTCGGGTAGACATTTGTCGGAACTCTTTGCAATGACAGGCTTTCCGCACTCGTAATGAAATATACTATTTCGTATATGTATCGTATATATAATCATATACATGTAATTAAAAAGCAGTTATTTTAATATTACAAACAGACACTCCAATTTTATTTATTTGTATGTATAGATATAGATTTAATAGTAAAGAGGTTGTTTAAATTTTTACTTTTTTGCATTCACAATGCAATTTTTATCATTGAGGAATTGAAAATGAAGTACATATTTTAAAAAAAATCAACCCGTCTCACAACCAGCTCCGAGGGAACGGTTGGTTGGAAGGTCTAATTATTGAAGTAAAACTTAATCTAAGTAATTATTCGGTCTATCTGATCTAATGGCTAAGTATGAAAAATTCTTATTCTTAGAAAAACACGTACAAAGCTGTGATTGAATTCACATCTTTCTACGAGGAAAAAAAATTCTCCTCTGATAACTGGGTAAGCTAAGAAGAAAAAAAATTCTCCGTAGAAAACTAAATAAAATTACGGTTTTCTACCAGGAAAAAAAATTCCCATTTGAAAACCGGGTAAGCTAGGAAGAATTATTTTTCCTTGTAGAAAGCCAGTTATCAAACTTGGTAATGTACGAGGAATAAGGGTATTTTTTGGATGAGGCTGTTTAGGGTAGGTAACGATTGTTTTTTTGGTGGTCATTAAATTTCATCACTTTAATTAATTATTTGCAATTCGATCTTATAAAACATCGATCTAATTAGCTTTTGATCTATTGGCATAACGAGCTATTGATCTATCGATTATTTGTCATTCGATGTAAAAAAAAATGTAATAGGTTTGTCTCTTTTTTATTATATTTTACTTCAACACACACGCCTTAAAACACCTATATTTATTATTAAAAATGTAGTAGTACCACGGGTAAAAAATTATTTCCCGTGTTACTACTGGATCGCTTGGTAGTACGACGGAATTTATTTTTTACCCGTGGTACTACTGGTAGTAATACTGGTAGTACCACGGGCAATAAACGGAAAATACATTATTTCGCAAGAAGCTGAAAAATGGTGAATTGAGTCACACCAACACATCAAAATATGACTATAAAAATTACTGCATTTCATGCGCGTACTCGTGCAAGTAATAACAGTTTTTGTTTCATCGAAATCTGGCCAGGATTTCCAAAGTTACAGCGTTGTAAAGTTTCACCAGCTTTTGTAATTTGCTTTCCTTGCGCGCTATTGCGATGACGTCATGTAGCAGTACAAAATTATCGAAATGGCTGTCAGTTTTTGTTGTTTCCATATTTGACCACCAAGTCAGTTAAGGTTGTACAGTGCCACAAGCTTTTCTGTTCCCGTGACAGCCGTGACAGAGGAGCCACTTGCAATACGAAATTAGCTGTCAAAATAGACTGTCGTATGAAAACTGTTTTAGTTCCAAAGATAATCACCGGAACAGAAAAGCTTGTCGCACTATAAGTACAATTTGTTTTGGCAGTTGCTATATTGACAGAATACCGCCCGCCATTACGAGAGTTGATTTAATTTATTATTTCTTATCACGAAAATAACACATTTATTTGAAGGTAACCAAATTTCTTAACCATTTCATTGATCGACTATGAGAAAAATAAATAAATTTATTGCGAAACCGTGAGAGCGTAACTATATAGCCAAATATGTAGGTATACGGAAGCGCGATGTGACGTCACACGTAAATGCCATTGGTTCACCCGAGTCCGTACATTAACGTTTAATATCTCAGTCATTTTTGAAGATAGGAAAAAAATAAAAACAGATTCTTTTTTCTCGAGTTACATATTTTTTAGATATGCTGATAACAAAAATCATTGGTGTGACTCATTGTTCAAAACATAATTATAAATGAAATTTAAAAAGTCCTCATCGATCCGGTACCTGGAAAAAAAATTCGAGGTCAAATGTAAAAAAATTGCTTTTCAGCAAAACGGTAGGTTTTATCGTAAAATTAACAAATACAAAATTGTAAATCATGTAATTATCTATATAAAATGTCACAATACTTTTTTCCTAGGAGACACCGTTTCTGAGATAAATCGATTAAAAAATTTGAAAAAGTTGTTATCACAGAACACGGAAAGATTTTTTTCTCTATGTAACGATAACAACCACAGATGTTATCGTCATCATATGCAAAGCTTAGATGTTTGGACGTTTGTACTCAATCACGCCAAAACGGCTGAACGGATTTGGCTGAAATTTGGGGCACAGAAACTTTGTAGCCTGGAGAGGATCATGGGCTATTTTTTATCCCGGAAAAATATCACATTCCCGCAGGATAACGTCGTGTAGTCCACGAAGGCGAAGCCGCGGGCGGACAGCTAGTCTGCTATTATGCAATCGTTTAGAATCACAACACACCCGTGAAATAGGCCTACCGGGGAAATAGTCCATGGAAATCGTACATTTTGCCTTGCGTTAAATGAGGTAGTTCTGATTTTTTTGTATGTTAGTAGTGATGAGATAGTAATGACAAATCCAAGTTTTCCACCTCGAAAGCCCTTCGGATCATTGTTAACTATTAAAAAATCCAATAAATTTTCAGTTTTTTTTCAGTTTTTGTAAATTTTTACCACCAAGGACCTGTGTTACGGCAAAAGTTACTATGCACGCTTTAAAGTAGACTAAATCTATATATATAAAATCCTTTGTCCTGAATCACTGACGGATAAACGCACAGCCTAAGCCGCTGATCGTAGAGACCTGAAACTTGGAGGATGTGTTCCTTGTATGATGTAGGCATCCGATAAGAAGGGATTTTTCGAAATTCTACCCCTAAGGGGGTGAAAAATGGGGGTAAAGTTTGTATGGGACAATGTGATTCCTTTGTCCAATCTTCTTCAAATTTTGCATAAACATTATTTAACAGAATTAATCGAAGATGTGTTTCATATTTCATTGAAACTCATCGCTTAACAGGGTTAAAAAGGGATAGAAAGTTATTTTGGGGGTGATTTGCATCGAAGTCGATATCAATGTGTTTGTTTGGAGGGGTTATCAAAAGTATATTTTTCACGTTGTGTGCTAAGTTTATATGTGTTATTATTGAATTTCAATGATGTTGGTGGTAAATAATATCTCAATTTATTATCAGAATGTCCGCGGCTTACGCACAAAGACAGGTGTTTTTTATCGCAACTTATTACTTTCTAACTTTGAAATAGTCTGTTTAACCGAAACATGGCTTCTGCCCGGTATACTTGACTCTGAACTGTTTGATTATCGCTATAACGTATATCGGTGTGATCGTAACTACGAATTGCGTGCTGATCGTTTTGGTGGTGGAGTACTTATTGCAGTTAGGCGTGACTTATCTGTGCGTTTCTCAGGTTGTATAGCAGTAACGGGCGCTGCAGCGGAGGTGATCAGAGTGTCGGTTAATTTAAATTCTTCCCCACGTGCAAAGTTACTTCACATATATTGTGGTTACTTTCCTCATGGCCGTTTTCATCAAGGTTCTCTTGATACATTCTTCGAGGATGTTTCGGATTTTATAATAAATCATCCAGAGGATGAGTTTCTTGTGACTGGCGATTTTAATATCTCTTCCGCATTGTGGTCTCATTCAGACAGTTCTAACAATCTCGTGAATTTCTATTGTGATGATTCATCTGTTCAATCTGTAAGCGAGTTTTTGAGTTTCACAAATTTAAAACAATATAATTACATACCCAATTGCAATAATAGACAGCTTGACTTAGTTATTAGCGGATTGCAGTGTGTCGTGAAACGCGGTGTTTCTCCATTGGTACCCGAGGATGCACACCACCCTTCTTTAGAGATTGAGGTTCGATCGCTACAATTTAAATCTTTACAACCTCTACCACGTGTTGTCAAATCGTTTCGATCTGCCGACTACGATGCCATTAATTGTGAACTCTCAAATGTAGATTGGCCCTTCCTTTTAGATACTAATGAAATATCCGTTGCCGTGGAGAGATTTTACAATGTTCTAAACGAAATCATCTTACATCACGTTCCTGTTAAGTTAAAAAAAATCGATTCTTGCTATCCATGCTGGTTTACTAATGCTTTGATTAAGATTATTAACGAAAAATTGAGAGTTCATAAGAAATGGAAAACATATGGTAGATTGAGTGACTTTGAAGAGTTTCGCTATCTTCGGGAGAGACAAAAGAAAGTTCAAACTGAGTGTTATAACAATTTCGTCTCTAAAGCGGAGGGCGACATTAGTCAAAATAGCAAAAAGTTCTGGTCTTTCGTCAAGTCGAAGAAATCTAGTCCTGACATACCCGATACATTGTTTTTTGGTGATAATATTTCCACAAACGGGCAAGAGATCTGTGACCTCTTCAACAGGTATTTTCATTCAGTCTTCGAGCCACAATCGGATGGTGATGAATCAGTCGAGGAAGTTTGTAATACTGACAAGAGTACTTCTATTAATAGCATTTCCATTTCTGAAGCTACAGTTGAGAGTTACTTGTCAGAGATTAATATTAACAAGGGTAGTGGCCCCGACGATATACCACCTATATTTCTAAAAATGTGTAGAAAAAGTCTGGCTTTACCACTATCCCTCTTATTTAATTTGTCCCTGAGTTTGGGGGTTATGCCTCAGACTTGGAAGTTGTCTTATGTCGTGCCTATATTTAAGTCCGGGGACAAACATGATATTCAAAATTACAGACCAATCTCTAAACTAAGCACAATACCTAAACTTTTCGAGAAAATCGTATATGATTCTTTGTACCCCTTGCTTCGTCCTCTTATTATTGAAGAACAACACGGTTTTGTTACTAAAAAATCCATTGAAACAAACTTGTGTGAATTTGTCCATAGAGTTGCTACTGCAATGGATCAGGGCCACCAAGTTGACGTCATATACACTGACTATTCCAAGGCATTCGATAAGATCTCACATTCTATACTTTTACGAAGACTTGCTCAAGTTGGTATCCACGGTGATTTGTTGCGTTGGTTGACTTCATATGTAAAAGACCGTTGTCAGGCTGTCACAGTGAAGGGATTTTGCTCCACGTTCTTACCAATTACCTCTGGAGTACCCCAGGGCTCCCATCTCGGACCCCTCTTATTTAATATTTTTGTAAATGGCGTTGCTTCAGTCTTTCATCACTCATCTGTACTGTTATATGCAGATGATATGAAAATTCTCAATGTAATTAATTCTCCTTCAGATTGTTATTTGCTGCAAAATGACATTGATGCGCTTACGACTTATTGTAAAAATAATGGTTTACATGTGAATGTTCAGAAGTGTAGTGTTATTTCCTTTTCTCGAAGCCGTAATCCCATCAAACATAATTACCGACTAGATGATAATATCTTGAAGAGGGTTTCGGAGGTTAGGGACTTAGGTGTCTGTATGGACGATAAGTTAACTTTTGTGTCACACATCAATAATATTACTTCTAAGGCCTACCAAATGCTTGGTTTTATAATGCGAGTCGGTAAAGATTTTAAAAGATGTTCTACTTTGGAGCTCTTGTATAATGCCTTCGTACGGTCAATTCTGGAGTATGGATCTACTGTGTGGAACCCTCATTATAAAATTCATATAAACAGTCTTGATCGAATACATAATAAATTTTTGAAGCATCTTTCATATAGATGCGCGTGTTCCGCGGACCATCCTCATCAACTTAACTTGTCTCAACGGCGTACTCAACGTGACATTTTATTATTGTATAAAATCGTTAACAATTATGTTGATTCCCCTTTCCTTTTAAATTGTTTAAAGTTTAGGTGCCCCCGAACAGGCTCACGCAAGAAAGATTTGTTTTTTATACCTTTTACTAGGACTAAGCATTTGTCCAACACGTTCATTTACCGAGCGTGTCAATCCTATAATAAGCTTCCTTTAGAAATAGATATGTTTAATTGCACGATCGCTACTGTGAAGCGAAACGTTAGGGAGTATGTCTCACAGTAAATGTTTTTTTTTTTTGTAACTTACCTACTATGTTTTTACCTTTTTTTTTTGTTAGACTATAGAATAGGTACCTTATGTTTGTCTTTTCTTGTAAATTCAGATAACTAATATTTGTTCTCTCATTTTTTAAGATATGATTTTTGTTTATTGCTCAAACATATTATGTCATAGTAATAAGTGGAAACTTTACTGATTAATGGTATACCTAGTTAAAATTTTATTTTAAGAAATATTGTATTGTTTGTTTCCCAAATAAATATAAATAAATAAATAAATAAATAAAAATCAATACTCCTTATTGCTTTTGATTTTTAGTTTCATTTTGTTTTGACACATGTATTGTTTGAAAACTCAATCCGTTTTTACAGTGCGACGTAGAGCGCTCGCCAGATTAGTCTACGCGCGGTCTAATTTAGAACTAATTTCAAATTTGGCAGGTCGCTATGTTATTTGTTGTGACAGGCGAAGTGAGTGTGTCAAGTGTCATTGTCAAGAAATTTGTATGTTGTGTTTTAATATTTTATTTGGTAATCGTCATACGAAAAGTCATCAAAAGTGCTGGAAGAGAGATTGTTATTTAAGTGAAATGTGCTTGCGAAATAGAACGGGACAATAATAGGCTACTTAGACCATTTGCTAAAGTGCGGGCGCCTACTGCTTTTTGACAGATAACTTTTAGGGTGACCATTATGTGATATTTTGCTTTCGCTTGGGGTATTTTGGTTTTCTGAGCATGTTGTCTGATAATTATGCATTTGTTTATTTAAGGTTTGTTTTTGTTTATTTATCACTCTATAGTTACTTAATAAAACTTTTCGAAATATATTTATTTTGGTACTCGTGATGTGAGAATTATTTACAACTACCTACTGGCAACATTAAATACGCCACCAGTCACTCTAGAGTGCTCGTCAGATAAGTCTGCGCACGGTAAAAATCGAATACTAATCTTTTCTATAACATAGAACAAAAAAATGCACTGTAACTAGCGCCAAAAACGCGCCAGGCACGTGCAGAGTTATCTGACACACACTCTACTCTCACGCGCGCACTCTACCACAGAATAATATACCTACTCTACCTTATTGCCATCTTATTACTTAGTAGAGTAGTTATGTATCAACTAGCGTATTGCCACTATAGAAAAAAAGCTTTTCTTTAAAATTGGAATGTCAAATAAAAAAGCATAAGTTATTATCGGATTATAATTCGTTACTAATATTATAAATGCGAACATGTATTTATGTTTGTTTGTTTCTTTGTTTGTTTGTCTGTATGTTCCGTTTTCACGTCAAAATGGCTAAACCGATTTTGATAAAATTTGGAATGGAGGTAGTTTGAGACCCTAGGAATAGGAAGGACATAAGCTACTTTTACCGCGGCTCATTCCCATGGGAAAATAAGTTTTAGCGCGGGCAAAGCCGTGGAATGGAATTGGTATTTAAGGTGACAGTTTGAGGCCCTGGAAAGGATATATCTTACTTTTTACTGCGGGAAAAATATAATTCCCACGGGAAAATCACTTTAAGCGCGGTCAAATTTGCGGGCAGACATTGGTATTTGAGAAAATAATTTGAACCCTACTGGAAAGGATTATAATAGGCTACTTTTACTTTTTACCACAGGAAAGTATCATATTCCTATGGGAAAATCAGTAGGTATTAATTGTTAATCGTCTTTCACGTCAAAACTGAGCAACGGATCAATGTGATTTTCGGTAGGTACGGGGGTAGATTGGGAGATGGAGAGTGATATAGACTACTGTTTATCTCCGGAAAAATATCACATTCCCTCAGGATAATGTCGTGTAGTTCACGCGGGCGAAGCCGCGGGCGGAAAGCTAGTTTGCAATAAAAAGATAATAATTTCGTTTTTGTAAGTCAAATAGTTTTTAAGATAGGGCTATTTAAAAGTTTGCAAAAATTCAAAAAAAGGAAGTATTACAGTTTTTTTAGTTTTCGTCATTTTGACCCATAGTAGTGGGTTTATGGCATATGTTAAATTATTAGTTATTAAAGTCTATTAAATTTCCAATAAAATGAGACCAATTAGTAATATCAACTTAGACTTGATAGTTCCTGAGAAAGCTGTTCAAAGTTATTGAGGTACGTAAACAATTATCTAATAGAAGGGTTTGCAAAATAAAGTACGCCCTAAAGGAAGTAGGATCAGGGAGGTGGTGGGATCAATTATGTACATTGTACCTATGTATATTTTTGATGGACCAGGCACGTCCTCTGAATCCACAGCACACTTTTTGAGGGCAGCTTGCTGAGGTATAATTTCTTCATCGAACTGCTCAGGAAGGTCAAAATCGTCCTTTGATGGCGGGTTATCAATCAATGGTTCCTCAATGTCATCACACATCAGGTCTGGTATGTTCTCGCATGATTGGCCTAATGCAGTAGCTGCAAACAGCCGAACATTTGAGTTCTGCTATCCTGCAACCACATTTGCTGGTACAACCTTACATCTTTGGTATGCTTTCAAGGTGATGTCATTAACATGGTAGAACGGGAACGCCTCCCAGATCATAATTAGTGAGTAGTGCGCTTCCACCTTTAGCCTTATCACCACTTATCATCAGGTGTGATGAAGGCTAAGTGTTACCCCGTTGTGAATAAATAAATAAATAATAAATAACTTTGAACAGCTGTGTCTATACTATCAGCCGGCCTAGCATGAGCGGCTTATAACGCGCGATATGATATGGTACGGCATGCCGTCTTGCTTACACCTTAGTGGGGTAAGCAAGACAACTTGCCGTACCATATCATATCGCGCGTTATAAGCCGCTCATGCTAGGCCGACAGGTGTAAATTGACATAATTAATCTTATTTTGTTGGAAGTTTAATGGACTTTAATCTATATATATAAAAATGAATCCCTATTTCCCTTGGTCACGACATCACGCGTGAACGGCTGGACCGATTTGGCTAATTTTGGTCTTGAAATGTTCGTGGAAGTCAAAGGAAGGATATAGGGGTAGGGTAGGGGTAGGGTAGGGGTAGGGTAGGGGTAGGGTAGGGGTAGGGTAGGGGTAGGGTAGGGGTAGGGTAGGGGTAGGGTAGGGGTAGGGTAGGGGTAGGGCAGGGGTAGGGTAGGGGTAGGGTAGGGGTAGGGTAGGGGTAGGGTAGGGGTAGGGTAGGGGTAGGGTAGGGGTAGGGTAGGGGTAGGGTAGGGGTAGGGTAGGGGTAGGGTAGGGGTAGGGTAGGGGTAGGGTAGGGGTAGGGTAGGGGTAGGGTAGGGGTAGGGTAGGGGTAGGGTAGGGGTAGGGTAGGGGTAGGGTAGGGGTAGGGTAGGGGTAGGGTAGGGGTAGGGTAGGGGTAGGGTAGGGGTAGGGTAGGGGTAGGGTAGGGGTAGGGTAGGGGTAGGGTAGGGGTAGGGTAGGGGTAGGGTAGGGGTAGGGTAGGGGTAGGGTAGGGGTAGGGTAGGGTAGGGTAGGGGTAGGGTAGGGGTAGGGTAGGGGTAGGGTAGGGGTAGGGTAGGGGTAGGGTAGGGGTAGGGGTAGGGTAGGGGTAGGGTAGGGGTAGGGTAGGGGTAAGGTAGGGGTAGGGTAGGGGTAGGGGTAGGGTAGGGGTAGGGTAGGGGTAGGGTAGGGGTAGGGTAGGGGTAGGGTAGGGGTAGGGTAGGGGTAGGGTAGGGGTAGGGTAGGGGTAGGGTAGGGGTAGGGTAGGGGTAGGGTAGGGGTAGGGTAGGGGTAGGGTAGGGGTAGGGTAGGGGTAGGGTAGGGGTAGGGTAGGGGTAGGGTAGGGGTAGGGTAGGGGTAGGGTAGGGGTAGGGTAGGGGTAGGGTAGGGGTAGGGTAGGGGTAGGGTAGGGGTAGGGTAGGGGTAGGGTAGGGGTAGGGTAGGGGTAGGGTAGGGGTAGGGTAGGGGTAGGGTAGGGGTAGGGTAGGGGTAGGGTAGGGGTAGGGTAGGGGTAGGGTAGGGGTAGGGTAGGGGTAGGGTAGGGGTAGGGTAGGGTAGGGGTAGGGTAGGGAAGGGGTAGGGTAGGGTAGGGGTAGGGTAGGTGTGGGGTAGGGGTAGGGTAGGGGTAGGGGTAGGGGTAGCGTAGGGGTAGGGGTAGGGGTAGAGTACGGGTAGGGTAGGGTGGAGTAGGGGGTAAGGCCACGGGAACGAAGTCGCGCTGGGTCAGCTAGTAACTAATAAAAAACTTTCAAAAAGGGTCAAAGTTGACGACAAATAAAAACTTCCTTTTTTGTGATTTTGCAAATTTTAAAATAGCCGTATCTTAAAAACTATTTGGCCTACAAAAACTAAATTATTCTCTTTTTATTGCAAATTTAGTCTACTATAAACAGTGCATAGTAACTTTTGCCGTAACACAGGTCCTTGGTGGTAAAAATTGACAAAAACTGAAAAAAGTCTGAAAATTTATTGGATTTTTTAATATTTAACAATGATCCGAAGGGCTTTCGAGGTGGAAAACTTGGCTTTGTCATTACTATCTCATCACTACTAACATATAAAAAAATCAGAACTACCTCATTTAATGCAAGGCAACACCACTTATTTGGTACGATTTCCATGTACTAAAACCACGTTAAAGAAACACGCTACCTCACAGGTGGCGTGGAAACGTGCATATGATGGATTACAACTTTTCCAACTTTTTGAATCGTTATATTTCAGAAACGGTGGCTCTTAGGGAAAAAAGTACTGATACATTTTTTGTAGATAATAACATGGTCTTCAATTTTTGTCTGAGCTACTTTTATGATAAAGCTTTTAGTTTTGCTGAAAACCGCGAAATACTCATTTTTTTACCTTTGACCTCGAGTTTTTTTTTTTAACCGACTTCTAAATCAAAAAGGAGGAGGTTCTCTATTCGTCTGTATGTATGTTTTTTTTATTTTATTTTTTTGTGTATGTCCACCGATTACTCGAAGACGGCTGAACCGATTGAAATGGTTCAAACGTTATTACATCAGGTTGGTTTCCAAGTTGGTCCCATTTTTTGAAATTTTGAAATCGGTTCAGTAGTTTTCAGGAAATCTTGAAAATACTGTCGTTTTCGTTACCACTTTATGTGAATTTAATACGTATCTTTAGGCATAACTCCTTTGTTTATAAACCAATTTAGATGATTCTTGTTTTGGTAAAAAGGGGATACCTCAAGGTATTTTAACCGACTTCGAAAAAGGAGGTTTTCAGTTTGATCACATACCTATTTACCAGAAAACACGTAAATTGCCTGCACGATGCACTAAAAAGAGTGAAATAAAAATTATTTTTATTAAAAAATAAAACCGCCTTCAAAAAAACCACATCAAAAAAGTAAGTAATAATTCCTCACCAAATAAATAACGTAAGTACTTTGAAGTCGGGCGGGTTTTAACGAAAACAACTAAAAATTGTACATGTTTCACGCCCGACTTCAAAGTACTTATTATTTATTTGGTGAGGAATTATTTCTTACTTTTTTGATGTGGTTTTTTTGAAGGCGGTTTTATTTTTTTATAAAAATAATTCATTTATAGGTAATTGGGTATTTGACTGAACTTTTTTATTGACTTAAAATGTTTATTGAATTAGTAGCAACAAGTATTTTCAAATATCTTGCATATTTTCAGCGATATAGAGTTTCAAACTTTCTAATTAGACAAGGAGAGCGCTATAAAAATGTGACGTCACATTTCTATAGCGCCATACTCGCGCCCTAGGAAATTTCGTTTTAGAAAGAGATACTTAGCTAGAGTCACAATTAAGTAGCTTATAATTTGTTTTTTATAATACAGATTGAAATTCTTTTTTCACATTTGTTATTCAATAATGTTATATTTCTTAATGTCATAATTAAAAATCTACATTTCAACAACAGTCATATACCCAATTACGCTTTGAACAATTTCACCAAATTTCAGCTTCTTGCGAATTAATGTACCTTCACTCTCATTTTTTGGTCTAATTTAACCGGACTAATCTTAGTTTTCAGCGCCAAAGAACTTTTTGACTACTCTAGACGCTTATATCAATTTGACGCTGACTGTACATACAGTTCCCAATCTGCATCGCCAATGGCTTCATAATACTCTTGTTGGATCTCAACTGCTGAAAGTCTGGGTGTTTCTTCTGAACTCGACGCCATGTTGGCTGAAATGTAAAAAATTTACATTCTAGTAGTTACTTATGGATCTCGGTTAGATTAAAAGTAACCTACTTAAAAGTTTTCAGTACCTAGGTTACTTTTAATCTAACCGGAAAACGAATGGGAGGGGACCCGTTATCTTTTGAGAGTACCTAAGTGCCTGTTTCACACTGTCCGATTAGGAGATAGGTACCTAAGTACTTACTTTCCAGTTTACTTGACAGTTTTGTATGACCTCTATCTGTCAAGTAAGTCAAGTAACAGCTAATCAGGACTTACTTAGACATTGTGAAACAGGCCCTTAGAGTTATACTTTAACCTACTTATAGGTATTCCAACTCTTCTTCCATACTCTTCTTATTGGACACATAGATTTCTCATATTTTGTCAAAATGTACCTAGCTCTCAATTCTCATCAAGGTACGCATAGCATAAGTATTGTACTATCTCTACGGTATTAGCACTTTTATCACTTACTTTTATCACTTATACCAGTGAGTGACACGCACGATGTATGACAAAATGACGTAAGCGTCTGCTGCCAATACGCATACGTAAATGCGCATTCTTTAATACCTAAGTAGGTACCTATATAAACTGCGTCCGACTCTGAATCGACTAAGTAGGTACCCCTCAAATATGCTATTAACACTTTCTTTAAAAATAAAACATGGTGCTGAAAGACTAACTTTAATAACACTTACTTTAATTAATCGCAGTTCGTTTCATGTCTTTCAGTATAATAGGTAAGTACTTAGGTATAGGTACACTGTTTTAACACTTAAAAACTTTTCTATAATAATTTAATATTGCCCAGTTGCAAACTCTTCTGTGCCAAAATACAGCTACTTTTAAACTGAGAATGCATTAGCAAGAAAAGTTTATTTATAGACGTCTGGGCGATACAAAGTTGAGGGAAGGCCCCGATCAAAGGTAGTATCACTAGCCCCGATTATAGAACCAAAGACTAATAAGCTTCTCTACACGATACGATATTCCTACTCTATCGTCTGCAGGGGAAATCCAGGATCATAGACATATTTTAATAGGTATATTTTAACGACTCGACTGTATTAGCGATCGATGTTTGTAAGTTGTTTTGTTTTTGAGCGTGTTACACTTAGCACTGTTAATGATATTCTCCTGTAATTATTATCTTTTTGATAATGGTACGTCTACGTTCTTAGGTACATCCGACAAATAGGAACTCCCGTCCCTAAAAAGCGCCCGCGTGTAAACAGTCAGCCGGGGAAGTCATAATTTTATGTTCTATTTCAGAGCGTTAGAAAAAACGCGCGTCCAAAAAGCGCTCGTGCGGTTGAAGTCTTACAGTTGCATGAAAATCGCCTTTGAAAACCGCTGTTATTCAGTAGGTAGGTAGGTACGCGATAAGAGGTTATAGGTAGGTACCTATATATTTTGAAGCAACATAAAGTTTTAGTAAGTAGGTTTGGTACTTACCTTCTTACCTATAACTTTACCCCCTTATTAATAAATGTGGAGTTCCTAAAGTTACACTTGAAGTAACACTCCATATCCTGAAGTTAATCATGTTGTTGTCTCTGACTTCTTTTTAGTTAGCGAATAAAAGTGACAGTATCAGTTTAAAACTTGGTGTAACTTTGCTCCACGTTTATTAAAAGGGGTATAGTGTTTAAAAATCAAGTAAAACAAATCCATTTATAAAGCTATGATAAGATTCTTATGCCCGAGTTTAAAAATTATCTTCGAAATAGATTTACTTATTGTAAATATTTGTTATAACAGCAAGTGGATAAATAATACGCAAGTATTGCCAGTGATAAAATAATAAGTAGTATTTTAAGCTGAGCAATACTGTCACTTAACGCGGTAGGTAGCTAATACTTTTTTATATTGATGATAGGTACTCGGATTCAGATTTATCTAAGTAACCTACTTAGATTAATCTGTATCTTACAATTCAAACATAAAGATTACACATTTATCGATCTTGTTATTAAACTCAGGGACGTCTTTTGTTAAAAAAAATATTAGCTTCAAAACGATAGGTAGGTATGTAGGTAGGTATCTAGGTAGGTACTCCTACTTCAAATATTGCATGTGTAAGGCAGGAATTCAGGACACATCTAATCACTCATATCTCATTTTGTGTTACTTTGGTATACGTACCTACAGGGTTACGATTTGTATAGGTACCTACCTTCCAAAAAAACTCGATAAGCGTTTAGAACATTTGTAAGTATGGATAGCGGATTTTTTGTAATGTTTTCAGAAAAGTCGTAGAACAAAGATGATACTGCAAGGTACTAGGTACTAGTAAGGTAGGTTCTCCTAAGCCTTTTGGGCCCATAGCACCACCCCGGCTTGCACCACCCGGTAGTACTAAAAAATACCCACTACACTACCGGTGGTGCAAGCCGGTGGTGCTATGTGCCCAAAAGGCTCATAAGAGGCTGTTGGTATTTTACAAAATAACCTGTATCTAGAGCAGGGTACTCACCGAGCTGTGTGTAACACGTAGGTAACGTATCTGCTACTGTATCAAGTGAGTACGTAGGCAGTGTAGGCACGAGCCTGCTGCAAGCCGCTCGCGCGTGATTCGCAGTAAGCTCGCAGTGACCCGTCGAGTGGCGGTATCACTGCGACCACAAAGGCGAATCCGGGAGCTCGTAGCTGGATACGTGGTGACCGTGGACGACCCGTACTCACTTGCATGTTGATACAGTAACAGATACATTACGTGCTACACAGCAGGCTAGGTGAGTATCCTGCTTAATGGGAGATAAACTAAGCTAAGGCATCACTGAATGGAAGAGATATAGTAATCAATGTACTATACTATAATCTCTTTCATTCACAAAGAACTTATTGTTCATACATTGAAGTTGGAATGAAAAAAAATACATAGAAAGAAACTAAATTTATTTTTACCATAAATAAATAATGCAATAATGTTATAACGAAACAAAGGCACGACACGTCTTGTCAGCTACATCGCTTTGCTAAAATATCAGCACTCTAAAACAGTTTTGTAATCTATCACAGTGTTCTTAATATAGTATCTACATTTTAAAGCAATGCTAAAAATTTTTTTTTTCAGTAATAATTTTGACATGTCTATCACTAAAAAAATCTAATTTCGCTAATTAAATATCACATTATTTGACAATATTGCAAACCCGCAACTATTCTCTGTATAACCTAACAAAAGACTAATGATGCGTGTGATTGCCGTCTGCGAGCAACGCAAACTGGCCCTGTACACGATGGCTCATCATATCATGGTCGGCCAACATAATCGGCCATCCTATACTGGGGGCTTAATAAAATGTTCAGGTATGGTCCATCCCAAACCGATTTATCGCTGGGTGTAAGCAAACATGAAGTTCATCAGTTTACCAAAGACTATAGAGACTGTTTGATTAGTGTTGTGAAACTGCAATAGTGGATTTCAACTCTTTTGAGTCGAACTGATCGAGTAATTAAATGATTGATTTGTAATAATTTTGATTATTAACTTGAACTTGCGACACATATTGTTTGCGTTAGAATTAAAGTTTGTAAGTTTGTATTGAAGTTCGCTAAAGCATGGTCTTTTTGGTTGTATAGTAAATAGCTATATCTGCTATAGTACTGGTTAGCGGCTCTATAATATGACATTTTTAAATTATACCAATCTACTGCAATTTTTATACTAAATAGTTAAGGAATTTTCTAGATAACTTCTAATGAATTTTTAGTTAAGGAAATGTAAACTACGTAGTTTACACTTGCAAGTTGCTATCAGACTGTCGGACATTTATCGCAGAAGTTTACTTGCAGTTGGAAATGAGGCCTGACAGCCGGGATGTTAAATATTACGCGCATCCACGAGCGTGTCATTATTGTAAATTCTAAAGAATAAGAACTATAATAGTAATGCATTTGATGCTTTTTGAATAAGTTAAAATAACAAATTTATTTCAATATAAGTAAGTAATTATTATTTTTCGATTCTAAAATAATCACGCAAAATTAGTCAAAAAAATCATTTAAAACCTAGATTACCAAAAACAATAAATTTACTATCAATTTCCCCATCCAAAATGCCCAACCCCACGTGTTTTGACTTATATGCGATTTTCTATGTGAATAGAACACACCAACTCTCGCTGTGCTGTGAGTCGTAACAACAGTACCAAAACTACAGGTAATGGTTATCGTGATCTGTTATTCCAATCCGACAAACTAAACGGATCAACTGGAAACCGATCAACTATTTTTATTCCCAACGGCTCAACTATTTGGTTGGTCGGTTAGGAATTGTTCTGACCAGCTATATTTTTTCCTGACGGAACAACTATATAAATATATATAGGTATATCTTGAAATACCGCCGGGCCGGTTGGTCTAAATCATAGCATAGTCTATGTTTCTAAACGTAGTATATATATAGGTATATAGGTAGTGTAAGTATATTTGAATCCGAGCCACAGATTACTAAATAGTTACTAGTAACAGATACTGCACTCCGCTAAGCCATTTAAATAAATAGCAACTCTAACGATAACGCAATAAAGTGGAATTCAGCTTGTACGGCGCAAGTTACGAACGGCTACTCGTTGCATCTCTTTCTAACGCATATATTCTAGCTCTTTTGCGGACCTAATTTCTATGGATTTACACCACCGGCGGTGAGGGCGAGATTTGCGCGCAAGTACATCGAGTGACAGACGCCTGTCCGAGCTTCGGTTTATTTGTTAAGTTAGTTTTTATATTTTAATTTAGTGTTAAAATAAAATATGTTTTATGGAAAAGCATAAGTTAATTGTTTCAAGAATGTACCAGAAAAGCGGCAGGTTGTAAGCAGTTTAATGTAGGTCCTGGCAAATAACTTGACCAAAACCATAGTTAAAAAAAAAAATACGCAGAAAAAACTTTTGTACTAAAATATTGCAACTTTTTTTTTGTCTATGGTTTTGTCTGTATCTATCTTCCTACCTACCTTTTAATTTTTTTTATAAAAACCGCTCCCTATATTTATTTTTTGCTGTATTTTTATTTCACAATAATATTCCCCAGTTGTTCCGTTCGGAATATTTTATGAGTCCAAATATTACCATCATTACCACGTAATGAGTTCCATTCGTTCATCCGGTCATCCGTTTAGTTGGTCGGATTGGAATAACAGATCGTAATCGTATTATGTTGTATGAAAACAAGAGAACCGCCTCTTTCGGTCCTATAGGGAACTAAAATTCAATAGATATATTTGAATTTGACAGCTTTGACGGACAGCATAGTTTACAATAAACGATTATCATTGCGAGTTTTTCGTGCTACAAGAGCTTACAATTAAATACATAGATTATAATTTGTAAACTTTAGCATGCTCATTCGTGTAAAGTAAATCTTTCTTAATGTAATTGGAATAAAAATCAAGAAAAAGTAGGCATAGCATATTTTAATTCAGCTTATGCTAGAAAATTAGACCCAATTCCTTATGCAGAAACAACATTTTGCTTTGCACGAATGAGCTGTCATAGAACCACATGCTAGATTTTAATAAAATATAGAAGATAATTTCAAATCTTTGGACCATAAAGTTACAATTTACATCATGGTATACACATCGTGTTACAACAAATTTATAAAACCTAGTTTTCCGCCCGCGGCTTCGCCCGCGTGGACATTTTTCCGGGATAAAAAGTAGCCTATGTTCCTCTCCAGGCTACAAAGTATCTGTGTTCCAAATTTCAGCCAAATCCGTTCAGCCGTTTTGGCGTGATTGAGTAACAAACATCCAAACATCCAAACATCCAAACTTTCACATTTATAATATTAGTAGGATTTTGTATGTACAGAAATGTATATAATAATATATTGTATATATTAGCATGTTAAACACTGGCCACAATTGATATGTTTAGATCATTAGATTCTATTTCAGTCATAAAAATTGTATCAATAAAATTGTAGACTGTATAGTCATTTAATAGTAAGTATTTAATAGTAACTTTTAACATTCATCAGACCAACTTCATTGGCGTGTAATTGTATGTGATCGATCCGCAGCGGTTTTTGTTATGAGGGCACATAATAAAAATAAGCTCTGCTGCGTTTTTCTTTAACAAGCGTAGTTATTTCAAAGAATAAACATACAAATATATTAAATATACCCAACATCTTTATGATATAGGTATAAGTTCCAAAAATATATAAAATACAACCTCGTATAAATATATCACCTTGTTGTGTTAAAGATTTACAAATAGCCATGTGATGTGTTTTGTGCACATTACTACAATTTAAGATTATATTTTTAAATTAGTTCCGACAATTTAATAATTTATAATGAACATTCATATTGACTCATAAATAGTAGATAAATAATTGAATGCATTACATGATTAAAAATCTCATAATTAATATAGATACCAGATAATTTTAACATATTCATGCAAACCTAACACCAGTACATATGTCGCATAGAATCATTTTTTTATTCGGGTACTGGTGTCTTCTTTTATCTATTTCTTCGTCAATCCATCCAACAAGACGTTCTTTCAAATGGAGTATTGTTTCTTGTCGAATAACTCCATCTTGGAAGAACTCTTTCAATACTATAAGGATGCCGTTATCATTATCCATGCAAGGGTCGCCTAAAGGCCTTTGGTGCTTCATGTAATTAAAAACAAACTTGACTATTTGTACTATCAGATCTTCATCCGGACTGAGAAGCCTCAGTCGTCCTATATCCTCAGGAACAAGTTTGGATAGAACATTGAAAGATACTGTCATCAGATTCGCGTATACGTCTGAACTGAGATTCTCGAGCATCATTGCGACATTTTCAGCACCAGAAGCGCTAACTCGGACTAATAATGAACCTATTCTCAGTATCTCTCCTGGGTGAATGCCCACTAAAATGCCGCTTTCTTCTTCTTTATCTATGTAACTGCCAACTGATGTAGTTGAGGGGGTTATACGAGTGGGAGCATTTTGTGTGGTTAAAGAAGCCGGACCTATATTGGTGAATAATTCGGCTCTACCGTCTTTTCCCATGGTAGATAGGAGGGAGGGATCAAACTTATGTTGGGAATTAAGGTTTACATGTCCGTCAGATGTCATGGATATCCTCAGCTTGTGTTGGTTGATGTCCTTATTGATGCGGAGGACGTCGGCGAAGTATTGGTCTTTGTCCAAAATGCTTTGAATGCCCTTTATAACTTCGGCGTTACCTTGGACGGTACCTTGCACTCTTCGAGACTCGGCGCTAAGTTTGTCGAATATTTTTCTGTAAATGTAATTGGGTAACTTTGTTTATACGGTTAATGCGACAGTGTCTATTCATATAAATAAAACACTTTCACGGATTTTTTCACGCAATTTATTCAACAACTTAGTTAAATTTTAGTTGTTTTTTGAGATTTTTTTGGTTTATCCGACGTTTCGGCACCTTTCCAGGGGCCGTGGTCACGGAAAACTACCCACTGGGTATTATACCCACACGCTAAATTTGTATTGGGATCTAAAACCCACTGGGTAGTGGGTAGTTTTCCGTGACCACGGCCCCTGGAAAGGTGCCGAAACGTCGGATAAACCAAAAAAAATCTCAAAAAACAACTAAAATTTAACTAAGTTGTTGAATAAATTGCGTGAAAAAATCCGTGAAAGTGTTTTATTTATATGGACAGTTCGCGCAGAAATCTAAGATGTGTTTAAGTGTCTATTCAATTGAAAAGCTATATTTTAGTAATTGGCCATAGATCCATAAATAAATGAACTCTAATAAATCATTTCGCACATGAAATAGACTCGTACATAAGCTTATACTTCGAGATGCATATCATTAAATACTGTCACCACTTAACCCTACTTTGTACATTCAACATGCATATGTAACAAATAAAGCAATAGCTTAATAAGAAAAACTGGAAGAATCACACGTAAAATCTATCCATTTATACTTAACTCGATTTTCTTAAAATCATTTTATTTTAATAAGGATATAAATTTTTAGTACTTAACAAAATAATTTCTTACCTATGCCGGTTGCTTCTCAATGTAGTTCTATATTCATTGATAGTTCTCGCCTGAGCGTCTTCAATGATGGACTGTGCAGTACGGTTGGACATGACAGCGTGGCAGAAGAACAGAGTTGCTGCCGTGAATTGGAACAGCTCGAGTTTCGTAGGTTTCTCGCCATGGTTGCGGTACTGTAATAAGATATTCCGACGAATTGAAAACCTCGTCCTTTTTGAAGTGGGTTAAGGAATGTTATTATGACATGTTATAAATTTGCGCGCCATTTCGGCGGATACTGTTGAGATGGTGCGCTACGGGTAAGAAGACGGAAAAAATGTCTTCCTTCCGGGCTGGGTATTGTTAAGTCCGGGGACCACGATCTATATGTTTTAGGTTACAGATCGCGCCAAACTTCTAGTCCGCTCTTGCTTCGCGCAGATTGTACAGTCAGGTATAAATATTTATGTCCGCTTATTTTTATTCTGATTTAAAAAAGCTAAAAGGTGCTAAAAGGTTAAAATTGATAATAATTTTAATTAATAAAAACCGTAGCTGATACCTATATTTTGGTATGTACAATCTGCGCGAAGCAACTTCAGAGCGGACTAGAAGTTTGGCGCGATCTGTACTAGTATGAACTTTGTGAGCGCGAGTTGGTTTTCTATACAACTCGGCGGCGCCCATAGTAGATTGGTTGTCAGCGCCATCTGGTGTCATAGTGTCTGCATCATTGCATCTTGGTGCTGTGTGACGTTATGCCGATGCTATGTGCGGCCACTAGATGTGCGTTCCCGTTCTCGTGGGAAACCGGAATTACCGGAATAAAATATAGTCTATGTCACTCAGGAAGAATGTAGCTTTCTGTTGGTGAAACAATTTTTTAAATCGGTCCAGTAGTTTTGTAGTTTACCCACACAAACGAACAAACTAACAAAAAATCAAACCCATCCTCTTTATAATATTAATGTATAGATATTTATACAAGTTCACAGAGTAATCTCCAAGTCACAAGCGTTTGCTTATACAACTTGGTTAAGGCTGGGATTCCCCAAAAAAGGGTATTTTTAATTATGGATTACTAGCAAATCACAAGTAGGTAAGTAAGTACATAAAATTTTGAAAAAATATATAAAATTTGGAAAAAATATATGTTATTTTAGTTATTTATGTAACTAGTGCTTACGGCCGTTTTTTTTTTCGATTGGTGATATTTTACTGTGTCAAATAAAATCCCAAACACCCGTCTAATCGTAATCCAAATTTAAATATCCTATTAATTGCAGTATACTTGGTATTAGTTAATGAAAAACATACGAAAATAATTGTCTTTGAATAGCCGAGAGATTCCGGCCGTCATAAGTTTAAATTTTTTATTATTTAATTTTTAATTGAATTTTAAGTGATTTTCGAATCGCGGGGCGCTCGCGAGTTCACAGTTTATTGCCGGCTGCGACTGCGTCCGCGTGAAGTGTATCGCGCGCGGCCGAGCAAGCGTTTGCGTGCCTATTTCGGTCGGGAATCATCGCCTTAAGTTACAAGTTTAAACATAGTCAGAATTTATATAGGTAATGTAAGCGAGTAAATAGGGAAATACCTTAAAAATAATGTGAACTAGACTGTTCACGACACCAGCGCCACCTGTTACAATGTTAGCATGTCGTAGCACATCTACGGACACGGCAAGGGCTTGCCCCGTCTGAAAAAAGAAGTATTGCAAATGACTAATGATGTGGAGCACGTGGCGCAGTGGCTAGCGCGCTCAGCCTGCGATCGTTGAAGTTATGCCACTTTCGCAATGGACAGACACGGGATGGGTGACCAAAAACTTTTCATCTCGAGCTCCTCCGTGCTTCGGAAGGTACTATTAGCAAATCCACCAGGTATACACCGTAAGGTTCATCAGTAGTGATGTACCGTGCCCGGGCACGTTCCCAAGGACTGGAAATTTTGCCGGCAGCGCTGCCGGCATTGTCCCAAAGTTCCCAGCAATATTCCCAAGCAGCATTTTGTAGATGAATATTTTACCATGCAAGACAATTTAAAATAAGACTTTAAAACTGTTTGATTATATTGAATTACGTAATAAATAGCCACCAACATCAGAGGTAAGCACATATGAAATGAAAAACAGTTTGATATAAAATGGTTTATTTTTTTATTCAACAAACTAAGAAAATAAAACAAAATAATCTTGCCATATTTATCAACAAATTATAAAATTGTAAGACACAGAAGAAAAATACATTATTTATATATATAATTTAACAAAACGACAAAAAGTCTACTGGGAATTTTGGGCAATATTCCCAATGTGCCCGGAAATTTCCCGGGCACATTGGGAGTGGAAAATTGCCGGCAGTGGCAATATTCCCAGGCGTACATCACTATTCATCAGCAGTTTTAGTATACTGCACTTTGCAACGGACTGCCATCTGGTAAATCTACCAATAGTGTCACAGATGGGCGGTCCAAACCCCACACAAATTATATTGTGTCCTTTCGCCGTTATTCGAAGCCTAGGTAAACATATTTTGAGAAAGCCCTTTCCGTTTCCGTTCGACATCAATTTTCCTATTGGTCAATCTTAACAACGTGACGTCACTTCCGTAACGTCATCATAAGTCACGTGATACGAGTTCACCTTTTAGCAACGGCGGAAGATTTGTGTCATTGGCGTCCATTTTTCGCAACCGTTCACATCTAGTCATAAACGTTGTTAGCGTTCGAAATTTAAAAATTTAAAAATTTGTACGAGTGGTTCTTATATTTTACTTTCTCGGATAAAGTAATATTAATATTTATGAAAATTGTTCGAATTTTAAAAGAGCGTGCCTGTGAGTGAGCGCGCGAAAACATGGCGGGTCGGGCTCGAGGTCCACCTGTTAATTTCAAAGTACCTATCGTGGAAATCCAACGCATTTAGGACGACAAGATGGATTATCAGGTTTATTGGCACATAGGAATTGAGGTAATTTAACACCTCGCCAGGTCAGTGAAAGTTTTGATTTTTATTTTCTTACCCACAAGCAAGTAAGAAATTTTATATTTTCTCACCATGAAAAATCTGTTCATGTGATAGATAATAGCGAGATTTTGCGATCTGCGCTGAGAGATTATATCATAATCTTAATCATTTATGTCAAATAGATTTCCTTTTAATAGTGATACAATGTGATTTAGGGATTTTGAAAGGATCGGGAAGTATACAGTGGGTCTCGGCTCCCGTCGTCGCCCGTGCTTGACCTTGACACACTTTTCTCTTGTTTAGTTTATAAATCCTATTTTACAATTTGTACCGACTTCTTGTGGCGATTTATTGTTACGAAAGCATTTTGAAGTACCGAAATTTTCTTTTCTTTAATGGTTATCATCTATTGGAAAAGTCATTCAGTCATCATTGCAGTTCGAAAATAATGTCAGTATAGTCGAGTGGTATAGCATTAATTTTGTTTAGTTGCCTTTGTTTCAACGTTTTGTTTTTGATCATGTATCTATACCGGCACATAGTGTGTGATTACTGTTATACTTTTATTACTCCCATGTCTGTATGTGAGTGCTTCCTGCATTATAAATGGGAACAAGCGTCGCTATATGTATTAACTAACCAACTAGTGGAAGCCAAATAATATTTTAAAGGGAATAGTGTACTTATTTAATTAAATGATTTTAAAAGTACATACTGTTGCTGCAAAATTTTATTCTAAATACTTTCTACAGTTGACCCTTGCCCCTTTTAGGGAGTGTTTATGTGGGTCGTGTAATGTAACATGGAGCAAATGATTTGATATTGAAAAATTTTTTTTTTTGTACGTACTGCGGTATTGTTTTTTTTTTTAAATACTGTTTTATATATGTACGTACTTAACGTAGTGATGACTTGTTTTTGTCACAGTTCTAATCTAACGTGACCCACCACATTGGTGGTCACTTTATGAGGTTTTGTTGTGACGGGGTGCTCAGCCCCCCCGAACCCCCCTACCATTGGTTCGATAATGTTTTATTAATGGATACGTAATTGGATTCATTATCCCTGACATTTTTAATATGATATTCAATGCTGATTTTAAGCTGTGGTTACAAATTAATTAAATTAATATGAAAAAAAAAAAAAATATATATAAGTTAAAAAAAAAAAAAAAAAAAAACCTGCTTACGCAAGTAACGGGTGGCATTTCCTGCTTACGCAAGTATCAGGGTGCAATGTTTTTGACAATAAGCATTATGATTATGAATCTTTTTATTTTTAAAATTAATTAAATTAGCCTGCTTACGCAAGTAACGGGCGGCATTTCCTGCTTACGCAAGTATCAGGGTGCAATGTTTTTGACAATAAGCATTATAATCTTTTTCTTTTTTTGGATTACGTGATATTATTAGTGCCGTCAATGCCATAATTATGATTGAAAGTAGAAACTGTATATTCAAATAAATATAAGTAAAAAGGGGGGGGGGGGGTATAGGTATATCGACTACACATACCTTTCATGTTTATATGCGAACAAGCCCCGCTAGAAGCTGGAACGCTGGAAGCTGTGCTTGGCACTAATAGTTCATATATTGATTGAAATACTGCGGTGGCTCCCTATGGGCACCAGTGATGGCAATAATTAGTATTTTAACGATTAATAGGTACCTACTGACTAGAAGCTATGCAGTCAAAGTAATTATGCTATAAAGCCAGTTAGGATATTGCGATTCTGACTTTTCGTGTAATCAGACATTCTGCGATTCCTGATAATGCGTGTCTGGCGTTTTGCGTATCTGAAAGCTGTGTCTGACATAGCTGTAAGCAACAGCACGAGCCGATCGGGTCTGCCCTTTCGACTGTTTCATACCTAAATTTAGTTTAGATTAAGTAAATGTGTACCTATTGTTAATGTAGAACACCGAATAAATTATTACTTTACTTTACTTCATCAGTAGAATGTTTTAGAAAATTTATAGGCATTGTTTATGCTTACTCATCGTCATGTATAAATATGGCAGGCTGCTCCATGGCACCGTAGATTTATATTGTGAGACGAATTCTGACGATCACGGTCTTTTAAAATGGCAAAACTAGGTAGGGATATATACCATATTTCGTTGCCTGTAATACAGATCAACCTACAACGGGCAATAGCAGTCACCGTTACCGATATTATTTTTCCTGTGCTCATGTAACTCATGTAATTGTGTATGGAATGATGTTGAAAATGTAAACCTTTTGTTATCATGATATAAACTATTCATGTATTCAGTCAAAAGTACTTGTACGTAAATGATTTTGACTGTCTTAAACAATAGAAAAATTACGCCTTTCCAGGCTAGAATGAATGCAGTTTGGAGATTGACAGGGTCTACAAAGACATCTTTTTATGAACTTTTAATGAATCATTATCATAAAAATTAAATAAATTAGGAATTTTTTGGAAAGAATAAGTAAAAATGGGTTTCTGAGATGATTTCGCAAGGACACAGACCCATACAAATGTAAAATTAGTAGATCAGATCATTGATAATAATTTACGAGTTTTTAGATTGACAGTCGCTCCACAAGAACACTGTCTTGTACAATAGCAAAATTATGCCCTTCGGGCAAGCATTAGGGCAACTAAAAGAAGTTGCTCGTTTTCCTGATGAGGAAAAGAAGTCTTATGTTTCTGATAAACAATGTCTTTGGTGAGTTTTAATATATAAATATATATTTTCTTTTTAGTTCATTATGTTAGAATTGTTTGTATTCATTACGAAGTTATATAATGTGCCCGGTTAACCCATTTTTACTAAATGGATGGGTATAATGAGCCATAACTCAATGAAATTTTTTAATTTTGTATATTTATGTTTCTTTGCTAGATTGGATTTAACTATTTAAGATGTTCCGTGTAGCTAAATCGGCAGTAATTAACGGAGTTTTTTCATTGGTTCGATAGTAATTAATAATAAGAGAAACGCGTCTTTAGAATGGCAGTCTATATAAAAAATTGTGCCCTGCAATGCAACTTAGGACCGTGTCGGTAAAATATATGAAGTGAAACTGTCATTATCGGCCATTACCAGTCATTTTCGTTGTCATTATTATATCTATATGTAGGTATAGATACAGTTAAAAAGTCTTGAATGCGTGGTAGGAAAATATTGACGATTCATAAGTACTACATGCTTATTATATGTCTATGTGAATAAATCAACATTTGATTGATTGATAGATATAAGTAGTAGATAAAGTTATGATGACAAAATATTGCAAATCTTTTGCAATTTATCTTTTAGAGTTACATTAATTCGATTTGTATGCAAATGAGATTTGTTACAAAATAGCAGATGCTTTAAAGAAGTTAATATACGAACTACTTTTGTTTTGATCTTGTAAAATAAGGCATGTGCTTACATTATTTTCAGAAATTTACTTGACCTTTATACATGATCGCGCTTTTTGTCAGACCAGTAAGACAAGCCGGCACAAGTAGTTTAGGATGTTATACATATAACATCCTGCGATCTGCGATCCTATTTATTCGAATAATGTTAACGTTAATTTTTGCAATCAAACTTTAATGCATCTTGCACTGCACAAACATAGCAATAGTTGACTTCTTCTCTAGCACAGAGCTTTAAATAACGTCTTTTCTCTTGAATTTGGTGTAGGTAGTGAGTCAACAGTTTAACTGCCAAAAATAACGTCGTGGGTTCGATATTTTAAGTATAATATTATGTTTAATTGATCGAAGTGTACCATGTATTTACAAAATACATGTTTATTTATTTATTTAATTCTTCATGCACTAATTACAGTACATAGGTGGACTTAATGCTTCGCACCCTACAGAACCATAAGAATTACGACTTGGGCATCTTGGCCATAGGACAAGCTTTGCTTAGATTGGGGCTACACAGTGGTATATTAAAATTCACCAAATTATTTATTTTAGTAAATGATATACTGAGAAACAGTCGTCAGCTTCGTAACAATGCTAGAGCTCGGGAGTTTAGCGTGTCACTAGTAGGTGTAACATAATAATTTAAAGCAACATGATTTTACAGTTAGGGAAGATAAGAGTCTTGTGCTTATGGTTTCTTGTGCCGAAAGTTTTTACAATTATTATATTGTACTTATATTTTGCTATTATGTGTTTTCAGATCATATCGTATCGATTGTATATCAGAAGAGACTTAGCCAAAAGATTTTCAGATGTTTTTGCTTCAAAAATATATAAGGGATAGCACAAGTTGTGTTATTGTAATGTTTGTTTCTTTTCAGTTTTTGAATATATCAAGAATATGTTAATGATTTATGTAACATAGTTTACATATTTATGAATAAGGTTTGATAGATTGAGCATAAATATACATTTTATTTTCTTTTCAATCATGTTCAGTCCGTGCTCATATTTTCATTATATAGGTACTTACGTACTATTGTATGACATACTTGAATGTTTGATAGTAATAGCATAATGTTTCTGATATCAGTATTAATTTGTGATGTTGAGTTATAAAGTTAAACAATTAATTCTTGTACCCCTTGTACCTGTCGAATTTGTCAAAAGGTATAAGATTAATGTCATAATTGCTGATACATCACATTGGCGTCCTCGTTCACCAGGCGATAACAAACAAGGTCTCAAAATATGTTTACCTAGGCTTCGAATAACGGCGAAAGGACACAATAGGAGCGTTTTACCTACCATTAAAACGCATATTGTGTCCGGAGCCTTATTCGAAGCCTAGCTTTAAGACCTGCCTGGTGTAGATTTTATCCTTAATGGTTGTCAAGTGTTTTAGATTTTGAGACTACAATGACACAAATCTTCCGCCGTTGCTAAAAGGTGAACTCGTATCACGTGACTTATGATGACGTTACGGAAGTGACGTCACGTTGTTAAGATTGACCAATAGGAAAATTGATGTCGAACGGAAACGGAAAGGGCTTTCTCAAAATATGTTTACCTAGGCTTCGAATAAGGCTCCGGACACAATATGCGTTTTAATGGTAGGTAAAACGCTCCTATTTTTTATAATGTTTTTAAACAAAAAGGTCATTTGGGTTGATTAGCTACCTACTTGGAATCTAAAACTTTTCAAAAGAAAGAGCTCACGAAAGACTAGCTTTCCAACCGCAGCTTCGCCCGCGTGGACTTTACGTTATCCAGCCGGAATGTGATTTTTCCGGGGTAAAAAGTAGCCTATGTTCCTCTCCACGCTACAAAGTATCTGCGTCCCAAATTTCAGCCAAATCCGTTCAGCTGTTTTGGCGTGATTGAGTAACAAACATACAAACATCCAAACATCTAAACTTTCACATTTATAATATAGGATAAGGATAATTAGTAGGATTATAACAACAAACAACAGATTGTTCCGGTGGTTCCTAGAGCAATAAAATTTTTAATGAAACAATGACTCCATTAGGGAAAACATAGACTACGCTTGTCATTGACCCGTCGTTGGTAGAAAAAAACAAAGGAGGCGGGGCCAAGGATGGGCAGCCCTTCTTTTCCATGCAAGCGAAAAAGTGTGTTTAGCGTATATACCTGGTAGATTTGCTGATCGTACGTTTAGCAGTTGTTGGTCCCGGCTGCATTTGCAGTCTTCAATAAGCACGGATTACACATACTATTTAATAACATTTAAGAGAAGATCGAGACAGACTTTCAACCAATATCCAGTATATTACTTACTTTGGTAAGATTAGTCCCAGCGGCGGCAGAGCGAGACAGCAGGTTGCTCGCCGCGCCCGCTGCTAACCCAACGCTGGAAGCAGCTATGTTCAGCCAACTACCCCGGGCTTCGGCGTCGGTGGGACTTATACTCTGAAACAAAATTTATTGAAATGTTAGACATGATAAAGATTGCTTTCCTGATGGGCTTTGCGAAATACACAAAATAAAACATCTTGAGTTGAGACAAGACTGCTCGATCGAATCAGAAATGATGAGATCCGCAGGAGAACTAAAACGACCGACATCGCTCGAAGGATTGCTCAGTTTAAGTGGCAGTGGGCGGGACACATAGCGCGGAGATCCGATGGCCGTTGGGGCGGAAAGGTTCTCGAATGGCCACCGCGAACCGGACGACGTTCCGTGGGCAGGCCTCCTACAAGGTGGACCGACGATCTGGTCAAGGTCGCGGGAAGCCGCTGGTTGCGGGCAGCGCAGGACCGATCGTTGTGGAGATCCTTGGGGGAGGCCTATGCCCAGCAGTGGGCGTCGTACTGCTGAAATGATGATGATGAGTTGAGACAATGCAATTCTTTTTTCACACTTTCGCACTGGATTAACAGGCTCACTATCCACAGACCATAATTATGTGGTCTGTAGACGGAAAGCTCTACACGTTCACAGTCCACATATTATTATGGTCTGCTTGCCGGTACAATTTCTAGGCTTTTTGGAGCTGTGAACGTACAGGGTCAGTTCCATATATTGCGCGGACTTGACAGGACACATAAGAACCTAAAAAGTTTTTTTTTTTTGAAAAAAACAGAATGTGTCAAAATTGGTCAGTATTTTTTAACGCAATCGTTTTTTTTATTTTCTTTATTTTAGTTTTTTTAAGCCGATTGAAGCAATAAAAGAACAGAGGGCCTAGACAAGTGGCTAATTAGTTGCATAATTATAACGTTCGGTTGTCTCCATAATTTTTCCCCATCATGGGAACAACGAGAAGCATTTTTATTATTATTTTTCAATTCTCGTCGCCCCCATGATGGGGACACCGGGAATACAGGAACTGGACGTGAGGGGTATTTCCACTTTCATGTTTGGACAGTGAACTTGTTAAGGCTGATATAATCAATCGTTAGCTTTTCACTTTTTCATATTCTTGCATTTATCCGCAAATTACTATATTATATTCTTCATTGCACACATTTAAAATGATTGCAGATTACAATAAATAAGTATTTTCGGCAAAGGTGCCGTTGGTGACCGAATAGTCCCGTGGCGACAGTGGCAACTGCCGCCCCGGCTAACACTGCTGGCCCGACTGGGGTGGACGCGGCCACGCCAAGGACTTCAATAGCGCCTACACAAGCGACTCTTTACATTCTACTTACTTGCTCATGTACACTTCTGTCGTGAAGCTGTAGCGAAGATCGCACTAGACCGTATAGTCCCGTAGCAACAGTGGCAACTGCCGCCCCGGCTAACACTGCTGGCCCGACTGGGGTGAACGCGGCCAGGCCAAGGACTTCAATAGCGCCTATAGAAGCGGCTCTTTACATTCTACTTACTTGCTCATGTACACTTCTGTCGTGAAGGTGTAGCGAAGATCGCACGAAACCGTACAGTCCCGTGGCGACAGTGGCAACTGCCGCCACGGCTAACTCTGCTGGCCCGCCTGGGGTGAACGCGGCCATGCCTATAAAAGCGATTCTTTACATTCTACTTACTTGCTCATGTACACTTCTGTCGTGAAGGTGTAGCGAAGATCGCACGAGACCGTACAGTCCCGTGGCAATGCTGGCCCGACTGGGGTGAATGCGGCCACGCCAAGTACTTCAATAGCGCCTATAGAAGCGACCCTTTACATTCTACTTACTTGTTCATGTACACTTCTGTCGTGAAGGTGTAGCGAAGATCGCACGAGACCGTACAGTCCCGTGGCAACAGTGGCAACTGCCGCCCCGGCTAACACTGCTGGCCCGACTGGGGTGAACGCGGCTACGCCAAGGACTCCAATAGCGCCTATAGAAGCGAAGGTGCTTGCTGTATCGACAGAACTTAGTACTCGCGCTTTCAAGCCCAAAGTTGGTGATGGGGCTACAGTTAACTTAACCGCGAATGCTTCTTCACCCTGTCAAGCAATAGATACTTGTTAATTTCCAATAAGAACTACAAGGAGAATAAGAACTCGATAGCAAATTTATAAATTGGATAGATACTTTTGAAATGAAATGTTTATATGTCTTTATTAATAAAAAAAATCACCTCAATAATGGTCCCAGTATATTCTCCATTTTCAGGCACAATAATAACGCACTTCGGTAAAGTATTATTCGTCAGAAATGAGTCCCAATCGTGATATACTCTAGCATTTTCATCTATGTATACTCTACAAGATTTAGCTGTAAATAATATAAGTACATGTAATTAAAGACATAGCCAATAAGGCATAACCATAGAACACAGGATGTAACACGTGTTTTGTGCTGAATGAAATGCGGAATCTAAAACAAGCTAGTTTCTGTACAACTAGAAGACATTAAAAATTGTACAAAGGTGTAATATATGGTTTGATATTTTGAGCAAAAAGGTTTCAACGCGTGCGCGTCTTCAATTACGACTTCTTACATCTATGTTATGTTCTGTTCAAAAAGCAATTAGTGAATAAAAGAAACAATATTTCTTAATGATAAAGAGCATTGGTTTAAAATATACCCTATGTATCTCAAGATCAATGTAACTATATAATGATGAAAATTTTTTTAAAATCAGTTCAGTAGTTTTCGACTTTATCTATTGCATTGCAAACAAATAATAAAAAAAACAATCTTTTGTCATTTGTATTTCTAACATAATATGTGTTAGTATATATGTATAGGTTTCTCTGAAATACTAAGTGGATATGATAGTTCCATAAAGAACACAAGAACAGCAAGATAAAGAATCAGGATAGTGATATGATAATGAAGTAGTAGTAACTAGTAGGTACACTTTTTAATAGGTAGCTTACTTCTTATCAGTAAACACAATAGTCTTGTGTAGCTGACCATAATGTTGATAATTATGAGTCATCATGGAAACATTAGTTGACATGAACCATAAATAGTCACCTGCATTTTTTCTTTGAGAAATAAAGTCTTGGCAGATTATGCTTTTTAAAAAGTTGCAAATGTTAGTCTTGTGTAGCTGACCATAATGTTGATAATTATGAGTCATCATGGAAACATTAGTTGACATGAACCATAAATAGTCACCTGCATTTTTTCTTTGAGAAATAAAATCTTGGCAGATTATGCTTTTTAAAAAGTTGCAAATGTATTAACATTTATGAATGCACTGAATATGAAACTACACTCGCGAGCAAAAGTATGGAATCACTTACTTGGAATTGACTCTGCGCGATCTTGGGTACTTAATAACTAGTTAAGAATAATAAAAATGGTACCATTTTAAAGGTTAAACTGTTAACTTTAAATTGATACCAAATTCATTTAAATCACATCAGTATTTAAGGAGATATCCCGGATAAGGTGAAGGAGTAAGGAAAACATAAGGAATATGAAAAAATAATAAATAAAGAAAACAACAAAAATTTACTAATAAAATTTTTATTTGTCCTTAAAATCAAGTTTCAATATTTAGTGTTCCCTCCTCTCGCCCTAATAACTGCTCGAAGACGGTTCTTCATTGACCTAATCAGCATCTGTATCGATTCTTGCGGGATACCTTCCCACTCCTCTATCAAAGCAGATTTCAGCTCATTCACACTTGAAGAAGCAGGATTTCTGGAACGAACCCTCCTCTTCAGTTCATCCCACACGTGCTCAATGGGATTCAAGTCCGAGCTGAGCGCTGGCCAGTCCAATGTGGCGATACCGACTTCTTCGAGGTATTCAGTTGTGGCACGGGAAGTGTGACAACGAGCGTTATCGTGCATAAGGAGGAAGTCATCACCGATATATCCCGCATAGGGAAAGACATGTTCCAGCAGAATATCGGAAATGTAGCGGTCTGAAGTTAGACCGCCTCCTCGTCCCCCGCCAGGAACGAAAACAAGCTCCGTTTTACCGTCGAAGGAAATGCCGGCCCACATCATACAAGAACCGCCCCCATAAGCCACCGTCTCAGCGAAACAGCACTGCGCAAATCGCTCCCCAGGCCGCCTGTAGACCCGACCCCTTCGGTCGCTGCCGTGCAAACACATTCTGCACTCGTCGGAGAACAGGACTCGCCTCCATTGCTCAACTTCCCAATCAAGATGGGAGCGAGCAAATTGAAGGCGAGCTTGTCGGTGACCTGCCGTCAGCTACGGGCCTGTGGCAGGCCTTTTTGGAGTCAAATTAGCTTGCTTAAGTCTTCGACGAACTGTCCACTCGCTGGCAGCTACCCCACGAATATTTCGGAGCTCCTGTTGGACGTCGACACCAGTCAAATGCCGATTTCGGAGAGAGGTTGACACGGTAAAACGGTCATCCCTCTCCGATGTGCACCGGCGCCGTCCAGATCTTGGTCTCGGGATAAAGCCACCAGTCTCCCGAAAGCGTTTACAAACTCTCGAAACACAGGACTTGCTTATGTGGAGCCGACGTGCTACAGCCCGCTGGCTGAGCCCTTCTTGCGGCGTATATAATAGGGCGACGATTTGCGCTGCTTCTGTAGGTGTAGTATCCATTGTCGTCCAAGTTCAAGGGTCAAAATAGCGGAGATGTGTACCGGTCAACGTGTGAAAGCCGACTGATAAAGAAAATCCGATAACACGTGCTAGGGGGTATATAGGGGGTCAATTTAGGCCGCAACTCGCGACCTATCAAACAATTGAAACATATCTTTTTCCTTACTCCTTCACTTAATCCGGGATAGCTCCTTAAATACCGATGTGATTTAAATGAATTTGGTATCAATTTAAGGTAACAGTTTAACCTTTAAAATGGTACCATTTTTATTATTCTTAACTAGTTATTAAGTACTCAAGATCGCGCGGAGTCAATTCCAATGAAGTGATTCCATACTTTTGCTCGCGAGTGTAGTTATTTAGACTCCATTATTTGGAACTTATAGAATATAAACATATTTATATACATTTTTTGTTAATATACTTACATAAGAAACAATTCAAGTAAGCATGAGTACTTGTAATTTTTTTAAGCTTTGTTTAGAAAACTCTTTGTTTCTTAAAACAAGTGATAGCGCGAAGTTAACTTTTAAGAGGGCCCTTTCAGCCCCCTGATTAACGAATCGTCGGAAACGGAATCGGATTCGAATTCTGTGCTTTGTCTTTGTCTATTCTATAGTGAGTGACAGAGACAGGGCATACATTCCGCTGTCGGGAGCGTTTCCGACGGTTCGTGAATCAGGGGGCTGGGCTGTCTATCGTCAACGCGAGTATGGTTGACAAGCTTGTTTTTCCATCCAGCGCAATGTTAGAAAAAGAGTGAGCAAGTGGGACTGAGATAACATTGAACAAAAAATTGTGTGCCGCAATTTAATAAAACTTGTTCCAGAAAATTCGTGTTTTTCAGTAAGCCTTACAAGTTTGTGAGATAAATGTTTGTCATTTAGAATCTCCATTACATTTGCAAGGTTTCTATGTAAATATTAAAATTTTAGGTAAAATTTGTGCAAAAAAGCAGATTTTTTGGAGGCTTATACTGAATTTGTTTCTCCAAATTTTGATTTTTTGTTTTGATAGAAACCTAGATATAGCGCACAAGATACCTATTAGTTCAAAAGCTTCAAAGAAAGATCTGTTAGAATGCCATAATCACATACAAGCATTAGTATGAAAAGTAAGACGGGTTGGCCGCTCTTAAGTCTACTTACATCCTTCTGTTGTTGCTATACATTTCCGGACTCTAAACACAGCGGTGCACCAAATGTCAATATCATTTCTCTGATGTAAATCTAGCCAGTAGTTTGATGGCTCCAGTTGATAGAATTTCACTGGTCTTGGTTTTGCGCACACAACTAAGAGTACTGACATAACAATATCATCATCATTTTGAGAGTATTTGCCTGTAAATCAGAAAAAATGTAATAAGCACTACTCAGTATCTCTATGCTAGTGTAAATAAAAATTTTGGGCAGTTGTTATCAAATTTCAGTACTTATATACATGACTTACTTAAATTTGGATAAGTACCTACTTATGAAGAATACTCATCCTTATGCGACAATAGAAACTACATTTTATTTGAAAATACTAGCTTTTTAAGGGCTAACTTCTTTTAGCTACTTTTAAGGCTACTCGCAAGACATGTAGCCCTATAAGAATATATTTTATATGAAAGTCATAATATCGGTTGGTGTCAACTAGATGATCAAGTGCATGAAATGAAAATCATATGGATTTCTAATGTACAAGATCTTTTATAACATCAGGAATTACTTACTCTGTTCACATAATTTTTCATAAACTTTCATCACTTGATACTTTTGACGAGATGTGTAGCCCTCTAAATGTGCATTTTGAGCACTGAGGAGATCTGTAAGTTCGCCTTCGCAACTGGGACCACCAAATAAGGCAAAAGCAACATTTTGTAATAAGTAATTTCTATTACAATTTTCATATCTGTAAAATAAGGCCAAAATGAAGATTCAATTAAGTACATGCCAACCAAATAATGGCCTATGCCCAGCAGTGGGCGTCGTTCGGCTAACATGATGAACCAAATAATCTAACACTTGTTAGTCAATAATTTATAAAATCAATTTGATTCAAAAGGTTTATTTCAGTAACTATATTTAATTATACGGCCATCACAAAGAAAGGTAATAAGTAACTAAATGTTAATGCTACTTACTTAACCCAATCACAATCTGATAAATTTTCAAAATATTCTTGCTGTATTTGCACTGGAGAAAGTCCAACCATAGTATTATTTGTCGCATTAGATCCAATGATATTGGCATCTTCAGGTAAATATGGTGGTAATTCAGGACTTTCTTCTACAGGGCTTTCGGTCGCCAGCAAACTGTTATCGTTTTTCATAGTTAAATTGAAATTTCCAAGTAGGTACAAATTCAGGCGGTTAATCACTCGTAGTAAGTTTCCAGAAGCTAGAATAGAACGAAAGCACGCTATTGAGAGTGTATGTATTACGTCAACAAGAAATAAGTACTTACTTATTAAACGTAATAATGCATAAAGTTTTGTAACTACTACCTACTAAAAGATAATAAAATTACTCACACAAAATTATTTTAGGGGACCAGAATTACTTTCCAAATGATTCAGTTTATTTCAAATTGCGGTATAATTTTAAAATGAAGCAATAATTTATTGATTGATTAAACAAAGGAAAAGTTTGAAACGAATGAATTAATTTGGTTTGGTTTGTTTGTTTTGACATTTAACACACATCACTGACAGACAGCTGTCAACATACTGTCAATGTAAGCCACAGACATTTTTTTATTATTTGTTTGTTCCTTAAGGAACAGGCTAGGGTCTAAGACTATACTGCCTCTTCATTAGTAAGTTTTCTTTCATAGGTTTTTATTTAAAGTTTATGTCGTCATTGGTAAAAGTTTTCTTTAGGTTTAGTAAGGGTTTACAGTCGTCACAAAATAAGATGCCCGTTTTGACACATGCTAAAGTGACATAATTAGGCATGTAACCATACGAGTCTGTGATCGATTCTCGCGATTAATCGATTAAGGTTCTGAGTAACTAATCGATTATAGTAGGTTTGCAACTTATGTGGATCAAGACTAAAGTTATTATTATAAAATGTTAAACTTACTATATAGGTACTTATACTTTTAATAAACATATTATTAAAGTATAAATTGACCATTTATAATATATAAACTTGAATCGAATCCACTTAAATTGCATAATTTATATAAGAGCGAACGCGCACTTGTGATTTTTAATCGGGCGATAGTTTGGTCGTTCTCGGATTCAGTATATTTTATTTTATTTATTTTTATTTTATTTTATTTTATTTTATTTGTGACAATTTCCTTAAAAGCTAACAGACGTCGCCATCCAAAACGCTTAAAAGTTAAATAAGAATAATAATTAAATTAATAATATTAATCCTAGGAATTTATGATAATGTTAATAATAATAATAAAGTTATATGGCAGTGGCAATCGTCAGTGCGCTTAAACTATGGACCGATCAAAGTATCGAAAACGACTGGCCGATAGCTTTGTACGATCAAACTATCGCACAACTATCGGCCGGGCGGTAATGTGCATGAAGGACTATGTGAGCGCGCGCACTGCATTCAACTAGACTATCACCCAACTATCGGTAGACTGCGCATTCAGTATCGAACTATCTAAAATGACTGGCCAATAGTTACTACAACTATAGTTCTCGACATCGGATGCATAAGGTCGGATGTACAAAACTCTAACTTTTCAGGAGAGCCAAAATAAAATTTACCAACTTTTTTCTCTATATTTATTAGACCTTTAGCATTTACATCGGTTTTCTTTTTATATTGTTTGGTAAACAGTTGCACCTTTTATTTCTCATAACAGAAATCACTCTATCTGTTAAAACAAATTAATAAACAATTATTTTTTATTTAATTGGTTACATCCGACCTTATGCCTGAAATATTATAGATTTACTATTGAAACTGCAAGCATATGTCTACATCCGACCTTATGCTTGCAATTTCAAGTGTTAACTTTGAGCCCTATACTGACATATAGTAATATTGTCTTACATAAATAAAAATTCAACGACGTCTGAACTGTGGATATTTCATTATACTTCTAAAATATTTTCAAGCAAAAGGTCGGAAGCCTTTATAAATCTTACATTTACAACAAAGCATAGGTTTTAAGTTGACATAAATGTCTACTCAGTATTGAAAAGGAAATATTAGATCAAAAAACGACCCATCATTTAAATAGCTACGCCGAGATTCGAACCTGGGACCTTTCACAGTCCAGGCAAAGGCTCTGACCGCTGAACTGTACTCCGTAGCTCAGAGGTTAGAGTATTCGCCTGGACAGTGAAAGGTCCCTGTTTCAATTCCTGGCGGAGCTACTTGTAGGATGGTTAGTTTTTTTCTAATATTTTATTTTCAGAAATAAGAAAGCATAGTGAATGCTAAAAGTAAAATTTATTTGAACTAGCGGCCGCCCGCGGTTTCACCCGCGTGGTTCTCGTTCCCGTGGGAATATCGGGATAAAAAGTAGCCTAAGTTACTCCTTATTACATCAGCTACCTGCCAGTAAAAGTCCAGTCGAAATCGGTCCAGCCGTTTCAGAGATTAGCCGGAACAAACAGACAGACAGACAGACAGATAGACAGACAGACAGACAAAAATTTAAAAATGTTATTTTGGTATGTGTACCGTATATATAATCATATGCATGTAGTAAAAAGCGGTTATTTTAATGTTACAAACAGACACTGCAATTTTATTTATTTGTATAGATCTATAGATATCTAGTCAGTCTCAGGAAAGTCAGGCTCATTGGCATTTTTGAGATTTCTGTAGAAGTTATGGAATTCTGCGGGTACCCACTCTAACAGGGTTATTAAATCTTTATATTTTACCGAAGATATTGGTTTTGTTTCGTTTCGCACATTCGGTAAGTCATTGGAAAACTGAATGCCTTTTTTCAAATTGCGTACCAATGATATTTCAGAAAATTCTGCCGAAAAAATTGTTTTAAGTATGAAACAGCATCCCCGGCTGTTCTTGCTTCAGTTGAAGACAAACACATTCTGAGATTTTGACCTCATCACCGTCCTTGTTTTGTTCATATAAATTGGGACCAATCTCTGAGAATGGCGATCTGCATTATCTTCAGCTTTTTTTTCTTCGTTCTATTAAAGAATGAATTTGGTCAATTTCCATGTGTGTGTGACCTTTTTTTAGGATAAATTTATTATTTATAACTATTGTAAAAAACGGGATATTTACCATGTTTAGATTTATTGATGATGCGCGTGCCATGATCACGGAGTTACTCCGTGATCATGGCGCGTGCATGGTGCAACTGCGCCGAAATATCGGGGACTCATAAATAAATCTAAACATGGTAAATATCCCGTTTTTTACAATAGTTATAGTGAAATTGACCATGAAAGTTTAAAATCTTATATTTATTATTTATGACCTTAAGGTTAAGCAATTTGTGCAGTAGCCAAATATAGACCATCACTATCATCATATTTCTATTTTGGCCTGCGCAATTATCTGACCAAAATATCAATTCTTAAATTTTTTCAAGTTTGGCTCTGTTTTCTTCTGCCCAGCAAATGAGACAGGAGGCTATTTCATTGCCTCTTCTTCCGCCTATGTTTTCCAACCATATCATATTTGTAGCAACATTACTTGTTGCGTCATATATCGTTAAGTTTAATGTCCATAGTTTTCGCAAGTAAAAAGACTTAGTATTGGTTAAATTCCGTGTCGCCAAACACGTTTGTAGGTCAAACATCAAAACTCTTTTCTTTCCAGAACTATTTTGTGCCTCTTCTTTATCAAGTTTCTTTAAATCATATCTTTTATTAGCTTCCTCGTGGTGTAATTTTTCCATTTTCAATTTCTTCTTTTTCTGTTTTTTCCATAGTCTCTTTTAATTTTCTTTCATATGCATCGCAATCGTCGCATGTGTCTACTGACGGTAGTTTGAAGCTAAGGTTAAATTTGCGTTAAATATGTTTCGGTATAACCATTCTTTTGTGACAAAGTTATCAGGCGTTCCTTCTTTTATCATAAGTTTTTTTTAATGCTGATGGTTGCAATATTTACCACAATTTTTTCACATTAATAATAATTATAACGCAACGAAGCAACTCAAGCAAGTGCTGACCCGTGCCGAATGAAAGATTTTGTTTGTTATTATTAATTATTGTATACCGGCGTGATGCGGGGCGGGAGGCTGCCAAGTGCTTCACTATCTCTGTCACTCTCACGCTAGCGGTGACGAGCTATAATGCTGTCGCACGCCAATCGCCGATGCGCCGCGTGCGTTCATGACGACACGGGTATATCCAAACTATCTCAACTACAGACCGATCACGACCCAGTAACTTTAATTTATTTGGAGACATAAGGCTGGAATTCCACATACGTACCAAAATTCAAATACGAAACTTATATTATTACAACAAGAAAGTCTCACATTGATATTCGACTTTATGCCTTAATAGTGTAAGATACATTTTTTCAAGCATAATGCTGAATGTGATGATACGTTTCTTTATTTGGTCAAATAATTAGATGCATAAAGACGTATCTGCTGAACCGCCCAGGGTGATGTGTCAAACATGTTAGATGAATAATAGTTTTAGTTGACATACAGCTCCGTAAAGTAAAATTAATTAAGTGCATAATGGTGTAAGTAAACATAAACGATTATGCCTCCAAGAAATTTAAAAAAGTGCGTACATCCGACTTTATGCATAAGTTAATTTGTGAACGGAAAGAGATAGAAACACCACGATCAGTTTAAAAGAAAGAGAAACAACGCTTTAGTATCGCTATACTAAAAAGTCATTTTGGTCGGATCTATACATCCGACCTAATGCCTCTAATGTCGAGAGTTATAGTTACAGTTATACAACTATCGGCCTGTGCATGAAGGGCTATGTGAGCGCGCGCCCGGATTCAACTAAACTATCGACCAACTATCGGTCGACTAAAAATCACAAGTTCTCGCAGGTTCTCAAAACCAAACTATCGGCCGACAGTTTGATCACGATCGTCTTACGATTCCGACTAAACTATCGGTCGACTAAAAATCACAAGTGCGCGTTGGCTCTAAAAGTGCAAGTATTTTAACTACAGCTCACAGCATAGACCAGTACCCCGAGTGTAAGTTTTTATGTCAAGCAAACGCAAACTATTTCGAGTACGTATTTATGTCAATTTGTATGAAAACTGCATAAGCGCGCTACTCGCCGCTAGAGGCGCTGATACAGTTTTCATACAAATTGACATAAATACGCACTCACGATAGTTTGCGTTTTGTGTCATAAAAACTTACACTAGGGGTAATGGTCATAGAGTAGCTACATTACTTATTATAGCGGCCTGTACACGTTGGCCCAACCATTGGCCAATACGTCGTATATTAAGGCGTCCAACACACTGCCTCCGGTTTCCGCACTACCGGACGGAGATGCGGCGTGATTTATCATACACTGCGGGTTTTGTATGCACATCAAAATTCTACAGCCATAGTTAAAAAGCGCACTACCACAAACCGGAGCATCGTGCGGTGCAGTGTGGGATCCGTCTAATTAACACTTTTGAAAGAACCTTTTTAAACGTCTTGTTCGTTCAAAAGTGTCAATGTACGATGTATTGGCCAGTGGTTGGACCCACGTGTACAGAGACCGCTTATGGTGAACGCAAGCTTGTCCGATGCGAACGCTTCGAACAAGCCGAACGAAACATGTTTAAAGAAATCTCTGGAAAGGTGAACGTGACGATTCGACATGGTGAGGTGTGCAAGGTTGTCTAGGTTCTATTTAAAGATTTTTTTTTTTTTTCATTCGGTTTATTCGAAACGTTCTCCTTGGATAACTAACGTTTGCCTAGAAACCGTTTTATCGAAATCATTGTTGCCAATTCATAATTTCACTAATGCTTTAAACGCCAATCTAGTTTTCACACAAAAAAGATCAATTTTACAAATTAATCTATTAAAGTGGTTATAACGATTATTTCGATATAATTGAATGAAACTGGAGAAATCCTGCACACAACGGTTACAACACTAGTATTTAAAAAAATAAAGACTGAGAACGTAACTGTTTTTCGAGACGTTTCGTAGTTAATCGAATCTGCGTTTACTTTAGAATAAACGCAAAAATAATACGCGTAATACACTTTGCCTTAATTTATGATGCATTCAAAAATGTAACATATTATTTTCATACATCTTTGATAAGTAATCAGCATATATTTGATTTTTTTGTTTTCGTAACAAGTTACATTCTATGGTCATTACAATGTGTCAAAACGGGCATCTTAATTTGTGACGACTGTAGTTTATGAAATGTTCAATTTATTGGTAATTTGAATTTTTTGGTCATTTATTAAATAATAAATAAATAACTTCTTACATTCACACCAATGAGGGATTTTCTGACAGATGATTAAAAAAGAAAAAAGTTAGTTCCAAAAAACTCAACAGATGGCGTTCATCAGACATGGGTTTGCTTTTTTTAAATTGGCTGGCAAGGGCCCTGTTTAACCATTTTTACAAGTCTACAATTATGTAAGAAAGCTAGTGAAGTACTTGTATTTTTACTCTAGTAGAACATCAGAATCACAAGTTGGCGGCCATTTTAGAAGAAATCATTCACTATAATTACGAGTGTAATGTCAGTGACATTGACTTGACATTAAGATAATAGTAGATTGTATTACAAGGGAGCAAAATAGCATATTTACGGCGAGGTCGCTATTTGTAATCCAGAGCGCAGTGAAGGAATCTATAGTAGAATCCCGAGCGTAGTGAGGGATTCTAAAGTAGAATGAATGCAGCGAGGGATTCAATATACGTCGCCCGAGGTGAAAATAATTTTGCGGCCGAGTAATACACTCTACTTTCATTTCGAATTTATGGAAAGTAAATACACTTTGCTTTTCATCCCCCTATATAAGAAAAGCAACAAAAACAACTAAAACTACCTAGAAAAATAAAAGAATGGTGGCGGGGGGCATCGCCTTCTCTATTTTTTCTATTATATTTAAAAAATTTGAAGTTCAATTAAACAAAAAATAAAAAATTATATGTCCATCGGATGCCTCCTATGTATCTCCGGGGCACCATAGGGGGTTAAAAATTTTGTTAGATTTTAGCTTCGACGCACCGTTTTTGAGATATTCTCATTTTTATAAAATTCATTTTTGAAACAGTTTCGGCCCCCCCAAACAACATCAGTAGAAAACTTTTTCATTGCCGATGAGATAACTCTATGGTTGACTGTAACCAAATTCAGTTCTATTTTTAAAAATACTTTTACACCCTAGGGTGCAACGCAGAGTTTTGAACCCGCTGCTCAGTTTAAAGGCCTGATCAGACGAGGGACTGTCCGCCGAGTACTTTTTTGTCCATCGATATAGATCTCTTATAAATTGTATCGAATAACGCACACAAGGAACTAAAAGTACCGCGGACAAAAAGTCTCCGAAAGTACGGCGGACACCGAGAGACTGGACTGGACAAAAGTTCGCGGTAGTCCCCGAAAAAAATATAACAAACGTAAATAGGCGTAACAACGCACACAACGAACTTTAGTCTGCATTGAGCGCCCGATAGTGAAGTACGTCTTCGGGCAACAAATGACCGCACACTATATGCGTTGAGTCCGCGACAAGTACCCGGAGGAAATATTTTGGACGTATAGGTACTTTTTGTCCCACGGGGACAAAAGTCCGTCGTCTGATTAGGCCTGAAATATACATCACTTTTTGAATATGAGAGATGAAAAATATTTTTCAGCCAATATGTAGTAGGTATTCCAATGACACTCTTTTTTGTAACCGTAAAAAACACTTGTTATTTACTTCGTGAAACAGAATTTACAAGTCCATGTTACATTTCGAAGCTTGTGAACTTGTAAACTTGTATCTTTCGAGAAATAGGCCCATCTCTGTGTGGTAATAAACAATAGAGGTGAGTGGATTCATGTCAGGTCAGCGCCATCTATCGAGCTAATAAACAAACTTTTTTTTTTATTTGCTGGTAGAAAATCTCATTATCTAAGCCCATTTTAATTTCATTAAGAAACTGTATCATGGAAAACTTGATAACGGATAAATACTTAAATACTTTTTGTTTGTAAATACATACTTAATATACATAGTAAATTATTGAAATTATTATTTCAATATTTTTAGTCAAATCCTGAAAAACGTTGCCTATTTTTTTCTACGTCCTTTATAAAACGTTTTTAAATGTCAAATCCATATTTTATAGTGCGACAACCATTTCTGTGCCGGTGTTAAGGGCACGTACCTCCAAATTATGGAAATCAACCTATTTTTCATTCAAAAGGAAGCAATCAAATATTCTTTATTATGAGCAGATAAAAATATAATGTTGAAGTTTGTTATACGATCTTGATTATTTTGTGGCTAGAAACACGATATTCGTATCGTAAATCGACAATAAAAATTTTCAAAAACAAAGGAATATTTCATTATTTTTATTTTTTTTTGTTTTATACTTAGATTATTAATCTCTAATTCACAAATAATATATAGAAAAATAGGTAATGACATATTGTAGACTATTCTCAGGCTACTTTTAAAAAAAGTGGATTTATGCTCGAAATTACAACAAAAATATTGAAAAAGTGAGGTTATTTTCATTACTCTTCACACGTAAGAAAAAAGACAAAGACAGAGTTTTTGGAAGATCCTGCCCTTAATCTTTGGATTGTGGGATTTAAAACAGGTTTTGCAAGTATTGCAGGTTTTGCAGGTATTGCAAGTGGCTCCTCGTTCACGGCTGTCACCGAAACAGACAGGAGTGTGGTGGGTACATGGTGGGCAGGGGACTTTTATATTACTTTTCTTGAACGACACCTAACCCAGGTAGCACAGGGTAGTCATAATGACGTCAATTTCAGGTCATTTCAAGACGCGGACGTCAAAATCGGACGTTCATGAGACGTCCTTGCACTGACGTCCGACGGACGTCTTACAAATGGTGTCATATTGGCACCAATTTTTAGTCATTTACTGACGTGGAAATATTTGGTCATAGAGCAGACGTCTATGAGACGTCCTTTCATTGACCTCCGACGGACGTCAAACAAATGGTGTCATATTGACACTAGTATTCAGTCATTTACTGACGTGGAAATATTCGGTCAACGAACAGACGTCCATGAGACGTTCTTTCACTGACCTCCGACGGACGTCAAACAAATGGTGTCATATTGACACCACTTTTCAGTCATTTTTAATTCTACAAGTAATAACTAGATGGCGCTGTGCGTTTCTGAACCGAGGTAGACCTTTTCTTTATTAATTAACTAACTAGGCAAGCTTGCCATCGATTGTTTAACCAACTCCCTTGGTATTTACCTTATATTAGTGAAGGAGATCTTGGCTGGTGCACTTACACCCATTCTTGTGACATCACAGGTTCGGGGCCTTCCCCTTTATATGCATTTGTTAATGAATAATTGTATTGTTAGCAATTAGTATTTGCTCAATACAATCTCTTTCTTTGTATCGCCGCACATAGGGGTATTTTGCGTTTCTAGCCGGTAAAAAGTCCAATTCCTCAAAACTATTACAGAGAAAAAAAATCCCCTCCCTTCTACGAGCCAGGAAGTTAGTGAACAATGGGCAACCTTTCCCGCTCCGCTGCGTCTGTCGTTCGTCTTGCAATGCCTGTCGAAAGTTGACCGTTGTATTGCGTGCACGTGTGACTTATTGGCGAAAAATTTCACACGGATACCTAAGTTAATATTACGTTATTTGGTGAAGTCTAAGGAGAAAAAAAGATATGGATTGTTCTAGTTCAGGTAAGATCACGTATCTGTGTCATATTTTTATCTTGTTTTCTGCTTGATTATCACTATAAATTGCATCTTGAATCATTTAGTTATTTTGTATAAATTTTATCACATTTCTATGTTAACAAGTCTATTAGTTATGCATCCGGCTATTTCCGAGCAAAACTTTTGAATGCGTTTTATAGAATAGTCTATCAACATTATACTGTTATTGAAATTAGGTGCCAGCTCTTGTCCCTTTTCAATCTACCTACACTTTAGTAGTGACAGTAATATATATTGAATTTTTTAAGTTTTGTTATTTGGTAATTAATCTGATTGTTATTTTGTTGTAGGGGAACTTAGTGGCTCGAACTATAGGCTCGGCTTGCTGTCGGAAGAAGCTGCAGAAGCTAGAAATAAACATTTTAGAATGTTTCGCTACAATTACGCGAGAGTTTTCCAGGATAGATTGCTAAAGTAAAAATATTTTTTTATGTCACTGTATTTTGCAAAATATAACTTGTTTCAATTCAAATCACAATAGAAATCCCAGTACATCATCAAAAACTTCAAAAATAATCTTTACCGGCTAGAAACGCAAAATACCCCTATGTGCGCCGTCTATCATTTCGACACGACCTTCAACCCCTCTACCACAAAATAAAGAGTTTACAGAAGGACCGCTCCCACCATTTTTGAAAATCTATACCTATCCTTGTCTGACTCACTAGGGTTGCTTCTGTATTGATTCTGAATCTAAAAAGGAGTAAGTAGTAAAAGTTAACAATCATACATAAATAAATTCGTTTAAACATACATCGTAACAAGTTTACATGCCTTAGATGCTGCTTAGATGGTAAACAGAGCATCTAATATCCATTTAAAGTCCCGACGCCACACACGACGAAGACAAGATCCTATTGTACCTATACCGTACCTATTATGTTGTAATGTATTCCATTCCTATATGTTATAATGTACTCTATGAACAAGATATAAATATGGTGTGATAGTTATCCCACTAAAAACATAAACGTGAAAAAGGCACTAAGTAAGTTCGACGAAAACATAAAGGTAAAAAAGGTGCAAAGTTCAGCGAAAAATAGTTGAAATCTAAATGGGTTCATAATCATAATTATAATCAAAATCATAATCATAATCATAATCATTTATTGCAGAAAATATGGTACAACAAGATGTCAACATAGTAGTAATAAGTCCAAGGTTACAAGTTCCATAAATTTTTTCGTTCAAGAACTTCAAATAATTAATATTTTCTTAAATGTTGAATTTATAACTTGTCATCTTCAAAAATTGAAAAACCTTTATAACGCAAGAACTGTATCAAGCAATAGTGGTAACTATTTTGAAAACAAGAAAATGTATTTAAATACCTATGTTGTGTTTTTATCGTATATAGGTAAATAAAAAAATATAAGTAGTTTAATAGTCAAAGTCAAATTTGTTTATTCAATTTAGATTGGTTTTTACAATACTTGTGAACGTCATAGAAGCTACGCTATCGAGATGTAAACAGGTTCATATTTGTTTCTGGCGCAGCTGTTCTTCATAGTCTTTTCTTGCACTCAAGAATATCGTTTTTCAGCTTTCTTTTTCTGGGAGAATTTGCAGAAACGTGAGTTGCTATTTGTGAATTTGAGTCACATTTAACTTTTTCATATTGTGTACAAGATTCATTAGTCTCCACAGTTGCTTGCGATTCTTCATTTAAATTTTTTTTGACAGGTAGCAAAAGTTTGGGAACCGAACTGAGTTCGGTTCGATGTCTTGATTATAGAATTGGTTTCGAAATGGGCCTCACAAACTCGAAGATATGTAGACCATTTGTTGCGTACATCTTCTCGATCAATTAAACTTATCCATAAGGTTCGTCTGAAAAAAAAATCATTTGATTTTTAAAATGAACTAGTTAGTTTTGCAACGAAAATAGCCTATGGCACTCCTACGATTAAGACGTTAAAATAAATAGGTATACGCATAATCGTGCGTGGTTCGTTTTCTCCTGAACTTGGCTGGCACACTGCCGTGCGTCAATAAAAACTTTACTGCAAGTAAAATGTTATTTGGGGTAAGTATAATGACTGGCGTTCTCTCCCAAACTTGGCAGGCACACTGCCGTGCGCCTAGATAAAGAAAACTTTACTGCAAGTGAAATGTTATTTGGGATTTATTGATTGGCGTCCTTTCCTGAATTTGGCTGGCACACTGCCGTGCGCTTAGATGAAAAAAAATACTGCAAGTAAAATGTTATCTGGGGTTTAATGACTGAAGTCTCTAAAATGTAAGTAGGATTTCATAACACTGCTAAAATAAAAGAAAATGCAACGACAACTTTTACTTGAAAATTCGTCAACATGTCTTGTGGCTGTGTTCGCTGAACCGCCAAGAAGTTTTGAGAATACTATAACATCTAAATAATGACCATAGACCCCAATTACTGGCGTTTTACCACAACCAGCTAACTATAAGATGAATGTGTATGGTTCATCGTCGTTATCAAAGCGGCTAGTCCCAAAAGTACCTAGGTATACTCACCTACCAACAAGAGAAAACAGTTTGACATAACTTACCTTTCAATATCGTTTGGAAATTTAAAGAACGTGTATGCACAGTTTTTAGTCGTATTTAGACAACCAAATACACTGCAACTGTAATTATATTGGTTATTAATTTTTGTTAATTAATGGTAAAATAGGTATATAAGTGTCACAGTGACACGAAGCGGCGCGGACGTGAAGTGATCAATTAAATGCTCTTTGGAACTTGCGATCACTGACCTCTTTGCGATACTCGCGACTGAGTACTGTCCCAAACTGTCCCATTTTGCCTGTATATGTGACGTCTATGTGTGCGTGACGAAAATGGCACTTTGTTCTAAGCGGACTCTCTGCTAGGGCGACCGCCCGCCCGCGTAGTTACTTTGTGCCTCTACATTATAATGACGTCACCAATCAAACGTCATATAAACATCACCAACCGAACGTCATTAAGACATCACCAACCGAACGTCATTTAGACATCACCAATCAAACGTCATAAAGACGTCATGGAATGACGTCTTCATGCCCTGACTTATCTAGTTAAAAGACGTCATAAAGCAGTCATTTTGGAAGTTAAAAAGACGTCCGAGGCGTCATAAAGAGGACTACAAAATGACGACAATATGACCACCCTGTGCTACCTGGGAAGCTGGGTTGCACCATCTTGATTTTACCTCAACTTTAACAGATTCAATTTTAACCTACTTCTAATTGTCGTATTGATTTGAAACTTTGCAAGTCTAACACCCAATTGCAGGAAGCTCCATTAAAGTTAAAGCTTCATTAAATCTATTGCTGTCACTTTTTATTTCTTGACAACGAAAAGTGACAGCAATAGACTTAATGAAGCATTAACTTTAATGGAGCTTCCTGCAAGTGGGTGTATATGAATTTGATGACAATACAATAATTTGCTACCATCGAGCTGATCTGATGATGGAGTCAAGAGGTGGGCAATAGAACTCTTCAATGGCTGCTAGGAAACCCCTCGAGTTTAGGCTTATTTGTTTTGTTCTGATGAGACCTATTCGTTACACTTAATGGTGAGGGTCTGATGATGGAGCAGGGAGGAAGCCAGTGGCACTTCTTAATGACCACTAGGAAACCCCTCGAGTTTAGGCTCCGTTGTTTCGTTCTGACGAGACTTATGAGCTGCACTTGGTGGTGAGGGTCTGATGATGGAACAGGGAGGGAGCCAGTAGCACTCCTTAATGACCAATAGGAAACACCTCGAGTTCTGGCTCATTTGTTTCGTTCTGATGAGACCTATTCGCTACACTTGGTGTTGAGGGTCTGATGATGGAGCAGGAAAGAAGCCAGTGACACTTCTTAATGACCAATAGGAAACACCTCGAGTTTGTGCTCATTTGTTTTGTTTTGATAAGACCTATTCGTTACACTTGGTGGTGAGGGTCTGATGATGGAGCAGGGAGGAAGTCAGTGGCACTCCTTAATTACCACTAGGAAACCCCTCGAGTTTGGGCTCATTTGTTTTGTTCTGATGAGACCTATTCGCTTCACTTGGTGGTAAGGGTCGGATGATGGAGCAGAGAGGAAGCCAGTGGCACTCCTTAATGACCACTAGGAAACCCCTCGAGTTTGGGCTCTTTTGTTTCGTTCTGATGAGACCTATTCGCTACACTTGGTGGTGAGGGTCAGATGATGGAGCAAGGAGGAAGTAAGAGTTCAGCTCGCGCATCTGGTAACTAATAGACTCCACTTGAATTAGTAAAACTAAATACATACAATCACGCCTTGAGTTATAATGTTTACGGGGTGGGCAGACACATGAATTGACTGTGAAATCGATTACCATCCCCATCCATAGCTTGCCATTTGTTAAACTAAAAAGTAAAAAATAAATATGTAGTTTAAAAAACTATAAAAACACACTTTTATAGGAACAGACTAAAAGTACACTTTGCGCCCTTTGCAAAGCATGCATTCAAGTACTTAATATTGACAACGCGCACCACGATTTTTAATTTCAGTTAAGTACTGAATAGACGGTTATTTTGTACTTTTATAAAAAAGTGTGTTTTTATAGTTTTTTAAACTACATATTTTTTTAATGACTAGGTTCTTATGCCTCGGTCGGTAAAACAGTATTACGGAGCTAGTTCGAACTGAGAATCATAGACGTCGCTAACATCATTAGGTTGAAAGAAATTGGTAGGCCATTTTTTTTCGCGTTTTGTACTTGAAGCTGGAGTGTAACTTCTCTTCAAAAAACTAAAATCAAAGGAGTTTTTGGAGCTTCTTTGATTACGTAAGTCATTTAGTGATTCAAATACTTATTTCTGGTGATGAATTCATTTATATCGCTTAAGTTTCGTAATTATTACCTGCAACAAATTTCTAACCACAAAATGTAATAGTTGGGAAGTCCGTCTGGCATACGTAAGGCAAGTCTTGCCTCAATTGCAGATTATTGTCAACCTTTTCAGCTGCACGTATTTTATGTTATTTGTATTTGTTAGCTACTACGTGCTGCTACCACTACTACTACTAGTATGAAAGTATTTATTTGATTTGTTGGACTGGTTTAAAAATTATCACTTAAATAGATATAGCACTGTCAGTATAGCCAAAGAACAAAGTAAGCTAATTCCAACCTTATGTGGCACCGCTCAAGGTTCAATATTGGGCCCAACCGAGTATCTTATTTATGTAAACGATATGTGCAACCTCCTTCGACGTGGTTCTGTATACCAATTTGCCGATGATACTTGTCTTATAGCCGCGCACCGTGATATAAAGAGTGCTCAAAGTATTATCCAACATGAGTTCGACTTGTTGTGTAAATGGGCACACGATGCGGGCCTTACAATAAATTTTCGGAAAACTAAACTGTTACACATACACTCACCTTATATTAAATGTAGTTATTTGCCCCGAGTCGTGGCTCACGATCATAATTGTATGCACACAGTGTCTAAGCAATGTCAATGTGATCCGATAAAGTTGGTAACAGAACACACTTATCTTGGGCTTAAAATTGATAATAAGTTTAACTGGGGCCCCCATATCCAGAATGTTTGTACTAGACTAAGGGCAGTACTTGCTAAAATATGTATTCTAAAACACAAACTGCCATATAATACATTGAGATTATTGTACATGGCACTAGCAGACTCAATAATAAGTTATGGTATTTCAAGCTATGGGCGGACATATAAAACTTATTTGCAGAACATTTACAATCTTCAGGTTAGACTATTGAAAACTATTGTACCGCTAAGGATTAAATATAAATTTAGGAATGACTATGAACAACTTTTTAAATATTGTAATGTTATGAATGTATTTGATAAAGCAAAACTTGCCATTGTAATAGAAAATAGTGACAGTATAAATTTGTTAAAAACAAGAGAAAGACCTAAATCTCTGCGCGCTCTAAAGCACCTACCTTTGTATGAAATACCGAAATGTAAAAATGATTATGGGAAAAGGGTATGCATGTGTAAACTTCCTCAGATTCTGAATGGATTGCCAAAGAACATTATAAATAAACTTAAGGACAAAAAACCCATTCAAATCAAAAACATCCTAAAAAAATATTTCATAATAGATAAATACAAAAAGTGAGAGGTGATTACACATTCATATCTATACTAAATAAATATAGGTATTCTTTATATGTAAAAGTGGTAAAAATATATAATGTAACTACTTATATCCTAAATATGTAATAAGAATGACCACTTATACTGTTTATAAATAAGCAACAAATCCAATCCAATTCTGGCTCATAATCTTTAATTTTAAGATTCTGCCTAATTAATAATGCATGAATTTAATTTAATTCTAATATGTACTTTTTTCATGAAATAAACAGATTTAAATTTTTTTTTTTTTTTATTTTTTTTTTATTTATTGAAAATCATTCTACACCTACGATAAAGCTTGATATATATGTCGCAGTGAGATAAATAAAGCTGTGATATTGTTATATCCCTAGGAATATAATTATGAACCGTAAGACAGTAATGAATCGCTTTCGTATATCTATCTTACTAGGAATATAAAAATGATCGATCGCTTCGCGATCGCCTCAAAAGAGGTCGCTAATAGTCCATACATCTTTGGCCATGTTTGTACCTTGAAGTACATAGATACCAATATGTAGAGAAAAAATCGAGGATTCCGAAAAACGTATCATTTTGCTTTTATATGTAGATAAAACTAGATAATAAATTAATAAAGTGGTTAATTACTTGTAACACATTTTTATTATGTGGTAACATTGGATTTTCAATGAGAGATTTTCTACCAGCAAATTAAAAAAAAAAAGTGTATTTATTAGCTCGATAGATGTCGCTGAACAGACATGAATCCACTCACCTCTATTGTTTATTACCACACAGAGATGGGCCTACTTCTCGAAAGATACAAGTTTACAAGTTCACAAGCTTATGTAACACGAACGAAATGTAACATGGACTTGTAAATTCTGTTTCACGAAGTAAATAACAAGTGTTTTTTACGGTAACAAAAAAGAGTGTCATTGGAATACCTAATGACATATAAATGCATTGGCTGATAAATATTTTTCATTTCTCATATTCGAAAAGTGATGTATATTTAAGGCCTAATCAGACGAAGGACTGTTGTCCTCGTGGGACAAAAAGTCCCTGTACGTCCAAAATATTTCCTCCGGGTACTTGTCGCGGACTCAACGCATATAGTGTGCGGTCATTTGTTGCCCGAAGACGTACTTCACTATCGGGCGCTCAATGCAGACTAAAGTTCGTTGTGTGCGTTGTTACGCCTATTTACGTTTGTTATATTTTTTTCGGGGACTACCGCGAACTTTTGTCCAGTCCAGTCTCTCGATTACCGCCGTACTTTCGGGGACTTTTTGTCCGCGGTACTTTTAGTTCCTTGTGTGCGTTATTCGATACAATTTATAAGAGATCTATATCGATGGACAAAAAAGTACTCGGCAGACAGTCCCTCGTCTGATCAGGCCTTTAAACTGAGCAGCGGGTTCAAAACTCTGCATTGTACCCTAAGGTGTAAAAGTATTTTTAAAAATAGAACTGAATTTGGTTACAGTCAACCATAGAGTTATCTCATCGGCAATGAAAAAGTTTTCTACTGATGTTGTATGGGGTGGGGGCGGGGCCAGAACTGTTTCAAAAATGAATTTTATAAAAATGAGAATATCTCAAAAACGGTGCATCGAAGCTAAAAACCCCGGAGATACAATAGGAGGCATCCGATGGACATATAATTTTTTATTTTTTGTTTAATTGAACTTAAATTTTTTTTAATATAATTAAAAAAATAGAGAAGGCTATGCCCCCCGCCACCATTCTTTTATTTTTCTAGATACTTTTAGTTGTTTTTGTTGCTTTTCTTATTATGAAAAGCAAAATGTATTTACTTTCCATAAATTCGAAATAAAAGTAGAGTGTATTACTCGGCCGCAAAATTATTTTCACCTCGGGCGACGTATATTGAATCCCTCGCTGCGTTCAGGATTCTACTTTAGAATCCCTCACTACGCTCGGGATTCTACTATAGAATCCTTCACTCCGCTCTGGATTAAAAATAGCGCCCTCGCCGTAAATATGCTATTTTGCTCCCTTGTAATACAATCTACTATTATCTTAATGTCAATGTCACTGACATTACACTCGTAATAATAGTGAATGATTTCTTTTAAAATGGCCGCCAACTTGTGATTCTGATGTTCTACTAGAGTAAAAATACAAGTACTTCACTAGCTTTCTTACATAATTGTAGACTTGTAAAAATGGTTAAACAGGGCCCTTGCCTGCAAATTAAAAAAAAGCAAACCCATGTCTGATGAACGCCATCTGTTAAGTTTTTTGGAACTAACTTTTTTCTTTTTTAATCATCTGTCAGAAAATCCCTCATTGCGTTTAGTATCAGACTTTTAAGGGTCTACCGGCTAAAATTTATGGATATGGACATGGGCTTCATTTGACACTTGAATGAAGCCCATGTCCATACCCATATTGTTAAAAATATTTTATATGCTGTTAATTATTGCTAATGCATCTACTTGTCGTCCATTTTTATCAATACGTAATTTAATGGGCGTAAAACAATAAAAAATAGAAAATAATAATATTACAATCAGCAAATAAATTCTCTTTGCAAGTAACAAAACGCTTTTTGACAGCTTTTTGAGTACAAACAGATTATATTCATAATCGTATCACAGATTATTTATAACTACTAGCTTACCGCCCGCGGCTTCACCCGCGTGGACTACACGACGTTATCCCGCGGGAGTGTGATGTTTTTCCGGGATAAAAGTAGCCTATGTTCCTCTCCAGGCTACAAAGTATCTGTGTCCCAAATTTCAGCCAAATCCGTTCAGCCGTTTTGGTGTGATTGAGTAACAAACATCCAAACATCCAAACATCCAAACATCCAAACATCCAAACATCTAAACTTTCACATTTATAATATTAGTAGGATAGACAGAGTCTACAATGGCGTATTTTTTCAAACTAAAAATTTTTTTTTACTCCCGTCTATAATCTCAAAGGCCGCTAAATGACAAAAACAAGTTTTGAGCTAGAGCCGAATAAAGCGGCAAAATTTTTAACCCTCATTTTTTATAAACATTTAGTCATGTTGCCGTATACCAAAAGAAAGGATTTTTTTTCTACTTTCCAATGAAATTGGTTGATTTTGTTAAATATTAATATTCATGTAACTAAATACATATTTTCCTTTTTAACCTTGTAAAATTTTAAAGATCGTTACAAGTGTGCAGAACTTAATGGCGGCTAAAGGTTCATAACTGCTTTATAATTATGGATTTATCGATAACTGCCAAAAGTATTTTTTGAGACAGGAAGTTGTTAACGTTTACATAGCTACAAAGCAGTTTTTAGCAGCTGAACCATAATAATAAAGCGGCTTACTGCACTTAGCCGCCTTTTAGCCAAGTATATATAGCTTAGCTTCACTTCCATAATTTTTTAACAACTTTTAATACAACTATGCATATCTTAAAACAGTTAATTACTAAGCCTTTTCATAAAACTGCGTTTTAGACTAGAATTATCCGCATTCGTTTTTTACTAATCCTGCAAAATCATTATGTTTACTTACAAAAATAAAACAAAGTTTTTGCAATGACAAGCAATTTATTGCCACAATACTATCCCATACATCAGGAAAATGGTAACCTATTCCAAACAAATTAAATAAGTACCAAATAATTCTTTTTAAAAACTAACATTAACAATTAGTTCAACTAAAACTAACTTTTTATGGCAAGTCACAGAATGTTCCTGAAACTGAAATTTCAGTTATTAGGTTAGAACAGTGACTAAAACGCCGCTCAAGCCGAGCGAGCGTGCCATGGCAGCAGCGGCCGGCGAAGCTACAAAAAGTTTTTTTTTAATTTTCACAGACCTAACTTTGAATTAAATAAACGCTTATCTATCAAATACATTTCTTACCGTTTCGCTTCAGCTAATGTGCAGTTTAGCCGGCTAAGGATGAAATAACTTGACGCAAATAAACATTTTATCGAACATTAGCCACTCGTCAAACATAAACTTAAGTTTAGCCGGCTAATCTTAAGTTTATATTCACACTCATCTTCAGCTGTAACATCTACGTTCATTGTAATTAGTATGTAACAGAACAATACATACTGCGAGTTCTATAACTAAGTCAAACTTGAAAGAAAATGCATTATTGAAAAATTAAGTAAGTATTTTAAAAAAGAACGACCCGTCTCACAACTAGCTCCGATGGGACTCGAACCCTCAATCTTTCACTGTCTGGGCATATGCACTAACCACTGAAGACCGTTAAAAAAATAACCACCTCCACCACTAATAAAATTCATTAGACATTAGATTTATTAAAAAGACCGTTTGTGTTCGCATCAAAAAATATTGTTATCCAAAAATAAAAGTAATGACAGGCATTAAAAGTTACTAGCAAGTAGGTCTCAGAATCAATCGGGAGAAGTCTGAATACCTTCACATGAAGAGATACAAAGACCGCAACTCCAAGCGAGAAGACCTTCATGTGAATTGCACCATCTACAAAGGTGTGGAGAATTTTAAATATCTTGGGTGCACTATTACATACACTAAACAAAAGGGAAAATGAAATTGATATCCGCACAATCAACGCCTTAGTGCGTTGCATTATTGCGTGTGCGTATTTAATGCTCTGCAGCTCTCCACAAGATATTGGTGTCCAAATTGACAAACCGAAACACTAAAATACAGGTCTACAAAACCGTCAACACGGGTGTGAAACATGGACACTTACGTTAAAGGAAGAGAATAAGATCTTAGTAGCAGAGCGAAAGATTCTACGAGAAATCTACGAGATTCTACGAGAAAGAGGACGGGGAGTGGAGGCAAAGACACAACCTGGAGATAGAAGAGCTGGTGGCCGAACCAAACACCATCAAGAAATAAAAGCTCCCCGACTTTGCTGGCTTGGTCACGTTGAAAGGATGGGTCAGGATCGCGCTGCAAAAAGAGCATATCTCGGGCAACCAACTGGACGTCTTCGCCCGGTGGGTCACCCGAGGTATCGCTGGAAAGATGAGGTCGCCAAAGATCTGAAAGAGCTTGACGGGCCCAGCTGGCACAAAATAGGAGAAAAAAAAAACAGCGAAGTAAGTAAGTATAAGGTACTTACACATTAAAAGTTTCATACGGCAGAAAATGTCCTGATAATATTGAGAACTTTGTTTTGACACATAAATAAATCTAAACGCGGTAGCGTGTAGTGATAAAAAATGACGATATTTGGACGTTTATATCTAAATAACCCTTTGAGATGTGACTATGGAATTTAGAGCAGATATGTATCCCGTAAGCCAAATTTGACATGTTTATATATAATAGTTTTATAGTTATGCAGTGGCTCCAACCAAATGGTTCGTGTAATATTATATTACACACGGTGCTGCTCGCCAGTTCTGTTAGCTTGAACTTGGCTTGACACGGATTCATGTGTCAAAATAAAGTTCTCAATATTGTCAAGACATTTTCTGGCGTTTAAAGCAAAAATAAAAAATATATATGTGTTCTAATGCAAGACATTTTCAGGCGTATGAAACAAAATTAAAATATATATACTTAGGTATGTGTTTTAATCTGTCTACGGTTTTAATGCATAGTCATAGGTCATTACTTTTATTTTTTTTAAACAATATTTTTTTTATGAGTTTTTGGTGCCAACCACGACGCCGCGCGCCGTCCTGCCTCGTTGATATTTTGGTTCGCTCGCACTAAACTGCCATCTTGCCCGCTCGCCTGCCGTGCCCAGGCGCGCCCACCACAAGCCGGAATAATCCCTTTTGGGGTGAGAGGGGCTTGTGTAGTTTGCCGCTTTTTTGCGATGCGTTGCTATTTAACGCCTTTTTTGTTATGCAAGACGTAGAAAAAAATATTATTTCTATTTGCGTACGGACTAACATGGCTTTCTTTAATAGTATTTTTATTGCAAAAGTAGTAACAATACAACGTTGTAAGGCCGCTAAATGATTCTAACTGCTTTTTAGTTAAGTAATAGCCTATAACCACCTTTTAGTTAAGTCTACGTAAGGTATTATACTTCAACGCAACCAAGCTAAAAAAGATACTAAACCAACTTTGCTGCCTTTTAGTTATTTGCAAATTAATAACTGTTTTTTAGCTTAGCATTGATAGTAAAAATGTTCAAGCGATCCAAACGTTAAAGTACTTTAGCTGCCTTCTGATCTAGTAGTGGTGTTTAGCCACCTATATGCGATGCAAAGTATATTTTTTTGTATTTAGCGGCTTTTTCTTATTTGATATCTTGAAAACGGTGAAAGATAGAATAACAGTTCCTGGACAGATCGATAGAGTTTTTTTTATAAGTACTATGGCATTAAAAAGTGAAAAATGGCCAAATGTCATTTAGCGGCCTTTATGCTTATAGACGGCATTTGTCTTTTTCAAATAACTAACAAACAAAGTAGGCCATGTTTTATTATTCACCGTTTCATAGAGTATTTTTTTCCATAAAGTGTACCTCGGTACATTAACTGGCCAGATTTTAGTGACCTCCTTTCGTGGTTATTTTGCAGTCACTGCTTATAATATTGAATTAGAAATAAAGATTTATGTTTTACTTAGTATTTTATTTCCCAAAAAAGTAAATTCGCTACATACAATTTTATTAAAAATGTTTGCAATCACTGTCACCAAAGATATGCCGGACTTGCCTTAAAATAAAATAACATCAATTATTTTTGAAATGTAAACCTTATAGACAAATACATAAATCACACATTTCAACGCTAGTTTTACGTCATTGCTAGAAACTGTTTTCATACATATTGCCTCACAAGTAGTGCTAGTAGACGGACTTACCTTAAACTGCACGGGAAGAAAAAATAGTTTTGATAATATCTCTAAAGTTCTAAAGAAATGTAAATTTTACGGAAGATATTTTAACAAAAGTATTAAAGTAGATTAACCAGCTTACAATTTTAATGTAGGTACATTATTCAAAATCTTTTCATAACAAACGAAATGTGTTGTTTTTAAATATTAATAACAATTTAAGATACTAAACCAGTCAAGAAATTATATAATGACATGGCGTTGACAGAATTATACAAACCGTTTGAAATAGATTAAAATAAATACTTATGTACAGTCGCCAGCACGTCAGTGTACTACAAACTGTCAAATTTCTTTAAATAAAATTCAACCTTATGTCCAACATATAGATTTCAGTTTCAAGTAATAAATTTTGACATTATGTAGTAACCCGACGTGCTGGCGACCGTACCAAACAAAATACAAAACAGCCTCCTATATGTTGGATTTCTATACTTTTAATAAGTGTTTTTAAGATTTATTCTGAAAGTGTTAAAATGAATGAAATTAACCACATTCTTTCCACAAATAAGATGACCGTGTCAAGTCCAATGAAATAGCTCTTTAAAATTTATTATTATTTATTATTATTCTTAAATGATTCCTTTGTCATACAAAAGGATACCTAGGTCATTATACCGTTATTAGTAGTATATACATAAAGATGTACTAATAAACGTAGATGGATAGTAGAAAGTGAAATGCTCAATGCAGGTTGCATCTCATTTAAACTCACTATGGAAGTCATTTGAAAAAAAGAGACAAACATAGTAGCTTTGTTGCTACTTAATATCGAAGTGGCACCGTTTTGTCTATACATACTTACTTATTATGATATAGAGCTATAGTGATGCACCATTCGTAAAGAAAAATATCGATAACTGCATTTTATCAGTTACCAAAATGAACACCTCGTAGCTAGTTAGTCCTTTCTGCCTTTTATTCCGGAAATTTGTTGTTGTAAGATCTGTTTATTAAAGGAGATGTAGAGGAAAATGAAAATAAATCAAAAAATACTGTAGGTACTGAAATGTATCGTTTGTTTTCATAATATGAATACCTACTTTACTAATGGAAACTCTAGTAATGGAAAGATAATAAAACAAATATCACTTTATTTTTACTTTTATGTTTTAAACAAATTAACATCTCCTCAATCTTACTTAATTATTATTACAATTATATATATGTCGCAGCCAAATGGTTGAATCCGCCATTCAATTAAACGCCTACTAGGCCGATCATTTTTTCCGTAAGCTATTTTATCTTCCCATAAGTTGATGGAGTCACAAAAAAAAATAACCAAGAAATTTAATTTAAATTTCTAACCTATCACGTGTTCTACAGGACTTCCGAGAGGTACATGCTGCCATACTTAACCACCCGGTGGATTTGACCATCCGCCTGTGACATATACATTATATGAAATTGTCTCTGAATGGGTCCGCTTTTTAGGTTTGTTATATAAATAGTAAAATACATAAGTTTAAAATGAGTATGTGAGCAAACATTAACACAATTTTATTCATAAGAAACGAATTAGAATCTTTCTGAGGCTTGCTTGACTATGTGAAGAAAATCTGGTAGGTTCCGAGATGGTCGATGTCAAAGTTCTCATTGATCGTGGTACTCGTGATCGTGTGTCATTATGTTTCCTGTTAACAGAAAAAAGATAGACATAAGTATTGTATAAAACATGTTCAACAGACGACCGATTTGGCGCAGGGGTAGGCTACCCACCTTCTGCGCCAGAGGTCTCGGGTTCGATTCCCGAACAAGACAAATATTTGTGTGCATGAACATGTCTATTTGTCTTGGTCTGGGTGTTTACTATGTATATTAAGTATGTATTTACAAACAAAAAGTATTTAAGTATATATTTATCCGTTATCAAGTTTTCCATAATACAGTTTCTTAATGAAATTAACATGGGCTTAGATAATTGGTGTGATTGTAAGAAGTTATTTATTTATTTATTTATATTTGTTGCAAAGTTGTGTGAACTAATGGGTCCTCCGGGCTATGTCAGTTCAGTAGGCACTTTAGCAATTACTTTATAATTTTTTTACTAATAATAACTATTATTTCTTTAAACAAAATACGGGTATTTTTGTAACACCTTGTTTTAAAATAATCATACATTATCTATACATACCTATGTACCTACATCATATACTTAGGTACACTTCTAAAATGAATAGCTTAGGTACAGAATGAAATTTTATAGATAACATAAATTCAGAATACAAAAATTACCTGCTGAGCGTTTGCTGGTTGATTTCTAAAAATCCGTATCAGCATAAATCCGTGCTCATTGTTTTTTTTTTTCAAAATGCAAACTGCATACTCTTGCATTGTTTAAGGGAAGCCAGTCTTCTCTTCCTATATTTTCAACCACCTCAATTTTAAATCGGAGTCTGACGGAAAGCTGAAAATTTAACATATTGTTTTTAAATTAAATTTGCCATACGAACGAAAAAGTAAGTACTTACACACATAAAATAAAAGTACTATGATTGAATACTGAGCAGGAAAAAATATTGATTCGATTATCGATATCTTATCTGCAAAGTACCAACACTACAAGACCAATGGCGAGTAAATGAAATGTCAAACAAAATGTCGATTGATATCTAACAAAAGATTTTCATTTATTTGTTTTATCATCAGGCATAGTTACGTGTATGAAAACAAAAGATAAGAGTTTTCTACAGTATTTTTGCAAAGAAAGGCTTACCAAAAATGGCCTAGTTATTTGAATAATTGGAAAAAACGGAGGCTCACTCACCGATGAAAGGATATTATTCCAAGTTTGTCCTTTAAATTACTGTAGGAACTTTTGCAGCTCCTTACAGCACAAGCCATGGTGTTTTGGCAATACCCACAGAAAGATTTTTTTCACTAATCTTGCATAAATTAACCACAATTAATAAAAAAACCACGAACACTGGTTGACACTGATGTAGTCCACTCTGGCCTACAGAAACTCGGCTGGTGGCGCGCTAGGTTTCAATACGGAGCGTTGCCTATATTGCTATCTCTTTTCAATACACGCTGAACTGTCATTTAGGAGGAAACGAAAGATATATCGTTTTGTTGTTCAACTTTTTAGTATCCATCTATGTTTAATACTACATCTTTGTATATACCAATGGATTACGTAAAAAAATCATGTGGGACTTAAAACAAGATCATTCCTAACCAGTTAAAAAACTCAGGGGGAAAATTTATCATGAAAACAAAATGTAGGTACTTCGAACGTGTCTGAATTACGAACTGAATTGACAAATGACATAACTTCTTTCTGAATAAGTTTGAGCCTATTGAAGCTGTGACTTAAAACACTTTACCAATGTATTCGGCTCAAATCATATCATCAAATTGGACTTAAATCACAAAACATCTTGAAGAGGTCCTAATTTTAGCACATTTTAGATGTCTGTGTAAACTGTTATAGTATATTATGATACAAGTGAGCTAAGGTTGCTCATTATACACGAGGCTGTGGGTTGCAGCCCGAGCCGCAGGCGAGGGCGTAAATCAGCCGAGTGTCTAGTGAGTAAGTTGCTCACGAGTTTCATACGCACTTTTTCAACACACTTGCGAGGAAAAACAAACATTTATTGAATACATAACTTAATATTAGCTAAGGGAAAAAGCGCGCAAGTTTTTTTTTTGCACGCGCCAAATGTAAGGTGATTGATTACATACAGCCATACAGCCTACTTCAAAATAATTATAATAATAGTGATAAAATGCAAATGTTTTATATCAAATTATTTTGAATTATAAATAATTTGATAATAATATACTTAATTATGTTTATTGTCTTAATTAGGGACACATTTATTTATTCTAAAAACGTAATTGGATTTTCAGCCGTATAAAACCTCTTTGTTGTTACAAAAAAATAACTGTATCTATTACCCGGTGAAATCGAAAATGCTCTGTTGACTCGCATATAACTTGCAGTTAGGTACCTACTAACTTAACTTTGTAGGGATACTGTATTACCCGGTTAAATTGAAAAGTCTCTGTTTACTCGCATATAATTTGCAGTTAGGTACTTACTTAACTTTGTAGTGATAATTCTATTACGCAACTAGTACTGTAATATTATTATGCACGCGTGTGTTATAGTTTGGTTTATGGCCCTAAGATCGATATAATTAGGCTCACTTTATGAGCAAATGTGTTGAAAATAAAATAAAGCCACTTTTATGCACTTTGACAACTAGTTTGCGCACCAAAACTGCCGTACGCTAAACCGAATTGTTCTGCCGAATATTCGGTTCGGTGATAATCCAACCGAATAGTATTCGGTTTTCGGGTATTCGGTAAATCACTATTCGGCGCATCTCTAGTTATTTGTTACATAAAAAATCAGGCTATTTATACTTACTGACTACTTATAAGTACTTTTTGTGATGAGTAATAGTACATTACAGCCGAGTACAGGTAAGTAAGAAATTACATGGCGAGGGCTTTAATCATTCGAGGCAAGGTAATTTGCTTACCGTATAAGGCTTGTATAGTGCTTTTCTTATTAATGCGAGGAAATAAAAAAAACTGTTTAACTAAATAATATTTATTAAAATTTATATCACACATGTTCGGGCAATTATTAAATGTTAATGTTATTGTTTTCCCGGGCTTTAAAATCGCCCATAATAATATTATTTTAATGATGTATCATTAAAATACGCCAACAACACAGATTCCGAAAACGTATGCGCCTTTTTTCACTTTTCCAAATCAGATCGTAGGTTTTCATATAAGTATCTTTCTTTTGATTTTGCTGGCAGTAAGTTTTTTGTTATTAATTTTGTTTCTGCTCTCAAATTTGGTGGAGAAGGTACATACAATGTCTGTATATAATGTTTCATTGGCAGAACTCATTTTGATAATTTATTACACAATTAGTACATGGAAATCGTACCAAAAAAGTGGTGTTGCCTTGCATTAAATGAGGTACCTAGTTCTTAATTTTTTATATGTTAGTAGCGATGAGATGGTAATGACAAATCCAAGTTTTCCACCTCGAAAGCCCTTTGAATCATTGTTAAATACTTAAAAATCAATAAAATTTTCGGATATTTTTTAGTTTTTGTCAATTTTTACCACCAAGGATCTAAGTTACGGCAAATGTTATATGCACTCTTTAAAGAAGACTAAATTTGCAATTAAAAAAAAAATAGTTTTTGTAGGCCAAATAGTTTTTAAGATAAGTACGGCTATTTCAAAATTTGCAAAATCACAAAAAAGGAAGTATTACAGTTTTTTTTTGTTTTCGTCAACTTTGACCCCCTGGTAGTGGGTTTATGGTAAAAGTTTTCGATTAATTATTAAAGTCCATTAAATTTCCAAACCAAATGAACCGCTGAAAGCAAACATCATTGGCTGAAAGGCTGAAAATCATTCCCGCCGTTTTTTTAATATTGGTTTTTGAGGCCATGTGGAACGGTCATACTACAGCTTATTAAAACTTACTACTTGCTACGAAAATGCGCAACTTCAATACCCGCTTCTGGGCGGTAGATGGCGCTGTACATATTTCCCATACAAAATTACTCGTAAAGGATAATTTGTCTATGATAAATCTCATTTTGTTTTTTCGATTGATGTTCGTGCTAAGGGTACATAACGCTTGTGGTACAATACGAAGTAATATACTCTGTGCGCACCGTATTTAAAAAAAGTTAACCTATTTATGATATAATAATTGCCTATAAGTATAATAATAATAATTATGTGGCTGTATGGTGCAAATGTCCCTTTACTTTTTCTGTTTATATACACAGGAATAACGAAAGAAAAAATAAAGAAAAAAAGTTGGTAGTACCATTGCATGCAGATCACTGCAGTAATGAATTTCAGTACTTACCTACTTACTGCACTAAAATCAGTGCAGTAAGTAAGTACTGAAATTCATTACATTGCAGTGATTTTCAAATTTAGAATGTTTACCTCGGAAAAGTGCCACGTACTGCATTCTTTTCTCAAATATAATATTAACATTTCAGAGCATAACTGAGAAAAAACTGTTAAACTCGCGTCAGGATCACGTGACCGTAAGACGATCACGTGACCGTAAGACGTACACGTGACCTGTGCCCGTAGTGTAAGTTTTTATGTCAAAAAACGCAAACTATTTCGATTCCGTATTTATGTCAATTTGTATGAAAACTATATAAGCACGCTACTCACCGCTAGAGGCGCTAATACAGTTTTCATACAAATTGACATAAATACGGAATCGAAATAGTTTGTGTTTGCTTGACATAAAAACTTACACTAGGGGTACTGATCGAAAAACTGTTACAATGTCATTAGAATACGAAGGTAAATTTTGCCATCTTCCCAATGCTATGATAGCTCTGGCATCTCGGTTAGAAAACAGGCGGGGCGCAGCGGCAGAACAGAAGACCTCGGTTGAAATCCAGTCCGTAAGTATTATTTTCTTTTTTTGTCCAAATTGCTTTTTTTGTGAAAAAGTCTATTCAATTCAATTCAATTCAAATTCATTTGCATACCATAAAGTGATTACATAAGGTGTTATTTTATAAAAGAACATTTATGGACCCAGTAGGGTATAGCAAGTGAATGAAGAGAGGACGTCCTATTTACTTAAGAAATAATATAATAAAGTCTGCTTTTAAGTTAAAAATTGTTTAGGATCAGAGCATATTAATTATATAATATTTGTAAATAATTGAATTGGATATTGTATAATGTTTGAGAGTATAAGTGGATGTATGTAGGTATGTATTTTTTTAATAAATTAGGTTTTTATTTTATCATTTAAGTACTCGTCTAGGAGCCCTTTATCAACGCGTCTAATTCATCTCTATATTTTCTAAAAATCAACGGGTTAAAAAAATTAAGAATATCAAAAATGCAGAACGTTTATATTTAAGTTTTCACTTCTGCCGGCACTGCCGGAGTGCAACTCGCTGTTTTTTATTTTTTTATTTAAGTTGGTTCCCTGTAAATAAACATAAAAAGATATAAGAATTTACAAATACTTAAAGTCTAACAATATTTATAAACTAGACAAAGTTTAACATCTTTATAGTTAAGGTATTTAAATAATTTGTTTAGACATAGTTAGGTAAATCTCACTAGAAAGCGTCTTACTTAATAATATGGTAGGTAGGTATTAGACTAGCAGATAGTTATAGTACAACTATTATGAAGCAATAAGAATATTTAAATAAAAAAGAAAAGTCCTTGCCCTACATCTTCAATCAGTTATATTTTTTTATTTTCTTCTTCTATTCTCTTTCTTTTCTTTTTTTACAAGCTTTTATTTAACTTGCAGTGTATGTATGCATGTCCGTTCGCCAAATCTTGCGAGCTAAATTTGACCCACTTTCCAATGTCCGATTGAGCTGAAAATTGGAATTCACCTTTAGTTCCGATGACAATGCAATTAAATATTTAAACAGTACAGTTACCAATTCAGAATTCTTGCAAATTTTCAAGTACAAGTACTATATTCTTGTTTTGTTGTGATGGTTACTTGACACGTGCTTGACCAAAGCCATCTTCTATCTCACTCGTTGCACTTGTAACAAGCCATGCTCCTTGAAAAAGCGGCAACGTTGCAGTCGATTACGTCAACGTGTTCTGTTCCGGTGGCCAAAACTGGAACTAACGTGTTTTGTTCATAATGTCATTTTACTGTCAAGTTGCACTGTCCAACCAGCGCTGCTGTCACCGGAACAGAAAAGATTGTTGATCTATACACTTTACTCTTTGTTCTATATAAATAAACAATCGTGTAGTGTTGCCAGGTTAGGCGATAACTCTCAAATTATGTGGAAGTAAAAATCAACGAACACTCGAAAAACAGTATAGAGGTAAATGCTTGGAACACAATTTTTGACTTTGTAACTTTGTTTGGGCTAATAAGGAGGTAAACATAGCAAAAGTCCCCGCCCGTAGCCCTTAATCCGGGGGGGGGGAGGGGGGGCGGTTTGAAGGTCTCTTTTTTTTTCAACCCGATTTTAGGACAAACTAGTTTTTCCTAGGCCAAACTAGTTCATCGCGTTGACATTTCAGAGAGCGACTTTGCCTCGGAAGACCTGTAGATGTAGAACATGACACAAAAAAAAATAACCACCATTTTAACCAATCACGTGTTCTACAGGACTTCCTAGGCAAACTCGCTCTCTGAAATGTCAACGCGATGAACTAGTTTGGCCTAGGAAAAACTAGTTTGTCCTGAAATCGGGTTTGGCCGGTAAAATATATACAGTATTATACAAAACTTTTAGCCCAAACAAAGTTCCAAAGTCAAAAATTGTGTTCCAAACATTTCCCTCTATATCTCTTCGTTGACTAGGCTAAACTTGATATAATATAATAAAAAAAAATAACTTTCGCCGTAATTCAATTCACATCTTAGATTTCTGCGCGAACTGTTCATTTAAATAAAACACTTTCTCGGATTTTGCACGCATTTATTTAACAACTTGGTTAAATTTGGTTGTTACAAAATAAAAAGAAAAATCTATTATTTTTGCACATTTTGGATAATTTTTTTATCTGGATATGGCAAGTCGGAATACTCTTTGGTCATGTCAAGAAACGTTGCTGTTTGATTTTCTTGATTGCTGTTTGGGTGTTTTAATACAATATCTATTGTATAATTAGTGCATATAAGTACGTGATCATTGTTGGAAATTACTTATGAAACCTTGGATCTCGAAAGATTTGGATTCCCGAAGGAGGAACACTGCGTCAGCGATGGATTCGTGCGATACCTCGAGCCGACTGGGAGCTTACAACATCAGTAGGAGTGTTTAATAAACATTTTCGTGACTGTGATATAGTTAAAATAAAACAACCCTTAGTTATGTACGCGTATTATTTGATTTTAAGGCGCTATAATCAGGAATTCATCTCATCTCATGCATACAAGAAATTAGGATTAGTGGTGCGACATTGACATTTATGACGTTGCCAATCCGAGCAGCATGGCCTGTAGGAGCGCAAGCAGCCGAGAAATGATAGCGGGCCATGGCTTGACACATTGTCAATGTATACCATAAAGTTATAATCAGCGAGCATTCAGTGAGCGCAATCTTCAGAGCGCGTGTCAGATAACTCTGCGACTGGGGCGTTTATGGCGCTAGTTACAGTACATTATTTTGTTCTAAGCTTATGGAAAATATTAGTATTCGATTTTGACCCCGCGCAGACTTATCTAGCGCACACTCTAAATTCAACTAGTAATCGAACACACGTCCCAACCCGACAGCCGATTTGAATTGGTAATTTGATAAAGAACATGAGTCCATGTCACATAATTGCTCAGGAGAGTCAGGAGACAAAAAAACTGTCTGTTAAAAAAACATACCAAGCAGTAAAAATGTTTGATGCAGTTTTGAAAAGTATGCAATAATATACTATTTACATAAATTTGAGATTATCAATAGTAGATTTTATAACGAGGGACTAAACAAAGCCATTATATACCAGAGGTGGTTTGGAATAGAATAGAATAGAATATTTATTAATTGCATTTCATGTGGTACATTTGAGATCTTAAACTAAGTTTTGGCGTCCGAGCGTGTGCGAGGGAGTCAATGAAACCGAGGGTATATTAAGTTGGCGTTTAGTCTCGAGGTGCAAACTGAACTTTTCACTTCGAGTGCGAGAAAACTAGTCAACTTAGTACAAAAACATTTAACAAATTCTGAAATTTTCGCGGTCAGTAGTAGTAGTAGTAGTAAAAATATTCGCCCTTTTGTAGGACAGGCCCATACTGCCAATTCTTGAGTATTATTAATTTATTATAGTTTCTTAAGTTTTCATAGGAATGTAGGTGTGTTACATTCCAATGCTCCTTGGAGTATTTGGCGTCAAGTGTGTCAAGCCAGCCTTTTCGATAATTCTTGCTGAGGTAGTCACCACTATAATAAAACACTCGGCATCACTTTACCGAGATAGCGCCTGTTTTAATCATTCCACATATCTTCCAGTTGCGTAGACACTTGGGGCACAAAACCACACCTATCTTTAGTCACAAAGTCCACTATAAAACAAATTGCGGTAAATTAAAATATCCACTCAACCTAACCCGCCAAAATGGCGCCAAAAAGTCTCAGTCAGTTTTTTCCGCTAAACCAGTCACAAAACTTTTGCGCAAAGCACCTTCCTTGCGGAAAAACCATGAAACAAAAAACGTCTTAACATTTTCGCAATGAAAATGGTCCACATTTCACAATTAATAGTATATTTACTGGCTGTTTGAGTTTATCTAATGTCACATGAAGGAAATTAAAAAAGTAGTTACATTTTACTCCCTAGGGACTAAAGTGGTTATTTAGTCCCGCTTCGTAGGGCTATATTTGCGTACTTTTAGAGCATGAGAAGTGAAAATTATTATTATTTCTATTAAGACATTAATTTAAAGCCCCTAGACTTAGGCTTCTTCTCAATTACTTACTTAAAAAAATAATACATTTAATTAAAAATGAAGTTTCCCTGTCAGTTACAGGCCACTCGAAATGGTTTTGAAGAATTTTTCGTCATTCTTTTGTGACAGGTACTGTTCAATTTTTTTCAAATCCAAGACCTTTTTTTGTTAATAGGTCTTTTTCCTTACAAGCCCGTTGCATTGGCAAATCCAGGTGATTTCTGTAAGTACCTATTTGATAAGAAAAAGTGATGTGATACAAGGCCTTGTCCAGTGATGTGATACAAAGCCTTGGCCAAGGCCAGATTTGGTGTAGCTTTTTTGATTTGATTTGATTTTGATTTGGTACGAACGTGTGTAGCACGGATTATATTTGCTTTACAGCAAAGTTCATCCGCACCAAATCGGCGGTTAGGTGTGGTCTGGACGTGTGTAGCGGCTACAAGAACTATAGTGCAACAAGCTTTTCTGTTCCGGTGATAATCTTTGGAACTAAAACAGTTTTCATACGACATCGACAGTCCATTTTGACAACTAATTTCGTATTGCAAGTGGCTCCTCTGTCACGGCTGTTACCGGAACAGACAGGAGTGTGGGACTATAACGAACGAACTATAAAAAGAAGCAAAAAACGCGAAGTTGCTATATTCAGACCATGAAGTTCGACTTAATACCAGTATTAAGTCGAGCTTCATGATTCAGACCCTACAGTGCCACAAGCTTTTCTGTTCCGGTGACAGTCGTGACAGAGGAGCCACTTGCAATGCGAAATTAGCTGTCAAAATTGACTGTCGTATGAAAACTGTTTTAGTTCCTAAGATAGTCACCGAAACAGAAAAGATTGGCACACTATACTCGATGTCACTTTGAACATAAATAGTTCACTAAAGTCAACGACAGATGGTTCCAAGTTAGGTAATACAACCATAGTCTACCTACAGAAAAGAAAAATCCTTTTTTTCTTTATGTATTATGTTTATCAACTTTGATAGTAACTTAAATGTGTCTTGTTCTTTAATATTTATTTTTGAAATACTTACTAAACTGAAAATCAGCGTTTGCTTGCGTTGTAAGACAAGTAATATGACGCTGAACTGGGACCATTGAGTACTGCTGCGGCACGGCACACACACATTTTTATTTGGAACTTTTTGTCTTATTGGGTCTAATTTTGTTTTTTCTATTCTTGTTCGTAATACAGTGCTACCTTCTCTTATACCTATGTGAATATGCCTTGTATTTAATGAATATGTGTGTGTCAGTAGTAAGAATCTACAATCTCTATTTGGTGGTAAAATATATTTGTGCTTGCAGACTTGATGCAGTTGAATAGCTAAACTGTAATAAATTAACTAGCAATCGACTATGCAATAATGATGCATTAAATGAAATGAAGCGACTTAGAAACACGTCCAATAATAACTAAAAATACAAAAATAAATTATATTTAAAAAAACCTTTTATTTAAAATCAAGCTTTTATTCGAATGTCCTAAAAAGAATAAAATAAACTTTGTATCAAGTCAAATCCCACAAATTTATTACATTAAACAAATTATATGTTTTAAAAGCTTGTCGCGAGATTTTATTGTTACTGGGCTTGCACTAAACACTGCTTTAACTTATATTTGACATATGAAATTAAAGCGACAAGCTTTTAAAACATATAATTTGTTTAATGTAATAAATTTGTGGGATTTGACTTGATACAAAGTTTATTTTATTCTTTTTAGGACATTCGAATAAAAGCTTGATTTTAAATAAAAGGTTTTTTTAAATATAATTTATCTTCTCCTTGGTTTTCGTTTATGCATTTTTTTTCTTTTATTTGGTTTATTTACTTCCTTTGGTTTCATGGTAACTAAGGGGGTCTGAAAAAAGGAAAGATAATGAAATACTAGGATAAACAAATTATCAGCATACATTTTGATCAAATAATCAACACTATGCTGACAAATGGCAGATGCAATTTCAACACCATGCTAAGATTTAGATTCCGAAGGTATAATCTACTTTTATCAACAAAAAAAATCTATACATAAAATAGACACGGTTTGTAAGAAAATAGAATAAGTAGGTATTTACGTACTATTTTCTATTTATCAGCACCAGTGCTGATATTTAGAAATTCGCAAAATAGTGGATCCATAAGTATATCAGCACCACATTTTTACCAATATATTATCACCATAAGCGCAAATTCTTCTTTTCAGATTATCCTCATAAACTATCTTATTAATCAGAGAAATCAAAAGTGTCAGTATAAAATATCTAAAAGATCTAATATACTTAGTTCAAAATGTAAACACATGAACTTACCGTCGATCACAAGGAATTGGCAAAAACAGGACAAACTGCAGGATACAAACGTTTGATCACCATTTTTTCGTCATTTTCAAGTCGGAAAGTATGGTATTGCCGAGAGTAGGATTCTAAAAACATCAATTTATTTATTTTCCAAAGTGGTTACTCAAATTAGTTAGTGAAAACCTTATAATTTTACTATTTGTTCGGAGTGCTGATTATTTGGTGCAGTGCAACAGTGCGACAACGTATGTTTTGTTCATAATGTAATTTTACTGTCAAGTTGCACTGTCCAACCAGCGCCTCTGTCACCGGAACAGAAAAGATTGTCGATCAATAGCATTTTATTTGGGTCCGTTACCCTATCCATAGAATACACCATAAATAATTCAAAATTTTTGTGGCGCGCGTATGCCGTGTTCAGTGTTTAAAATTATAAATAATGGAGATTATCTAAAGCTAATATTACACGGTTCAATTTCAGTTCAATATTGCTTTCAACTCCATTGATTCAATGGCATTGATATGTCTCATTCAACAACAGCATTGAAAGTTGATCTAATGATAGCTTTCAATGCAATGCTTTTCAATGAAATTGCTGTAAATTTGATTGAATCGTGTACTTACCTAATATCGGCTTATGGAGAATCTGGGAGTCCGGACTTTTTCATTGGAAATTCCACCTCCTAGGACTTTTTTTTACAAATTTCTTTATTAGGTATTATAGGTAATACTAGTTATTTAAATTTTTACTTTTTTGCATTCACAATGTAATTTTTATTACTGAAAAATTGAAAATGAAGTATTTTAAAAAAGTGTAGTAGGTTGTGAGACGGGTGGATTTTTTCTAAATACCTACTTACTTCATTTTTAATTTTTCTATCATATCATAATACTATCGGAGTTATTACAAAAAAAACGAAAAACTTTGTTAATAACTTTTGCAATATTTTTTTGCCTGCCGAAAAATCCTTCGAATGCATTTTTCTAGACATCATTCCGAATCCAATGAGCTATCGCCAGGCTATCGCTGATATCTTTAGGAGCTTTAACGTTTTTAAACATGTTACTAGACTATTTTGTTTGGTTACCTAAACGATAAGATGTCGTTAACTTAAATAGTATTACGTGGTATTATCCATAGGTCTCTGTTTAGGTACCTACCTATGTAGATTATGTAGGCTAGGTCTTATAATGTACTTAAGTACATAATCTGTATACTTATAATAATATATTATCCTTAATTCTTTCTAATTTATAACTATAAATTTACATTTACCTAGAATACACCCAACAACGAAATTCCACGCGGGTAAAAGCTTGTTTATTTTAATTATATCATAGTATCTAATTAATTAGTTATATTTAAATAATAGATGATGATGATATAAATAGCGGTGGTCTAGATATGGGTAACACAAAACTATCACAAACACCGAGTTCATTAACAATTAAAAAAAACTCCAGAGATTCGTAAATTTGTACGAAGTACCTAATTATTTAGATAATTTTGATTAAGAAGTAGGTAACTGCTAATGCCAATGTACCTAGATAATGATTTCAGTTATCTGACTTTGAACATAACAGTGCAGCAGTTATCGTAAACATACTCGACCATGTATATTCAGTCAGTTTCATATAATCAGTGATTGTGTGACGACTGAGGTAACAAGGCACGATTTTACAAATTCTGTTCAAACATAAATCGAACATGTATATAGTGTACAGTGGAAAGTATATTAGAAAAGTTCTTTTAATAGCTGTTATCATTTTGGCTGCGGTCACAGTGTACGGATTTACATCTAAAGGAATCCCCGAAATTTTGGTGGGAAAAAATACAGTTGAATCCTTAAATCAGGATCAATTTGAACTGTTTTATGCTAATCAACGTGTTTTAAAACATAATATAACAGTGGAAAAATATTATGAAAGACGAAAGGTAAGAGTGATTAAATCTTTTTTCAGTCTCTTTTATTCACCGACTTCAACAAAAGAAGGTGTATTTGCGCTACGAATCTGCAATGTTCAAAAAATTTGAGAGTTTCTGTTTTAACATTTGATTTTGTAATTAAGCATTTCATAGTATTACACCAAAAAATTAAAAAAGTAATAAAACGCTATGAAATTGTTAACAGACTCGTAAGTATGTAGGATTTGTAAATTAACCTAAACTTTTTCTATAAGGTCAAAGGTGGGATAGTATTTCCCTAGGAATCCGCAACCACTAAGGCTGTTAAACCGTTCATTTCCGACCCTTAGTTGAAAGGGGTTAATAGTTTAAAGCAAATCACTCTATAGCTCTGCGAGTACATTTAGCTGTGGTCCGCAACTTCATTCGCGTTAGATCAAATGTCTGAATTTCGTGCAGTGTCTCGGCCGCTAGACTTTTGAAACGTTTCCTGAACCAATTTTCCGTGACAAGCTGTTCTCGAGAAAACTTGATTGAACCAAATCGAGCTACACAAATAATATTTAGGTAACGATAGGTAACCAGAGGGAGAGGAGGGAGGAGACAAGTGGCTTTCTATTATCGATATCGACAGTAGAATAGAAAGAAAATGTATGAGATTGACATTAGCGATCGCAATGTGACGTGACCTCTAATGTCAATCCCATACATTTTCTTTGGCGATATCGATAAAAGAAAGCCACTTTGTCTCGGGGGGCTGTAGGTGCTGTGGGTGCACAGGTAGGAAGGAACTTAGACACAATCCATAATTAAATCTTAAAGGTAAAATGAGGGATGCCAAATAAAAAAACGAGTTAGTTTTATTAGTTTTAAGTATGTTATTTAGCTTATTTGTTGCTATTATTAAACGAAAGATCAAATAAAAACTTCTAAACTTGATAAAACACCATTTGTAGTTTTATTTGCAGGCATAATATTTTCATTCGTAGCGTTTCCAGTCACACAATCATTTGTTGGTTTTGCTAATCGCACTCCAAATGATTTGTACCGAAAATTGCCGATATGTTGCGATAACTGAATGAGTCATTGATCACGTTAGTTTGTTATTGTCTTTATCACCCATTGTATTTCAGAACTGGGTAACCTCAAACCTGGGATCGGTGTTGTTCAAGAACTCTGCACCTCCACCAGCTCGAAACAGAACATTTGTTGTATTAATATGGAAATATTACAACTGGCTACAGCACAGGCATTTAGAAGGTTTTAATAATGATCGGTAAGCTTTTAGCTTTTTCATTAAGAATAAGTATCACTACATAGTATAAAACAAAGTCGCTTTCTCTGTCCCTATGTCCCTTTGTATGCTTAAATCTTTGAAACTACGCAACGGATTTTGATGCGTTTTTTTTAATAGATAGAGTGATTCAAGAGGAAGGTTTATATGTACTTTTTATCCCGATATTCCCACGGGAACGGGAACCACGCGGGTGAAACCGCGGGCAGCCGCTAGTATATAATAAGAATATAATAGCCTTCCACAAGCGGCTTCGCCCACGTGAACTACACGACGTTATCCCTCAGGAGCCTGATATGTTTCCGGGATAAAAAGTAGCTTAAGTCACTCTCCAGCTCCCAAATTATCTACATACCAAAAATCACGTCGATCCGTTGCTCCGTTTCGACGTGAAAGACGGACAAACAAACCAACACACTTTAAACCACAGAACACGGAAAGATTTTTATCTCTTACTTTCCATGTTCTGTGCTTTAAACTTTGTAATATATTAAGTATAGGTAATAGCGGTCCCCGCGGTTTTACTCGCGTGGTACCCGTACCCGTGGAAATATGGGATAAAAATATAACCTATGTCACTTAGGACTTGGGAATAATGTAGCGTTCTGATGGTGAAAGAATTTTTAAAGTCAGTACGTAGTACAGTAGTTATCGAGTATCCGATGCAAACAAACAAACAACAAATTAAGCCTTTTCTCTTTATAATATTAGTATCGATCGTAAAGAACTAAAGATAAATTATACAGTACATATAATCATGTTTCACTAAAACATTTACATTGCGCTGCCTGCTTAATTCCTACTCGATATACTTAATTTTGGCCCCTCAATCTCATTATCATTACCGTCACAATCATATCATTCTCGTCTGAGTGTGAGAGGCAAAACTGTATTGGGCACATCCTTGGTAAGCATGTTAATACCTTGCATTATACTGTCTGCTAAACAGGTAGGCGGTCAAATGGTTATCCAGTCCCACATCAGAAAATTGGGTAACAATCTGTGAAAGAATACCTACCAACAAAAATAAATTAAAAATGCAAGAGATCCAAAACTACAACAGTTAATAAATATGAATAAATCTACGAAATTTTCGTATATAATCCTGCCTATCGAAAATGTATAGGTAGGGTGTTCGCATTTCAGAATAGGCAATGCTAATTAATTAGTTAAAATCCATCGATTTATGATTAGTCGCCGCTTTCGGTCGTATCGATAGAGAAGACTTACCTATCATAAATCTATTATATGTTAAAATCATACCAAGTCTCGTTTTTATGCCACTAACTTTAGCTTCGCCATTATGTATTAAAACCCTGTAAGCTTTTTCCTTACAATGTACCTACCTACTCGTTGAAACCCTACAAGAAGTATACCTAGTTAAAGAATACCTACTATGAGATCATTCCGTGTGTTGTTATAGGAAGATATAGAAATTAATTATATTAGTCGTGATTTCCCATATCGCTGGAGTTATGCCCATGAGAACTACTAGATGCTAACTAGTGTAGTGACTTCGACAGTGTTATCCGTTCATATTATGCATCAAAATAAACGTCATTGATCAAAATCGGATTTGTGTTTTGGGCGTAGGTACTTGAAAGTCAACAATGGACAGAAAGTTACTTTTGCGTTTGTGTTAGAAGAACCTATTGGTATAGAATGACGAAGTTGTTTTTTTTTAAATCAGATTATTTTGTGTCTATTAGAACACTAGCTTTCCGCTCGCGGCTTCGCCCGCGTGGACTAAACGACATAATCCCACGGGATTGTGATAGTTTTCTGGGATAAAAAGATGCCTAGGCAACTGTCTAGCTGCCCACGTGCCAAAAATCACGGCGATCAGTTGCCCCGTTTTGAAGTGAAAGACGGACAAACAAACAACACTCTTTCACATGATGATATTAGATATTAGTATGGGAGTATGGATGAAATTACAAATATTTAGAACAAACTCTTTAGATTATCTGATGATGTTACTATCGAACCTATCAGTTTAGATTATCATGTCTACAGTACAGATATCGAGGATGTCTGGTGTCATGTTTAGTTAAAACATTAAAATGTTTGGAAAAGTATTCTCATTGTCTTCTCGCGTTTAAATCTGTAACATGATTACCTATGATGTTCAATAACTTTATATCTGTGTAATGGAAAATTATATCAACTTAGGGGTAAGTATATAGGTACCTCAACTTTATACAGGGTAAATTTTTTATCAGTGCACAAGTTTTTAAGATCGCCTCGGAATCGGTAAGTGAACGAGTTTCTCCAAGAAACATAGGTCGAAATATCACAAAATTTTTTTGACTCTTCATACAAATTGGACTGATCACGTGATTTATTTAGTATGGGAAATCCATAAATTTTTGTCGTATTTCGACCCATGTTTCTAGGAGAAAGTTGTTCACTTACCGATTCTGAGTCGATCTTAAAAATTTATGCACAGATATAAAATTTACCCTGTATGCATCATAATCATTATTTTGCTCTTTTAATATTCTTGTACAAATGCGAAAAATGTTGAGGTAGTAGCGAGTCTTAAGTTTCAAACAAGGGTAGTAGTAAGTAGTACCTACTAGTACTAAGTAGTAGTAGTAAGTAGTACCTACAATTAACTTCTAATATACACAATTTTGTTACTTTTTGATTCTTAGAACGCCGATTCTCTAGCTGGTAGATTACCTTAGCGAGATAAATCACCAATGAATAAATGTTTTTATGTAGATTAAAATTATCATGTGATTCAATAAAATAAATAGGTATATTAGTACCTATCTAAGTGCTAGAAAAACTATATTTTCCTTATATAAACATAAACAAATCAAACTGGTGAAATATGTAGAGTCTTACCGATATAGCCGATATCGATTGAATAATTCTTTTTCAGCGCTATAAATACTACAGCATTTACAGGCCTCCCGCTGTAGGGTTTGCGAACCGATGGCGTAGCTTCTATGACGTTCACAAGTATTGTAAATAACAATCTAAATTGAATAAACAAATTTGAATCTTGAATCTTGAATCTTGACACGCACGAGACGCCAATACTTGAGACAATCCAGTAAGCCAGTCACTTAGACAAAGATATACAATCACTGGCTTGAGGACAATCCAATGTAGTGGACTGACGCTAAGAGATGCCAATATTGGACAGGTAGTGGATCTTCTCAAGTATTGGTACGTGTAAATGCTACAATCTATATATATAAAATTCAAATAACAACAATTCAAATAACAACAAAAATAACTGACTGACTGACTGACTGACTGACTGACTGAGATATCAACGCACAGCCCAAACCGCTGAACCTAGAGACTTCAAATTTTGCACATAGATACGTTATACAGTGTAGGCATCCACTAAGAAAGGATTTTTGGAAATTCCACCCCTAAGGGGGTGAAATAGAGGATGAATGTTTGTATGAAAATCCGTCAGTTTTGAAGTTAGGATCTTCTAACATTGTATTTAGGCTGGCAATTTGAAAATTAGTATTTACCTGTGTCAGCGTTTTTGACAATTCCACCCCGAAGGGGGGAAAGGGGGATGGAAAGTCCTTCATTTAATTTATTATTTAGGCTTATGGTAGGAAAGTAAAACAAATAAGCAAAAACATGTTTCATATTTTTTCGAAAATCAACCCCTTAGAGGTTAAATGGGATAAATAAACCTAAAAATCGATATGGATGTCGTTATTGAGGTTTTATGGGATGACGATTGCAAAAACGGCATTTATTTTGATGTTTAACACGCTGAACATGATTCAACCCCTAAAAGGTTGAAACAGGGGTGAAGTTTTGAATGAAAAATCAGGGGGTAAAATAGACATTTCAACTTGAAACTTTGTAGGCTTACTTCTTAAAACCAAATAGGCAACCCATTTCGTAGTTTTCCGAAAATCAAACCCAGGGGGTAAATAGGGTATCGAAACCTAAATCATCTTAAGTAGGTACCCTAAAAGTTTTTTTAATTTTTAGTTTTTTTGCATTCACAATGCAATTTTTATTACTGAAAAATGGAAAATGAAGTATTTAGAGTTGTGAGACGGGTCGATTTTTTCTAAATACTTCATTTTCCATTTTACCCTAAAAGTTCTTAGTACCTAAGCTACTCAGAACTAACTTTTTGATTGTGAAACAGACACTTATTATTTACTAGCTTCCGCCCTCGACTTCATCCGCGTGGACATTCGAGAAAATACTTAGGGGACCAATGACCAGGATAAAAAGTATTCTATGATTTAATTTCATAAAAATCCGATCAGCCGTTTTTACGTGATTAGGCGGGTCTTCCCTCACCAAGTGAGCAGCCTCGTGCGAGGTCCGCCGCACGTGGCAAACGTTCTGCCTCGCGCGAGGCTGCTCACTTGGTGAGGGAGGACCCGGTCCCCTAGTATTTTCTCGAATGTCCACGCGGACGAAGTCGCGGGCGGAAGCTAGTTAAATATATGGAGGATAAGTTAAGAAAATTATTTTATAAAACACATGCAGTTTACAGTCTTCTGCTCCACCAATCAAGCTACCGAGCACAGATAAATAATCATAAAATTAGAGAAAAGTAGTATTCAGATAGTAGAGTCAAAGAATCAAGTAAAAAACATGTTTATGTTTGGTAGACTGATAAACTAATACTTTATGTAAAAAACAAATATGAATGCAGAATTTTATTGTTTCAGAGAACATCCTCTCGAGGATTGCAGTGTGAAGAACTGTATATTTACCGGAGACGACGACGATATGTATTTAGCAGATGCGGTTGTGGTTCACATACAACACGGAGAAATACCTCTTTCTGGGTATAGAAAACCGGAACAACGTTGGGTATTTTTATCTGACGAGTCGCCAGTGAACAAATTTAGTATGGCTAAAGTGAAGCCTCGGTTAAGGGACTGGAATCACATATTTAATTGGTCAATGACGTATAGGTGAGTTTCTATTTCCTGCGTTTATTTTTAATAAATAGAAAGAAGTTATTTTTTTTACTTTTTTGCATTCACAATGCAATTTTTATTATAGAAAAATGGAAAATGAAGTATTTATGAGGGTGTGGTTGTGAGACGGGTCGATTTTTTCAAAAATACTTCATTTTCCATTTTTCAAATACAAATAAATACAAAGGCAGTCTTATTGCCAAGCAGCAAAAACTTCCAGGCATTTTCGGATTCTTACGAAAAACTACATACTTAAATAAATAATAGCTCGAAGGATCATAAAATACTTTTATTTTAAAATTTAAAATACATAGATAGGTAGGTGATTTAGTTTTTGTTTTCAACATAGTTGTTTAACTGAAAAACACTCATACAAATAAAGTCATTGAAAGGCTTTTGTTAGTTTAGGAAAGACAATTATTGGGTGCGATAAAAATTGTTTTGCAAAAAGCAGTTTCTTAAAAAACTAGTTTTAAAATACTAGGCATGGATAATGATTAATAAATACAATTAGGAACTAAAAGATCTTTCAAAAAAAAAAAAAACTAAAACTCTTCCAAATGATTTGTGTTTCATGAAAGGTTATTTTCGTATGGACAAATGGATGGCCGTTTAAATACAGTCCTTATCACGACTTGCAAAAAGTCAGCCATAGTTATGTCTTCTCTCTACTATTGTTTGTTTATATTATAAAACTTTATCGGTATCGAGTTTTCTGTTACCATGATACTTACCTTAACGCGTTTTATGTGCTGTTATTTATATAATATGAACGTGTTATTGTTTCAAGGTTAGAGTATGTACTATTATGTTTATAAATCTATAAATAACAGTGTGAAACCAAGAGCAAAGCCATAAAACAAAAAAAACACTGATAAACAAAGTTATATTTTGCTGACGAAAAATGATAGCGGAATTTTGGCTAGGTACCTATAGCAAAGAATATATCATACACTTACGCGAACCTATAGGCAACCGGTACGTTAGGTGGGTACGGAACCCTTCATGGGCGAGTCCAACGCGCACTTGGCAGATTTTATTTACAACATTATTTTTTGTTTATACGAAAGGCGAAACACGGGTCACATATTTTTATTTTCAGAATTAGTATAAAAAAATGATAATTATACTTACTTTAAAAACTCACGAAGTTACAAGCTTTTCGTGTTTTCCGCGCGAGACATTTTAGTACTTATAGTGTGCGTTAATTATGGTTTTGTAAATATTATTTAGTCAAAAAATATAACATGATATAAAAAATATTGCAATCAATTCTATTACTGATTCTGAACAAACAGATTTCAGGTTTCGTATATACTAAAAATAACCTTGTTTATGTGTTTGAATTTAATTAGTGAGCAAAATTGGGTTAGAAACTATGCATCGACAAAATCATAATATGTAGGGCAGGCGTACCGGTTTTGGCCACTGTACCGGTTTTGGTCACTTTTCACTTTAAAGTTATATAAATAGGAATTAAAAAACTATTGCTTAAATTTATTAATGGCGAATAAAAGATTGGACTTTTAGTTAATAATTACAGCACTTAGCTTTTTTATGTAGTACGATATTTTAGAAATAAACACCATGTTATGTTTCAAAGTTAACATTTTGTAAAATTCTTAAGCAAAATGTCAAGGGTAAAGGTTTAGAAAAATCATTTTTTTTCTACAATAAAATTATTTTATGGTTATTTAATATTTTATATCACATTAGAATATGTTTCTTCCAGATGGATAAAGTGTTGTTTTCTCACTGTTGTCACCAAAAGTTGGAAAACAATAAGTGGCCAAAAGTGGGGCTGGAAATTTTAGCATTGTGCCACCTTTGGCCACTTTGACATACATATAAAGTTCCCAACTTTTCATAAAGTTATTTTATTTTAAAAGACTCACAACTCACTTTTTAATTACTTATGTTTAGGTTGTCCGCTGTCGCGGTCGGCTACCTCACTCCTTTTAACACCGTAAGGCTGCCTGCCCGCTGAAGTAGAGGGAATTGGAGTGGAGTTGCGATTCCATACTTTTGAAAGTAGAACCTAACTTCACCTTGAAGTCAAATGTATGAAAACACAGCTCCACTCCGCTTTATTATATGAAAAGTTACATTTTTTTTATGTATGAGTACCTACTAGGTACACACGGCGGCATATCAGAACCTGGAGAACGCCTTTATGCCCTACGTAATAAAAGCTGTTATCGCATTTCAACTTGATGTGCTGTCGAGTGTACTTCAGAATGAGTGTATAAGAATAAGGTTTAAGTTCGTAGCGGACTCCTTGGAACTTAAAGTGTCTCTTAAAGTTAAGCACCACTCACTTGAACTTGACGTCGATCGAATCGGCGTATTTCTGATATCAAAGATAGAAAAAACCTAGTGGTTGAGTGCCCCTTAAAGCTGAGTATCCCTTGAAATTAAGTAACACTCAACTGAACGTGACATCGACGTGTTTCTGATATCAAAGATAGAAGACCCTATCATGTTTAAATGTCACTTAAATTTAAGTGCCCCTTAAAGTTAAGTGATGTGACACTAATATTAACGTGAAATCGGCGTGTTTTGATGTCAAAGATAGAATGGTTTCTATCTTTGACATATAATTTTAAATACATTTTATACATTCAACACCATAGTAGTTAAGTGGCCCTTAAAGTTAAGTGACACTCATATTTACGTGAAATCGGCGTGTTTTGATGCCAAAGATAGAAACCACCATAGTAGTTAAGTGACCCTTAAAGTTAAGTGACACTCATATTAACGTGTAATCAGCGTGTTTTGATGCCAAAGATAGAGACCACCATAGTAGTTAGGTGTCCTTTAAAGTTAAGTGCCCCTTAAAGTTAAGTGACACTCATATTAAGGTAATATCAGCGTGTTTTGATGCCAAAGATAGAGACCACCATAGTAGTTACGTGGCCCTTAAAGTTAAATGACATATTAACGTGAAGTTGGCGCGTTTTGAAGCCGAAGATAGAAACCACCATAGTAATTAAGTGTCCTTTAAAGTTAAGTGCCCCTTAAAGTGAGATACTCTTATCTTAACTGAACGTGACGTGGAATGACGTGTTTCTGATGTCAAAAAAGATAGAAGACGCCGTCATGGATAAGTGTCCCTCAACTGATCCCTCATTGACTGATAAATAAATAAATAAATATTTTTCTAACAATCACACTAATATCGCACATAGTAAATTTCTTAAGAAACTGTGTCTACGTGAACTTGATAACGGATAAATATATATTTATTTACTTTTTGTTTGTAAATACATACTTAATATACATAGAAAACACCCAGACCAAGACAAATATACATGTTCATGCACACAAATATTTGTCTTGTTCGGGAATCGAACCCGAGACCTCTGGCGCAGAAGGCAGGTAGTTTACCCCTGCGCCAAATCGGTCGTCGTAGATTGATTTGATAGGATGATTTTAGATGTGAAGACTACATAATGTTTAAATGTCCCTTAAAGTTATGTGTCCCTTAAAGTTAAGTGACACTTATCTTATCCAAACATGACATCGACGTGTTTCTGATGTCAAAGGTGGAGGCACTATTGTTTTATAGCCCCATCTACCTAAATTAGCGGATTAAGGCTAGTGCCTACACTAGCCTCAATCCGCTTATTTTCTTCTAATCAAGTGATAAAGGTATACTTATAAAGTTGTGGTAAGAAGCTAGCTGGGATTGAAATACTATTTCATGTAGTGTTTTAGTCCAGAATTCGGATAAGATGGCAATTAGGCTTAAACTCATGTCATAAATATGGTAATTTTATCAAAGTGGCCAAAACCAATGCAAACTGGGTGACCAAAACCAATGCAAACTGGCCAAAACCGGTGTATTTGGCCCCCTCCGAACATTTTGTTTTATGGAAAAAAAAACTATAAACTTTTTTAAACTTTGAAAGTTGTAACCTTAAAGTTCGATAAATTCTCTATAATTTTAGATATAAATTTTCTCTTAAATACTTAAGATCATTAAGCACTAAGCGTTTAAAAGTGAAAAAATCCTTAAAGTGGCCAAAACCGGTACGCCTGCCCTACATCCTGCCAATAATTAGGTTTGATAAGATTGAATTTTTTGTTGATAAATTATTGTTCTATTTATTTATCCTTTACCAGAAATATTCATGAAATAATAATGTTTAATTCTACTGCCTAAATATATAAATTACCTATTCCAAACTATTTTGAAAGTATTTGCGACTTACTATGATTCACAAACCCCTCACCTGTATTAAAATACCAAAAAGCTACATCAAATCATGAGCATATAATTTGTGGTACTCAGGTTATCAGTATAAGTTTTTACAATTTTTTAAAGTAGAATAATACTGCATAATAAACCCTGAGAAATTTATGGTTTTCTTGTTTTTTTCAAGTTAATTTTTTTTATTGTTTGAAAATACTTCTATGAACTATAGTGTGTGTCAGATAACTCTGCACGTGCCTGGCGCATTTTTGGCGCTGGTTACAGTGCATTTTTTTGTTCTAATGTTATAGAAAAGATTAGTATTCGATTTTTACCGCGCGCAGATTTATCTGACGAGCACTTTGCCACCAATGTTTTCATGTATGTCACTTTGTCGTCTCCACGTTGTATACTTTTTGTTTTGATATTCTAAATTTCCGTTTTTCAATTTCGTCACCTTTCTGGGGGCTGCGAGTTATATCGGTATATAATTATAAACTTTAGTACATTATTAAAAATTTATTCAAATCATTACAGAAGTGACTCCGACGTACCAGTACCCTACGGTCGAACACTGTCCTTAGAAGATCCTCTGTTGCTCAACGGATTACCAGAAGCAGTCTCTCAATACGTGCCTTACTGGAAGACCAAGCGACGAGATGTTCTAGTCACCATCTTGATGTCAAACTGTGGTGTCTCCTCACGAATGAAGTATTTGAGGGAACTGCAGAAACATATCAATGTAGATGTGTATGGAAGTTGTTCGAAGGATAATAAAACTAAATCAAGGTAGGAAATATTTTGAGTGATACAGGTGTGAAGTAACTGAATTTATTATACATACTGAAGCGCTTCAGGTTATAAAATGGTGAAAATTTTGAAAACAAAGACTTGGATTTTAAAATTGAAATTTTTGTAGCAGGATATTTTTCCGTGATAAAAAGTAGCCTATCGACGTATGTCACTCTCCAGCTACCAAATTTAAAAAAAATTGACTATTTGACCGACGACAGTTAAATTTGTTATGAGTATTAACATGGTACCTACTTAACTAACTGGACGATTTTTGTAAAATATTATTTTATTTGATCTCAAAACACAGTCTATGTTTTATTTTGTATGTAAATGAAGTGTAATGCAATAGTAAATTCGTTGGATTAAGCATATTTTATAAATAACTATTACCTATCTAAGTTTCATTCATGAATACAGAGCACATACGCGTAGTTATTAAGAGAAAAATGTTCTGTGGTTAATAACCTTATCTTATCGCCCTTATCGCACATGCAGTACATCTAATAAAAAAATCGATCCATCAATCATAGCATAGAGTGCGCGCCAAATAAGTCTGGCCGCGGTCAAAGTCGAATACTATAATCATTTTTATAAACTCAGAACAGAAAATGTACTGTAACTAGCGCCAACAACGCCCCAGAAGAGATTTAGGCATTGTGATAAAAAAGGAATAATAGTAATACGTAGTAGTTTTTTTAACCAGTGATATAGCACCGGTTAAACCAGTACTAGCTTTCCGCCCGCGGCTTCGCCTGCGTGGACTTCACGAGACGTTATCCCGCGACAATGTGATTTTTGCTCCTATGTCATTTTCCAGCCCCCGAACTATCCCCATGCCATACATAAATGACGTGGATCCGTTCGTTGCTTCGTTTTGACGTAAAAAACGGAGAAATAACAAGTAACTTAACAAACAAACACATACTTTCATAGTTATAATTATATACCTAGGTTATATAAGTATGGATATCTTAAATATAATTACAGTATCTAAATTATCTTTTTCTTTTATCTTTTATATATTTTTTATCTTCTTCTTGTTAGTTAGTATTATAAATATACGTAATTAATAGTTACTGTATTTAAGTTACGTAAGTAATAGTTCCTGTATTATAAAGTGAAAATATTTAATTTGTTTGTATCGAATAAACTCAAAAATTACAAGACCGATTATAAAAATTCTTTGACCATTAGAAAGGTACATTCTTACTGAGTCATTTAGGATATATTTCACCCTAATATTCTGGAACGGGTATCACGCGGTTGTAACTGCGAGAAGGCCCTACATGTAACCTAAGTAATAAAAAAAATTGTTTGTAAGTAATGACATTTACGAATATTTTTTACAACGCTATTCTAAGGATCTAGTATTTTCTTCTAAGTTTGTTTGTTCGTGCTTATGGTCACGTTTGTTTTGTAAGGTGACCCTACTTAGCACGTAAGTTACCGATGTACAGTCGAAACAATTGATTCAAGCGAAATAGGCTACCTAATAGCAATAATTTGAAAGCGTCAAACTATGAAGTTCACTGTTTTAAACTGTTTGAATTAAGAACTTATAGGATTCTATTATCAGTTAGAAAATAAACTTAGGGTAGGTAGGTCATCATAATTCGTTTAGTTTGACTGTTTTAAAACAGTAGGGCAGGCGTACCGGTTTTGGCCACTGTACCGGTTTTGGTCACTTTTCACTTTAAAGTTATATAAATAGGAATAGGAAAAAACTATTGCGTATATTTATTAATGGCGAATAAAAGATTGGGCTTTTAGTTAATAATTACAGCACTTAGCTTTTTTTATGTAGTACGATATTTTAGAAATAAACACCATGTTATGTTTCAAAGTTAACATTTTGTAAAATTCTTAAGCAAAATGTTAAGGGTAAAGGTTTTGAAAAATCATTTTTTTTTCTTCAATAAAATTATTTTATGGTTATTTAATATTTTATATCACATTAGAATATGTTTCTTCCAGATGGATAAAGTGTTGTTTTCTCACTGTTGTCACAAAAAGTTGGAAAACAATAAGTGGCCAAAAGTAGGGCTGGAAATTTTAGCATTGTGCCACCTTTGGCCACTTTGCCATTAGTATGAAGTTCCCAACTTTTCATAAAGTTATTTTATTTTAATAGACTCACAATCACAACTCACTTTTAAATTACTTATGTTTAGGTTGTCCGCTGTCGCGGTAGCGGAGCGGAGCGAGTCAGCAATGCAGAGCGGACTGTTTCTGCTTCGGAATCATTAGTATTGGTTAGGGCCACTTTTCACTTAAAAAGTTATAAGTATAAATCTTCGTGCTTTATAGTGAAACGGTAGAGGAAGTGAAGCGAGCAACTTGAGTGGAGAAGCGGAGTTAGGAAGCCGGGCTTGCTTGCCCCGCTTGGCTTTCTCACTCCGCTTTTCTGTTCGGTTTCCTCACTCCGCTCCTTTTTCATTCTTCTGTTTCTAGTGTTCAGTTTCATAAAACCCTTGTTTTGCAACCTCGCTCCGCTCGGCTACCTCACTCCTTTTAACACCGTAAGGCTGCCTGCCCGCTGAAGTAGGTAGAGGGGATCAGAGTGGAGTTGCGATTCCATACTTTTGAAAGTAGAACCTAACTCCACCTTGAAGTCAAATGTATGAAAACACAGCTCCGCTCCGCTTTATTATATGAAAAGTTAGAAAATTTTGTATGTACCTATGTGTACCTTCTAGGTACACACGGCGGCATATCAGACTATATATATATGTTAACCTTGAAATTAAGTAACACTCAACTGAACGTGACATCGACGTGTTTCTGATATCAAAGATAGAAGACCCTATCATGTTTAAGTGTCACTTAAATTTAAGTGATGTGACACGAATATTAATGTAAAATCGGCGTGTTTTGATGTCAAAGATAGAAACCACCATAGTAGTTAAGTGGCCCTTAAAGTTAAGTGACACTCATATTTACGTGAAATCGGCGTGTTTTGATGTCAAAGATAGAAGCCACCATAGTAGTTAAGTGACCCTTAAAGTTAAGTGACACTCATATTAACGTGTAATCAGCGTGTTTTGATGCTAAAGATAGAAACCACCATAGTAGTTAGGTTCCTTTAAAGTTAAGTGCCCCTTAAAGTTAAGTCACACTCATATTAACGTAATATCGGCGTGTTTTGATGTCAAAGATAGAGACCACCATAGTAGTTACGTGGCCCTTAAAGTTAAATGACAGATTAACGTAAAATTGGTGCGTTTTGATGCCGAAGATAGAAACCACCATAGTAGTTAAGTGTCCTTTAAAGTTAAGTGCCCCTTAAAGTGAGATGCTCTTATCTTAACTGAACGTGACGTTGAATGACGTGTTTCTGATGTCAAAAAAGGTAGAAGACGCCGTCATGGATAAATGTCCCTCAACTGATCCCTCATTGACTGATAAATAAATATTTTACTAACAATCAGACTAATATCGCACATAGTAAATTTCTTAAGAAACTGTGTCTACGTGAACTTGATAACGGATAAATATATATTTATTTACTTTTTGTTTGTAAATACATACTTAATATACATAGAAAACACCCAGACCAAGACAAATATACGTTCATGCACACAAATATTTGTCTTGTTCGGGAATCGAACCCGAGACCTCTGGCGCAGAAGGCAGGTAGTTTACCCCTGCGCCAAATTGGTCGTCGTAGGTTGATTTTAGAGGTGAAGACTACATAATGTTTAATTAAATGTCTCTTAAAGTTATGTGTCCCTTAAAGTTAAGTGACACTTATCTTATAAAAACATGACATCGACGTGTCTCTGATGTCAAAGGTGGATGCACTATTGTTTTATTGCCCCATCTACCTAAATGTGCCCCATCTACCTAGTGCCTACACTAGCCTCAATCCGCTAATTTTCTTCTAATCAAGTGATAAAGGTATACTTATAAATTTGTGGTAAAATGCTAGCTGGGATTGAAATACTATTTCATGTAGTGTTTTAGTCCAGGGGGCCGATTCTCAGGCAATCGAGAAAAGTTCACATTTATAAGCTCGAAATTCAAATATAACACAGTTTTTGTATTGTCAGAATTTCACAATCGAAAAAGTTCGATCGAAAACCAGTCGAACGCTACGAGTGGTAAAAACCAATAGATGTTGGGAAGTTCGAATGCCTGAGAATCGGGCCCCTGGGGCCCGATTCTCAGGCATTTGAACTTTTTCAGTGTGGTAATTCGTAAGTCGAACATTTTGTTTGTGGTTTCTATTGAAAAGTTAGAACGTTTCAAACAAACTAAGCTGTCTCACATGTCAACAAATTCATTTTGACAACTAAGTTCGTATACGAACATCGATTGGTCTGTGCCACTCGTTGCGTTCGACTGGTTTTTGATCGAACTTTTTCGATTGTGAAATTCTGGCAATACACAAAATGTGTTATCTTCGTAAAATATTTGAATTTCGAGCTATAAAAGTGAACTTTTTTCGATTGCCTGAGAATCGGCCCCCAGAACTCGGATAAGATAGCAATTAGGCTTAAACTCAAGTCATAAATATGGTAATTTTATCAAAGTGGCCAAAACCAATGCAAACTGGGAGACCAAAACCAATGCAAAATGACCAAAACCGGTGTATTTGGCCCCCTCCGAACATTTTGTTTTATGTAAAAAAAACTAGAAACTTTTTTAAACTTTGTAACTTGTAACCTTAAAGTTCGATAAATTCTCTATAATTTTAGATATAAATTTTCTCTTAAATACTTAAGATCATTAAGCACTAAGCGTTTAAAAGTGAAAAAATCCTTAAAGTGGCCAAAACCGGTACGCCTGCCCTACATAAAATATGGAATAGCCAAATTGACTTTATTGTTTGTGGGTTTAGAACTGTTTCAATCGGTCAAGCCGTTTCGGAAGATTTAGATAACTGTCGATAAACAAACATTGTGACACGAGATTTTTATATATTAGATATATTTTTTAATTTTATCAAAGCTTAAAAAACACATCACATACTTTACATTTTATATTTTACTATTTCAGTTGCCCCGGCCATTTCAGAGAAGATTGCAAAGTCGTGTCCGAGTATGTATTCTACTTGGTCCTGGAAAACTCACAATGCCGGCAGTATTTGACCGAGAAAGGTTTCCATAATGCGTACTCAAAAGGTGCTATACCCGTAATAATGGGACCTCCTTTAGAAGATTGTGAGAAACTTTTACCTCCAAATTCATTTATACATGTGGACAATTATGAATCTCCAGAGGCTCTTGCAAAAGAATTAGAAAGAATAGGGGGGAGCAACAATGATATTTTTTTGTACCACAAATGGCGGAATGACTTCAAAGTTGTTAACGAGCATGGGTATTTTGAATCTAAGTCATATCATTATTGTAGAATATGCCAAGCTTTAAATTACAATAGTCGAGCAAGAAAGTCATATAGTCTCCTAGATTTGGAGTTGTTTTTAGATTCTAAGTTATTGTGCAAGGATTGATGCGTGTGACATATCAAGTGATATTTGTACTTAATTAAAAAGCAGATTTTAATGATAATTATAACCTTTTAGGGCGAAATATCTAAAGTTGTGATACTTACTGAAAATTCAATCAGAAAGTGAATTTAAAAAATGTTTCGTATTGTGTTTTTAAGGCAATTATTAGACTGAAATATGCCTAATAAAATTAACGTAGAATCCAAAAACGCCCGAACATTGGGGCAGTTTTTTTGGAATACGACGAGTGTAGGTTGATGATCACAAGCAGTTTTGAAGGTTAGAACCTATTAAATACGTTTGAGATTTTCAATGTTTTGTAGCCACTGGTTTTATGTATGTTTCATGTACTTATCACGATTTATAACTATAAGAATATTTTTTTAGCTTATTTCAAGACTTTTTGAATTACTGTAACTTTTAAAAATTTTATCAACTGAACTTCTGTTAATAGTTCTTAATAATAATTATTCACTAGTATATATTAAATAAGGTTTCAAAGTGCTACGGCTCTGGGCCCATTTTGCACCTTGTTCTTTAAAAGTTTGACAAATTTCTGGAAAACCATTTTTATAAAAGTGCATATCTCCATAACTATCTGTCATATTAACAAAATTTAAAACGGTTATTATAGAAAATTTAATTCTCTACAACATTGTGACGACTTTTTTTTTTGGCTCAAATGCACCTAAACGAAGATACACCTAAAATTCGGCAATTTCTACACGGTATATTCGGTAATTTTCTTTAGAAATTGCCGAATTAGAATAGAAATTAGATTATGAATAGACATGTATGCACACGGCTGCGAGCCTCGGAAGTCATATAGAACACGTTATAGGTTAGAAATTTAAGGCGATCGCGAAGCGCAGCGAAGCGATCGCCTTAAATTTCGTGGTTATTTTTTTTGTATCAATACAACTTATGGATTGTTTCATTGTCTATTCATAATTTAACTAGTGGAATTATAATATCACGCGAAATTATAATTTCACTAGTGGAATTATAATATCACGACTTTGACAAAATCCCTGCGACATATACAGTAAAAGTCGATGTTAAACACATATCTGACATTATAGTCACCTTATAATGTCTATGCAACTATGATAGGACTTCAGTGGTTCCATAACAGTCAGAATACCTATAACCATTATGTCATGAAAAAGTCAGTAGAAACTTTAATTTAACATTAGTTCTTATGACTGACTTTTATTTAACTTCTAAATAACAATAATGTCGAAAAATGGAAAATGAAGTATTTTAGAAAAAATCTACCCGTCTCACAACTAACTCCGATGGGTTGGGCTAGTTGTGAGACGGGTCGATTTTTTTCTAAAATACTTATAGGTACTTCATTTTTCATTTTTCAATAATAAAAATTGCATTGTAAATGCAAAAAAGTAAAAATTTTAATAACAATAATGTCGTTTAATTTGGGCCTTCTTCGCGTTTTATAAACGTTTACGACTACGGTTTATACGACACACTTTGTAAAATCAACAGGAAATGTTCTCAACTATTATACAACGATAACTTGTTACTTTGGTTGTTATCAGCCCATTGAATTAATGTTATCAAAGACTGAAAAATTGAAATGTAAGTAGTTAGGTTGTATTTTTATAGGTGTTAGAAATGTATGTTGCGATGTAAAATATATTTGTGTATTAAACAAACATTTGTAAAGAGTTTAAAATACTCTTCGCCTCATATTGAGTAATAAATTCAATTGCATTGTTATTCAAAAGAAGAGAAAGTCTGTTTGAGTTATGATACAAGTTTTTTTTTACCGCTCGCGGCGATGAAAAAGAGCTTAGTAATTAAATTAAGAGAGGTTCAACATTTTTCAAGAATATTTGGTGAAATAATGAGATTAATAAAGAGTAGAGCAATTAATCATCCACAATAATAATGATCCTAATAAAAATGTTTAAATTACTTCCAAGCATTTAAGAGAACTGTTTGGTCAAGCATGCTTGTCTTATTTGTGATGGTCCTAGATCCTGTAACTTTATGGGCAAGTAAAGGCAAAGTGTGAGGCTGTGTCCCCATTAGGCTTATGCTGGGGCTTCACCTGCGTGATGTCTAACAGCGTTAATAATGATTAGCGATACTGTATCAAATAGTGTTGCCGCTCGATAGTCCACTATCGATAGCATTTCGATAGTCTATCGATAGTTTAAGCAAAGACAATAGTATCGATAGTTTTCGATAGTATCGCTACTATCGATAGGCCTATCGATAGTTTGGCATTTTTCGATTAAAACTATCGATAGTTTCACTATCTATATATTTAATATCAAATAGCGCGCTAATTAATGGCATTAAACACAGGTGAAGCCCCAGCATTATGGTGAGCGGCTGACTGTCCGCTGACTAAGCAGGCCGCGAGTATCGTTTGCTGCGATTCAGTTGCTCCCAATGATTCGGTAAGCAAAACTCCGCCGCGCCGCCCGCGCCCACCGCAAATACACGCTGTATGTCCAGCATACACAATATTTGAAATATATAGGGATACCTACCGGACACGAGCTAGATGCAAACAGTTAGACGCTGTGAGCCTATGGGGAAAAGGTCAGTCGTTTAGTATGATGTACAGACGAACCAATTGAATCGTGATTTCGTGACCCATATTGCCAATAATTTTTTTGAAAGCGTCAAAACTATAAAGGCCACCGTCAATGTCAAAAAGTTTAAATTTCGATCTTATTGAATTTTAATATCGGTTGGAAAATATACATAAAGTGGGTCACGAGCACGACACGACTGCATTAGTTTGACTGTAATAAAAAATGCCTGGTGATAAAAAAGGCACATCGAGACAAAGAGAGCAAAAGAGAGAGAAATTATTTTCTATGATGTCGGCTTAGTCCTAATTACCTAATTAGAAAAATGTGATAGTTTTGTAAAAGCAGATCATGCTCCAAGGTTAGTATAAAATAGTAGATTGTACAACAAAGTGCATAAAACGGGGTTTTATGTACGAGTTATACACTCTGCTTTTCACTTCGAATGTGAGGAAAATAAATAGCAATATTGCAAAAAAGAAAAATAAAGACTTTTTCACTTCTCATGCTCGTAAAGTTCGTGTTTATGTTGGGTATAGGCTGCATAAAATCGCTTTTTATGCTCTAGTGCATAAAGTAAAATTTTCGTCTATGTCACAGACTCTAAGACAAAGGTCGCCAGGTTAACAGGTCACACACGCAATTAAACTTCGTTAAATAAACTTGTTGTTTCATTCTGTTTCTTAAATTTTGTACATAATCCATGTTAAATTACTAAATACATAAAACTAGGCAAAATTAATGAGTTTTGTAAGAAATAAGTATTTCAAAAGCATTATGGACTACGATCTATGCTAAGTAACTGTACTGCCACTTCCACGTCTAAAAAAAAGAAAAAGAAAGTATTCCCGCCAATATGGCGAAGTCTTTATTTTTTCTTTTTTGCAATATTGTAATTTATTTTCCTCACACTCGAAGTGAAAAGCAGAGTGTATAACTCGTACATAAAACCCATTTTACCCTCGGATTGACTATCCATCCTCGCCTACGGCTCGGGTGGATATATACGTCTCGGGTAAAATGATATGTTTTATGCACTTGTTGTACAATCTACTATTTTTTTTTATCTACTACGGGGTAGCACTTAGCCTTCATCACACCTGATGTTAAGTGGTGATAAGACTGAAGGTGGAAGCGCACTACTCCCGGAATCCTCACTGAGGAACTGGCTATCTTATCTTTAACTGCCGGAACACAATAATGCTGAAAACATCATTGTTATGGCGTCAGACTTAGATAAGATGGTGGTAGCTAGCCAGGCGGACTAAGAACAAGTCCTACCACCAACCAAACCAAATACAATATGTACCCCCGCTGGGAATCGAACCCGGGACCTCTGGGTCTGAAGTCGGTGGTGTGACCCACTAGACCACAAAGGCGGTTCTTCGCCATATTGGCGGGAAGACTTTCTTATTCTTTTTTTTATACGTGGCAGTGGCAGCACAGTGACTTTAGCATAGATCGTAGTCCATAATACTCTTGAAATACTTATTTCTTAGAAAACTCATTAATTTTGCCTAGTTTTATTAATTTAGTAAGTAAGTAATTATTTACGGATTATATGCACAAAATTAAAGAAAAATATTGAAATAACAAGTTTATTTAACGAAGTTGAATTGCGTGACTGTTTACCTGACGACTTTGTTTAGAGTCTGAGAGATGAAGATTTTACTTAAGGCGCCGATTCCCCAAAATAGGGTATTTTAAATTATGGATTACTCGCAAATCACAAGTACTTAAAATTTGGAAAAAATATATGTTATTTTACAGTTATTTATCTAGTGCTTTCGGCCGTTTTTTTTCGATTGGTGATATTTTACTGTGTCAAATAAAATCTCAAACATCCGTCTAATAATAATTCAAATATCATATTACTTGCAGTATAATTGGTTTTAGTTAATGAAAAACATATGAAAATAATTGTCTTTGAATAGCCAAGGGATTCCGGCCGTCATAAATAAAATTTTCTTATTATTTAGTTTTTAATTGAATTTTAAGTGATTTTCGATTCGCGGGGCGCTCGCGAGTTCACAGTTCACTGCCGGCTGCCGCTGGGTCCGCGCAAAGTGTATAGAGCGCGGCCGAGCAAGCGTTAGCGTGCCTATTTCGGTCGGGATTCCTCGCCTTAATGCACTAAAGCGATTTTATGCAGCCTATACCCAACATAAACACGAACTTTACGAGCATGAGAAGTGAAAAAGTTATTTAATACACTGTTCTTTAGCAAAATACCTATATGATTGCTTTATTATTGTTGTTATGGAATCTCTTTCAAAATAAGTAAGTATTTCATTTTATCTTAAACTATTTGACGTTAATTGTTAAATACTTATAGCATCGTCACAATTATGTATAATAAATGATACATACATTTTATTTTAATCTTATACATATAGAAATATTTATACCATAGCGTTTGCAAATAAGGAAGAAAAATCGTTACCATTTAGTTAATGCATTTAACACAATTTAACGCACTTAATACACACGATATTATAGTCTCTTTACTGGCAAAATAAATAAGTACTTTTAGATTTTTGTTTCCACAATGAATGTTGTACAAAACCTTTTTCAAGAACCTAATAAAAAACAGTTCAGGCATTACCATTTAAAAAAAAAATGTTTTAAAGCGTTGCTGGAATCCAATTAGCATATTGCGGATACGAGGGTATACAAATGAAATCTGAATGTAAATCTCGATAACATAAAATGGCTTTACGACAAAGTAAATATAATTAGCCAAATCAGTATCTCAACTAATTTGAAAGATATGCGGGAGAATCAAGTAACCATTATATACATTTGTTCACGCTTTTAATTTAATGTTTTAAATGTGGAGACAATGTTCAGTATTATAACTAAGTTATTTCATAATTAAATTACTTATCATTTTGAATGTTTAAAACTGTAACGTTTTTAGGGTTCCGTAGCCGAATGGCAAAAAACGGAACCCTTATAGATTTGTCGTGTCTGTCTGTCCATCTTTCTTTCTGTCTGTCTGTCCGTCCGTCCTTCCGTCCGTCTCGTCCGTATGTCATAGCCATTTTACTCCGAAACTACAAACTTCAAATTCAGTAGATGGTTGTATTCTGTAAACCACTTTACGATTTTCATACGGAAATAAAAAAATATATATTAAGGGGGGTTTACCAAATATGGAACTGAAACTATTTTTTTTTGTCATCAAATCTATGTCTGTGGGGTGTCTATAAATAGGTCTATAAAAATAACATTAAAAGGTTTCTTCAATCATTTTTTCTCATAGTCAATAATATTTTGAAAGACCGACACTTCCAAAGTGTTAAAATGTGTTCCCCCTCTTACTTTTAAAGTAAGAGACTGAAAAATCCAAAATAAATATAATGCTATACTACCTACCTATAATGACCTCAATAAACACTTATAACGAAAATATTTTTTTTAATTTTTTGCTGGCGAAAACTGTTAGTGGTATTTCGACTAGGTGTAAGTAATCGGTATGTTAAGTGGGTAGGGAACCCTTTAAGGGCGAGTTCGACTCGCACTTGGCTGATTTATTATTTCAATATCTTACTCACTTCAGATGATTACTGCGGTACGATTCTACGTACCTACTTCTCGTACTTGTTCTTCTTGTCAGTTAAAAAAATCTTGAATGGGCGGTAGGAAAATGTTGACGATACATAAGTACAAACCTACTTATTATGTCTAAGTGAATAAATATTTTTATTTTTTATTTTAATTCTAATCTAAGCTTAATCTGACGGAACTCAAAAAAATCTTCTCATATTACTCTTAGGTTCTTCCTTGTGGTGAATTGGTAAATATGTTATTTGTGCTTCAATTTAGCAATTTGGATTCTCGTTTCGTTTCCATATTTCAAGCTTCGCGAAGTAAGTTTGTTTGATTATCTTATTTCGGAAACTCGTCCATCCTTCATAGACGGTTTATTCGTTTAAGAAAATGAACTTACAAAAGTTAGAGTATGAAGTATGTCTTCTTGAGTTGAATATTTTACTCTTTGTTGTTGTTGCATATCAAATTCCACCTCTAAAATCCTATGATGTCAGTTAATGTTTAGTCAATATTTATTCTGTTTTTTTTTAACTGACTTTTACAAAAGGAGGTTATCATCAGTTTGACCTGTATGTACATATGTGATTTTAAATAAGATGATCTATTTAGGCTTCCAAACACGTGTGCTAAATTTCTTACGTGTATGTTTGTTCACGAATTTCTAAAGTCATATATCGAGATGAAAGAAAGAAAAAATATTTATTAGAACACACATAGTAGTACTTTCAGAAACATTACAAAAAGAAACAAATAAAACAAGTACAAAGTGTGTAGCTAAAGGGCCCTGCCTCAGCACAAAAGTCTACTGGGTTATTCGTAGATGGTCAGAATAACCCAGAAACGCTGTTATTCTGGCTAACCAGTATGGGCTTAGGTGGACGTGTATAACATTCGTAGTAAAGCAATGCCACTTGCATTGCTTTACTCAAAATTGACGTACTATTTCCTCTTAAACCGAAGCCGAGGAATCCCAACCGAAATAGGCACGCTAACGCTTGCTCGGCCGCGCTCTATACACTTCGCACGGACCCAGCGGCAGCCGGCAGTGAACTGTGAACTCGCGAGCGCCCCGCGAATCGAAAATCACTTAAAATGCAATTAAAAATTAAATAATAAAAAAATTAAATTTATGACGGCCGAAATCCTTCGGCTATTCAAAGACAATTATTTTCATATGCTTTTCATTAACTAAAACCAAGTATACTGCAAGAAATATGATATTTAAATTATTATTAGACGGATGTTTGGGATTTTATTTGACACAGTAAAATATCACCAATCGAAAAGGTACGGCCGGAAGCACTAGATAAATAACTGCAAAATAACATATATTTTTTCCAAATTTTAAGTCCTTAATTTTGTGATTTGCGAGTAATCCATAATTTAAAAAACCCTATTTTGGGGAATCGGCGCCTTAATAAAACGGACTATTGTGAATCACTGATATAAATTAATAGTAGGCACGATTTCGGAAGCTTCTGCGTCTTGAAAAATGGAAAATGAAGTATTTAGAAAAAATCGACCCATCTCACAACCAGCTCCGATGGGACTGGTTGTGAGACGGGACGATTTTTTCTAGATACTTCATTTTCCATTTTTCAACCATAAAAATTGCATTGTGAATGCAAAAAAGTAAAAATTTAAATAACTTCTGCGTCTTCTCAACTTTTACGATACGACATTTGTAACCACCTGTGCCTTACGGCCCTCAATATTCATCCTGCAGAGATAGATATTACTTACTACTTATCACAGACGCGAGTGACTATTGCCAAAATCTGCAAATATTCGTTTACCTACACTCACTTTTAAAACACGCACAAAACCCCTTTATTATTAAACTTTCATTGCTAAAAACATAGGTACTATCTCAAAACGGTGGTACGTAACACAAATTTCCCGAATTTCCATTCGAATGTTGTTTCCGACACGGGGCGGCTTGCGATCAATTTCCTACTAAGAGGGCATTAAAACGCCATCCGTACAAACTTTTCACCAAGTTTCAAGTCATGCGTATTCGTTCGAGCGATTTGCAAAATTGCTCTCCGAAGTTTCGAGTTTCTTGCGGAATACCTGCCCAATTCGGTTTGTTGTATGAAAGAATAATGACCTCTATTTAGAGTTCCGCAGAACTTTTGAGGATGGCTAATGATTCAACTTAACAGATTGTTTGCTAGTGAATTAGTGGCAGGTGCAGGAGGAGCCTGTGCGATCATAGAGGTTAAGCAACATTCGCAATGGTCGGTCACGCGAGGGGTGACCAAAAATTTACTTACTCGAGCTCCTCAGTGCTTTAGACGTTGTTAGTACCAGCTGCGATTGCTGTCGTTAATACCCACTTATTCGCATTGGGTCTGCGTGGTGGGTCATGGCCCTTCTCCTGATCCAGCCATTGGGAAGGCAATGTGCTCCATTAAATGGCTGATGATAAGGGTGCCGCAGGACTTCTGAGGATGGCTTATGATTCAACTTAACAGATTGTTTGCTGGTAAATTAGTGACAGGTGAAGGAGGAGCCCGTGCGTTCATAGGGGCTAAGCAACTTTGGCAATGGTGGGTCACGGAATGTATGACCAAAACTGGACTATTTAGAGCTCCTTAGGGCTTTAGAAAACACGTTAAGCCATTGGTCCCAGCTGCGTTTGCAGCTGTCAATACCCACCAATCCGCGTTGAACTCGCGTCTTATGCAGCCATAGGAATGCCTATACCCCAGCAGTAAGGAAATAAAATAGCTGATGATGAGGGTACCGCTAAGTTTTTGAGGATGGCCAAAGATTCAACTCAACAGATTGTTTGCTGGTAAATTAATGACAGGTGCGATGATGCTGTTAACTGTAGGACTGGATTGTGTAATATTTATAAATCCTTGATGCACGCTCTACGTAAAAATATATCTGACCTAGGTCGGAGATAGGTACTTTAAAGAGGAACCAGAGCAAGAGTAGGATCCTAAAATGAGTTGATGAGGGCATATTTGAAGACTGTAAAAAGAACTCGCAGCAAAAGAAATATGTAAGAATCGTAACAAGCGAAAGAAGGATTTCTGCCGTGTCCTTGTTTAACAAACCACAAGTTCTTTAGTGGGGTAACTTACCACTGGTAAGGCATTATACCACTAAATTTTAATTAGAACACGTACAAAGATTAGGAGATAATAATGTCCATCAATATGAATAACTTTTAGTACCTATGGGGCCAGCCATGAAATTTTGAAAAAAGTTATATGGAACATCTGAATTTGTTTTTCGCAGTTCCGTGGCTGGTCCCATTGTAAAAGTTGTTCTTATTGAGTCAGTATTGATGGATACTATCATCCCCTAAAATCTTTGTTCTAATTAGAATTTAGTGGTGTCTTAAATGAAATGACAGTTTTTAATGGTTTTTTTATAACAAATTATTACTCTTTTTCAACGATACGTCTCAAGTAGCATATATGTATATAGGTACTGTGTCTCAGTCTCCCAAAAAAGTCATACTAAACAAATTACCTAAAAACAAAACACTGTAGTAGCAGTTTTATTGACACCGAATATAACCTAAAATCCTGAAACGCGCCATAATAATAATAATTATGATGTGAAAATAAATTTTGTTTTTACTACCATTTACGAGTGTTGGTAATTTGTGGGCCAGATGTTTGTTTTACTTTACGGCTGCCGCAATAAAAAGTGGCTGTTACACACTTATGGAACAAAGGAAAAACAGAACCAGGATTGGTGGACCTACTGCATTGTGGTTGTATTGCTTTTTCTTTTTACTTAAGTAAATGAATACTTTAACCGTAATTACATAATATGAACTGTTTGTCGCTTGCAAAGTATTTATTAAGTTTCCATAATACCTGACAAGGAGATATATTTTCATATATCTCCTTGTCATGTATGATGATTTGATGATAAATCAATCAATAAGGTATAATATTTTCCAATATGTCCACACTGACAAAGTTAGGTCCTTATAATGGCTACCTCCCACAAATTAATTCCTATGAAACTTATTTTACAAAGCGAATATATTGCAAAAACTAAACCGAAAATACAGGATAAGCTAAAACTAATAAGCATACTAGTATAGACTTTTAGGATCTTAAAAGCATGCCAGAAGAGTTTCTTGCTATGCTCCTTTTTCACTCCAATAAGAGTCAGATACGTTTGTCTGTTCGCCAGCTTACTTTATTGTGACATAATGTCAATACAATCTTTGAACAGAACCGTTTGCAAAATGATAACGAAAACGCCCAATAGACGTAAGTAAGTATAATACTAGGCTTGAGATCAACTAATTTTGGTCGTATACAAGATAGAATTACATCGCTATGTACTCCAATGATTAGACCGCGTGTTATAGTTTCAAAGGGAAACGTCTGCTACTATGTCGGTAACAATGTGAGGAAAATACGATGTTTGGTTTTTTTATACTCTGGTCGTTAGGATAATTGCGTAGGTCGAAAAAGCCATTTTACTTAATTAACAGCGGTGAAGGCACAGCCGTGAAGTTGCTATTGGCGTTTAGGGGTAGCAAAAATTGGAAACGGTTTTTCTTTCAAGAAAAACGTATTGATGTTTTTATTTTTACGTTTAATTTAGCAGTACAAATTTTGATAGCTTTCAACGCTAATATGGATGAGGTCAAATTATATGCAAAACAACTCGATATTTTGAATAACTGTGATTATCTTGTCCCTATTACAATTTAAAGTTGTGCCAGACAGCCATTTTTATCACTGACCTCTATAATTATTGTCATATAATAGAGGTCAGTGCATTTTTATACAAAACATCTAAAAAAATACTAATTGCTTCGTAGAACCAAATACCTCTATAATCAAAGTCAAAATAAATTCATATGTCAAATTCTATACATCATCACCTATAGTTACCGGTAAAAAGTACTTACCGGGACATAAGTTAAAACAAAAGGCGTAATGCGCTATCAGATGGCAGCGCTAATAAAAACTCGATCCGGTTTTCAATGGCAACCCCTGCGAGATAATATATCGCTGACCCATCCATTTTCAGCTTTTTAATCCGGTGATTTACGGGATGAACCGGGAAACAATTTTTAAATACAATGTCTTTCATTTTGTACTATCAGCCTTTAATGGCGAGAAAAACAGGTTTTACGTGCTATTTCTGACGATTAAAGAGTTTTGAAATAAGTTTTTAGTTTTTTATGGCAAGCTTTTTTGCTGACTGTACTTTAATATTGTATCGTCATTAAACAGACTTGTATACAAAATTTCAGAGCAATCGGACACTGAGATGGTGGGATGGAAAGTGGGTTAAATTAAGCTTGCAAGATTTGCCGAACGGACATACATATATAAACTGCAAGTTAAATAATAGCTTGTAAAAGTGTCGTTGTTTAATTACTTATTGATTGTGATGATAACATGATGATGATGATGAAATAATTGTAATAGGTATGTAACTTCACTAATTATTGTTGTCAAATGATTCAAACTATAACAAAAACAGCTGAAAAATGAAAACCTACATTAGGTTTTTACGGAAATTGATTCATTTAATGTAATCGCTCAGATTGATTTACTTACATACCTATTCAACATAGGGCCTTAACTTTGTATACTAAAGGACATTATTGCACCAGAGAGGATTAGGTGAGAGGGACTACACAAGTAGATACTTAAAACCCACAAGAGGTAGAGACAAGCCGGAAAGAGCCAGGGGCTTTTTGTTCAAAGTAAATAATCAGCTTAGTGGCGGAAAGGTGAGCAGGGAAGTGTTAGTTTACAAGTTCGCACGAATTTCCTTCTAAACAGGCAGAGTTTATCCTTTTTGTCACTTTATTATAGAAACAAGCTTTACCTATTCTCGGAAAGCCAACACGAGCCATACCTTTTTGAATTTATGAGTGGGTTTTAAATATGTTTAATTTATCAGTCTACTCGGAATGTTTAGTGTTTCAAATGAAATGATTCATGATTGTTCGTGTTTAAAATCCTGTTTCAACATCTTATTTTTCTTCGTGTCATTGGCTCGAACAGTTCAATTTTATTTATTGAATTAAAATCTTGTCATTTCCATTCCACGTTCGGCGCTTGTGTATGCAAACGCTAAGTTCGACTCCTCCCTGCTGCATTTGGTAGACGACGACGGGCAAAACTACTTATCAAGTGCGCCAGCGCCAAAGGCCATAGTTTGAGATGAGGAGGGTCAACAGTTTGGAGTAAGTCTGCGTGTTGTCGATGAAGCCCCATCTTGCCATATTATTATTAAAGCGTCCAGACTATTTAATGATTTCCACTTTTACCAGGAATCCAAGTTTAAACAAATTCCAGCTAATTTGTAAGTTCGATTATTCTTAGAGATCAGTTTTTTGTCAAATTGTTCTACTTCTTCATAATATTTAAACCACAAAAACAATAGCAACTTTTCTTAATTGATTTAATTGATTAAGGAACAGTTGTAAGTTTAAATCAAACAGCACCAAGCGGTAGTGAACCACATGCGTTACCTACCTAAAGGTTACCTACCTAAAAAAACTTTCCCTTTTTTACTGCCGTCCTTAACACGCTGCAATTCTGGATAATTCTCAGATTTTCGGCGCAGCTTTAGTCCAGTTCTGGACATGCGAATCTGCATTGCAAATTGTCTGCATCAGCGGTGCACATGCCCTGCAGTTGCGACGCAGATGGTCCGTGTTCCATCTAAAATGAGAGTTGCGTTGTTTTATTTTTCATGTCACGTCTAGGTGCCTCTGAGGGGGAAAAGGATAAGGATCTCTACTAAATAAGTACAATAGTGACCATACTCGTAGATAATTATGTGTGCATCATTTAATGAAAAAGAAATCGTTTCGTTCATAATCATTCATTACAGATTATGTTTCATATACTCATACTTATTATGTTATTTACTGTTTTGTATTTTTTAGCTAAGAAATATCCATTAAATACTTTACACAAACATTAAGTAACTGTTGCAAAAATTGTACAAATCTTTGATTTTTTTTAGTACTGCCATGTTCCTCTTTGGGCAAAGTTAAGTGTGAAAAGTTGAAGCCACTTTTCACACTAAACTTGTTTAAATGACTAGAAGTAGTAGTGTACCTAGTATTCTAAAAAAATAAAAAATAGATTTATTTTCTTTCACAATAAGGTCTTAAATTTAGTATAAGAGCTTCCAGTTAAGCAGAGCCTGTGTTAGGAAGCCCCCTCTTCCTATAATGAGTATTGTAACATCAATGCAGTATGGTATATTAAGTATAGTCACAGTACAGTAAAACACAAATATACAATAAATAGAAGATAAAAAAAATTACAAAATAAATAGCAAAAATAAACAGCACACCCAGCCCTACGCTTCCAAAAATCTTGGGTTCAGTAAAAAACAACAAGGATAGACTGTCTGGGTGATCTGAACAAACATTAATTAAGGTTAAATTAAATACACGTGTCGTATTTCAAAAAGTAATGATTAAAACAATTAAAATATAAGTGTAGTAGGAATTGTAATTATCATTCTGGCAACACTATTCATTTCTAAATTGAGAAAGCGCCGGCGCGGCGCCACTGTGTTCGGGTGATATGGTGGGAACCTAGACGAACGCGCGCCGGACAGTCAGTCGTGTTTGAGTTGTCGAGTCGAAAGCACGTTAAACAGGGATTGTACGAATTAAATGTTAATAAATGGATACCTTTACTGCTGAGTTTTTATTTCATAAAATCTCAGAAGCGGGGACGTCCGCGACCCACATCGAAGTTAAGTTACGAGGTATGTACAGTTATTTTCTAGAAGTTTTGTAAAATCAGTTGAGCTTATTCCCTTCTACAAAATATTAAAGATTAAATCTCGTTTGTTCGTGTTGCTGACGGGAGGGGTACCTTTGTCGTTTGAGCATGTTTGATCAGGGCTACTCCTTGATAGATGATCTGCGATGAGGGTATACTTTCTTAGCACATGGACTACACAGCTAAAAGAATTTATTTATGAATTGTACGATGTTTTGGCGTGTGACAGGCTTGATCAGGGCTACTCTTTGATAGCTATGTTACGCGCCAAAAATGAACAACCACTTTGACTAAACGATATACAAGAATGCAAAATAAAAAGGGAATGAGGTTAAGTGTTAAATATTTGATTCCTTGTTTTTAAAATTAGTTGAACTTATTCCTTTCTACAAAATATAAAAGATTATATGTCTGTGTTGCTGACGGGGAGGGTACCTTTGTCGTTTGAGCATGTTTGATCGGGGCTACTCTTTGATAGCTGTTCCGCGATGAGGGTATACCTTCTTAGCACATTGACTATGGACTACACAAAAACAAAAAATATTTATAGATTTTACGATGTTTTGGCGTGTGACAGGCTTGATCAGGGCTACTCTTTGGTAGCTATGTTACGCGCCAGAATAGAAGAACCACTTCAACTAAACGAGATACGAGAATTCAATATAAATAAAAAAGGAATGAGTTCAAATGTTCAATATTTGATTCCTTGTTTTCTATGACCACGCAATTTTAATAAAATAGTTTGTCAAGAAAAAAAAAGCCCGATTAGGTTCCGTTGATAAATATATTCTTATTCAATTATTAGATAGTAATGGACATATTACATACCGTAAACAGTAGACAGAATCATGAATGAATAGCTAATTTGAGATTCATTATTCAGTCGCTTAACAAAAGTAATGATATAATCAGGCCATGTGTGTCGCTTAAAATCGGGCCATGTGTGTCGCTTAAAATCAGGCCATGTGTGTCGCTTAAAATCAGGCCATGTGTGTCGCTTAAAATCAGGCCATGTGTGTCGCTTAAAATCAGGCCATGTGTGTCGATTAAAATCAGGCCATGAGTGTCGCTTAAAATCAGGCCATGTGTGTCGCTTAAAATCAGGCCATGTGTGTCGCTTAAAATCAGGCCATGTGTGTCGCTTGAAATCAGGCCATGTGTGTCGCTTAAAATCGGGCCATGTGTGCCTATAGCTCAGTTGAGTAGCCATGTGAGCTACGAGTCGGCCATGTGTGTCGTTTATAATCAGGTGTGCAATTGCGTGGGGTAGTCGTATTTGTTTGACGGTTCATATCGTATTCAATCGGCTGCAATTTGTATTGAATGACATTTATTATGATGTAATCAAAAGCTGTCAAATGGATGCAATTGACTTTACGCAGTTCCATACCAGACCATGTGCGTCTTAGCTTGAGTAACCATGTAGACTAAGAATATGTCGGCCATGTGAGCCGTTTATGATTAGGATAACTTAACATTGATTTGTCGTATCGGAGCTATAGATCACTAATCCAAATCCAGCTACAGATCCACTAATGCGAGTCTCTAATGATTAAGCCATGTGTGCCAACAGTAGTAACCGCTTGTTGAGTATCAATATGTGCGGTCGGAGTAGGAAAACGATCGTCACCTGAAGATCTTTTCGTTTGCTCAATATAAGCAATAGGTTACCGATTAAGTATGACGTATTCCGTCGAAATGCCATTATCAAGCAACCAGTTCGTCAACCAAATAGAATATGAAACATTACCGTTTGCCATGATATAATTTACTCTGGTAATTGTATATGGTACGAAATACAAGACAGACAGACGGACAGCGAAGTCTTAGTAGCAGAGTCCCGTTTTTACCCTTTGGGTACGGAACCCAAAAAAAAATGAAATTTTATATAAAGTTATAGCAGATAAGTGAATTACTCTCAAAAAGTACAAGTCTTGACTTATTAAAGGAATGAATTTGATAAATGACTTAAGGACATGTCCCAATATGGGCCACGTCTGTGTGCACTATCCCCAGAGATGGAGAAAAATTTACTGATTCTGAGAAAAATATAAATAATATTATAGAATGCACGGTTAAATGGTTATTAATAAAAACAAAGCAATATTTTTTACTCGAAATAAGGCGTGAAATATGGCAACTCTCGTAAAAAAACTGTCAGTGTCACTGTAATTGACTTGAGTTCTGTTCTGCTCTGCTCTGTGCTGTGTGTTGTTGTCATCATTATTCAACTGACCGACAGCTGACAGTGGCGGCGCAGGACAGACCAGACAAACAACATCAAATGACACCTTCATTCTTCCGCCATGATGAATTGTTATGTGATTTTGCATTTTATTTAATGTTCCTTCCAGAAAACAAAGCGATTTTAAAGAAATTGAATTATTAGAATCTGTTTATCGTATCTTTATCTATTTTTTGGTATACTGTACGAAGACGTGGCCCAGACCTCATACATTTTTGGACATCACCTTTGTCCTGCCCTGACTATACTATTTTTAGTTAATTATGCTATGTGTGTGGCGTGGCTCACACGTAATTAAACGACATATAATTATGGCAGGAGACATATAATTAATAATTATGGACAAGCTAGCCGCTCTTTATTTAAGAATATAAAAGAAGGTTAAATATTATATGTCTCGCCATACTTAACCTTGGATTCATAGGCATTCCTCTCGCAGACCGCACCAGACGCAAAATGATTAAAAGCTGACCTCTCAAGTACCTTCCTAGTTTGCTTGACCTTTGGTGTCACGAATGCACTTTCCTTGCGTTGACATCAAATTTGACCTTTGATCGTCTGAGAGATAAATGTTTATGAATAATGTTCCTCTTGGAATATGGTAGAGTTGAATAATCCAGTGAGTTTGATATAGAAGTTTAACTTTTTCAAGTATTTTGACTAATTAACTACATTGACTAGAAGGATAAATAAAACACAATGCACTAATATCATTTATTTGTTCTAATGTTTCCGAGGTCATCAAACGTAGACAAGTGAAGGAAGAAGGCGGCAACCGAATAGAGGAGCAGATCACCTACTCCGTCACCGATGCCTCGTTGTTCTGAGCCGTCTCCTTCCCTTTGGATCGTCAAAGTGATTCTAGGTTATCAGTTAGCTGCATCTTCTACGGAAACTAGTGGAAAGGCGGAGTGTGTATATAAATTACTATCGGCATTAAATATTAAGACTTAATTGTGTAATTTCGTAACTCCCAAATATTGTGTTATTATGCTCTCCGATTTAAACCTTGCTGATGTATTATGTGACTGTAGTGTTTCGAAGTCTAGATTTGCCATATTTAAAAATATATTAAAACTATTAGTTATTAAAACGATTTTGGATATTACATAAGAGTAGGTATCGAACAGAGAAAGGTCTTAGCTCGCGACGTATTTATATTCTGTATATATCAGAAATACAAAAAGCATTTTTTAATTAATGTTTACTACCAATTGTCTACTACGACCAGCATCCTGCTTATGGAAACCACTAGAATAACACCGACATCATGAACCTGTTAACTTTGTTTTACAAATGGTTTCTTACATAATGATGTAAATAAAAAAAATGCGTAAGTATAGAGCTTTCATATAACTATATAAGGTATGAAAAGAGATTGAAGTGGCAATGTAAAGTTAAACTAAGTAGGATACCAAGTAGGTACATGAAATCCTTACATAAAGGGGGGTGATATCTTTTTAAAATAATATGTAGTAAAATTACAGATCTATAGTTTCTTATTATGAGAGTACTGTAGAACATTAAAATCTGCCATTCATGCAGAAAAAGGGAGCACTAGTAGCAGAGTTATACATCAGGCTATAAACCTACTAATATCAAGCGGAACAGAATCTGTTTAGACTTTGAAACTAATTTCCTTTGTATATGACCTTAAACCAACCACAATGTTTGTATTAATGACACTGCAATAATAGTCGAAAGCCATAACCATGACATATGGGCTCTTTTTGGTGAATAGTGGTTAACAGGACTAAAGGAAGGTAAATCATAAACTGTACTAGACTGTTATTATTCCAAATACACTGATACAAATTTTGTACAAAATTGAATCTCAAGGAAGCAGTGGCGTTGTCGGTATCCCGGTGCATGTAACTGGGAAGTCTATTGATTCATTATGTGGGCTTTGAGACTTAAGAATTCCCATATAAAATAAATTTGCGGTAAAAAAATCATTACCTATTTGATTTGATTTAATAAGACCTAGAAATTCAAATGGTTGATTTTTGAGAAAGTAATATTTTATAATCTTTATGACCTTTAAAAATATAACAATTTACTTAATACCAATAGATGTTTAAAAAAAAATACCTATTTACTATCTTAGCAATTTTCATGGTCCTTATGGTGGTATACTAAGCGGAATTAATAAAAGAAAGATATGTTGGAAGCTTTTGACGATGATGGTAGTTAGTCACGTACCTACTGCTCAACCGACTCGAAATTGGCGCAGTGCCGTGTTGCTTTAAAATTATTTAAAGATAATTTACAAACTGGGAACAATATAATTGTACGTCTGAAGTGCGTGCGTAATTCATCCCACGATTATTAAATTAATTCAATTTCGTTACCTCAGATGAGACTGGTTGAACTTAAACATATATGAATCAAACTCAAAAATAATAGCAATAATGAAATTATTTACTTGGTGTATCTATAGACGCTATAGGTGTATAAAGTATCAAAAACAAGATCTCAAATAATGTTACGCTTTACTTATACCTAACTATTTTCGGTGATTTTGGTAATGTGTATCCTATTTTAACTTATGGCATCATATATATCGGAGCAATTCTGTAAAATTAAATGTTGAATGGTAAACTCGTATTACCAAATGATGCATTCACATTATTTGTATCACGTTCTCATTATTTATCTGACGTTTTACCACGAAATGCTTAGGACTTTCAAAGAAAAGAAATCCCTTTCTCTTGCATAAATCTATATTCTAGCAATTTGTTTAATTATATTAAAAATAAATATGTAGTTTAAAAAACTATAAAAACACACTTTTATAGGAACAGGCTAAAAAGTACAAAATAACCGACTATTCAGTAACTGAAATTAAAAAGCGTGGTGCGCGTTGTCAATATTAAGTACTTGAATGCATGCTTTGCAAAGGGCGCACCACGCTTTTTAATTTCAGTTACTGAATAGTCGGTTATTTTGTACTTTTTAGCCTGTTCCTATAAAAGTGTGTTTTTATAGTTTTTTAAACTACATATTTATTTTTTACTTTTTAGTTTAATAAATGGCAAGCTATGGATGGATGGTAATCGATTTCACAGTCCATTCATGTGTCTGCCCACCCCGTAAACATTATAACTCAAAGGCGTGATTGTATGTATTTGTTTTACAAATTCAAGTAGAGTCTATTAGTTACCAGATGCGCGAGCCGAATCCTTACTTCATCCTTACTCCATCATCAGACCCTCACCACCAAGTGTAGCGAATAGGTCTCATCAGAACGAAACAAATGAGCTCAAACTCAAGGGGTTTCCTAGTGGTCATTAAGGAGTGCCACTGACTTCCTCCCTGCTCCATCATCAGGCCCTCACCACTTAGTGTAGCAAATAGGTCTCATCAGAACGAAACAAATGAGCCCAAGCTCGAGGGATTTCCTAGTGGTCATTAAGGAGTGCCACTGACTTCCTCCCTGCTCCATCATCAGACTCTCACCACCAAGTGTAGCGAATAGGTCTCATCAGAACGAAACAAATGTGCCCATCTCAAGGGGTTTCTTAGTGGTCATTAAGGAGTGGCAATGACTTCCTCCCTGCTCCATCATCAGACCCTAACCACCAAGTGTAGCGAATAGGTCACATCAGAACGAAACAAATGAGCCAGAACTCGAAGGGCTTCCTATTGGCCATTAAGAAGTGCCACTGGCTTTCTCCCTGCTCCATCATCAGACCCTCGCCACCAAGTGTAGCGAATAGGTCTCATCAGAACGAAACAAATGAGCCCAAACTCAAAAGGATTTGTAGTGGTCATTAAGGAGTGCCACTGGCTTCCTCTCAGCTCCATCATCACATCATCAGACCCTCGCCACCAAGTGTAGCAAATAAGTCTCGTCTGAACGAAACAAATGAGCCCAAACTCGAGGGGTTTCCAATTGGTCATTAAGGAGTGTCACTGGCTTCCTTCCTGCTCCATCATCAGACCCTCACCACCAAGTGTAGCGAATAGGTCTCATCAGAACAAAAGAAATGAGCCTAAACTCGAGGTGTTTCCTATTGGTCATTAGGGGTGCCACTGGCTTCCTCCCTGCTACATCATCAGGCCCTCACCACCAAGTGCGACTCATAAGTCTCATCAGAACGAAACAACAGAGGCCAAACTCGAGGGGTTTCCTAGTGGTCATTAAGAAGTGCCTAGTGGTCATTAAGGAGTGCGATGGTAGCAAATTATTGTATTGTCATCGGATTCATATAGACTTGCAAAGTTTCAAATTAATACGACAGTTAGAAGTAGGTTAAAATTGATTTCCAAGATTTTCTTACATTGTGACTTAGTTACAAGTGAAGCTAATAAAAGTGTGGTAAAATAATGTTATAGAGAGATTTGATTAGTATTAAATTGACCTTATTTAACCTTTATTCGATTGTTTATGTAAATTATATACAGGGTAATTTTTTTATCAGTGCACAAATTTTTAGGATCGACTCAGAATCGATAAGTGAACAACTTTCTCCTAGAAACATGGGTCGAAATACGACAAAAATTTTTGGACTTCCCATACTAATTCGATCACGTGATCAGTCCGATTTGTATGAAAGGTCAAAAAATTTTTGTCATATTTCGACCTATGTTTCTAGGAGAAAGTTGTTCCCTTACCGATTCTGAGTCGATCCTAAAAATTTGTGCACTGATATAAAAATTATCCTGTATATTTTGATCTATCTACGTTTCACCTGTTTAGGTGTTTAGTGACTCGCCGCAGTTTCGCCTGCCATTCCCGTGGGAATGTCGGAATGGAATATAGCCCTTGCTGAATCATGTAGCTTCCTACTGGTGAAGGAGCTTTTAAAATCGGTTCAACGGTTATTTTTAGTTTATAATAACTACAAACAAACAAACGAAGGTTCAAATCTTTCCTCTTTATAATATTATAGTACATATAAATAAAGACTTAGGAATGGTCAAGTAGCAATTAATTAAATCCAAGTAATCCAAATAGTTAGTCACTATCTATAATAGTTAACTTACAGATTAAAGCTTGTTATTTTTTACTTTTATGATTATCCGACTTTATCCAAGCTAGCTAGCTCAATACTACGTTTGTTGCACAGTTCAAATGTAAGAAAAGCGCCAGATAAGAATAATCTAAGTATTCTTTTATCGACAGATAAATAAATAATAACTTTATTTCTTTGCTACAGACACACATATTCATTAATTACAAAACAGATTCACAAAAAAGATAAGGTTATACTGTATAAAGAACAAGGAGAGAAAACACAAAATAGGAATGACACAAAAAGTTCAAAAAAAGATGGGTGTGTGCCCTAGCACTACTCAAGGGTCGCAGCTTAGCGTCATATTGCTTGCATGGCACGCAAGCAAATTACTGATTTATCAGTTGAAACCGAGAGTGAACGCCTGTACCATAAATTAAATGTAATAATAAAGTTGCAGGTCAAATAAATAAAAAGTCATTATATTAATTTATAGGATAAAAATAATAAAATAGAATTATTAAATTTGAAATGATTAATGAATAAGTAGGGATAACAATAATTATTATTTCATTTAGTGTACCATATCCACTTTACTTGTTTAAATTCTGAGAAAAATAATAATACTAGCAAGTAAGAATAAAGCGTAAGAATAATTACAGGGCAGCTTGTAATGTGGTAAGCGTTGGTCAGTGGCACCACGGGTAAACCGAGTGCTCCTGGAAGTAGATCGGCCCCCGCCCCACTGCAGGCGTGCAACTACAATTTCTAATCGATCAACAAACAGAAATCAACACATTTTATTAATAAATAATTAAACTAAAATAAAATCACTTTATTCCAGACAGAGTCAATAAGATTAACAATTCTTGCAAAATCTATTAAAATGAATTCTAATTATATAAAATATGTATTTAATTTGAAAAGAAATGTGTAAATATAAGTTCAGTGAAATTCAAATATAAAATCAATCGAATAAAATACAATCATAAAAATCACAATAATTACAAAAAAATGCGAACCACATTAAAAGTATTGATGTAATTAATAATACATGTCATTGAGTCAAATAAAATAAAAATAATGAAACTACTTATTGTCATAATTAAATTTACTTCAATTATATTCTGGCAAGTTCTTTTGTGTAGGTATAAGTAAATAAAAAGAAATTAAAAGACGGAGGTCGGTCAGTCCACCCTTCGCGAGTTTTCTTGCCAGTTCTTTCTTCGAAGGGCCTCCCCATTTGTGAACTGGTAGTGAGTCAGTAGTTTTTGCATTGTTTTAAAATAATTATTAAGCTACTTCTTTCGAAATAAATCTAAACTCAAATAGATAATTTACTTTGTCTCATTAAAAATCATCAGATACTGTGGTTATAATGCCGAATGTCGTATTGTATTTATATTTCATTGAAATTGTATTCTTGAAAATTTTTGAGTAAAAATTAAGAAATTGACTGCTTGGATCGATTGAGTGCACCAGGAGGTTGCACTCTGTCGGATGGCCGAATGTCGTATTTCAAAAAGTAATGATTAAAACAATTAAAATATAAGTGTAGTAGGAATTGTAATTATCATTCTGGCAACACTATTCATTTCTAAATTGAGAAAGCGCCGGCGCGGCGCCACTGTGTTCGGGTGATATGGTGGGAACCTAGACGAACGCGCGCCGGACAGTCAGTCGTGTTTGAGTTGTCGAGTCGAAAGAACGTTAAACAGTGATTGTACGAATTAAATGTTAATAAATGGATACCTTTACTGCTGAGTTTTTATTTCATAAAACACGTAAACACGTGTGTGTGTGTGTTAGTGCGTGCTGGTGTATGGGTGTGTATTATCGAGCGCCGCTATACTACCATGATATGCAATACAAAAGTGATTCAATTTCCTCATACGATTTTAGCTGGATCCATTTTAATATATTTTCTTTACATTCTTGATAATTTTTATCGTATATGTATGTATCTTTATTTATTTTATTGTATAAGATAGTGGAACGTGAGCAAAATTGTCTACTGGCAAAAGTGGTTTTGACTACTGTTGACTTGGCAACAATATCTTTACGCCGTTTAGACAGTAAACTGGGGTCAAACGATAAAGAATTGTGAGTTTTTAAGATTGTCATTATTATATACAATTTTCTGACTGATAGTAGGCCACAGATATTATACAACCTTTCTGTAGGAAATCGCCTCTGCTTGAAATACATGACCTTGATCAATGTCCGTTGTGCTCTTTCTAAATCAAGAAACTGGGTTTTCGCAGCGCCACCCCAAACTGGTATGCAATAGCCTATAATTGATTGTGCTAGAGTAATATATATTTTGTTGAGCAGTTGCTTGGGTGAGTCATTCTGTATAGTATTTTCCGGTATTACGTATCTGAGTGTTTTGAAAATCCAGATCAATTTTCTCGTTCTACCTATAACATGTTCTATGTGTGAGTACTAAGATGTGAAAGAGTAACTTGACCTCAAAAAGGTACCTAGGCACTTTAAAGATGTTATTTTTTCCTTTTCAGTAGACAGATTGGTAGACAGGTACTTTTTTGAAGTCGGTTTAATTTTATATTTCTTTATTTTAGTGTTCATTGTACCATAATATAACCATATCACAAAAACTACTGAACCGATTTTGATGAAACTTAGACTGTTCCCTCCTAAGTTGCGGAATACAATACACCTGACTTAAATTAAAATAATCATCTTTTAGTTTTAGAGCAATTCGTGGACAAACATAAATACGCTTACGAAATTTAGTACACGTGCTTGGAAGCCTAAATAGAACGCTATACTCTTGACGGTCGATTTGGCGCAGGGGTAGGCTACCCACCTTCTGCGCCAGAGGTCTCGGGTGGTTCAATTCCCGAACAAGACAAATATTTGTGTGCATGAACATGTCTATTTGTCTTGGTCTGGGTGTTTACTATGTATAATAAGTATGTATTTACAAACAAAAAGTATTTAAGTATATAGGGCAGAGGTACCCTTTGTGGCCACTTTAAGGATTTTTTTACTTTTAAGCACTAAGTACTAAATGGTCTTAAGACACAAATTATATCTTAAATTATAGATAATTTATCTACCTTTAAAGGTACATTTTTCAAATTTATAAAAGTAAATTAGTTTTTTTTATATTACACACAATGTGTGAGAGGTACCGAATGTACCGGTTTTGGCCACTTACTGATAGTTAAACTTTTGTAAGTATTGCAAAAAATCAAAACCAAACTCAGGTAAAAACAATATATTCTAATGCGCTAGAAACCAGTCAATTGCAAAACAACAATTGAATTGTAAAAAACAAAGGTTTATAAAGTATTTCATCCAAAACAAATTTCTTAAAATTTTCATACAAGACATTTTTTTAAAACAGAAAATGGAATTTACTGTATAAAAATCTTATGACTTAAGGAATTCTAACGGTTGTTATTATTACCTTAAAATACCTTATTTTAATAGCCTTTATCAAAAATGGCTAAAAGTTGTTTAGAAAACTTTTAGAGCAAAAAGTGGCCAAAACCGGTACAGTGGCCAAAACCGGTACGCCTGCCCTATTTATCCGTTATCAAGTTTTCCATGATACAGATTCTTAATGAAATTAAAATGGGCTTAGATAATTGGTGTGATTGTAAGAAGTTATTTATATATTAGTTATTTATTTATATTTATAAATATTACTTATCCCATTTCAACTAAATCGCATACATAGAGGTTTAACTAGTAACCTCTTTCATTTTTGAAGTCGGTTAAATACCACGTTTATTCAGTATTCTTTGCTTCAAAGATAAAAACACTAACAATAAGTTGTATATCGGCTTTCCTTCGGGTTGTTCTAACTCTCATTAAGTAGTTACCCAGAAGTACTTCCAAGTTCGTTGTTCTTAACAATCGTTACCGCTCCTCGACTGAAGACAAGAAATAAAGAAAATATATCTTGGTTTTTCTCGACTCAAGCGTTAAATTTATAAGCTCCAAAGCAAATTATGCTTTTCCTCCATTTAAATAGCTCGAACAACAAAGTCTGGAGTTATTTTCAGTAAAATCTGTTGAAGCGAACTTTTATATAATTAAAACTGGAGATTTGCAAACTCCACCACTGCTGCAGACGCGAATAATTCATAAGAAGGTTAATTAAATTCGTTCTTCCGGCGCCGGCGGTCGGAACTACGTTATAAAATCGAATTACAGCCATTAATCTAATTTATACCACACGTTGCAGCATTACAAGCGGATTATAGTATGCTGTAGGTACCTATATTTTTTAGTTACTTATTTTTTATAGCATCGTTGTTGTAAGCACCACCACAGATTAACAGTTTGGCACCATGCTTCATTGCCAGGAAACATTCATAAAATAATCCTGAAATAGTTTTTGCATTTCTATCGGAAAGAAAAGAGAGTACCTACCTACTACAAACTAAATGTATCGCAAAAGCTTAGTAATAATACGTAAGATTGTTTTATCAATCTTAGCGCATTATCGTATACAGGGTGTAAGGGGCACCGTTGCAAAAACTTTAACAATGGCTTCAAACCTTCATGCTGAACAACGCACAGCAAGATTTTTTGTCGGAAATGAAAAAAATATTTCGACTCTCCATACAAAATGTCCCTATAAGTTGCTAACTTTGTATAGAAAGTCCATTTTTTTTCCTTTCCCACAAAAAATTCTTGCTGTACGTTGTTCAGCATGATGGTCTGAAGCCATGGTTAAAGTTTTTGCAAGGGTGCCCCTAACACCCTGTATGTTAAAATCATAATGAAGTTTAATCATAGAACTTGATAAAATATTTTATCCAGTCAAATTCACATTATGTGTATAGCACTTATACCTACGTAACTACTAGTTAAAAAGTCGGTGTTTTAAGAAACACTAGTTAGTAAGAAAACACAATTACTTAGCAAGAAAATGCTACGAACGTAGTGGGAAGCAATTGTTAAGTTCTCAAGTTCAACTTTAAACAAAGAAAGCTAAAACTATTGTATAGCCACAGTGATTCAAATCGAGTGTGCATTTAAAAAGTTTTTTCTATTAATATATTTTTTGTTGGGTTTATTACAGTTAAAAGAAGCGCCATGTTCAGAAATGCGAGCATGCCTTTAACTGAAACCGATAAAGACTATAGTTTCACACTGCTACAAATCCCTATTTTTAAACCTCCTACTTAAACTTTATGAAAGTTATCTTCCAGAATGGTTGGCAGTATAATAGTATAATGCTGTTTCACAAAGTTTTCATTCAAACAACTAAAATTTGGAATCAGTCTATCCGATTTCCAAGCCAATTTCTATATCAAATGCATTTAAATTGCAAACGCCGGAAGTTCCCAACTTTTGATTACTTAGTGTAGATTATGCTTCCAAGGGGCTAATTCTGTAACTCAACATTTTATCAGCATTGCTATCAACTTGACAAAGACATCAGGGTTCCGAACCAAAATGGTAAAAAGGAGGGTCCTTATGGCGCGACTTTGTCTGTCTGTCACAACTGAATATCTCGAGAACTACTAATACCTACTACTTGAAATTTGGAATAGTTTTAGATGACGTTTGCCAAACTATTTTTCAAATAAGAGAGAAATAAAAATATATATTTTTTTTTTGTAATAGAGACTGAAAAGGGGTCTTAAAAATTCAAAGTGGGGCTACTAGGGCTTAAAAATTTATTTAGGGTGTATAATTATGTGACATCAATCACTTGTTTTAAAGAATATTTTTATTACTTAATAGGTGTAGGTAGGTATAGCAGCAATGGTTGTGCAATATCTTTCTAACTGAAAACGATTGTAATAGAAGTTGAGTTATACAATTCGCCCCCAGACTTGCAATTGCAATTAAGCGTTTTGAATGTTGACAGAAGACAAATATCGTCTGCAATCAGACAATACGTCTCTTTAGTATGAATTTAGGCCAAATAATACGTTATGTAATACCTACTACTGATGTTTCTAATTGCACCGAATGTTTATGATCGAAATAGGTGAGCAAATCCGATAGCTGCAAATAGTTAAAACAGTTAATTTAAATTCTTATTTTGGTGATATTACCATTTCGAAATATAAAAGTAATAGTAGGTAGTTACTTAATCACATATTCTTTTATTTTAAAATTATATAAAAAAAACTTCAAATAATAGGTCTTTACATATGAAATTGCCGTTTTTTTCTTTTGTACATATAACTTAACAACTTTTATAATATTAGAAATATATAATTTCTTTAATATTGCGTTACATTAAGACCGTATCGAGCAACTTTTGATAATTTAATAACCACGATATTTGATTATTTACATAGAATAAACTTATTCCGAAAGTTACGACTATTTTTGTTTCCAGAATTTCGTACTTTATTAGTTGTAACTTAGTGAAAAAAAATTTTTTTTCTCTTAACGAATGTGTCATTTAGTAGTTAAAATGTCCATAAATACTTGTGTAAAATTTTGTAAATTTACATAATATTAGTCGTTAAATAATAACAAAAACGTTAGTATGGAAAAAAAATAATTACAGAAATCTCCATACAAAACGGCAATTTCATAGGTAAAGACCTATTATTAATAAGTATTAAATAAGGGCAAACGTTGTGTGTAAAAAGTGCTATTATCAAAGACGTTTATAATCGTTATTCCTAAAGAGAAAGTATCTTGATGCAATCGAATCATTGTGGAAGAGGAGAAGCCCATTCATTCTCAACCAAACACGCTATTAATTAAAACCAAACGAGCATCCTAACATATTTCTCCTGACACACCAGGAGGTAAATCTGATGGTTCGACGTTCCACGAATATTAAGACTACGAGGTATTCTCTCTAATTAAATTTCCACACTCAACGTGCCAGCTCCATAGATACGGAGGGAACGCAACGAATGCTAAAAAGATAAGCCCTTTAATCTTCGTGATGTATTCACATGCTCCTCATTATATTACGTTTTTGCGTTGGGAGGGTAGCAATCGCAGATCTTGTTTGGATTTTCAGTTTGGATAAGTAGCTGGTGTATGGAGATGTGAAAATAAGTTCATTAAATGGCTTTTTATTTAGCTCCTGGGTTACGTCGTGCTATAAAAACTTAAATTTTTTTTAAAGTACAAATATTTAAGAGTCACAGTCCGAAATATTTATACTGATAAAAAATTAAGAGTATTGTATATAAATAACGTCTCGTTAATAAGGTTGTATTGATCTAATAACATAACGGTTGCCTACGAAAAAACAAGTACGATGAGTACCTATACCTATACGTTACTAATGCGCCAATCGATAAGGGAAATAGCAGTCCCTTAGCTCAGCCCTCAATTCAAATAAATGGTTCCAATGGTTCTAATTAGAAAATTGAACTGTCGGCCGATACCTTGGCAATTAAGTAATTAGACCGCTTCCTGAAACATAAAGCGATAAAATCTTATTTAAAGGCTTTTCGGGTATATAACCTAGAAACTCGGTAACACACTCTCTTCACACGAAGCAGCAGTAAATACACAACTTAATAACACAAATAGTAGCAAATAAAAAGATAACCAATTTTAACAAAAATAACCAAGTTGTGAAATCTTTCCTACTAATATTATAAATGTGAAAGTTAAGATGTTTGGATGTTTAGATGTTTGGATGTTTAGATGTTTGGATGTTTAGATGTTTGGATGTTTAGATGTTTGGATGTTTAAATGTTTGGATGTTTAGATGTTTGGATGTTTAGATGTTTGGATGTTTAGATGTTTGGATGTTTAGATGTTTAGATGTTTGGATGTTTGGATGTTTAGATGTTTGGATGTTTGTTACTCAATCACGTCAAAACGGCTGAACGGATTTGGCTGAAATTTGGGACACAGATACTTTGTAGCCTGGAGAGGAACATAGGCTACTTTTTATCCCGGAAAAATATCAAATTCCCGCGGGATAGCGTGGTGTAGTCCACGCAGGCGAAGCCGCGGGTGGAAAGCTAGTATATAATAAAGGTAAACCTATCTACTAAATTCGTAATAAAACGCCACTCGAAACCGAAATCTTGTAGGTTTAAAGAAGATATCGATATATTAATTCACCTAGCCAAAAGGAAATGGGTTAAGTACAGAAATTTATGACCAATAAAATAGAAGCACTGCTTACCTTTAGAGGCGAAAATATAATAAAAATAGCAATAGGCAGCCAGCAATGGGGTTATAAATTGCATGAGTTTTAACCACGTTTCAACTAATACAGTCACACTTATTAAATACTAGCTTTCCGCCCGCGGCTTCGCCCGCGTGAACTACACGACGTTATCCCGCGGGAATGTGATATTTTTCCGGGATAAAAAGTAGCCTATGTTCCTCTCCAGGCTACAAAGTATCTATGTTCCAAATTTCAGCCAAATCCGTTCAGCCGTTTTCGCGTGATTGAGTAACAAACATCCAAACATCCAAACATCTAAACATCCAAACATCTAAACTTTCACATTTATAATATTAGTAGGATTACCTACTCTGTGACAGAGTTGCGGTGTTTTGGGGATATCGACATTTAAATTTATGGCAGTAATGTGATGGTGTATTAATGTAATTAGTTCAACGTTAATGTTCAGAGCCATTCCTGCATATATTTTTTATAGGATTGGCACAACAGCTAGCGCAATAAGCTACGAATTTACAGCTTATGGGATTGGCCCATGAGTTGGCGTACAGGTATTCTTTAAGGCTGGATAAGGAAATGGGCAATAACACACGAGTCCAATGTGGATTGCTGGATAGCATCAGAAACTTTGAACGGGCTAAGATTTGGAATTGGCGCCCATAGCAAAAAGAGGCATACTCGTAGTTAGAGGGTGAGCAATTAGCCTGAGAACACCACGAACACATTTCTCTCTTTACCGATTCATGCATTTACTAGTAAATTAAATATGGTTTAAAAACGCCCGCAAAGTTTAGCAATTGTTTTCATTGTTATGATAGTAAACTAGTTAATATTATTTTAATTATCCCCAGCAATTAAGGTTAACTGAACCGCACCAGTGTTCCTGTGCAAAATGCAGACCAAAATGTTTGCGCTCATTAGTTGTAGCAGCAGCTTGGATGCACATTTTAAATGCGTTTACTTTGCCATTGTTGGACAACCAAGATCTGCACTTAAGGTTTTTAAAGAAACTGCAATTTTGTCGTATTTAAATATTAGGTAAGTAGGTATAGATACATCAAACAAGTTTAAGTGAGAATAACTATTCACAATGATGTAGGTATTTAAATATCACCAAATTATCACCAATTTATTTATTTGTTTTAAGTTAAATTACCTACTGCACTTACAGTAATGCACCAAAGCGTGCAGTAGGTTAATCAATACATTGATACTTAGCGTTAACTTAATTCTACAAAACGAATAACACATCTTACAAATTTATAAACCGACATACAAATCCAATGAATGAACTAGAAACAAATCGCATTCGTTTCTAGTTCATTCATCGCAATAGGCATTCGCATTAAACTTTCATGGCCACTTTCACTACCTATAACTATTATGAAAAACAAGATTTTTGTCATGTTTACACTGTTTACAGTACAGTTACTCCGTAATCATGGCGAAGGCAACTGTGCCAAAATATCGAGACATGGTAATAATCCAATTTTTCGTATTACTTATAATATCTTTATATTCAGCATCTATTTTAATTCGCACTAAGACAGAGTTATTATTTCAATTCAGATTCCTCTACTACATATTACAACTTCATTGTTATATTCATCACCATCAACCAATTGTATATGTAGGTACCTAACCTGTGCGAAATTTCAACATGGGCTAATGTGGAAACCAAGAGTTTAATGGCGCATTTAAATTAGGCTGTTGACCCAAATTTGGGTTATAGCGAGGGTAAGAAAAATACAGGAGCTTTGTTTACATCGGTAAATCCAAATGCGTCTTATGAATGTTACCTACCTATATGCTCTGAACAAACGACGCGACTACGCATATCTGTGAACCGCTTGTGAACCGGGAGTAGGGTTACCAGATGAAAAAAACAAAAGTCCTGAGAATAGGCCTGATTTCCACTGAAAAAGCCTGAGATTGAGAGCGGGTTGGGGGGGGGGGGGGTGCAATAAATCAATACCTAATTAAAAACCTTACTTAAAAAGTTATGTATCTACTAAGATAAATTAGTACTTACTTATTAATTAATTATTACCAAAGGAAGTTAGTTTGTTCTGAAAGATCTATAAGATCTTTTAATCAAAGCATTTATTTTACTATTTCTTTTGTATTTTATTGGAAATTCTAAAAATCCTGAGATTTCACGACTTTTGCAAAATCCGGCCGCAATCCTGAGATGAGTCTAAAAATCCTGAGATCTCAGGCCAAATCCTGAGATATGGTAACCCTAACCGGGAGTGACGTTGTAACGTTGGTCGCGCGACAGACACGCGTTGGACGCTGCCCACCACTTTATGCAAATAAAGCTTACCGTCTCGCCGCACACGAGCCACACGCGATAGCCACAAACGCCGCCACTTGAGTTAGAAGAAGAAACAAGTGACGACATTGACGACGGTCATATATAGTATACTAGCTGACCCGGCAAACGTTGTTTTGCCATAATAATAGGTCTTTACATATGAAATTGCCGTTTTTTTCTTTTGTACATATAACTTAACAACTTTTATAATATTAGAAATATATAATTTCTTTAATATTGCGTTACATTAAGACCGTATCGAGCAACTTTTGATAATTTAATAACCACGATATTTGATTATTTACATAGAAAAAACTTATTCCGAAAGTTACGACTATTTTTGTTTCCAGAATTTCGTACTTTATTAGTTGTAACTTAGTGAAAAAAATTTTTTTTCTCTTAACGAATGTGTCATTTAGTAGTTAAAATGTCCATAAATACGTGTGTAAAATTTTGTAAATTTACATAATATTAGTCGTTAAATAATAACAAAAACGTTAGTATGGAAAAAAAAATTATTACAGAAATCTCCATACAAAACGGCAATTTCATAGGTAAAGACCTATTATTAGTGGACCCGGTCACCAACATCTTGTGTGTGTGTTTATACATCAAAAGTTGCCTACACCAGACAACAGATAGCGCTAGTTACACACTACCAATAAAAGGGCCCAAGCTTGGTCTCTATTTCTTACATATAAAAAATTACTCTGTGAAGTAGAGTGAGTGTCAGATAAGTCTGCGCGCATGCGCGACTGTGGCATTTTTAGCGCTAGCTAAAGTACATTTTTTTATTCTAAGCTTGTAGAAAAGATTAGTATTCGGTTTTGACCGCGCAGACGTCAGTGATTACTCTTTGGAAACGGCAATGGAAGAAATGACAGTTTTGTATCGAAGGTACGATAGTTAAACGATTTTTCTTAGAAAATTACAATTTTTACTCAATTTTCCGGAATAATAAGTAGCCTATGTTACTCTCCAGCTCCCAAACTATCCCCAAACCAAATATCACGTCGATCCGTTGCTCCGTTTTGACGTGAAAGAAGGACAAACAAACAAACAAACTAATAAACAAACAAACAAACACACTTTCGCATTTATAATATTAGTATGGATTAAAAAACGACGGTAGCCGTTACGACTTCGGCAAAACAAAAAGGACGGGTTATTTAACCAATTTGCTTGCAGTATTTTGCGTCGACGTTAGTGGCCGGTGGCGGGCGGCGGCCACAAGAAGTGAGTAACGACGATTTGTGGCATGTAGCGACCACCGGCAGGCTTATTACCGATCTTAAAGTGACAGTTGCAATCGCGACAATTAACAATTAATCGCTCCCAAAACACATATTCGTATTACGGAACGTAGATCGCTACGATAGCGCCACAAGCGAGCGATTTGTGAACTAAAATTGCATGAAAGCGCTCGTACCGTACTGTACCGATTGCAAACCAACCGCAACTAGTAGCAGTCGCGTTGCAATTGTACAATTAGCAACTGGTTGCTTGTTTTGGTAATAAGCCTGCGGGGCGGCCGGCCCCGTGTGCGGCGAGTTCATGTCATGTTTTACAATATTTGTCCGCCCGAACTTTATTACTCGTTTGCACTTGACTCTACTAAGTAAATTCCCACACCCACAGGCATCTGGTGGCTAGCTTTCACGGAAGTTTGCTCAATTTGAATCCTCAGTGGCTGAGGAATCCGAGAGTAGTGCGCTTTTACCTTATCTTCACATAACATCAGATGCGATGAAGGCTAGGAGCCTATACTGCTTACACCTTAGTGGGGTAAGCAAGAGTCTTGCTGTTACAAGACAGCATGACGCGCTTTATCATATCGCGTGTTATAAGCCGCTCATGCTAGGCCGGCTGAGAGCGAACAAGCTACATAATGCTAACCATAAATTCAGTCGAACAAAAGTCATGTTTAAGTAGCCAGCCTAGCATGCGCACCACGTGAAAATTATGTCGTCTCTCATCAGCGGCTCGCGCTTACTAACAGAGTTGAGTGTGCGGGCGGTATAAAATCTCGTCGACGACGTGAGTATGTGAGTCGTAGTCGACAAAACTATCTCGTGGTGTTCATGATAGGCCGGATGATCTCTTAAATAATTCACGAATGCTCCTGTCGACGCTATTAGTGTCAAGCAGTAGTAAAGTTATAGGTACTATTGCTGCTGTACAAAATGTACCACACCGCAATAATTTACTATCGATGATCTTTGCCGCGAGATATCATCAATATGTAATCTTTCTTCAACCACTGCCATTTAAGTTTAGAAGCAATATTTATACCTAATATTGCTTCGGTTCAACGAGGGTTCATCTGAACTTAAATGGCAGAGCGAGCTTTTACACACACTTGTCTAATTCTTTTGTGTGTCTGTGTCAAAATCTGTGCTTTAAGTCTAGGGGACTAGATTAATCGTGATTTTTTTTAGCATTTTTGCAAGTTCCTAATCTCGTTCATTTAATTGTAGAACACCTACTTCAATATTCTTTGATCAAAGTAAATGCATTAGCTTAACAGGCGCATCTCTAACTGAAATCTCCCATTTTAATTTACTGAGCATTCGATTCGTGCCGAACAAGAATGGATCGAGTCACAAAGAAATCCGCGCAAATCAGCGATTTGGATAATTGACAAAGCGTAGTAAAACTCTTAGGGATAGGTTTTATTTTTTACGAGTTGGGTATTCGTTTTGCAGATTTGCAATTTAATTGAATTCGTATGCTGAGATCACGCGCAATGTGACCTTTTGATTGGCTCGAAATCGTAGTGGATTATGGCACAGATAATAATAATACTCTACGATTATGATAATGTCCACGTGGCCAGGGATCGTGGTTTCGATCCCTTTCTGGATGGACATTTATGTTTGTTTTGCGAATGGGTGATAAATAATCTATACATATAATAAAACAGAAACGGACAAAAAGTCTGTACATGAAATATAAAAAAAAAAAATTACTGCTATGTGATGTGTACAGGATATAGACCCCAAAACGATAGATATTAATATTTTTGTCTGTTTGTCTGTTTGTCTGTTTGTCTGTTTGTATGTTCGCTTTTCACGCAAAAACTACTGGACGGATTTTTACCAAATTTTGTGTAGTAATAGCTTATAACCCGGGTCAACATATAGGGTACCTTTTATTGCGGGAAATTTAATTATTCCTACGGGAAAATACAAAAACTGATTCTTACTAAAATAGATGGCGCCACATGATTATGAAAATACGTTATATTTAATCGCTGTCTCAATTAATAATGAATCATGTTATTTTTTTTACCTGCTTCAAAACATAATATAAATTAAAACCCATCCAGGCTCATATAAAATCATAAAAATAATTTTATGTTATTTACGTCATTATATCTACTAAGCAATAGATGGCGCAGGAAGTCAGTAAGATTACGATATACCTCTCACAAAAGAACATTCGAATGATTATATTAATTAGGGTGAAAGCCCCCTCTGTTGCCACTTTAAGATGTTTTTTACTTCTTTTGCATCATAACTACTAAGCAATAGATGGCGCGGGAAGTCAGTAAGATTACGATATACCTTTCACAAAAGTACATTCGAATGGTTATCTATATTAAGTAGGGTGAAAGCCCCCGCTGTTGCCACTTTAATTCTTTTTCACTTCTTTCGCCTATTGTCTTAAGTAGGTATCTAAAATTGTCAAGAATGTATCTTATACTTTTCTTTAAATTTTTAAATTTACAATACAAAAAAACTACTCAAAAAATTTAACCGACTCCCAAAAGTATTTGTCAACTGAAAAGGAAAAATATAATTTATATTATAATTAAGGTACCTTTTTGAGGTCGGTGCCAGTCAGTTTATTTTTTTAAATTACTATTTATTTCCTAAGTTTTAGTGTATATTGTACAATAACATACCCACGAAAACTACTAAACCGATTTTGATTAATCTTAGACTGTTCCCAAAGTTAGAATACACCTAATTTAAATCAAATAGAATCATCTCGATATGCCTTTAGATTTCGAGAAATTCGTGGACATACATAGTAAAAACATATAACTAAGTATTCATATACTTACGAAATTTAGTTTTATTTTAGTCAATTAAAAACCTATTTTTTAAACTTAAATGTGCGAAGGGTGCCGATTGATGTGTTTTTTGTCAATCAAATTTTAAAAGATACTTACATCGAGAAATCAATACTTAACTAACTTAGATAAAATAAAAGAAACATCTAATTCGATGTAAACTGAAAAGCGTTTATTGAATAATATTCCTATGTCATAAAGAATTATTAGATACTATTGTTATTATGACTTAAAAGTCATAGATAAAAAGTATATTATCAAGCAAAAGTTATAAACGAAATGTTTAAAGCTAAGTAAGCACTCGGGGCAGTGACCAAAACTAAAGTTCTTACCCTATTGATGTAAAATTTATATTTCGCATTTCCACTCGACGCTAGATGTCGCTACAGTAAGTATAGTGCCACAAATATATCTGAACCGGTGACAGTGGTCCTGGAGGAGCCACTAGCAATACAAAATTAACTGTCAAAATGGACTGCCGGCAGTCAACAGCATATTTAGTACCAAAAAATAACCACTGTGTGAAATAAGTTTGTCGCAATGTAGACAAAATGTCACCAATGTAGTTTTGAAAATTTTGCTCAAACGCTAAGTGGCCAGTACGTAGTTACATACACCTACAATACCTACCATTTTTTATGTCATTTAACCGGCTCTGGCTACTTAGGCCTTCAGCCGTAGGTACCATCCAATAAAATAAAGGAATATTAAAAATAGTTTTCTATCTAACTTATTTATTCATTTATTTACTAGGAAAGCTTACATACGTGATGATTGATTAAAATTAAATAATTAAATGGTATATCATTACATTTTATACCTGTTACTTAAAGAAGAAATGTCTCTCTATCAAAATACTAGCCTTCCGCCCGCGACTTCGCCCGCTCGGACTAAACGACGACGTTATCCCACGGGAATGTGATATTTTTCAGGGATAAAAAGTAGCCAAAGGCAGCCATAAGCTCCGGCATATATTTGCGTCCAAAATTCCTCAATGTCTCAAGACTAAGGTCTTTGACCAGTGTGTGTTGCCAGTTATGACTTATGGAAGAGAGAAGTGGTCTTTTACTATGGGTCTCATAAGAAGGCTCAAGGTTACCCAGCGAGCAATGGAGAGAGCGATGCTTGGTATTTCCCTGCTCGATCGAATCAGAAATGATGAGATCCGCAGGAGAACTAAAACGACCGACATCGCTCAAAGGATTGCTCAGTTGAAGTGGCAGTGGGCGGGACACATAGCGCGGAGAACCGATGGCCGTTGGGGCGGAAAGGTTCTCGAATGGCGACCGCGAACCGGACGACGTTCCGTGGGCAGGCCCCCTACAAGGTGGACTGACGATCTGGTCAAGGTCGCGGGAAGCCGCTGGATGCGGGCAGCGCAGGACCGATCGTTGTGGAGATCCTTGGGGGAGGCCTATGCCCAGCAGTGGGCGTCGTACGGCTGAAATGATGAATGATGATGAAAGGCAGCCATTACATCCAGATCGCGATCACTGATCGTGATCTTGATCGCGATAGAGATTAACTTTGTAGATATTTTGCGATCAAGATCGCGAGCCGTCAATCACCTTCGTACACAGTCAATCTGCATCGCGATCATTGATCATTGATCCAGATTGACTGTCTAATGGCTGCCTAAGTATGTCACTTTTCAGCTGCCAAACTATTCCCATTCCAAAAGTCACGTCGATCCGTTGCACCAATTTTGACGTGAAAGACGGACAAACAAACAAACCCACTTTCACATTTATAATATTAGTATGGATACACACAATCTCTTTTACATTTTATAGTAAAAATACGCGGCAAGAGTGCGCTTCACCACTGGAGCTCCATAGTAGTGGACGGAGTGGACGTGCCTCGTGCGATCCAAGAGCACCAAGAGAACAAATTAGATTCACGATCCATGATCCCCAATCTTAGGTCGTGGTTGGCCAATCCAAGATGGATCGTTTGGTGTGGTTCAGTCTTATGAACCTCGCGTAGAATAGATCTATTGCCCGCTAGCAAGCAACGTCGAAGAACGAAGAACGGCTGTTCAATTATACACTGTTATGTGTGATACATGCATTTTTGCGTATAAAAACCATATGAAAATATAAATAAGTTATCACAACTTACTGTAAATCGAGATTTGACAGCCTAAACCGACCTAGATAGCGGTTTAAATTTAAATCGGGATCGGTAACAACAAGTAGCTAAATGGGATTTAAAAGAAAATCGAGATCCAAGTGGCCCTTTTGAGTTATGAAGAAGAGAAGAGAAGTTTGTTTTTTTGTCGCCTCTAAGGGATTGCAGACTTCAGTATTTAATTTGACATACATTTTAGCTTGATACCTCCCACGCATACTTGAGAAAAAGTTTCTTGACAGACGGACAGATCTTTGAATGAGGGCTCAACTATGTTCATACCCTAGCCTGTATATTCGATATTCTTTAGACCCTTTTAGTAGAGAATAGGACTTCAAGAAGAGCGTTATGAAATCTGAGCAACAAACACACATAAACTAAACTAACACAAAAGTCACTACACCGCGCGTACGAAGTCGCGGGCAACAGCTAGTAATAATATAACAATAATAAATCATTTATTGCAGGCAACTTACAATATTTTACAATATCAGGCCCATATAATAAATACCTTATAGACTAACATAATAATATATACATTATATAACACAATTTTGTTAGTATATAAATGTAGCACTAGGTTAGTAAGATAAAATTAAGTAACAGCTCTCGGTGTTGAATCGGTGGCATATGGCAACGTCCCCCGGAAGCGCCGGTAAACCACCCCCTGCGTGTCGGGACGCGCACCACAAACGACTTGAAATTAGTATTGTGGCGCGAATCCAAAGCCTGCACTCTCAAGCAGAAGTTGCTCTTCTTCTTGATATACTCTGTCACGTCCCCCGCAGTGATGGTGTGGTGAAGACGGGACAGGTATACGGCGGTCGTCGGTATGGCAGCTCGCAGCAGGAAGTTGGGCCCTGTCGGTGCGGTACCATACTGGTTTTGCGTCGGTCGCTGACGATGTCGCTTTTTATTCCGAACCTCGGTGAAACCTTGGTCATCTTGGCCCGGTACGGTAACATTCGGCGCAGGCGCTCTTCTGCCGGAGGGGTCCGGCTTCTGCGACCGCGCATTTGTTTTCGCGGCAGCAGCATAGTTAAATGGACTGCTGACGGGCGCTCGAGGCGCCACCGCGTTAGGGAGCGGCGGCGGCGGCACATGAGGTGGCGGCGGGGCGCGGGCGGAACGCGCGCAGCTCGCATAGTCGGCGCTCGCAGCCAGTGGCGGCGGCGCTCGGGTTTTGTCGGGCCGTGGCGGTGTCGGCGACGAAACTGCTGATTTGCAATTCGACGTCGTCGATGTATCGAGGCAAGCCCCACGTCGCATGTTTACGTTAGAGCCTGCGATCGGTGACCTACTTACTGCGAGTGATTCACGTAAATTGTCAACTTCTTTACGCAATTCACTCACAGTTTTTTCCGATGTTTGGAATTTTAACATCACTTCAGCCAAACTCTTCTTTAAGGAAACGATATCCTTCAGAAGGCAGGTAACATCGACGTGATCGAAAGTGACGGGAGGCAGCTTGTTGAGGTCTCTCGCCACGAACGTGGGCACGTCATCAGGATCGGTTTTCTTTAGCAGGGTGATGATCTCCTGCAGGCTCTTCTGTGTCCCATCTCGTCTCCGGGACACCATCTGGTCAATCTTACCGAGAGACTCGTACAGCAGTTTCTTCGCTGCGGCCACATCATCCTCACTGAAGTTCGACTTGCAGATTTGGAGCGCGCTCACCTCATCCATGACGTCCAGCTTTTGTTGGAGGAACGCCAGGAGTTCGTTAGCCACAAGTTTATCACTCATGGCTATAAGCGTAACGCGGCACTTGACCGCGTTCGCGTTTCACAGTATGTTGACAATAAATGTGCACGCGTCTGCACCGGTCCGCATCGCAAACACGACTTGATAAACACCACACAATTTTAATTAGTGTAAAGATTTTAGGGGATGATAGTGTCCATTGCTACAAATAATTTTTACTATAGGGCCAGCCATGAAAACGCAATAAAAACAGATGTGCCATAGAAAAGTACCTACAATATATTCCTTTCTAATACCAAAAACTAATACCACTGGTATTTTCTTAAACTAACTACGTTAGCAAACAAACACTTGGTATTCGTTTTGGGAAGGAATAGATTATCGACTCGACAAAAATGCATGGGACAGCTGATTATTTTTCTCGATTTCGTGGCTGGCCTCATAGTAAAAGTTACATATTGATGGACACTATCACCCCCTTGTATCTCCTGATTAAAATTTAGTGGTGGCAATATATTGTGTGTTATTTATTATTACATTATCATTTAAATTAAAAGGTTTAACGAACATACCGTTCAAAATACAATACACATAAATTAAACAGGCCATCTGTTTACTTTAAAGTTATTTCCCATTTTATCTACACATATCGTCTTTTTATCTTCTATCTCTCTCGAAAGGACCGTATTGGTATTGAACTTTTACATTTGGGACAATAAATCTTTCAGTGGGCACAGAAAGTTTAGGGATATCTGATAGGGGTTTGTGTAAATTGTATGTAGATGTCCTTAACGATAAAGTTTTAGAAACATCCCGATGAAAACCGTAAACCTGAGCAATCTAGACGTTATTGCGTTTTTACGGTTTGTTGATAACAAATTGTTGGAACTAGCACCAGACCATGTCTTAATTTTTGAACTTAAATGGGCGGCATTGAAGCCAGAAGACCTCGATTCAAATCCAGTCCTTTTTTTTTATTTGTCAAATTCTTTTCTTTTTGTAAAAAAAGGCTAGGGAGGCTTCTGCCAGTACATCCTGAGTGCAACCTGTTGTTTTTTTTATATATATTTCTATTATACTAGCTTTTGCCCGCGACTTTGCTCGCGTGATATTTGTAGAACGCATACCCACGTTTTAAGGGTTCCGAACCAAAATGGTAAAAAGCAACCCTTATGTTTCAGTTTGTCTGTCTGTCACACCCGGATATCTCGAGAACAATGCTATCAACTTGAAATTTGGAATTGTTGATGACGTTTGCCCAACTATTTTGCAAATAAGAGAAATTAAGATATTTATACATTTTCATATGGGCTGTATGAAATAGAGAAAAATCTGAAATTATTTTATGTGCTAGGATCAGTTTGTCACCTTTTCTTTTTATAAGATAAAAAAAAGATAAACATATTCTTTATTCACTTCATCATCATCATCATCATTTCAACCGTAAGACGCCCACTGCTGGGCCTATTCACTTAGACATAACAAATATGTACTTATGAATCGTCAATATTTTCCTACCACCCATTCAAGACTTTTTTAACTGACAAGAAGAATGGGCGCAAGAAACTTGCCAGCGTTTCTTAGTTAGGTAACGACATTTAAAAAAAAAAACATATCGTTACTAATACAACAATTGCTTAGTATAAAAATACATCATATTAAACAGTGATTATGTTATGTGTTACATCATGACCATGCATTGCGGTCATTCAAATAATCGTCTACTTTATAGTATCCTTTGCTCATCAGCGACTCTTTAATGTAACATTTAAATTTATGCAATGGTAGTTCAATTATAAATATGCTGTGGAACTTTATTAAAAAAGGCTATGCTTTTCCCCAGAAATGAGGCTCTGGATTTTTCTAGCCTAAACTTGGGAACGACAAGTTTATCTTTATTTCTTGTGTTAAAGCGATGAATATCGCTCTGCTTTACAAATGTATTATAATACTTTTTCACATAAATTATATTTTCATAGATGTATTGTCCTGCAACAGTTAAAATGTTTATTTCTTTAAATAGATCTCTTAAAGAATCTCTCGATCGGAGGTTGTACATGGCGCGAATAGCCCTTTTTTGGAGCACGAATATACTGTGGATGTTAGCGGCTGAGCCCCACAACAAAAGGCCGTAGGACATAACACTATGAAAATAACTAAAATAGACTATTCTAGCCGTTTTAATATCGGTTAAGAGCCTTATTTTCTTAACTGCGAATGCGGCCGAACTGAGTCTACTCGCCAAGGCTTCGATATGAGGATATACAGTTACGCAATCGCTTTTTGAGCGAAAAACCATGTAAACATGTTGAGCATCAATAGTTGTGCCGTGTGGACGCAGTGTAGCCTAATGGTACAGCCACAGAACACGGTTAGATTTTTTCTTCCATGTTCTGTGGGCACAGCCTTAATACTGTGCTAATGGATACGAGGCTTTACGTCCAAATACTGAAATTAAGGAGCGTCTCATACATCGCCCAGTTGCATTAAATATCAAAGGTATGAAAGAGACTGCATGGTATTCGGCCGTTAAAGTAGTAGATATAAACTTGAGAGACAAAATTTTTGGTCACCTCACCTAAGGTCCGGTTGCTCGTACATTACAGTAAAGTTAAAGTTAAAATTTAACTATTGTCAATTTTTACCTCGGTCAAAGAAAAACATGTTGGGTTAAAAGTGTTGTCTATACTATTTCATTAACCTTCCCTTAATTACTAATGTCAAAATTTAAACCACCCCCACCCTGTCGGTTATTTCGACAGCCATTCAATGTGTAATTTGACTGCTCGTTAAAGTAACCGCTTCTTCAACAACGCTTTTTAAATTTAACCGCCGGTTAATTTTACTTTAACCATAATTTAACCCTAAAGTTAACGTAACCAAGCTTCGAGCAACCGGACCTAAGTATTTCATTATTGACCGTAGCAAAAGTAACTTTTAAAATCACAACCTTCTAAAATCAACAGATTTTTGCATTGTTTTTTTCATTGTTAACATTTAGCCAACGAATAATCCAGTAAGCTAAACGAGTAAACATTTCTAAATAAAAATTAAAACATCACTTAGGTATACTCTTGTACTAGACTAATTTAAAGTCCAGTTCAACAGATGTTCAATTAGCAACCGGCCGGTATTTGTGATGACAAATCACCAGTTAAAACTTTACTGGCTTTGCCTACAATATTTACCAAGTGACAAAGTTTAATTAAGTATTTAAACGAGATCTTTTACGCTGAAAATGCTTTCAGCTAACCGTTCCAGTTTTATTTCAATATTTTGTTTCAGATGAAAACGTGGTTATAATTTTAATTGTTAAATTATCGAATAGGAAATTATTAAAACATTTCCTTTTTTCCATTCCTTGTTTTGGCAGAATACGACTATCTTACAAAATTGCATGAATATACAACACGCAGAAGTATACTTCGGTATTTATTTGTCTCTAGCCGATTACCGTTAATACCGTAAATACCGTACAGTAAATATGTTGCAGCGATTTATTTATAATGAACTGTAAAAAATAATAAAGTTATGACATTGTATGTTTTTTCTAATTATGCAATTAATATTAGTTAGTGATGGTTGGTATAGGTATACCATACACTATACTGCGTGTTGTATATTCATGCACTCAACTGCCTTCTAATGACAAGAAGTTACTTTCATAGATAAAGTACTTAGTCTATGTACGGTTGCATGGGTTGTAATGTAAATGCGAGAAACTCGTAGCAAAAACCTGTAAACATTGCTTCACTTAACAAAATCGTTACCTTATCGGTATCACGTACGAGTCAGTGTTTGTTGTTTTTTGTAGGACAATGATTGGCATTTCAATTTTACCGGCTGCAGATATCGGGGCGGGAATGCGTCCATTTGGCTTCTGAAGGAGAATACTCGTTTATCTCGGGAGCCACAGAATGACCTTTGTTTTTCCTTCAACTTCTAATTGGAATGTGCTCTAATTTACTACTCCAATAACTGCTAGGTTGCATGGGGTTATTAAATTTTGCTGTGTAAGACCGAAAAGTGTTAGGGGAAAAGTGTTACCCGCTACATATAATAATAAAAAAATAATTAAAAATAACTTTAGGAAAAACCTACGTTACAATAAGTGTTTGCTTCAATGTTACTAGATACTTATCTTTTTTTTGTGTGAACATTACTTTACTTAACTAAAATGTAACCACTATCGGAGTGTCGTGTTAGTTGTTTTTTCGTATGTCAATGATTGGCATTTCAATTTTGCCGGCTGCAGATATCGGATCGGGAATGCGTCGATTTGGCTCCTGAAGGAGAACACTCGTTTATCTCGGGAGCCACAGAATGACCTTTGTTTTTTCGCTTCAACTTCCAATTGGAATGTGCTCCAGTTTACTGCTTTGTTGGGGTTATTAAACATTGCTATCTAAGGGGAGTAGCAATAAAGAATGTAGGTACGTAAGTACCTACTTTCATTACCTACAATAAAAATAAATATTTTTCAAAATCATTTTTTTGAATAATATGGGCTAAGCATTAAATATGACAAATAAGACCGGCATATTTACTGCTACGCATATTTATGATAAAAATTAGCTTTTCGCCTGTGTATGAACAACCGTAACCATAACCATGTTTCCCGTAGGCATGAGACATAATATTTCCGAGTTAAGAAGTAGCCTTTATGCTATTCTAGAATCTCATTCAGCCATTTCGCTGTGATTGCGTTTATAATAACAAAATAAACATCCAAACATTAAGCATTGAAAGTTGAAACTTTCGCATTTTTATTGTTAGTAAACTAGTTTTTTTTCATTAAATAAAAAAGGATATAGTATACTATAGCGTAAAGATAGCATAAGTACCCACTGACTAACCAAAAATGAAATTTCTGATAGTGTGAACTGAATTCTAGCTAGCTATTCTTTATCTACCCTATTAACTCTATCCCGAACTGTCCCTGGCAGCCGTAACTTTATCCACCTTTCCTAAAGGAAATTAAAGTTGCCACGCATAATTTTTACAAGAGGAAGCTCAGATCATATTAAAATAAATCTTCCTTCGTAACGCAAACGTAGTAAAGACAGATTTCCACGAGTCAAGTTTCAACATTTGTTTGTTCGAAAAAGCTGGCACGTAAATTACTTCGGTATTTGGTAACTCCCGAAGCAAAAACATAATTAATGTTTCGCTATTTCTAATCTGTGAGATAAATGGTTATAAATCAGCTCTTTCTTTTCCTTACCAAGGGACCTTTATTTAGGGTAATCAAGTGTGTAAAAGATATAGGTTTTGTTTTTGGGGTATTTTTTTGTTAATATCGTTTTTACACACAAAATACACATTTAATAAATATCAAAGGCATGTATGTCTTGTCTTTTTGCTCAAAGTTATTGTTGGTGAATCTTACTTCAAACAAATAAAGGAATAAATCGTTAGTACAGAGAGTGAGTCAGATAGGTGCTTGTTTTTATTTTCAATGTCCTACAGAATAATAAAAAAGAAATAAAAAAATAGAAACAATATTCGAAGAAGTTTTAGTTCTGACCAGGGTGTCGATTCTGCTAACGTTAAGTTATATTTGTGTCTCAATCGTGTTTCAATTGTAGTTGAACTGTAGTGCTTTTTTACCTACTAGTTACAAGAAATGTGTACATTTTTCACAATACTACTGATGGTCACACCACACACTACATTCATATCACAACATACTGTCATAATTTTTGTAACTATTGTGTGTAAAATGCACTACAATTGAACTATAATTGAAACACGATTGTGACACGATTATGACTTAACGTTAGCATGATCGACACCCAGAATTCAGTTCTTACGTTTTGATACCCTGATATTCCTAGCAATGTTAAAATAAATTATGCGTGTATATCCCACGAAGTAGGGAGCACGTGAGATTGCTACGTAACTTCGTTTTTCCACTCCACGGATTTTCAATAAAACTGTCATAGTCAATATGCTGCCGAAGTGCCGAGTGACATTCGTTATGCGACACGATCCTATTGAAGGCAGAAATATTTAACGCAGGGGATAAAAGACAAGTTTTGGAAAAACCTGCATATTCCAGATACGAGCATTTTACATGTTGATGTTATAATTTTTTGCAAGATTGGAGCAGGGGAACTTCCCTATAATATAAGATATCATTTCAATTACCCAGGGACCATTCACAAAAAATAAACTAAATACTTACATTGAAATAATATTTTGAAATCAGTCAGTAAGTATATGAATCATGGCAAAGTGGTTTAAGTACTGTCAGTCAAATCGTTCAGCCAATGCGCTTAGGATGCTACTCCGGCTAGCCCTCACCAGGCGCAGAGATCCAGGGATGCTTACCGCTTGCACATGAGCCGTTTACATGCCTGCATTTCTTAAAAATGGGAATAAAAAGAAAAAAAGTGAAATTGTAAGAGAGATCCGCATCGATTATCTATATCTTACTTTCAGTACTTATGTATTATTAGGGTAACAGCTGATTGTTAAAGAGTGCATATTGTTGCTATCTTGACTAAGCAAAACGCAAATTTTTGACGTTTTACTTAGACTTTTTGCTAAATTTGAAAATGTACACAAGGCAGCACATCAGACTATATTGACTTTGAGACCGCCTTTATGCCATCCTACTAATATTATAAATGTGAAAGTTTAGATGTTTGGATGTTTGGATGTTTAGATGTTTGGATGTTTGTTACTCAATCACGCCAAAACGGCTAAACGGATTTGGCTGAAATTTGGGACACAGATACTTTGTAGCTTGGAGAGGAACATAGGCTACATTTAATCCCGGAAAAATGACACATTCCTGCGGGATAACATCGTGTAGTACACGCGGGCGAAGCCGCGGGCGGAAAGCTAGTACGTAATAAAAGCTGTTATTGCAGTTTAACTTGATGTCTGTCGAGTGTACTTAATTTAATTATAACTTGTGGGTTGGAGGTTTTTTTTTATTAATTACGTCCGATTTTCAGCCGGTTGCAATGCAAGAAGATTTTATTTAAAGTTGGCAATACCAGGCCAGGATACGTATACTCGTTTAACCCTCATCTTTGAACATTCATAATAGGTTATGTGCTATAACTTTCTAACATAATAATTGGAGTAAGAAACTATTCCATAGTTTGAAAAAGATCCTAGATTTCCGAGATTAATCATAAATCCGTCGATCAGCCCCCTGATTTAAAAATCGTCGGGAAAAGCTCCCGAGTCTCCCGACAGCGGAAAGTATGCCCTGTCTCTCTCACTCATACTATACAATAGACAAAGACAAAGCACAGAATTCGAATCCGATTGCGTTTCTGATGGTTTGTGAATCTGGGGGCTGGTAGGCTACTGACATCTGGCAACTCGGTTCATCTCGGAACTTTATAAAAGTAGTATAATTGTATAAATCCTACTTATAATATTATAAATGTGAAAGTTTAGATATTTGGATGTTTGTTACTCAATCACGCCAAAACGGCTTAACGAATTGGGCTAAAATTTGGGACATAGATACTTTGTAGCCTGGAGAGGAACATAGGCTACTTTTATCACATACTCGCGGGATAACGTCGCGAAGTCCACGCGGGCGAAGCCGCGGGCGGAAAGCTAGTTTAAGATATCAATATCTATTGACACTTAGGTATTGATATCTTAATTTAAGTATACTGAAACTGTTACCTCATGGCGTGTATGAATATACATTCAAATACCTATCCATGTATTGTTATCAAATATTTTCAAGCAGAAATAAAATCCAATGATTCAAATATAGCCGCCGCTCAGTCACATATGGGCTATGAATCACGGCAAAATTATTACATCCCAAATGACGTATACTGTCAGTTTCCTATCGGCTTTATTTCAATCCCTGAATGGAAGTCCAGAAATTGCAGTAGTTTGGAGGGATAAGCATTGCCATATGTCACCGGTTGGGCCCCGTCCTGTCTGAAAAACTTGGTAGTTGGAAAATTGAGAGATAGATTTGAGGTTCCGTGTGAAAGTTTTCATCTTTTTTGTAATCCAAATGAACAAAAACCTTTTCAAAATGTTGAAATAATCTAAAGGTGGTACAAAATTTTAATAGTAAATTTTATAAATTAAGTACTAGCTAGGTATTTTAGCGATGCTGTGTGTTTTCCAAGCAATAAGTTCTGAGTCTGGAAAGACAAAGTTTGTTTTGATCGAGAATGTACTTATTGAAGTTATTAAGTACTTTGTCACTTTGTTTGTGTGACTACATGCTATGACACTAATAAGTGGTCAGCTATTTTGTATCAATTTGTGCGTTTTACATAAAATATAAAAATTACGAGTATATCGTTCGGTACTATTATTCATTATATTTGTAATCGTTCACATCGCAAAATTAAGTTAGCTTGCTGTATTTATAGATTTATATCACAACTAGCGGCCGCCCGCGGTTTCACCCGCGTGGTTCCCGTTCCCGTGGGAATATCGGGATAAAAAGTACATATAAACCTTCCTCTTGAATCACTCTATCTATTAAAAAAAAACGCATCAAAATCCGTTGCGTAGTTTCAAAGATTTAAGCATACAAAGGGACATAGGGACAGAGAAAGCGACTTTGTTTTATACTATGTAGTGATACTAGCGGCCGCCCGCGGTTTCACCCGCGTGGTTCCCGTTCCCGTGGGAATATCGGGATAAAAAGTACATATAAACCTTCCTCTTGAATCACTCTATCTATTAAAAAAAAACGCATCAAAATCCGTTGCGTAGTTTCAAAGATTTAAGCATACAAAGGGACATAGGGAAAGAGAAAGCGACTTTGTTTTATACTATGTAGTGATGTAGTGATAAACTAATAAACTATCAGTATTTGGTTGAATCAGGCGTCACTTGGCAGAAGTCTCTACATATTGTGAAAAAAGAAATATTATGTAGTTTACTTCCGCAAAAAAAAAACACAACATGCAAGACGCAACTCCCGCCCACCCGCAAAAAAGCACATGCACACCACGAAACTATCAGTGAACAATACCTCTGCAGATAGCAAGACAGCGACACACTTTGCACCTTCACCGATTAGTCTACGTATAGCGTAGACTCTTTGTACGCTATACGTGTTTCGCTCCAACCAGTAGGAGGTGTTAGACCGTGCGAAAACCAGCACCGAATGTATCTATAGGTTTTATTGCGGGTGGGCGGGCGGTGAATCTTGCATGTTGTACCTATTTATTTTTTTTGCGAAAGAAAGCTACCATATATTTATTTTTTCACAATGATAAACTATCTACATAGCTACACGTAGAGGCGCCACTGAATTGAACAGTAAGTTACATTTAGTACTTAAATTTATTATTGCACTCGACTTGTATTGCGGATCTCCAAAACTGTCGTTTGGGTCTATATTATCCAAGGGTGCCATCTGCTGCCGATCTGTTTACAACTTTACTAGGTGCTTAATCATAACGATGGAAAATCCTTTCTAGATAGCTTTAGGCTAATAGTTGGTTTTCCTAGAATTTACGCAACTCTAAGTATAAATTATTTGAGATTCTATAAAATGATTTGAGAAGAAGGTCTAATTGAATGTCAAAAGGTTTGGTAACTCAATTAAAATGACCCTACTCTAAAATAATTAGATAAGTACTTAGATCTATGTCACCGTTACATTAAATAAGAGTCTCTTTTGAACATCTCCATAATTTATGAGAGGAGATTTTATAGTAGATAGTTATAATAGTTAACAGTATGTAAATTAAGCTTAAAAAATATGCTGCTTTTTAGGGTTCTGTAGCCGAATGGCAAAATACGGAACCCTTATACTTAGATTCGTCATGTCTGGATGTCTGTCTGTGAAATTGAAAAATATTTTTTTCAGACTACAACATATCCGTGTTATACCATTTTTTCTCAAAGTCAATCTTTGTGTCCATCCCATGACCGATCATTGCGAAAGTTGCTTAACCTCAACAATCGTAGGCCGAGCGCGATTACACTGCGCCACGGGCTTCTTGAGTCATTAGTAATTGAAAAATTGAAAATGAAGTATTTTAGAAAGAAATTACCCGTCCCACAACCAGATCCGATGGGACTCGAACCCACTACCTTTCGCTATCCGGGCGACTGCTTTAACCTCTGAGCTACATGATGCATTGTCACCTGTGGCATTGTGATGCAATTTTTAACGACTCCGTAGCTTAGTAAGCAAAAAAGTAAAAATTTAAATAACTCATAGTTATTATTAGAAATACTTTAAATTATTTATTTCCTAGTACACTCGACAGCACATCAAGTTAAAAAGTTGAACTGCGATAACAGCTTTTATTACGTAGGCCATAAAGGTCAACATGTCTGATGTGCCGCCGTGCGTACCTAATACTTGTTTGTAGCCGACAAAACATAAAGTATGCAACTTTTCAGCTTGATGTGGTTTCGACTGTACATATCAGAAATATAAGGTCCTTCTTAAATAGTGCACATAATTTTAAGGGGTCAATGTACTCATGCATACAAACAACTTTTACTATGGTATCAACATTGAAATCGCGAAAAAAAAACAGCTGTTCCATACATTTTGATCTATGCGATTTAAAATTTTCTACGGAATAGCTGAGTCTTTTTTCGCGTTTTCAATATTGGTACCATAGTGAAAGTTGTATGTATGCGTGAGTACATTGACCCCTTAAAATTATGTGCACTATTTAAGAAGGACCTTATATAAACCAATTTGATGTAATCAGCCAACATTATCATGAAAGCTCTTGATTAAAGCATAGCAAATAAGGCATAATAAGGTTGTTTGGTATGGCTATAATACGAGTAGTTTTACCCTGTATTCCCTAAGCGATTTACTTAAGGCCCTATGCCGCACTAAGAACAAGAAGAGACATCGACTTGACATCGTATCCAGTCCTTTTTTTCCACAATGGGGTAGCACTTACACTACACTACTTATAGTAAGCCTTTATCACACCTGAAGTTAAGTGGTGGAAGCTCACTACTCCCCAGAATCCTCAACCACCGAGGAACTGGCTGTCTTATCTCTAACTGCCGGAACACACAATGCTGAAAACATCGTTGTTACGGCGTCAGACTTAGATATGATGGTGGTAGCTAGCCAGGCGGACTTAGAACAAGACCTCTCACTCTCGAGTCATGCCAGAATCGAGTGAAAGGGGCGGGGATAACCGAAGTTTCGGATTTGCGTTTCAGACTAGGTACGGTCCCTGTTTTCGATTTTGACTTCATTCAGTACTAAATGCGTGACATGCTCCTTCTTACCTTTTTTAGTGTTTTCTAGTTTTAGCCGTGGTTTAGATAATGTTAAGAGAGATACAGGCCCCTTAAGGCGGTACTCTTAGCGAAAGTAACGCCCTCAGAGGTTTTTATTTAATAAGTTGCTAATAGAAAAGGATTTTTATAAAAGTTAACGGGAATTTTTAGGGCCCATAGTCTAGTACTTTTAGAAGGTATCGCTACATTCCCTCATAGTTATTCGTAGAAGTAGATAGTAAATGTGTCAAAAACGGCCACTTTTAGCAGTTTTGCTACTTCTAGCAGTGACTACGAGGGAATGTAATGATACCGTCTAAAAATACTAGACTTTGGGCCCTAAAAATTCCCCGTAAAGTTTCATTAAAATAGTGTACCTATTAGAATTACAATATTAAATAAAATTCAACGCGGCGCCACGTTCGGTAAGGGTACCGCCTTAAGCGATAGGAGCATGAGCATCACGCGAGGTCGTGAGTTGAATTTCTCGGTTCATAAATCATCACCTTTGGACAGGAACATACGATATAGTGTTATTTATTGAACTGTAGATCATCGCTGGGCTGATATTTTTGTATGGAGAATACGCGGTAAACGATTTAATAGAATAATAAAAGAAGGTAGAGCTGAGCTATCCCTTGCAGATAAGACATTATTGGGAACTAGCTGCTCCATGCGGTTACACCTGTTTAGTACTCGTTACTAAACTAAACTAAAATGTCATAGTTTATATTTTAGTTTAGTTAAGTAGCGGTAACATTTAAAAATAATGTACTTAACTCTCTATTGTTTTTTTTTATCCACGACGCGGCAGCACTCCCTTTATCGCACCTGATGAGAGACTGAAGGTGGAAACGCACTTCTCCCGGAATCCTTAATCACTGAAGAACTGGCTATCTTATCTTTAACTGCCGGAAAACATCTGTTATGGCGTCAGACTTAGATAAGATGGTTGTAGCTAGCCAGGAGAACAAGTCCTTTTTTTATATTACAGCACACCGGCTGTGGGGGGGCCGTGGTGATATGCACCCCTTGCGGCCTGACGGTTGGCCCGTTTCCGGGCCCCTGCGCGGCGGGAGATGGTCGAGCAAGGAGAACAAGTCCTACCACCAACAATTGGTGAAAGAAAAGTGGTCAAGTAGATCAGTTTATCTATTACAATAATAAGAAGAAGTAATAGAAGTTATTTGGGTCATAACTTACAAAAACACTTAGGTCCATAAGGTCACAAACGTCTTTCAAATAATATATCCCAAAACTGTCCCTACTCAGCATAATCCTAGGCTACAAGCGCTACTAAATACTGTATATTGTTAAATGAATTTAATAGTATTCTGTTTTAAACGACAAACCACAAGTGATAAATAACTTCCCCTTCAAATAGCATCAGCCACGTTAAAAAGACTGGAAACTATCTGAACTAGCGCCATCTGTCCCGCCGTTTTGTCCGCAAACGATCTAAGTTTGCGACACCGACCTCTTGAGAAAACTCGTTATTTTGAAGTAATTTCAACTATGTTTCCATATGGCCAGTAAAATGTTGGAAGAACTATTATGTTGTACAAAATATGAGTAAGGAAACGGTTCCCACAATATCGTACATTATTTTTTATGACACGACACTGGCAGAATTTTGAAATTTATGGAGTCTATGATTTTATTTATACTTAACAGTTTAAAAATCAAAAGTATTTTTTTTTTCAATACATATTTATTTAATTCACTTTTACGCAGGATTAGGTATTTATTAGGACTATTTATTTATTTACTATTTATGTTTGCGAAATGTATGAAAATTTAATAACAATTATAATACTTTCTCTACTTTTCGTGTGTAACAAATTACTTACCTTTTGTAACTTTGAGGTAGCGCTTAATTCAAATTGGTATTTAATTTAATTGGAGAGCTGTAATTACAAAGCCACCGAGCCGTCTTCGAAATTATAATTTTCAAGCAATATGACCTCAATGGCTCTTGAAATACTTTTATTATTGTTCTGATTTCGTCTTCAGGGTTGTATTAAAGGGGCTGGTAAATTTTATTAAAGCGCTACTCTTGTGCGTTGTTTGATTTTGTTATTGATAAGAAAAAAATACATAAAGACAAGTTAGTGGCATAATTTACTTTAACTTAACATAATTGTTTTTACTAATTACCACAAAACCCGCACTGCAGGATACTGTTTGAGTTTAAAAAGTAAAGACGATATAAAACATAAATAGAAAATAATACCTAAAAAGGTATTATTTTCTATTTATGTTTTATTAAGTTTATGTTAAAAATTCAACCACAATAATAATTTGTTAAACCACCGGCGCCGTCAGGAATAATTAGAAAGAAAAAAACACATTTATTAGAGACAAACAGTATAAACATATGACAGAAAGAAACAGAAGCATTTAACAGTAGGTACAACGTATGTAACTAAAGGGCCACAGCCACATCCACAAAAACTTTACCCGGTCATTCGTAGATGGTCAGAATGACCCAGAAGCGCTGTTATTCGGGTATTGTATTATTTAGGGTTATAAAATATAAATTGAGCGCAAATAGATGATGCCAGAGTTTGTATGAAATCTGGTCCCACCTTCTAATTACCTTTATGGATTACATTTTCCGTATATACAAAGGTACTTTGTGGATTACATCGAACTCTGAACGGACAAAGATTTTGAACTTGGCGTCATTGTAATTTTAATGGCACTGATTTAAAGAGGCAGTGGTAAATAGCAGTTTTGGTAAGTTAAAAATTATAAATGGCACGTTTAATAACTAGTTCAGCAGTTAAAACTAAGCAGTAAAGTAAACAAAAATGAGTTATAAAAAATAATGAAATGAATCAGTGAATATATAATAGAGCAGGAAAATAATTAAATGAGCGGTTATAATTATTAAACGAGCGGTTACGTGTGGGCAGTAATAAATCGGAATTTGTTGGTAAGAAATCTCATCCTAAGCAATTCTATAAACAATGAATCTTGGTAGGTAGATGAATTCTGTAATCCGCACTAGGTTTATTATTTTCACAAAAAAATAACCACGAAGGCGATAGCTTCGCTGCGCTTCGCGATCGCCTTAAATTTCTAACCTATCACGTTTTCTACAGGACTTCCGGCAAACTTGCTCACTTTTAACTTTTAAAATAAAAAAGTAAAAAATCTAGAAATAATAATTGCTCACCGTGAACTGCCGAACTATGTATCTAACTGCCCATTCCATCATTTTACTGGCCATTCATTTATTACACTGCTCGAACAATTTTTGAGTCTTCATTAACCGCTAAATTTGCTTTTTATTACTTTTCATGTTTTACTGCTGTAGTAAATTTACAACCACCCGAAAATTAAGTAACTGCTCAAATAATTTTTTCAACTGATCACATACCAAATGTTTAAATGACAGTTGGAAAAATTATTTCCCAATTTTAATTCAGTTTAAAAATACCCATCCAACGATGTAACACATATAGCTACAGGAAGGTGGGGCCAAGATTTGCATCCTCCTTTTCAACTAACAGTTAGGTATTGAAAACAAATAGTGTAGAATTTACACTATTCACGCTTCATGAATATATTAAATTTATTGTCATAGTAATTTAGATTGGATTCTCTTTGTTTCACAAAGTTACTTGCTGCGACTCTGGTAAGTTCATTCAATATTTCCTTCGGGGCCCTTACAATAATTAGCGAAGCAAATAATCGATGAATTGCCACTTGCCTTTTGTACGAAGCATAATAAATGAATCAATTAGGGTTGAGTTTCGCCTAAAGCCAAGCCAAGCAACAAAGGGTTAAAAGCTGAATACGTGCTCGTTAATCGTCTAACTTTTAATAAATGGAATCGCTTATCGAATAAAGTATTTGATATCAATTAGATATAGTATAATACATAGGTATTGTGTAAGCTTATTATCACAGTCTTTTGTAATGCTTTCAAAGTTTTATTCATTGATCAACGAGTTGAAAATGATTACGTTTTGGGTATATATATACGTAGCATTAGTTACGTAGGCGGTGTATGTAACCAATTTCGTAGAAACTAGTATCGTAGCGTAGTAAGAAGAATTATTATTCGTACGATACTAGTTACGTAGCACCGGTTTCGTAGGCGGCCGAAGGGAAATTTACATATCGTCAGTTGTCAAAACTGACGATAAATTGATTTTTCTGATAGGTTCTGCGCTGGGTGTCTAGTAAGTTTAGTACACACAGTCCGACATGGATTCTACTGTTTTTATGGATAGTTTATGAATAAATTGATTTATTGTTTATTTATTTTTATTGTTTTATAATAATACTAGCTTTCCGCCCGCGGCTTCGCCCGCGTGGACTTCATGACGTTATTCCGCGGGAATGTGATGTTTTTCCGGGATAAAAAGTACCCTATGTTTCTCTCCAGGCTACAAAGTATCTGTGTCCCAAATTTCAGCCAAATCCGTTCAGCCGTTTTGGCGTGATTGAGTAACAAACATCCAAACATCTAATCATCCAAACATCTAAACTTTCACATTTATAATATTAGTAGGATTAGCTGACCCGGCAAATTTTATTTTGCCATTAGGACAATGATTTTATTCAATTGCCATCTTGCAACCCTATTTCACATTTAGAGATGAAAGTAAAGGTACCTACTAATATCGCTATTAAAATGGGGTTTGGTGGTACAAGAATGAAATTTAGGGGTTATTTATGTATGTTTTAGTGCCAAATTATAATAAAAATCGCCTAAAAAAATTAAAGGGGTAAAAAAATTGTTGACCACATATTAGATTTAAATAAACACAAAAAAAATATCATAAAATCAGCCAAATCGTTTCGCAGGAGTTTCGTTACAAACACTGTGACACATTTTATGTCAAAGGAACGTCGTGATCTGGCTAGCTCTTATGGTGCCAATTTGATTGATGTACGGTATTGAACCTTAGGTGGGTTGTAAATTCAATTCCGTGGCTGTACTTAACCTATCTGTTTCCATCGGCTTCCACTCGTATCCCTTTATAATTGGTGCACTGCATAAAATGCATGACGTGTATCGCTCGCTTTATTTCATCGGCATTACTCTACAGTTGGAACGTCAATCCAAACTTCGTTTTCACACTAAAAATACAAGTCCTATTTTGGAGGCTTTCGCTCCATACCTGCGTTTTAAAAATTCAAACGGCATCGTAATGCAATCATGAAACTGATTCCGCGGTGCTTTAATTTTAATAAATTTGTGCAATTTTACGTCCATTTACCACAGGCAGATCATTCTTTTTCCATTGCCGGCATTTTGTTTTGGTGTATGAAAATATTTCATCGAGTGTAAAAAAAGAATTTTGAGGAATGTAGGAACAGTTTGAATTTCTAAATCTTCGACTAGAACAATGTTATAGGGAAATACGTTCTTACTTCGTACGTTAGGTACCATAATACAATTTGACAGGTTATCAAAATAATATAATTATTATTGCATGTTAAATTAAAACAAAATAAAATACTTCAACTTTTTATTTTTCAAGAACAACAATGTTAAAGTTCCATTTTATTAAAAAATGGGAAAATGTTTCTGAGCACGTGAAGAGAAGAAAATAAAATGATTTTTAAATACTTAGTCAGGAGAATGTAGGTACTCGTATATACCCAAGAAATATTTCGAGCCTTGTCGTTTTATTAGCGGAGAAAAAATAAATATCTACATTTCAATTTAGAGAATCAAACGTCGAGGTTTTATTTTCAGTTAGTGTCTCATTACCATTAGGTATAAGAAACTATAGATTTCACCCTTTAAACCTTCCCAAAAAGTACAAAAAGGTTAAGGTCCTACAGTTCATTAAGTTTACACTTCCAAAATTGCGTCGCATATTGTTCGGTTTCCCAGCTCCCCTTCGGGCAACCGAAAAATGTTCCATAACAAGCTGTTAGCGAACTTAATTCTTTCCTTTTCCGCGAAGTAACATGATTAGGGCTCACGAGAGGCAGCCTCCGAGGGACGATGCCTTTTCACAACTTTGTCACGTTTCTCACACGTGAAGATATGCTGTGCAAGAATATTTTTGGTGTATTAGATGAGAGAACATACGAGGAAAATCTATAAACCTTCGATTAATGATTGGACTGGCGGCGTTGCGCTCTATAATCATTAAATCTTATTTTGAGTTTAAGAATATTTTTTTCTTTGGCTGTTGTATCATATGAATAACATCTTCGGATTATTAAAAAGGTTGTCTTATGTCTATGAACGCTGAAGTATAATTAGGTTTATAAATCTTATGGAAGAACAAAAACATTCATTGTTATAAATTAAACTGTATTTTCTAGACACTTTAGCTTTCATCATACTGATGATAAGTGAATATAAAGCTGAAGGTGGAAGCTCACTATTCCCTGAATCCTTATCCTCAACTACTGAGGAACTGGCAATCTTATCTCTAACTTAGATAAGATGGTGGTAGCTAGGCAGGCGGACTTAGAAAAAATATCAATACTAATATTATAAAGAGGAAAGATTTGATTGTTTTTTGTTTGTTTGCATCGAATAGGCTCCGAAACTACTGGACCGATTTAGAAAATTCTTTGACCATTAGAAAGCTACATTCTACCCGAGTGACAAAGGCTAAATTTAATCCCGATATTACCACAGAACGGGTACCACGCGGGTGAAACCGCGAGGATCCGCTAGTAATAGATAGGTAATCCTACTAATATTATAAATGTGAAAGTTTGGATGTTTGGATGTTTGGATGTTTGGATGTTTGGATGTTTGGATGTTTGTTACTCAATCACGCCAAAACGGCTGAACGGATTTGGCTGAAATTTGGAACACAGATACTTTGTAGCCTGGAGAGGAACATAGGCTACTTTTTATCCCGGAAAAATGTCACATTCCTGCGGGATAACGTCGTGTAGTCCACGCGGGCGAAGCCGCGGGCGGAAAACTAGTTAAATATAACGTATGAATGATTGGACCAACAATAACACCTAGTTCATAATATAACATTCATACATTCATAATGTTACAAAAAATAAAGTAAAAGTAATTGTTAAATATTTAAAGTACTTGCGCTTTACCTCTTTCAAAAGATTTGCCGAATACATTATACTATTTAGCGATTCTCTTGCCATTTTGGTAGATTCCCGCTTTTCCTACGATCAAGGTTTCGACTTGGCAAGTTTCGTATTCAGAAGTGCTTACTGCAGAGCCAAAACTTTGCCGAAGCTGCATCTAACATTGCAGTCCTATAAATATGTTTATTGTAAAGTAAGCAGTACAAACAGCTTGTTTGGTATTTGTGAATAAAACGATAAAAAGATTTCGTTTCTTATACTTATCAAGACTGCTTAAGATGTATGCTTTTCCTCTGTTGGCTAGTGGCAGCCACCACTGGTTTCGGACCCTGAGGTCCCCGGTTCGATTCCGGGGGTACATATTGTATTCGGTTTCGTTGGTGGTAGGGCTTGTTCAAAGTGGCTAGCTACCACCATCTTATCTTCAGCATTGTTGTGTTGCGGCAGTAAGAGATAAGATAGGCAGTTCCTCAGTAATTGACGATTCCGGGAGTAGTGCGCTTCCACCTTCAGCCTTATCATTAGGTGTTAAACCTCAGTTGTGATGAAGGCTAAATGCTGCCAGTTGTAGATAAAAAAATATTAATTAAAATACTGGCTACATTTTCAGAGTCATTATGAATTCGGTACCTACCTGTACAAAAGAATAAAAATACAAAAACATGAGTTTTACTTTTGTGAACCTCGGATTTTCCGAGAAGCAGGTTCCGAAATAAAATAAAAATATACTTAACTGTAGCAATGAATTCATTTAGAACCGTTTCTATTTTTCTGAGCCGGTTGCGTAATTTGCCACATATTTAGTAATAATAATAAAAATAAATCATTTATTTGCTAGACCATGGTACATTAATACGAGTACATTCGGTATTGCTAAAAACTATATTCTATACAAAGTTACTAATGTTATCGAGACATTACCTGCTAATAATTTATCTTATTTAATTTATCTATAATCTGGTTATTTTAGTTATCAAAAAACTAATCACTGCACTTAATTCTTTCTTTCCTCCAACTCAACATTGCTCATAAAGTAGGTAGGTCCCGAGTTTTTAAGACTTTAATCCACAAACATCTGGAAATAAACTTACAAAATATCTAGTCCTTAAAACTGGGATTTCGAGGCAGTTTTTCAACGACAATGAGAAGTAATCTTTTTCAGGGATCCATGTTAAAGTGTTTTTTGGATTACCTCGCCTCTTCATAAACTGACTTTTAGCAATGTTGTTTAAAATCTTACAATTAAGTAAATAATTATCCTATTCTATTTACTAATAAGGGAGTTGTAAAGGCAGTATAAATTATTAAAAAGGACTGACACAAAGAAAAATAAAATCTACTGTAACATCATCCATTAGTCAATAGTTATCACAGGAACAAGTATTTAAATACTATCATAAAATTGTAGCTTCCTAGCTAGTGAAGATACCTTCACAAGCAAAATATACTGCAAAAAACTGTTAATGTAAGTAAAAGTCAATTTTCTTTACAAAAATAGTACGGAACTAACATACTGAAGGCGATTATATTACTCAGCTGATTTTTTAAAGCTGAAGCGAAACAGTGCCTCCAAAATGGCATTTTGATGGATTAGGAGCATCTGTCCGAACAAATGAGGTTTACTGAGATAAGGTAGCGTCATCTTTCACTTTTTGTTTGGGCCACGTTCGCACTCGGAGCTATTCTTTGGAGAATTCTAGAAAGAGTTTTATTTTCCATGCGATTCAGCCACGAGAATGTCTTGCTTGTCTCATGTAAAAAATGAAAACGTTTGTTACACCTCTGTTTTAGACTTCCGATGTTTGTTTAATAATTTAAAAATATGTATTTTTTATTTATAATATAATTTTAACAGAATTCCAATTTAAGCTTTTATAATTTTTTTTTAGTTTTAGTTGATAATTATTGAGAATAATTTGTATGTTCGCTTTATAAAATCATCCAATTACATAAATTGCCTTAGAGGTTCCTTTGTCATTTTGCATTCATTCCAACTCATTGTTGAAATTTTTATCATATTACTGGCGATAAAAATAATGAGGATTTTCTTTTCGTTTGAAAGAGAAAAGCGTGCTATTATCATGAGTTCATGTTTTTCTTTCGAAGTTACCTAGTTTATTAAAGGACGAGTTGGCTTGTTTGCTTTCAGTTATATTTCTGATAATCAATGCATATTCAGTTCGTGTTAAATATTTTTCATACTTTGTTATTTCTAGCATAGCTAAATTACGCGTGCTTGAATAATTTTCTAATTATATACAATTTTAAATACCGGGTTGTCGTTTTAAAATGGAGTTTTCCTTTCATTTAATACTTATTCATCATCATCATCATGTCAGCCGAACGAGACGCCCACTACTGGACATAGGCCTCCCCCAAGGTTCACCACAACGATCGGTACTGCACTGCCCGCATCCAGCGGCTTCCCGCGAACTTGACCAGATTGTCGGTCCACCTTGTAGTAGGGGGGCTGCCCACGGAACATCGTCCGATACGCGGTCGCCATTCGAGAACCTTACCGCCCATCGGTTCTCCGCGCTATGTGTCCCGCCAACTGCCACTTCAATGAAGCAATCCTTCGAGCGATGTCGGTTGTTTTAGTGCTCCTGCAGATTCTAGAACCTAGTAAAGAAACATAAAAAAACCCTAATTAATCGAATCGTAATAGAGATAATGATTTAATGTATTCGAATAAGGTCAAAACATGCTACTGACTACGAGTATAAATTGTCGGTCTTCATAGTTAGGTACACGTTCAGAGTGAATCGAAACAGTTGTGCATTAGTACCACAAACACCACGGCCATCAATATCGTGGATTGAAGTGGATATCAATTACCCACCACATGGATTATGTGTCCTTTCAACAGACCATTGACCGATTTCCACTGAAATGTTGTTATGTTGGGTATGTAGTTTGTTTACAAATAAATATTTTTTTTCGGTGACCTCAGTAAATAATAGCGAATCTTTCACCAGGTCTTTAAATATAGTTTTTCCAGTTACTTTAGTGTAATGGAGGAAGTATGACAACTAATATGCCTAATTTCAAATCATTGTGAAAAAAGAAATATTTTATGTAGAATAAATATTTCTTTTTTCACAATGATTTGAGAACGCCTGATTCAATCAAATAAATTTCAATTAATGAATCTAGATATTGGTAGCAAAATATCAATAAGTAACTCATTTCGGGTGTTACAATTCCATCAGTAGGTGTATCTACTTCCTGGTAACTTAAAAATGCCAAATATAACATTAAGGGCTGATGGATAGATGAAAAAAATGTAGGTAATTCTAAAATATTTGAGAATAAAAAATTTTATCGACAAAGTACACATAGACAGACAAAAGGTAGCTTTGTAGTAAAAAAAATTAACTTCTGTTTTGAGTGATTGAAGATTAGCATAAGCAAATTCGATACGGTTCCGAAAATCCTGTCGGGACTCGTAAAATCTATTCTAATTCGTCCCGTTTCTGAATATTTACCGAATCGTGTTACATTTTCATCCCTTTAAAGCAGACACCCATTTAAATAATTGACAAATAGAGTCCGATTTTATTTACTTTCTGTTAAGTTGTTTATGGAAGGAACAGTACTTAGCTTAAGTTTATTATTCTTTAGTAATAGCATAGTAATTTTATTTTATAACTAGTTTCCCACGCGTGGTTTCACCCGGGTGGACATCGACCCATTCCCAGCAGTGGGATAAATAGTAGCCTACGTCACTCAGAAATAACGAAGCATTCTAATGGTGAAATAATTTTTGAAATCGGATCAGTCGTTCCGAAGTTTACCCCGTACAACATCACAAACTCACAAACTTTACCTCTTTAATAAATTAATTATATTATAGTATAGACTAGCGCTCGCCCGCGACTTCATCTTTCAATATTCACGTAACTTTGAAAAATTGTATTGGTAACAATTAAATATTTATATAGATGGCGATTAGAGGGTGAGAATTTTCAAAATCGGTCCTTGTTTTGAGATTATTCATCATAGCGGCTCCGCGCAGTTTTACCCGCATGATACCCGTTCCCGTAGGAATATCGGGATTTAGGATATAACGAAGCCTATGTAACTCAGGAATAATGTAACTTTATATAAGCCCCAGTAGAAAGCTTCATCATTACTGAGTGACATAGGCAGCATTTCATCCCAATATTCCCACGAAAATGCGTGAAACCGCGGGGAGCAGCTTAGTGTAGATACATAATATTATTTTTTACAGTCATGACTAACGATGACCAATAAATTATGTAAGCAACATAGAACCTTGTCACTTGAAGCGTTCCGCAACAAAACTCATTCAATATTGTAACCTAACAAAATTCCCATGTTCTTTACATATTATTTTATTGCTCGTGTCTGTACACAGTATTAGCAATAAGCTATTCTAATTCTGCATACTCACCAAGCTCTCAAACAAAGATATTGGCTGCTCAATTCGTAGCGTCATTTATTTGAAAGTTAATGAGTTGTACTGTTAGTTCTTGTGAAGCTTTGTCTGATTGAGAACCAATATAAACAGGGCTGTATCAGGTACCTATTAACGATGGATGATTTGACAAAGAGTTTTACAACGACATACATAATTATTCTCTCTAGCATCGACTTAATTATTTTGTAAATGCGTTGTTTCTACACTTTTTCGCCCATTTTTCTTGTCAGTTAAAATATGTCCTTAACGGGGGTGTAGGTAAAAAATGTTAGATATATAAGCATTAATTTTTCAAATCATTTTACAAATTTATCCAAAACAGTAACCATTCCTAATCGTCCAAAATTCTAAATGAAATAACAGTAAGTACTTACCAGCACTTATAATGTTAAACAATGTAAGTAGCATGAAGTTTTTGAAAAACTATAAATATTAGTAGGTACATTCAACAATACCACCAGGTATACACCGTAAAGCTCAACGCCAGTTTTAGTATACTGCACTAAAGACCTTTTGCAACGGACTGCACTCTGGTAAATCCACCAATAGTGTCACAGATGGGCAGCTCAACCAAATGAAACACAAATAATATTTTTATAATGTTTTTAAGACAAAAGGTCATTTGGGTTGACCAGCAGCTACCTGGGATCTAAAACTTTCAAAAGTAAGATAGGAGCATTGTCGTCTCTTTAGAATGGGCGTTAAATGGGATAAAACAACATCAGTGGGTAACGGTAGTGAGTGCCCAAAGCAGTAAAATTTTAAACAAAAAACAATGCCACCTTTTGTAAAATCCCAGACAACGCATGTTATTGAATCTTCGTTGGTAGAAAAAACAAATGGGGCGGGGCTAAGAATGGGCAGCCCTTCTTGTCCATGCAAGCGAAATAGTTTTACAAGTGTATATCTGGTGGTTTTGTTCATTGTACCTACATAAGCGAAATACTTAAATTTATAAATTAAGAAATTATGCCTAGCTTATACTTTTCTCTTAGAAGATAAATAATAATAATATTCAGCTTTATATAGGTATTTAAATTTACTTAACAGTCATTGGTTTGGTTTCATTTGTAATAAGTTTTGAGCAAAAATTTCATTTTTATGACAAGCTTTTTTGCTGCCTGTACTATAATATTGTATTTTCATTTGAAACAAACCTGTAAGTAAGTATACAAAATTTCAGCTCCATCGGACACTGGGAAGAGGGTCAAACTAAGCTTGCAAGATTTATTTCCCACTAACTAACTAACTAACATGGCGAGTTAATAAAAAGCTTGTAAAAAGACAAATGACATCGTATCCGTTTGTCTTCTAAAAACCGATGTCATAAATACACAAATGCTTATTTAATTTACCGGGCGATGATAAAAAAAAACATTTGTATAAAAACATTAAATACGCTACTCTTTCCATTGCCAATGCCAGCACTCATTTACATGTTCGGAAAAGTAAGGAAAAACCAACGATATTTGCCTGAAAAGTAATGAGAAAGCTTTATTAAGCCCGCCTCTGAGTTCTAATGATGGCGGGTAAGAATCCGGACCGACTTTCAATTGCAAGTCCGTTTAATTAAAACCACTACTAGTTGGAATGAAGGAGAGACAGCCAACTTACACCGTACCCACTGATTTAAAAGGCTTTTTGTTAAAAAAGTGAGCAAATTGTTCAATAAAAATTTAAGCTATTTTATTAACGGACTTCAAAAAAAGGAGGAGGTTATCAATTCGACTGTATAATTTTTTTTTGTCAATTACAGTATGGAATGAGATCTAATACGTTGTTTATCACAAGATAACGTAATTCCAACATCAAAATATATCTAAGCGTCGCCACACACGAGCCACACGCCACACGCGACAGCCAGAAACGCCGCCACTGTAGCATAGACTGTAGCTAGAAGAAGAAACAAGTGACACTGACAACTAGCGGCGGCGGCGGCGGCGCCGGCGGCGGGCGTCAACTGTATGCGGCGAATTCATAATAATATAAAATGTATGAAAACTACAGGAAATAGGACGTTAGCGGCGTTTTGAGGTTGTGCTAGGTAGCCCATGTGCGGCTAGACTAAATCCATTTAGGTTGGTGATAGGACTTGTTCTAAGTTTGCCTGGCTACTCTGGCTAGCTACCATAGCCTGATGCCATAACAATGATTTTTTCACCATTGTTGTGTTCGGGCAGTTGCAGATAAGATAGTCAGTTCCTCAGTGGTTGAGGATTCCTGTTGTAGTGCGCTTCTTCCACCTTCAGCCTTATCTTTACCTAACATCCATCAAGTGTGATGAAGGCTGAGTGCTACCCCGCTGTGGTAAAAAGCAGTGTTTTTTAACCAGAGACCACTATAGTCGTCAGCTTAATGTTTATCCATAGGTACTTTTACTGATATTGTGAAGGCGAAATCAGCCCACTGATGAATAAAGAAATGGATTCGGTTCGTAAAAAGAATTGGATTCTGTGCTTTGTCTTTGCCTAATGTGTATGACGGTGACAATGCTATGCATGTATGTGTGGTCTGATCATAAAATTGATAATTTTATAATATTGTCGGTCATATTGTTTCAGTTCAACGTTAATGATATTTTCAACAACGTTTGGCCATATCATGAAATGATCAATTTAGTTCACAGTTCTAACCTAACATAACCAAACATTGTCTCTTTATTTTATTGGGTTTTGAGTTTTTAGATACTGCACCCCCTTGCTACATTCTATATAACGCGCATTTGAAGGCACTGGTATCTCCGGTTGGCGCATTATTATTAACCTTTGTTACAAAAGATACTTATGTCCAGCATAAAACAATAACAAAACGATATCAGCGCCCCTAGCGGGGCACAACGTAACTATTTCATGATATGATCGCTAACTGATTGAACATTTTATGAAAGAAATGACCATGCGGGGGAACGCTTCCAAAGGTTTGTTAGCATGAATAACAATCGTTATGGTAATCGAATAGAACACTATATCCATCCCTGATAAAGCTGTCAAAGTGCTGCTGTCATTAGATTTCCGACCGAAAGAGGCTCTGGTTTTCATCAAGTTTTCATACGATCACGATAACGGTTACCATAGCGACGGTTTCTCGTGCTACTGCATGATATATTCTTGCGTAACCCACCTTTTTTTTTGCTTATCAACCACCTAGCTATTTGGATCATTGTAGTGACGTGAAGTAAAGTTGTGTTAGTATTGACATAAATTGGAGCTAGGAGAAGGACGTAAGCTTCTTTTTGTCTTTGAACATTTGGAGTGATACCTAAGGACCACGATATTACCGAAATCCACGCCTTAGAAGTAACGACTTAGTTACTTAAAAAGAAAATAAGCAAAAGTCAAATTATATTTCAAACCGATAACAGCTTAAAATTTCAATAGGATTAAAAAGTATGGACCACATATTTTAGCTACATTCTATATAACGCGCATTTGAAGGCACTGGTATCTCCGGTTGGCGCATTATTATTAACTTTTGTTACAAAAGATACTTATGTCCAGCATAAAACAATAACAAAACGACATCAGCGCCCCTAGCGGGGCACAACGTAACTATTTCATGATATGATCGCTAACTGATTGAACATTTTATGAAAGAAATGACCATGCGGGGGAACGCTTCCAAAGGTTTGTTAGCATGAATAACAATCGTTATGGTAATCGAATAGAACACTATATCCATCCCTGAAAAAGCTGTCAAAGTGCTGCTGTCATTAGATTTCCGACCGAAAGAGGCTCTGGTTTTCATCAAGTTTTCATACGATCACGATAACGGTTACCATAGCGACGGTTTCTCGTGCTACTGCATGATATATAAGCGTAACCCACCTTTTTTTTTTTTACTTATCAACCACCTAGCTATTTGGATCATTGTAGTGACGTGAAGTAAAGTTGTGTTAGTATTGACATAAATTGGAGCTAGGAGAAGGACGTAAGCTTCTTTTTGTCTTTGAACATTTGGAGTGATACCTAAGGACCACGATATTACCGAAATCCACGCCTTAGAAGTAACGACTTAGTTACTTAAAAAGAAAATAAGCAAAAGTCAAATTATATTTCAAACCGATAAAAGCTTAAAATTTCAATAGGATTAAAAAGTATGGACCACATATTTTAGGTTCAAGTATCTACGTTATATTTTAGTCGGTAGTTTAAATTAATACCACTTTAAGCATATTTTAAGCGCACCGACTGGCAGCAGTTACTTAATAGCTGCAGTTACCACTGAATTATGAATGCACTTACTTAGGCGAAAGTTTGCATTTTTGTTTCTTTGATGTTATTCAACGAGCTTAATGAGTCGTTTCATGAAGTTTTATGTGTGTTGCGTACACATTTTTCTTTGATAGAATAGTGTTGGTTTAATGAAACAATCAAATTAATTAAAACACATTCATGTGATTAAGTACAAAGCTTAAGTTTTCTTTTTAATACGCTTCTGTGATTTAATATTATTTTTATATTAACTAAGTTATTTGGTTAACTGAAACATTATAAGTAGGTACTGTGGTATCATATTGTTAGGATATGATACCTCCTTGCATTGTCTATGGTTGATTTATGTTTAAATCAGTATTCCAAAATATCGAATGCATTGTCATTACGCGAGTAGTTTGTTTTAGTCCAGACGATTCCGCGGTCGCGTGTTGTAGTATACTATGCGATTATTATAAGAATAGGACTGTCAAACGGCATTTTTGATCTTTGTTCCTTTTCTTGCACATCCTACACCCTGAAGTGGAAGCGAAACGCAAACAAATATGGCCGTTTTGACAGTCCTATTCTTATAATAATCGCATAGTACATAGAATAGATCGGCCACGGTGCCGAAATAAAGATTTATATCGCTAATACATTTATTATTCAATAGAATCCCAGTGTAGGGCTTCTCATGGTGTTAGGCGCGAACGTATTACGCAGAACGCAACTATACGGTGATTTTGTGTTACAGATTCCCAAGAGGAAACTAGGAAGACCATGGAGGTCTTATTGTTCGACGGCATCCACGGAGATGTCGAAGTTTTTTTTCGGAGCTACGAAATAATGACGGCTCTGCAAGGCTACGAAGGCGAGGCCAAGAAAATCGTCGTCGGAGCTTTCTGCACGGGCGCAGCCCGATATTTCTACGATAAGATCGTCGATATGGTGAAAGACTACGACGAAATGAAGAAGGAGTTTATCAGGGAGTTTGGTTTTGTATCGGACCCACTTGAGTGCTTCGAGGAATGTGCCCCTAATATGTGTGATTCTAGCAGTGGTGATAAATCTAATCAATGTGTTTATTTTGTGCCGGAGTTAGAGAACGTGCCAACTCCCAATCAATGTGCCTCTCGCACGCCAAACGAAAAACCCCATGATTTTTATGAAAGTGAATTTAATGATTTTAGAGCTCAAGCCCCGATGATGCCCATCACGACATCATCTTGGAGGACGACTGAGACGTCCACACAATCTAATAATAATATTATTGTAAGTAAAGAAGAGGATTGTATGCAGCTGAGGTTGGTGCAGGACAATCACAACACAAGTAAGCGTACGCCGTTTTTATCTATTGAGTGTCGTGGTCAGAAAATAGACGCCTTGGTGGACACCGGTGCGAGTGTGTCGGTCATATCACAGACGGTAGTAGACAGTCTAGGTCTCAGTGTGGACATGGTGAACGCTGAACTACGAAATGTGAGTGGTGGAAAACTTTCAATAGTAGGGAAAACTAATGTATGTTTCTTGATAGATAACGTGTTGTTTACACAGCAATTCGTTGTTGTGAGGGACATTGTACCAGACATAGTGTTGGGTTGTGATTTTATTAGCGGGAATAGCATAATTGTGAATTTTGAAAGCTTTTGTATAAATTACAAAGACTTTCGTTTTCTATTTAATGTTGACATGAATTTTATGTTGACATCGATTGACATTGATGACAATGAGTCACAACCATGAAGTTTGACTTAATACTCTGAGGTAACTGGAGCTCTCACCCTGAATAAAAAAGTGTCGCCAGCAAATTTGACATTTATGTATGTAGTGGCTGTCAGCTGTCTCATATGACCATACGTATTTTTTTAAAGTGTAGGTGAGACGGAAGACAGCCACTGTGTTATTTGTGGTATTCAAGAAATTGTTCGTACTGCACTCTCCAGTTACCTCAGTATTAAGTCGAACTTCATGGTCACAACCATGAAGTTTGACTTAATACTCTGAGGTAACTGGAGCTCTCACCCTGAATAAAAAAGTGTCGCCAGCAAATTTGACATTTATGTATGTAGTGGCAGGTAGTGGCTGTCAGTTGTCTCATATGACCATACGTATTTTTTTAAAGTGTAGGTGAGACGGAAGACAGCCTCTGTGTTATTTGTGGTATTCAAAAAATTGTTCGTACTGCACTCTCCAGTTACCTCAGTATTAAGTCGAGCTTCATGGTCACAACAGTCACAAGTGATAGATGTCTCGAATGACGGATGTCAAAGTAATTTTCGAAAAAGTAATATGTTAGAAAAAAGTTCGCATGTCATTCCTAGATTAAAAAGTTTTTTTATGAATAAAAATAGGAATGACAGTAAAATGAAGAAAGGCGCGAAAAAGTTTGAAAAGTCGAATATGAATAGGATTTCGAAATCCAATATAAGTTCGTTATGTAATATTAGTTCTTTACGAAATAAGAAACGAATGAAATTTGTTACATATAAAATTAAATGTAAAAACAAATTTTCTTTTATAGATTCATTTTATAATAGGGATAGAAATAGGATAGGATTTTAGGATGTTTTATAATAGTGATTGTTAGATAGTTGAAATGTATAATTGTGTGATTTGTATTAATATGTGTTTCTTTTTCATGTACGGAAATACTGCACCTGAAGCCCACGAAGTGTCCTGTGGTCCATTTATGATGTACTTATTTAATTTTTTTTAATGTTTAATTTAATAAAACAATTTTTTTTTTGCGTTTTGACTAATTAGTAGACATCGTGTCGTGTCTCTTTACCTTCATGGGATAGGGCAGGAGGATGACCTATTATCTAATTAGGAGTGAGAATCCTCTGACCTTAACTTAAGTTGATATTGACATCACGTTTCGTTAATGATCTGGACCACAAAAGTAACACTTCTGTGTTTCATTTTATTTCCGTTTTAGTTAGTTTGTAAGTTGTTTCGATGTCACTTAAGGAACGAGGTGACGTCAACATTTGTTGGTGACGGGGGAGGAAACCCTGATGGTCCAATAAGGACCAGGGTCATATCCTGTTTGTTGCAGGATCCCTCTAACCCTGACTGGCAATGTTGTCGACACCACGCTACATAAACTGTGGTGGCCCCTAGTAGACAGTCTGCTTGAGGTTACCACAGGTTTATGAAGTTCCAAGCTTGTTGTCGGGCACCTTTTGAGATGAGGGGATATTTTTGGGTAATTTCGTAGTCAATATATTATTGGTGCTTGTCTGACATGTTTGATCTTGGAATTTCGACTTAGTTAATGCTTAAATGAGCTAGGGTTAGCTTTGATTGTAACTACATATGATGTAATAAGGTTAGGTTGAAGGCTGGGCAGACCTTTTCCCTTGGTTTTGGTATGTCAAGCCAATGCAATGGTTGGTTTGTTTTGATTACAGGAAATTAATAATTATATCGACCATTGTCCTGGCTGTCCGTTAGTGAGGACACAAAATAAAGAGTTTACAGAAGGACCGCTCCCACCGTTTTTGAAAATCTATACCCATCCTTGTCTGACTCACTAGGGTTGCTTCTGTATTGATTCTGAATTTAAAAAGGAGTAGGTAGTATAAGTTAACAATCATACATACATCAATTCGTTTATTCATACATCTTAAACATGTTTACATGCCTTAGAGGCTGCTTAGATGGTAAACAGAGCACCTAATATCCATTTAAAGTCCCGACGCCACACACGACGAAGACAAGATCCTATGTTATGTTTTAATGTATTCCATTCCGATACGTTGTAATGTACTCTATGAACAAGATATAAATATGGTGTAATAGTTACCCCACTAAAAACATAAACGTGAAAAAGGCACTAAGTTCGACGAAAACATAAATGTAAAAAGGGTGCCAAGTTCAGCGAAAAATAGTTGAAATCTAAATGGGTTACAAGTTCCATAAATTTTTTCATTCATGAACTTCAAATAATTAATATTTTCTTAAATGTTGAATTTATAACTTGTCATCTTCAAAAATTTAAAAACCTTTATAACGCAAGAACTATATCAAGCAATAGTGGTAACTATTTTCAAAACAAGAAAGTGTATTTAAATACCTATGTTGTGTGTTTTTATCGTATATCTATATATATAAAAATGAATCCCTATTTCCCTTGGTCACGGCATCACGCGTGAACGGCTGGACCGATTTGGCTAATTTTGGTCTTGAAATGTTCGTGGAAGTCCAAGGAAGGTTTTAGCGGTGAGAAAATAGGGGAAGGAGGGGTAAGTAGGGGTAGGGTAGGGTAGGGGTAGGGGTAGGGTAGGGGTAGAGTAGGGGTAGGGTAGGGTAGGGGTAGGGGTAGAGTAGGGGTAGGGTAGGGTAGGGGTAGGGGTAAGGTAGGGGTAGGGGTAGAATAGGGGTAGGGGTAGGGTAGGGGTAGGGGTAGAGTAGGGGTATAGTAGGGGTAGGGTAGGGTAGGGGTAGGGTAGGGTAGGGTAGGGGTAGGGTAGGGGTAGGGTAGGGTAGGGTAGGGGTAGGGTAGGGGTGGGGTAGGAGTGCGGTAGGGGTGGAGTAGGGTAGGGTTGAGTAGGGGGTAGGGCCACGGGAACGAAGTCACGCTGGGTCAGCTAGTAGTTAAATAAAAAAATATAGTTTAATAGTAAAAGTCAAATTTGTTTATTCAATTTAGATTGTTATTTACAATACTTGTGAACGTCATAAAAGCTACGCTATCGGTTCGCAAACCCTACAGCGGGAGAACAGCGAGATGAAAACAGGTTCATATTTGTTTCTGGTGCAGCTGTTCTTTTTAGTCTTTTCTTGCATTCAAGAATATCGTTTTTCAGCTTTCTTTTTCTGGCAGAACTTGCAGAAATGTGAGCTGCTGTTTGTGAATTTGAGTCACATTTAACTTTTTCATATTGTGTACAAGATTCCTTAGTCTCCACAGTTGCTTGCGATTCTTTATTTTAACTTTTTTTTACAGGTAGCAAATGTTTGGGATTAGTGCCTTTTTTCAGGATTGCGGTTCGATGTCTTGTTTGTAGAATTGGTTTCGAAATGGGCCTCACAAACTCGGAGATATGTTGACCATTTGTTGTGTACAACTTCTCGATCAATTAAACTTAACCATAAAGTTCGTCTGAAAAGAAATAATTTGATTTTTAAAATGAACTAGTTATTTTTGCAACGAAAATAGCTTATGGCACTCCTATGATTATGACGTTAAAATAAATAGGTCCGTTTTCTCCTGAACTTGGCTAGTACACTGCCGTGCGTCAAAAAAAACTTTACTGTAAGTAAAATGTCATTTGGGCTAAGTAGGTATAATGACTGGCGTTCTATCCCGAACTTGGCAGGCACACTGCCACAGATTACTAAATAGTTACTATGTAACAGATATCTCACTCCGCTAAGTCATTTAAATAAATCGCAACTCTAACTACAACGCAATAAAGTAGAATTCAGCTTGTACGGCGCAGGCAAATTACGAACGGCCACTCGTTGTCGTTGCATCTCTTTCTATCGCATATATTCTAGCTCTTTTGCGGACCTAATTTCTATGCCATACGCCTGCCCGGCAGGCGCGCCGTCCGAACGTACCTAAACTGCGGAGTGACACCCCCCTGACACTGCCGTGCGCTTAGATGAAAAAAAATACTGCAAGTAAAATGTTATTTGGTGTTTAATAAATGGAGTCTCTAAAATGTAAGTAGGATCTCTTAACACTGCTAAAATAAAAGAAAATGCAACGACAACTTTTGAAAATTCGTCAACATGACTTGTGGCTGTGTTCTCTGAACCGCCAAGAAGTTTTAAGAAACTATAACATCTAAATAAGGACCAGCGTCATCATCATGTCAGCCGAACGACGCCCACTGCTGGGAATAGGCCTCCCCCAAGGATCTCCACAACTATCGGTCCTGCGCTGCCCGCATTAGTAATTAGATTACCTATGCGTGACCCGCTGCGAGTTGTGATTGTGACCGGCGGGCGGCGCTCGAGCGCCAACAAAGAATATAATATGTAGGTACCTACTTAACTAAACCATTGTACCCAAATACTGGCGGACTACCAGCGAACGATAAGATGATGTGTATGGTTGATCGTCGTTATCAAAGCGGCTAGTTCCAAAAGTACTACCTAGGTATACTCACCTAACAACAAGAGAAAACAGTTTTACATAACTTACCTTTCAATATCGTTTGGAAATTTAAAGAACGTGTATGCAGTTTTTAATCGTATTTAGACAACCAAATACACTGGAAATGTAATAATATCGGTTGGTTATTTTGTTAAATATTAGTAAAATAGGTATATAAGTGTCACAGTGACACGTAGCGGCGGGCGCGGACGTGAAGTGATCAATTAAATGCTCTTTGGAACTTGCGATCACTGACCTCTTTGCGATACTCGCGACTGAGTACTGTCCCAAACTGCCCCATTTTGCCTGTATATGTGACGTCTATGTGTGCGTGACGAAAATGGCACCTTGTTCTAAGCGGACTCTCTGCTAGGGCGACCGCCCGCGTAGTTACTTTGTGGTGAGGACCAGTCTTATTGATGTGATATCGTTCCAAGGTAAGCAGGGCCTTCGCTTTAGGGTAATCCATGTAGGAAAAAACATTTCTTTAGTAAGAAAGGTTTTTTTGTTGCGGCGGCGGCATGTGGTATCATATTGTTAGGATATGATACCTCCTTGCATTGTCTATGGTTGATTTATGTTTAAATCAGTATTCAAAAATATCGAATGCATTGTCATTACGCGAGTAGTTTGTTTTAGTCCAGACGATTCCGCGGTCGCGTCTTGTAGTATACATAGAATAGATCGGCCACGGTGCCGAAATAAAGATTTATATCGCTAATACATTTATTATTCAATAGAATCCCAGTGTAGGGCTTCTCAGTACCTACATTAATTTAGGCGCTGCGTAAACGTAGAAACTTTTTGTGTCTTCTGAGTACTACGTACAAGCTACCAGTGAATGTCGAATTTGTGTCCAGCCAGTTAGCGCTCGATCAAGGCACATCTAGGAGAGGCGGTTCGTCAGGCCACAGCCTTCTCTATGTGGTCAGGCGCGTCACCGCGCGCGGCGTTAGTTTTTATCCTACGTTATAAGGCCTTTCTTATGGATGGATAAGCAGAAATGACGCACCAATGGCCCAATTCGGATTGCTGGTTATTGACGACTGCAATCGCAGCCGAGATCAACGACTTAACGCGCCTTTCCAAGCACGGAGGAGCTCGAGATAATAAATTTTGGTCACCCATCCCGCGACCGTCCTTTGCGAAAGTTGCTTAACCTCAACGATCGCAGGCCGACCGTGCTGACTACTGTGCCAGGGGTTCTCAGTGTATATTTGCTTTGGCTTTTTAGACGACCCGTGGTGCACTGGTACGGGTTCGACCCCCACCCTGGCGGGACAAACATTTATGTGATAATAATCTGTGGTAGTTCCGTGTCCGTGTATAACTTACTTTATACGAATAAATATTATAAATGCAAAGTTGTTATTCAATCATGGCGAAACGACTGAACAAATCTAAATGAAATTTGGCAATTCAATAATTATGGTCTAAAATAGTATATGCTACTTTTTGCCCTGGGAAAGAAAACATGGTTTAGCTCACGCGGGCAAAGCCGCAGGCGGAAAGCTAATCTCATTAATATTCTATTATAAAATGTGAAAGTTTGGATGTTTGTTATTCAATCACGGTGAAACGGATCAACCCTGGATTAAATTTGGCACAGAGGTTTTAACATAAAATTAAAGTAAAACAAATTTAGTTTAGAGTATGTGAGAAATATCTTACTTAATATTAACCCATTAAGTGCCGATACGTATATATCAGTATCTATTTTCATTGCAGGACTCCGACTACGGATATGTACCTACGTAGGACTTCTATGAGAGTTTATATGAAATGTAATGTTAGCTAGCCTCCTAAAGCGATCTTTATTTTGTAGATTGGCACCTCAAATATAACAAGCAGTTATAAAAAAAATACTTTATTGAAGGTAAGGAAGAATGGCATTCAATGGGTTAACTTATGCATTTCATAAATATATATTTATATATTTAGTACACACACAAGTAAAATAAAAAATAAATTAGTGATCAAGAGTATTGTATAAGGGCACGGCCTATTTCATATTGAAATTTCTTCCAGGCGGCCCGTGAGAGGATATATAACATAGAGAAGGGCAGTCAGTGCGTGTCTCCATGGTACATATACCTACATAAATAATATAATTACAATCATCATCATCATCATGTCAGCCGAACGACGCCCACTGCTGGGCATATGCCCTGCCCTGCCCTGCTAGGCGGAGGCCTATGCCCAGCAGTGAGGGAGCCCCAAGGATCTCCACAACGATCGCTCCTGCGCTGCCCGCATCCAGCGGCTTCCCGCGACGTTGACCAGATCGTCGGTCCATCTTGTAGGGGGCCTGCCCACGGAACGTCGTCCGGCACGCGGTACAATATTAATTAATTAATTACAATAGTATGCATAAATACTACAATAAAACATCTACTTACATAAAATAATACATATAAAGAAACTAAGTATTATATATGAATTTTAGCAAGAAGAGTAAACTGTGAATAAGAGAGAGGGAGAGACTACGTAACTTTTGTTATAACGGAAAATTAAAATTATTACTTTTGTGATAATTATCCACTTTCCTAGTAGGTAGTAGTAACTTTCCTAGTAAGTATAAAAGCTACATACCGTTTCAAGGTTGTTGACATAAAATATCAACATAATTAAAAGTCCATTTAATCTGCTTAATTACCAATGATGTGAGGAAAACCTCTGCAGTGCTAGGGTTACTAAGGCTATGTTTTCATTAAGATAGAAGCGAGGGAAAGACACTTCAATGGACATCGAAACCGCAAATTCTTTTAACCATTATTAGAAACCATGAAAAATATGAGAAGGCATCTCTTAATAGTATTTAATAATTAGTATTAAGTTTTGGTTTTTTTATCTATTATATTTTATTTATTCGTTTGTCTGGGTCCGGTATTGTTCCCGCCAGAATAACAGCGCTGCTGGGTTACTTTGTCTTTCTTATCTTTTTGTCTTCGTTATGTTATAATAGTAATTAGTTTTAGTTTTTATTTAATTTTTGTAACTACCGAAATTCTTTTAATTGTCTGTTCCTTTCATTATCAGTGTCCAATAAATGTTTTTCTTTCTTTCTTTCTTTCATAAATCCTCAAAGAGCATTACATTATTTCTTTTCTCGTTTTCAACTCAGCAGAAAATATATCGGCTACAAAACTACATGGTGTTAGTCGCCATGCTTAACTGTGCAATAGAATTTCAAAGATCGTAAATGTACTAGCAAGTGTGTCCGCGTGGAACTTGGTTATCTTATTACATACCTATCAGCTCTTTAATGATCTTGTTGAAAATCCATAAGACGGACACTGATCGAAAAACTGTTACAATGTCATTAGAATACGAAGGCAAATTTCGCCACCGTTTCCGAAGTTGTGATAGCTCAGCTTAGAAAACGGGCGGCATTGAAGCCAGAAGACCACGGTTCAAATCCTGTCCGTATTTTTTTATTTTTTGTCAAATTCCTTTATGTTTGTGAAAAAGTCTAGGAAGCCCTTTTCACTTCTGCCGGCACTCCCCTAGTGCAACCCGTTGTTTTTTCTCTTATTTCACTTTAACCGCCTTTTTAGTAACCTCGCTCATCTCTAGTGGAAAAGCAGCCTTCACCAGCGGCCCAAAAGAATCACCATTAGCTTAATTGGCTAAAGGTCCGCCTTATCAGTTTTCCGCTCCGGCAACTGATTAACGATTTACGAAAATAGCTTTTGGGCGCGTCCTATCTGACAATGCGTAGGTCATGTTGATGCGACACTGTCTTGTTTAAAAGAAAAAGCTCAGAATTTATTATTTATTTATTTATTATTATTACAACATTTTACTTATGTCTATTACAAAACACATATTTCCTCGCAAAACCATTTCCATGGTTTGTCTGCAAGTGAAGAGCTCACTAACATAATTAAATATCATGTAACAAACATTTAGTTACTGTGGATTAATAAACTTTAATACAATTTAGTTACCTACATAATTATTGTTATTTCGGAAGTTCTTAAAACTGCATGAATTTAATTTACAGAGAATTATTTAATTTTAATAGAATTTAGATAATATTGTTTTAATTTATTTCCAAAGTGCTTTTTCTTTTCTAAACATATTATATCTTGTGGAAGTGCATTTAACAAGTAGGGCAGCCGTTTATTAAGTGTTCGGTCCCCATAATAGTTATCAACTCTTGACACAACGTACCTACCCCTGGCCACGGCTCTGGTGTGGTGACAGTGCTGCAGCGGAACCAAACGCTCCCGGCAGCCATGGTTATTGTTTAAAAATAGTAGCTTGTGTTTTAAACTTGCTGGTAGGATGTTACAAATTGCAAATAATTGGTAGTAGTTGCCTTTACATTTATTTTTTGTTTTATTGTTGACGAGAAGTTTTAAAAATCTGATCTGCAGAGCTTCTATTTTATCCAAATGGGTTTTAAAAGTTAAGCCATAGCTGTCGAGAGCGTAAGATATCACTGAATCCACCATGGTCAGGTACAGTGTTTTTAATATATTTTGCGGTACCCTATATTTTAAGTAGTAAAATTTACTCAACAGTATTCTAAGTTTACTACAAACCAACTCAACATGACCAGACCAAGAGAGGTGTTCATCAACTTTTAAACCCAAGTAATTAACATTGGGAACTAATTCAATTGGCAAGCAATTACAGGTAGCCGCGGTATGTATTGTATTATGAAGGCAATTAAATGAGTGGCATATCAAGGGACAGTTAATGATTTGAGTACGACTATAGGGCGATCGGATGACCATTCTCTTGGTTTTTTGTGAATTTAAAACAATTCCGTTATCGTGGGACCATTTCACCACATTATCAACATCTTTTTGTACCAAATCAGTAATTTCAGCCAGGTCGGTGCCGGCTCGCAGCACACACAAGTCATCAGCAAACATATACGTCTTGCAATACTGAATAGCATTCATTAGGCTGTTTACATGCAATAGGTAGCATACTGGTCCACTACATGACCCTTGGGGCAAGCCACAGGTGGACGCGCGAGGCGTGCTGCTGCCGACGCCGACCCTCACACTGTACGTCCGCGCGGTCAGATAATCGCGGTACCAGTGGCACAACGGCTGATCCACACCCAGACTTGGGCAAAAAGTAATCAGATTAATGATTAAGGATTATGATTACAATGTGTAATCTTCAATCATGATTACAGATTACGGAAATTAATCAAAAATGTAATCATATCGATGATTAATGATTATCAATCTGTAATCATAATCTTGATTACTGTTATGATTAATAAAACAAATAGTCGGAACTCGGAACATTAAATAATAAAAAACATATTATATAGCAAAAAATATTTTTTATTTTTTAATCAGTCTCATAGATTGTGCTTTAAGGATAATATAATAATAAATAAGTATAATTTTACGCAAAAAATCAACTAGAGTTTTCGGTATGTCGTTTATGATGTGTGTTTTAAATTAGATTTCAATAATACCCTCTTTTCAAACATTTCATCTGAAAGTCTGTGTGATTTTGGTGAATTGGTCATTGTTGCATATGAGAAAAGCCTTTCAACAGGACCCGATGACGGTAGAGGCGTATTATATTTCTTGAAAACCTTTTTGATTTCAGGATATCTATTTAACATGGATATTTCTTTATCTTGATCCGCCAAATAATGAGAAATAATGATTTCTGCTTTAGATCGTTGGACTTGGTGAATATCTCCTGTCGAATCGGTCTCTGACGAATCAGTGTCGAACTCGAAATAACTGTCTTCATATCTAGTGTTTGGGGTATCTTGAACAGTTTCAGGTGCTTCATGAATTTCTTTGACGACAGCTCCTTTAAAAACAGATTTGATTTTGGAATGATATTCTATATTTATACAAGCCATCCATTTGTCCTTGAATCTGGGATAAGACATTGCAGCAACTACTGCATTTTGGGCAACCTTCGAGGAGACGTCAAAAAACTCAGAAAATCGCCTTTCCACACTTTCCAAATAAGTCTCTGCTAACTTTTTGCAAAAAACAAGTGGTTCTCTGTTGAGTTTTTGCAATTTTTTTCGCAGGGATACTAAACATGGCAGCAAAATACCGTAATACATATATTGCTCACCTTGTATTATATCCAGGGCTTCTGCTATTGGTTTTGAACAACGCAAATATTCATTTATGTATTGGAAATCATTGGCACGTAAAACGTTTGTTACGCCCAATGCCAAGTACAACTGGACACTCTTATCTTGTATGGATGTAATTTGTTTTAGGCCATCATAAAGACTATTCCATCTAGTGATTCCTGGTCTGGAAAGTGTATGCCCAACAATACCTTGTATTATTTCAGCCGATTTAGGGCGGCCGGCCGAGTTCCACAAACTGTTGCATTTTTTGATAACGTTATTATGAATATCGGCAATAGTTGTTTCATTATTTCTTAACACTTTATTGGCGTCAGTTGTAGCACATAGATTGAGCTTGTGGGCAGAACATCTCAAATGTACTGGCAATTCTAATATATTTGTTTGTGGAATAGCATTTTCAACAAATGCTAAAGGATCAACATCATTTAGAGTGTTGAAGAAACTGCCCTCGGAGTTAAAATCCTCGCCGACAATAGCATCTCTTTCGTATTCTGAGTTGCCATCAGCGCCATCAGTAAAATTTTCTAAATTATCTAAGTCGATACCAAACTCTTTAAAAGCTTTCACAAAATTACTGCCACTATCTGTGACCGTGGCCAGAACTTTTCGTGAGTCGAGACCAAATTCAGAATGAATTGCTTCAAGTAAAAAAGCTATCCGGTCATAGGTGTGCGCACCTGAAAATCTTCGACATGCGAGTGTCTTAGATTTCCTTTCTAGGTTTGAGTCAAGCCAATGTGCAGTGACACCTAGAAAACTTCGACTTTTTCCTGACCAAATATCAGCAGTTGTGCACACTTCTTTTACGCTCTGCAATGCACTTTTGATGTTGGTAATTTCTTTTGTATAATATTCATCAATTAAGCGCCCTAAAGTTCTCCTACTGACAACATTCAGTCCTTTTGTGGTAATATTTAAACTTTCAAAGATTTTGTTAAAAAACGGATCATCTATTGCTTGCAAAGGAATCATGGAATGTATAAAAAACTTTAAAATATTTTCATTGAATTGCTCTTGTGAGACCGTTTGTTCAGCGGATTTATTTCTGTTATCCATAATTTCTGACTGAGGACGATTAGTAGTTCTATAAGACGGTTTGTTTTTTTTCATACATTTCAAGTGAGTTTGATACTCTTTGTATGTTTGTTCTCCGTGTTTTCGTTTGAGGTGAGTAACAAAATTGGATGTTGAATTGTTAAAACCAGAAATTTTAACTTCTTTTGGTTGACAAGATGTACAAATTCCAACTTTTTTGGTAGCGGTGGACTCCGTATAAGAATATATGAAAAACTTGCCGTCAAGGATGCATGGTAATGTTTCTGCTGTTTGCTCAATCTGCACATCTTCCAATTCAGAGTTATTAGATAAAGATGAATGAGAAGAACACGCCATTTCACATCACAACTAAAAATATTCCTTTAAGTACAAAATTACGTTCGTTTACTTGCGCCCGATTCGTTTGACTGATGCGCATTAAACAAAATGCCGCTTGTGCGCCGACTACGCGAACGCGGTGATTGGCTAGCCGGCGATCATACGATACCCTGTCCTCCGCACCCCTACCGCGCGTCTTACGTAGCATAGGCATAGGTATATTTTTTATAAAATAAAGGCAACTATTCAATTTTTAGCTACAAATTGTCGAAGTTAATGGCAACTCAATATAATAAGTTATATAAATTCATTCCTAAATCATATTTCATATAAAACTTAGTAATGAATAATCATGTAATTTAGATTACTGACTACTGTAATCAAGATTAAAGATTACATTTGTAATCTTGATTAAAAGTAATCACGACTACTTTAATCTGATTAAAAGTAATCATGATTACTTTCAATCAGATTATTAATCTGACTACAAAAGTAGTCGATTACGCCCAACTCCACACCGCACTCCCGCATGGCCCTAAGCAAGGTTTCGTGATCCAATGTATCGAAAGCCTTTTTATAATCAAAGAAAACCGCCACTACAATTTTTTTGTCATTCAGATATTCATTAACATCGTTTGTAAATGAAGATAGGAGGGTACTAGTACTTTTGCTCGGCTGAAAACCATGCTGAGACGGGTTAAGTATATTATTTTGCATTAAAAAATCAATGATTTGTTTTATGATACATTTTTCTATAATTTTTTCTATACTTGGTAATATTGGTCTATAATTAGTAAATTTATCCTTTGCACCGTTTTTGAATATTGGTCTAACTATTGAATGTTTTAATTGTAATGGTAGCTTTTGATGTCTAATACATAAATTAACGAGGTGAGCCAGTATAGGACTAATTTTTGTTGACAGCAGCTTTATGTCCCTCATACGAATATGGTCACTACCGGGTGACTTGTTCAGTGACATACTGTTGATAACCTTAAGTATTTCTGTAGGTGTTACGGTTCGCCACCTCATGCAAACATTAGCTTCCTTAACGTAGGAGTTTCTGTCAAGCCATTTTTCGCTGCAGTAGTGCTTTACTTGGCCCACCCCGTGCTCAAATGAGTCAGCGAAGTCATTACATACCGTAGTTAAATCGTTACAATTTTTAAAATTTTTAATTATTGTTTCATCCAATGACTGTTTCTTATTACCTATAAGTGTATTAATCCTATCCCACAATTATTTAATATTATTTTTACAGTCAATTATAGTTTGTTTCTCATATTTGTTTCTGCTTTTAGCTATCGCTTTGTTGCACTTATTACGTAATCTAGTAAATTCTAATCTTTTGATCATATTCTTGGGATCCTTAACCCATCTTACAAATAGTCTATCTTTTTCACTTATTAGATTTTTTAAATTCTGTGTAATCCAAGGATTATTGTCTCTTTTTCTATTTTCTTTCACAATTTTTAATTTGTAACTCTTATCATAAATTTCTTTAAATATGTTATGTAAGCGATTATACAATTCGATAGGACACTCAATGTTAAGCAAGTTATCGAAGTTTATAGACTGTAGTCTTTCGTAAACTAACTTATTATCTAGTATAGTACGTAGGTCATTAGACGAAGGGGGGCTCGTAGTCGTACCACACGGTAGTGTATTCCATTGAATGGCTGCTGCTACATAGAAGTGATCGGAGATTTTGTGTTCTATTACTGAGGAGGTAATCAAAGCATTAGGTGAACGTACAAATATATGATCAAGGCAAGATTCGACAACTTTATCTACAACTATTTCCCTTCTCGTGACTGTACTTATACATTTAGTGAAACCAAACTCGTAAAGTAGTGATTCATAAGATAAAACTATGCTATCTGTTCTTTTTAATAAGTTTATGTTTATATCTCCACAGTACACGATCTTTTTATTATGAGGAATGCATTCTAATAATTTTCTTAATTCCTGGATGTAAGTTACAACTCTGTCAATATTTTGTAAACGCGGAGGCCTATACACCGACACAATGTAAACGCATTCGCTACGATTTTGCACTTTAACGACAACGGTCTCAGCTGTTGCCATGCGCGAGAGCTCGGCCGAGGTGCATACGCGAGCCGCGAGATTTGACCTGGTATATACGAGCACCCCTCCCCCACTCCGACTATCTCTGGTAAAGCTGTTTACATCAAATCCATCAATGTTATAAAAGCACAAATTATTGAAATTAATATTTGGTTCCGTTATTATTATTACGTCTAATTTACCTAAGCTGTCGTTAATGGTAACTAAGAATTCATTAAAGTTTTTATTTAGAGATCTTATGTTCAAATGTAATATATTTAAATCTATGTTTGTAAAACTATTTAGTTGGCAATTAAACTCATGAGTATCATTTAATCTACTTTCTACAACTAAGTTATTAGTTATCGAACTGAGATCAAAGTCTGAATCGAATTTTAGACACAATTTGCACAAAAAAATAAACAAAAATAAAATTAGCTTCCTACTTACAATTTTATTTAAGTCCGTACCTATTGTTTGGGTTTGAGCGCACTAATGTCATTTTCCGATCGGATCCACAAAGCGCGTTCGTTATCACCTTCTTTCTTGATAAGCACTCTGCCTCTCGACACCCAAATATATTTATAATCGGATTTTAAAGTAGTTTTCGTCTTCCACAGCAGCTCGCGGGTAAATTTGTTTAGGTCTTCATTTATGAATATCTTGCTGCCTGATGAGCCTCCTGTTATTTTATCGCTGCATAATATAGATCGGCTGCGTCGGTGCGCCAGCCAGGCGGCGCGGGGGCTTCGGGCGCCTGCGACCGTAGCCCCCGCCCCCGCCGCTGGCGATGCCGTTACCGCTGAGTCACCGCCGATGTCACAGCCGCTTGGTCGGAAACCCACTATTATTGATGACGGGTTTTTCTGCGTTTTCTTACGTTGAGGCAGTCTCTTGACCCATACAATATCATGGGTGGGCAGATTTAGTTCATAACCAATTTTTTTCACGATTTCTAGTGTATTCTCTCCAGGCAACTGTTCTACCCCCGCTATTTCCAAGTTGTTTTTTCTCGATATTTGTTCGTTTTCTTGAAGTTTTTGCTCAAGGGCCACATTACTTTTTCTAGGTTAATACAACGGTTTGAGAGGTCGACTACAGTCTTCTCAATTTTGTGCAACTTATTCTTCATAGACTCGTTTTCAGATAGCAATTTATCATATTTTTCTGAGAGGACGCTCATGGAATCATTCAAAGCACATAGTTGTTTCTTAATTCCAGGGATGTCGCTCACTTTTTTCAGTATTTGTTTCAGTAGTTTATCACGGTCCATGATTATCTCTGGCTCTTCGTCTTCAAGCTCTTCCACTTCATCTTCTTCACAGTTATTACAGTATTTCCTTTCCCTTCCCGCTTTCATGTCCGCGGCTAAACCACGCACACAATTGCGGTGAAACGTTCCACCACACATTCCTTGGCAAACAAAGTGAGATCCTCTACTGGATAGTCCTTTCTTGCACTTTAAACACTCCATACTTTTTGCGAATTAGGTAGGTAGGTAGTAAAAACGAGTGCGCGCGCGCGTGCGTCCTTGCTGCTCCGAGGTGCAAGCGAGACTGTTAATTATATTATGGTGCTCCCACACTGCTGTTATAATTTTAAAAGTTTTCTAACAATACCTATTACATTTACTAACAAAAGTAAATTTTTTAAGTTAAATAAATAATAAAAAAGCAGTTGTAACGATTTATCTGTGAACGTGACATGAGTAGTCCTAGCATGAAAAACTGTCGTTATATATTATGTATGAAAACCAGAGCAGTGCCCTTTCGATCATATACGGAACTGAAATTCAATACATGATTGGCAGCAACACTTTAACAGCTTTTGAAGAACCGTATAGTTGACCATATAGTTTTTAATGCTGGATGGATTTACGTTCCGAGGCGTTCGCTTGGATAGGTAAACGATTGAAAAATTGAAAATGAAGTATTTTAGAAAAAAATCGACACGTCTCACAACTAGCTCCGATGGGACACGAACCCAAGAGACGAGGCTGGTTGTGAGACGGGTAGATTTTTTCTAAAATACTTCATTTTCAATTTTTCACTAATAAATATTGCATTGTGAATGCAAAAAAGTAAAAATTTAATTAACTAGGTAAACGATTAGAAACAATGTTAAGTACCTATAATGTTTTAGTTTACTGACATCACCTAACATGAAAAGATTTCTCAATATTGTGAACAATTGTTTAATAATGTTAGTAAACATTTTCTGACAACAACTCAATAGCACAGTAAATACTTATGAAAAAGTTTTATTTTATACTAAAGGCCACCTAGGGTTAAACCACCTGCTTCCCATTTCCATGGGAATATAGTTATTATGTGGTTATTGCGTTGTATTTCGGGTCATGCTCTATCTAGGAATATAAATGCAAAATTGCATGCAAATCAGTTTACCTACGCGTGTTAAATGTAGTAAACTCGTGAACTCAGCAGTGTCGCATCAAGACGTATCAGCCCCAGTGTAAGAAGACCCTTTTCCCAAGTGCAGCGGCCAGGAGTCGCCCCCATAGCCCCATATCCCGGTACCTACTTAACAATAATTCAAAGTATTCTTTAAAAAAAGTTAAGTAACGTTAACGCTAAATTATAATAAAGATTTGATGGTATACACCCGCGACTTTGTAGGTACACGTGGAATCAAAGTATCTAATAGGTATAATATCTATGACATACCTATGACAAATTTCAAGAAATTTGAACATTAAGTTCAGCCTCTCAGATCTGATGGCATTCAAGTGTACCTGAACCTTAATAACCCTAAGCATCGCGACAACAAATAGATAGATGTATATTATTACACAAATTATATTCATACCTTTATCTAAGGACTCCTTACTTTTTCATGACCATTGTCATCTTTCTTAAATGTTTCGAAAATTTGGGGAAAAAGAAATATAGAACAAAGTAATTTAAAAGTTTTAGAAGCGATTAATCGTACTATTATCAAGGCACCTGTACCCAAGTTAAGTATAATTTTAAATATTGCACGCTTGGTAATGTAAAAAATGGCTATACCTACCAAGTTAGTTACGATTTGATACAATTCGTTTTGAAAATCTAATTCTGAGAATACATTATTACCTTTTAGTTATAGAATATTACCTACCATCTTAATGATCGTAGTTTAGTCTTATTAGTAGTAAAAAGTGTATGCTTTTAGTTTTTGCATTCATCCTACTAATCCTACTAATATTATAAATGTGAAAGTTTAGATGTTTGGATGTTTGTATGTTTGTTACTCAATCACGCCAAAACGGCTGAACGGATTTGGCTGATATTTGGGACACAGCAGATACTTTGTAGCCTGGAGAGGAACATAGGCTACTTTTTATCCCGGAAAAATATAATTCCCGCGGGATAACGTCATGAAGCCCACGCGGGTGAAGCCGCGTGTGGAAAGCTAGTATTATATTGTAAATGTGAAAATTTAGAAGTTTGAATGTTTGTATGTTTGTTACTCAATCACGCCAAAACGGCTCAATGGATTTGGCTGAAATTTGGGATGCAGATACTTTGTGCCCTGGAGAGAAACATAGGCTACTTTTTATCTCGGTAAAATATCATATTCCCGCGGGATAACGTCGTGGATACCACGAGGGCGAAGCCGCGAGCGGAAAGCTAGTACTGCTATAAATAAACAATACCCGACGGCCCTGAAACAAAAAGTCTCTAAATATTAATAAAAAAAAATTATCTCGGGAGAGATTTTTTTTACATCTTATAGAGACTGTTTTTGTGTCGGGGGTTGTTTAATTTTTTAAATTTTTTTATTTCATTCTTTTTGAATGAAGTACACAAAAACGTTTGTAAAAGAGCTGAAGACCTTGAAACGTCTGAGCAGATCTTCACAAATTAATAGTTAAGAACCATCTCGATCACGTCAGCTTTCGGACAAAACAAACCACATCAAAATCGGTCCATTAGTTCAGGGTCGACGATGCCACATACAAATACACGTCAAGCTTATAACACCCCTCTTTTTGAAGACGAGGGTTAGAAACAATTACTTAGTGGTAGTATTCACCAAGTATCTCAAAAAAATCGACAACTTGAGAGCGCCGCTCAGCGTCGCTGCTACTTTAATTTCGCGCAGTGTGCTACCGGCATTAAGAGCCCTCTCCCATGGTGACTTTTTGTGGCGATGCTGTAGCGCGTTAGTTGCGATGCAAGCGCGATACTGTCGCGCTTCTGTCGCGATGCAAACTCGATTCAGTAACGGCACAACGACTTATTGTTGCGATGCTGTAGCGAGTTGGTAGCGATGCTGTCGCGCGTTAGTAGCGCGTTGCAAATGCGACTAATGCGCGTTAGTAGCGATGCTAAGCGACAGCATTGCTACAAAAAGTCGCCGTGGGTGACCCTTAGGGTGTGTTTGACGAGTATATAAATACCTTTTTGTTTCTCGTTAAAAAGACTGGCAAATCTCCCAACAACACGGTAATCCTGACGGGTAGCCTAGAACAGCTAGGCTCTTACGTAAGCCTATGGTCTAGCGGGAACCGACGGCCATGTCATCCCTTTCACGCTTACATAAACTGTAAGTAGAAGCCCACGAGACAAACGTGTCAAAAGATATGATTTATAACAGGCAGAAGGTTAATATGTTTTTGTTTTTCTAGACAAGGTATAATGTTAAGATGATTTAGCTAAGTATGAGTATTGAAAAACATTAGAAAAAACATTTAGTTTTCACAAAACAACAGCAATCTGTAAAATAAATAAAGATCACCTTTAAAATATAAAATTCTTGTGTTACTGACTGACTGACAGACAACGCACAGCCGAAAGTACTGGGCGCATGAAGCTGAAATTTGGCATGTACGAGTATGTTCCCTGGGGAGTGTGTAGAGGAGCACTAAGATAGGATTTTTGAAAATTCCCCCTCTAAGGGAGTAAAAAAGGGGGTCCACGAAGACAAAGTCACGAGCGAAGCGCTAGTAGTTTTAATAAAAGTTTTAACAACTAAGGCCTGAGTTCACCAACAGTCGGTTACGTTAACCGTGATGTAACCGTCGGATGGTTCAAATCAAATCAAATCAAATCATTAAATTATTCATTTTAGGCTGATACAGCACTTGTGACCGTCAATGAAGCTACGCTATCGGTTGGCAAATCCTAAGGCGGGAGGCCTTGTAACGAGAAGAACCGGCAACACAGATCACCTGTATGTAGCAAGCTACCGGCAAGAAACTCGCCAAGGGTTATTTTTTTATCCCTGTCATATTTCAAACAGAGTCGTCATTTTGAAAATTGACTTATGGGACTGACATACTCTGTGTAAAAGTCCCTAAACTAAATAAAGAATAATAAAAAAAAGTGACTTTAACATACTTAATACAGGTATTGGTTAACCAACCAACTAACTGACGTTTAACAAACGGTTAACATAACCGACTGGTTGGTGAACTCAGGCCTAAGTATTTTCTAGATATTTTTATTAAGAACACCTAGGAAGCTATACTATTATTACCTACCTTAAATATAATGATATCAACTTACAGAATTTCATTGTGAATGCATAAAAATAATTTAAAATCTCTATGATATCAAGCTTAAAAAATTCCCCTAATAAAGCTGTTTCCAAATCACTTGCTATATTACAACACGACTTAGGCGTCTCATCAAAAACATAAATTTTGCAATCGTTACTCTGCAGCACATACATAAAGTTTAAATCCCCAAAAGCCTTGAGATTTGCGTGCAAGGTCTTACAAAAGAGGCGCGCTAGCGAAATTGACGGTGCTGAAAAGTGGGACGAAAAAATATCACAAGAGACAAAGACTAAGCTTAGATCGAGTTTGAGTAGGGTGCTTTGGATGGACATTTTTGCTGGCCACATTTTTAATGATTCTGTTTTATGTGAGCCGGATTACCGTATGTAATAAAAACAAACACATGTATAAATTAGAATAAAATTCAAGCATTTTTTTAACTAAATGTTCGGAGCTTGTTTAGACTATGACTGAAGACCATGATTTAAAGGCAACATGGGCTGTTTCATTATGAAAGAGAATATTAACGGCGGTCGTTATATTTTCTAATATTTCCTGATTTTGTAATGTCGCTGGTTGACCTCTCTTATTCTATTACGCGCCGCTAAATAAGAAAAATCGTGACTTTTTTATTGTATTAGTTAATAAATTAAGTTTAAAAAAATTAAAAGATGAAATCTAATACTAAGATATTTTTATAAATATGAAATTAGTGTCTTCTACCTAAACTTACCTATAATTTTTACTTTTAAATAAAGCTTTATTACCTTTTTATGACATTTTTTAATAAAACAGAATAGCCACATTATATATTGCTTTTGCTAATATTCTTTTTATAATAGTCGAAATGCTATTTGGTTGGAAATATTAAAAATGAAGTATTAGAAAAAATCGACCCGTCTTATAACTAGCTCCGTTGGGACTCGAACTTTGGTTGTCAAAATCATAAACGGGTGGAACCATAAATTTTATAATAAAAGTAACATACAAAAACATCGTTACAATGGAAGCGAAGCAATGTTATTGCAAAGTATGAGCGAGAGGGTTGGCAAAATAAAATGATATAAAAACGAATAGGTAAGTGAACCAAACAAAATAATCTTTCAATTGAAACATCGTATTGAAAAATTCTACAACTCTAAAAGCTATGCTGAGCTAAAGTTCCTGGAATAAAACCCAATCTCGTCAAACAGAAACAGGGGTACATACTTTGAGCTCGGAAAACAAAAGGGGAACGTTGTTGAATAAAAATTCGATACAGCACATTTTTATTTCCGACCCAACATAATTATGAATGACGTCCGCAGGACTTATCTGCGGTTAGAGGGTTAATTAACTTCAATACGGGAGCGGCCAGTTTCTATACGGATTTGAAAGGCCGTTTGATTGAAAAGACCACCTTGCAGACATACCAGCTAAGCATAGTGAATAGACCAACATAGTCCATGGAAATGAAAAGGGTGGAAAAATGGCGAAATTTTTATACATGTTTTGTGTGCGTTGCATTTTTTTAAAGCGAAGTTAGAATGCTTGTGGGTACTGAACCAGCGTTGGATAGCTAACATTACTCAATTTGTTGTGGATGGGGTTGGTGTAGAAAGCGTAGTACGGGATCATTGGAGGCCTCTGTCTGCCAGTTGTATGAGAACCTCGGACGGGAGAGCACGTGCCGTTTGTCTTTCAAAGGCATTCGTAACAAAGTTTCGTGACGAACTCACTGTGGAGTTTATCGAGTCTGCAATCATCGAGACAAGTTTGCTTGATTTGTTTGAGGAAGGGATTCGTTATTCTGTTTGAAGAAGGTGAGTTTTACAAGACTTTCTTTTGACTTTCGAACTCTGTTGTTTTGTTGATCGACCGTATTTGAAGGATTGTTTCTGAATATTTTTGTGAAGACCGTTTTCAACATAAATTACTGATCGTTTGAAATAAATTTTGTTCTTGGAAGTTTCGGGTGAATAAAATATTAAGATACTCTCATATGGTTATAAATGAATAGAACTCACAGATATTTATACAAATGAAAATCTAACATTATATCTATCTAATCTCCCTACATTATATTATAATCTAGAAATGATAAAGGTGCTCGTATGATATTTGACATGTTGTGAGTGTGTAGTTATCTGATATACGTGCCTTATGTTGTAATATAGAATTAAATAAATAAAGTCATCAGGAATATATTTTTAATTATCATCACACACAATACGTTTCATCAACACCGACATTAAACATTTTAGTTTAAATGTTTAATACACATACTCGTAATCACGGTTGGTCTATCCTTATGTGATATTTTAACCTAGAAATGATAAAAGTGCTCGTATGATATTTGACATGTTGTGAGTGTGTTGTTATTTGATATACGTGTCTTATATTGTAATATAGAATTAAATAAATTAAGTCATCTGGAATATAGTTTTAATTAACATAAAACACAATATACGTTTCGTCAACACCGACATTAAACATTTTAGTTTAATACACATACTCGTAATCACGGGTGGTCTATCCTTATGTGCGTCTGTTTCCACAACGAATCAAGAATCAGACAATATTATTTTGTATTATTCCAGTGAAGTGTACTCAGATAATTAATTACTTAATGGTGTCGTTATTAGATTTTGTATAAACTAGGTAAATATATTCTAAGCTGCTGACTTAACAAGATCATTGTAATTGAAAATGAAGTACCTACCTATTATAAAAAATTTACCCGTCTTACAACTAGCTCCGATGGGACTCGAACCACGACATTTCGACCGGACAGTGAAAAGCAATAAAATTGCATTATGAATGCAAAAAAGTAAAAGAATTAGATCATTGTTACTGTTCAGTTTAAAACATATTAAATAAAACTCAAAACTCAACGGCTTTTAAGAGAACACGCAAAGTAAAAAAAGACAAGCTACTACTGGTGGTGTGGTGTAAGGTGTTAATTTAATCCTCTATAGTCTATACATTTTGAATCTTCTAATATAAGGAACTAGCGGATCCTCGCGGTTTCACCCGCGTGCTACCTGTTCCCGTGGGAATATCGGGATAAAATATAGCTTTATGTCACTAGGGAAGAACGAAGCTTTCGAAATCGGTCCAATAGTTTCGGAGCCTATTCGATGCAAACAAACAAACAAACAATTAAATCTTTCCTCTTTATAATATTAGTATAGATGTATTTTGTGTATGGCTGATTGTAAAACTATATTTTAGGTTCAACCTCAGTTTAACACAGAAAAAACACAGACTAAAATATTCTATTACAATATATTTCTGTCCAACATACATTCAAATTCAGGCTGAGCCAAATTAGCCTATGAATCCCAGATCTTAGTGCTTATCCTTGCGAGATAAGATCTTTGATATCCATTCAGTAAAGCTAAGATAGGAGTCCCTTTTCAGAGATGGACCCTATCATGTCATGAAATGTTTTACTACTGAATTACGGCTACAAATTAAGTATGTGCATAATTCAATGGAGTTAAGCCCCGTGTTAATGAAGGCACGATATATGTCTAGTCAAACATGAAGGCACAATTTATTCATGAGATATGGCCCTTAAGTTCCATTGTTCGGTAGCATTCAATCTGTTTTGGTAATTAATTGAAATTCTCAGTGACCTGACAGTTGATAGTAGTAGACTGATTTTAGGTGCCTCTACATTTGGGTTTATAAATGAAATGAAATGAAATGAAATGAAATGAAATGATTATTTATTCACGGAAAACAGAGTAATACATAAGATTTGTTTAAATTTATAAAGTCCGTCTGTCTTGCCAACATTGGGCATGTGAAAATTAGGTACAGAGTTGTGAATATTGATATTAATGTTTATACTAAACAATTTTATAAATAGATATTAGTTAAGTAAGTATGTCACATTATTGAAACCATTTATCATATTATTATAAAATTATGTCAACTAATTAGTTCGGTATTTATATCAATTTATATTCAAGAGCTTTATAGATATTATGTCATATTATTAAAATCATTTATCATATTATTATTATTATAAAATCATGTCAACTACCTACTTAATTCGATATTTAAGTCAACTTATAGTCTAGAAATTTTTTAACAGAGTAAAAGCATTTTTTAATAAGAAATTTAAATAATTCGCTTTTAAACGATTTAAAGGGAAGCTCTGTTAAGGAATGCGGTAACTTATTATAAATTCTTACACAGCTAGAATAACAATTTTCTTTATACAAGCTAGTTTGCATTTTAGGTAACAATAGCTTGCCACGGTGTCTTGCCGATTTAAAATTATCTTTTTTTTTAAATAAATATGGGTGCGCCTTAACGAACAAACAACATTCCAGAATATACATGCTGGGTAACGTGAGTACATTGAGTTTCGGAAACAATTCTCTGCACGACGTCAAAGGAGGGACATCACATATGGCACGGACACATTGTTTCTGTGATATAAACGCTCTGGGTACATCTACAGAATTGCCCCAGAGTAGTAGACCATATTTAAGAGTCGATGCGACATAGCCATGATATGCCATTAACGCGGCTTTTTGATTAACTTGTTTTGTCAGCCGCCAAAGAGCATATGCAAAACGATTTATTTTTTTGCATACCTTAGTGATCTGTTTTTTCCATCTACATTGGTTATCAATTATACGTAGTAGTGATGTAACAAATATTCGCATTCGCATGGCACTATGCGATTATTCGCTTATTTCTTTATGTTCGCTTACATATTCGCAAATATTGTGCAAATATGTTGCAATAATCGAAAAGCCCATACACTCCAACTAATTTATTATCAGATTTAATTAAATTAAAATTAATTTTTTCGAACATACTTCCTAAGATATTTTTACTCTTCGAGCAACGCGGGTCTTCCGTCCCGGAACGGAAGGCCCGCGTTGCTTGAAGTTTTTACTCATAGGTCTCCGAGACTTTCTGACAGATTTTAAGCTTTACTATGACGCAAGAGAGCACGTGACGGGTTCGCGTGCGTATTCAATGAATAGGCAGTAGACACAAACATTTTTAGAAGGAGCAAAAAAAAAAATTTTTCTTTTTAAATGTGTGAAATCGATTTTACTCTCGATACTGAACAAACTTATTTCTCAGTTTCGGTTAAAGTTGGATTAGGTAGATCATGAAAACAATTGTTTAATAAAAATAAAAATAAAATTCATTTATTTCAGGCAAAATTTCTGGTGTGCCTGCAATCAACATAAAATATACAAAATGCTGCATGTGATGCTGCTTTGTAGTCAGATTTTCTGCAAGGTATACGATTGCCAACAAAATTATTTGTGTTTATGTAGTTCTTTTAAGATTGTAGGTACCTAGGTATATTTTTTCTCAGAAATTTATCGATTTATCGAATTTATCGATTTAAAAATTATAATTACTTCCTTATAGGTATAATGTTTACATGTATCGAGGTTATTATTCTCATTCAGGTTTATTTTTTGGTAAGAAGCCAGCTCCAACTCCCACAAGTTGCGGAGAAATTATGTCCGATTACAGATTTGACCCTCTTGCCCCGATTTATTTAAGCTCTAAATTTTTTCATATTTCGTATACCTACCTAATATGAATTAATAGTGCAGTGTATTGTAAAATAAAATAGGTTGGTAAATACCGTAATACTCCGCTTAACGCGACCCCGGTTTGCGCGATTTCGTTATAACGCGATATTAAAATTTTGCACTAAAATACCGCGCTACCCAAGTATATTGATTGGTTGTCATTCACGCACGCAACACATAAAATTTTACTTTGTTTATAAATTATAAGAAAGTAGGTAGATACATACTTATGCAGTCAAAGTTTTCTATCGAATGAAAAAATTATACTTACTTGAGTATTTTTTTTATTGTTATTACTTAATACATTTTTTTTCAAATTCTTTTGTCTGTAAACTATTTTTTTTTTAAATAAAGCCGTTTATAACCATAGAGTGTTTTTTTATGTTATTTCATTAAAATACGGATAAATATAGATATAAATTTTCTTTTACATTTGATCCCGTTTTAGGCGATTTTCGTATAACACAAAATCGTGTTATAGGGACGCATCCCTCGCGTAAAGTGGGGTATGAAGTAACTGACCTAAGGTGCGATCCATCATTTGCTAAAATAATACACAATTTATGCCAAGTAAAAAATGTTCATGTAGTTTTATTCGTATGTTATTTTTTCACAAAATGTACCTATCACTCATTATAAATGACATTTCATAAAATAAATCTTACCACCATTGAACCCACGCCTAATTCTACTTTATTTATTGAACATGCGTGATGAAATAATCTATCTTATATTTAGCACTGTGGAAAGGAGACACAAAGGACAACAAAGCTACCTACGCCATATTATCAGCCTTACCAATAACCACTAACCAAATTATCTACCCCTGAGAGGCTGTTCAATGCTTTTAACAGATAGTCCGATAGACACCTACTGGGTAAGCATGCTACACCTTAGACTGCATCTTGTCTGTTAAGCAAGATGGCGGTCAAATGCTTAAACAGTATTAATATTTAAAAAAAACACTAACTGGTGGTCACTGCAGTATTTTGTAAGGCAGATATTTTTTCCAGATTCCTACAAATTCGATGGACAGCAATCTGTGACTGTGACTAACGTAAAAATCTGTCAAGTGCGAATCAAACTCGACCAGGAAGGGTTCTGTCTGTACCCACTTAACGTACCGATAATTAGGTACATACACCTAGCCAATACCACTACCATTTTTCGCCAGCAGAAAATAACTTTACTTATATTTAATAGTATTTGTATAAATGACAAAGTTATATTTGCGGTTTTTGAAAATGTGTTTTATTGAAAAATGGAAAATGATGTAGGTATTTAGAAAAAATCGACCCGTCTCACAACAGCAATGTGTTATATCTCAAAAACTGCTGTTATTTTACATTTAAGATTACTTAAAGGTATTTATTTTAGATATTTCACACTCTTATTTTAAAAGGGGGGGGGGGGGGACACATTTTTTTATTTTCGTTTCTTTTTATAATTGTAATGCGGTAAGAATACAAAATACTTCTACCTATCAAGTTTCAACTGTGTAGTCTTGGCTGTGACATACGGACGGACAGAGTGTCAACTGCAGTATTTAAGTAGAGAGAAGATTTACTTTCCAATAGATCTAAAATCCGGTGTAAAGCTGTGATTAACCCTAAAAGTAACGTTTACGCCAGCTGAATCCATAAAAAGATATGATGGCAGGTGCAGAATTCCAAGGGTCTGGCTGAAAGTCATGAATATTAAAACTTATCTGGTCCCCCTCAAACTCGCATTATGTACCAACCATAAACATAGGAATGCCATCAATTCAAAAAGTGTCACAAAGTTGGTGTGGCTCGTTAATCTTGTAAGTAGCACTGGTCGTGATGAAAGCCTGTCACAACAGAACGGCAGTGCTGAGGCTTTTATAACCAAAACTTGTGAGTTACAACGTGGTTTTAAAGTTTATTGTTTCGGGGCTTGATTTCGCGAGATCTAACAACTAATGTGGATGCCCCGGGTTGGGGCGAAATACGTGTAGAGTAGTCTTATCGGTGAAGGTGCAAGAGTGTCGCTGTCTTGCTATCTGCAACTGCAGGTATTGTGCACTGATAGTTTCGTGGTGTGCATGTGAATTTTCTTGCGGGCGGATGGGCGGTGCATCTTGCTTGTTGTGTTTTCGCGGAAGTAATGCCCGAATACTAGAACGCTACTTAACTTTGGGAGCGTCTTAAGCATGGCCCTGTCGCTTTAAATGTCAAACGTATGAAAGGGATGCCATGATGTTTGAGACGCTCCCAAATTTGATTTGCGTTCGAGAATTCGGGCGTTAGTTACATATATTTCTTTTTCACAATGGTTATAGGGACTGATTCAATCAAATAGTTTATTGTTTGTTGTAGAATTTTAGTATCTCACACACTAGTATTCCAAGGTCCGCGTCCCAGTGACGATGGCGGGAGAGAAGTCTCTAAGATACAGCGTGCGGCTTAGTTGAGACACCAGTCTCTTCACAATCTTAAATTACAATAGTAATGAAAGTTTTGTCATGTGATAAAGCAGCCTATGATTTATTTTATTTATGAGATGTTGATTTAAACACAGAACTATATAATATACACGGCGTACTAGTGATATCTTGATAACAACACTTCACACCTTCGATCAACAATAGTAATATTGTTGATCGAAGACAGCTGATAGTAAAGCCTCAGATGTTCTATCACGGCTTATCATCTGGATAGTTTCATGGAACATTTAAAACCTATGCAGTCCAAAGCCATAAATTTGGTCCACGAAAAGCGCCGAATCTGTGCGCCGAATCTTTTTGTGTCGACACTGTTTAAGAGTGAATTCTTGACCAAGCTTTTATTAAATTAACCTATAATAATTTAATGTTTAAGTTGATAGTTTTGCATGAAAAATATTTTAAAATCTTAACTTTTTGATATTTTCTTTCCACTTATTTTATACAGATATCCTTACAGTTTATTTTTTACAATTATAACAATTTTGAGAAGGTAATCAGACTAAACAAACATACTCCCCAGCTTTCTTCTAATAGTATAAAAAGTTAACCCTCCTCCACCACGATGGATCGGGCGAAGCAGACGCTTGTTTATTCTTAAAATAAAGAATGGTTAACTATAGGTAAAGGAATTAGCACACTTTGTCGAGTGTAGGTCAACTCAATCAAAAACTAAATAGAAAAAGGGCAACGGGAAATGCGAGAACAAATTAAAAGTCACCTCTGTAACTTCTGCCGCTGCTGAGGAGAATTTTATAAATCTCATTTGAAACGACGCCAACTCATAATTTTCAGGAAGACGAGCCGTTTAATAGCAAAAAAATATAGAAGTCTATGAATATTTTATGTTTTGAAATTCTCAGGTCAGATAAGGGTGTTAAAATGTGACCGCTGTTGGACTTTACGAGTCAGTTATGTTTCATCTTTACTGTAAATTATAACAGTTTTTTTATTGCACAATGAGAGGATTATTTTCATCTTTACCTTCTGTTGACTTTTGTCTTTTGTCTCTTCTTTCGTTAATAAATAAAGACTTGTGGATAAGCCCTACTTTTTTCCTAAGATTTTTAGTTAATGTACTGATATTTCATGTGACAAATAGTACTATCCTATAAGATTTTAAACTTTCGCGTTCCATTATAATTATAAACAAGAGTAACGGGACTCAACGCGACATTTATTATGTTCAAGCTGTAAGTACATAATAATATGTACTTCATAATAAATGTCGCGTTGAGTCCCGTTACTCTTGTTTATAAGTACTATCCTACTTTGAAAAAATTATTCGTCTGATAATTTAATACCCCCAAACATTCATACCATGTATCTTGTTTTGGGATTGATTTCTAAGTAAATTAAAGTAAATTTGTTATTAATATAACTGACTGATAACTATTATCTGAGTAATGAAAAATCAACCCTTTTATATTATAAACTAACTTTCCGCCCGCGGCTTCGCCCGTGTGGACTACACGACGCTATCCCGCGGGAATGTGATATTTTCCGAAATAAAAAGTAGCCTATGTTCCTCTCCAGGCTACAAAGTATTTATGTTCCAAATTTCAGCTAAATCCGTTCAGCCGTTTCGGCGTAATAGAGTAACAAACATACAATACAAACATACAAAACATACAATACAGTTTATCTGAATTTAATAAAAAGTTTCCATCATAATATAATAGATTTGGTAAACGCTTAAATAAAAAAACTAAGTAATCACAAGGTGCTGTAAGCAAAACTGAATTTAGTAAGCGCATTCGATGTTATATCAAACGACCCTATAACTAAACACTATGTATCCTACATAATAATCTTATCTTATTAATATTATAAATGCGAAATTTGAATGTTTGTAACTCAATCACGGCGAGACCACTGAACGGATGTACCCCTAGTGTAAGTTTTTATGTCAAGCAAACGCAAACTATCGCGAGTACGTATTTATGTCAATTTGTATGAAAACTGCATAAGCGCGCTACTCGCCGCTAGAGGCGCTGATACAGTTTTCATACAAATTGACATAAATACGTACTCGCGATAGTTTGCGTTTGCTTGACATAAAAACTTACACTAGGGGTACTGTGCCCGTAGTGTAAGTTTTTATGTCAAAAAACGCAAACTATTTTATTATTCGAACTTTTTACTCCAGGAAAAGATCTCATTCGCACGGGAAACATCGCCTAGCTCCTAATAATATATTGTAAATGCATAATATATTTTTCAACACACTTGCTCATAAAGTGAGCCTTATTACATCGATCTTAGGGCCATAAACCGAACTATAACACACGTGTGCATAATAATATTACAGTACTAGTTGCGTAATAGAATTATCCCTACAAAGTTAAGTAAGTACCTAACTGCAAATTAAATGCGAGTAAACAGAGACTTTTCAATTTAACCGGGTAATACAGTATCCCTACAAAGTTAAGTTAGTACCTAAATGCAAGTTATATGCGAGTCCACAGAGCATTTTCGATTTCACTGGGTAATAGATACAGTTATTGTAACAACAAAAAGGTTTAATACGGCTGAAAACCCATTTACGTTTTTAGAATAAATAAATGTGTCCCTAATTAAGACAAAAAACATAATTAAGTATATTATTATCAAATTATTTATAACTCACAATAATTTGTTATAAAACATTTGCATTTTATCACTATTATTATAATTATTTTGAAATAGGCTGTATGGCTGTATGTTATCAATCACCTTACATTTGGCGCGAGCAAAAAAAAACTTGCGCGCATTTTCCCTTAGCTAATATTAAGTTATTATAATTATGTTATGTATTCAATAAATGTTTGTTTTTCCTCGCAAGTAAAATAAAATAATAAAATAAAAAATGCATTTATTTCAATAACCTTATAACAAAAACATTGCTGAGACTTCCCTTAGAGTAATCTTAAAGATACTTGTATTGGGAAAGACCCGCTTCTTCCCCAGTTGGTTACAGTTGATTACAAAATAAATATACAAAAGCTAATGAACAAAAAGAAAAAAAAATTATAATAATAAAGAAATTTGATTAGTTTATACCTATGTAACTATTTGCTTTATTTTAATTACAAAAGAGTGCATGTTTAGGTAATTCATTTAAAGTTACAAAGTGTGAGTGCGTTAGTGAGTGTGTGTGTGAGTGTGTGTGTGTGCTTGTTTGCGTGTGAGTTTGTGTCTGTGTGTATGTGTGTTTGTGAATGTAAGTCTAAGTACTTTTTCTAACATAAACAATTTTACAGTCGACTGTAGTTTTGGGTAAATCTAGTGGCTAGGTTATTCTAGATAAAAGTGTTTCGACTTCGTCATAGGTAAGTGCCCCCAACCATTGCATCAAAGATTTTTTGCACATATATAATTGCATAGGGTATATTTTGAGTAGTTTATTTATTTTATTATATACAAACGCAGATTGGGACGGGTATTGTCTTTTTGCAAATTCAGTACGCACAAAAGGTGATCGGACCACAATATCATTTCTCCTCTTCCTTTGGAGGGATTCTGTAAATACTAAAGATTTATGACATTTTAAGGTCAAGTTAAGTAAATATAGCTTTCTTACGGATAAGAGTTTGGTAGTTTGGTATAGAGTGTCCGTCGAGAATCTGTAAGGTTTAAAATACATGACCTTTATAAGAGATCTTTGTGCCCTTTCCAGATCTAAAAAGTCAGTCTTATTTGTACCTCCCCAAATTGGGATACAATACGACGTGATCGATTGTGCTAGTGCTATGTAAATTTTATTCAGAAGAGAGCTTGACATAACTGACCTCAACGATTTGAACACCCAGATTAGTTTTCTTATTCGACTTATAACAAATTCCAACTGCGGATGCCAATTCAGCCTCTGGTCAATAACAATGCCAAGATATTTAGTTTGACTCACTTTATTTACAATAGGACAGTCACACGTAGAATTTTCAGGATTTGGACAACTGTGGATTTTGATGCGAAAGTTATTACCTGGCTGGGATGATGTATTGGGAGCAAAACACATATAGTTAGTTTTTTGGATGTTAAGCGTTAAAAGGTTCTCCCTAAGCCAATTAGATATTCGTGCCAAACCGAGCGTAGCCACCTCATGGACAGATTTCCAAGTCTTGGCAGTAAAGACAATAGCAGTGTCGTCCGCATAGGAGAGTATCCTCCCCCCAACGTCCTGAAGATTACATAATTCATTTATGTAGATCAAAAAGAGAGTCGGGCCGAGGACACTCCCCTGCGGGACGCCAAACTTAACTAATTCTTCATCACTGATGTAATTGTCTATTTTCACAGCATGCTTTCTGTCATGAAGGTAGCTAGTAAAAAGGGAAAGAGCTTTACCCCTAATACCTATACTCTCTAACCTGTTTACAAGAACAGAGACAGAAACCGTGTCAAATGCCTTTTTAAGGTCTAGAAATACCGTAAGGCATTTGTTACCTTTGTCTACTTCCTTAGCTATAGTAGTGACTAAATCTATGATTGCGTCTTGAGTTGATATGCCTTTACGAAAGCCATATTGAAATTTAGATAAGATATTGTATTTATCAAGATAATTAATCAGTCTATTAATAATGAGCTTCTCAATAATTTTGGAGATAGTTATTAGGACAGAGATAGGCCTATAATTATTTACATCAGTTTTGTCTCCGTTCTTGTAGACAGGTGTTACTATGGACCGTTTGAGTGCACTGGGAAAGACTCCAGCACTAAAACAAAGATTAGCCAATTTACAAATGTACGGGACAACAAAGTCTCTAGCACACTTCAGAAATGCAGTACTTATCCCATCCCAGCCTGGTGCACTGCCCGAGTCCAGACTCATAAGTATGCTATTAACTTCCTCGTGATCCGTATCCAACAGGACAAACGAGGTGGGATGAGAGCAGGCACTAATTGAGATGCTTGAAGTGGGGGCATTGTGTCCAGACTGTTTAATTATGAGGTCTGCTAAGTTAGCACCAATGCTGACAAAGTAGTTATTTACATGATTAACTGATTCTTGAGGTAGCAATTTTAAATTAAGTAACTGAGTATTTTTTGACTTCGGAGGCTTATACTGTGTGATCTCACCTATCGTAGCCCATAACTTTTTAGGTTGATTAACTGTTTTATCTATTTTTTGTCTGTTATATTTACGCTTTAGCTTAGTTATTAGATTAGAACAAAAATTACGATAACGTTTATAGGTTATTTTTAAAATAACGTTATGAGGATCCTTGCTGAGTTTGATTTGCATGCTATTTCTAAGTTTAATACACTTTAGGGCCCCTTGAGTTATCCAAGGCTTTAAAATTCTTTTGCTACTAGGCACAGTTAAGGTCTTAGAGTTAGCTTGGATAGCTGTCCTGATCATCCCTATAAATGCGTTAGCAAATATTTCGGGATCAGTGTACGTGTTGAGGTAAGTTACATCAGAAGCTATAAGGGTTTTATATGCATTTTCATAGTCTATTACAGTTTTATATTTACTTGGAGTGGCTTTTTTATATACATTAGAAAATTTGACTAAAACTAATTTATGATCCGTGACGGTGGTATTCAAAACAGCAACGGAAGCAGAGTTAAAATTTGTATGAAGCTTAAGCATAGCATGATCTAGGCAAGAGTCCCCTCTAGTAGGAAAAGTATGGCCAGACAAGAGACCATGCAACGATAATAGGTTTAGGTAGCTAAGACGATTGTTTCGTTCGTATGACTTTTCAGTTTCCGAGATGATCAAATCTATATTAATGTCACCAATTACTAAAATATTTTTGAACTGAGAAATGGTTTCAAGATGTGCGTTAAGCGAGTTAGTGAAGCTCTCAGCATTTAGATAAGAAGGCGAGCGATAAATTGCAAGCAGCGCGTAATTCGCAATCACAAAGCAAGTGTGTTGAAAAAGTGCGTATGAAACTTGTGAGCAACTTACTCACTAGACACTCGACTGATTTACGCGCTCGCCTGCGGCTCGGGCTGCAACCCACAGCCTCGTGTATAATGAGCAACCTTAGCTCACTTGTATCATAATATACTATTATCTACACTACACTCATGTTATAATACTCGAATTATGAACACATGCCTGAACGTATAATGATACTCTTTATGCCATAGTCAACTTTAAAAAATAAAACTGTTTCATAATGGTCATTATGAAACAACTGGATACAGCTGTCACTTATTATAAAATACTTATATTTCTTGATTTTACCGTAGGATTTACCGGCCCTGACTTCCAACTCTTTCAAGCCCTCCTTTAGCCGGCAACAGTCAGAAACTATTTTAAAATTAGAATTTTGAATTTAGAAGTAAAAGACCGTATAGACTCCTATGAGTGGGGTTTGGCACCAATTCACATTTTATAATTAATATTGATTTGCTTTATTTTTGAAATCTATATATATAAAAATGAATCCCTATTTCCCTTGGTCACGACATCACGCGTGAACGGCTGGACCGATTTGGCTAATTTTGGTCTTGAAATGTTCGTGGAAGTCCAAGGAAGGATATAGGGGTAGAGTAGGGGTAGGGTAGGGTAGGGGTAGGGTAGGGGTAGGGTAGGGGTAGGGTAGGGTAGTGGTAGGGTAGGGGTAGGGTAGAGTAGGGGTAGGGTAGGGGTAGGGTAGTAGGGTAGGGTAGGGTAGGGGTATCGTAGGGGTAGGGTAGGGGTAGGGGTAGGGTAGGGGTAGAGTACGGGTAGGGTAGGGTGGAGTAGGGGGTAGGGCCACGGGAACGAAGTCGCGCTGGGTCAGCTAGTATATAATAAATGTAAGGAGTGTACATAAAGTAGTATATGTGACTGCACATAACTCGGTATTAAAACACTCGTGGAATGCTATTAAAAAACTCGCCAGGGCTCGTTTTTTAAACACCCGTATGTTTTACCCACCACGTGTTTTAATACCCCTCATTATGCGACAGTCACATAAACTACTATTATCTGCAGCTCCCTTCTCCGATCAGCCTCAGGTAATCAGGTGATATACCTAACTTGGCAATATTTCATAAACTGCAGGCTTTTTTTAACACGATAAGACAGTGTAAAAAGTTGACTATGCGGGCGCATATAATTCGTTAAAAAACGATTACTCTTTAAATATTCTTTCATCCGGACAACTCAACATATAAATTATTTAAACAATAGGTATTCATACCGAATTTGATTTGATATTAATGCGAAAAATTCAACATAGTATTGTTTATATTAGTTCATTCACAATGGTTCGTCTTTTTAAATGTATGTGGGTAATAATACACCGTTTTCCATTGTTTCAGATCCATCTTATTTGGAGCATTTATGGCGAGCAGTTCCATGCATTACACATGTTGTCTAATAATCCTGACAGGCTTTGTTGGTTAGTATTGTAGTCATACTGTTTTTTTTTTCAATATAAAAACTATGTAAGTATAAAAAAATTTTTTACTCAAAAGAAAAGGAATAGGTACTATGATATCACTTAATGTGCGACAGAGTCCTGTTATGAGTTTACTACTCAGAAATATTGTAGTCTTTATGTATCAATTAAAAATTCTTTAAAATTTTTGGTCAATGATCGGTTTTTAAGACTCACATTGTCATGTCAATTTCTAAACATTTCACTTTTTCTTTTCGAAATACATAGGAACATTGGTTTCCATGGCTATTTTGCCTTACGGGTGTCACATGTCTTAAGATTTAAGTACTCATTATGAACTAATAATACCTGTACTACAGATAAGACAAGCAATAGAAAATAAGAATAGAAATACTAAGTAATAATTGCAATAACGGCAAAGAATCTCTGCCAATATCTTATTTGTCTCATTCTAATATTTAGTTATAAAGTACATAATGAGGCATTGATCGTTACTGGTAACTGATTTGTACAGGCTATTCATTCAGATAAAATGTTATTACATTAGCAAAATATATCCTTAATTTATTTCCCAGATTGGGGGGATGGACGCTGGAAGAAAAAGGACAAAGAAAACCTACAAGATGATATTGCATTGTTCAGGAAGATGGCAGGTGAGTCACGTTATTAACACATAATGAGATATAAGCGCAATAATAAGGGGAAGAATGCGTCATAATAACTAGAGTATTGATAATAGGTAATGTAAAAGGAATATTTCTTTCCACCTCCTTTTCAATAGGTACTTGCGTTTGTTTGCTGAAGATGTCTATTCAAAGACAATAATTGGTATTATTATTTGATATTTTGATCATCCTATCTAAATATTTTTTTAAATTATATTTTAAAACAAAATATTGTTACAGATAAAATCGAACACGAAATGGAAAAGTTTTACGATGAATATCCCAACGAAAGATTAAATAAAGATGATATTGAGAGTATTAATTATAGTTATATACCTTTGGGTGAATTAGAAAGAAATTGGACGAGACAACACATTATGAACAATAAGGATGTTCTACCTACGATTAACCCTGAAACGATCAATATTCAGTCGAATGTGAAAACAACACACGATATAGAACGCAGAACAAAAATTACACCAAATGAATACAAAATATTGTCTCACCCTCGTAGAGATAAAAATAACAGCTGGCCAAAGTTTGAAGACATACTATTAGCAATGGGAAGAAGATACGATTGGAAAAATGATAGATGGATCAAAGTAAAAAGAAAATTAATGGATATGGAGATTGATAAAAGTATCCCAAAGCCCAATAGTATAAATTTTCGCATAAAACACAAATTCTTTTATAGGATTGTCAAATTGAAGAAAAGTAAAAATAAAAGAAACGTGGTCGTCGCTGTCTCCGCTGTGAGATAGGGAGATAAAATAACATTAAAAGAAATTCTAAATTATGAATCTATTTTCGGTAGACTCTGGGACCAATAATTACGAGGCCATCATTGACGAAAGTAATTGTACACGCTACAGTAGACAGAAGATTTATATTGTTCCTTTGACCATTACATAACAAGCTTCATGCCCTAAACCTGCGTCATATTTTAAAGTTTCAATAATGGCTCATTCTGATTCCAGGAATTTACTAGGTTGTGTAGCGTTTGCGTGTATATATTATATATATATATATATATTTACATGGGTGATAGCCTCAGTGAAGGCTGATACCGCTCTGGTCTGTTAGTTCATTTATCACGAAACGAAGTGTTTTGCTATTTTAAAATTTAAAGACACGTGTAAGTAACCGAATCCTGTTGTCGTAGTGCAGTTCATTTTTATTGTAATAATACAGATACAAAAACAGTTGTAAACATAGCGAGGTAATGATCAATCATTCTGCAAATTGGAAATATATAAATGATATTAAAATATTGCCTTTCATTTATTCTACAAGAAATAATGGATATTTTAAAAATGATTTTATAGCCTTTAGTAGTCTATAAAATGTGCCGCTCTTACTGTGCTTTCTCCCAGGAATACTTGATGTATTTATGCTTTTCTTAGAACGAAATATTACCCTCTGAGCGAATTGTTTTTGATTAAGTTGAACATACGACTTCCGTGGCCGCGTGGTGTACGCACCAGTTTTCAAGGTCTCGCTATCTCCAAAGCTCCCGGGTTCGATTCTCGGTCGGGTAAATATTGAAAACCAACTTTTCAATATTTCCTATATCTATAATATCCGTCATTGTTTCCAATTTCTATAATACTAGTGCTCAAGCTACTAGTTTGGTATTGGAAGTATGTATGTGACGGTGTCCAATATCTATATATTTAAAATTCCCAAGTTAGTTTGATAAAAAATTAAATTAAAATACAGTGATTAAATATACATTTTCTTGGCCTCTTACTGATAAGTGTACTTAAACCTTAATTAGCTTGAAAAGTAATGCTACTCGTAACTGAGCCATTAAAATATCTATTTCAACAGCAAACGCTTCTTATTCCATAGATTCTCATGTCGATAACGTGTCAATTACCTACAGTGTTGTTGACATTAACATCATAATGACTTTCCGATGTGCAAGTAAGTTGGTTATTGTTGGTTTTCAAGTTATTAATGACGTCTAATCAAACAGAAACTTTTCCACTTCTGTGAAGCATGTGAAATAATTTTCCGTTAGGTACCATTCTAAACGAATTTAAGCTCCTCAGGTATCTCCTCCTCACAGTTGCAACTTAGATCTCCATTATTAGAACAAACGTTAAAAATAACTAAACACTTGGCAAGATTTGAAATTGATATTGACAATTTTCATAGTTATAATTATATCGTTTCATAAATCAAGTAGCACAAAAATTGCTTCAGAATTTCACTTGCAAAACTGCAATACGGAGTGAAAACACCTGTTTAAAGCGTTTCTCCCGGAGGCGTTTTAGCAGCCGGGAAGATATATGAAGCTGTAAGCGGAATATGTCTCATTTTTCTTACCTTGGACAGGCTTGCGGCTGGCAGGCTCGATAAACAACGACCTACATAAGAGATTTGCTCAGAGCACACAACAACATTTGCTCACCCGTCGATTCTCGGTTCCCACTGAAGTGACAAATGGGTTTAAGTATGCGAAAATGTAAATTTTAGTCTCTTTTGAATTTAACCAGTAAAATGAAAGTAGGAACATTGAACAGTAGTGAGGAAGATTTGATGCCAACTCTTATACTTGAAACCAATATATTTTCTTTATGTTCAGTTTACCTTACTCACATTTAAAAACAGATACCTACTTAAAATTTCTTTGTTATACCTATTTATTTGTTGCTGATTGCCAGTTCAAGGATTTATTTAAAAGGTAAGACAAATACGTAAAGAAAACAGAATACTTATATATTTTTATTTAACTCTAAAATGTTTATCGTTATTTTGTGTTTTGCACAAAACCACAGATATTTTCGTGTATGATTAGTTATTTTTAAGATAGGATTAATATTCTGTATATCATGGGGACGGTAGTGGCCTGCCAAGTCGAGCGCGAAGCAAAAACTGCCGTAAGTACCATACTTTTCTGGAACCATTTCAGCGTATCTACAAGCCTTTATTTGAGGACCTTTGGACAAATTTAGAACGCTGACATTATCGTCACATAGTAAAGTTTATGCACACACCAGACTCTAAAATTTAGCTATACGAACGCAAAGTTTTGCTACTTCGACACTGACTCACTGATCATCAAATAGAACTAGTACTTCCCATAAACCTAGAGACCTGAAATTTTGTACAGTGATAGAGTTTGCTGTCCAACTAAAGGGAAAACTATGAAAACTAGGATCATGGAAGTACCTGATGAGCCTGAGAAGAAACCATAACAGACCAGCCAAACTATTAAATTTATTGGCATGCTATCTTCACAAAATGTATTAAGTGTGGTTGGACCTTTCTTAATTTATGATATTATACAAAAATTGAAGGTCTGGAGAATCTGGAGTATCTCATGGTTCAGTTAAACTATGGGAGATATGGAAATGTCACCTTAACAAAAGGTATTCAGTGTGTTAGCCCATTCTATTAATGTTTAAGAAACTGAAGATTTCTGCGAAAAGTTCCCACAAAAACATCATGTAAAAAATACTAGCCCAATCTCGCTGGAGCTGCTTATTTCTCTATAAAAAGTCATGATATCTCTTAGTAGCTCTAGCTCTCTATGGGTAGCTTTGGGTGACCAAAAAAGTGATTCGTAACACGACAAGGCGTATTTCAAACCTAAGTAATTCTAATTTAAACTGAAGAAATGACTTGGAACAAATTGTCGAATGAAAATTAACGAAGTTACTCTGAAAATTTACATTTCATTGAAATTTGCTAAGAGATTATTATTATGCTAATTGTATTCGAGATGGAAGCATTGCATTAGGACATTTGGAAGTTGCCAATTAGGGCGTCATCTCATCAAACGGCCAATAGGGCTAAGCGATAAGCTCCCTCTGGATAATTCAACACACCTTTAAATTTGAATTTCATATTAAAGAGGTTGGTGCTTAACTTTATGTCACCGCGCCGGTGCTTTTTCGCCAAGTGTGCTCAGAGATGATAAATTATTATTACACCTAACTGGCGTTATGATCGATGGGGTCATTATGTCTGAGTTGATAAAAAAGAAGATCCAAGTCTATTTGGATAATATTTGTCCTTGAGAAATGAGTATTTTGGGAAAAGAAATATTTTAACAATGTCAAACAAACAATCAAATCTTTCCTCGTTATAATATTAGTATAGATTATAGATTAAGTAGAATCTCATTTTGCTAAGAAATGCGTGGAAATATTAAATACTAGCCTGAAATGAAAAATATTAAATTAATATTTATACATAAACTAAAAAAAGTTAATTTATTAGTTAAATAACAGCATTATAAATTAAGCCTGAAATGTGAATATCCTGAAAAATATTTACATTTTTAAAATATAATCCCAAAATTTCGTATCCATTTATAAAATACAAAGGTAATTAACTAAGGCTGTAATAATTATAGCGCGTGTACGGAGTAATTTGCTTTGTAGGCTGATAAAGTTCAATATCACAAAGTATTATAAGTTTCCCTTGAAGATGTTCTTTATAAGACAACTTAAACCGGCTAACACTTCTCAAACAACAAGTTTATAATAGGATTCTATAAAAGCTTCTTAGTCTAAATTAAAATGCGAAATTCGTGCACAAAATATAAACAAGCGGATTAAAATTAATTAAAGCCCTCCACTTTTATGGACGTGACAATGCAATTTGTAACAAGATTTTTCCACAATGCTTATTTTTAATGCTCCAAGTAAATTTGGACAAACAATTTTTAATTAATAGTCAGTCAGCGCCTGTTTGTTATTCGGTATTTGGCTTTCCGTTCATTATAAAAGGAGCGACTTAATTTTTCATTTTGTATGGTATTACAGCTCATTATTCCAGTGGAGGAAATAGCAAACGAATATGTTTGCGGTTGGATTAGGTCGTTTTAAAAGTAAGGATGAAAGCCATTGTTGTGAAGTAAACATCAACGCATTAGAATATACCAGGAAGTTCGTTGGAGTAAGTGGGATTCATTATATTTTATTTTCTGTTTCAATTTCACGTGGTATCAAGTATTTGTGGAAGATGCAAGTTTCTCATATACGAAACGTTATGGATAACAAATAACCTTTTACCCATAAGCTTATTCACAAAGTTTGTAGCTTTATCTAGTTCTATTTAACTACCTATATTCTTTAAAAATACCTGTCCGGTTTCTTAATAAGCTTAATCAGCTTTTTACAACAGATAATATATTATCTGTTGTAAAAAGCTGATTAACCCATTTGTTCCTACTGTCTTTAACGACAAACCAATTTAAAAAAAAATCTAGTAGTTTGTATTTTTCTTTTGTGTCGCATTTAGCTCACACGTGTCTCACGCACGACTGAAGATTGCTGTTGAAAAGTTCTAATTGTAATTTGTAATAAATATTTTGTAAAACATTTGGTTACCTATATTTCGTTTAATTGCTACACGTAAATCAAAGTAAGTTTATATAATTTTTCATCGGGTTTCAAACTATTCATGACATGATTACCAATAAGTATATTATTTCTTATAGGAAAATAAAAAAAACTGGTCAAGAGCGAGTCAGACTCGCACACCGAGGGTTTTGTACCATCATAAATTTTAATCAAGCCTAATTGTGTCTTTAAACTTGAAATTGAAACAATGTAAATCATATTTTATTTAATTTTCTTATAAACTTTAATTAATATAATGTAAAAATGTTTTCATCGGCGAGTCTAGATTCGTCAGAGCATTTGCGGAGTAGAATATTGCAGTTTAAGGTCAACGCCAGCTTTTGACCGATAGTGGAACTTATATAATTTTTGTTGATGATTTCTGAAAAAGTTTACTATTTAGAGACATCGTTTTATTTTTCCTGTAACCTTTACATAAACTTCTATCACATAAAATAATTTCAGATTGTTCTCTATGCAAACTTTGGAGATAAGGGAGGGGGGAGGCGGGGACGGTATTTTTTTTACATTTTTCATCAAAAGTCAAAAACTATGCGGCTTAAGAAAAAAAGGAAAAATGTTTAAGAATGTGCAAGCAGCACTCTTTCATATGATACCCCATATGCTCTAGTAGCCCCACTTCGAATTTTTAAGACCCCCTATCAGTGACTGTTTAAAAAAAAAAAAAAATTAATTTGTATCTTATTTGCAAAATAGTTGGGCATCTAAAACTATTCCAAAGTTCAAGTTGATAGCATTAGTAGTTCTTAGATGTCCAGTTGTGACAGACAAACTGAGTCTCACCATAAGGGTTTCTTTTTACCATTTTTGTACGGAAACCCTAAAAAGAGTAGGTTAATTTTGTCTTTACTTTGTCTGTTCCATAAAAGACACAATAGAAACATGAACTACTATCAAATTAGTGGATCTTCATACTGCATTATTTAGTAATTTTACATACCTAGATGTTTATCTATCATTCTGTCTATCAGTGTCTAGTAGAGTTCGAAAAAATAATCAGAATGAGGTTGTACAAAAATTTTCCTAAGAAAAATAAAAAGTCATCCTGCCAGAGCAGAGTAGATCGACTCGAGAACGAGGATAATCCACTAGATTCCTAAGGTATGATAATTCTTCTCTAACTCCCCAACTTGAGGGCAGGTTCACTCTATCCATAGGTGCGGTAGACGATGGATTGGCAGAGGGGAAGATAAAAAAGGGGAAATGAAGAATATTACGCAGAGGGTAATTATGGAATTGGGTAAGGAAAAGGACTGATATGATAGATACCTACTACGAACTCGTATGGATTTTTCGTTCGGCAAATTGTAGATGCGTTCGGCTTATCAACGAGAACGCCAAAATGGAGTTGGTTCATGCTTTAGGGTGACCATGGCTTAAAATAAAAGATATTTGCATACAAATTAAAATATTTTTTTACTGAAATACTACTTAGGGTATTAATCAGACTTTTTAGATCGTCGGTCCACCTTGTAGGGGGCCTGCCCACGGAACGTCGTCCGGTACGCGGTCGCCATTCAAGAACCTTTCCGCCCCAACGGCCATCGGTTCTCCGCGCTATGTGTCCCGCCCACTGCCACTTCAATGATGCAATTCTTCGAGCGATGTCGGCTGTTTCAGTTCTCCTGCGGATCTCATCATTTCTGATTCGATCGAGCAGGGAAATTTCCTTAGTTAGATAAAACAATATACAACAAAAACAATACACATATACAATATAAAAACAAAATATCATAATTTTAAAAGTGACACTTAACTCTTTATAACATAATTATGATTATGCTCCTGCCTCCTCCCATAAGTGTTATTAGAGTAGGTACTTACATATAAATAATTATATGAGCTTAGTAAGTATTTACACCAATAGTACTCAGCAGTTGTCCGACGAACACCGGCTTCCATGGACACCTTAGCATTATTTATGTGCCGGATAACCTCAAACACTTTCTGTTTTGTCTACGGCTTTTTCACTGTCCCTTGTTGAGCTTCATAGAATTTAGATAACTCCGAATCACTTAAAATCACTTAACTCACACGTTAAATCCACAGTACCCGTTGAATTGCAATTGTTTTGATTGTATTTTTCGCAAACACTTGCAGTGCACGCCTCCATTGTTGTTGTTGTGACTCAACAGCGCTGCGCGCGGCAAGACTGGGAACGAATTAGAAAGATTGCCGCGACATTTTACAAACGGCGTTTGGCTCATTTCGGCTCTATAGAAGATGACGAGGCATTTTACAATTTGCCTTCGGCAAATTGCAAAACAGCGACCGTTTGGTAACTGTCGACGCCATTTGTAAACAGACGAATTGTACGATTTGCCTGCGACACATACAAGAATTCCATGGTAGAATTCCAAAGTTAATTCTCCGAATTGTGACAATCGTGGAATTTTGGATGATGTACACCATTTATTGCTCAGAATAAAAATGAACGCCAAATATTGATCCGCTCCTCAAATTTAAATAAAATAGATGGTAGGTACCTTACAGGGAATCTTGGCTAAGCCCCTGTCAGATTCAGCCAAGGTGCTCTGCGCCTTAGTATGGAATCCTACTAATATTATAAATGTGAAAGTTTAGATGTTTGGATGTAGTCCACGCGGGCGAAGCCGCGGGCGGAGAGCTAGTATTTAATAATTGTTCATAATTGTGTAAATTTAAAATATTTAAGACTAGCTTTCTGTCCGCGGCTTCGCCCGCGTGAACTACACGACGTTATCCCGCGGGAATGTGATATTTTTCCGGGATAAAAAGTAGCCTATGTTCCTCTCCGGGCTACAAAGTATCTGTATCCCAAATTTCAGCCAAATCCGTTCAGCCTTTTTAGCGTGATTGAGTAACATCGTTAAATATTAATTATTTTTTTTCTGGGTGTGTCTCTTCACTCGTGAAGATTAGCTGCAAGCTTCCTAAATTCTTCTCTGTCAAAACATTAAACAATAAAAGTGTATAAATAACACCATGATGTTTATATCTGAGGCCTCTCTAGCTACATATTGCTACTTAATATCGCCATACCAAAGTTCTGAAAGTGATTGTACCTATTAGCTTCACACAGTAAGGCGAGAACTTCACACCGTTTTGTTAAGACCCTCTCCTAAATACACATCGATTCTCGAACAAGGGGGAACAAAGAGCTTCCTGATTACTACGTACAACACACCTGGCCTTAATTACATCTTAAGTCAACACCACGAGTTTTTCGAGACCCCAGTCCCCACTAGAAGGGTTAGTAATGTTAGTATGGCCCGATCTCTGAGCAAACGTATCCAAGCTGTGAACAGGCGGTCAATTTGCGTTTCCTGGTCCGTCGAGACCTGTGTCAATAGTAATATCCTCATTGCTTTTCTACGGGCCCTCTAAAGCCGCGATGTAATCTAGTGCATAAGCAAATACGAAGCGAAAATCAGTTGCTTATTGTGTGTGCCTACTAAGTGCGATGCAGACACTGCGTTTTCAATACGTATGCATCTAGTTTTAACGTATGTGCCCATCAAAGCATTCAACTATATCTTCAATCTCCCACACGATCTAAATTTGACAAGACCACCTAAAAATATAGTCAAACTTCGTGCACATTTAGTTTTTTCATTGTTGAGTGCAGTCTTTATATATATATTTTGCTGCTACTTTTATATTATAATATAACTAAGTATTTTATTGTAAAATTATTTTAATAGACACTTATTGGATATCCCCATTTATAAAATTAGCAACTCATTTTCGTTCTCTAGCTAATTACTTATTAATAATTTTATATCCAAATATAATAATACCATGGTGTAATTGTTACAACAAGGAATCGGTTTCTCGGCCGTATCTTCAATATCAAGTAATATGTTTTACTTCAATTCTGAAGAAATATTTTTTCAAGACCTTTCAATGTTTGTCTATGTACCTACCTAGGTACAATATCCAGCAATAATACTCAAGCTCTCCGTTTCATTTCTGTGCAAACACTTCACACTGGCTATTTGCTTTTCCTTGTCCAGTGATGCTTGAATAAATAATAATATTTTCATTTATTTTGAAAGTGTGCCTAAGGGGAGTCCTCTGCGTTTAACTCATAAATGTCGTAGTTGAAATATTAAATTCCTCCCTGTCTACCTCTAACGGACAGAATTAAAACCGGTAAATAATATTCCTTTCAAGCGGTAGATATAATATTTCATCTTTTCCTTTCAAAATGGAATATTCCGAGTGAAAGCTTGGAATTAGGAATGGTTTGAGTTTTTATTTGAAAAAGTTGATGAATGTGAGAGTAAATAGACACTATACACATAGCATACTTCATAGCTATGACGATTTGAATCCAGCATGGAACTTAAACGGTTACTGTTACAGTAAGATTTTTTGACGACCGATTTGGCGCAGGGGTAGGCTACCCACCTTCTGCGCCAGTGGTCTCGGGTTCGATTCCCGAACAAGACAAATATTTGTGTGCATGACCATGTCTATTTGTCTTGGTCTGGGTGTTTACTATGTATATTAAGTATGTATTTACAAACAAAAAATATTTAAGTATATATTTATCCGTTATCAAATTTTCCATGATACAGTTTCGTAATGAAATTAAAATGGGCTTAGATAATTGGTGTGAGTTTAAGAAGTTATTTATTTATTTATTTTCAGGTATTCCTATTTTTAAGCACACCTAAACTATTCCACTTAGCGTACCTTTGAGGTGTGCTAACAAAATTACTTAAGTACCTCGAAAAGGTGCGCTTTGTGGTATTCCACAGTTGAGGTGCGCTAAATTAGGTGCGCTTAAAAATAGGATTCATATAAATTAATTTTCGTATTCGATTCGTTTTCGTATAAAAATGAATAACACGTCCCGCCTTCGTTTCTTTAATTCACATTTTCTTTAATTCACCGTTTCTTTAATTCACTACGCGGTAGCACTTAGCATTCATCAACCTGATATTAAGTGATGATAAGGCTGAAATCGTGCTACTCCTGGAATCCTCAGCCAATAGGAACTGGTTATCTTATCGATGAATCACTAACGAATCACACAATCGTTGCTATGGGGACAAACTTAGATAAAACAGTGGTAGCTAGCCAGGCAGACTTTACCACCAACCAAATCGAATATGTATGTACTACCAATGAGAATCGAACCCTGAACCTCTGAGTCTGATACCGATGGTGTGTAAACAGAGGCGGTTTCAGTTTAGCTGGGAACATAAAAGTATACATATCTTGCACTCAAGCTTGTTCCACATGTGAAGTAACTCGGAACATCACTCACTCTGGTGAATAGGTGCTACCTGCTAAGCTATGCTTTACAAATCCTTGCACAGTCTCTGTTCACGCCGCGCGTGATTCGTTCATTCACGTTCATTCGTGGGTTCGGCGCCGCGCGACATCGCGACCAGTCCGCCGTAAGCAGCCGTGAGGCAAGTTTGTGTGTTTCTGTAGCGACGTGCCGCGCCAGTTACCTACCCGTATCGTGACCGAGATCTCGAGCGTTTTGCACCTAGGAGCGCCCGGTCCGGGTACGGACTTGTGACCCGTGTGTGTTCGCTTTGAAAAGCGCCGGGAAAGTTTTAGCTGCCTATTAGGGCATTGTGTAGTTATAAGGGTGTTAGCTGTAAGAGTTTCCCATCGGGGGTTGTGTGGAGATCGTTTTGCCAGGCGCGCGCCGGCGAGACAACGTTCAGCCCCCCTGGATTACGGACACTATTTTCTAGTAAGGTAGGACTAGCTTAATTTACTTAATTTTGCATGAGAAACCTTCGTTTCAATAAACTGTGGAACACAGTAGATGTGGTCATCACAATTGTGCGTGATCATAGTTTTTGGTAGCAGAGCTTAGTTGATATTTAATTTTCATATTAAAATTAACTACATAAAATTTCATAGTAAAAATAAAAAGCGTACCTAAAAAGCGTACCTAAAAATTATTTTTTTTTGTTGAAATCTCGAGGGTATTTGAAGATCCCGAGACGATTTGAAGTACTAAGAAATTGTTCTAGTAAATTCTCGAAGCGAATGTTTCTCACTTGGTGGATCCGATAATAGATAGACACTTATATAATTGTTGTCACATACTAGTGATTTGATACGAGTTTACTCGCCTAGATGTGTATATTTTTTTTTGTGTGTCCGGATTTATTTGACGAATAGTTTCGTTCGAAAGTGTTGTTTATTAGTACCACATACTAGTGTTTGATCCGAGTCCGCTTGCCTAGTTAAAAAGGTGGAACTAGTTTTAATTATTAGTAGTATTAAATTGCGAGTATTATTATTAAAAATAGTCTTGTTTTTGTTTGTTGATAACGGTTTAGTAGTTGATTTACGAGGTTGACTTGGCCGTGCCGTGTATGCCATACCGTTAATCCTATACGTTTTGTTTATACCGTTATATTGTTAGCCCTTGAAATTGGTAAGTTGCTAATAATTTATGAAAATAGTAGGGTCCGTGTATGTCGTCCGAATTTTAATTGTGTTTTATATTATCGTGACGCGACCTATTTCTATTCTTTTTTTTTGTTGATGTTTACCACTTTTATATTTCTTTGTTTGCTTTGTTTATTAAACGGATTATAAATGGCTCCTACGAATCCGACCGCCGTATCCAGGGCTGGCATCCAAGGAGTTTTGCGTTGGCTTGCTTGTGCGGTCACATTAATAGACCGAGCCGACCGGGTAGGCGCGTTGCTAGCTCGGTATGGCGGGCTGGCAGCTCGGCTGCAAGACCTGGAGCGCCACGCCATGGAGTGTCGCGCGTATTATTTGGAAAACCCCCCAGCTGATGATGCCGTGTCGGAACAGCTGGAGCAGGATGTAGCCCAGGCCTATGAGCTGGCTGACCAGGTCACGGAGGCGGCTGAGAGGGCCCTGGCTGTTCGGAAGGGGGAGCCGGTTTTGAGCGGGGAGGTCAAACCTACCCCGACGGCGTTGCTAGGCCGATTGCCTACATTGGAGATTCCCACTTTTAATGGGGATCTGTCAGCCTGGATGGGCTTCATTAACCTGTTTGACAGCCTAGTGGATTCACGACGGGACTTATCCCCTAGTGAGAAGTTGGCCTATTTGCGCTCCTCCCTGCGAGGAGAGGCCAGCGCGGTAATCCAGCACCTGCTCATCAGCGACGACAACTACCAGGTGGCTCGCCAGCTTCTGGTTAGCAGGTACCAGAATGTCCGGTTACTGGCGGACACCCACGTGGCCACGATTTTGGCCCTCCCGCGAATCACGCGGGTACACCTGTTACGGAGGGAGTTGCTGAACCCGCTACTGTCAGCGGTCAACTCCCTAAGGCGATTGGACCTGCCGGTGGATCAGTGGTCCTTTGTACTGCTGCACATAGTCCTCGCCAAATTGCCCGCTGAAATGAAGGGGCGTTTCGAGCAGAGGTACGGAGGCGACAGCGCCTCGTATCTCCCGCCCTTCGCGGACCTCCTTCGTTTTTTGGAGGACGAATGTAGGGTGACGGACCACCTGGAGCCCGCCCCGGTTCCAGGTGTTGGTCGTATGGTGGCGGCGAGGGAACAGCCCCGTCGCCCGACCAATCGCTATGCTGCCTTCCAGCAGTCCCCTCCCCCCGCACCGAGTGAGCGGTGCAGGTATTGCAGGGGAGATAGGCATGTGGTGCACGAATGTGCCAAATTTAGAGGCCTCCGCCCAGAGGGACGGAGGGCCGTTGCGAAACAGCGCCAATGGTGCTATAGGTGTTTGGGGGGACACATGCAGTCGGCGTGTCCCCAGACCGAGGATTGTCGTCTTTGCGGAGGGAGGCATCACCCCCTCCTTTGTTTGGACCGCAAGGACGCCGGGAGCGACCGGGGTTCGAATTCCTCGCGCACGGGCGGGGGCCCGGCAGCCCGGAACCGGTCCCCTAGAGATTCGGCGGGGCTTAGCCCCCCCGTTCAGTCCCCCCCGGAGAGGGGGAACTATAGGAGAGACGCCCCCGCCACGGGCGGGGGTAGGGGGGTACCACAAGAGTACGCCACGGTGGCGATGGGCACGGGCCCTATTTGCTACTCCCCCCCCCTAATGGAGAGGCCTCGATTGGGGTACTATGCCCCGAGGCACGCCCCACACGGGTATTACCCTGCACCTAGGAGTGCTGTTGGTCGGGGCCAATATGTACCCGATTGGGACCCGCTCGCCCGGTACGAGCGTCCCACATTTGGCGCGTTGACTCAGGCGCGAGGGGGACAAGTACCCCCCCAAAATTTTTAATGGCGCCCCTGTCGGACCCAACCACCCCTCCGGAGCTTGTGCTGTTGCCAACAGCCTCCGTGAATGTTTGGGGACCTAAGGGCAATGTTGTAACGGTGCGTGCCCTTTTGGACTCAGGTGCCCAGGGGTGCATAATGTCCAGGTGGCTTGTCCGACAGCTGGGTCTTTTGCTTGTGCCGCATCACGAAGCGGTACGGGGGGTGGGAGACTCGCGGATCCCTGATCCGATTGGTCGAGTTGAGTTCTCCTTCTCCCCCCACTTCACGCCAAGGCCGAAGATCGGTGATTCGGCGATAGTTTTTGATAAGGTGGTTGGACCACTCCCGCAAGTGCGAGTGCCGCCATCCACGATTGAGCTGACGTCTGGACTGGCTTTGGCTGATCCTTCCTTCCACCGACCGGGCCCAATACACTTGTTGATTGGTGCGGATGTCCTCGGTCGTGTACTGTGTGGAAGCAAGCGAGTTTTGCAGACAGCCGATCTTGTCGCCTTGTCCTCGTCGCTGGGTCATGTGGTGATGGGAAAGGTACCACAGACACCAGAGACCCCGTCGGTAGACCGCCAGACCATTGTCGGTTCTACTTTGTCCGACGTTCTCCAAAAGTTTTGGGAGGTGGAGGAACCTCCCACTGCCAAGCGGTTGGATCCGTTAGCGGAGGAGTGCGAATTGTTCTACCAGAACAACACTGGGCGCCTCCTCTCGGGTCGCTTGATTACCCGCTTGCCCTTCTTGGCGGTTCGCCCCCCTTTAGGGAGCTCCCGACCGATGGCCGAGAAGAGATTGTTGTCCATGGAGCGTAGGATGGCCAGGGATCCCGCATTCAAGGAGAAGTATATAGACTTCATGCGGGAGTATTTGGACCTTGGGCACATGTCCATCTCGCAGTTGGACTGGCGTAATGTGGAACATTACTTCCTGCCACACCACGCTGTTTTGAAGACTTCCAATGGGAAGATCCGCGTGGTCTTTGATGGTTCAGCGCCCACGTCAACCGGAGTGTCGTTGAATCAGTGTCTGCATGCGGGGCCGAAGTTGCATCACGATGTCTGTGATGTTTTGACCAACTTCCGCCGGCACGCTGTCGTCTTTGTGGCCGATATCCGCATGATGTTCAGACAGACCGTGATTCACCCGGAGGATAGACGATACCAGCTCATCCTTTGGCGTGAGGATCCCCAGGATCCGATGTTGGCTTACGAGCTGAACACCAACACTTATGGTTTGCGGTCGAGCCCCTTTGTGGCGATCCGTTCGCTTTTGGAGCTCGCAGAGCGCGAACGGCTACGCTATCCCCGGGCATCTGCTCTTATTGAGGGGGGGGCCTTATTTGTCGACGATATCTGCACGGGGGCCTCGAGCTTAGATGAGGCTCTCGTCTTACGTGATGAGCTGATTGCGCTCTTGAGGGCTGGTGGCTATGAGTTGCGGAAGTGGCTGTCTAACTCACCGGACCTATTGGCAGATTTGCCTAAGGACCACCAGCAAGAGCCGCTCCTCTTTGAAAATCCGGAGACTCCAGACATGCTGTCTGTTTTGGGAGTCCAGTATCGACCAGTCCCGGATTTGTTCACATATAGATTGGAACTGCCAGACCCAAAGGTCTGGACTAAACGCACGGTGCTGTCTACTGTAGCCCGTACCTTTGATCCGAACGGTTGGCTCAGCCCTGTAGTGTTTTCGATGAAGTGCTTCCTACAGGAGCTCTGGGCTGCGGAATTGTCATGGGATGAGCCCCTCTCTGGTAGCCTCCTACGAGAGTGGGTGAGGTTCGTGTCATCCCTACCCGACGTCAATCGGGTTTGTATACCGAGGCAAATGCTGCCTTCGGGAAAGTTTAAAGCCTCCCTGCACGGCTTTTGTGACGCGTCCGAAAGCGGATACGCGGCAGCCGTTTACATCCGAACGGTGGATGCAGCAGGCGTTGTCGCCGTACACTTAGTTACGGCCAAGAGTAAGGTCGCCCCCCTTCGGACTAGGCTAACCATTCCGAAGTTGGAGTTGTCCGGCGCCACTCTCTTAGTACGGCTACTCAATCATGTTGCCGACACCTTTTTTTTTTTTTTTTTTTTTTTTTTTTTATTTAACCAAAAAGATATACATGTTTTTACTTAATCTAAAACCTCGCCAACCTGATCATAGCAGGTTGTTGGCAAGACAGCGCTCATTACCAAAAAAGTATATCTTATAGTTTAACTTATAAATTTACAAAAAAATTACCTAACTGCAAATAAAACTTAATAAAATTTAATAAAATTATTGTTCTACATTTACTATTAGCCTAATATCGATATTTTTAATTACTATATGCTCAATTCATTTAATAGATCATTCTTTAACTTACACTTTAATTGTCTTTTACTAACTTTTTTACTTTCTCGTAACCACTCAATTTTATTATAAATTTTTGGTATTATATAACTGTCCATTCTTAATCCATAATTATTCTTAGCTTTACTTACAATAAATTTTCTTTCTCTAACCCTTCTTGTATTATACCTATTTTTGACCAGGGGCTTATCCTCATAATTATAATAATTTTCAATCGCAATCAAATATTCAATTTTTTTATCTACGGGCAATATTTTATATATATTAAATAATTTATTATAATCATCTTTACATTTTTTTCTTGTGTTATTGTCTACTATAAATTTAATTAGTCTAATTTGAATATTTTTAATTTCCTGTATGTATGTCTTATAAGTACGACCATATACACTTAGACCGTAGCTTATTAGTGAATCGACCAGTGCATAATAAATCATTCGCAGTGTCCGCCTATCTACTATTCTAAATAATTGGTAAAATTTACTTATCATCTGCCTCATCTTCATACAAACCTGGTCTATATGTATTTTAAAATTAAAATTTTTATCTATATTAATACCTAAGTATCTACATTTTTCGACTAGCTCTATTGTCTCACATTCGCACCCATTCATACTATCATGCAGACATTCATATGTATGACCTATTATGCTGATTGTCTGATGGTCTACCCTCTTAGCAGTATAGTTCTGTGGTGAGTGTATATGTATATGTATGTATATATACCTTGGGAAACGGTGTCGACTTGGAGTCGATATTTGCGTGGTCTGACAGCCAGGTCGTCCTTTGTTGGCTGAAGAGTTCAGTCCACACCCTTGAGGTTTTTGTGGCCAACCGGGTCTCACAAATTCAGACTTCAAGGGCCCCGTTGATTTGGCGCCACGTACCGGGCGAATTGAACCCCGCAGATTGTGCCTCCCGCGGCTGCGAGGCGCCTGAGTTAGTGGACCACCACCTATGGTGGAGTCCATCATGGTTGTTACGGCCTGAGCGCTCATGGCCTGCCACCCCGGCTGTGGCCAGAGTCCCAGACCTAGGCATGCGTGTTCACGCCGTGGAGACGGTGGCGGCTCCGCAGATGGAGTTTTTGTTAGACCGCTACAGTTCTCTTGATAAGTTGCTCGGCGTGACTGCTTGGATGAGGCGCTTTGTGCGAAATTGTCGCCAGCCTCAGGAGAAATCGTTGTCTCCGGTCCTCGCCCCACAAGAGCGGCAAGACGCTCTGTTGCATTGGTTGCGAGTGACGCAACAGCGAGAGTTTGAACCGGAGCTGAAAGCCCTGCGCTCAAGTAAGCCCAAGTTGAAGGGACCCTTGGTGCGGTTGAATCCCTTCTTGGACAGTACCGGATTGCTGCGTGTCGGAGGTAGGCTCAGACATGCCAACCTGCCGTACGGATCACGCCACCCTTTGTTGCTCCCCAAGGATGGACCGTTAGTTAGACTGTTGATTACAGACCGACATGTAAAGAATGCTCATGCCGGTTGTAATGCTTTGACCGCGCTCCTCCAACGAGAGTTCTGGATTTTGTCAGCGCGGAGAATAATCCGATCCGTTATTTTTCGTTGTCTCCCGTGTTATCGTTTGCGCGCCGATACGATGCAGCCCCAGATGGGTGATTTGCCTGCCGATCGAGTGAACGAATCGATGCCCTTCTCAGGAGTTGGAACGGATTTTGCGGGGCCATTTACCGTTAAGACATCGCGGCTTCGTAATGCTAGAACGGAAAAGGCTTACTTGTGTGTATTTGTTTGTTTGGCCACTAAAGCGGTCCACCTGGAGGTGGTTAGTGCCCTCACCACAGAAGCCTTTGTAGCCACGTTGAATCGTTTTGTGTCTCGCCGCGGAATGCCGTCGTTAATAAGGTCCGATTGTGGAACCAATTTCAAGGGCACCGATAGGTATTTAAAGGAAGTTTGTGAATTTTTGGATAGGAATAATTTTGAGATCGGATCCACACTCTCTCGCAGAGGGGTACGATGGCAGTACTCCCCGCCATCCTGCCCCCACTGGGGAGGGATTTTTGAAGCAACTGTAAAGGCCGCTAAAACTCACCTTCGTCGCGTTATTGGGGAGACGGTCCTCACGTTTGAGGAACTCGCGACCGTATTTTGTAAGGTTGAGGCGGTCCTCAACTCGCGTCCGTTGTGTCCGTTGTCTTCGGACGCGAATGATTTAGAGGCCCTTACGCCGGGCCATTTTTTGATTGGCAGACCGCTTAACGCCTTGCCGGAATATCCTTATTCCGAAGTGCCCTCCGGACGGCTCTCGCGATTTGAATTGCTCCAGCAGCTTACGCAGAGTTTTTGGCGCCGTTGGCATCTGGAGTATTTGCACATTTTGCAGCAACGCGTTAAGTGGTCGGATAGGACGACCCCACCCAAGACTGGAGACCTCGTGTTGGTAAAGGATCCAAACCTGCCGCCCCTCCGCTGGCGTTTAGGACGCATTGTTCAGCTTCATCCGGGGTCGGATGGTGTGCCCAGGTTTGCCGAGGTCCTGGTGGGGGACTCTGTTTTGAAGAGAGCGATCGCTACCCTCTCTTGCCTGCCCTTAGATTGAGTTGGCGGACAGTTTGCTACTGTCCGGGACGGGGGGATGTTCACGCCGCGCGTGATTCGTTCATTCACGTTCATTCGTGGGTTCGGCGCCGCGCGACATCGCGACCAGTCCGCCGTAAGCAGCCGTGAGGCAAGTTTGTGTGTTTCTGTAGCGACGTGCCGCGCCAGTTACCTACCCGTATCGTGACCGAGATCTCGAGCGTTTTGCACCTAGGAGCGCCCGGTCCGGGTACGGACTTGTGACCCGTGTGTGTTTGCTTTGAAAAGCGCCGGGAAAGTTTTAGCTGCCTATTAGGGCATTGTGTAGTTATAAGGGTGTTAGCTGTAAGAGTTTCCCATCGGGGGTTGTGTGGAGATCGTTTTGCCAGGCGCGCGCCGGCGAGACAACGTTCAGCCCCCCTGGATTACGGACACTATTTTCTAGTAAGGTAGGACTAGCTTAATTTACTTAATTTTGCATGAGAAACCTTCGTTTCAATAAACTGTGGAACACAGTAGATGTGGTCATCACAATTGTGCGTGATCAGTCTCCATTAATACAAATCTGAGATAGTTTTTAGGGTTCCGTAGCCGAATGGCAAAAAAACGGAACCCTTATAGATTCGTCATCTCTGCCTGCCTGTCCCTCAATTTAGCTTAGGTTAAATTCAGCTAGCAAGAATCGACCGACCCGAACAGATATATTATGTACCGTAGATTGGGGTTGGGGGGGGGGGGGGTACTTGGGGGGAATGATAATTATTTATAATGAAGTTTAAAACAGTATTATTCATAATTAAGAAAAAAATGGGCATACCTACTATCTATTATACTACTACCATTAACATTATACCTACTATCTATAGTCATATTTAGGCTACCAAAGATCAGTTGAAAAAAAATGGAAAATAATAATACAGTCAAACAAGCGTTGTCAACAAAGCCACCCCCTCGAATACAAGTAACCCCAGTTTACCGGTACATACATACACTGAAAGCTAAATTAAAGCATTTAGCTTTCAGAGTAAAATAATTTTTAAATTTTCCAGCTTGACTCAAGTAAGCTAAGTCGAACGAGGTTAAGCTAACGATGGGAGACAGACACGAGCAAGAGCAGTGCGAATAAAATGCTAAGAAGATCTATGGAGGTTATCTAAATTGTCCGGTTTCTATTCCATCAGTTCTGCTTACGAATGGCTTTTAATTTTCTTGCTATTTTTTAAGAAGCAGTTTAAAAAAATTGCAAGAAAACGGACGACAATCGCCGAATCGTTAAAAATAGAAACCCCCACATAAGACGCACGTGCAATGAATGTAAAATTCTGTACTTAATATGTGCTGCTACTTTTTTCTATTTATTATTTATTGAACATTTTCATTGATTTGGAAATAGTATTTTTAGAAAGAAGACCAGTTTTCATTCTCAGCACTTTTAAATAACTTAACGATATTGTGATACAAAAACGAAACAAAAGTACAAACGGATTGCCCTAAAATACAATATAAGAAATTCCAGCCGGCATCTCAGATCAATTTTTCATAGACACGTTTTTACATCGCGTTCGAGATTCGGCGATTTATCAAAACCATATGTTACGAGCGGGCAAAAAAATCACAGATTAGATACTTACAAAAAAAGAAAACATGAACGGACGTGATCTCGCCAGAATACGTGACTGGCATCGAGCGAGGAATGATGAGTTTATGCTTTTATTACAACACACTTTTTATTTGCAAATGTAGGGACATACTTACCTACTTGTATACAGTGGTTTAACGAAATTTCATAAAGAAGTTCATACCTACATACATAGAATCACGAACATTATCCCCTAAGGGTTAGTCAGAGAAAAAGCCGCGTCCGCGTCCACCAAGCAGTAAGAATAAGATAGCCAGTTTCTCAGTGATTGAGGATTCCGGGAGTAGTGCGCTTCCACCTTCAGCCTTATCACCACTTAACATCAGGTGTGATGTGTCGGAAAGGGTTTTTAATATAATATATAAATAACTAGCTGACCCGGCAAACGTTGTTTTGCCATAATACATTTTATTGGACACGAACTTCGTATCACCTGCCTTACACAATGTCACTTATAAAGAAAAAGAAATCCTAAGCGGCAAAAATGTCAGTGATTATATACTCTTTGACATACCTTCTCTTTGGAAGCGGCTAAGAAATGACAGTTGTGTGAAGTATGACAGTTTAACGGTTTTCTATACAAAATTACCATTTTTATTTTATAATTTTCCTGGATAAAAAGTAGCCTATGTTACTGTCCAGCTCCAAAATTATCTCCATACCGAAAATCTAGTCGATCCGTTGCTCCGTTTTGACGTGAAAGACGGACAAACAAACAAACAAACAAATAAACAAACACACTTTCACATTTATAATATTAAGTATGGATTGCAATAATTTTATGTAGATACTTAGAAAAAAGTTTGATTACTTTATTCACGAAGTGTTTTTTCGAAACAAAACCGAATTAAAGTCATATTATTTTACTTTGAAAATTGAACTTGTCTAAATACATATATGAAGGAAATGAAAGATTTTTATATTTGTATTTGTCAGTGTTCATTTAAAATTGCATGAATTAAATTGAATATCGTTTGAGTTTCTGGTTGTCCTTTGTGGCAACTTGATTTGCGAGCTAACAAACTTTTTCAATTCAATATTAAATTGTGGAGATGGAATAAAGTGTATTCTCCTTTTGCTTTGTCAGTTTTTCTCGGCTTCATTATTCTATGAAATAAAACTACAATTTCAGTGATGTGCTTTGATTAATAATTAATAATATATTTTTTTATGTTTTCTGAAGATTCATTGATTTTGTAGTCATTAAGTTGTACAAGTGGATTATAGTTTGATAACGTGTAGGTATCTTATAGTGATTGAATTTTTATTAACAAAATTTGCTTTTACCTGGTAAGATATTATACTTAGTTCAATTAATAAATTGTTACAAAAGGCGATCTTCTAAACGCACCCATAAACACTATAAATAATGCAGAATCAGGAATAATTGGAGCGCCCGCACATTGAGCCACTAGTCGCGGCCACTAAACGCGACCACTACTAGCTCAGTCAAGCCACTAGATACCCAATGCGTGCCCGCTCTTAAAATCTATATTAACTAATATGATGAAGAGGAAAGATTTGATTGTTTGTTTGTTTGCTTTCATCGAATAGGCTCCAAAACTACTGGACTGATTTAGAAAATTCTTTGACCATTAGAAAGCTACATTCTTCTCGAGTGACGTAGGCTATATTTTATACTGATATTCCCACGTGAACGGGTACCACACGGGTAAAACCGCGAGGATCCGCTAGTCATAGATATTACGGATTTGTAAAGAGAATCAGATGAAAAGATAGACGGTGTGATACGAGCCGCTTTTGTTTTTGCAAATTTCAATTTAGCTTACGGACTGGGTTCGTTCTAATCTGGCGATCTAGACGGGCAATAAATTCAATACTTCTTTAATATATGGATGTTTAAAAATAGATATACCTTGTTGATAACAGATTAATTAAAAATATAGGAGGTTTAACTGCATGTCTGTATAATTATTAAGAAAATGAAAATGACATAGTTTGTATCGATTGTATCGATTTATTGATGTTTTGATGGAACAACATAACAAGATGAATTTATTTATTTGAACGGACTAATTTGTTGAACGATCCGAATTTCAACAACAAAATTATCCATGCAAAACGATAGGTAGTTATGTAGGTATTCAATGATATAAAGTTAAGTCGAGTATGGTAACACTACACCTACTTTTGGGTGAGACTTGGTTCAAAATAATAAAACCTAAAATAAATTCAGATAATATTAAAATACAAAATAATCACATGCAGATGTTGGCCTATTTGACCATAGTGTGCCTGTACTTTAATCAGTAGTAAAGATAAATGAGTAGTACCCCGTAGTACCTACTTTGTACAAAACTGTACAAACAACTGATGACGGTTAGGGCTTACATTTTATTGTCAGGTTATACTATACAAACACTTTCAGGGAAATCTGAGTTCTCTTCTAAATGGCACGTTATTTGTGGCCAACGTATATTAGAAAAACCTTTTACCAGTCGACGAAATATACCTGCGTTATTGGTATTCACTAATGGAAATGCACCTCAATGTCTTGGAATAATGTTCATTATGGCTTGTCTCCTCTGCGGAAAACATGTTCAGACAAAAATGTTTTTTTTCCTTAATGGGATTGCAACGAGTTTTTATATTTTTAATATTCCGTTATTTCGTTTTGGAGAGGATATGATTGAAAGGTGTTCTGGTTTGGCAGCTTTCGGAAATAAAAATTGTTTTTGTTGAATGTTCGAGGGATTATGTTGTAGATTTTAAAAATATTTGTTTATCCGATACTTGTTTAACGGATGTCGATTTGTTATGCAGCAAAATAAATTCAAAAGTATTTGTAGACAAAAATAACAATGGAGTATTTAGGTTTTCATAAAATCTTCTTCTTTTATCTTCTATCTATATCTATACATATAATAAAGCTGTAACTGATCGTTGTCTGTACATGGAAAATTTATTAAAAAAAAAACATAATGTGCGGGCTTTATAGGTATATACGCAAGAGAACCCAAAACAATGTTTTTTTACTTTGCCTGTTTGTCTGTATGTTTGTGCACGCTAATCTCATAAACGGCTTAACCGATTTGGATGCAATTTTCAGAAATATGTTGTGATGGCCTTTACTTAACATTTAGTGTTTATTCTATTTAACAAATAAAGAAGTTATGTCAACAAATAAAGGTATAACGGTTATAACGGTATAACGGTTAACAAATAAAGAAGTTATGTCAATTTATGTCAATCACGTAATATGTACCAATTTAAAAAGTGCTTGACAAAAAAACTTTTGCCGGTTACGCTAGTACATAATATATGTTCATTAAAATAATTTATCAGTAGACTAATTAATATTATTATAAATCATTAAATATAATTTTTAGCAAGTAACAATGATTACAAAATTGTGGATATAAATACACAGACAAAACCTAATAAGAAAAATACGTATACTCTACCTAAAACATTGTGTGAATGTAGTTGTATTTCTGGAACAAATAAGGTGAAAGCTGATGAATAACAAACACCTTAGCTAAACGAGAACAAATAAAATCTAACAGCTTACCTACTAGGCGAAATAGAGGTAGAACCGTAGGAACAAAGAAAATTAGCTTGTCAAGGAAACGGTTTGGCAAACAGCGGGAGTCGGATAATGAAATATTTTCATTACACTTTTGCCATAAACGCGGCTGTGCAAATACGGAGCGTGTGTGGAGTGGAGGGGTGCGTTGGCTATGGCACAGCTAAAGGCTATGGTGAGCATGGTGAGTCGATTATTTATGTCAATAGAGAATGCTGTGAATATGGGCAAGGATTAAGGGCCACTTGCAGCAAATTATTTAAATCTGGATTAAATTAATTCTAGATATAGAGTAATTCTGTCGCTGTCTTACTCTAAATCCAGATTTAAATAATTTGCTGCAAGTGGCTCTTAGTGCATAAGGTTGTTGTTGCATGAGTTTTCTCTTTGAAATAAGTTTTTAATAAAAATTTCATTTTTATGACAAACTTTTTTGCTGACTGTACTTTAATATTGTATTGACATCTGGAACAAACCTGTATACAAAATTTCAGCTTCATCGGACACTGGGAAGTGGGTCAAATTAAGCTTGCAAGATTTGTCCCCACTAACTAACTAACATATTATACTAACTAACATGGCAAGTTAATAAAAAGCTTGTAAAAATTGGAAGGATTCAAAAGAACTTGATTAAAATTATGTTGTTAACAGTATAAATAAATAAGCTATTATATTAAAGCTGTTCGTTTTTTTTATACTTTTCGTCATATCAGGATGTTCCCTAATGCTTTTTGTCTATTAGATTTCTTGCCGGTGATGGTGCAAAATAGTTATCAAAGTTTTGTGTAAGTGTACTATATATGAACTTGAACCAACAAAGAATTGAATTCTGAGCTAAACTAACACCTCGACTAAATCAAAAACATTCACGTTACTAAGGTCCGGTTGCTCGTACATTACAGTAAAGTAAAAGTTAAAATTTACCTGTTGTCACGTTGGGTTAAATAAAAGTGTTGTCTTACTATTTCATTAACCTTCCCTTAATTACTAATGTCAAAATATAAACCACCCCCACCCTGTCGGTTATTTTGACGGCCGTTAAATGTGTAATTTGACTGCTCGTTAAAGTAACCGCTTCTTCAACAACGCTTTTTAAATTTGACCGCCGGTTAATTCCTCTTTAACCATAATTTAACCCTAAAGTTATCGTAACCAAGCTTCGAGCAACCGGACCTAAGATAAGCAATATTGAGTCAGTTCAGCAATGTAGCGATAATACGGATTCAGGGACGTCACGTTGTTTACATAATAAATACTGTCGGTAGACTAGTAGTCCAGTCAATATCGACACAAATAAGGACAAACATCGCAAACGCGCATGTAACTACGATTTTTTATATGTTGTTAGGTCCCTTGAGAGTAGTTAACACCCAAGTTTGCAACCCTGAAAACCCTGTGCTACCCCCATGGTGCTCGAAAAACTGCCCCATGTTTCAGTTTTTTCGAAAAAACTACCCTAAAGAAGCGTTTTTCAAGTATCTTTGTTCGGCACTTTAATAAAGATAGGTAACTAAAGGACATCACCCATTCTGGGCTATTTCTCTAAGTGCCGGCCAACAAAAATAAACTTAATATAAGAACAGAAGACACTATTCTAAACATTTTTTATTACTACAGCTAAGTTCAAAGTCCCATAGTTGAGATGATATTTAAGATCAAAGATCACTCATTCTCCATACATTTTGACTTATTTTGAAAGTGCCGGCGAGCAATAACTAACTTTATATAATAATAAAAGACATTATTCTGAACATTTTTTATTACTACAGCTAAGCTCTATGTACCATAGATTAAATTATATTTAAAAAAAATTGAAAGTTGTTATAACCAGACCATAGGTGTCACTTTTTTATCACTATATTATGTGTTTATGTGTGTGTTACAACAGATAGTGTTAGTTATGCACTTCCAATAAAGTGGCCCAAGATTGGTCTCTATTTTCTATATACAAACAGTTACTTTATGGTGTGCATGTACATTTACACACACAAGCGTGGCGCGCTCTGGAGATAAAACATCTGTAAAAACTTTCACCTTACTTATTTTAGCTATCTTATAAAATGGGTTTTAAGGCTGAATGCTCGAAGATCTCAGAATGCTTCTCAAAGAGTGGGTCTTAAGATGAACATGAATAAGACGAAAATCATGTCCAATGCCCATATTGCACCCGCTCCAGTTAATGTTGGGAACATTACATTCGAAGTTGTTGACCACTATGTTTACCTGGGACAGACGGTCCAGTTAGGTAAGTCCAACTTTGAGAAAGAGATCTCTCGTCGAATCCAGCTCGGATAGGCAGCGTTCGGGAAACTCTAGCATATATTCGCGTCCGAAATACATCAATGCCTCAAGACGAAAGTCTTTGACCAGTGTGTGTTGCCAGTAATGACCTATGGAAGTGAGACGTGGTATCTTACTATGGGTCTCATAAGAAGGCTCAAAGTCACCCAGCGAGCAATGGAGAGAGCGATGCTTGGTATTTCTCTGCTCGATCGAATCAGAAATTATGAGATCCGCAGGAGAACTAAAACAACCGACATCGCTCGAAGGATTGCATCGTTGAAGTGCCAGTGGGCGGGACACATAACGCGGAGAACCAATGGCCGTTGGGGCGGAAAGGTTCTCGAATGGCGACCGCGTACCGAACGACGTTCCGTGGGCAGGCCCCCTACAAGGTGGACCGACGATCTGGTCAAGGTCGCGAGAAGCCGCTGGATGTGGGCAGTGCAGGACCGATTGTATTGGTGATCCTTGGGGAAGGCCTATGCCCAGCAGTGGGCGTTATTCGGCTGACATGATGATGATGACACAACACATGTGGTTCTTTTGCCAATATTGTAAATACAAAAATAATCCAAGTGAGATAATAATTTTATTATAATGGCTATTTTACTCTCATGTGTACTCGGTTCGTCGAGTTTATATAAAGTCAGCGTTACGTAACTCATACATAACTAATTGCGGTCTGCTAATTATTTAGAAAGAGAAAATGGCTAAATATCCGCGGCGACCGCTCGCCCGTTTGGGCCGTGGTTGACAACAACAGCTGCGCTAAGAGTAGCGCAGTTGTTGTCAATCACCCGCCACGAAACACGCTAAAGTTTGCGCTGTTTGGAGGTATTATAATAGGTATTTATCAACTCTCGGCGAACAGAGTTTTGGTATGAGAAAGTCTAATGACACTAACATATATTTTTCCTGGAGATTATTTTGTTTCCTTAGTTAGAGCTTACGTTAACGTTATGTATGTGATCAAGTAATCTTTAAATTCAAATATAATTTGATCTATGGTACATAGAGTTTAGCTGTATTAATAAGAAATGTAAAGAATAATGTCTTCTATTATTATATAAGGTTAGTTATTGTGCGACGGCACTTTTAAAATTAGTCAAAATGTATGGAGAATGGCTGACCTTTGATCTTAAATATAATCTAAACTATTGGACAAAGAACTTAGCTGTAGTACTAAAAAATATTTAGAATAGTGTCTTCTATTGTTATATTAAGTTTATTTTTGTTGGCCGGCACTTTTAGAAAGAGCCCAAAAATGTATGGAGCTTGGGTGATGTCCTTTGCTACAATTTGAGTGAAAGCTGGGCCCCAAGTCTGCTAATTTTAATTTAAATAAGATTCTATTGATATTCAATTGAGACTCAATTACGATTCCATTACGATTAAAACAAATTGGGTATTCTATAAAAACTTGTACGTCATCGTAATTGAATCGTAATGGAGTCTCAGTTGGATAGTTACCTTCGGGTATGTATCATAATAACTACGGTCGTTTCGACTATGGTCGAAATAACTACGGTCAAAAGACCTACTGTTCAAAATAACTATTGGTCGTTACACCTATTTTTAAAATAACTAATTTTTAAAATAACGGTTTATTAAGTTTAAAAATAGTGACTCATGTACAGACACGAGCAATAATATTATGTATACAATACAACATAGAACTTTGTCACACTGTAGCGTTCCAAAAAAAAACGATCAGTGTCACAGAAGTCATTCAATATTGTAATATGATATAGTCCTATGTTGTATACATATTATTGGTCGTGACTGTATTGCTGTTAGGTGCGAGGAGCGAAGCGACGAGCATGTTCGGTTTACATGAACATACCGCGCGAGCCGAGCGAGCGAAGCGAGCGTGCCGCGGCAGCGGCCGGCAAAGCGCCAGAAACGACTATATATATATTCCCATTTCCTATTAAACTGAAGTAGGGGGTAGGAGGGGTGTATAAAGTCGATTCTGGTGCTTCGCCGGTCGCTCCCGCGGCACGCTCGCTTCGCTCGCTCGGCTCGCGCGGCGTTTTGGTCACTGTTCTAACCTAACCTAACCTAAAACGTCTGTTACATTTTGTTGGGTGGCAGGGGGCTTCGACCCCCGAGCCCCCTTGGCGGGGGGCTTCGCCCCCTGTCCCCCCTTTTGTTTTTCCCAAAAGATATAAAAATTTTGAAATAACAAAAAATTTTTGAGCAAAAAAATAAAAAAAAATATTTCTATATGTCCATCGGATGCCTCCTAGGTATCTCCGGGGTACCGTAGGGGATCGAAAATTTTGTTAGATTTCAGCTATGACGCACCGTTTTCGAGATATTTGCATTAATATAAAATTCATTCTTGAAAATTTTGCAAGTCCCCGCTTCATACTAAAACAGTCAAAAATTTTATGTTTGCGACACCCTAACCAAAAAAACAATCCAACGCGCCCAAATCCATTTAATAAACTTTCCAATTCATAAGCTTGTTGTAGGCGAGTCGTTCATAGTCGAAACAACCAGTAGATGAAATGAACATTAGGCCAATCGTCCGTTAGTTGAATCAACTGTAGTTCAATCAACCGTAGGTGAAATTAACAGTAGTTGAGTCGTTCAATAGTCATTACGAAAATATGTGAATCGATCGTAGTTATTTCGACCATATCAAAATCAAAAATCTAAATCAAAAATCATTTATTCATTTTAGGCTTATACAGCACTTGTGAACGTCAATGAAGCTACGCTATCGGTTCGCAAATCCTACGGCGGGAGGCCTTGTAACGAGAAGAACCGGCAAGAAACTCGCCAAGGGCTATTTTTTTCTCCCTGTCATATTTCATACAGAGTCGTCAAATTGAAAAGTGACTTTAACATAATATAATATGTAAAGTCACTTTCCATCACAAATTAATCTTAAGTTTAAAAACAAAATAAAAAAACCCGGTAATCATAGCAGTAAATAATTTTCAATAACTAAGAAATAGACATCCAAAAGGTAGTTTCTTTAAAATACACACCAACCAAAAACGTAGCAAATAAAATAATAAATATAAATGCCAAACAAGGGTAATAAAACTTTGAATAGTTTAAGAACATAAGAGTCAATAATAAACAGTGCCATACAAGCCACGATAAAATAAAACTAATAACAATAAAACATTAAAAATCTGCATATTTTGAGACAAGAAGCCAGGAGCAGACCCATCCCACTGGTGGCACTCGTTCACGAGCATGACGCATGAACCAGCCATCGCTTCGCTCAACCATATTTTAGGGAACGTAACGACCCGCCTCACACGACACCACCGCAGAAATGTTTACAGAGAGCATGACATACTCAAACTTCTCATCTCAAGACGCAGAAACCAATATAAGAATGTACCCAGTATTAATAATTTTGTAAAACACGACTCACAATTAACTAGAGAAAAAATCCTTCTCAGCTTATGACCAAGTTGCTTTGTCATTTAAGTAATCACTTACAGTATAGTAGCCCTTCTTGAGGAGGTAATTTTTTATATGATTCTTAAACTCTTCAAAGGGTAACTCCAAGATATCACTTGGAATCTTGTAAAAGATGTGTATACCTTGACCCATGAAAGACCCATGTACCTTCTCTAATCGGTACCGAGGCATTGAAAGTTTATCCCTATTTCTTGTATTGTAACCATGCAAAACGCCATGTTTAGTATACAAGTTAATATTACGACGCACAAAAATAATACAATTTAATATAAATTGAGATGCAGCTGTCAGTATACCAATTTCTTTGAACTTCTCCCTAAGAGAAGTTTTAGAGCTTAGTTGATAAATGGCCCTTATTGCTCGTTTTTGCAGAATAAATATAGCATTAATGTCAGCTGCTAATCCCCACAAAAGAATGCCATATGACATGATGCTATGAAAATAACTAAAGTATACAGTCCTAGCAGTTTCTATGTCAGTTAACTGTCTAACTTTTCTAATAGCGTAAGCTGCAGAGCTGAGCTTACCAGCTAATGCAGCAATATGCGAATGCCACTGAAGTTTTCTGTCTATAGTTACACCCAGAAAGACTGTTGATTCAACTAAATCTAATTTTTCATTATTTATTACAATTTCTACGGGTGGAGATTGTACATTTGGTAAAGAGAATAGAATGCATTTCGTTTTCTTTGCATTAAGCTGTAGATTATTAAAACTAAACCAAGTGAGTATTTCCGAGAGTGCTTTGTTTACATCGTCAAAATTAGATTGATTTCTGTCAATGTTAAATATTAAGGAAGTATTTTCAGCAAACAAGACAATCTCACATAAGCTATTTGCAAAGAAAGGTAAATCGTTAATATAAACCAAAAACAAGAAAGGGCCCAAGATAAACCCTTGAGGTACACCTAGCTTTACATCAGAACCCATTGATTTCACCCCATTTATATCAACTGTCTGAGTTCTGGAACTAAGATACGAGTGTAATAGTTTTTGGGCATTATTTTTTACACCGTAATGATTTAGCTTCAACAGCAGCGTCCGATGATCTACACAGTCAAAAGCTTTGGACATGTCGCAGAATATGCCAAGAGCATTCTGCGACCCCTCCCAGGCCCCAAAGACATGCTTAAGAAGTGCAACCCCGGCATCAGTAGTAGACCTACCCTTCGTAAAACCGAACTGTTTGTTATGCAAGAGGTTATTTAAAGTAAAAATAATGAGTTAATAATTGCTCCAGTATTATTTTTTCAAAGATCTTGCTCAAGGCGGGTAAAATAGATATTGGTCTGTAATTACCTGGGTCTTAGTCGTAATGACCTTAGTTATTATGATACATACCCCATTGAGAGTCCTGTCAAACAAATGTCAAATGAGAGTAGAATACGATTGAAGAGCAGACTAGCAAATATTCCGATGGCAGTTCAATGGCAGTTCAGTCGTATACCATTGGTCTTAAGTTAGTAGCAGAATACCAAAAATGTCAAAAACCGCTATTGAGATCCAATTAAGATTCAATTGAACCATTTGTAAATTAGCAGACTTGGGGCCCTGGGTGCCTACCATCAACTTTAAAGACAGCGATTCAAAAATATCGCGATGCAGAACAGGTTCCTAAAACGAATTGCTTTCTTACGTACTCTGACCTTCTAAAAACTGGATCGCAAATGAATTGCAAAATTTTAATGACCGAACGATTAGTGTCCTTTTTCTTCTACCCGTCTCTTTCACTCGATTCTGTCATGACCGGAGAGTGCGAGGGACGACTATAACCTGCAGGTGTCATGTTAAATCGACCGGGTTATAAGTCAAATAAGAGTTCCTGACCATAAAGTTAATATACCTTAGCGGTATATTAACTTTATGTTCCTGACAGCTTAGCGGCTGTGAAATGTCATTGATCGATCACTGAATCGCTGTCATTGATATTAAGCTGTCGTGGTACGAATAAGCGAAGCAGATCAGTTTAGGTCCTAAACAAAACCGCAATAAGAGTTGATGGTAAGCACCCTGAGCACGCTATGTCCATTGGTTGCGAAGATACAGCAAGTCAAAGATGGGCAATTCTCCCGCAGTGTTCTAAAAACTGTGAAATTCTGTCACTTGTTTCAGTTAAAAAAACCCTGCTTAAAATGGTGGCTTGCAAATGCAAAATAGAATAGTATATACATGCGCGTTTGCGATGTTCGATGTCGATATTGACTGGCCTATAGCGTATCTGTACCTCTAAAATAGCTTCTAAGCCGACACAATAAGGTGCATGCATAAAAATAGAAACGGATATCGCCTAATCTTCGGAATGTGGCTACGTCGTCACACAACCAACGAAATTGAGTCACAGTACACGACATATAATGTGTGTAAACGGTTTTAGGTAAATTGAATTACCAGTGTAAAGCAAACTTGGAACCTTTATGGTGAAACATTAGTTTGCAACTACGTAATAAGGTTTGGCAGGCCTTTAACTCGTAAGGACGTTATAAGTTTCATGATTTTTGGCAATGTTGTCTAAGATTGACATATTCCAGCGTAAGAGATAAGATAGCCAGATTCTCAGTACGAGTAATTGAGAATTCTGAGAGTAGTGCGTTTCCACCTTCAGCCTTATATTATCACTTAACATTAGGTATGATGAAGGTTAAAAGCTAAGTTAAAAAACATTGATTTTTTATTAAAGATTAATTTGCAACATCATCATCATCATCATCATCATCATTTCAGCCGTACGACGCTTACTGCTGGGCATAGGCCTCCCCCAAGGATCTCTACAACGGTCGGTCCCGCGCTGCCCGCATCCAGCGGCTTCCCGCGACCTTGACCAGATCGACGGGCCACCTTGTAGGGGGCCTGCCCACGAAACGTCGTCCATTTCGCGGTCGTCATTTGAGAACCTTTCCGCCCCAACGGAAATCGGTTCTCCGCGCTATCTGTCCCACCCACTGCTACTTCGATTGAGCAATCCTTCGAGCAATGTCGGTTTTTTTAGTTCTCCTGCGGATCTCATCATTTCTGATTCGATCGAGCAGGGAAATACCAAGCATCGCTCTCTCCATTGCTCGCTGGGTGACTTTGAGCCTTCTTATGAGACCCATAGTAAAAGACCACGTCTCGCTTCCAGAAGTCATAACTGGCAACACACACTGGTCAAAAACCTTAGTCTAGAGACATTGAGGAATTTTGGACGCGAATATATGCCGAAGCTTCCCAAACGCTCCCCTAATGAATAATAATATAAGGTGGTTAGTATTACTATGTAAACTTTGAAAATAGTGTTGATGCACCTGGAGCATGTGTCTTGCTTGTCTCTCAGACTGTTCTCAGGAACGCGTGTTGTTATCGAGTTGAAATAAATATCTGATATTATCGTTGCTTTAATCGGTTGTTTTCGACTACCTCTATGGTGCACAAGTAACAATACTTGCCTTTTGTCTTGAGGTCGCGAATTGCAGTTCCTTCAAAGAATTATTATACTTCATGCTTCGTCCTCAAGATTAGCTTTATTTATCACTTGTAGTAACGCGTAGGACGCGCCATTTCACACTATATTGAGAATATAAATATATAAATGTTGTAAATTTATGCTGAATAAATGAATATGAATATGAATATGAATATACCTACTTATAAATTAAAAAATAATAAAAGAAAATTATTCGTTTTTAAATTTCGAACGCGGGTAGTCTCGAGCGACTTGGCCCGAGCGCCCGTCATAGATGTCATTCGCTTTCTAGCACGTCGCCGTTTCACATCTAGTTTTTAAATTGTGTTAAAAAAGCTGTTAGTTGTTGTTAAAAGTGATTTTTAGGATGCCCAAACGCAAAAAAGATAATTGTGAACACATTAAACGAAAAATTATAAGATTGGAGAGGAAATTATAGCGAAAAAAGAAGCACCAGCCGGTAAGATTCATCTTGTTCCGAGTTATTAGAACAATCCTATCGCTCGTCGTCACTATCTAAAGGTACGTTATGTATTTTTATGCATTCATAAGTCACTGGCCTTGTCATATATTGCATATTGAAGTTCAGTGACCTAGTTTTCTAACGTTTCGCAAAGAATACAAACGATAATGACGTTCAACGATAAAACGTTTTTACTATTTAACTACTGATTTCTAAGTTTGTAAAATAAATACTTTTCGATAAAGTATAACAAAATTATTAATTAATTTTAAAGTTATAATTTAACATAAATGCAACAAGTTCTCGTATAGATTTTAAACAGTTTGCGGGCAGTACTTTCTTTGAACTGGGACTGATTCTTACTGAAAATAATTTACATAAGTAACTAAGATAAAAAACAGCTAAAGTATTATGCTTATTATGATATGTCGATTTTCAATAGTTTGTGGACAGTACTTTTCTTTCGAACTGGGACTGTCTGTTACGAAATTTAATCGCATACCTAAGGTTAAGAAATACACAATCTCAAATAATGATAACATAATCATCATTACATTCACTGCAGTCACTGGGTCCTACAAACAGTGCAACGGGACTGTTAGAAGGTACTACAAAGTGTTGTTTGCGGACAGTACGTGTTATTATAACTGGGGACTGTCTCTTACAGTATTAAACCTCATGTTCATACAATTTTAGCATGTCAGTATAATACTGACATGCTAACATGAGGTTTACTCTGTCCCTTACCAGACGACCAAGAGGTCACAGTTTACCTCGACGCTCCATGTACTAAGTGTTAACCTGGAGGACAGTTAGAACAAGTGCTGGAGCCACTTTTGGAACCAATCCCCAGTACATCCCAGTCTGAAAACATTACAAATATACAGAATGGTCATTCATCGACTGAGGCTCCGAAGCGTGAAAAACTTTCAGATCAATCGTCTGCTCTTGAAATAAAAAACATACAGTTAGATAGTGAAATATTAGAAATATTAGGTATTGACCCTACTTCAGTCAGGAGTGCTGGAGTTTTCCAGCACTGGGTCATAACAGGTATTAACAAAGAATTGCGTAAAGAACATAAGTATATGACCCCAGAAAATTGCAAATTGATTGACTCATCTGAGCTCAATCCTAAGATTAAAGCAGCTGTTTCAGATATTATTGCTAAACGCAATAAGGCCATTCAACTGAAACAGAAGGAATCAACTGCTGGAATCACTTGTCTGGGAGAAGCTGTTACGGTGATAATTGTCTGCAAATGAGAAAAATACAGCCTTGCTAAAAACACTTATGGATTTGGCAAACATTATGTGTGATTGTCAACATTCTAATTCAATTTAAAAAAAAACTGAATGCCGTGAAGATGGATCTAAGAGAGTCTCTTCAAAATACTAAAAATGATCAACAATTATTCGGCGAAAACTTAAGGGAAACCATAAAATCAGCTAAAGCTATTAACAAGTCTGGCACAGACCTTAATCAATCAACGACACAAAAGTTTTCTAATAAGAAGCCAAGTTCTAATCCATACAGTTCTTTGCGAAATTTAAACTGGAAGGGTCCGGGTCCGAGTCGCAGGCCGATGGGCCCTCCCAGGACGAAGGAGCCTGCAACGATTTCGATGCGTAGACGGCTCATCAACTTATCGAAGCAGTCGCAGTATCCGTGGCAGAGACAACAACAGCCGACAGTAAATACGTTAACGCATGCAGGTCGTTTATCATTATTCTATAAAGAATTTTTAATGATTACTAAGGACCCACTGGTTCTTCTTTACATAAAAGGATATAATATTCCCTTTAATCGAAAACCAATGCAACCTGTATCACCGTCGACCTGAAAATATAGTGAGAAAGAAAAGGCTCTTTTAATACACGAAATTAAAAATGTACTGTCTCTCTGCAATTTCAGAGTGTAATACCAGATATGATCAATCAACTGTTAGTATACAAGCCAAATGGGAAGATGCGCTTCATTTTAAACTAATCACTAAATTAATTTATTGACACAAGTCATTTTAAACTGGAGGATTTAAAAACAGTTATAAAATTGATATCGAGAGATTGTAACAGTGCACAGTTGACCTGAAAGACGCATACTTTTGTCAAAAATTCACGAGGAAGACCGAAAATATCTAAGATTCAAATTTGATCAAAAAACATATGAATTTAATGTCTTACCATTTGGCTTGAACCTAGCTCCTTTTGTTTTCATTAAAGTCATCATGAAACCGGTCATGAAATTCTTAGGATCATGTGTTTACCTGTTAACAATATATTTGGATGACCTCTGTCTAATAGGGTCTTAAAACTTACAAGATACCGTAAAGATGCTTACAAGCTTTGGTTTCATTATAAATACCGATAAAAGTAATTTTATACCTTCTCAGTCTTGCAAGTTCTTAGGATATAGTTTAGTTAGACTAAAAGAAATTGCAGGCCACTTTGCCAAAAAAAATTAAAAATTAAATCTGCAATACAAAAGTTTTATAACTTAATAAAATGGTGTAAAATAAGAGAATTTGCTAGTTTTATAACCGCTTGTCCCACCGTGGAATACAGCTGGTTGTATACTAAATTATTTGAAATATGTATAATAGGTACATGGATATATCTTGTTATTTGGAACAGGATTTCTATTGGTGGAGCCGCACCATGGATAACAATCTTATTTCAAAGATAAAAACAGACAAGACCTGGAAGTTTTTTCAGGTGCCTCAACTACGGGGTGGGGAATTGCATGTGGAGACGACAGAGCTATGGTTTATGGAATGTAAAAGAAAGAAGCAGGCAATAAATTATTTCGAAATTCTTGCTGCGTTTATTGGTTTAAGATATTAACTGCCAAATACTTCTACGAATTTACAATACCACGGTAATTCCCTACGTAAACCGTATGGGTGATATAATAACAATAATAATCGTGTTCGGATGCTTTCTCTGTTTCAGGCTCTTGAACCATCTATCAACGTTTCGGCTCAACGGCTGTCGGATCAAGTACGAGCCATTCAACGGGGTCACTAGTAAAATGACTCTGTACTCGATCGGCTCCGTACAGAGGTGCAACGTAACCATATCAGTACTACTGCATCGCAGGCGGCAACTCAAGCTTCTGCCGCGACCACATTGCAAGCTGGCGTTGCTGATGGTGGTGGTGGGGATGATATGGTTACTACTGTAAGTCCCCAATACAATGATATATTGAGGAGTACCCTTGAAGATGTAGTTCTGGAATTTCGATCGACTTCGATTCACCTTAGACATCGGCTTCCGCGTTCTCCCATGCACAAAAAAATAGGGCGCTGATGTGTGCTTTAGATTCACTACTATCAAATTACTTTGATAGTAGTGAAGACCTGCGTGCCTACTATCAACTTTTAGACAGCGATTCAAAAATAGCGCGATGCAGAATAGGTTCCTAAAATGAATTGCTTTCTTTCGTACTATGACCTTCTAAAAACTGGATCGCAAATGAATTGCTAAATGTGAATGACCGAACGATTTGTGTCCTTTTTCTTCTACCCGTCTCTTTCACTCGATTCTGTCATGCCCGGAGAGTGAGAGGGACGGGTATAACCTGCAGGTGACATGTTAAATCGACCGGGTTATAAGTCAAATAAGAGTCCCTGACAGCTTAGCGGCTGTGAAATGTCATTGAATGATCACTGAATCGCTGTCATTGATATTAAGCTGTCGTGGTACGAATAAGCGAGTACGAATAATCAGTTTAGGTCCTAAACAAAACCGCAATAAGAGTTGATGGTAAGCACCCTGGTCCAATGTGGCAGGACCTCCTCGCCGGCCAGCGGTACACTAGCCGGAACGTCGGAAATCACCGCCCAGTATTCAACTAGTAGAAGCCATCCTTAGTATCCAAACTCCTAAAACAGCTAAAGAAGTCAAGAAATTTCTTGGCACTGCTAGTTGGTATAGACGTTTTATTCCTAATCTCAGTACTTTAGCAGCACCTCTCACAAAATTAACCTCTACAGCTAAAAAGGCACCACCTTTTAAATGGACACCTGAAGCTGATAACGCTTTCAATGCTATCAAAAAAGCATTAGTTAGTACATCCATTCTTGCTTGCCCAAATTTTTCCAAACCTTTTGCTGTACATTGCGATGCTTCTTCCCACGGCATTGGTGCAATGCTTACCCAAGATTTTGATGGCGTCGAAAAACCCATTGCTTATATGAGCAACCTATCTGGTCCCCAAAGAAACTACTCAATTACTGAACGAGAACTTTTAAGCGTCATTACGGCCTTAGAACATTGGCGTTGCTATCTCGACAATAGCCAAAAATTTTCCATTTACACCGATCATTCTGCTTTACAATGGTTTTTACGTTTAGATAATCCTACCGGTAGATTGGCACGTTGGTGCATTCGTCTTTCTATGTTCAACTTCGAGATTAAGCATAAACGAGGTTCAGAACATTTGGTTCCAAACACTCCATTTAATTCTGATATCAGTTGGAAATAAGTAATCCCCACAGAGTTCAGAGAAAATATTATTTCTAATAACCACAATAATCCAACCTCAGCTCATTTTGGCATTTTCAAAACTTATCACCGTATTAAATTAAACTACTTTTGGCCTGGTATGTATAAAGACGTCGCAACATTTATTTCTAAATGTGACATTTGTTCAGCACATAAACATCAAAACCAACTACAAAACAATTCACTGTACCTCGTAAGTGGCCGAGTCGCTTGAAAGTACCAGGGCAGCAGGACCTATATATTTTTCGAATACTTTTAGGGCCGATTTCACCATTGAAATTAAACGCGTTCAATTCGAGATAAACTCAGTTTAGGCGCTAAACGGCGTTCCCTTCTCAACTTTGGGTTTCACCGACATAAACTAAACGACGTTTAAGCTAAACTTGGTTCAGTTCCTAAACGGCCGATTTTCGATGTTTAAAGTATCTAAACGCGGTTTCAGAGCGCCGTCAAGTTAAATTGTCAAACAGACAGATCCGTTTATTGCTGATCTTACTGTGAAGTATTTGTATAAAGAGAGAAAATCGTTTTTGTTTTATCGAAGATGAACAGAGCATTGGAGCTCGCTTTTGACGAAACCTTCGATGAGGATGAGTTTGTTGTTCGTCGCTCCAGGTGGATACACGAGAGAGAGGAACATTTTGAAACTCTTGATGATAAAGATTTTGGAACCAGATTTCGACTTACAAAACCAACTGTTCTTTCAGTATAGGAATCAATTGAAGATAAATCAGAATTTCCTACTAATATGTAAGTAGCAACAGCCAGACAGCCTCAAGTTAAAAAATCCCCTAAATTTCTTTTGACAATTTACTTAAATTACCTACAAGTTATATAAGTCTTGAATTTCTTAACAAAATAGGTATCTAATATTTTTTGATTTTGAATACCCATTGAATTCTGACCATTTTGATTGAAGAATATCGTGTTCTGTATAAATTTATTTATTTATTTTCCCATAAATGAGCGAACAATTTCTTTAATTGCAACACTTTGTTCGCAACTCGTCATGTCATTCACTCGTTCATTCTTTGTCAATGCTAAACTAAGTTTTAGTAAACGGGATCAAAACGAAGCCGGTGAAACTGGTGCGACGTAAACCACGATCAGAACTAATTTCTAATCTCGATTAAGCAGAACGAAGTTCTTTTAAACCCGGCTTTCATTGGGAACGGTGAAATCGGCCCCGTAGTCTCAAAGAGTATTTACAAGTATTAAATAAAGCTAATGCTGAGGACGAAGCATTAAGTAAAAAAAATTAAACCGCCTTCAAAAAAACCACATCAAAAAAGTAAGAAATAATTCCTCACCAAATAAATAACGTAAGTACTTTGAAGTCGGGCGTGAAACATGTAAATACAATTTTTTGTTGTTTTTTGTTAAAACCCGCCCGACTTCAAAGTACTTACGTTATTTATTTGGTGAGGAATTATTTCTTACTTTTTTGATGTGGTTTTTTTGAAGGCGGTTTAATTTTTTTATAAAAATAATTTTTATTTCACTCTTTTTAGTGCATCGTGCAGGCAATTTAGGTGTTTTCTGGTAAATAGGTATGTGATCAAACTGAAAACCTCCTTTTTCGCAGTCAGTTAAAATACCTTGAGGTATCCCCTTTTTAACAAAACAAGAATCATCTAAATCGGTTTATAAACAAAGGAGTTATGCCTAAAGATACGTATTAAATTTACATAAAGTGGTAACGAAAACGACAGTATTTTTAAGATTTCCTGAAAACTACAGAACCGATTTCAAAATTTAAAAAAATGGGACCAACTTGAAAACCAACCTGATGTAATAATGTTTGAACCATTTCAATCAGTTCAGCCGTCTTCGAGTAATCGGTGGACATACACAAAAAAAAAAAGAGAAAAAACATACATACAGACGAATAGAGAACCTCCTCCTTTTTACCACACTTTTATTAGCTTCACTTGTAACTAAGTCACAATGTAAGAAAATCTAGGAATTCAATTTTAACCTACTTCTAACTGTCGTATTGATTTGAAACTTTGCAAGTCTATATGAATCAGATGACAATACAATAATTTGCTACCATCGAGCTGATCTGATGATGGAGTCAAGAGGTGGGCAATAGAACTCTTCAATGGCTGCTAGTAAACCCCTCGAGTTTAGGCTCATTTGTTTTGTTCTGATGAGACCTATTCGCTACACTTAATGCTGAGGGCCTGATGATGGAGCAGGGAGGAAGCCAGTGGCACTTCTTAATGGCCACTTGGAAACCCCTCGAGTTTGGGCTCCGTTGTTTCGTTCTGACGAGACTTATTAGCTGCACTTGGTGGTGAGAGTCTGATGATGGAGCAGGGAGGAAGCCAGTGGCACACCTTAATTACCAATAGGAAACACCTCGAGTTCTGGCTCATTTGTTTCGTTCTGATGAGACCTATTCGCTACACTTGGTGGTGAGGGTCTGATGATGGAGCAGGAAGGAAGCCAGTGACACTCCTTAATGACCAATAGGGAAACCCCTCGAGTTTGAGCTCATTTGTTTTGTTTTGATAAGACCTATTCGTTACACTTGGTGGTGAGGGTCTGATGATAAAAGATAAAAGATAAAGATAAAAATATTCTTTATTCACTTAGACATAATAAATATGTACTTATGAATCGTCAATATTTTCCTACCACCCATTCAAGACTTTTTTAACTGACAAGAAGAATGGGCGCAAGAAACTTGCCAGCGTTTCTTAGTTAGGTAACGACATTTACAAAAAAAAACATATCGTTACTAATACAACAATTGCTTAGTATAAAAATACATCATATTAAACAGTGATTATGTTATGTGTTACATCATGACCATGCATTGCGGTCATTCAAATAATCGTCTACTTTATAGTATCCTTTGCTCATCAGCGACTCTTTAATGTAACATTTAAATTTATGCAATGGTAGTTCAATTATATGCTGTGGAACTTTATTAAAAAAGGCTATGCTTTTCCCCAGAAATGAGGCTCTGGATTTTTCTAGCCTAAACTTGGGAACGACAAGTTTATCTTTATTTCTTGTGTTAAAGCGATGAATATCGCTCTGCTTTACAAATGTATTATAATACTTTTTCACATAAATTATATTTTCATAGATGTAATGTCCTGCAACAGTTAAAATGTTTATTTCTTTAAATAGATCTCTTAAAGAATCTCTCGATCGGAGGTTGTAAATGGCGCGAATAGCCCTTTTTTGGAGCACGAATATACTTTGGATGTTAGCGGCTGAGCCCCACAACAAAAGGCCGTAGGACATAACACTATGAAAATAACTAAAATAGACTATTCTAGCCGTTTCAATATCGGTTAAGAGCCTTATTTTCTTAACTGCGAATGCAGCCGAACTGAGTCTACTCGCCAAGGCTTCGATATGAGGATCCCATTGTAGTCGCGAGTCTAATATAATACCTAGAAATTTTGTATTGTTAATGAATTCGACTGTATCGCCGTCTAGTCTAATATGAAAATCAACTTGTCTTACATTAGGTAACGAAAATTTTAAACACTTAGTTTTCTTTGAGTTTAATGATAAATTATTACTATTAAACCAATGTGACACTTTTGAAAGAGCACTATTTACTTCGTCAGAACAGTCATCACCTCTATCTACTTTAAAGACTAGAGATGTATCATCGGCAAATAGCACCGTCTCACATAAATTCTTCGCGTAGTAAGGAAGGTCATTTATGTATATTAAAAACAACAGCGGGCCCAATATTGATCCTTGGGGTACGCCCATAGTAATGGGAGCTCCGGTAGACTCAGTTTTATTAATAACTACCTTCTGAGTTCTTTCATACAGATATGAATGCATAAGGCTTACTGACATTTCAGAAACACCATAATGTTTTAACTTCCTTAATAGTGTTTGGTGATCAACACAATCGAATGCCTTGGAAAGGTCACAAAAAATAGCTATTACATCCTGCTTGTCCTCCCAGGCATCAAGTACATGTTTTAGAAATGCAACCCCAGCATCAGTTGTACTTTTACCTTTTGAAAAACCAAACTGTTTCTCATGCAATATACTATTTAATTTAAAATATTCTAAAAGTTGATCATAAATTAATTTCTCAAATATTTTACTTATTGCTGGTAGTATGGATATAGGTCTAAAATTTGCTGGGTCACTTTTGTTGATGGAGCTGGGAGGACCCAGTGAAACTCCTTAACGACCTCAAGAAAACCCCTCGGGTTCGGGCTCATTTGTTTCGTTCAGACGAGACCTATTCGCTACACTTGGTGGCGAGGGTCTGATGATGAAGCTGGGAGGAAGCCAGTGGCACTCCTTAATGACCACTAGGAAACCTCTCGAGATGGGCTCATTTGTTTCGTTCTGATGAGACCTATTGGTGAGGGTCTGATGATGGAGCTGGGAGGAGCCAGTGAAACTCCTTAATGACCTCAAGAATACCCCTCGAGTTTGGGCTCATTTGTTTCGTTCTGATGAGACCTATTCGCTACACTTGGTAGTGAAGGTCTGATGATGGAGCAGGGAGGAAGTAAGGGTTTGGCTCGCGCATCTGGTAACTAATAGACTCTACTTAAATTTGTAAAACTAAATACATACAATCACGCCCTTGAGTTATAATATTTACGGGCTGGGCAGACACGTGAATGGTCTGTGAAATCGATAACCATCCCCATCCATAACTTGCCATTTGTTAAACTAAAAAGTAAAAAATAAATATGTAGTTTAAAAAACTATTAATACACACTTTTATAGGAACAGACTAAAAGTACAAAATAACCGTCTATTCAGTAACTGAAATTAAAAAGCGTGGTGCGCCCTTTGCAAAGCATGCATTCAAGTACTTAATATTGACAACGCGCAACACGCTTTTTAATTACAGTTACTGAATAGACGGTTATTTTGTACTTTTAGTCTGTTCCTATAAAAGTGTGTATTAATAGTTTTTTAAACTACATATTTATTGATTTAGAAGTCGGTTGATTAGAGATTAAACGAACTTACCTGATTAGCTTCCATAACTCCCAAAAGTTACTCCCCTTTATTATTCGAAAAATATATATAACTAGCTTCCGCCCGCGACTTCGTCCGCGTGGATATTCGAGAAAATACTTAGAGGACCAATAACCATGATAAAAAGTATTCTTTGTTTTAATTTCATAAAAATCCGATCAGCCGTTTTTACGTGATTAGGCGGGTCCTCCCTCACCAAGTGAGCAGCCTCGTGCGAGGCCCGCCACACGTGGCAAACGTTCTGCCTCGCTAGGTACTTTTTATCATGGTTATTGGTCCTCTAAGTATTTTCTCGAATATCCACGCGGACGAAGTCGCGGGCGGAAGCTAGTAAATAATAAGTGTCTGTTTCACAATCAAAGTTAGTTCTGAGTAGCTTAGGTACCAAGAACTTTTATGGTACTTAAGATGATTTAGGTTTCTATACCCTATTCACCCCCTGGGTTTGATTTTCAGAAAACTACGAAATGGGTTGCCTATTTGTTTTAAAAAGTAAGCCTACAAAGTTTCAAGTTGAAATGTCTATTTTACCCCCTGATTTTTCATTCAAAATTTCACCCCTATTTCAACCTTTTAGGGGTTGAATCATGTTCAGCGTGTTAAACATCAAAATAAATGCCATTTTTGCAATCGTCATCCCATAAAACCTTAACAACGACATCCATATCGATTTTTAGGTTTATTTATCCCATTTAACCTCTAAGGGGTTGATTTTCGAAAAAATACGAAATGTGTTTTCTTATTTGTTATACTTTCCGACCATAAACATAAATAATAAATTTAATGAAGTACTTTCCAGATACAACATTTCATCCCCCTTTTCACCCCTTCGGGGGTGAAATTGTCAAAAACAATGACATAAGAAAATATTAATTTTCAATTGTCAGCCTAAATACAAAATTTGAAGATCCTAACTTCAAAACTGACGGACTTTCATACACATATTTTTAACCCCTATTTTACCCCCTTGGTTTGATTTTGGGAAAATTACGAAATGGGTTGCCTATTTCTTTTAAGAAGTAAGCCTACAAAGTTTCAAGTTTAAGTGTCTATTTTACCCCTGATTTTTCGTTCAAAATTTCACCCCTATTTCAACCTTTTAGGGGTTGAATCATGTTCAGTGTGTTAGACATCAAAATAAATGCCATTTTTGCAATCGTCATCCCATACAACCTCAATAACGACATCCATATCGATTTTTAGGTTTATTTATCCCATTTAACCTCTAAGGGGTTGATTTTGGAAAAAAGACGAAATATGTGTTTGCTTATTTTTTTTTACTTTCCGACCATAAGCCTAAATAATAAATTAAATGAAAGACTTTGAAGATACAACATTTCATCCCCCTTTTTACCCCTTCGGGGGTGGAATTGTCAAAAACGCTGACACAGGTAAATATTAATTTTCAATTGCCAGCCAAAATACAAAATTTGAAGATCCTAACTTCAAAACTGACGGACTTTCATACAAACATTCTTCCCCTATTTCAAACCCCTTAGGGGTGGAATTTCCAAAAATCCTTTCTTAGTGGATGCCTACACTGTATAACGTATATATGTGCAAAATTTGAAGTCTCTAGGTTCAGCAGTTTGGGCTGTGCGTTGATATCTCAGTCAGTCAGTCAGTCAGTCAGTCAGTCAGGACTTTGAATTTTATATATATAGATTACTCCAAACTAAATGACATCTATGCCGGGCGCTCGGGCCAAGTAGCTCCCACATTCGAAATTTAAAAACTAATAATTTTCTTTTATTACTTTTTTAATTTATAAGTAGGTATATCCTACCTTCCTACTAATATTATAAATGTGAAAGTTTAGATGTTTTTATGTTTGTATGTTTGTTACTCAATCACGCCAGAACGGCTAAACGGATTTGGCTGAAATTTCCACGCGGGCGCAGCCGCGGGCGGAAAGCTAGTTCTCAGTATAGTGTGAAATGGCGCGTCCTACGCGTTACTTCAAGTGTTAGATAAAGCTAATCTCTTCGGACGAAGCCTTCGTATAATTAGGATAGAACTTCACTTCAGGTAAGTTCGTTTAATCTCTAATTTTATTAGTACTTACATGTATTTATATCTTGGATTAAATATGCGTAGGTATGTCTAATTTGAATGTATTTAAAAAAACGTGTTAAAGTATCCGTTGTTTGAATAAGTTCATATCACAAAATAACACTAGTTTTTATATGCGCTAGATAAATGGTTTAGATATTTGCCAGTCCCATGGTGGTGGTAGAATGGTTCCATTTTAAACATGCGTTTTTTAAATTTGTTTAATGTTTTAAACGCGCAAAGAACCCGAAGAACAATATTATTATAATCGATGATCAAAGCAGCGTAAGTTTGATAAAGTGCCCGGTGGTCAAAACTGAAATTATTTATTTTCGGTTCCATACCCTGCAACTACAAGAGAAAAATCTTTCCGTGTTCTGTGCCTGCAACGCTTGCATTTTAAAGTATAAATACTCTTTGAACTTATTTTGAACTTCTAAAAACTGACAGTTATTTTTAAGAAAAAACAATCATAAATATGTCAATTTCACGTCAATTTGCTATATTCCTAAAAAAATATTCGTTACTTGATTTTAAAGTTATTCAATCCCGGTGAACATAAAATACAATTGTTGCGTGTGTGGTTCTTAGGAAGAGATTAATAAAAATGGATATAAGTTTTTCTTATAATAAAGTTCGTAAGAACTATGGAAGGCAGCCTATGTTTTGTGAAGCTCCTGTGCAATTGTTGGATTCTATTGACCCAAACGTTGCGGAACAGAAAAAATACGGCTTGAGGAATCCTGTACATCAAAGCTCGCAAGCTTCATTAAATAGTTCCGAGCACTATGTTAACACCAAAAGAGTCATCTTTACTGATGGTGGAGCGAACCACGCCGAGGGTGGTTGGCCGAAAGAAATAAATTTCTGGGATGAAGAAATGACTACACGAGTGAGACGTCGTATCGAACGAGATGATAATTACGTTGATGCTGTATTGGGCCTTTATTCAAATTTTGATCATTTTATCAAACAAAATAATGCGATCGAAATGTATGAGATGTATTTTGGTGTCATGAAAAGAGAACAACCATTGGAGAAGTCAGTAATACGATTAACGAATATTTACAAAGATCCCTATAAACGTCCAGTGTCATCAATTGCGTGGACTGTGGAAGATGATACAAAAATGGTTGTGGCTTACTGCAATCGCAAGTTCCCCATAGTGGGACCTATGAACCATTGCTATACATGTTATATGTGGGACCTGGAAAATCCACACAGCCCTCTTTTAAGTTTTTTCCCCCCATGTCCATGCTGGCAAATCGTTTGCTCTCCAGTAACCCCTTCTGTAATTTTTGGAGGGCTTAATGATGGTAGGGTTTGCATGTTTGATATCCGCGCTAAAAATACACCAATTGCATTAAGTCCTATGCATTTAGCTCATCGAGACCCGGTAACGTCACTATTATATATACCATCACGAACGAATAGCGAATTTTTTAGTGCTTCTACTGATGGAATAATTATGTGGTGGGATATAAGAGATATTAATCAACCGACAGATTCATTGATGATGTCTATACGAACTCCTCCTGGTGATGCAATAAGTGTTGCTAACACAGAAGGCGTTAGTGTATTGCAATTTGAGAAAACAATTCCAACAAAATTCTTATGTGGAACTGACACTGGTTTTGTTATCAACGTCAATCGCAAAGGTAAAACTCCTACAGAAATAATGAGTGGTGTATTTTTGGCCCAGAAAGGCCCAGTTAAAGCACTTCAACGAAGTCCATGCATCATGAAAATGTTTATGACCTGCGGAGATTATACTATTAACTTTTGGAGTGATGACGTACAGACATCACCGATTATCACAGGAGTACCTCAGCGTTACAAGCCCATGGATGTGGCGTGGGCACCTCAAAGACATTCAAGCTTTATGGCCGTCACCTCTAATGGTAATTTCCTATATTGGGACTTGTTGCGTAAGTATCACGAACCTATTATGGTGTTACCCTTGACAACAATTCCTTTACAAAAGGTCAAGCCACACGATGATGGTCGCATGATTGCTATTGGAGATATAAATGGAGTTATGTATATGCTGTCGCTCTCAGATAATTTGGTCCAGCCTGCTGATAGGGATAAAGGGCTTATGACTGCAATGTATGACCGTGAAACTAAACGAGAACATATTTTGGAGACACGAATTAAAGAAATAATTTTAAAGAGAAAGACAGAAGAAGAAGGTGGGGCAGTTGTGGTTGAAGAATATGTTGATGAAGATGCATTAGCAAAAAGTGCTGAAGATGAATATAGAAAAACAGTTCAAGATGAAATACGTCGAACAGGGTACAGCCTTGGTAGCAAAGGTGGTGCTGATTCTAAAATGAGAAAGCGATGATTCGTTTTAAGTATTTTAATTCCTTTTAAGTATTTAAATTCCTAATCCATTGATAAATGTTCCTTTTTGTAAGGTTCTCTCGTAATTAATTATGTTTATTATTATCTGTTTGTACGAGTACTGTATTTGTTACTAACTTCGATTACACTAATTACTTTTCTTACATTCAGTTTTATTAGCCGGATTCTACCATGAACCCGTGACATTTGTTTTCACTCGGGGCCAGCCCCCCTAGACAAGTGGTTTTCTATTAGGTAGCGAATTCGCCAGTCGAATAGAAAGAAAATGTATGGGATTGACATTAGCACAGCCTTCTCTATCGACTTCTACAAGCCATGCTATGAAGCGGAGCGGCAACGTAACAGTGAACCGGTTTACTTATTGTTTACCTGTAAAACGGATTGTAAATATTCTTTTCACGGCAGAAAATTAAGATTACCGACATCTATTTATATGTTAACGTGCACGTGAAGGTTTCAAGAAGGTAAATAAATATAGATTTCATAAGAATTGCATGTAATTTTGATTTGCAAAAACATAACCTCAACTAATTGTTTTAATTATTTCTAAGCTTTTTTTACTGTTAAAGCCCCGTTTGTAGATCGTATTTTTTCTCCAACATTATGCCATGGCGGTGTTGCATTCCCGAATGCAAATCAAATAACGATTCTTCGCTAAAAATGGAGATAAAGCTGTATCAAACTTTTCATTTCATTGGGTTTTAGCTATTCCGGGTGGGTTCAAAAATGCTTGTAATATGGTCATTATTTTGACAACCTTCTTTGAACAAAGTCGAGGTTGCCGCGCTGCTCCGATGGTAACGCAACAAAGTTGTATAGGATTTTATTATTGTCGAGTTTTAGCTATCAGCAATTTCCTTTGAGAATCCATTATTGTCGAGTTTTGTTTCAAACATAGTCGTGCAAAAAGATATTTCATCTCTTTTCAGTGATGTATATTTATTATTAAACTGAGCAGCGGGTTCAAAACTCTGCGTTCCACCCTACGGTGGAAAAGTATTTTCAAAAATAGAACTGAATTTGGTTACAATCAACCATAGAGTTAAATCATCGGGTATGAAAAAGTTTTCTACTGATTATGTATGGGGCCGGGACTTTTCAAAAATGAATTTTATAAAAATGAGAATATCTCAAAAACGGTGCGTCATAGCTAAAATCGAACAAAATTTTCAACCCCCTATGGTGCCCCGGAGATACTTAGGATGCATCCGATGGACATATAAAAAAATATTTTTTAATTTTTGTTCAAAAATTTTTTTTTGTTTAATCTAAACTTCAATTTTTTTTAATATAATAGAAAGAACAGAGAAGGCGAAGCCCCCCGCCAGCATTATTTGATTTTTCTAGGTCGTTTTAGTTGTTTTTATTGCTTTTCTTATATGGGGGATGAAAACCAGAGTGTATTTACTTTTCTTATATTCGAAATGAAAAGTAGAGTGTATTACTCGGCAGCAAAATTATTTTCACCTCGGGCGACGTAAATTGAATCCCTCGCTGCGTTCAGGATTCTACTTTAGGATCCTTCACTGCGCTCTGGATTCAAAATAGCGCCCTCGCCGTAAATATGCTATTTTGCTCCCAATACAATCTACTATTATTCAGATTTTTTCTTTCTGTATACCAGGGTAAGTAAGGCAGCATAAGTAAAAGCACCATTGCTATTAAAAAAAGCGCAGAAGAGAAAATAAAAAAGAAACAATTTTTTTTTCAAAAACATTTTTTGACAAAAATTTTTTTTTGCAATGTCGTCTCACTTCCCCAACGGACTCGCTGTCCAACCCTTTTTGTCACACTGGTGTGACTACGAAGCATTTTTTTCCTATTTTTCACACTGGTGTGACTACGGAGAATTTTTTTCTCATTTTCCACTGATGGGACTACGAAGAATTTTTTTCCTAATAGTCACACCATTTTCAAAAAGTCATACTTGACGTAAATCACTTGATAAGTTTGATACCACTTTGATACTATATAGGTACGTACGTATTATGAATTTATGATCCTTTGATTTGACATGAGATTTGCTGTGCTTTCTGTTTTGGCTTTCCTGACTTTCACATCTTACTTGTATTTACTGAAGGTTACGCAGGTATTGGTATTATTTTAAAATGAGTGCTGTACCCCGAGTGTAAGTTTTTATGTCAAGCAAACGCAAACTATTTCGAATGCGTATTAATGTCAATTTGTATGAAAACTATATAAGCACGCTACTCGCCGCTAGAGGCGCTAATACAGTTTTCATACAAATTGACATAAATACGGAATCGAAATAGTTTGCGTTTTTTGTCATAAAAACTTACACTACGGGCACTGGTGACATCAAAATAATTAAAAGAGGTCGTGGGGACGTGCTACTAAGCAAGGGGTTTCAATACTACAAACAGAAAATGTATGCTAATCATAGCTTAATTTGGTACTGCAGCCAACGCCGAAAATCTAAATGTGCGGGGTCTGTAACTATAAAAGTAAGTTAGGGCCTAAACTGCGTCACGCGGACGCCCGCGCGGTTTCATGCAAAGGTGCTCCGACGCGGGCACACGCGTGGGCACCCGTCGCGGGGACGCGGGCCCCACGCCCCGCGCCCGCGCCTTGTTGCCCGTTTCCCCGCGATGGTGCCCGCACCGGGGCCCGCCAGCGGTAGCACGCACGGGCCTATTCAGTCAATAGCGCTATGTCGTGGGCCCACTGGAGCGGCGCGTCTTGCGTCCGCGTTGAGCGGGAAAAACAAATATATTGAGACGGGAGGGGCCACATTGGCGCGTCCGGCGGTTACCGCGAACGGCGGAGGGAATAGTACGTGTTCGCGCGTCCTGCGGAGTCGCTCCAGTGTGTGGCCCACGACTATGTGATGCGGTGCCACAGAGCCCGCGCGCGTTTCCACGGAGCCCGCGCGCGTGTCCACGTATGCAGACACGCGACGTGTGCCCGTCGCGGGCGCCTGCTTAACTCAGTTTAGGCCCTTAGACTTTAATACTCCTTAGTACCATAGGGTGGCCTATTTTGATCGGTCAGTGATGGCAAGTAATTTATTTATTACTTTATTTTGGATTTTGTATTAAGTACGATTATTATACATATATTATATACTTAAACATATTTTTTTATGTTTAATGTACGATTCTCGATTTTTCGCACCTGGCAACCCTGGCCCAGGAAACAACTCGGCCGAGCAACTATGCTCCGCGCGAGACTACTCGACTCGCTCAGTACTCGGCCCAGTTTACTCGCCCTATCGTTTACATTGTTCGAGTTAGCCTGCTTTTTGTCCATCGCTACTCGACTCGGCCGCCTACTCGACCAATGTAAACTATGCTTCACGAGTTTCACACTCGCGAGTTGACGAATAAGTCAGTTTGCAATCCATGTTATAAAATATGCACATACAGGGTATTTAATTTCCCCGCACTAGTAGTGTGACAACAAGTCTCATGTTTTGGTAGCTTACTAATATTCACACCAAACGAAGAAAAAAATGCTTCGTAGTCACACCAGTGTGACAAAACGGTGTGACAGCGAGTCCGTTGGGCTCACTTCATAGGTCATTACTGGCAACACACACTGGTCAAGGACTTTCGTCTTGAGACATTGAGGTATTTCGGACGCGAATATACATATGTCGGAGCTTCCCAAACGCTGCCCATCCAAGCTGGATTCGACGAGAGATCTCTTTCTCAAAGTTGGACTTATCTAACTGGACCGTCTGTCCTAGGTAAACATAGTGGTCAACAACTTCGAGTGTAATGTTCGCAACATTAACTGGAGCGGGGGCAACATGGGCATTGAACATGATTTTCGTCTTGTCCATGTTCATTTTAAGACCCACTCTTTGCGAAGCATTACCGAGATCTTCAAGCATTGTGTTCAGGTCTTCCAAATTCTCAGCCATAAGAACTACATCATCGGCAAACCGTAGGTGTGTTAGGTACTCGCCATTGATGTTGATGCCGCATCCTTTCCAGTCCAGCAGCTTAAAAATATCCTCCAACGCAGCTGTGAACAGTTTGGGAGAGATGACATCTCCCTGTCTCACACCTCGCTGTAGTTGGATAGGATTAGAGCTAAGTAATGTAAGTGTAAGTTTTTATGTCAAGCAAACGCAAACTATTTCTATTCCGTATTTATATCAATTTGTATGAAAACTATATAAGCGCGCTACTCGCCGCTAGAGGCGCTAATACAGTTTTCATACAAATTGACATAAATACGGAATCGAAATAGTTTGCTTTTTACCACACTTTTATTAGCTTCACTTGTAACTAAGTCACAATGTAAGAAAATCTTGGAAATCAATTTTAACCTACTTCTAATTGTCGTATTGATTTGAAACTTTGCAAGTCTATATGAATCCGATGACAATACAATAATTTGCTACCATCGAGCTGATATGATGATGGAGTCAAGAGGTGGGCAATAGAACTCTTCAATGGCTGCTAGGAAACCCCTCGAGTTTAGGCTCATTTCTTTTGTTCTGATGAGACCTATTCGCTACGCTTGATGGTGAGGGTCTGATGATGGAGCAGGGAGGAAGCCAGTTCTTAAGGACCACTAGGAAACCCCTCGAGTTTGGCCTCCGTTGTTTCGTTCTGATGACACTTATGAGTCGCACTTGGTGGTGAGGGTCTGATGATGGAGCAGGGAGGAAGCCAGTGGCACTCCTTAATGACCAATAGGAAACACCTCGAGTTCTGGCTCATTTGTTTCGTTCTGATGAGACCTATTCACTACACTTGGTGGTGAGGGTCTGATGATGGAGCAGGAAGGAAGCCAGTGACACTCCTTAATGACCAATTGGAAACCCCTCGAGTTTGGGCTCATTTGTTTCGTTCAAACGAGACCTATATGCTACATTTGGTGTCGAGGGTCTGATGATGTGATGATGGAGTTAGGAGGAAGCCAGTGGCACTCCTTAATGACCACTACGAAACCTTTTGAGTTTGGGCTCATTTGTTTCGTTCAGATGAGATCTATTCGCTACACTTGGTGGCGAGGGTCTGATGATGGAGCAGGGAGAAAGCCAGTGGCACTCCTTAATGGCCACTAAGAAACCCCTTGAGATGGGCACATTTGTTTCGTTCTGATGAGACCTATTCGCTACACTTGGTGGTGAGAGTCTGATGATGGAGCAGGGAGGAAGTCAGTGGCACTCCTTAATGACCACTAGAAAATCCCTCGAGTTTGGGCTCCGTTGTTTCGTTCTGATGAGACCTATTTGCTACACTAGGTGGTGAGGGCCTGATGATGGAGCAGGGAGGAAGTCAGTGGCACTCCTTAATGACCACTAGGAAACCCCTCGAGTTTGGGCTCATTTGTTTCGTTCTGATGAGACCTATTCGCTACACTTGGTGGTGAGGGTCTGATGATGGAGTAAGGATGAAGTAAGGGTTCGGCTCGCGCATCTGGTAACTAATAGACTCCACTTGAATTTGTAAAACAAATACATACAATCACGACTTTGAGTTATAATGTTTACGGGGTGGGCAGACACATGAATGGACTGTGAAATCGATAACCATCCATCCATAGCTTGCCATTTGTTAAACTAAAAAGTAAAAAATAAATATGTAGTTTAAAAAACTATAAAAACACACTTTTATAGGAACAGAGTAAAAGTACAAAATAACCGTCTATTCAGTAACTGAAATTAAAAAGCGTGGTGCGCCCTTTGCAAAGCATGCATTCAAGTACTTAATATTGACAACGCGCACCACGCTTTTTAATTTCAGTTACTGAATAGACGGTTATTTTGTACTTTTACTCTGTTCCTATAAAAGTGTGTTTTTATAGTTTTTTAAACTACATATTTTTTTTTTTTGACATAACAACTTACACTACGGGCACTGGTTCTGTAATCGGACCGACATGGTGGCGTTTTGGTATAAGTACCTCAGCACCTCGCTGTACCTGTAGTCTATTTGGCACCTCTGGAGAGACTGCAGCACCGCCCAAGTCTCAAGCGAATCAAAGGCTTTCTCATAGTCCACGAACGCCAAGCAAAGTGGCAAATTATACTCTTCGGTCTTCTGTATAACTTGCGGCAGCGTATGAATGTGGTCTATGGTACTGTAGCCTTTCCGGAACCCGGCTTGTTCGGGAGGTTGGAAGTCGTCGAACCTGCGAGCGAGACGATTCGTAATGACTCTCGAAAACAACTTATAGATATGGCTCATAAGCGAGATGGGTCTATAGTTCTTCAAGAGAGTTTTATCACCCTTCTTGAAAAACAGCATCACATCGCTTCTGCCCCATGCCTTTGGCGTTTTGCCCTCAAGGATGACTGAATTGAAAAGCTTCTGGAGGACTTAAAGTATCGGCTTACCGCCCGCTCTCAGAAGCTCTGTTGTGATTCCGTCATCGCCCGCCTCCTTGTTGTTTTTAAGCTGCTTGAGAGCCATTCTAATCTCGTACAGGCTGACGTCCGGGATATCTTCGGTATGGTGTCGGGTAAGCTTGGCTCTAGGGTCTGTAGCCTTGCTTTCAACAAGTGTTTGTGTGGAATATAGCTGTCCATAGAAACTCTCAATCTCCCTCAGGATTTCAGGTGTTGACGAAATGATGCTACCTTTCTCAGTTTTCAGCCTCGTCAATTGACTTTGCCCGATAGACAGATCTCTCGCGAAACACTTTTGAGCCTTTGTTCCGCTCAATGGCTTCTTTAATACGCTCGGTATTAAATTGGCGAAGGTCGCGCGTCAAAGACTTAGATATCTGTCTATTAAGCTGTCGATAACGATGGGTCGCTGAGTTCTGCAGCTTTATTTCGTGTCTCTGATCCATGAATAGGAGAGTCTGACCCACTGACTGGAGGGGTTTTCTACTCCATATCGAATTCCAATATATCGAATGCCAGTTGATCGGTGACAATCAAACGAAAACCCAATATATCGACATGCCATTTGATCGAATGACAAATAATCGATAGATCAATAGCTCGTTATGCCAATAGATCAAAAGCTAATTAGATAGATGTTTTATAAGATCGAATTGCAAATAATCAAATGCCTAGATGTCGACACATCGATATGTGTCAACAAGAACATACAGACATAAACAATAGACTCTTCTAACTCTAGTTTTTATCTTAGCATTTTATTTTATTTTAATTAGCTTATTTTTAGCATGGAATAATTAGGTAGTATAACAATTTAATTAATTCCCTATAGATTTAGAATGGTAGCCAAGGACAAAAATGTTGCAAATTGATTTATTGTAATTTCGATCTAATGACACGGCGATCAATCGAAAATCGATTTATTGGAATTTCGATTTAATGTTACAGCGATTTATTGAAAATCGATTTATTGAAACTTCGATCAAACGGCATGTCGATATATTGGGTTTTTGTTTGACTGTCACCGATCAAATGACATTCGATATATTGGAATTCGATATGGCGTAGAAAACCCTGACTTTCTTCAATTTGGGACGGCGGGTTTTATAGTAAGGCGTTTTTTTTAAGGTATACAGAAATTATATAAAAAAAAACAAAAGCACGGGAGAGAGATTTTTTTTTTAATTTTCAAAATAATAATTGTTATCTATAAGTACATATAATAAAACAGAAACGGAAAAAAAGTCTGTACTTACATGAATTTTTTTTTTAAAATAATTAATTCCAAGTGATTTTGTGTTTTTGTCTCACTCCCGCGTGCGTCGTTTTCTCATTGCTATCTCGCTTCAGCATAATTTTTTCGAGTATCGCCTTAAAAGAGGATGCTCAAAAAACCCAGGCCCGGCGTAAACGAAACGTCTCTAAAATATAGGTAAACATCAAGTGATTAAACACTGCTTATAGGAAATCAGCGAAATCGATGGTTAAGTTTGGGGTTAAGCTCAAGTTATAAACAGGTAAGTAGGCGTTGTTAATCCCTCATAAGTTATTTCATCTACCTACCTAACTACATTTCAAATGAAAGCTTAATTTATTCCCAACTCAACCCTATAAGGTTCCCTAATTAAAAAGTGTTTTCAATCTATGGTTGGCTTCGATCAACATAACAGTTGGCTAGATTTAAAATGTACTTTTTCTCTAATTTCGTTTGTTTTTAAGCACATTAATCCGCTTAGATTGGGAATATAATAAGCCTTTATTTAATAACTTATAGGTACACAAAGTTAAGCTTACTTACAACTTTATACTTAGAAAAATCACCATAAGTCACCGGTTTCGAAAATTACTCATATGCTATCTATAATCACTCTTCTTTGCCTATAAACTTATGGAATATTTTGCTTGCGCCGGGCCTGGGTATTATATTGAACATTCTCCTTTGATCCAAAATTTTATGAATTAATATCATAGGCAGGATTTAGCCAGAAAAACCATGTGCCCTGTATCAATCTAGACATTATTTAGCATCTGTACTTCACCTTCTCGAATCTTACCTAACTAAGAAGCGCTGGCAAGTTTCTTGCGCCCATTCTTCTTGTCAGTTAAAAAAGTCTTGAATGGGTGATAGGAAAATATTGACAATTCATAAGTACATATTTATTATGTATAAGTGAATAAAGAATATTTTTATCTCATTTTATATTTATCTTAGACTATCTAGTGTAACCAAAAATTTTTACGCAAGGGTAGATACAAATATATTGAATAAATTAGCTCTTTGCATAAATTAGGGTATGGAGTCTTAGTCATCTTCCCTTTGAATGTCGTTATTATCAGGGTCCACTTTATGGCAGGTCATCCCTTACAGTACCGGACAAATGCTCGCTATTTAGAAGGCTAGGGTTCCCTTTATGTTATTATATTACGCCCGCATTGAAATTGTGATTTTCTCATACAATCTAGGTAACAATATTTTTAGTAGGGAACTCATCTGTATTTGTTAAGTGTCGATATTTTTGATTCATTCTTGTATTTTCTGCAAAAACTTTACTGACCCGAATTCAACAACTAGAAAAATGTGCCATTCAAGAGTTTAAATTCACATGTAGGTATAACGTTATTCATCAAAATTCAAAATTTTAATATCGTTTATTCAATTTAGGTTTGTTTAATAACACTTATGAACGTCAATGAAGCTACGCCATCAGTTTGCAAATCCTACGGCAGGAGACCTTGTAGCAAGAAGAACCGGCAAGAAACTCGCCAAGGGCTATTTTTTTCTCCCTGTTTTAACTTATACAGAGTCGTCAAATTTGAAAAATGATCTTCACATAATAGTAAGGTTACTTTCCATCATAATACAGAATACCGCTTAAATTAAGTACAATTTTGCTTATTACCTAAAACAGTAAACAATTTTCAACTAAGAATCAAATAGTTTAATGGACACACTAATCTTAATCTTATTCACATTATATTATAGAATTTATGAAAGGGAAACTGCAAGCTGCGCTGTATATTCAAATTTATAAGTATTAACAAATAAATAAATACATTTTTGAATAAATAAAACAATTATTAGAAAAATTGCTGTTACTGTAAGACACGGATACCAAAATTACTATGAGACACACGAGCTCGTTCATAAATCTATATAATACTATTATAAACCATATCCCGAACATCTTTAACACAAGTAGACATGAGCAGACCCACCCCACTGGCAGCACCCGTTCACGAGCATGACGCATGAGCCAGCCATCGCTTCGCTATCATTGTAAACATTGTACCTATCACTCGATTAACTATAAGTTACAGTAAATACAGAAGGCAGGCAATTCAAAAGGTCCGCAAGATTATTTGCAACCCTATCTAGAAAGTGTAAAGCAACAAGTTTGTAAAGTGAGCTTAAATTTAATGAGTTTTCGGATTAGTCGCTCGAACAAAGCAAAACGATGTTAAGCTAAAAAGTTCCTAACATGCTCAGCCATAAAAAGTATGTTTACTCTACATGTAGGTAACTTCTCTCTTTATCTATATCGTCTGAAAACTTACAACATACATTTAGGAAAGGTTAAATTTCGGCTGATAATTTTAACAAGAACTGCAATAGTTTACTCTACATTTTTGGCGAAATGAACTGTGGTATGGATATGTAAAAGTTTCTGTTTGTTCCTCTACTGTTTCTTTTAAGACGCTTTAAAGTAAATTATTAAAGCAATATTTAATGTGGAACATCATCATCATCATCAATTCACATAAGTATTTTGACTAGGGTGTAGATTTTGAAGTAGTAGAAAGCAAGTTCTATGTGAGATCAGATAACGTTATCATTGGTCGGTATTAGGTATTTTGTATATTATTTTAACAGCTACGATATAATAATAAAAAACTAAAGTTTATTACTGAACGACCGATACCTACTCTAGAATAAGTAACTGACAAAGGCGAAACAAGCAAAATTCAAGTCAATTCCACGTTATAAATTAAAAATGATATATCTAGGTTTAAGCAGTTTGGAGTGACATTAACAGGAAGACAACGGGATACAAATTACCCTTGATTACACAAGGGAAGGAGTAATTTGTCAGAAAGATAACAGCTCTGTTTACAACACCCAGGTGCTGTGTACTCTGAAAAGTTACTCGGTGAAAATGTTCCGGAGCGCTTCAAGTGGGTAATATGTTATAGAGTGAGAAGCTGAAACCGAGATATCAGATTGTGGTTTGTAAGAAACCGAATCTAGAAATCAAAGATGCCAACAAGAGTGGCATTATATACGATTCTTATCATATTAGGTACAATTTTTTGTCTTAAAAACTTTTCACACCAATCAAATGCTTTAAAGAAACACAGTGTCAGGAAAAATTAAATCGGAAATGAATAATGGAAACATTTCTAACTTGATTTGTAAAACAACGCTGGAGTGCGCGCCAGATAAGTCTGCATGCGCGCGATAAAAATCAAATACTAATCTTTTCCATAACCTTAGACTAAAAAAAAAACTGTATGTAGCGTCGAAAACGCTCCAGTCGCGTGCAGAGTTATTCTGATACAGAATCTAGCTACCTAGAGTTCTGCACATGGAACTATAGTGCGCGCCAGATAAATCAAGCGCGCGGTAAAAATCCAATACCCATCTTTTCGATAAGTAAAATTACCAAAACGCCCAAGTCACGCGCAGAGTTATCTGACACGCACTCTTTATTTATGTAATATAATTATAATAAAATAAACTTTATCATTTGATTTCTCAAATTAAGTTCATAATTTGTTCATCTGACTTAAAACAAAGAAGTACCTTAAAAACGTTCCCATCGTAATCCCAAAGCAATTACTTTTGAATGTTCTAATATTTTAATGGTATTTGTTCTCGGGCAGTTTGCTTCGCGCCCTTCATTATGCCCTCTTTGTTGCAGTACGGCCTGTAATCGGGTACCTCAATCTTGTACCTCAATTCCAACCCTTTATCCTCTTCTACTTAATTATTTTTCGGTAACGAGCCTACTTAATCTTTGTTCTCGCACTTTCAACAATTTACATTAAGAACACTGTTTCTGAAGTGATAACAACCAGTGTGGACTATGCATGGAAACAGAAGGCACCCCTAGCAAGTAAAGCTGCCGTTATTTATATTATGTTTTATATTTCATACAAAATAATACGATCAAGATAACGGTTACCATAATGAATTTTTTGCGTGCTAGGGCTTCCGGGCAAGCTTACACTTCTAAAATTATTACATTTTTTATTTGTGCGCAGTTTTAATGTAAGTAGCACAAGAAGTCTTTCATATTAATTATAATATGGACTTCTTCAGTGGTCGTGTCTCTCTCATGCAGTTTCTCTTATTTGCTATGTACAGTCAGGGACAAAGTCAGTGAACCACTTCTTACTTGTTTTTGTGGGGCTGGACTGCTGCCTCGCCACACGAAAAGAACCATTTCACGTGCAGACCATTTTACTATTTGGTTAGTATTAGGTAAACTAAGGTAGTACAATTCATAAACAATTATACTTTGTTCAATGTAGCATGGGTCCTATGATAGCTCATTCATGCGAAGCAAAAAGTTCTAAGCTATTGTAATAAAAACTCAATAAAATCAGCATTAGACTTTATTTATGCAGCTTATGCTAGAAAATTAGACTCTATTCCATATTCAGAAATACCATTTTGCTTTGCACGAAAATGATCTGTCATAGAACCCATGCTACATTGGAGAAAGTACAGCGATAGCAACTGCACTGCAAGTGAACGGTGAGTAGCCACACGAAGGGAAGTAAGATGCGGTTCACCGAATTTGTCCCTGAATGTACGTCGCTTCGCAAAGCTTCGCCTTTTCAAGAGAGCTTCAGGAACACTATGGAAATCTCAACATAGTACCATTAGATCTTTCTAACTTTGAATAGCTGCCTAAAATTAGTATATACAGATAAATAAATTGCTCTGATGATCTTAGTAAAGGTTAATTCCAAAATTTTGAGCGTAATTTCTCAATAAACTTATTCTTTATTTAAACCAAATAGCTGCAATGACGGTTTAACGAAGCAAATGTTTTTTTAAATATCAAACGCAAAAAATAAAACATGATACAATTCTTACCAGTTCAATAGAACCACAGTGAACTGAACATTATTGGCAAATTAGGTATGAATCTTTGGACCTATTTTGCAAAATAAATTCATCAGCAAAGCAGATGATATAAACTTTTGTAAAATTATAAATTCCATTATATTCTAATGAAAGCAGTCGATTAATAACCATTTTTTTCCATTAAATTGTTACAGTTGGTTAGAACATTATACAAAATAACAAATCCCGACGAAGGTTTTATGGTTGATTTCTTTGTATGTTTCAATGAACAATAATTGAACCGTACAAAAGGTGTAAGGGTCACTACGTCTGAAAGTGTTTCTTTGTAAACTTCATAAGAAAAGAGGGTACTTAGGAAAAATGTTTATCGATACTTAATTTTTTATTAAAATTAAGTAATTATTTGTTAATTTCGAATTTAGCAGTAGGCACCTATCTTGTAACTAATACCACTTAAGTACTTACAATGTTTTATTTTTAAATTCCCATATCTCTAAGGTTATATTCTGTTTTGATACCTAGTAGTAGGCCAAACCTTCTACGACGAACTTAATAATTAGATCACACACGTGCACTGATAATACATATTTAGAGGAACTTCGGTAAGGGCTCTTCCATATTTAACCTGTGTGGAGCTCACAACGTACCTAGTTGCTTTAAACAGGCAATACCCAACTTAGAGTTCTAAGTGACTTGTTCAAACCCTCAAAAGTTGTGGCGATGAAATGATAGCACGCTTCTATGTTTGCATGTATAGGAGTTCAAGTTTGCAAGCATACCAAAACGTACGCTTAAGCCTTAATTAATTCAATCTTAGACTAATATTATACATTTGAAAACATTTTTGTTTTAAGATATACCTATTGGTATTCATAATCAGTCTAATCAGCAACCGCTGTGTACAAAATAATCCATAATTTACAAATATGTACTTTATTTCAAACATAGATGTGTTTTTTGTTTTTTATCTAAATATTCTACAACAGGGCATGATCTTGGTAAGTACCAACAGTCTTTTTAAATAACTGATAGCATGAGTCATCATTTTATGCTTGAAGTAAACACTTAAATCACCCACATGCACTGATAATATTTGAAGTAGCTTCGATAAAAGCACTTCCAGAGCTCTCCCACAGAAATTGCTTAAAACAGGCAATACCCAACTATAGTTCTAAGTTACTTGTTCAGATCCTCAAACTAAAGTTGTGGCGATGAAATGATAGCACACAGACTACCAACTTCCTTGCATGTATGTATGGGAGTTCAAGTTTGCAAGCATACCAAAACGTACCTATGCTTAATTTCCAAACTAATATTATACATGTGAAAGAAACATAGGTACACACTATGTTAGTTTGTTTGTTTGTCCGCCTTTCACGTCACGTCAAAATGGGGAGCAACGGATCGACGTGATTTTTAGTAGGTATTGAGATTGAGAGTTTGGAATCTGGAAAGTGACTAATAGTTACTTTTTATCCCGGAAAAATATCATATTTCCGTGGGATAACGTCGTGTAGTACAGGCAGGTGAAGGCGCGGGCGTCTCAGACAAATATCTTTTTTGAAAACATGGCTGTCTAAATTAAGTAATACTGCTGACTCCGATGTTTATGAAGGAGAGAAAATCTTCACATAATTTAATAAAATAGAAAAAAATATATCTTTAAGTATAGAGATTCATTTATATCTTTTTGAGGAAAATATTGAAGGCGGATTATACGAGATAAGTACTTATAGGTTTTTCTTTGCTATGATCTATATTAATCTCTCAAGCAGTGTAGGCAGGTTGGCAAAAGGTTTGCATGAAATTCGATATTTAATACTGCCAGATCTTATTGCCTGCAGATCATAATTAGATGTGATATAAGGGAAAATTCCAGTGAAAATTCTCTATTTTACAAGCTCTTGCAGTATAAATGTATTGTATGTCCGTTCGGGTCAAATCTTGCAAGCTAAATTTGACCCACTTCCCAGAGTCCGAACACAGTATATAGGTATGTGGTCCAAATGAGCTGAAATTTTGCACACGAGTTTGGATTGGATGACAAAACAACATTAAAGTAGGTACAGTCAGCAAGAAGCTTGTGTTTTTTAATTTCTACTATCAAGGAGCACAAGCAATACGTTCGAAATACTAAGGGGACGGGGTGCTTGGAAAATCCATTGCTCAAAGTAGCAAAACCTTAAAAAAAATTGCCTTTGTAACATTTGGAATTTGCAGAGTTTGACGAGCGACGAAAAGAAAAATTAAGTACTGACATATTAAATAGGCAATTAAATGGGTTAAAAAGTTTACCTGTCACTTGGGCCAGGCTTCACCACAAGGAGAGCAGAGGAGATGTGTCCAAACAAAAAATCTATATATATAAAATTCAAAGTCCTGACTGACTGACCGACTGAGATATCAACGCACAGCCCAAACCGCTAAACCTAGAGACTTCAAATTTTGCACATAGATACGTTATTACAGTGTAGGCATCCACTAAGAAAGGATTTTTGGAAATTCCACCGCTAAGGGGGTGAAATAGGGGATGAATGTTTGTATGAAAGTCCGACAGTTTTGAAGTTAGGATCTTCAAATTTTGTATTTAGGCTGGCAATTGAAAATTAATATTTACCTGTGTCAGCTTTTTTGACAATTCCACCCCCGAAGGGGTGAAAAGACGGATGAAATGTTGTATCTGGAAAGTCCTTCATTAAATTTATTATTAAGGCTTGTGGTCGGAAAGTAAAACAAATAAGCAAACATATATTTCGTAATTTTTCGAAAATCAACCCCTGAGAGGTTAAATGGGATAAATAAACCTAAAAATCGATATGGATGTCGTTATAGAGGTTTTATGGGATGATGATTGCAAAAATTGCATTTATTTTGATTTTAATAAGCTGAACATGATTCAACCCCTAAAAGGTTGAAAAAAGGGTGAAATTTTGAATGAAAAATCAGGGATAAAATAGACATTTCAACTTGAAACTTTGTAGGCTTACTTCTGAAAACGAATAGGCAACCCATTTCGTAGTTTTCCGAAAATCGAAATCAGGGGGTAAATAGGGTAAGTATATAAACCTAAATCATCTTAAGTAGGTACCCTAAAAGTTCTTGGTACCTAACAAGTTCTTGGTACCTAAGCTACTCAGAACTAACTTTTTGATTGTGAAACAGACACTTATTATTTACTAGCTTTCGCCCGCGACTTCGTCCGCGTGGACATTTGAGAAAATACTTAGGGGACCAATAACCAGGATAAAAAGTATTCTATGTATTAATTTCATAAAAATCCGATCAGCCGTTTTTACGTGATTAGGCGGGTCCTCCCTCACCAAGTGAGCAGCCTCGTGCGAGGCCCGCCGCACGTGGCAAACGATCTGCCTCGCGCGAGGCTGCTCGCTTGGTGAGGGAGGACCCGCCTAATCTCTTAGTATTTTCTCAAATGTCCACGCGGACGAAGTCGCGGGCGAAAGCTAGTAGAAAAATATAATTTCGTTATTTACTTACGCTTTTTTCGTTATTCGATAATAGAAAGCAACTTGCAAATTTTCGATTCTATTGTCGAATTCGCCAGTTGAATAGAAAGATAAATTATATTTAAAAAAACCTTTTATTTAAAATCAAGCTTTTATTCGAATGTCCTAAAAAGAATTAAAATAAACTTTGTATCAAGTCAAATCCCACAAATTTATTACATTAAACAAATTATATGTTTTAAAAGCTTGTCGCTTTAATTTCATATGTCAAATATAAGTTAAAGCAGTGTTTAGTGCAAGCCCAGTAACAATAAAATCTCGCGACAAGCTTTTAAAACATATAATTTGTTTAATGTAATAAATTTGTGGGATTTGACTTGATACAAAGTTTATTTTAATTCTTTTTAGGACATTCGAATAAAAGCTTGATTTTAAATAAAAGGTTTTTTTAAATATAATTTATTTTTGTATTTTTAGTTATTATTGGACGTGTTTCTAAGTCGCTTCATTTCATTTAATGCATCATTATTGCATAGTCGATTGCTAGTTAATTTATTACAGTTTAGCTCTTCAACTGCATCAAGTCTGCAAGCACAAATATTTTTTACCACCAAATAGAGATTGTAGATTCTTACTACTGACACACACATATTCATTAAATACAAGGCATATTCACATAGGTATAAGAGAAGGTAGCACTGTATTACGAACAAGAATAGAAAAAACAAAATTAGACCCAATAAGACAAAAAGTTCCAAATAAAAATGTGTGTGTGCCGTGCCGCAGCAGTACTCAATGGTCGCAGTTCAGCGTCATATTACTTGTCTTACAACGCAAGCAAACGCTGATTTTCAGTTTAGTAAGTATTTCAAAAATAAATATTAAAGAACAAGACACATTTAAGTTTCTATCAAAGTTGATAAACATAATACATAAAGAAAAAAAGGATTTTTCTTTTCTGTAGGTAGACTATGGTTGTATTACCTAACTTGGAGCCATCTGTCGTTGACTTTAGTAAACTATTTATGTTCAAAGTGACATCTAGTATAGTGTGCCAATCTTTTCTGTTTCGGTGACTATCTTAGGAACTAAAACAGTTTTCATACGACAGTCAATTTTGACAGCTAATTTCGCATTGCAAGTGGCTCCTCTGTCACGACTGTCACCGGAACAGAAAAGCTTGTGGCACTGTAGGGTCTGAATCATGAAGCTCGACTTAATACTGGTATTAAGTCGAACTTCATGGTCTGAATATAGCAACTTCGCGTTTTTTGCTTCTTTTTATAGTTCGTTCGTTATAGTCCCACACTCCTGTCTGTTCCGGTAACAGCCGTGACAGAGGAGCCACTTGCAATACGAAATTAGCTGTCAAAATGGACTGTCGATGTCGTATGAAAACTGTTTTAGTTCCAAAGATTATCACCGGAACAGAAAAGCTTGTTGCACTATAGTTCTTGTAGCCGCTACACACGTCCAGACCAGACCTAACCGCCGATTTGGTGCGGATGAACTTTGCTGTAAAGCAAATATAATCCGTGCTACACACGTTCGTACCAAATCAAATCAAAAAAGCTACACCAAATCTGGCCTTGGCCAAGGCTTTGTATCACATCACTGGACAAGGCCTTGTATCACATCACTTTTTCTTATCAAATAGGTACTTACAGAAATCACCTGGATTTGCCAATGCAACGGGCTTGTAAAGAAAAAGACCTATTAACAAAAAAAGGTCTTGGATTTGAAAAAAATTTAACGGTACCTGTCACAAAAGAATGACGAAAAATTCTTCAAAACCATTTCGAGTGGCCTGTAACTGACAGGGAAACTTCATTTTTAATTAAATGTATTTTTTTTAAAGTAAGTAATTGGGAAGAAGCCTAAGTCCAGGGGCTTTAAATTAATGTCTTAATAGAAATAATAATAATTTTCACTTCTCATGCTCTAAAAGTACGCAAATATAGCCCTACGAAGCGGGACTAAATAACCACTTTAGTCCCTAGGGAGTAAAATGTAACTACTTTTTTAATTTCCTTCATGTGACATTAGATAAACTCAAACAGCCAGTGAATATACTATTAATTGTGAAATGTGGACCATTTTCATTGCGAAAATGTTAAGACGTTTTTTGTTTCATGGTTTTTCCGCAAGGAAGGTGCTTTGTGCAAAAGTTTTGTGACTGGCTTAGCGGAAAAAACTGACTGAGACTTTTTGGCGCCATTTTGGCGGGTTAGGTTGAGTGGATATTTTAATTTACCGCAATTTGTTTTATAGTGGACATTGTGACTAAAGATAGGTGTGGTTTTGTGCCCCAAGTGTCTACGCAACTGGAAGATATGTGGAATGATTAAAACAGGCGCTATCTCGGTAAAGTGATGCCGAGTGTTTTATTATAGTGGTGACTACCTCAGCAAGAATTATCGAAAAGGCTGGCTTGACACACTTGACGCCAAATACTCCAAGGAGCATTGGAATGTAACACACCTACATTCCTATGAAAACTTAAGAAACTATAATAAATTAATAATACTCAAGAATTGGCAGTATGGGCCTGTCCTACAAAAGGGCGAATATTTTTACTACTACTACTACTACTGACCGCGAAAATTTCAGAATTTGTTAAATGTTTTTGTACTAAATTGACTAGTTTTCTCGCACTCGAAGTGAAAAGTTCAGTTTGCACCTCGAAACTAAACGCCAACTTAATATACCCTCGGTTTCATTGACTCCCTCGCACGCTCGGACGCCAAAACTTAGTTTAAGATCTCAAATGTACCACATGAAATGCAATTAATAAATATTCTATTCTATTCTATTCCAAACCACCTCTGGTATATAATTGCTTTGTTTAGTCCCTCGTTATAAAATCTACTATTGATAATCTCAAATTTATGTAAATAGTATATTATTGCATACTTTTCAAAACTGCATCAAACATTTTTACTGCTTGGTATGTTTTTTTAACAGACAGTTTTTTTGTCTCCTGACTCTCCTGAGCAATTATGTGACATGGACTCATGTTCTTTATCAAATTACCAATTCAAATCGGCTGTCGGGTTGGGACGTGTGTTCGATTACTAGTTGAATTTAGAGTGTGCGCTAGATAAGTCTGCGCGGGGTCAAAATCGAATACTAATATTTTCCATAAGCTTAGAACAAAATAATGTACTGTAACTAGCGCCATAAACGCCCCAGTTGCAGAGTTATCTGACACGCGCTCTGAAGATTGCGCTCACTGAATGCTCGCTGATTATAACTTTATGGTATACATTGACAATGTGTCAAGCCATGGCCCGCTATCATTTCTCGGCTGCTTGCGCTCCTACAGTGTCACAAACTTTGCTGTGCCGGTGGCCAAAATGTGAAACTAGCGTGTTTTTTTTAATGTCATTCTGCTGTCAAGTTGATGTCCAACCATAGCGCTGCTGGCGGCTGAAGTTCTTAGAAGTCAGGGCCGGTTAAATCACTACAAAAAAAAGAAAAACGTACGTAGCGCCGCTGTCACCGGCACAGAAAAGGTTGTGGCACTGTACAGGCCATGCTGCTCGGATTGGCAACGTCATAAATGTCAATGTCGCACCACTAATCCTAATTTCTTGTATGCATGAGATGAGATGAATTCCTGATTATAGCGCCTTAAAATCAAATAATACGCGTACATAACTAAGGGTTGTTTTATTTTAACTATATCACAGTCACGAAAATGTTTATTAAACACTCCTACTGATGTTGTAAGCTCCCAGACGGCTCGAGGTATCGCACGAATCCATCGCTGACGCAGTGTTCCTCCTATGCACTAATTATACAATAGATATTGTATTAAAACACCCAAACAGCAATCAAGAAAATCAAACAGCAACGTTTCTTGACATGACCAAAGAGTATTCCGACTTGCCATATCCAGATAAAAAAATTATCCAAAATGTGCAAAAATAATAGATTTTTCTTTTTATTTTGTAACAAGCAAATTTAACCAAGTTGTTAAATAAATGCGTGCAAAATCCGAGAAAGTGTTTTATTTAAATGAACAGTTCGCGCAGAAATCTAAGATGTGAATTGAATTACGGCGAAAGTTATTTTTTTTATTATATTATATCAAGTTTAGCCTAGTCAACGAAGAGATATAGACGGAAATGTTTGGATCACAATTTTTGACTTTGGAACTTTGTTTGGGCTAAAAGTTTTGTATAATACTGTATATATTTTACCGGCCAAACCCGATTTCAGGACAAACTAGATTTTCCTAGGCCAAACTAGTTCATCGCGTTGACATTTACGAGAGCGAGTTTGCCTCGGAAGTCCTGTAGAACACGTGATTGGTTAAAATGGTTAAATTTTTTTTGTGTCATGTTCTACATCTACAGGTCTTCCGAGGCAAAGTCGCTCTCTGAAATGTCAACGCGATGAACCAGTTTGGCCTAGGAAAAACTAGTTTGTCCTAAAATCGGGTTGAAAAAAAATGAGACCTTCAAACCGCCCCCCCTCCCCCCCTCCCCCGGATTAAGGGCTACGGGCGGGGACTTTTGCTATGTTTACCTCCTTATTAGCCCAAACAAAGTTACAAAGTCAAAAATTGTGTTCCAAGCATTTACCTCTATACTGTTTTTCGAGTGTTCGTTGATTTTTACTTCCACATAATTTGAGAGTTATCGCCTAACCTGGCAACACTACACGATTGTTTATTTATATAGAACAAAGAGTAAAGTGTATAGATCAACAATCTTTTCTGTTCCGGTGACAGCAGCGCTGGTTGGACAGTGCAACTTGACAGTAAAATGACATTATGAACAAAACACGTTAGTTCCAGTTTTGGCCACCGGAACAGAACACGTTGACGTAATCGACTGCAACGTTGCCGCTTTTCCAAGGAGCATGGCTTGTTACAAGTGCAACGAGTGAGATAGAAGATGGCTTTGGTCAAGCACGTGTCAAGTAACCATCACAACAAAACAAGAATATAGAACTTGAAAATTTGCAAGAATTCTGAATTGGTAACTGTACTGTTTAAATATTTAATTGCATTGTCATCGGAACTAAAGGTGAATTCCAAATTTCAGCTCAATCGGACATTGGAAAGTGGGTCAAATTTAGCTCGCAAGATTTGCGAACGGACATACATGCATACATACACTGCAAGTTAAATAAAAGCTTGTAAAAATGTATGGGATTGACATTAGCGATTGAAATGTCATGTGACAGCTAAAGTCAATCCCATACATTTTCTTACTATTCGACTGGCGAATTCGCTAATAGAAAGCCACTTGTCTAGGGGGGCAGAACGCACATGTAGATGTGGAGAGGGTTGCCAGGAGGCCGGGAAATCCGGGAATGTTCCGGAATTTCGCAGCTTGTCCCGTGTCCAGTAATAAGACTTTACTGTCCCGGATTCCGAACATCTTCTCGTTTTTGCACAAGTTACTAAAGTTGTCAATACGATTTCTTAAACAGCCCGTCTAGCACAGTCGGTTACGTTAACTTGGTTCGTTGGTGAACTCGGGCTTTTTTTAGAATTGTCCCGGAAATGATAAGTCTGAATCTGGCAACCCTGACTCAACCTAGTCCTCATACCATTTTATACGAACATTTTTTTTTTAATTAATTAAAACTAGCAAAGCTACAGCAAACTCGACATTTCTTCTTAGGTAACCTTTTCATATAGCGTATTTCTTTTCATTTCCAAAGTACTTACTTATTACTGTTTGCTGTCTTTTGTGTACAAAACCCTCTCACAATTTCCCTTACATTCGTTTGAGAGCTCAAAATAGTAAGATCGAGGTCACCTAGATTGCTTCCGAGATATATCCATAGCAACGAACGTACAATCCAGAAAGTTTTCGGTCAACCACTTACCGTCTATATTCGCTTGCACTCGATCAGCGCGCCTGCTACTGTAACTACGCGCAGTCAGAATAGAGCGCAAGCAATTGTCGCCATCAAGTGGTGGTTTCTTGAACGTACGTACAAACAATTATTGTTGCAAGGAGCGACACAAAGAGTCGTCTGGGAAATATGAGGAAGAAATTAGTGCCACAGGAGAAAGCCATATACAATGTTGTCACTGTGTACAGAGAAAGAGGGTGAGTGTGATGTGATGTGTGTGTGATATATGTAGATACTGAAAAACACTGATGTACATTTAATATATATGAATACTGATTTTGTTAGTGCCCTGATTGGCAGGTAGATATAGTTGATATTGAAGTAACTTATACTAGTACCTTTATACTAGTCCATGCGAACGAAATCACGAGAAGTTGCTAGTTTTAAAATGTTACAAAGATCATAATTAACAAATCGTAGGGATGTGGCATTTCTTTTGACTTTATGTACCTAATTAAAATATTCCTCATTGATGTGTTTTAATTCTGTTCGACTTCGTAATTAGTCTGTAGAATGATTTTGTCCATATTAGGTTTTCAAGCGTGATACGTATTCAATGTCATTTCGTTCTAAATGCGTTTGAAACCAGTAAAACCACAGAACACGGAAAGATTTTTTTCTCTTTACTTTCCATGTTCTGTGAGTAAAACCTTCAGGTACTTAAATTTTGTCGCCGTTAACTCAATTTTCCAGTAAATTTCAACGAAACAGCTTTACACTGAAAGTGTTATAGCAGTGTGAACACATTATTGTCGACAGGAACTACTTGCAGCGTCTCGAGCTTTTCGAGAAGGCAATACTAGCGTACAACGAGGCGTTACGGTGGAACGTAAGTAGTGTAGTGATATACGGCTAGCGCTACAACAGGTTTCAACGTATATTTTCATGGGCATTTTCGCTTTATGTGCTGTATGTTTTAACCGCCTCTGTGGTCTAGTGGTACACACCACCGGTATCAGACAAAAAGGTCCCGGACTCGATTCCCAGTGGGGGGTACGTACTGTATTCGGTTTGTTTGGTGGTAGGGCTTGTTCAGAGTCCACCTGGCTAGTTACCACCATCTTATGTAAGTCTGATGCCATAGATGTTACTATGTTTTTAGCTTTGTTGTGTTCCGGCAGTCAGAGTTAAGATAGCCCGTTCCTCAGCAATTAAGGATTACGGGAATAGTGCGCTTCCACCTTCAGCCTTATCATTACTTAACATCTGGTGCGATGAAGGCTAAGTGCTATACAAAAAAAAATATGCTCTCTTAAAAATTGTTCGCATTGGCTTCTCGACTCGAATGGGAATCAAAACCCTCAAAAGCTTTAAAGTACTGTCAAATATCTATTGAATTTTTGTCCCTTATAGGACCGTAAGAGGCGCTGCTCTGGTTGTAATAATACAAAATAATTTTGATCACGATAACTTTTCGCGCTAGGGGTACTGGCATGAGCCATCCAAAATGTCAGCAAAAAAAATATAAAAAAATAGGTACGATAGATATTTCAAATTATTTATATTTTTACTTTTTGCATTCACAATGCAATTTTTATTATTGAAAGTCGACCCGTCTCACTCACAACAGCTATAGTTCCATCTATAAATATTTGTATACCGCGTAGCGTACTATTTGTCGCGAAAGCTTGAAACCAAACAGCGGTAGATTCGATTCCAAAACTCGCAAACATGCAATTAGGCAGCTGGAATGCTGATAATGTTTGCTTTCACCTCGTTATCTGCGGCAAAATGAAATACACAAATTGTACCGAAACACGGTACGAAGTTTTTGACATCGGAGTTGAATTTGGAAATATTAAATTACTCACAAACGCGACGTCTTTGCTGGTTTAATAATTTTATTTCCCTTGGCATTTTACTCGTATTGTTTTTGAAGTGAAAACTTCTTTAGCGGCGTTGTGCACTTTTTATGTTGGGTAAAAAATGTCGAAAATTCGTAAGACGGACATGTGACCTGGGTGCCTACCATCAACTCTTATTGCGGTTTTGTTTAGGACCTAAACTGATCTGCTTCTCTTATTCGTACCACGACAGCTTAATATCAATGACAGCGATTCGGTGATCATTCAATGACATTTCACAGCCGCTAAGCTGTCAGATCTCTTATTTGACTTCAAGGAATTTATAATACAACAGGAAGGTGCACTGCTGCTAAAAAACGGTCCTAATGAGATAGTAAGAACGAGGTCAGTTTATCTCACTCCATCCCATTACGGCGGCCACGAACATGCGCGACGGGCGGCGGGCGGCGACGAGCGAATTGCGAACTTGACACAACGAAGACGGAAAACGTCAGAAAACGTCATTCGGCTTGTAATGTTGCTACTTTAACATTCTGAAATCTATCATTCAAATTCTTTTCTAGGATAAGCCATAAAAAACTTAGACGACCTGATACATTTTTATGCTTAATACGGTAATACCTAAATTAAAATGCGATGTTTTCTATTGACTAAAAGTAATACGAAGCAGAAATTTTACGAAATTTAATTTTTATAACGAAAGTTGTGAACCATAAATCTACTAAACCTGTTATTTAATAGTGCTGGCAATTTTAGGGAAAGGGACACCCTCACCTCGTTCTTGCGGTCTCAGCTGGACCGTTGACATTTTGTATTGAAATATAAACCTTATCTCTTAAAATTAAAGTGTATTTTTAAATACACAAAAATACGGAGTGCACCTTCCTGTTGTACGTAGTACTTATAAATTCCTTGTTTGACTTATAACTCGGCCAAGCTGACATGACACCTGCAGGTTATACCCGTCCCTCTCACTCTCCGGGCATGACAGAATCGAGTGAAAGAGACGGGTAGAAGAAATAAGGACACAAATCGTTCGGTCATTCACATTTAGCCATTCATTTGCGATCCAGTTTTCAGAAGGTCGTAGTACGAAAGAAAGCAATTCATTTTAGGAACATATTCTGCATCGCGCTATTTTTAAATCGCTGTCATAAAGTTGATGGTAGGCACCCTGATCGAAAAACTGTTACAATGTCATTAGTAGGTATACGAAGGCAAATTTCTTTTCCAAAGTCGTGATAGCCAGACCCCTGATTCATAACTCGTCGGAAACGGAATCGGATTCGAACTCGGTGCTTTGTCTTAGTCTATTCTATAGTTAGTGACAGAGACAGTGCATACATTCCGCTGTCGGGAGCGTTTCCAATGGTTCGTGAACCTGGGGACGGGTTAGGAAACATGCGGCAGAAGCCAGAAGATCTCGGATCAAATCCAGTCCGTATTTTTTTTTGTCATTTCCCTTTTTTTGTGAAAAGGGTTTTTTTTTTATTGTAACATATATTTTAAAGAATAAAATATAATTAAGTTTTTAAATTAAATAATACTTAGGGGAGGCCTAGACCCAGCTGTGGGCATCGCATAGATGGCGATGCTGATAATTTTGATAGGAATCTGGTGGACCAGACCCCTGATTCTCAAACCGTCGGAAACGCTTCCGATAGCGGAATGTATGTCCTGTCTCTGTCACTCAATATAGAATAGGCAAAGACGAAGGACATCATTCGAATCCGATTCCGTTTCCGGCGGTTTGTGAATCAGGGGGCATATGAATATGCGCTTTTAAAAAGACACTGCATAAAGCTCAATGCTTTTTCTGTGTTTAGGGTCTTACTGCACTTTTCTGTGAAGAATGTGTTCTGATTCTGATTATCTACAGGGCTCTGATGTTCGCTCTCTTCTGGGACGCAGCCTCGCCCGGGCAAAGGCGACACATTACGTCGGTGCTTTAGCTGACGCCGCGAAAGCAGCTGGTAATTGTCTTTATTCAGTTGCGACGCCAAAGTGCACTGTCTGTGCAGTTGAAAAGGTTTGACGCTTCAGTTGGTACCGTTTTCGTATCTTGGAATGTTGCAAAACAAAAAAGATTGTGATAATGATGACGTTTTTTCTTTAGTTTATTTGTTGAAAGTATCTGTTCTTCAAATAAAATCTCTATGTCCACTTAAATTCATTGCAAAGATCCATTGATGGATCTTTTGGCACTCTTATGTCCACTTTAATCCATGATTCAGAATTTATTGCAAATTGGATTTTTTTGCACTTACATTGTCCATTGCAAAATCCATTGATAGATCTTTTCGCACTCTTTATCCTTGATCTAGGATTTCTTGCAAAGCGGATTTATTGGTTTTACTTAAGCTTTATTATACACTCTCTTTCTTTCAATGCAATGGATCTTTGCAATGGATTGAAGTGGTTAAGATGACTTTAACATAATGACATGTTACACCATCACATCACGGGTTTGTGGATATTTACGTCTGCAAGTGCAGCCGGGACAAACGGCTTGACGTGCCTTCCGAAGCACGGAGGAGCTCGAGATGAAAGTTTTTGGTCACCCATCTCGTGACCGGCCATTGCGAAAGTTGCTTAACCTCAACTATCGCAGACCGAGCGCAGTAACCTCTGCGTCACAGGATCCTCTTTAACAATAAATACTTAACATTATATTCAAAAAATGTACGAACAACGTTTTACTCGCCAGAGTTGGAACCAGAGAACATTTCGGCATTGCAAATCCGAGCACAAACCGAGTACGAGAAACGATCTTTCGAACGCGCACTGGTGTTGGCCCACCGCGGCCAGAGCATACGGAGACTGCCACCGAACTTTGCAGAATGCGCCAGAGTAGCGGAGGAGACAGTAAGTATTTCCAATATTCATCAACTATAGGTACCGTAGACCGGGGTTACTTTAGGAAAAAAATGGGGCTACTTTGTGTAAATGTTGCATAAGTATCTCTTGCTATATTTTTGATCAATTATGTGTACCTATTATGTTTACAGTTACAGGCCCTTTTCCGAACGTGCGCTGGTGTTATGGGCTCTGCTTGAATTAGTTATATTATTTGAATTGCGGCCAGAGTATGAGACTGCCCCCTAACTTCGCAGAATGCGATAGAGTAGCAAAAGAGACTTAACCTTTCGACCCGTTTACCATTTTCAACAATTTATTGGAGTAATTCCATGTTTTGTGCATTGAGGCAATCAGTCTCTTGCGAAAGTGCACTGACTGCTGTAGGCTTCTTAAAAAAAGACTTTTGCAGGTTTTGTTATCCTAGATTTAAACAGATATTATGAATGCTTTTTATCTCAAATAAAATGTAAGATAAACAAATAATGTAATATGATAATGTAGTATACATTACGTATTCATTACATTTCATAGCCAGTGACTGTACAATAATGTCATTGTATTCGAGTGTTGCTAAACTCATTCAAACAAACGTCACATACACGCTAACCGCCTTTTGATATAGCAGTTGTTATTAATCCTGTCACAACCATGTCTGTACACGGAATTCATAAAACATAAAGCAATTTTCCTTTAACTGTAACAAAATTTAATAACTTTTTAAAAATATAGTAGGTACTCTAATCAGATTTCTGGATTAACTGCCTAAGCCGCGAGAAAGCGCTGAATAAAACAGGGTTTCCGTGACATAAATTATGTAAAAACAAAATCTAATTAAGAGCTTTACCGCGTCTTCTTTGAACTTAGCTTCAGAGATTTCGTAAGAATAAAATTGCGAGGGAGGAATCGCAAATATTAAGGGGCAACGTTTAATATTTTTATTTCTGTTACAGATTCGAGAGTGCACGGGCAGAAATGCTCGGAAGATACTGTCCAACACTGTGATACTGAAACAAGTGGAAATGAAGAGGGAGTCGGTTGATGCTGATGCTGCTGTGGTGAAGAAACGAGTTAGTCGAATGCTGAAACAACCTACACGGCAGGTATGATGAAAAATTACTCACTTATTGAAATTGATACGAATGCAAAGGAAATTGATATTAGCAAATAACTTGACAGGTGCGAGTAAAACTCGCGTGGAGAGGGTTCCGAAAGAAACATGATAGTTAAGTAAACATCTTACAATATATTTGTAAAGGATCAAATTTTAGGAGATTATTTACTGTGTTTGGGAGAAATAATGATTTACATAGCATAATTATCTTTACTAGGATAATGAGATGTTAAATATTTGCTTGACATTTTATATTAAAATTAGGTTAAAATACTGGTGGTTATGTAAATTTTTTGGGTTTACAATGATTAGTTTGGAGTCATGTGTTTTAATAGGATTGAAGTCATTATGAGACTGAAACCAATGCAACAAAAGACTTAATGCAACTGCATTTAGATATTCACATTGCCTTTCTAGGTTACATCCATCTGTTTCTAATTTAGTTCAATGAACAAACTGCTGTATGATCCATTTCGAAATGTGCTATATGCCAATGGGACAAGAAGATGTTATTCATTACTTTTTGGACGTATTTAAAATAAAGAATTTGATTTAATCATAGAATCTGTTAATAAATTCCAGTAAACACCATATAGGTACTAATTTGGCATCGAAAATAATGCCATAAGCACTATTAATATCAGCACCTACTGTTACAGAGTTCAATAGATATATTAAGTAAGTCTATTAAAATTAAAATATTATTATTTTTTATAAAGTTACTGAAAATGGCAATTTGGAAACAGTTAACAGACTGAGATTATGGTGATGCAAGCTATGGGATCTAAGATCGCTGCTGATGCTGCAGTACAGTTACCATCAGCGTAACTGTCATAGTCATCATCATCATCATCATGTCAGCCGAACGACGCCACTGCTGGGCATAGGCCTCCGCCAAGGATCTCCACAACGATCGGTCCTGCGCTGCCCGCATCCAGCGGCTTCCCGCGACCTTGACCAGATCGTCGGTCCACCTTGTAGGGGGCCTGCCCACGGAACGTCGTCCGGTACTGTCAAGGAATTTAATTTCCTATTTCCTACCCATTTAAGTAAAATTTTATTAGACATTCATCACAATACATGCGAAATGTCAAAGCAACGTCGAGATCTAGCTAGCTCTTATAAGGTGTCATAAGGTGTCAGTTTGCTGTAGGTACGATATTGAACCTTAGGTGGGTTGGAAATGGAAATAGTGACTGGACTTGGCTTGGTGTTAGGCGTGATAAGTACCTAGCATTTCGGAATATGGTTTAACACATTAATTTCTCATTAAGAATTACACTTCAATTCACTTACTTACATGAGAAACAAATATTTTAAATAACATATTTTTATTAAAGCGTAGGTACATAATGACGATACTATGAAAAGACTTAGAAATTAATATTTAACTGACACCGCCACTAATAACAAAGACACGGCCTCAGGAAGCCTCGGTGCAGTGATAACAGAATCGGATAGAATATTAAAATATTCAAGGTATTTGCATTGGTATTTTCTTCTTAAAATTGCACTCATATACCTACTCGACCCTCGTAGGTATATCCCATAAAAGCAGTTTAGGGACTTCCTTCAATAACAAAACCCCATCAAACGATAAACGCTGAAAACATTTCCTTGAGTATAAAAATTAGCTGAAACGCCTCCACTAAATTTGGAATCTGAACTATACATAAATCCTGAGAGATTCACGCCCTGATACCCCATGTCGGTCACGTACTCAGATCATTCTCCACGTTAAGTACATACGTAACTTCCGTTAACCTTGGACGTGGAAGGGTTGTGAGATGCCTGTTTATATTTACATACACGGAAACAAAATTTTGATTTTTTGTTTGTAAAACCAACCAGCTAACGAGCTTAGGTGCTGAGTAACTGAAAAAATACTAATCTAAAGAAAGCAAAATATAACACGACCAATGTTGTTTATAAAAGTTCTATTATGAACAAAAAACAACGCGTCGGAGAGCTTCTTGTAGGACTATTAGTTTTTTTCTATTACAGTTTTTCAAATTAACTATTATTATATGTATAGATAATCAGTTAGTATCTGTGGTTAACATAATATTTTCAGAATACCAATACGTCTATTCATTCAATACGCGTGCGACCCGTCACGTGCTCTCATAAGTCATATAGGTAGTATAAGACGTAGGTAGTATATAGAACTTAAAATCTGTCAGAAAGTCACGGAGACCGATGAGCACAAAATATCTTGGCGTTTCATAAAAAAAAAATGGAATTTAAGGCTGTGCAGATTGCACATTAGCGCCGCCATTGAAAAAAAAATCATAGTGCTTAAATAAAGACAAAAATGTGAATTATCTCTCTGTAGTGCACTCCGAAGAAGCTTTGTGGTAGGTACATTTTATCGCTTAAAGGATATTTGTTAGCCTGTCGTTTAGTTTTATTCAGCTTTTTTGCGAAAAGTGGCCACTTTTAGCAATAAAACTCCATTAAATTAAGCGACAAGCTATAAATAAAGCAAAGATATGTAAAGATATATATGGGATAGGTAGATTTTTTCGAAATTGGAGTATTAATAATTTTTTTAAAAGTGAATATCTGCGTAACTATCTATCCTAGAAACAAAATTTAAACCGTTAATTATAGAAAAAAATATTTTCTATAACATTGTCAACAATTGTTTCTGGCTCAAATGAGCCTTAACGAAGATATAAGCGAAAGTCTGAAAAAATTGACGATTTTTTCAATATGGCGGCAGGGGCGGAGGCCGAGGAATTGTGCATTTTACATTTTTAATACTCACTAAACATCCTAGACAACATATCAAAAATTCAGAACTACCGGACCACTTGTAAGATAACCAACCTTAATTAGTCTCTATTAATTTACTGGGTTAAAAATAAATGCGTTATCCTACTTTCAAAGAATTTTTCTAATAATTTAAAAAGCTAATTTTCCTAATTCAAATATACAGGTGCAAGAATTATCCCGCACTGAAAGACAAAGAGCCGATCAAATTTCCCGGCTCATGGCATCAAAATACTTAGAAAGAATGGCTCACGATAAATACTTCCTAACATCCCTCTGCAAAGACGAGAGGCTGCCTTCAGCGAACAAGCAGGGGTCGGCTAAATTACAAGAGTTGGCAAAGAAGGCGCTATGTGATGCGGAAAATAGACAGGTAATTTTGATACGTATGAGTGTTCTTCGCTAGAATTAAATTGTTTTCTCTACAAAGGAATGTGGCTTAACTAGAAATTTATTTGCAATCATGGCTGCATGCGAGCATCTTATGTCTATTTACATGTGTCTAATACTCTGAACAGAAAGACGCGACCATGCGTCTGCGAAGCGGGAACGATGCGATAACATTGGTTGCACTTCCGTGTTACAACGGACGCTATCACTTTTATTTATCCCATACCTATAATTTTTTTCCATGTTCTGTGCCTAATCACAGAATACAGAAAGATTTATTTTCTCTTGCCTAATACTAATGCAACATTTAAAGCCAGTCCATTATTGGCATCGCGTAAATAGAGACAGTCCATTGCAATGGCTTGTCCTCAAGCCAGTGATCAATAGTAGTATCCATTGTCTTAGTGGACTATCATATTTGATTGTCTCAAGTATTGGCTCCGTGTAAATGTTACAATCATTAGTGACAATGACGCTTCGATCAACGACGCGAAAAGTCTGCGTGTCAGTGTCCGCCGCGCGACTGACGCTCCCGCTTAGTAGCAGACGATTATCTGCTTGGTCAGAGCTTATATACCTTGCTGATTTCATTATAATTAGGGGTTTTAGTAATAATCCCGATGTGAGGTAAAACGAAATCGACGATGGAAAAAGCTTGTCCAGGAGATGCTTGTTCAGTCTAACCTCAAAACATTGCGCTTGCATCAAACTGATATTCTGACATGGCATGGCATAGCAATTACTATTTTTATGTTCTTAGTCTCAGCGAAGCCATTTATTATATTCCTCACACTTGTAATGTTTCCAAAATGGCTTTTAAATGAAGGATTCAACTTTGAGGACTAGTGCTGTGTTATAATAATAACTAAGTTTTCATCTAAAAGTTAACCGGAGCAATCAATTTAACTTTAGGCCAGCTGCTTACAGCACCAGATTGCGTTAGATGTTGAGTGCTGGTTACGGTCACAAATTATTCCAATTTAAGTTTTATCATTTATTTCTGCAATGTTTAAAATATGTACTTACCTTGTATAAAATGCGATGAAGCTAGATGCATCACAACTATTACAAACTCTTAATACGCGTTCACTGCCCATAGAACAAAAGCTATAATTACATTGGCTCTTGGTATTTTTTTTTCAATATTTGTAACTGATATTGATTTTACTGGCCCCGCCCACTTCTTGAAAGCTTAATCCCCTCCTCTAATGCCAATATGACCGCCAGTTCACTTTATTGCGTGATGGGCAGTGAACATGTTAAAGTGCGAGTTCGTAGCGGACCGAAAAATGACAGCAGCAGGCGATACGACGTGAATTTACTGGTTTCTATGTACATATAATATTTTTTAACGAGAATTATATTTACAAATATTACTAATTTAAGGCTGTACTCCGCGAAAGACGCCCTCTATACGCCGCCCGCGCAGCCGAAGTAGCAGCACGCGCGCGTCTCTTCCGCGCAAGAAAAGAACAATTGACTCGCGCGCAGCGTCAACACGCCATCGATGCTCGAAGGTTGATCCGCGCAACGCAAGCAGCTTTTGAAGAGCGGGATACGGCGAAATGTTTGGAGAATGCCGAGTTTGCTATGGAAAGGATATCGAAAAAATCTGCCAGACTGCTGCCGGCAAAGGAAAAATATTTGCAACAGCTATATGATATTGTGGCGAGAGCGTTTTTGGATCAGGTAACTTGCAAATCATAAACTAAATAAGTAATATAGGAAGTACCTAACTCTTTTCCAATGGATTAGTCACTATTTTCTGTAAATTAAACTGAGACGCTAGAACTCCATTTTTTTTCTGACTGCCATTTGCCAGCGATGATTAATATTATTGACCTTGATAGGCAATTAAAAAAAAACATAATTATATTAAAATATTGATTTTTTATTTACTATTAGTATTTATTGTTATGTTATAAGAAAAATCATCATAATAAATAGCCGTCCTAACGAAAATAAATATTTCTCGTGCGTACCAAGCCTAATTTATCGGCAGCTAAGGAATCTACTAATTCTCGGAGAATGATTAATTTATCCATAATATCGTACCCAGAAATGCGTGAAGGACACGATGAGCGAGTCTGACCGAGAGAAGAGGGCATTTATATTGCTCGGAATGTACGTCTCCCGGGAACCAAGCCGGGATTCGGTGCTGAGATCCCGGCCACTAGCTCCCCCAAGAGATGCCAAGTAAACTTTATAATATATTTATAAGATTCACTATAAGCCTGAGAGAATTCTGTCAACAACATTATAATGAGATCTACAGTCCCACAAACAGAATCTGACTCGTTGGTGGAGGCGCCACTAGCAATACAAAAGTAAGAAAAGTTTTTTATTTCCAACTTTTACCAGCACATGAGAAGAGGGTACCTAATAATATTGCTAGGATACGGCTCGTGGGAACCTAACCGGGACTCGGTGCTGAGATCCTAGCCACTAGCGTCCCCGAGAGAGGCCAAGTAAACTTTACAAATTTATAAAAACATTCCCACGATAACCTGTAGAGAATTCTGTTCACATTTCAATCCCTTGTAATGAGATGTATAGTCTCACAAACATATCTGACCGGTAGGTGTAGGCGCCACTAGCCATACAAATTTGCCAAAATGGCTGTCAGCTGTAAGAAAAGCTTTTTGGTTCCAAATTTCACCACCGGGCATATAAGTTAGCGGCACTGTAAGCTTGTTTAGTAAAATTAAACTTGATAAAACTTTTGAATAAAGTGAAAATGTCACCGAGAGCTTTAGCCGGATTATATAACAGCAGACCCGAGAGTCCCTAAAGACTGCAGCCAAGGGCAGGTTTTGGTAATTCAATCCGTTGCGAATTAAAGTGTAACGAAAACTAATTAAGAATTCCGACGATACAACCATCAAGGGATTGGAATGAGGAAAATTATGAGGAATATTCAATGTTGCGGCATGAAAATGTAATTTTTTTAACGTGATATTTGTCTTACAATTTTCAAATACCTACAAAACAAACAATTGACTATAAAACGCAGACAGGCCACTTTTTCACATACTTCGGTTCCACAGATCACCTGTAGTAGCAGTGTTCGGTTCACACCGCAAGCTCACTAGCTCGCTCGCCCGTCGGCAGTGTGGCTTGCGCTTAATCTGTAGTTATCTATCATCAGCGGTCATTATTAGGTAACATCTGGGGACATTGATAGATAACGTATATCGCTAAAGGCATCTTAGCACCCTAGCAGACATTTTGACATATACTAAAGTAAATTAGTCAAAAAGTTAAGTTGTTATGTGTGGGTTAAATTGTTGCGAAAAGTTTCCTGTTTTAAAAAAGCTATATTTCCTGTATTTTCTCGTAATTTAGAATTAACGTGTTTTAATATCACAAACAATAGGGATAAAATTATTGATAATAAAATACTTATTAGAAAAAATCTACTAGTCTCACGACTAGCTCCCATGGGACTCGAACCTTAAGGTTATATAAATAACTAAGTAGCGGATCCTCGCGGTTTCACCCGCGTGGTACCCGTTCCCGTGGGAATATCGGGATAAAATATAGCCTATGTCACTCGGGAAGAATGTAGCTTTCTAATGATGAAATTTTTTTCTAAATTTGTAGTAGTCTTCAGAGCCTATTCGATGCAAACAAACAAACAAACAATCAAATTTTTCCTCTTTATAATATTAGTATAGATAAAATAAATATATTCCGTCATAAAAAATATTATCATGTCAGCCTAACGACGCCCACTGCTGGGCATAGGCCTTCCCCAAGGATCTCCACAACGATCGGTCCTGCGCTGCCCGCATCCAGCGGCTTCCCGCGACCTTGACCAGATCGTCGATCCACCTTGTAGGGGGCCTGCCCACGGAACGTCGTCCGGCACGCGGTCGCCATTCAAGAACCTTTCCGCCCCAACGGCCATCGGTTCTCCGCGCTATGTGTCCCGCCCACTGCCACTTCAATGATGCAATCCTTCGAGCGATGTCGGTTGTTTTAGTTCTCCTGCGGATTTCATCATTTCTGATTCGATCATAAAAAATATATCAAAATATTATCAAAGGAACATAGACCAAAAACAATTTTTTGGCTTTCCAAAACAAACTTTTCTAAGTCTATTTTTTACTTTTTGATTTCTTCTTGCTAGAAACACTTCGTAGTTTTACATCCTATACCTATTATTAGAAAATTAATTTAATTATTATAGACCTTTTAAAATCCATTACTATAAATCAGGCAACGCATACGCGCTATGGAGCGGGCATTGGCTATGAGCACGAAGCCTCTGGAACGATGCTACCTCCTCCACGAGCTGGCAAGACTCCATGCGGACACGAAGCAAGCCCAGAGAGCTCGGTTCTTTGCTTTAAAATGTCAAACAGGTAAGATGAACTGTAGGTACTATCCGCGTCACGAAAGATGAGACCTGAGTCACCACTGATTTGACTTGCGCAGTAGACGATTTCATAAGTTTACCTAGGTATAAGAAATCGCTACTGCGTGCGCAAGTCGACCCACGTGATCCGTCAAGTCTCATCTTTCGTGACGCGGATTGTAGGCGATATTACTTCTTAGACAACTAGGGCCATTTATACCGCTTTTAGGTATAAACAATTGTGTATGCGATGCCACTAATGACGCTGTCTTTCTGAACTGCAAACTTGCTAGTATGAGAGTCCATGTTAAAGGTCACAGCACATACATCAACTCGGAAAGGGATCGACACCGTATCAACTCGAGCGGTTCAGTATTCTTTGTATGAAACCCCCTACTGCAAAGCACACTAATCGGAATTGCGGGTCGCTCAACTTGCTATCCCCGCGCTTACCGCTAGTCGTCCACGCGCTCACGCCTCTCCGTACCCGAGCTTACGGCTCTACGCACAGTGGTCTGAAAATGAAAATGAACATCAATTTCTTTTTATAATTTTTTTTTCTCATTTTTTTGACATTTTTTTTTTATTTTTCTTTGTGTTTTTTTTATAATTTTTTTCTCTCGTTCTTTTTTTTTATGGAACCACTGTGCGGCTAGCCGTAAGCGCGGCGTCGCCTAGCCGTAGCCGAGCCGACGTACTGTGATGGCCCCAACTGCAGGGTTATTGTCCTTTCTGCTATTCTCGTAAACAAAAGCCTAAGTCCTTTGTTATAATAGCCATAACTATGTGATCGTCTATTTTTAATTGTATCCCAAAATATAATTCAGCTTATTTTAATGTGATTTGAAATAAGTTTCAATAAAGCTGACTTCAAAACAATTGTCTGAAGCTATCAATTTTGTCTCCAATCAAAATTTAGAATCCAATCGAATGATTCTTAATAACATTGTACTTTATCTATAACCATTAACAGATCAAATATTCAAATGCCGTCGAAGGCATTATGTCAGTTTCAAGGAAAGGAAAATTTAGTTTCTATAGTCTTATCCTTCAGAAAAGTTTGTTACTATTCGAAAGTAACTCAATTATTAAAATTCAATAATATTTACTTCAACTCTAAGAAAATAATTGATAAAATTAATTATGAATTCAATGAAAAGAGGTTCCTATAATGGGAAATAAATATGAATACAAAATATGATGTTATATTAATTTTATTACTTCAAATTGAATTTAATTCGAAACTCTGGACTATTTTAACCAATATTCTCTCGTTAGAAGGAAATTGGCTCTTTGCTTCTGTTCCTACGGCTGATAAAGTCTGTAGAATTGGGAAAACGAAGCAAAGTAATAAAAAACCCAATTCCTGCCGATTAATCTAATTATTCTAAACAAAGAAATGTGAACACAAAAAAAAATTGCAATATAAGATTGTGTTTGTGTACTTATTTTGACTTTATAAGGTGTGAGAACGTTGTTCATTAAGTTTGTTTAAATATTTATGATATTTATTATCATCATCAGTTTTATTACAATATAAGTTTAAAGTCAAATAAGTTCACGTCAAAAGGATTCACAATATACTTAGCTTTATAACACCTTGCTGATTCGCCACACTGATTCTATTACTTTACAAGCAATGGTGATTTACAAAGTTTTATACAATGAATATTAACAATTTAAATTGATTAAAAATGACCGCTCTAACCGGCCGCGCGACCGTGAATAATCCCTTGTTTGTTTCTCCCCGCCAGCTTACAATAATAACCTTCTCACAACTACCCTAAATCTATGTATCCTAATTTAGGTCTTAACTTTTTGTCTTCACGGACCAATCTTCTTTAAATCTGCGCCAGCGCATTTTGCAAAACACCCCGCCTCCTTGTGACCTGATTGGCTAATCAACTCGCTAGGCGCAGCTCCAACCTTCCACTCACTAGATGGCGCCATGTGTTCGAAAACGCTTAGATCCAACTTGAAATCTAGACGACTAGAATGCGCTGTAGGTGATTTTGAGTCTGTCATGCTTGACTCCTGAAATATAGAGAATGATTCTGCGTAATATCTGCAATTTTTAGCTTAAACAAACATCAGGAAAACTCAATGATGTCTTCATAGTATCTACTAATCAAGACACAAGGTTTCTTTTTGCATATCAGTCGTTGCTCAGATAATTCGTTAGTTTCACTGTGATTTTTTATACGTTCAGGCGTCAGCTATTCAGTTCGCACTCACGAGTTGACAAATTTATGATTACAAAAACCCTGCACTTTTGTTTCAAGGATTGGTTTTTCTTGATTTTGAGATGCATTTACAACTAAACGTCATGCTTAACTAAATTTTATGATTTCTTTAAGTGGTCAAAGAAATACATTTACGAAATAATATTGAATTTCTGAGTCGTTTTATTTTAACCATATGTGGCACTTAGTCAAGCGTCTATTGAATTTTAGGAACTGTGTTTTTTTTTCTCTCAAAGTTTATTTTTTATCGTTTATGATACCTATAGTGTAAGGCACATTTTTGGTGCCATCACATGCCTCTCCCAGATTAGGCAACTGTAAACAATTTCAGTTACCTAAGCTACTCTAGAAATCTTTGAATATATTCTAAATAAACTTTACTTGATGGACAAAGAAAAAAAACAACTGTAAATTTGTCTTTAAACCACAGCGTTTCTGGCCTCTAATAGATACACTTTTACCCATTGGTAATGAAGGTGTCATAAAATATAACCATATTTTTGCAAATAAATATATTGATTGATTGATTGATTGATTGAAATTTCAAAGCTTGCAAAAAAAATTAATTGTGTTTTAGTTTTGATCGGCCATCTGTTTGACAATAATATCAGAGCTTAATTACTTTAACGCTATCTCGTCAGTATTCATGTAATATTTGAATAAATGGATAGCGTTGCAACGTTGCCGTTGCAATGTTATGCTCTGTTTTTATTTTTTTATGATATATTTTTTTATAACCTCCTTGGTGGGTTAAAAAGAATTATTGACAAAGTTTCATGCGTTCTGCTCTAAAAATCAATATTTCGAATTTTTACGAATGTTGTCATGGAATATCTGTTTATATTTATTAATAGTCTTTCAAAATTCTTTATGTGATGAACGCCCTTTTTTTAGTCTATTATTTTATTCTTTTTAGGTTTTTGTTTCTGGCTTTGAAAATAAATACTATTACTGTGGAATTCCTGAATTTTGTTAACCACCAGCGTTATAGCTGCCTTTGAACTAATTCGTGATTGCACGTATTAATGTATATAGATTATCGTATTATTCGGAGATTTTTTTTATTGTATGTCTTAACCACCCTAGATTCAGCCGCTCTTATAATATTTCCACAAACCTGCTATATAATTTCGTCAATATACCACTCCGGTTTGCTAAGTCCCAAATGATTTGCTATCTCATGTTTTCTAATAATATTTCTTTAAATCTTGTGTTTCTTATAGGATTATTTATTTGAATACTTATAACTTTTTTTTTATCTAAACAAGATTACTTACGTAAAAAGTTTTAATCATTCAAATGGCTGAATCATGATAATAATAATAATAATCGTTTAATTCATTAATTTTATTGGCTAGTATTGATTTAGCTAAGTTTTATTAATTTAAATTAGGTATTCAGGTTTATTTTTACCGTTTATCTGGATTCGTAGAGAATCTTAATATTTACTGGAGACATTTTTATCGATAGATTATCTGCTATTGTTATAATTACACTTAACCATACAACTTATCTACAATTGTCTAGTTCACATCATTTCAAACACTCGCACTGCCTTTCTTGGCACTGAATAACAATCGTGTTTGTTATCAGCTACAAAGATATTAGCGGTCAGAAGCCACTTCGAAGTACTGGACTTGGCAATTGATCAAAACCCACTCATGTCACACCATATGTAATTGACATATGACAGAAAGTTAGAATTTCACCTGTATCTAACACAACAATAACCTCTCCCTTTTTCTTACATTCTTCTGCCATTCATAGTCTTGAAATTTGTATTAAATTATTATTATATCCTTAATAGTAAATTAGCCTTATTAATAATATATTTACACCTATTCCTGGCTTCTTCTGCACAGAGACAATGATAAATTGTCTTTGAACTGCCCTTTATTTTGTTTCACATAATGCTTCAAACATCGCACTTGATTATAAGTTAATTGCTCCAACCCATTTAAATATCATACTGTATTCGAAACAGTTATATACACAACATTCCAAGTGTATTAGTTTAAACATAATTAAAACTATATTTCTTCAATTCACTTTTGATTGTGAGTTTATTGCACCAGCCAATTTAATATTCAAATATCGAATACAGTTCAAACTGTATTCGAAACAGTCTCACACCATAATCTATGTAATAGTTTTAAACATAATTAAAACATACTTTTCTTCAATTCACATTTGATTGTGAGTTTATTGCACCAACCAATTTAATCATTTAACTGTATTCGAAACAGTCTCACGCCTTCAACCATAACATGCGTTGCTGGAATAATCTTATTAAATCTAACTTAAAGAAGATAAGGTATCTAGCTCATAATGGTAGATCGAAAACTTTTTACCGCATGGTCTTATTTCCAGGTAATGTAAAACTCCAAAACACAACTGACACTGATCATAATCATTATATAAGTTAGATAATTGGTGTATAATAAATACAATTAACCTTAACCTTTCTTTTTTTTCATACACAATGCAATCTTTATTATTGAAAATGTCAGAAAACCAACCCATTCTCCAAATAGCTCCGCCGGGAATCGAACCCGGGACCTTTCACTGTCCGAGCGAATGCTCTGATCGCTGACCTATCGGAGTCGTTGAATAATAGCTTACTTTTAAATTACACAGTTAGTTCTTTGCGAGGTTCGAACCCACAATTAAATTATAATTTACTTGCTATTGTATGTAACAAGCCTATGTGAATGAAACTATGTATCTAGCTCAATCAATCCACCCTTTAATTAATCATATTTTATGTGCTGAGATCTCTTCTCGTAGCATCTATACCCAATCCTTATTATTATTCTAGATGATAGAAAAGTCTTTAACTTGTATAGTCAACCATTGTGGCTAAACAATAGGTAATACTTATCGCATACCTAATAACTTGGAATGCTTTCCTATTAAAGACAGGAGTAACGTAAAACCATTTAATATTAATCCTTAATTAAAGTATATCAGGCACTTTGTTCTGTCAATCTTCCACTGATAGACTTTCCATCAATAAAGTAACCCTTAATTTCTAGATAAAGTGACATCGGGAATTTACAATTCGATAACTCGTTCTCACAATATCACAAAGTTCTAGTTCTGCACTAGGGATTTTGAGAACAATGAGATTGTAATGTATAAATGAAGAATATTCTTGCTGTATGTAATATCTTAATTAAAGATTAATAATAATCTATTAGCTAACTTACATTTTAAACTATATTATAACCTTAGATAGAAACACAATTGAATCATCAAAGATGTGTATTTAAAACTTACGTTTTAAGATGGTGTTTTTGTTGAACATTCATAACTCGTTAATGTTTTGTTTATTAGCTTGCCCGAACTTTTGTGTTAAGATTTCTCTGTCTTTTTCGTAACACCAGTAACAATTGATCTTTTGTTTCGCGCTTCCTGCTACCTGCGACGCCGCACTAACAAAATCTATCGTACTCTATGTCCGATTTTTTAAAGATCATAATATCCTTTTGACTGTCTAATTTACTAACAATAATCTCTAAACCAACGTTTAACTTGACCTATCTGTACCTACTTGCTCTACACGCGACCTAACGTTTTACCGAACGTTATTTCGTTTTTGATTAATAATTATAATTTTGACTTTTTGTTTCCTGTATTCACGATGCAATTTTTATTGTTAAAATATGGGAAATGAAGTATTAGAAAAAGGTCGACCCGCCATACGCTACGACCTCGGCACGGCACTACCTGACCCGATATTTTTATTTTTAACTTGCACTATCAGAAGATTTCCTAAACGTTATTATGTTTTGAATAACAAACAAGCAAGTTTTGAGCAACGACCTGCAAAAAGGACACACAAAATATAGCAAAATGCAGTTTACACTTTCAAACAATGCAGATGGACTTCGTCAGCTGTTGTAATATGAAATTATAGGGTATTATTTTTGCTACTTTGTAACAAATAGATAGTTAAATAATTTTCCTCTCCCCGGTTTTTAGATTAAACATGGTCTTATATAATTTCTTGCTGCAACAAACTCGTCTTGTCGACGGTTATACCCTTCAGCTTTTAAGATGAGGTGTGATAAAATAAATTTTATATGATTTAAAATTATTTTAAAGGACGCGTGTGGATTCAATATTGTCACCTTCCGTACACAATCCTAAACCTGACCCTATACTGATTTTGAATACCTCGTCAGACGGGTTTCAAATAGCTGTCTTCCCTTAATTTTTTTTTGTTTTTTTTTTTTTTGAGAAGTTAGTTTTTTCTCCTTCTCTTTTTTTTTTGTATATAGGCTGCCACCTTGATGAGGGTTTTAGATCAGCTTGTGCACTTTCAATATTTTTTCCTATGCTAATCTACGTTGATTGCGCCGAAAGATGTCTCGGCTAACTTCGTTTACGAAAATACGAGTAGCCGTTGTGCCGGCTAACATCGTATCACGCAAACGACTAGCCTTTAAATTGAACCCACTTAGTGTAATCAATCGGTATAGAATTCTAATTAAACTACTTTCATTTAATGATTCACAGCCTCAGAGCTTAATTTCCAACTATAGAATAAAATATTTAAATGTGAAAGTTTAAATTAAAATTAAAAGATTTTAATTTAAAAGTTTCCGTCTGCTTTGTTTGGTAAAATTTAAAATATAAATCTGGGGAAATATAATATTTGGATAAAATATCAATATAAATCTGCTGAAATATAATATTTGGTTAAAATATCAATATAAATCTGCTGAAATATAATATTGGGATAAAATATAAATATTCTACGTTGTGTTTTTTTTTCTTTATTTAAGGTTCTATTCCTAGTTGTGTCTGCTTTAAATGGACACAAAATCTACAAATCATGGTCACGCGCACCACGTGTGATGGCCCCAACTGCAGGGTTATTGTCCTTTCTGCTATTCTCGTAAACAAAAGCCTAAGTCCTTTGTTATAATAGCCATAACTATGTGATCGTCTATTTTTAATTGTATCCCAAAATATAATTCAGCTTATTTTAATGTGATTTGAAATAAGTTTCAATAAAGCTGACTTCAAAACAATTGTCTGAAGCTATCAATTTTGTCTCCAATCAAAATTTAGAATCCAATCGAATGATTCTTAATAACATTGTACTTTATCTATAACCATTAACAGATCAAATATTCAAATGCCGTCGAAGGCATTATGTCAGTTTCAAGGAAAGGAAAATTTAGTTTCTATAGTCTTATCCTTCAGAAAAGTTTGTTACTATTCGAAAGTAACTCAATTATTAAAATTCAATAATATTTACTTCAACTCTAAGAAAATAATTGATAAAATTAATTATGAATTCAATGAAAAGAGGTTCCTATAATGGGAAATAAATATGAATACAAAATATGATGTTATATTAATTTTATTACTTCAAATTGAATTTAATTCGAAACTCTGGACTATTTTAACCAATATTCTCTCGTTAGAAGGAAATTGGCTCTTTGCTTCTGTTCCTACGGCTGATAAAGTCTGTAGAATTGGGAAAACGAAGCAAAGTAATAAAAAACCCAATTCCTGCCGATTAATCTAATTATTCTAAACAAAGAAATGTGAAAAAAAAAAAAAATTGCAATATAAGATTGTGTTTGTGTACTTATTTTGACTTTATAAGGTGTGAGAACGTTGTTCATTAAGTTTGTTTAAATATTTATGATATTTATTATCATCATCAGTTTTATTACAATATAAGTTTAAAGTCAAATAAGTTCACGTCAAAAGGATTCACAATATACTTAGCTTTATAACACCTTGCTGATTCGCCACACTGATTCTATTACTTTACAAGCAATGGTGATTTACAAAGTTTTATACAATGAATATTAACAATTTAAATTGATTAAAAATGACCGCTCTAACCGGCCGCGCGACCGTGAATAATCCCTTGTTTGTTTCTCCCCGCCAGCTTACAATAATAACCTTCTCACAACTACCCTAAATCTATGTATCCTAATTTAGGTCTTAACTTTTTGTCTTCACGGACCAATCTTCTTTAAATCTGCGCCAGCGCATTTTGCAAAACACCCCGCCTCCTTCTGACCTGATTGGCTAATCAACTCGCTAGGCGCAGCTCCAACCTTCCACTCACTAGATGGCGCCATGTGTTCGAAAACGCTTAGATCCAACTTGAAATCTAGACGACTAGAATGCGCTGTAGGTGATTTTGAGTCTGTCATGCTTGACTCCTGAAATATAGAGAATGATTCTGCGTAATATCTGCAATTTTTAGCTTAAACAAACATCAGGAAAACTCAATGATGTCTTCATAGTATCTACTAATCAAGACACAAGGTTTCTTTTTGCATATCAGTCGTTGCTCAGATAATTCGTTAGTTTCACTGTGATTTTTTATACGTTCAGGCGTCAGCTATTCAGTTCGCACTCACGAGTTGACAAATTTATGATTACAAAAACCCTGCACTTTTGTTTCAAGGATTGGTTTTTCTTGATTTTGAGATGCATTTACAACTAAACGTCATGCTTAACTAAATTTTATGATTTCTTTAAGTGGTCAAAGAAATACATTTACGAAATAATATTGAATTTCTGAGTCGTTTTATTTTAACCATATGTGGCACTTAGTCAAGCGTCTATTGAATTTTAGGAACTGTGTTTTTTTTTCTCTCAAAGTTTATTTTTTATCGTTTATGATACCTATAGTGTAAGGCACATTTTTGGTGCCATCACAGTACCGACGCTGATCCGGTTTGGTTACGTGCTTGCGTTAGGTTGACGGCGAGGCGAAAGGCGGTACGGTGTCGGACCCTTTCCAAGTTTATGTAATGTGCTGTGTCCTTTAGGCTTCTGGAAACGAGTCAATTAGAGTTTTTGACGACCTCCGTAGCCGAGTGGTGCACGCACCGGTTTTCAAGGTGCCGCTATCTTTGGAGGTCCTGTTCCAGGAGGAAAACGATTTTTTAATATTTCCTTGAGTCTGGGTGTATTTGGTAATACCCGTTGTTGTTTCCAATATCCATAACATTAATGCTCAAGCTACTACAAATTTGATAATGGATCAATGAATCTGATAGTTCTCCAGTATTTATTTAATATTAGGTATTTATCTGGCAATATTAAAGTGACATTATAAAAGAGAAGGCACTACTCCCAGTGTATACTCGTAGCTCCGTCTTGGAATCAATATAAAATCCGTAAGCACACATGAGAAATGTGATGACAGGTAGTAAAAAAAATAAAGTAAATACACGGTGTTAGGGGCACCGTTGCAAAAACTTTAACCAATGCTTCAGGCCTTCATGCTGAACAACGCACAGCAAGATTTTTTGAAATTCGGAATGAAAAAAATATTTCGATTCTCCATACAAAATGTCCCGATAATAAGTTGCTAAATTTGTATGAAAAGTCAATTTTTTTTTTCATTTCCGACAAAAAATTCTTGCTGTACGTTGTTCAGCATGATGGTCTGAAGCCATGGTTAAAGTTTTTGCAAGGGTACCCCTAACACCCTGTATAACTCCAGAATCGTAGTAAAATTATCATTGGCTTGTCGAAAATTATCATCCCCTGTGGGATTAGTTTGGTTTTCATTATTTCATTGCCTTTGCCACCATAAATATGTGTCGTAAGGCGTGTAAGGCGAAGCGTCCTCTGCTCTGCATCGGCAGTCTGTAAGCTCGGGCGTGTCAATTATATCACATGGATTAGACCCAAGGGACTCCTAAAGTAACACGGTCTACGCATGTCTTACATACAGCCGGCTTTGGGTGAGGCATCTGTTTGCACTCAAACTCAAAATACACTCAAGAGAGCATTGGACCGGACCGGAGGGGTGCGAGTTCGAATCCTGTCAGAAAAACTAGTATGGCGCCGGCTGTCTAGATTTGTCTAGTACAGTCGAACCGATTGAATCATGACAACAAGAAGTTTGAATTTCGACCATAATATTAATTGTTTGAAAATGAACGTATGGTGGGTCACGAATGTGATTTAACTGGTTCGACTGTGCAATTGTTACCATAATAGTATATTATGATACAAGTGAGCTTAGGTTGCTCATTATACACGAGGCTGTGGGTTGCAGCCCGAGCCGCAGGCGAGGGCGTAAATCAGCCGAGTGTCTAGTGAGTAAGTTGCTCACGAGTTTCATACGCACTTTTTCAACACACTTGCGAGGAAAAACAAACATTTATTGCATACATATTGTATTAACCTAATATTAACTAAGGGAAAAAGCGCGCAAGTTTTTTTTTGCACGCGCCAAATGTGAGGTGATCGATTACATACAGCCATACAGCCTACTTCAAAATAATTAAGTATAATAATAGTGATAAAATGCAAATGTTTTATAACAAATTATTGTGAATTATAAATAATTTGATAATAATATTCATAATTATGTTTTTGTCTTAATTAGGGACACATTTATTTATTCTAAAAACGTATATGGATATTCAGCCGTATAAAACCTCTTTGTTGTTACAAAAAAAGAACTATCTATTACCCGCTGAAATTAAAAATGCTCTGTTGACTCGCATATAACTTGCAGTTAGGTACTAACTTAACTTTGTAGGGATACTATATTACCCGGTTAAATTGAAAAGTCTCTGTTTGCTCGCATATAATTTGCAGTTAGGTACTTACTTAACTTTGTAGGGATAATTCTATTACGCAACTAGTACTGTAATATTATTATGCACGCGTGGGTTATAGTTCGGTTTATGGCCCTAAGATCGATGTAATAAGGCTCACTTTATGAGCAAGTGTGTTGAAAATAATTTTATTGTAATATTCTATTGCAGTGGCACGGGCAGCAGACCAGCGAATCTGGTTGCTAAACGCTTCATTTCTGGTGGCGCGCTGTCACCTGCAGCAAAACAACCGTCCCGAGGCGCGAGCGACGTTGATTGAAGTCCAATCGCTGGCTAAATTATACGGCCGTAGTGAAGTGGCAGAGTTTCTAGAGACGGTATGAAATTAATAGGTCTTTACCTATGAAATTGCCGTTTTGTATGGAGATTTCTGTAATATTTTTTTTTCCATACTAACGTTTTTGTTATTATTTAACGACTAATATTAAGTAAATTTACAAAATTTTACACACGTATTTATGGACATTTTAACTACTAAATGACACATTCGTTAAGGGAAAAAAATTTTTTTTCACTAAGTTACTACTAATAAAGTACGAAATTCTGGAAACAAAAATAGTCGTAACTTTCGGAATAAGTTTTTTCTATGTAAATAATCAAATATCGTGGTTATTAAATTATCAAAAGTTGCTCGATACGGTCTTAATGTAACGCAATATTAAAGAAATTATATATTTCTAATATTATAAAAGTTGTTAAGTTTTATGTACAAAAGAAAAAAACGGCAATTTCATATGTAAAGACCTATTATTAAATGGAGAAGGTTTTTAGGCCCGTATTGTAGAACGACTCTCAAGTGGAGATCTCTTCTCAAGTATAGTTAGCAAGGGATGAACGTATTCGTTTCATGTATTTGCATCCCTTTCTAGCTATACTTGAGAATGGAGCTTGAGTGTCATTCTATAAAACACTGATTTAAAGAGGCAGTTGTAAATAGCAGCTTTGGTAAGTTAAAAATTATAAATGACACGTTTAATAACTAGTTCAGCAGTTACAACTAAGCAGTAAAGTAAACAAAAATGAGTAATAAAAAATAATGAAATGGATCAGTGAATATATAATTGAGCAGGAAAATAATTAAATGAGCGGTAAAAATTATTAAACGAGCGGTTACGTGTGGGCAGTAATTAATCGCAATTTGTCGGTAAGACTTCTCATCCTAAGCAATTCTATAAACAATGAATCTTGGTAGGTAGATGAATTATGTAAACCGCACTAGGTTTATTATTTTCACAAAAAAAAATTACCACGAAATTTTGTAACCTATCACGTGTTCTACAGGACTTCCGGCAAACTTGCTCACTTCTAACTTTTAAAATAAAAAAGTAAAAAATCTAGAAATAATAATTGCTCACCGTGAACTGCCGAACTATGTATCTAACTGCCCATTCGATCATTTTACTGGTCATTCATTTATTACACTGCTCGAACAATTTTTGAGTCTTCATTGTAGGATGAATTAACCGCTAAATTTTCTTTTTATTACTATTCATGTTTTACTGCTGTAGTAAATTTACAACCATCCGAAAATTAAGTAACTGCTTAAATAATTTTTTCAACTGATCATAATAACATACCAAATGTTTAAATAACAGTTGGAAAAATTATTTCCCATTCTATAATACAGACCTTAAAGAGTTGTTAACACGTAGGGGAGAGGTGTCAATATTGTAACGGTGTAGCAATTATTGTTATACAGTATTGGCCAGCAGCGGTAACTCGTAGTCGCGATGGTTTTTTTATATTACCTACGTATTTGTAACATTACATTTTTACCGACTTCCTTATATATAGGTAGACCAATAAATAACTCACATTTTCACCAAAATTATTCTGCTGTGAATGTTAAATAAAATGCCTTATGAGGTTGATTTATTTTTGTTACTATTGACACACCTCTCCCTTACTCGTAGTTAATCGCTTTGTTAATCGCTTCGTTTTTGATGGCGCTCAAAGTATTGTATTATTTGTGCTTGCAATGCAACAAACGATCGATCGGAAGCGCACGTGACTTTGATACAAGTCGTATGAAGAGGCGGAGTTTCTAGAAACGGTTTTGAATAAACTGATTAGGTACCAACTTTTCACCTAACATTGTCATCATTTGTAAAGTATATTGGCAATCACATTAAAATCTTTAACGAAATAGCTGGAAAAACAATTTTATGAATAGGTACATACCGCTGCAAATTTTGGGCCTGGACTAATCGTCGAGTTACTAATATTGGGTGTAGTATTTTAAGATTTACAAGCATTGTGTTTCATTGACGGGCACGACCTATATAAGTTAAGTCATCTACAAGGCATAATAGAGCCGAGGTCGGGTACGAGAGGTCAGATTTACGAGGGCACTCCAACGAGGCTCGAGTACGCACGGGTCGAGGAAGAGAGGACACTGCTATTTATGACCTACTCCTTCGAATGTAATTCTCATAATCCCAATTAAGCCACGTTTTCACGGACCACCGATAAAGTAAAGACTGGTCGAAAAAGGTATCTTGAAAAATTTAAGGTAGGTAGGCATAACATTTTCTGGACCATTACCTAATCTTTTCATTTTCACAAATACACACATCAAATGTATCTAGGGGTCAGGTACATTTCTAGCTATAAAAATGTTTCTAATAATATTTACCTAATCTGATTTTGCAGACTGCATGGCTTCTTGCTTTATTTTTTATGTTTTAGTAAACAATTTTATCCCTAATATGTTGAAAAAATTAAGAACAAATGCAATTTAAACAAGTTGGGGAAAATTATCTAACGTAAAGGCCGTCACCTAATTGGCAAAAAAAGCAAGAACAAGGTTGGTTTTTTTTTTGTAAAAATAAAAAATAAAATCTGTATTTCTACCATTCACACGAATCACACAAGGACAGCGATTTGGCATGCTTAATTCAGTTCGTCCAAATCACTTTGAGGAATAGCCGCCCACGTTCTTTCAAACAAGTCAAAAAGTTTTTGTGGGTTGTGCACAGCATTCATACTCGGCAGAGTTCTTCTTTGGAGCATGTCCCATGCCTGCTCAATTGGGTTGAGGTCTGGTGATTGTGCAATGTGCAGGCTACGGTGGGACTTTAATATAAGAATCGGCAAGAGTACGTGTTACAACTCTAGCCGTGTGTGGACGTGTATTGTAATGCATTAGTCAAAACAAACCACCCAATCGGCCTCGCAAGGGGATGTGCAGTGAGCACATCTGAAACAATCCTCTCTGCGTGGATTTGAACATTGAGGTTGCCCCTGATCCAAATGTGATCGGTTCTTCCACCGATCCAAATACCTGTCCAAACCATGATTGTTCCCCCTCCAAATGGATGAACATTCTTGACATCCAGAGGTCCTCCAAACTCGAGTACGTCTTGTATCCGGCCGATTCCAGCGTCAAACGTGATTCATCAGAGAAGCAAACACAGCGCCAGGTTTCTTCCTCCCAATGTCGGTGTTCGCGAGCCCATTGTAAACGTGCCCTACGATTGTGGAGTGCTATGGGTGGAATCCTCAGCGGCCTTCGGGAACGCAGACGCACTTCGCGTAAACGATTCCGGATGATTTGGTCGCTTATGTGGAGTCTTGTGGCTAACATCATAGCGGTCATGGTTGTATTACGTCGACCAGTATTTTGGATGTAAAGGTCTTGTCTTCGAGTGGTGTAAATATTGTAATATGACAAATTTCTATGTTGTTAACTTGTTGTTAACATATTACCTATTGCTTGTGACTGTACAGCGGTCTATGACATGAAAATCTAAAGCTGCGTACTCACTTAGCGGTGTAGCGCTAGCGTAACTGGATACTATTCAAACACAAGTGTGTAGTAGTTTGTATGGCTCCACGAGCTTATTGCGAGCCACCTTTATGTCAAAAGACCGCCAGTTGACCGGTCGACCCACGTACGGCTTAATGCGAGCCTCTTGCGAGCGATTCGCAGTTTGCTCGTAGCGACAACGTAGGTACAACCTACAGGTATGTAGACACTTGATACTGTATCTGCTACGTTACGTGCTACAATTAGGAATACACGGCTTAAGAACTTAGTAAATCGTTTTCCTTGACATTTCATTCTTCTTGTATTGATCAGGAGAATGGATTGGATATGCGACACTATAATGTTTAAATCTGAATTCTATGTTGTTTTCACAGTGTGTCGATATATGCCTGGAAGGGGAAGTGGCAGATACGGAAGCTTGCTTAGCAAAGAGAGAGAAGGCAATGCTCAGTCTGATGCAAGACGCGGACCTGCGCAGTGCTGCTGAAGACCTCTTCAGGAGAATGTCCGTCATACCTGCATCGAGGTACTAATATATTTTATGATTAGTCATATAACGTATATTATTTCGCTTTAAAGCAGAAAGTATTACCTAACTTAAAAAGTACTGATAAGTGATCCCATTCTTCTCATAAATTAAACCGCCACTTTTAAATTAAGATTAATTAATTACGACATTATTCTATTTTAGAATAAGATCACTCCATTAAATTTATCAATCAGAACATAACCACACCTACCGAATTTTTAACTGACTTAAAAAAGAAGGTTCTTAGTTTTTTAGGATTACTTTAACTTTGTCGTTGAGAACGTTTCACTGTAAGAATCGTCTTCATTACAAAATGTATTAAAACATATGCACACATTGTGCTAACTCAATGGCAATGTGCTATGTGCATAGGTAGGTACTATAAGAACTTCTAAAGTAAATTCCTCTTTTATAATTTAAGAAGATTAACTCTAGGGGTGCCTGGTTGGTCTAACGGACCCATATATAAAAATATGTTTTTACTAAAATATATATAGATAAGTGATTAGAAGATTTTTATTTATATTATTTATTGGTTAGCAATACATTCTAATCTTACATTTTAGTATGAAATAATAAGACCCGTATGCACTTTGGCATGGCAACGTGTTAATTAGACGGGAGCGGGCCGGACTACAGGAGGGACGTCAATATGACCTTGAATTTGTAATGCAAAGCTACTCAAGCGCAGGTATCGCTTGGTTTAGAATTACAAAAGATTTCGACGGTTTTTTCGCAACAGTGGGTTTGTCAGACCCACCAGACACCGCAAGGGTTAAACACGACATGCGATTGACATAACAACTTTACAAATACTAATACCAAGTATTTTATCATCATTTTGCCAAAGTTAAAGGCAAAACTTTTTCATATTATTATTGAACATAAGCGCCACTGTACCTATGTATTAAGTAGATATTTCGTAAGCGAAGTTCGTCTGCAGAAAAGCCTCGTCATTGTACTAATTACATTGGAAGCTCAATGAGAGGACTGGTAATTAAAATCATAGGCTCAAGAGACTCCAAGACAAAGTCCAATTTATTTAGTTTAAGTGACTAAACGAGATTTTGTTCTGTATATTAATTGGTTTATTTAATGGTAATGGGTGGTGATACTCACTGGGGGAGGGTTATCTCTATTGAAGATAGGTAAGAACTTTTGATCAATAATAATTTCAGGTACAAATACCGAAGAAAATTAAATATCTTTGTGCCGCTCTTTGAAGGAAATCAGTTCGTGATTTAAAATTGTACACATTAGTATTAAGATTTCAACGGGGCACGAAATTTTATGACAACGAAGTAGAAAGCAAACCTCTTGTTTTATTGCACGCCTTGGCGAGGTAGTACTCTACTCTCAACATGTCAGTGACAAGCATTTTTCTGGACTTAAGGCGAGGATTCCCGACCGAAATAGGCACGCTAACGCTTGCTCGGCCGCGCTCGATAAACTTCACGCGGACGCAGCGGCAGCCGGCAGTGAACTGTGAACTCGCGAGCGCCCCGCGAATCGAAAATCACTTAAAATTCAATTTAAAAAAAACTAATAAAAAAATTAAAATTATGACGGCCGGAATCTCTCGGCTACTCAAAGACAATCATTTTCGTATATTTTTCATTAACTAAAACCAAGTATACTGCAAGTAATACGATATTTTGATTACGATTAGACGGATGTTTGGGATTTTATTTGACACAGTAAAATATCACCAATCGAAAAAAACCGCCGGAAGCACTAGATTAATAACTGTAAAATAACATATATTTTTAAGTACCTGTGATTTGCGAGTAATCCATAATTTAAAATACCCTATTTTGGGGAATCGGCGCCTTAAACTGTCTCTATAATATTTTTTTTTTATTTTTATTATCAACGGGGCATACTTAACCTTCATCACACTTGTTGTATATACAATAAGGCTAAGCGCACTACTCCCGGAATCCCCAACCACTGAGGATCTGGCTATCTTATCTCTGGCTGCCATAACACAAAAATGCTGCAAAATTTGTAAATAAGGTTCCCTTGAAGAAATAAATTGAGATACACAAGAATGATAAATTAATACATTGCCACTTTGCGTAAGTGTTCCGTAATAAGTCTGTAATAATCAACAATTAACTAATATCATAAACGTCGAAGCCACACAACAATGTCATGGATTGCCTCAACGGGTCTGCATGTCCCATGCGATTCAATTCGCAACATCAATTAGCAGCAATAACAACGGGTTGCCTGGATACGTTCCGGGCCAATTGGGACAGAAATGTCTCGTAAGACAGGCGTAAAATTAGAGAAATTAATTACTAACGCATAAGTTACCCGAGCTTTACGTCGTATACATGGAACTGTTACATTTCATGGGCATAACTACATAATATCACTTTTTTTTTCGAAGAATTAATGAATAACTGAATAACATGATTTTACAAGCTTTTATTTAACTTGCAGTGTATGTATGTATGTATGCATGTATGTCCGTTCGGGTCAAATCTTGCGAGCTAAATTTGACCCACTTTCCAATGTCCGATTGAGCTGAAATTTGGAATTTACCTTTAGTTCCGATGACAATGCAATTAAATATATAATCAGTATAGTTATCAATTTAGAATTCTTGCAAATTTTCAAGTACAGTGCCACAAACTTTGCTGTGCCGGTGGCCAAAATGTGAAACTAACGTGATTTTTTTTAACGTCATTTGATGTCCAACCATAGCGCTGCTGGCGGCTGAAGTTCTTAGAAGTCAGGGCTGGTTAAATTACTACAAAAAAAAGAAAAACGTACGTAGCGCCGCTGTCACCGGCACAGAAAAGGTTGTGGCACTGTACTTACTATATTCTTGTTTTGTTGTGATCATGAAGTTTGACTTAATACTCTGAGGTATCTGGAGCTCTCACCCTGAATAAAAAAGTGTCGCCAGCAAATTTGACATTTATGTATGTAGTGGCTGTCAGCTGTCTCATATGACCACACGTATTTTTTTAAAGTGTAGGTGAGACGGAAGACAGCCACTGTGTTATTTGTGGTATTCAAAAAATTGTTCGTACTGCACTCTCCAGTTACCTCAGTATTAAGTCGAGCTTCATGGTTGTGATGGTTACTTGACACGTGCTTGACACATTGTCAGTGTACCATAAAGTTATAATCAGCGAGCATTCAGCGAGCGCAATCCTCATAGAGTGCGTTAAACTGCGTGTCAGATAGCTCTGCGACTGGGGCGTTTATGGCGCTAGTTACAGTACATTATTTTTTTTCTAAGCTTATGGAAAATATTAGTATTCGATTTTGACCCCACGCAGACTTATCTGGCGCACTCTCTAAATTCAACTAGTAATAGAACACACGTCCCAACCCGACAGCCGATTTGAATTGGTTACTTGAGAAAGAACATGAGTCCATGGCACATAATTGCTCAGGAGACAAAAAAACTGTGTGTTAAAAAAACATACCAAACAGTAAAAATGTTTGATGCAGTTTTGAAAAGTATGCTATAATATACTATTTACATAAATTTGAGATTATCAATACTATATTTTATAACGAGGGACTAAACGAAGCCATTATATACCAGAGGTGGTTTGGCTCCCGAGCGTATATTAAGTTGGCGTTTAGTCTCGAGGTGCAAACTGTACTTTTCACTTCGAGTCCGAGAAAACTAGTCAATTTAGTACAAAAACATTTAACAAATTCTAAAATTTTCGCGGTCAGTAGTAGTAAAAATATTCGCCCTTTTGTAGGACAGGCCAAGACATTTAGCCATACTGCCAATTCTTGAGTATTATTAAATTATCATAGTTTCTTATGTTTTCATAAGAATGTAGGTGTGTTATATTCCAATGCTCCTTGGAGTATTTGGCGTCAAGTGTGTTAAGCTAGCCTTCTCGATAATTCTTGCTGAGGTAGTCATCACTATAATAAAACACTCGGCATCACTTTACCGAGATAGCGCCTATTTTAATCATTCCACATATCGTCCAGTTGCGTAGACACTTGGGGCACAAAACCACACCTATCTTGAGTCACAAAGTCCACTATGAAACAAATTGCGATTAATTAAAATATCCACTCAACCTTACCCGCCAAAATGGCGCCAAAAACTCGCAGTCAGTCTTTTCCGCTAAACCAGTCACAAATTAACAATTTAAAACACATGGCGCCACCTTCCTTGCGGAAAAACCATGAAACAAAAAACATCTTAACATTTTCGCAATTAAGATGGTCCACACTTCACAATTAATAATATATTCACTGGCTGTTTGAGTTTATCTAATGTCACATGAAGGAAATTAAAAAAGTAATTACATTTTACTCCCTAAGGACTAAAGTGGTTATTTAGTCCCGCTTCGTAGGGCTATATTTGCGTACTTTTAGAGCATGAGAATTGAAAGTTATTATTATTTCTATTAAAACATTAATTTAAAGTCCCTGGACTTTTTCTCAATTACTTTCTTAAAAAATTGACATTTAATTAAAAATGAAGTTTCCCTGTCAGTTACAGGCATAAACTTATTATACTCTAGTAATAGACGGACAGAGTTCGCTGGTTGTGAGACCGAAAATGAAATGAGCTAGTGTGTGTAATTTGTAAACGTGTGTGTGAGTTTTAGAGCTGCCCTCAAGCCCATTTTAGGTTGTCGATAACAATAATGTAACTAAAACACATACAAGATTTAATAATTCATATGATATGAAGTATACTTCAATGGACATGGTGTAGTGTGTGCACCTCGCCTCATATAATATGTTATGATACATGCATTATTAGGCCAGTAATAAACGCAACATTGACCTATCAAGTCGTTTCAATTATTGTCTCCCGGGTCCCACATTGCATGGCGACCCTGCCAGTGCTGCCTTGTGGCAGCGCTGCGCTGAGATGGTTTTTATATAGAAATAATTTATAAAAGTTCCTGTGACTATGACACAATATAACTATATAAAGTGAAAGTGAAAATGACAAAAACAATCCCAGAAACTATATTTTTATGCGACATTATTGTTGAAAAACCTATGTGCAAATAATTATCATGTGAAAAACTATTTTAGTGCCCTATAACTTACTTATATTAGGTTTTTTTATATTAAAGTACCTACACAAAGCTTAATCAGAATACTTTCTCTTGAAATTATGAACTGCAACTTCAAAAACAAAACAAAATGAACTATCGAAAAATTTTAAATGTGGATTAGTGAAAAATAAATTATCAGCGGGCTGATCTCGATACTCCGACCCGAGCGATGTGTGATTAAGCGAGTGATGAGCTGAGCGCCGGGAGACGATGGAGTCGGATGAGGAGGCAGCCGCGAGATGTCCAGACCAGATAAAATTAGGCAAACTTGATTGTGTCGTGATCGATCGTCGTATAATCGTAAAGTTCAGTGCTAAATTAATTACTAAGTAGTTCCTAACCAATTGACATTAGTATTTTTTATTTGATTTTGTTACAGAAACGTAAATTTTATTAAGATTTCCAAATTGATAATGCGTATTTTTGAAGCTCTAAGTGTAATAAAAAAAAAGAGGTTAAAAGTGTAGGATTTTATAATTTTTTAAGAGCAAAATTTGTGTAATTCTTCTATTGAAAATGGAAAAGTGTAATTTCTAAAACAAATATTTCTGTATTTTTTTATAAGTAAGTACTTACTGTTCTATTTTTACTATAGTGATATTTTTTTAAAGCGTATATTAAATTTAAAATGATACATATACTTTTTACTGAAATTAAAAAGGTACCTAATAACTTTTATCAGAGAAGCGGAAGTAATTTAGCTCTTTCATTTTAATTTCTTAAAACTACACAATGTAGGTAACTGTTTAGCATTATTATTTTATAATCGGTTTATTGTATTTTTTTTTATTGTAATTTCTACAAAAATAAGAACAGTTGGTGACGACTAGTTTTGATATACCTATTTATCTTGTTAATAAATAATAACTTCACTCTAAAACGTTTCAAGTATTTTGTTGTGCGAACATTGATTATATGATATACTTATAACGAAAGCTTATTTATCTTATTTTAGTTTTTTTAATTAATTTTTTTTAAGGATATTTTACACTGTTGGCAACTATTTTTTTTATGAACCTTTAAAATGAATTTAATAGTTAAATAGAAGTTTGTTGATTTTGATTTTACGTAATGTACTAACCCGGATTGGTTATGTGTCTGATCTTTTATCATTTATTTTATATGCAGAAATGTACCTATTACTTACTATATTTTGTTATAAGGTTTTTTTTTCCTTAATTTTACTTGGTACTTTGAGTAAAGTAATATGAATCAGTTTATCACGCCATTATGGATTGCTTAGTATTAATAAACTTAGTATTTTCTTTATTTTTTTTTTTCTATAGTCAAAAACGTAATTTATAAATTATAATTACTTACTAAAACATACATAACAAACAAACTTTTAACGTTAAAATCGTTAACTACGTCTTTCTTTCAGTTACTTAGGTATTTTTTTTTGCTGACCTAACAACACGTGCAGAGTAACTGTGGCGTGCCGTAAATAGGTAAGTACCTATACGTATAACTTTAAGACAAAGTCAATTTACCGAATATATTTTCCACAATTAATTGAGACAGTTTTATGTAGGTATAAAAATAAATGACGACTATTGCTTCTGGTATGAAATTATTTGAAAGTTACTATTGTTCTTTAGTATTGATTGATTTTATTTCACATTTTAGTGCCTTTATTTTGAATTTTTATGCAAATCTTTTCATATAGGTACTTACATACATAAGTACTAAAAATAAAATATAAGTATTGTAGTACATATTACATCTTTCTATTCTTTATACAGCAATTTACTTATAATAGAAAATTTTCATTTTATATCTTTGTTTTTTTAAAGATTTTAGTTTAATTACTTATGACATTCATTTTTGTTTGATTTTATAGACTGACATTTACAGTTTGGTAAAATAAAGATATCGAAAATTCAAGGCATATTTTAGACAGAATTCTTAATCGCTCTTGCAGTACTTTACTACTACATCAGCTTTGTTTTAATTAAAGCAAAAACAATGGTGTTTTTTTCAGGAATTACTAATTTGAATTTCGGTTTTATCTAATGAGAACATGATCGAATTTATATGTTTATGATTGTTTTTCTTATTTACGTATTTTATCAAAAGTAAGAAGTATAGCTTGTATTATTTGGTATTTTACGGATTTTTTTTATGAAATAAAACAGTAGTAAGTATAAAAAAAACATTTCCAGTTAAATTCTATTTTGTCGCAATTTATTTTAACAGTTATAAAGTTGTCAACACTTTATTCGCAGAAAACTTTACAATCAAACTTATAAACTACTAGAGGCACAATAATTATTGGTATTGAGCGAAAACGTGGGTCGCGGAAGTGCGAGGCGCGAGGTAAAAGAATACGTGACCGTCCTTGACGACGTTCGGCGGCCGGCTGGCTGACCGGGCGCGGGCGGCGGGCGTCGCGTGTAGCTTCGCGACGTTTTTCGAGCGCGGCCGAGAGTTCACGAACGGCTGCGCGGTCGCATAGTAACGAGCGGTCGTTGACGCATCAACTAAGGTAGGTACGTACGTGAAACTAACTGCGGGTCGCGCGCACGCGTTACATCCTCCCCCTCTAACCCAGGCTTTACGGCCTCGAAGCCGGGTTAGCTTTACGAGGTCTCCCCCTCTTACGTTTCTCCTGCACAGGAGATTGGATACGTCCTACGAACGGGGTTAGCAAGGAGGCATGGTATTTACCTAGTAACACGCCATCACTAATACGCTCTAGACCGTAAGTTGTGGTACCAACTACTTCGCTGATGCGGTACGGACCATCGCGGCGGGGAATAAACTTAGGCGTCTGCCCTTTGTTGGTGTCGTTGGAGCCTTGTGTTTTGAGCATCACAAGGTCACCTACCTTATAATCCGGCGCTGGGCGACGGTTCTCGTCAGCATACTTCTTTTGGGCTGCCTGGGCCTTCTCGTGCACGTCTCGTGCATCGATGAGCACGTCGGACAGCGATCTTAAAAACGGCGTTATCGCAGCGATAACGTTGTCATTCTGGACTACTGCTCGCATGTCAGTCAGGACGTCAGCGGGTGCGCGAATCTCCCGCCCGAAGTTCAGGTAAGCGGGTGAATGACCCGTGCTCGACGTAACTGCGGAGTTCATGGCGAACCGGACTGCGGAGAGGTGAACATCCCAGGAGCTATGATCTCTACCTACTAGGATCGCAAGCTGCGGCTTTAGGTCGCGATTTTTGCGCTCAACTGGGTTGGACTCCGGGTGGTAGTATGAGGTCAAAGCCTGCTTGATGCCCATGACGTGGCATGTCTGTTGCATGACTTCGCTTATGAACTGGACGCCATTGTCGCTAATTAGTCTCCTGGGGACTCCGTAGCGTAAGAAGACCTCATTCACTAGGGTCTTGGCGCACTCCTCGGCAGTGGCGGAGGCCAGAGCAAACATTTCTACCCACCTGGTGCAGGTATCCTCTATAATGAGTATCCACTTGTTGCCGGCGGATGTCTCTGGTAACGGTCCAAACAGGTCTACGGCCAGGACTTCAAATCTGCGGGACGTGGCTGGTACCTGAAGTAAACCTGCAGGCTTGCGCGTGTCGGCTTTGTACCGCTGGCAGGTCGCGCAGTTCTTTACATATTGGGTGACATATGCCCTCATCCCGGGCCAATAATACTTACCCATCAGACGGTGGAGTGTACGTTCTGCTCCGAAATGACCAGCCGTTGGTGCATCGTGATATTCGACCATCACGGCTTCTCGCTCATGTTCAGGCACCACCAAGCTCGCGTCATCGTTCTCTTCATTTTCCGGGCCGTAACGGTACAAGACTCCGTCCGCCAGAACGTACCCTCTATCCGCCCATGCTCTCCCCCTAAACGGATCGTCGGACTCCATAGCCTCGACTATCTTACGTACCTCGGGATCTTGGAGTTGGTTCTGCCGGATATCTTCGGGGCTGCGTGAAGGTAAGTTTACCACAGTGAGGCACAGCTCACAATCAGCATCTGCGGCGCACACGGGGCGCGAAAGTGTATCGGCGATGACATTGGCCTTACCTGGTGTATACTCTATCTTTAGGTTATATTCCTGAAGATGGAGAGCCCATCTGGCGAGCCGACCACTAGGCGACTTAAGACTCATGAGCCACCTCAGCGGTTGATGGTCAGACCTCACAATGACTTCTGCCCCATCGATGTACCCACGGAACTTGGACACCGCCCACACGACGGCTAGGGCTTCCCTTTCCGTCGTGTTGTAATTCTTCTCAGCTGCAGTGAGGAGGCGGCTAGCGTACTCCACGGGTCGCTCGTCAACACCCTCCCCCTGTAGCAAAGCTGCCCCCAGAGCGTATCCACTGCTGTCAGTTCTGAGGACGAAAGGCTTCGTCTCGTCAGCCTGACGCAGGATCGGCGCTGAAACCAAGAGAGTCTTGATCTGCTCGAAAGCTTCCTGCTGTTCGGCTCCCCACTTCCAGCTTACCTCTTTCCTAAGCAGTGTAGTCAGAGGCCGGCTGATGTCTGCGTACCCAGGCACGAAGCGTCTGAACCAGCTCGAGGTTTGTAGAAAACATTTGAGGTGTTTCACGTTCTGGGGAGGGGGCATGTCAGCTATCGCGGACGTCTTCCCCGGGTCTACATGAATGCCACCTGGTACAATAACATGGCCCAGAAACTTCACGGACTCTCTCGCGAAGTTGCTCTTCTCACGATTCACCCGCAAGTTGAACATTGCCAGGCGATCGAACACATTCTCCAAATCTGCGAGATGTTTCTCGAAAGACTCTTCAGACAGCACCAAAAGGTCATCCAAATAAGCTACCAAGGTCACGCCCCCTGGTAGGTTAGACTTGAACCGGTCGATCAGCCTCTGAAAAGTAGCTCCTGAATTACGAAGACCCATAGGCATGCGTTTAAACCTATACGTGCCCAATGGTGTCGTAAACGCGGTGAGGTCCCTGTGCTCAGGGTCAAGACTCACCTGGAAGTAGCCAGATCGAAGGTCTAATGTGGTCATGTACTTGGAGGTCTTCGCTGCGTGGAGTATGTCTTCGATCCTGGGCAGCGGGTAGCGGTCAGGCTCCGTGACTGCATTCAGCTTCCGGTAATCGACGCACAGCCTGTAGCCCCCATCCTTCTTACTCACCAGGACAACGTTGGAGGCCCACGGAGACTCACATTCCTCGATCACGTCAGCGCTTATCAGCTTCTGCAGCTCTCTCTCCAACGCCTCCCTCTTCGGTGGAGATAACCTGTAAGGCGGCGAGGCGAGGGGCTCCTGGTCATCACTAACCTTTATCTTGTGCGTGATGAAATCGGTGGGAGGACCTTCCGTGGCAAACTGTGACACTCTGCGACGAAGAAGGGCGTCGAGCGCGTCTCTGTGCTCCGGTGGCAGCATCGTACCCTCGTCGTCGCGCAGGGAGACATCCGAGATATCAGCTTGCATCAGCTCTGCACTATTAAGAACAGCTGATTGCACAAAAGAAAACATTTGCTCGGGGCTGTCAGAAAAATACCATGCCTCCTGGGCTAAGTCCAACGTGACCCCAGCATTAACAATAAAATCTTGTCCCAACAGTGTACGCGTGTTCTCGCCGGGCAACACCACAAATTCGGTATTTACCTGCCTACTTTCTATAAGTACCGGTACGGTCGCGATTAACACGGCTTTACGCTGACGGGACCCGTCCGCGAGTCCAATGGTACGTTCCGTCTCCCTAAACTGCACCCCATCCGACAATAAAATAGAGTACAACATTGGGCTAGCAATACTACACGATGCCCCAGTGTCCACTATTGCCACTCCTACCCTACTCGCGATTGTAACCGAAACAGATGGTGATGACGTCACGCACGTCGCGTGTGCGGTGTCATTGTTGGTCACAACATTAAAATCATACGACTTCGCGGGTGAATTTTTACTTTGGCAATTGTCGCACTTTGACCTCACTACGCCGGGTTGGCCGCATCCGTAGCAACGTATCGGGTTGGGCGCGCTTTCGGTGCCATCGGGCTTAGGAGACGAAACCGATTTATTACTTTTATTGCGACATTCCGTTATACTATGTCCGTAAAACTTGCAAAACGAACAGCGAACGCGTTCACGTTTCGAGTTTTCGTTCGACTTTCGTTCGACTTTCGGACCGGTGCCGGTAGTAGGGCCCCGCTCGGTTGATTCGACTTTACGATCGCGACGATCGGACGATTCGATTTTGAAGTCGCGCTCATTCCCTGCGTTGTTGCTAGGTCGGGATAGTCGCGTGGCCGCGGTCGGCGCCGCCGCCGACGATAACGAACATTTGACTTCGCGAATCTCGTCTTCAATGACCCTCGCTTTCTCCACGAAACTATCGACATTACAAATTAAATCTCTAGGTAAACGTTTCCTCACGCGGCGGTGTAGTAAACTATACATCATATCGATTTGTAAACAAATAGGTACATCGTACGGTAACTTAGAAATTAACGAACGCACTTTACAAATAAACACTTCGGCTCTTTCCGATTCGTATTGTTCGCGGGCAAAGATTTCACGTAAAATCTTATGAGCCGGTTTTTGCACTCCGTACATGGCGCGCAGGCGCGCCAGGGCGTCCGTCCAGGTGACGGCAGATGAGCGCGCGCCGCGCCACCACACGGCGGCGTCGCCTTCCAGCAACATGGGCAGGCCGCGCAGCGCGTGCTCGTCGCTCACGTCCGCGCACTCCTTGAACACTTGCACGGCGTCGACGAACGCCTCCAGCACCTCCGCGTCGCGCGAGCTACCGTCGAACCGCGCGCTGCACTTGGAGAAGTTGCCCCTGCTGGCCGCGAGGGTGCTGTCTCCGGGCGCGCTGGCGTTCGGCGTTGGCGTCGAAGCCGGCGGGTTCCAGGGCGCGCCGTATGGGAGCGACCGCAGGGTTTCCACCAGGGTTCGGTTCGTCTCCTCCTGCATCCTGGCGAAACTGTGCATGACGCTGACCAGGAACGACTCGGAGACCTGCTGCTGCTGCGGTGACGATGCCGCTCCAGCCACACCCGTGGCCGGGGCCGCGGCGGGGCCCGAGGCGGGGGCTGGGGCTGGGGCGGGGGCGGGGGCGCCTTGGGCGCACTGCTCCGCCGGTGTGTCGAACTCCTCGTGTTCGCTGGCGTCATCGCTAAGCATCTCGTCGCCGTCGTATCGCCGGTTCCTCGTATTTAGCGGCATAGTAAAAACGCGCACTAACACCACTTACACTCCGTTAAGTAGGTACACTTATCTCACTCGCGTCGCGGGTCGCGCGCGAGTCGACATGAACTGCAGTTCGTTATTATTGTAATGTTCGGCCTTGAGTTGGGCAGCCAGTATAAAGTTGTCAACACTTTATTCGCAGAAAACTTTACAATCAAACTTATAAACTACTAGAGGCACAATAATTATTGGTATTGAGCGAAAACGTGGGTCGCGGAAGTGCGAGGCGCGAGGTAAAAGAATACGTGACCGTCCTTGACGACGTTCGGCGGCCGGCTGGCTGACCGGGCGCGGGCGGCGGGCGTCGCGTGTAGCTTCGCGACGTTTTTCGAGCGCGGCCGAGAGTTCACGAACGGCTGCGCGGTCGCATAGTAACGAGCGGTCGTTGACGCATCAACTAAGGTAGGTACGTACGTGAAACTAACTGCGGGTCGCGCGCACGCGTTACACAGTTCATTTAATTACTGTAAGTGACTCTAAAATTAAAGTTTAATCTAAAAAGAAAACAGTACATTATGCATTTTAAAAGTTAACATTTATTTATATTAATTTGAAGTTATCTGAGTGTACTTATTCAATGTATGTTGTATGTATAATATTCACGCATCTTGAGTTTGTTGCAACTAACAAGTAAATAGGATTTTTATACTTACAATTTTATGAAAATACTCTTTGTCAATATTTTATTATTTTAGTTTATCCGTATAGATTTTATTTATTTAGTGAATTCATATTCTATCTATAAAAACTTCTAAAAACAAGTTAGAATCAAAGTAAAGTCTAATGTAAAAGAGTAATGTTTTGTTTAAATTTATTTAAAGATAGATTAAAGTTTCAATAATTGTTTGTTGTAATTTCAGTTGGAATGTCTAACGTATTAGGTATGGTCATCGTATTTCTTTATCGTTCCCATTTCCAGATGATAATGCTTAGCTTGCGTTAGTGGAAGCGAAGTAGTAACTTAATGCTTCTGTAAATAATGTCGCACAAGTCGTCGTTCTAGAAATGATGATCTTGCTTGTTTAAATAAAATTACAAATATAATGTTATCTTAATAATGGGTATGATTTTTTTTTGTTCGAGAATAAAAGATGTTTTTCTGGGGAGAAAGATTAATCATCATACTACCAGATTCTTTTTTTAAAGTATTTTTTTAGTAATGTAGTCAATAAGTTTTGATAGAGTGATAGGGTTTTAAATGGATTGATTAGGATTAAGTTAGCTGTATTAAAAATCTTTTTGTAACGAGTAGTGTGCAATTAGGTACAGCATGATAAGAAGTTAGGTATTGGGATAGTTTAAGTTAGCTGTATTAAAAATTTTTTTGTAACGAATTGTTTGCAATTAGGTACAGCGCAAATGGAAGTTATGAATTGGAAATGTAGTTATATTTATGAATGGCTTGGGACCGATGTGTTTGTGTTTATTTAAGGTTGTAGGCGAATAATACAGTTTATAAGGTATCCTTCGCAATCGGACTGATCACCCGAGACCTTGGAATACTCTTGTAAACTCTAATATTCATATTTTGGTATTGTGTTTATTATGATTGGTTTGGTATGAAAGTTATGTGTTATATGCTCCAAATAAGGTACACGTGATGTTGTAATGGTACACGGTGGGTCAGATCCTTCCATTCGATCATGGTGCGAACGAGCTTTCCTCCGTGAGATAAGTTGGAGTCCAAAAGAGGCTTAAAACTTGACCCCCAATGTTAGGTTATGCGCATAACCCAAAATGGCACAAAGTTGTCCATTTTATATATAAATGTATGATAATAAATAAGAGTCGCGACTATAAATAAATAAATGAGTGTACCAAATAAAATAAATAAAAGGCCGGCGCCGAGCCATTTATGTTATGATAGGCAAAGTACCTATGTTATATTGTTGTGATAAGTGTACCAATGATGTATGAAGATAATATGAAGTAATTATGAGCATGAGTATGGAATAAGTGTAGTTCAAAAGAAGTACTTACGTAATAAGTGGAGAATAATGAATTATTGATATGAATTTATTGAAAAGAAGAAAAGTTATTTAAAGCTAGATTTTGGTTAACTGAATAGAGAATTATTTAAAGAGTTGATTTTACAGTTGAGAATATAAGTTAAAAGCAAAGTTTAATTCATGAGTATGTAGTGGTAGTATGATGATGACATTAAGTAAGTTATTATGTGTAGAAAAACAAAAGGTTTAATTAGTAACTTTAACCAAGCAGTACTTAATAGACGTTTTACGGAGATAGGTGAATATATTTCAACGTTTGTTTTGCTATTTTAAGAGCATGAAGTTAATTTTATATATTATTATTATTATTAAAATCGATGATCAACCTCACTACCCAATAAAGTTTTTTAAATGTTAGCAAAGTTAAATATGTGTCCATTAATATTTTAGATAAATTTTCTTTTAATGATAAAGTCTTCGTAACGATTAGTGCACAAACGTAGTAGGGTTGCCAACAGTGATACAAACAGTGTTAGATAAGTCAATTTGTTTAGTATAACTTTCTTGTGCCTAAGCAAGAATTTTATTTTTTGTTAATTAAGATGATAGATTAGCATTGCAAGTTTTTTTTGTCTCTGTTGCTTCAAAATTTTTAATAAATAAGAACCTATTATCTGATGATTTTGGTTCTGTGCTATACATGTGCGATTTTACCGATATGATATTGATAAGATTTTTATTGTTTTATTCTGTTTAGCGAAAAATTTGAAAGTTATTGTTTTGTTTCTGTGCTTTCATGAAAGTAAATATTTAGAAAAACAATATGTTATAATTAAGCAAAAAACTATTAATATTTTTTGTTCTGTCCGAACTTTGAGTATAATATTATTACTTAATTTAAGTTCTATTTTTTTTCAAATAGTTTTACTATTTTCAAAATAAACTTGAGATTGATGATAACAATAATAAAATAACTGTTGTGTACTTACTTTAAAATCAATAATTGAATTAGTATAAAATATGTGTATGAGAAATTGGTTTTCGAACATACTTAAACTCCTTTAAGTAATATTTTTTTTTAAATAAAAGGGTTTTTAGTGTGCCTATCTAAAAAATATCAGACAGCTTATTATACAGACAGCATTATTAGGCCAGTAATAAACGCAACATTGACCTATCAAGTCGTTTCAATTATTGTCTCCCGGGTCCCACATTGCATGGGAAAATAAAAATATAGTTCATGTTAGTTAAATTTTTACTTTTTTTTGCATTCACAATGCAATTTTAATTATTGAAAAATGGAAAATGGATTTTATTTTCAAAATACTTCATTTTCCATTTTTCAATAATAATGGTCATTTCACTTCAATACGATAAGTATTTACAAAGTTATGGTAAAAAATAATTTGTTTAAAACACTATTGCCTCGGTTGTTCGCTAGCAATCGGCTTTTACCACGTTCGACGTCATTCCTCCCCGACCGCCCGTATACCGCACCGGCCGGTCATACTTACCTACTCGCACAGCTGCACTGGTTGAAATCTTGTTTTTTAATAAAACTAGTTCTGGAGTTTTTGGAGTCCCTTTTCATCGCATTGTACCACAGTTATTCGATTTTTTACGAATAAATATTTTGATTCTTCTTTTTGATCGAAGTATTCGTACATAGAGGCACAATACAGTATTAAATACCTTAGGTACTTTGTGAAGACATGTTGATAATTTTCTTGAATAATACAATATTGTATAAGACTATACAATATTGTATTATTCAAGCACGCATTGTGGCTGTCACGAAAACACTAGCACGTGAAAAATTGAAAATGAAGTATTTCGAAAAAATCAACCCGACTCGAACCCACGACCTTACGCTATCCGGGCAGCTGCTCTAACGACTGAGCTACGGTGTCGTTAACGACGACGACGACGATGAATACAACGATCAACGACTCCGTAGCTCAGTGGTTAGAGCAGTCGCCCGGATAGCGAAAGGTCGTGGGCGTGGGTTCGAGTCCCATCGGAGCTGGTTGTGAGATGGGTCGATTTTTTCTAAATACTTAATTTTCAATTTTTCAATAATAAAAACTGCATTGTGCATGCAAAAATTAAAAGATTTAATAACTTGGTGGTCATTTTTACGAATCTTTAAAAACTCATTGTGAAGTATTTTGAAGGGCTACGGTAAAAAAATTAATGACATATTTTAAGTTAAAATGTAAGAATATATTTCAAAAATAAATAAATAATTATACCTTTCCCAAACCCATTGAACATTTAGGTAAGTACACATTAATTATTGTCCTCTGAAGAGAACAATTTTATTTAAATAATTTCTCAAGGTTTCTTTGCAGTTTTGCTTGAAATATTTGCTGCATACCACAGAATTTTGGCGAAGCTCCCAGTCTATTCTATTTATTAATTTTATCCAGTTTAACTTAATCACTGGATTTACAGGAAACCTGAAAATATTGTTAAATTATTGGTAAGTACTGAAGTGGGTATAATTTACTATTTAAAAAGTGTCGGTTCAAATCAGCTTTAAATAAAACTATCAGTGTTCACAAAGACAAACAAAGTTATATTGGAAACCATCGACATGAGTATCGATAATTTTTGATCAACCTCTACGTCATATTTCCTCAAGTTCACGGATATAATATCTTTTTATCTAACACATAAAGTTTAAAAATCAGCCTTTATTTAGAAAATAGGCGGTAAATAGTATGATATTAATGTGTCACTTAGTGTATTTGGGAATATATTCAACTAAAATATGAACTATGAAAATGGTAATTGTACAATCCTATTTACCTGTGAAATTAGTGTTTATTTGGTTTATTCTCGTAGGTAACATTACAATTCAACACAGAACACTACACCATTATTGATTTATATAGTTATAAGAGCCAAATCGACGCGATCGCGATAAAAATCATAAAATAATCGAGTGGACGCTTTTCATCAAGATGATAAAAGACGCTAAATAAGTCAAATCGGGTTCTGCTGTCATTTTCTTCCAACTCTTTCTCGCACATAGCTTCTGCCGTAAGGACTGGTTTCTCACTCGCACCATTGTCCGTCTATTACCCCTAGTATAAATAAGTTTATGGTTACAGGCCACTCGAAATAGTTATGAAGAATTTTTCGTCATTCTTTTGTGACAGGTACCTACCGTTCAATTTTTTTCAAACCAAAGACCTTTTTTTTGTTAATAGGTCTTTTTATTTACAAGCCCGTTGCATTAGCAAATCCAGGTGATTTCTGTGGGTATTTGATAAGAAAAAGTGATGTGATACAAGGCCTTGTCCAGTGATGTGATACAAAGCCTTGGCCAAGGCCAGATTTGGTGTAGCTTTTTTGATTTTTTTATTTGATTTGATTTTGATTTGGTACGAACGTGTGTAGCACGGATTACCTATATTTGCTTTACAGCAAAGTTCGTCCGCACCAAATCGGCGGTTATGTCTGGTCTGGACGTGTGTAGCGGCTATAAGAACTAACGAACGAACTATAAAAAGAAGCAAAAACGCGAAGTTGCAGACCCTACTAGGTGTCACTTTGCAAATAAATAGTTCACTAAAGTCAACGACAGATTGCTCCAAGTTAATACAACCATAGTCTACCTACAGAAAAGAAATATCCTTTTTTTCTTTATGTACTATGTTTATCAACTTTGATAGAAACTTAAATGTGTCTTGTTCTTTAGTATTTATTTTTAAAATACTTACTAAAATTTACAACTGAAAATCAGCGTTTGCTTGCGTTGCAAGACAAGTAATATGACGCTGAGCTGCGACCATTGAGTAGGTACTGCTGCGGCACGGCACAAACACATTTTTATTTGGAACTTTTTGTCTTATTGAGTCTAATTTGTGTTTTCTATTCTTGTTCGTAACACAGTGCTACCTTCTCTTATACCTATGTGAATATGCCTTGTATTTAATGAATACTTATGTGTGTGTCTATAGTAAGAATCTACAATCTCTATTTGGTGGTAAAATATATACTTATGTGTGTTTGCAGACTTGATGCAGTTGATAAGCTAGACAGTATTAAATTAACTGGCAAACGACCATGCAATAATGATGCATTAAATGAAATTAAGCGACTGAGAAACACGTCCAATAATAACAAAAAATACAAAAATAAATTATATTTAAAAAAACCTTTAATTTAAAACCAAGCTTTTAATCAAATGTCCTAAAAAGAATAAAATAAACTTTGTATCAAGTCAAATCCAACAAACTTATTACATTAAACAATATATATGTTTTAAAAGCTTGTCGCGAGATTTTATTGTTACTGGGCTTGCACTAAACACAAATTTATGCTTTAACTTATATTTGACATAACATGAAATTAAAGCGACAAGCTTTTAAAACATATAAATTGTTTAATGTAATAAGTTTGTTGGATTTGACTTGATACAAAGTTTATTTTATTCTTTTTAGGACATTTGAATAAAAGCTTGATTTTAAATAAAAGGTTTTTTTTTTTAAATATAATTCAAATTATTATTTGTAATACGGCTTTCCCTCCTCAGATAAAAATACAGAAGTACATAACGTAAATTTTCTTTTTGAATACAAAACAACGTTTATAATAGATAGAAAGAATTTACTTTAGCATTTAAAAATGGTTTTAGATTAAGTATAAGGTTTTAGATTTTAGTTTTAGGTTATAATATTAATTACTGTCATTTACATTTCATAACAGGAATTATAAGAAACGCCTCAAAAAGTGATAACGTAAGTTTACCTATTGCAACATCTATATATATAAAATTCAAAGTCCTGACTGACTGACTGACTGACTGACTGACTGACTGACTGACTGACTGACTGACTGACTGACTGACTGACTGAGATATCAACGCACAGCCCAAACCGCTAAACCTAGAGACTTCAAATTTTGCACATAGATACGTTATACAGTGTAGGCATCCACTAAGAAAGGATTTTTGGAAATTCGACCCCTGAGGGGGTGAAATAGGGGATAAATGTTTGTATGAAAGTCCGTCAGTTTTGAAGTTAGGATCTTCAAATTTTGTACTTAGGCTGACAATTGAAGATTAATATTTACCTGTGTCAGCGTTTTTGACAATTCCACCCCTGAAGGGGTGAAAAGAGGGATGAAATGTTGTATCTGGAAAGTCCTTCATTAAATTTATTATTTAGGCTTATGGTCTGAAAGTAAAACAAATAAATAAACACATATTTCGTTTTTTTTGAAAATCAACCCTTTAGAGGTTAAATGGGATAAATAAACCTAAAAATCGATATGGATGTCGTTATTGAGGTTTTATGGGATGACGATTGCAAAAATGGCATTTATTTTGATGTTTAACACGCTGAACATGATTCAACCCCTAAAAGGTTGAATTAGGGGTGAAATTTTGAATGAAAAAAAACAGGGGTAAAATATACATTTTAACTTGAAACTTTGTAGGCTTACCTCTTTAAACAAATAGGCAACCCATTTCGTAATTTTCTGAAAATTAAACCCATGGGGTAAAATAGGGGATGAATATGTGTATGAAAGCCCGTCAGTTTTGTAGTTAGGATCTTCAAATTTTGTATTTAGGCTGGCAATTGAAAATTAATATTAACCTGTGTCAGCGTTTTTGACAATTCCACCCCCGAAGGGGTGAAAAGAGGGATGAAATTTTGTATCTGGAAAGTCGTTCATTAAATTTATTATTTAGGCTTATGGTCTGAAAGTAAAACAAATAAACAAACACATATTTCGTTTTTTTTTTTTAAATCAACCCCTTAGATGTTAAATGGGATAAATAAACCTAAAAATCGATATGGATGTCGTTATTGAGGTTTTATGGGATGACGATTGCAAAAATGGCATTTATTTTGATGTTTAACACGCTGAACATGATTCAACCCCTAAAAGGTTGAAATAGGGGTGAAATTTTGAATAAAAAATCAGGGGGTAAAAAAGACATTTCTTTGTAGGCTTACTTCTTAAAACAAATAGGCAACCCATTTTGTAGTTTTCCGAAAATCAAACCCAGGGGTAAATAGGGTATAGAAACCCAAATCATCTTAAGTACCCTAAAAGTTATTGGTACCTAACAAGTTCTTGGTACCTAAGCTACTCAGATCTAACTTTTTGATTGTGAAACAGACACTTATTATTTACTAGCTTCCGCCCGCGACTTCGTCCGCGTGGACATTCGAGAAAGTACTTAGGGAACCGATAACCAGGGTAAAAAGTATTCTGTTTTTATTTCATAAAAATCCGATTAGCCGTTTTTACGTGATTAGGCGGGTCCTCCCTCACCAAGCGAGCAGCCTCGTGCGAGGCCCGCCGCACGTGGCAAACGGTCTGCCTCGCGCGAGGCTGCTCGCTTGGTGAGGGAGGACCCGCCTAATCACGTAAAAACGGCTGATCGGATTTTTATGAAATAAAAACAGAATACTTTTTACCCTGGTTATCGGTTCCCTAAGTACTTTCTCGAATGTCCACGCGGACGAAGTCGCGGGCGGAAGCTAGTACAGAATATTCTCTGCAGTAATTATAACTTTGCAGAATTCTAACATTAAGATATTTTTTTATTTATCTTTTTCTAGTTTAAGATAGTAGGTACGAAGGTCCAGTCAATAAAACTTTTCCCGGAACTTATAGAAGGGATCCCAGGCATATCCATAGACTCATTCAATTTCAATACCCCCAGATAGAACGAAATAATAAAATGTTCATGTGAAACGGCTTGTGACACAACCGGGAATATAAATCGCATAAAAAGAAATATAGAAATTTTGCTAAGAAAAATTGTCCAACTATTTTTATTGTTCGTTGGACGTGGTTGGAGACACAGCCATAAGAATTTTATTTGATATATCGGTTTAACGAATTCAATCATCAGCATACATCGAACACAAAAATGTAATAGTAGTAAGTATAAACTATTTAACGTATGTACCAAATTGATCATGTTTTATTTTTCATTTTAATTACGAGCATATTCGAAAACTTTGTATATGAAAATTTACCAACAATTTAAATCGCTTCCTTGATCAATCAATGCACTGACTATATAGATAATTTTTGTGTTTATATATATAGAAATTACTATGGCAAGTTATTTAAATTTTTACTTTTTTGCATTCACAATGCAATTTTTATCATAGAAAAATGGAAAATAAAGTATTTAGAAAAAATCGACCCGTCTCACAACCAGCTCCGATGGGACTCGAACCCACGACGAATTTAAATAACTTCCCATCATAGTAATTTCTTCTTTAGCGATTGTCAAATATCTGGAAAGGTATTTCTTTCGCGTGTGGGGGTAGTAATATCCTCACATTGATGAAATTAACGCTGGCTATACAGCGTGTAAGAAGTATTTGATAAATTCGACGCTTCTCGTAACGACTCCGTAGCTCATTGGTTAGAGCAGTCGCCCGGATAGCGAAAGGTCGTGGGTTCGAGTCCCATCGGAGCTGGTTGTGAGACGGGTCGATTTTTTCTAAATACTTTATTTTCCATTTTTCTAAGTTATAGTTAGTTCAGGCACAGATTACTAAATAGTTACAACGTAACAAAATAATAAAATAAATTACTCCATAGAAAATGTTCGATACCTAACGCGTTAATAGACTACTTTTTCTGCTGCGTACAAAAATGCACCTACAGCTTTGAGTATAAAGTCACTATTGCTTCGCAGCTGCGCGAGACCACGTTTCGTCAGAGCGAGCGGCAATCGGGATAGGGTTGGTTCTTTCGGTAAAAATATTTCAACCACATTTTTCTAATTGTGTTTTAGGAAAATAAAAAGCATATTTAGACACGCATTGGCGACTACGTAGGTGTAGGTAGTCATTTCGCGAATTGGTCATTAGTCGATACGCACAGTTCGTAGGTGGTGGTGCACAGCCCACAAAAAGTAGACTAATTTAATACTTAGGTATTATTTCGATAAATAACTTACCTATGCTTTACGATATGTATTTCATTTTGACCCACCCAGAAAAAAGCCGAATCATAATTTAACCAATTTACGGACCTAACTTCTAATTTGTTTATATACGAGGGCGGGTTGAAAAGTTTCTGGCCTAACCTAGAAGGAGTTACAAATCTTTTTGCTTACTGACTTCATTACATAGGTACATTCTTCAACTGTCATTGTACAAAGTGTCATGTCAATCCACCCTCGTATATTGTAAATAAATTACTAACTTACCAGGTAATAATTTATCAAAAAAACTAATACACACATACTCACCTTTCTTCATCAGCTGGTAGACTGAAAATAGAAATCGATAAATTTCCACCACCAGAAGTCATTTTTCTTAAATTTTTCTTAAATAAAACTAACGTTTAACAAGCACAGATTACTTATTTGGTTCGTATGAAACCTAATTGACCGTGCGTAACACGAATACAACGTGCGTGCGCGCGTCCGACGGTTGTTGGCAGCCCTGTGATTTCTCACCGACGCCGACGGCGGCGTAACGCGCGCAAGTACATAGAGTGAGAGACCCCTGGTTCAGGGTTTTTAAGAGACGCGTCTCTTACGCACGACCGGTAGTATTGATGTTTGTTGACAAAAGAACTTCTTACAGATAAAATTATTCCTGTTTATTCTTTTCCCGATAGTACCTAGTCCCATTAAAAATGACAACACAAACATACTTAGTCATAAGAAAACAACGGATTACAATAAATATGCAGACTGGTAGAGATAACAAAGAAGTATCCACAATTTATTATGAAAGTTATATTAGAAAAAGTTATGGCAACCACACGGCAACTTTTGTAATAAAAGAATGGTGTTTTTCTATGCAGAAGAAGAATAATTGAATGAATAGAAGGCTCATTTTTATTATAATACATAAAATCAGGATTTATTGAATTTATTTGGACGGCGGCTATAACAGCCTATACCATATTATATAAATAATATATAATATTAAATCGTAGATTTAGTATTAATATTAGTAGTAATGTTGAATTACTTACGTTCAGGTAAGTGTATATATTCTTTGGTTCAGGTTCAGTAAGTTTTTAGTTCGACTTTTAAGTTCCCTTAATTTGACATTATATTGTCATTGACATAACATTTTTGCCGTTTTATTTACCCATAAACTCTATTCATCCTATCCAAACAAAAGACACAATATTTAAAAAGGCGATATCAAAATAACCTATTTATCTCGAACTCGATTCGAGTACTAGTAATACTTATCTAATTTAGAATAACGAATTGTTTTTCAAAAGGGATACTTTTTGATTGCGGGATACGTATGAAATGAAAATATTTTTTATTTATTTTGTCAATTTGAATGTTAGATGACCGTGACAATAATAAGCAACGACCATTCAGTTTCATTCCAGTAAAATCTATTCCACCCTTTCATACCTATAAAACATATTCGTAATAAATCAAAATGGAGGTTATCCGAGGGTGCTACCCGGGCCTTATCCCTTCACGATGAAACGATCGAAAATAAAATCCTAATCTGAAAATATGGTAGCAATATTACCGAAGCGGGTATTTGGTACCAGTAGAAAGAGGCAGATAAAAATTATATCTTAATTATAGTGTATTGAAAATGACTAAGCTTAATTGCTCAGTAGTACATTTAAAGGTAAAGCGACTTTGGCAATGGTTGGTCATGGGATGGGTGACAAAAATTTGTGTCTCGAGCTTGTTCAAGTTAAACTATTGGTCCTGGGTGCCTATCATCAACTCTTATTGCGAATTTGTTTAGGACCTAAACTGATCTGCTTCGCTTATTCGTACCACGACAGCTTAATATCAATGACAGCGATTCAGTCATCATTCAATGTCATTTCACAGCCACTAAGCTGTCAAGAACTCTTATTTGACTTATAACTCGGCCAAGCTAACATGACACCTGCAGGTTATACCCGTCCCTCTCACTCTCCGGGGCATGAGAGAATCGAGTGAATGAGACGGGTAGAAGAAATAAGGATACAAATTGTTCGGTCATTCACATTTAGCAATTCACTTGCGATCCAGTTTTTAGAAGGTCATGGTACGAAAGAAAGCAATTCATTTTATGAACCTATTCTGCATCGCGCTATTTTTGCATCGCTGTCTAAAGTTGATGGTACGCACCCTGGCTGCTACGCCGCCGCGTATTCTTTTCAAATTTAAAGTGGCTGGTAATTTTTTTGCATTCACAACGCAATTTTAATTATTGAAAATATTGAAAATGAAGTAGTAGTTAGTGAAAGGTCGTGGGTTCGAGTCAGTTTATTTCATCCAATTTCAACAATGTAAGAATACTACCCCTCAACTCAACATCTATACATATAATAAAACAGAAACGGACAAAAAGTCTGTACATGAAATATAAAAAAAAAAAAATTACTGCTATGTGATGTGTACAGGATATAGACCCCAAAACGATAGAATTTAAAATTTATGTCTGTTTGTCTGTTTGTCTGTTTGTCTGTTTGTCTGTTTGTATGTTCGCTTTTCACGCAAAAACCACTGGACGGATTTTTACCAAATTTTGTGTAGTAATAGCTTATAACCCGGGTCAACATATAGGGTACCTTTTATTGCAGGAAATTTAATTATTCCTACGGGAAAATACAAAAACTGATTCTTACTAAAATAGATGGCGCCACATGATTATGAAAATACGTTATATTTAATCGCTGTCTCAATTAATAATGAATCATGTTATTTTTTTTTACCTGCTTCAAAACATAATATAAATTAAAACCCATCCAGGCTCATATAAAATCATAAAAATAATTTCATGTTATTTACGTCATTATATCTACTAAGCAATAGATGGCGCAGGAAGTCAGTAAGATTACGATATACCTCTCACAAAAGAACATTCGAATGATTATATTAATTGGGGTGAAAGCCCCCTCTGTTGCCACTTTAAGATGTTTTTCACTTCTTTTGCATCATAACTACTAAGCAATAGATGGCGCGGGAAGTCAGTAAGATTACGATATACCTTTCACAAAAGTACATCCGAATGATTATCTATATTAAGTAGGGTGAAAGCCCCCGCTGTTGCCACTTTAATTTTTTTTCACTTCTTTCGCCTATGGTCTTAAGTAGGTATCTAAAATTGTCAAGAATGTATCTTATACTTTTCTTTAAATTTTTAAATTTACAATACAAAAAAACTACTAAAAAAATTTAACCGACTCCAAAAAGTATTTGTCAACTGAAAAGGAAAAATATAATTTATATTATAATTAAGGTACCTTTTTGAGGTCGGTGCCAGTCAGTTTATTTTTTTAAATTACTATTTATTTCCTAAGTTTTAGTGTATATTGTACAATAACATACCCACGAAAACTACAAAACCGATTTTGATGAATCTTAGACTGTTCCCAAAGTTAGAATACACCTAATTTAAATCAAATAGAATCATCTCGATATGCCTTTAGATTTCGAGAAATTCGTGGACATACATAGTAAAAACATATAACTAAGTATTCATAAACTTACGAAATTTAGTTTTATTTTGGTCAATTAAAAACCTATGTTTTAACCTTAAATGTGCGAAGGGTGCCGATTGATGTGTTTTTTGTCAATCAAATTTTAAAAGATACATCGAGAAATACTTAACTAACTTAGATAAAATAAAAGAAACATCTAATTCGATGTAAACTGAAAAGCGTTTATTGAATAATATTCCTATGTCATAAAGAATTATTACTATTGTTATTATGACTTAAAAGTCATAGATAAAAAGTATATTATCAAGCAAAAGTTATTAACGAAATGTTTAAAGCTAAGTAAGCACTCGGGGCAGTGGCCAAAACTAAAGTTCTTACCCTATTGATGTAAAATTTATATTTCGCATTTCCACTCGACGCTAGATGTCGCTACAGTAAGTATAGTGCCACAAATATATCTGAACCGGTGACAGTGGTCCTGGAGGAGCCACTAGCAATACAAAATTAACTGTCAAAATGGACTGCCGGCAGTCAACAGTATATTTAGTACCAAAAAATAACCACTGTGTGAAATAAGTTTGTCGCAATGTAGACAAAATGTCACCAATGTAGTTTTGAAAATTTTGCTCAAAAGCTAAGTGGCCAGTACGTACCTACACCTACAGTGCCACAAGCTTTTCTGTTCCGGTGACAGTCGTGACAGAGGAGCCACTTGCAATATGAAATTAGCTGTCAAAATGGACTGTCGTATGAAAACTGTTTTAGTTCCTAAGATAATCACCGGAACAGAAAAGATTGGCGCACTATACCTACCATTTTTTATGTCATTTAACCGGCTCTGGCTACTTAGGCCTTCAGCCGTAGGTACCATCCAATAAAATAAAGGAATATTAAAAATAGTTTTCTATCTAACTTATTTATTCATTTATTTACTAGGAAAGCTTACATAAGTGATGATTGATTAAAATTAAATAATTAAATGGTATATCATTACATTTTATACCTGTTACTTAAAGAAGAAATGTCTCCATATCAAAATACTAGCCTTCCGCCCGCGACTTCGCCCGCTCGGACTAAACGACGACGTTATCCCACGGGAATGTGATATTTTTCAGGGATAAAAAGTAGCCAAAGGCAGCCATTACATCCAGATCGCGATCACTGATCGTGATCTTGATCGCGATCGAGATTTACTTTGTAGATATTTTGCGATCAAGATCGCGAGCCGTCAATCACCTTCGTACACAGTCAATCTGCATCGCGATCATTGATCATTGATCATTGATCCAGATTGACTGTCTAATGGCTGCCTAAGTATGTCACTTTTCAGTTGCCAAACTATTCCCATTCCAAAAGTCACGTCGATCAGTTGCACCAATTTTAACGTGAAAGACGGACAAACAAACAAATCCACTTTCACATTTATAATATTAGTATGGATACACACAATCTCTTTTACATTTTATAGTAAAAATATGATTGGCCTGATATTATGCATTACTAAGTAAGAACTTCTGTTTGAATCGTGAAAGCGCGCATATGCGCAAAACGATAATACGCGCTCTAATCGCGCGCGGCAAGAGTGCGCTTCACCACTGGAGCTCCATAGTAGTGGTCGGAGTGGACGTGCCTCGTGCGATCCAAGAGCACCAAGAGAACAAATTAGATTCACGATCCATGATCCCCAATCTTAGGTCGTGGTTGGCCAACCCAAGATGGATCGTTTGGTGTGGTTCAGTCTTATGAACCTCGCGTAGAATAGATCTATTGCCCGCTAGCAAGCAACGTCGAAGAACGAAGAACGGCTGTTCAAAATAATCGTTATCATTATACACTGTTATGTGTGATATATGCATTTTTGCGTATAAAAACCATATGAAAATATAGATAAGTTATCACAACTTACTGTAAATCGAGATTTGACAGCCTAAACCGACCTAGATAGCGGTTTAAATTTAAATCGGGATCGGTAACAACAAGTAGCTAAATGGGATTTAAAAGAAAATCGAGATCCAAGTGGCCCTTTTGAGTTATGAAGAAGAGAAGAGAAGTTTGTTTTTTTTGTCGCCTCTAAGGGATTGCAGACTTCAGTATTTAATTTGACATACATTTTAGCTTGATACCTCCCACGCATACTTGAGAAAAAGTTTCTTGACAGACGGACAGATCTTTGAATGAGGGCTCAACTATGTTCATGCAGCATAATATGATAACAACATACCATGTTCATTCCTTAGCCTGCATATTCGATATTCTTTAGACCCTTTTAGTAGAGAATAGGACTTCAAGAAGAGCGTTATGAAATCTGAGCAACAAACACACATAAACTAAACTAACACAAAAGTCACTACACCGCGCGTACGAAGTCGCGGGCAACAGCTAGTTCGAAATAAAATTAAATATCTTTGCATGACAATCGATTACGATGAATAATTTGCTACCATTTTAAACTTTCATGGTCATGAATACTGTAAAAATAAGGGAAGGCGGAATAAAATTTGTACCATGTTTGGATTTTGGACTCACCCGAAGAGTTAAAATAAAAAAAAAACGCTTTTCGTAATATTTATATGAATAATTGTCATTTCAAATTTTCGATCGAGTTTAATTATTTTTGTTAAATCAATATAATTGAGAAATAAAAATAGCATTTACTTATTTATTTGTTCCAGGCGTTTCTCAATAATTCCCGGGGCTCGCGTCGAGGGATCCCCAGATGCCGCCAAAAACCGACGGATCTCCATCATGCCGAGGTCCCAGCAACCTACCCGGATGGCGAGGAAGGCACAACAGCCTTTGGGCTTTCAAGACTTCGACTTTTGATACAATTTTTGTGTTGGAAAAATATTTTTGGTAAATTGGCCAGTTATTTGCAAAAAACAAAAAAATCTTATTCAATTTCAAAGAAGATTTTTGACGTATTGTCAATTAAGGTAATTTTATTTTTGAAAATAAATTATAATCTTATTTAAATAGTAATGTTTTGATTTGTTAATCTACTTAAAGTTATTGTCACATTCGACTTTATATTTCTACTACATACAGACATCTTCTACATACAGAAATAGGTTCATTATCAGCCATTTAATGTCTCCACAACTGGGGCACTGGCCTTCCTTATGGACGGATAAGGAGAATGGGCCTTGACCCACCACACGGGCCCAGTGCGGATTGGTGGGTATTGACGACTGCAAATACAGCCGGGACCAATGGCATAACGTGCCTTTCGAAGTACGGAGAAGCTCGAGATGAAAGTTTTTGGTCACCCATCCCGTGACCGACCGCTGCGAAAGTTGCTTAACCTCAACGATCGACGAGTACGCTAACCACTGCGCCATGGGTTCCTTGCAGAAATAGGTAGTAACAATAATATATCCGTCCGAAAGCATTAAGGCGATACTCGGAAAAAATGTGCTGAAGCGAGATAACAATGAGAAAACGACGCGCGCGGGAGCGAGACCGATTTTGCAGATTTGGCAAAAAAAAACACAAAATCACTTCGTATTAAAAAACTACAGCGATTAAAAAAATGCTTATATACGATCCTCAATATTATTGGTGTCCACTAATTAAACCAATTTCCAATAGTGTAAGTAACCCCATTTAAGAATAATCTTGACTTTTCTTATTTTTTAGAGGTCTTTTCGAAAAGAAAAAGTGTCGAGGCGAAATCATAAAATCGTGTTTTTGAAACTATACGAATCTAGATAAAGGTATGAAGAAATATATATCTTATTACCAAATTTGTAACAACTGTAACCGTCCTATAGGACGGTTTCAAATCAAAAAGTCCATATTTTCCCGAGTAGCGCCTTAAAACGAAGAATAGCCTCAACTTCAAGCTTTAACGGAAATAAATGTTGTTTGTCTATTAAGTTTGGTCAAAATATTCACGACGTTTTAATTTAGATCACTTTCATTTTCTCCCCTTAACGTTAAATCGTCCGCCATAGTTCAAAGGAAAGTTTTATTATCAAATACGACATATAGTGGGGTTTAACTCCCCTAAATCATCCACAATCTCGGCTTGACAAGCAACACGCAATTAACTTCCTGCTTCACTCACATGAGTGAGGTATACTTGGCGACATTTATACACAGTCTGATGTTTTGCTACTGTTGAAATACAGTAAATTCGTAACCTCAAAAAGTAACATTCCGATGTTGGCGACCGCGACCGACGATCGCGATCGGGTTGTAAAACTGCGACTGTTTACTATGAATTTATACAGACAGGGTTATTTTAAAACCACTAGCCAAATTTTTAAGTTCGACTCATAATCGGTAATTTAACAACTTTCTCCTAGAAACATGGGTCAAAATGAAGGGTACAGGGGCAAAACAAGAAATGACACAAACAGGTTTTTTTTTTTTTTTGTCTTGCATTATTATTTTTTATTTATTTACTGATAGGAACCTAAAGTTTACTTTACAAACATCGGCTGTAAATACAAATAAACTTTTGACAAATGTTCACAAATATACTTACCTACATTAAAATGTAAATTACACAAAAATCAGTTTTGTGACATTCCTTGTTTTGCCCCTGTACCCTTCAAATATGTTTTTTTTTTTTACTTTTCATACAAATCATACGTGTACATGTGTCTGTGTGTGTGCGTATGTGTGAGTGGTTGTGTGTGTGCATGCGTGCGTGTTGATAATATGTTTTTGGTCACCCATCCCACGACCGCAAAGGTTGCTTAAGCATACTTATGCGCCATGGGGTTTTCACAAAAAAGAATAACATGGAACTATTATATCCGGCGACATATAAACACACGAAATCCGAGGTCACGAATGTAGATACTTTATCATTAGTGGCAAACATCAAAGGTGTCGGGAACTGGCTGGCACCAAACAAACACACAAAACCTCCAAAACGATATTATACTTCTCAAGAGAACTGCCAATAACAAACAGGAAAACAAATTATACAGGATAATTTTTTTATCAGTGCACAAATTTTTAGGATCGACCCAGAATCGGTAAGTGAACAACTTTCTCGTAGAAACATGGGTCGAAAAACGTCAAAAATTTTTGGACTTCCCATACTAAATCGATCACGTGATCAGTCCGATTTGTATGAAGAGTCAAAAAAAATTTGTCATATTTCGACCTATGTTTCTAGGAAAAGGTTGTTCACTTACCGATTCTATGTCGATCCTAAAAATTTGTGCACTGATAAAAAAATTACCCTGTAGAATAGCTTTCCGCTCGCAGCTTTGCCCGCGTTAGCTAGATGATATTTTCTCGTGGGAATTAAAGATGATAAATTTTCCCGGTGCAAAAAAGAATAGCCGATATGCTTTTCTAGCGGATGCCACTTCAGTTGAAGGTGAAAGTATAGAAGTCCTTGTAGATCGAAATGTTGGGCATTGGAAAAGACGAATAAAAGAAAATTGCATGCAGTGGAAATGAGAAAGCTAGAGTAATATGTGGAGTAACGCGAAAGGACAAAGTTAGGAATGAGTACCTATGTGAGAGGAAGTTTGAAAGTGGCACCAGTGACAGACAGTTGAAAGAAAACCGTTTGGCTTGGTATGGACTGGACATGTTATGAGAAGGAATGATAGGCAGGCATGTTACTAGAAAACTGATGGACATGATTGTTGATTGACGTAGAGGAAAAGGGAGACCGCAAAAACGAATTGGATAGGGCGTTTGTGCACTACACTGAATTTTACCGATCCGGAAAAAACGGATGCTTGTATTTTAATAATTAATCATTTATAATTGGAAGAATTTATTTATTTCGTGTAGTTTAGGGTTTAAAACATTGAAACATTTTTTTTTATCGTTATAACGATCGGTCGCTGTAAATGGGCTAAGGGGGTGAATTTTTATAAATCCTTTGGTAGTGCTCACTTAAGCTCACTAACTTTTTGTGCCAGGAAAGTCGTTCAATAGTATTGTAATGACATAATCCTATGTTGTTTACATATTATGGCTCGTGACTGTACGTATAAAACAGTTATTTATCTAATACCTAAACGTTATAACGAGAGCCAGTACTGATAACAAAGTATAACCTCGCCGTTCTAATCTTCAAGAAACAAAGTGACGTTTATAAATTTATCGTACCATTTTAAATTCTCTTGGGTTTAATTTGAATGCAAATAGTGGTAGCGGTGGTTTCATGCATTGCAAGCAGATAACACTAGTTTACGTCCTAATTGGATCCACAAACCGTGCTGCAACCAGACTACACAACATTTAATAGTTGGACTGTATCTTACAGTTACGATTTTACGGTATCAAAGTATCTAAACGCAATATTGCTCCGAGTATTCGAAGCGTTTGAAAGTGCGATGTTCCAATTGTTTGGAAATAGCTGTATCAGGGATTTTGTTCCCAAACGATTCCAACAATAAGTTGTTTTATGTGTTTATAATGCTGTCTTTCTGAAATAAATAAGTAGGTAACATAATTTTGACTAAGGACTCGATAACCCTAGCACTCGCCCATAATTTAAACTGGATGACATTTATCTATTTTTCTGTGCGTGTCTATGTAACTGCTACTACTCCTAACTACTATTACTATTCTAAACGGCTGGACCAACTTTAATGATTTTTTTTTTGTATCTTCAGCTGGATTCGATTTAAAAAAGGTTTAGATTTAAACTTGGACTATATGTTTGTTCTGTGCGTGAGTATGCAACTGAACTCCTCCTAAACGGCTGGAACGATTTTAATGAAATTTTTTGTGTGTTTTCAGATGGATTCGTGAAGGGTTTAGATTTAAAATTGGACCCAGTAGGTGGCGTGCTGTCAATAAGGCCGTACGAAGTTCGCCGGATCAGCTAGTCCTACTATAATATTATAAATGTGAAAGTTTAGATGTTTGGATGTTTGGATGTTTGGATGTTTGTTACTCAATCACGCCAAAACGGCTGAACGGATTTGGCTGAAATTTGGGACACAGATACTTTGTAGCCTGGAAAGGAACATAGGTTTTTTTTATCCCGGAAAAATATCACATACCTGCGGGATAACGTCATGTAGGCCACGCGGGCGAAGCCGCGGGCGGAAAGCTAGTTTAACTATATTTTTCTAGATACAATGAAAACGTTTTCCAAATTAGATAGGTAAAAGCAAGAAATGCTTAAAACGTATTCAAGTAAAAAAAGGAAATACAAAACAAGTACTGAGGTTGAATGTAATATTCCTAAAAAGCTCTCTGTTTCTGCAAAAGTGATTTACCTTGAAGACACTGTTATTTCGATGAAACTGTGCGGTTGGATAAACGACATTCTTCCAGAACGATGAGATTCTGAGATGAATAACTCAATATTTTCCTTGGCATGCGTCAATAACATGGTACTGTTGAGACACATTGTGGATAAAACCTTGTATAGTTTAGAGACGGAAGGAATCCAGACTGACTGAATATGAAAGGCCAGGATTTTCACGTGTAAGACTGAAATCACACCGACAGTGGGAAGGCGAAAATGCTAAAGCGCCATTTTGGCCAAAATGAGTTATATATATTGTTGAATAGGATTTTTTTTTCTGCGTCGATTGGTGTGAGACCTCACATCAATCCGATGACTTTTTTGGCGCTTTAGCAATCTGAATTTCAAAGGAAAATCATGAATCTGTATTTCCAAAGCGCCATAATTTCACTGTTTTTTATGTTATGTCGCTTTAGTAGTACATTTTGATAGCACATGGCAGTTCAGCGGGTTTTCTTGCCGGCATTTTGTTTACTTTCATTACATACGCACTTTTTCTTTTCTGCAATTTCAATGACAAATGCGCATTAGCAATTTAGCCTTTTTGCACTTTAATATATTTGTGCCTATTAGTCAATTTCATTGAACATGAATTCCGATAATTTATTACGTTAGCAAAATTTGCCGCACACGATTTAAAAGTGGTTGGCCCTTTAGCAAAATTTTACTGTTAATTATTTACTGATCACATCCTATTAGTAAAACAAATGAACGCCAATCTCATAAAAAAAGTAATGTTATCTGGCAGTTAGCAAAATAAACTCAAGCTGGTAAAAAAAACCTATGCCGATTTTCCAAGGCAAGGGAAAGAAATGCAAGGGATGTTTCTTAAATAAAATGTGTGAGAGATGAAAATGCAGGGGAGGTTCTTACGGATGAAGGAAAAATAAGGGGTAGATGGACGGACTATTTTGAAAGCATTATAAAAAAGTAATGTTATCTGGCAGTTAGCAAAATAAACTCAAGCTGGTAAAAAAAACCTATGCCGATTTTCCAAGGCAAGGGAAAGAATTGCAAGGGATGTTTCTTAAATAAAATGTGTGAGAGATGAAAATGCAGGGGAGGTTCTTACGGATGAAGGAAAAATAAGGGGTAGATTATGGATGAGGAAAATGTCTAAGGCAAGGGAAAGAAATGCGAGGGATGTTTCTTAAATGAAATGTGTGAGAGATAAAAATGCAGGGGAGGTTCTTACGGATGAAGGAAAAATAAGGGGTAGATGGACGGACTATTTTGAAAGCCTTATGAATGAGGAGAATGTCTGGAATGGTGTACTCGAGGGTGGACCAGTGAATGTGGGATGAGTGCGAGAGGTTATTATTTATAGGGGGGACGCCAGCGAAGCCGGACGGATGATCAGTCACCTAGGTCGGGATCGTTTCACCCAAAGTGCGAGAGGTTACCGTGGACGAAGTTAAAAAAGTAATTGATGGAATGAAGAATGGAAAATGAGTTGGTCCTGAGGACATACCAGTAGAAGTATAGAAGCTGTTGAGAGCTGATGAATGGAAGTGGTTAGTTTTATTCTTTTATAAATTGATGCGTGCAAAGCTGGTTGGATAGTGGCTGCAAAGACAACCAACACTCTCCGTTGGACTTAGTAGGAGTAAAACCGAATATATTTTTTGCGATTTTGGCGGTTTCTCCAGCCTTGTTCTAGCTCCAGCCAGCTCGTAAGCCTAGGTATGACTGCCCCTACCAGACTGCTCCAGTTTTAAATACCTTGGGTCATTAGTACAAGGGAATAGGGAAATTGTCCAGGACATTATTAACCGGATTAACGCAGCGTGGAGGGGAGAATGATGTACCGCCCCGTCACCAAATATAATTTGGATAAGTAGAGGATGGATTAAACGACTACAAAATGGTAAGGCCCCTGGTGAAGACGGAATATCCTCTGAGTTCCTTAAGGCAGCAGGAAAACCTGTTATGAGTGAGCTAAAGAGAATATTTAACTCCGTCCTAAGTAAAGGGACCACCCCAAAGGCGTGAAGTAGGGGCGTGGTGGCATTGTTCTTCAAGAAAAGAGATAAAACTCTCTAAAGAACTACAGACCCCTTAAGCTCCTGAGTCAGATTTACAAGCGGTTTTCAAGAGTCGTCATAAATCGTCTCTGAGTGTCGAAAAGGCTTGAGCACCGTAGACCACATCCACACAGTACGGCAGGTTATACAAAAGTCTTAAGAGTATAACCGACCGCTGTATCTAGCTTTTGTGGACCACGAGAAAGCCTTCGACGCCATCGAGACTTGGGCGCTTCTAGAATTCTTGCAGTGATACCAAATCGATGATCGATATTTGGAGATGCTGAGAAGCCTATATATAAAACATGGCGTCGATGTCTATCCGAGTACAACAAGACTAGATCCATTCGATTGCTCAGAGGCATGAGACATGTAAATTTCATATCTCCGAAACTGCTCACCAATGCATTGGAGGATATCTGCAGGACACTTGAGTGAAACGGATTAGACATTGATGTCAACGGCGAATATCTCTCACACCTCTGTTTTGCTAACGATATAGTGATAAAGGCGGAATCACTGCAGGATCTGCAAAAAATGCTACACAACCTAAACACTGCCTCTCGACGTGTGGCACTGGAGTCATGTTCAACGAGCATATCATACCAGAACCGATCAAAGTTGGTGACATCCAACTTGTTGTTGTTCAGGAGTATGTCTTCCTCGGGCAAACACTGCAAATGGGTACATGGGAGACAACTTTGAGAAGGAAGTTGTCAGAAGAGTGCAGCTGGGCTAGGCAGCTTTGCATGCATGGGAAGCTGCGCATATCATTTCATCATCAGTACTACCTCGATGCCTAAAGACTAAAGTCCTACGAGTCCTAAGAGTCTACAATCAGTGCGTCTTACCAGTGTTGAACTATGAAGCCGAAACGTGGAACATGACAGTGAAGCTGGCCCACCGACTACATGTCACTTAGAGAGCTATGGAAAGGTCAATTCTTGGAGTGTCTCTCAAGGATAAAATCCGAAATGAGATGATCTGGCAGAGAACCAAAGTGACGGACAATCGGACATAGTCCAAAAATGTAGCAAACTGAACTGGCAGTGGGCTGGCCACATCTGTCGCAGAACCAACGAGTGGTGAAGTAGACGGGTTCTCGAATGGAGACCACGTGTCGGCAAACGTAGCGTCGGAAGCCCCCCAGCCATATGGACCAGGTCTCTTCTTAAAAAGGTAGCGGACAGTGGCTGGATGATAAAGGCGACAGACCGTGCAGTGTGGCGCTCTTTGAGGGAGGCCTACGTCCAGCAGTGGACTGCAATAGGCTGAGATCGACTCGTAGCATCACCGGTGCAGGCGGTATGGTGCGGTGAGGTGATCAGTTTCTGTTGTGCTAGCGTAATTGATTGGTGGCGTGACAGTTAAGTAAATTAAATTGGTAATACAACCATTTGTTTATCTTGATGTTATCCACAGGGTTAGGAAGATTTATCTGGATTACATTTACGATTTCTGTCAATTTTTTTTTAAGTTTGATTGAAAAATCTGTTGTTTTGCAATGCCAGTTTGTTTCCCTTTTGTGAAAAATCCCCCATAAACGTTCTTACTTTTTTTCTCGATATTCCCACGGGAACGGGAACCACGCGGGTGAAACCGCGGGCGGCCGCTAGTTTAAGATAAAAAGAAATTGTTGTTAGCATCCTTATCCGTTTAAAACTGCTACTGGTTCATACGTTTAGATCTTTTGTTTTGGTATTATTTGGAGTAAAAGACCTTTTAGATTTTCTGCCTCATTACATTTTATTAAGTGCACTACCGTTAGCCATATTTGCTGCCGATACTTTACGTACATATTCCTGCTTAGTAATTATGGAGTTCCTTAGTATAAGCTGTAACTCTCTATTAGCAATTTCCGCTTGCTTGACCTACATCATAAGTGTCACATATGCATTTTTACAAGCTTTTATTTAACTTGCAGTGTATGTATGCATGTCCGTTCGTCAAATCTTGCGAGCTAAATTTGACCCACTTACCAATGTCCGATTGAGCTGAAATTTGGAATTCACCTTTAGTTCCGATGACAATGCAATTAAATATATAATCAGTATAGTTATCAATTCAGAATTCTTGCAAATTTTCAAGTACTATATTCTTGTTTTGTTGTGATGGTTACTTGACACTTTGTCAATGTAGGTAGGTACCATAAAGTTATAATCAGCGAGCATTCAGCGAGCGCAATCTTCATAGAGTGCGTGTCAGATAACTCTGCGACTGGGGCGTTTATGGCGCTAGTTACAGTACATTATTTTGTTCTAAGCTTATGGAAAATATTAGTATTCGATTTTGACCCCGCGCAGACTTATCTGGCGCACTCTCTAAATTCAACTAGTAATAGAACACACGTCTCAACCCGACAGCCGATTTGAATTGGTTATTTGAGAAAGAACATGAGTTCATGTCACATAATTGCTATGGAGACAAAAAAACAGTCTGTTTGAAAAGTATGCTATAATATACTATTTACATAAATTTGAGATTATCAATAGAATATTTTATAACGAGGGACTAAACCAGGCCATTATATACCAGAGGTGGTTTGGCTCCCGAGCGTGGGAGGGAGTCAATGAAACCGAGGGTATATTAAGTTGGCGTTTAGTCTCGAGGTGCAAACTGTACTTTTCACTTCGAGAGCGAGAAAACTAGTCAATTTAGTACAAAAACATTTAACAAATTCTGACATTTTCGCGGTCAGTAGTAGTAGTAGTAAAAATATTCGCCCTTTTGTAGGACAGGCCAAGACATTTAGCCATACTGCCAATTATTGAGTATTATTTAATTATTATAGTTTCTTATGTTTTCATAAGAATGTAGGTGTGTTACATTCCAGTGCTCCTTGGAGTTTTTGGCGTCAAGTGTGTCAAGCCAACCTTCTCGATAATTCTTGCTGAGGTTAGTCACCACACCACTATAATAAAACACTCGGCATCACTTTACCGAGATAGCGCCTATTTTAATCATTCTACATATCGTTCAGTTGCGTAGACACTTGGGGCACAAAAACCACACCTATCTTGAGTCACAAAATCCACTATGAAACAAATTGCGATTAATTAAAATATCCACTCAACCTAACCCGCCAAAAACTCGCAGTAAGTTTTTTCCGCTAAACCAGTCATAAATTGACAATTTAAAACACATGACGCCACCTTCCTTGCGGAAAACCATGAAACAAAAAACATCGTAACATTTTCGCAATGAAGATGGTCCACACTTCACAATTAATAGTATATTCACTGGCTGTTTGAGTTTATCTAATGTCACATGAAGGAAATTAAAAAAGTAATTACATTTTACTCCCTAGGGACTAAAGTGGTTATTTAGTCCCGCTTCGTAGGGCTATATTTGCGTACTTTTAGAGCATGAGAAGTGAAAATTATTATTATTTATATTAAAACATTAATTTAAAGTCCCTGGACTTAGGCTTTTTCCCAATTACTTAAAAAAATGACATTTAATTAAAAATGAAGTTTCCCTGTCAGTTACAGGCTACTCAAAATGGTTTTGAAGAATTTTTCGTCATTCTTTTATGACAGGTACCGTTCAATTTTTTCAAATCCAAGACCTTTTTTTGTTAATAGGTCTTTTTCTTTACGAGCCCGTTGCATTGCATTGGCAAATCCAGGTGATTTCTGTGGGTATTTGATAAGAAAAAGTGATGTGATACAAGGCCTTGTTCAGTGATGTGATACAAAGCCTTGGCCAAGACCAGATTTGGTGTAGCTTTTTGATTTTTTGATTTGATTTAATTTTGATTTGGTACGAACGTGTGTAGCACGGATTATATTTGCTTTACAGCAAAGTTCGTCCGCACCAAATCGGCGGTTAGGTCTGGTCTGGACGTGTGTAGTGTGTAAGAACGAACGAACTATAAAAAAAAGGAAATAACGCGAAGTTGCTATATTCAGACCCTATGTGTCACTTTGCACATAAATAGTTCACTAAAGTCAACGACAGATGGCTCCAAGTTAATACAATACAACCATAGTCTACCTACAGAAAAGAAAAAACCTTTTTTTCTTTATGTACTATGTTTATCAACTTTGATAGAAACTTAAATGTGTCTTGTTCTTTAGTATTTATTTTTTAAATACGTACTAAAATTTACAACTGAAAATCAGCGTTTGCTTGCGTTGCAAGACAAGTAATATGACGCTGAGCTGCGACCACTGAGTACTGCTGCGGCACGGCACACACACATTTTTATTTTGAACTTTTTGTCTTATTGGGTCTAATTTGTGTTTTCTATTCTTGTTCGTAATACAGTGCTTCCTTCTCTTATACCTATGTGAATATGTCTTGTATTTAATGAATATGTGTGTCTGTAGTAAGAATCTACAATCTCTATTTGGTGGTAAAATATATTTGTGTGTTTGCAGACTTGATGCAGTTGAAGAGCTAGACTGTAATAAATTAACTGGCAAACGACCATGCAATAATTATGCATTAAATGAAATGAAGCAACTTAGAAACACGTCCAATAATAACTAAAAATACAAAAATAAATTATATTAAAAAAACCTTTTATTTAAAATCAAGCTTTTATTCAAATGTCCTAAAAAGAATAAAATAAACTTTGTATCAAGTCAAATCCAACAAATTTATTACATTAAACAATTTATTTGTTTTAAAAGCTTGTCGCGAGATTTTATTGTTACTGGGCTTGCACTAAACACAAATGCTTTAACTTATATTTGACATATAAAATTAAATAAAACGACAAGCTTTTAAAACAATTGATTAAAAAAATTAAAACAATTACGTAAAGAAATTGTTGTTAGCATCCTTATCCGTTTAAAACTGCTACTGGTTCATACGTTTAGATCTTTTGTTTTGGTATTATTTGGAGTAAAAGACCTTTTAGATTTTCTGCCTCATTACATTTTATTAAGTGCACTACCGTTAGCCATATTTGCTGCCGATACTTTACGTACATATTCCTGCTTAGTAATTATGGAGTTCCTTAGTATAAGCTGTAACTCTCTATTAGCAATTTCCGCTTGCTTGACCTACATCATAAGTGTCACATATGCATTTTTTTCTCAACCCATAATTAGTAAAAAGACGAGACGTTTTTGCTAAAGCGACATGTTTCTCGCTTATTAGAATAGTTATGAATCTGTAAAGTTATTCTTAATTAGGGTAAAAAATCACTAAACCTCATATCTGAAAATCAACGATATTACATTATAAACCAAAAACTTACGAATTTTTTTCTCAAAAAAAAAAACTTTAAAATTCATTTCCCAAAAGTGCCAATATGGCGTCTTAGCAATTTCGCCTTTCCACTGTCGACACAATGTTTTCGAGTCATGGTTGATTTATACGCTAATCATGTTAAGTAGGTCAAATAAGTTCACGTAGATTATTTCCATATTTGTTAGGTATATTTCGTATTTCACCAATAAGGTTTGTTTGTGAAATAAGTTTCTAGTAAAAATTTTATTTTCATAACAAGCTTTTTTGCTAACTGTATCTACTTAAATATTGTATTGTCATCTAAACCAACCTGTATACAAAATTTCAGCTCCATCGGACACTGGGAAGTAGGTCAAATTAAGCTTGCCCGGCTAACTAACTATAACTAACATGGCAAGTTAAAAAAAGCTTGTAAAAAATTTGGTAACTAAGTTCTTTCTTCTGGGGTTGGCATAAATGCCGACCCCAGACATAGACAAATATCTGAGCAAAGCCTTTGCAAACTTTGCCTTCTGACATGGCAAAGTACTGTAGTTTTTTATCAAAGGTCTGAACAAATACTCAAATACCCGGTTCTACACATGTGTCCAACCAAACATTTGTTCATGGAACAAGGAGAAGAAGAAGGAGAAGGAGACGAAAAAGGAGAAGGAGAAGAAGAAGGAGAAGGAGAAGGAAAAGGAAAAGGAGAAGGAGAAGGAGAAGGAGAAGGAGAAGGAGAAGGAGAAGGAGAAGGAGAAGGAGAAGGAGAAGGAGAAGGAGAAGGAGAAGGAGAAGGAGAAGGAGAAGGAGAAGGAGAAGGAGAAGGAGAAGGAGAAGGAGAAGGAGAAGGAGAAGGAGAAGGAGAAGGAGAAGGAGAAGGAGAAGGAGAAGGAGAAGGAGAAGGAGAAGGAGAAGGAGAAGGAGAAGGAGAAGGAGAAGGAGAAGGAGAAGGAGAAGGAGAAGGAGAAGGAGAAGGAGAAGGAGAAGGAGAAGGAGAAGGAGAAGGAGAAAATGCAATTTTCATTCGTAATGATAATATTTTAGGATAGATTGATAATATCGAGTTTGTTTACCATTATGTAGTTATAATAATTATTGCTGTTATACCCATGTTACGTAGGTACATATAGGTAATTGCTTTTGACCTATAAAAATGCAAATTCATTTTCAAGCAGATCAGTTTCGGTATCAGAGACACCCACTTGAACTAATTTCATTCGGTCATCTATAATGCAAAAGGTGGACATAAAAACCTAGATTCATGCTGCTATTTTTCTCAACTCAACAGCTATGCAAACCAGACTAGAATATATTCGAAATGTTACATAAAAATTGCACTTTACTTTGTTCTTACTTACTCTGTAGTCGGTTTTATAAACTAAACTTTTAATAAAATTCTCGAAGGTTTGAAACGAGCTTTTAAAATATCTCCTGTATACACGTATAAATGTCTTTTGAACACAAAGCCAACACTGTTGTAAAATAATATGTTCCATCAGTATCGCTATAATAGAAAATATGAGAAATTAATTTTGCATAGTGCCTTCGCTGTCGGTAGTTATTCCTCGTAAAATTAACATGGTGGTTTGGTTGTTCTAAATGGAAACTCATTTCATAATGACACGTCAACTAACGGTACCAACACAAATATCGCTCGACTCACAAATAATTACCCCTTTCACAAATTCATTTGCTTTATGGTGTTCTCACATTGCTGTTAGAAAAAGGTTTCTTAAACATTTTCTTAACGTACGTATGTAATAACGAATATTTACTAAAAAAAAATAGGAATTGTTAGCTGTTGTTACGCTAATCGAAAATGTTTATAAACATTTTATATTATTTGAAAACTTGTCATTGCATCGGCTCGCATTTCGGATTTACATTCCGTCCGAGGCGTATGCACAAAAATGTTTGCACACAAAATAATAACAAATTTCAAATTAAATAATAATAAATAAATAAATAATTAATAAATAACTTCTTACATACAATCACACCAATTATCTAAGCCCAGTCATGTTAATTTCATTAATAAACTGTGTCATGGAAAGCTTGATAACGGATAAATATATACTTTAATACTTTTTGTTTGTAAGTAAATACTTAATATACATAGTTTACACCCAGACCAAGACAAATAGACATGTTCATGCACACAAATATTTGTCTTGTTCGGGAATCGAACCCGAGACCTCTGGCGCAGAAGGTGGGTAGACTACCCCTGCGCCAAATCGGTCGTCGAAAATTAAATAAGTAACAATTTGGTTTCGATATGTTCACTAATATAACATGAAAATGACATTATTATCAAACATTTACTGTTTGTTAACAAAATGTTTATTATTTAAATTTTTACTGTTTTGCATTCACACACAATGCAGTTTTTATTATTGAAAAATTGAAAATGAAGTAGGTAAGTATTTTAGAAAATATCGACTTGTCTCATAACCGACATTTGTCCCATCGGAGCTGGTTATGAGACTGGTCGATTTTTTCTAAAATAGGTAGATACTTCATATTCAATTTTCCAAAATGTTTATTAACAAAATTTGTAAACATTTTCTTACAGCAGTGAGGGAACACCATTACAGTTTACAGCTTTTAGTATAATTTTCTGTTGTGTAAAAGACAATTTCGATTGGTTACATAACAGCTTTAGTTCAACTGTCTTGCGGCTTTGTTGAGGTTAAGTAACATTAAATATAAACGGTTCCATCAAACAAACGATTTGAAGGTGGCATGACAAAGTCACTACGTCTCATTCTTACACATTGAAATAGTAGACTTTCATCTGGGAAACGTTAGATAGAAAATTTGTTTAGGCTGACACATTTCGAAAAATTTCGCTCAAATATTTTGAAAACAAAAAAAATATTCATCCGATATTGTCTAAACATAAAACTTACAGCATAGTAATATTTTTATGATTATTATCCTGGCATAGTATAACGTAAGTATTCTCTGATAAATGAAGAACTAATGGTGTCGTATCATCGGGTCTAATGTGGCCAGATATCTAGGGTCTGATTAAATTTAAGGCGTAGGTATTATGTAACGATCACCAAACTCACTAGGCATAGAAGTTCTCATTCACAAATACTAGAATGAACGGGTCTAAAAAAATACTATTTTTAGGTATCATCTCAGTTAATTACGACTTATTTTTACTTTGAATACTAAAATGTTATTTAAACTTTTAAGTTGACAACCGCCTCAGGTATTTAAAATTAAATATGATTAGTGAACTTTTCAAATGTATGAGAGATTGCTATAGTTGCCTACCTATAAACATCATTAATAACCGCTATTAAGCAATCATCTTGTTTACAAACGCCAACTTCACCAAATTACACCCCTAATATAAAAGCCGACGATCAAAGTAAGTTCGATAATTTTCTCCCCTTCACCTCTAAGAGCGTATGCACGAACTTACAAAACATGGCGAACACTAACACAGAAAATTTGGTTCGTAAGTGTAAACGTAAATTGGCAGAGTGCACACGAATAGGTACTATACGAATCCAACAAAAGTCTTACATACAGAACAGCGAAATCAAATGGCCTCAATCATCGTTGACGAATACGGTGTTTGAAGTTCGTTACCGGTTAGAACAGCGTCGCCGCACATAAGCCACACGCGATAGCCACATACACTACCACTTGAAGCTAGAAGCGGCTACAAAGGTAGCTAAAGCGCGCCACAGACACTTGTGGCCAGTAGTAGATATAACTACGGTCGGTGGTCGCTCCTTTTTCTTACCCATTTGTTTGCAGTATTTTGTGTCAGCGTTAGGGCGTTTGTGCACTACACTGAATTTTACCGATCCGGAAAAAAACGGATGCTTGTATTCTAATAATTAATCATTTATAATAGTAATTAATTAAATACAAGCATCCGTTTTTTTCCGGATCGGTAAAATTCAGTGGTAGTGCACAAACGCCCTTAGTGGCCGGTCGGTGGCGGGTGGCGGCCACAAGAAGCGAGTGTAGAATGTGGCGACCGCCGCCGGGGTGTCACCGTGTGTGGCGAGTTCATCTAAAATATATGAAAACGTGTTACAAAGTGTTACAAAGTGTTCGACACGACGTTCGGTGTTCGTTGTTCGTTCGTGCGTCTTTACAGGCCTTAAGGCTCACTTACTTGAAATTTTGTCTGGAGATGTTCGCAAATTAGACACGGGCCAGCTACGTGAGCTTATTTATGAGCCCTCGGAAGATTGTATTTGTAATTGGATTTTATGTCGAGGCAAACTTAAATCTAATTATTATTATGCAAAAAATATTCTTCTTTAAATCTCGTAAATTATTCTGGTCACGAATATTTAATACTCGCCTGAAAGTATATTCGTTTTCCAAATACTTCAGCTAAATTATATGATTTCTTTCGCACAAGTATTTTTTTGATAAGTAATATAATATATTTCGCTACTTATCATAAAAAGCAATATTTTGTTTAGTAGTACCTATGTGTTACTAAGCAATTTTTTGTAATTGTATTAGTAAAATACTTTTTGAACAAAAATATCTTGTCTCCACGGGACGGCACCCGTTAGCATTCGCTGTCTAACTGAGCAATTTTTTTATGCACAATGGAGTAGCACTTAGCCTTCATTATAAAAGTGGAGAGAAAGGCTGTTGATGGAAACTACTACCGGAACCTTTAAACACTGAGAAACTGACTATCTTATATTTTACTGCAGGAACGCAACTCGTTATGGTGTCAGACTTAAAACAAGTCCTACCACCGACCAAACCAAATACAATATGTACCCCCACTGGGAATCGAACTCGGGACCTCTGGTTCTAATACCGGTGGTGTGCACCACTAGACCACAGAGGCGGTTAAAGCATGTATTCCATTATAACATGTTATTAGAGCATTATTACGAGCCTAGACTCAGTAGTTCGAATAGAAGAGCATTGGCCGGAACACCCAAAGGTTGCGGGTTCGAGTCATAGCTCAACAAGTTGCAAACAAAGTTGAGTTTTATAGCATGAAATTGATAAAGATTTATTTTATTAAAGTGGCTACAACTAACGACTTAAACAAGTCACGACTGTCCACGAATCGGGTCACGAGAACCCGTTATATGTGGACGACCCTAATAGTAACAAATGTGTTCCTTTCACTCGTCGAGAAAAACGTATAAATCTGAATGTAAAAAAGTTACAGTAGAAAAGTGACCGAACTATTTTTGTAAAAGAAAGGCGTCCTCTGTAGCCCCAAATGGAAGTATGGCACATAATGCGCGTCAATAAATAAAATGGAAGGCTATTTAGAATTGAAAGCTATCGAGTTTACGGACTAGGCGTAAATCTTATAAGTAAGTTGTTCATACAAAAAACTTAATAGAAGATTGAGTGGCAATTTTAAATAATATTGTTCTCACTTCTCATCTCCATCAGTCATTGTTTTATAATAATAATAATACATATTTCATCATGGATAATGATGATAAGGATCAAAGCCAACACGCTGACTCAATATGGATTGGTGAATGTTGCTGATTTTAATGGAAATGCTGCCGAGAACAACGGCTTAAATTTGCTTCTCGAAGTACGAAAAAGATCTTGCTAATACATTTTTGGTTACCCATCTTATGACGACTAAGATAAAGACTAATGAAAGTAGCGCAGTCGCCGCAATCGCCGGCTAAACGCGATAACTACTGCACCAACGAGCTAACAGAAAAATCTAGCTCTGACATTTTCCCAACATTACTACAATATAACTATTGTAAAAAACGGGATATTTACTCCAGCAACAGCGAGTAACAGTTACTCCGTGATCATGGCGCGTGCAACTGCGCCGAAATATCGGGGACTCATAAATAAATCTAAACATGGTAAATATCCCGTTTTTTACAATAGTTATAGTGAAATTGACCATGAAAGTTTAAAATCTTATATTACTACAATATTTATGAAAACATTCATAGCAATAAAATATGATTATCCATTTTAGCGGCTGATAGAGTATCAGGCATAATAAGATACATTAATTCAAAGAAAATCAGACCAATATGAATTGTACAGTGATTGAATCGTCTATGATATGATTTTATGTCTTTGCATATACAATTATGAGTTGGCTAGACAGCTTAGGCGTTTGTGCAATGCTTAATGAAAATAAGAATTTTAATTAAAGAGCTAAGTCATCACTAAGTACGTAATATAATAGTATTAACTATCAAAGAAATTAACAGGCATTCCAATAGCTATTCAAAAGAGTTACGGAGCAAAGCTTCATTATTCAAGAGTTGCATGCTTAAATGCCGTTACCGAGTATTTTCCCTTTTATCATTAAATCTAGCGCTCGGATGTTCGGAAGTGGGAGCTATTTTGGTGAATATGCATGCAGCTTTAAAGTAGCTGGCATGGATCCGAATCAGATTTGATTGTAAGTGGCGCCGTCGTGTAAAAATACATCAAAGAAGTGGTTTCTCTCAGAACTTTAGCATAATATAAACTGGGGCAGCTATATGTAACGAAAGTAAAGGCCAGGACTATAGAGTCATTTCCTCATGATACTCTCACAAATCTGGTCAATGATTGATTTGGGGGGCTACCAACTAAAAATGTGGATTTCAGCATAGGTTTCATTTGTCTTTTGAAGTCCATATTTAGTCCATATAAATGGGCATAATATGGGCTTCAAATCTCAAATGAAGCCCATGGCCATATCCATATTTTTTTGTCGGTAGCCCCCCTGGTCAAGATCGCGGCAAGCCACTGGATGCGGGCAGCGCAGAACGGATCGTTGTGGAGATCCTTGTAGAACGCCTATGCCCAGCCGTGAGAAATGGTTCAGTATTTAGTTGTTTAGAATTTGGTAGTCTTCCTTTTTAAATATGGGTTTTATAGGTGTGTTTCAATATTTCAGGAAACTTTCCCTCATCAAAGGACCGATTTATCAGGAATGTAACAAGTGGATGCGCTAATTCATCTACACACTTTTTTATCAGAGAAGATGGTAGCTCGTCTATGCTAGAGCTGCTTTACAAGCTTTTTATTAACTTGCCATGTTAGTTAGTTAGTTAGTATGTTAGTTAGTTAGTGGGGGACAAATCTTGCAAGCTTAATTTGACCCACTTCCTAGTGTCCGATGGAGCTGAATTTGGTATACGGTTCAGACCAAACCTGTATACAAAATTTCAGCTCCAGATGATAATACAATATTAAAGTACAGTCAGCAAAAAAGCATGTCATAAAAATGAAACTTTTACTAAAAACTTATTATTCTTAGATTTTTCATATATTTCAGGGAATCTGTATAGTCTACAAGACTGAGATACATGGTCATGGATGGATACATTCTCTGTGGGGTTTGATACTGCGTTACAACATAGGTTTCATAAATGGAACTGATAAAACCTCTTTTTGTGTTAAAAGCAAAAAAAATGCATTGAAAAAAAAGGAAGATTTTTTTGAATGATGACCGGTATATTAACCATACTCAACTGACCACACCATAACTATAAATTCATAGCTTCCTTACATAGCACTAAGCAGTTGCTTCCTGCTGTCATCCAGAATAACTTTTAATAATAAATAAGAAATTAAAAATATTGGACACCATGATTGTTCCAATGCCAGACGTTAGAGACTTAAATCGGATACATCAACGGGTATTGAAAAGTTCATGATAGTAATTCAATAATGACTGTGGAAGACGATGAGAACTGCCTTTTATCATTTTGATTTGACAGATTGAAAACAAAAGTGACAAAACAAGCAAAAGTAAAACACGCGTGATTTGAATTTATCCAAATTCGAACTTTTGATATTTTTTTCCAAAATTCGTTGTAAGTTATACCTATAACATTTTAATGTTTATTACGGTTTTGTACGATATTAAAATTCACTTTAAAAAAAATTAGTTTCATGTATGTAACTGGATGCGGGCAGCGCAGGACCGATCGTTGTGGAGATCCTTGGGGGAGGCCTATGCCTAGCAGTGGGCGTCCGTCGTTCGGCTGACATTGATGATGTAACATTATTAATTTACAAGATACGTAAATGTATTTCTTTGACCACTTAAAGAAATCATAAATTTTAGTTAAGCATGACGTTTAGTTGTAAATGCGTCTCAAAATCAAGAAAAAACCAATCCTTGAAACAAAAGTGCAGGGTTTTTGTAATCATAAATTTGTCAACTCGTGAGTACGAACCGAATAGCTGACGCCTATTTAATACGTATAAAAAAGTCACAATGAAACGTAATGAATTATCTGAGCAACGACTGATATGCAAAAAGAAACCTTGTGTCTTGATTAGTTAAAACTATGAAGACATAATTGAGTTTTCCCGTTGTTTATTTAAGTTAAAAATTATAGAAATTACGCAGTATCATTCTCCATCTTTCAGGAGTCACGCATGACATGACAGACTCAAAATCACCTACAGCGCATTCTAGTCGTCTAGATTTCAAGTTGGATCTAAGCGCTTTTGAACACATGGCGCCATCTAGTGAGTGGAAGGTTGAAGCGGCGGCGCCTAGCGAGTTGATTAGCAAACCAGGTCAAAAGAAGGCGGGGTGTTTTGCAAAATGCGCTGGCGCAGATTTAAAGAAGATTGGTCCGTGAAGACAAATAGTTAAGACCTAATTTAGGATACATAGATTTAGCGTAGTTGTAAGAAGGTTATTATTGTATGCTGGCGGGGAGAAACAAACAAGGGATTATTCAGGGTCGCGCGGCCTGTTAGAGTGGTCAATTTTAATCTTACGGGAGGAAAAATTTCGGGAGTTTTAAAATTGTTAATATTCATTGGATAAAACTTTGTAAATCACCATTCCTTGTATATAATAGAATCAGTGTGGCGAATCAGCAAGGTGTTATAAAGCTAAGTATATTGTGAATCCTTTTGATGTGAACTTATTTGACTTTAAACTTTTATTGTAATAAAACTGATGAGGATTATAAATATCATAAATATCAAACAAACTTAATGAACATCGTTCTCACACCTTATAAAGTCAAAATAAGTACACAATCGCATTGCAATTTTCTTTGTGTACACGTTTCTTTGTTTAGAATAATTAGATTAATCGGCAGGAATTGGGTTTTTTATTACTTTGCTTCGTTTTCCCAATTTCAATGATTTTATCAGCTGTAGGAACAGAAGCAAAGAGCCAATTTCCTTCTAACGAGAGAATATTGGTTAAAATAGTCCAGAGTTTCGAATTAAATTCAATTTGGAGTAATAAAATTAATATAACATTATATTCTGTATTCATATTTATTTCCCATTATAAGAACCTCTTTTCAATGAATAAATAATTAATTTTATTAATTATTTTCTTAGAGTTGAAGTAGATATTATTGAATTTTAATAATTGAGTTACTTTCGAATAGTAACAAACCTTTCTGGAAGATAAGACTATAGAAACTAAACTTTCCTTTCCTTGAATCTGACATAATGCCTTCGACGGCATTTGAATATTTGATCTGTTAATGGTTATAGATAAAGTACAATGTTATTAAGAATCCTTCGATTGGATTCTAAATTTTGATTGGAGACAAAATTGATAGCTTCAGACAATTGTTTTGAAGTCAGCTTAATTGAAACTTATTTCAAATCACATTAAAATAAGCTGAATTATATTTTGGGATACAACTAAAAAATAGACGATCACATTAGAAATAAATACTATAACAAAAGACTTAGGCCTTTGTTTACGAGAATAGCAGAATGGAAAATAGGCCTGCAGTTCGGGCCATCACAACTTCGTCGGCAGTACCGTGCAAACCGTTACAAGCCATCAAGCATGCAAGACAAGTTAGCTATTTGTTTAAAAGTTACGAAACATTCGTTGCAACGTGTTTCTTAAGTACGAAAGTAAAAATAAACAGAAATAATCTAAAAAATATATTTTTCCTATGGCCGCAGAATTTTCGAAAGACTATAACTTTTTTGTTCATTTTCTCTGTTTTAAGGAAGGCAAGGGAAACTAAGTCCATACAGTCTTGTTTGGTGTTTGACCCGTACTTTATGCAATTCCATAAAATTAATAGCCTGATTTTTTATGTTACAAATAACTTATTTGGTTTAATCTGTTTTTAAAAATAATTCTTTAAAAAAACCAATGTTTTAGATATTAATAATAATTCTACGATATTAATTATTAATATAATATAGCAAAACATGGCTGTATAATTGTATATGCTTCTGTACCTTTGCCTGTATACTTTTGGTAAATAAATGTCCAAAGAGATAAGACTCTACACACGTTCCTATCCGACCTCCGATCCGATTCGGTCTGCTCCAAGACCAAATCGGTACGTGTGTAGCGTAGATTTGGTCTGGGAGCAGGCCAAATCGGCTGTCGGATCGGAACGTGTGTAGATGCTATTACAGATTTTGACATGACCCCTCCTATTCCTTATTTAAATTTCATAACGGCCCTAGGGCCGCCACATACCACTTTCAACCCGCATTTTAGGCAAGTTAGGAGTTACTTTTAGAATATGAGACATGAAAAATAATTTTGAAACTTTCAGAGTTAATACGATTTTCGGCAGTACCGTGCAAACCGTTACAAGCCATCAAGCATGCAAGACAAGTTAGCTATTTGTTTAAAAGTTACGAAACATTCGTTGCAACGTGTTTTTTATGGTGCGTATAGATCTAGATTTTCTTGTGTGGACGTTGTGTGGTCATAGCTTTTCTATGTAAACAACATAGAACTTTGTCACATTGAAGCATTCCGAAACAAAAGCAACAAAAGTGTCTGTGCAATAGAAGTCATTCAATATTGCAATGTCATAACATAGTCCTGAGTTGTTTGCATTTTATTGCTCGTGACTGTCACGCTCACGAATAAAGCGACGACCGATTTAGCGAAGGGGTAGGCTACCCACCTTCTGCGCCAGAGGTCTCGGGTTCGATTCCCGAACAAGACAAATATTTGTGTGCATGAGCATGTCTATTTGTCTTGGTCTGGGTGTTTACTATGTATATTAAGTATGTATTTACAAACAAAAAGTATTTAAGTATATATTTATCCGTTATCAAGTTTTCCATGATACAGTTTCTTAATGAAATTACCATGGGCTTAGATAATTGGTGTGATTGTAAGAAGTTATTTATTTATTTATTATTATTAAAGCATTTTCCAGATCTGTACGCATATTTATTATTATTTGAGTAAACTTGTTTATGATAAAGGAAAAATCTGATAGTAAGAAACCACGAGCCTATAAGAGCTTTCAGACGGGATTCGAACCCTCCGGGAATCCGGCCCGATGCTCGGACCAACTAAACTACCGAAAGGCTTACACGACTCGTCGAATTTTGCTATCACTTGTTACGCTGTAGGCGTTACGCTGTAGGCCAGCGTTGCTTCATCAATGTGAGGAAACCCTCGCATCCGAAAGAAGCATTTTTACAAATGTTTAAACATCGATTAAAATGAAACAGTTTTATGCATTCACAATGCAATTCTGTAAGTATAGGAAAAATGTTTCTTTCGGATGCGAGGGTTTCCTAACACGCTGGCCTACAGCTTGTGATGGCAAATTCGTCGTGTAACTAGCCTTTCGGTAGCTAAGTTGGTCAGAGCATCGGGCCGGATTCCCGGAGGCACGGGTTCGAATCCCGCCTGAAACTACTTATAGGGCTCGTGGTTTTTTACTATCACATTTTTTCTATACTTACAGAATTGCATTGTGAATGCATAAAAATAATTTAAAATTTTAATTGTTTATGATAGTTTAATAAAAAGGAACTAATGAAAATCAGTTTTGTATGACTGAAACATAGGTATATGTTGTTTGCTCATGTTTTTACCTCGGTTAAATATGTAATATTTTGAAGTCATATTTTTCGATTCATAAACTATTAAACTAAAGAGCTGTTTATTTCGCAAATATGCCATCAAATATGCCATAAATCATAATGGTATACCTATGTTGCCACCACTTTGTTATAGTTAGTTTATCTGATCATAAAACTGACAACTTCCAAAAATTAACGCCTTTTTTTTAGGGAAGTAGGTGTCAAAATTATTTTACTAAAGCTTTTCATAGCATCAACGCCATGTTAAATCTATTTGCAGAATAAGCTCCCTCAATGCCTCAGATTTCCTGGCAGCACTAACCAAGTAAAGTGATATATCGACACGCAAACCTACTCTTCACACAACCAGTTTGCTTAACATCGGTCGTATACTTGTGTAACTGTATACAACCTGAATAGATGTAGGTATCAGTTTCGTGGCGCAACATTGCCCCTAAACCCGACTACAGACCGATGTAACGTATGTACCTACTCTTTAAAATGTTTTTCATCTCTCATATTCTGAAAGTAACTCATATCTTGCCTAAAATGCGGGTTGAAAGTGGTATGTGGCGGCCCTAGGGCCGTTATGAAATTTAAAAAAGGAACTGGGTGCCTACCATCAACTTTAAGACAGCGATTCAAAAATAGCGCGATGCAGAATAGGTTCCCAAAATGAATTGCTTTCTTTCGTACTATGATCTTCTAAAAACTGGATCGCAAATGAATTGCTTAATGTTAATAAATAAATATAATAAATAATAAATAAAATCATTTATTTCAGGCATCAAAAATTTTTTACAATTTAAGGCCCATATAATAAATACCTTACAAACTAACATACATAATTTATATAAAACTTAATAATAGACTATTTGTTAACACGTATTGTAGGCGGCGTGTTGCGCAAAGCAGTGTCAGGTAGCCGCCCACGAAACCGGCGGAACATGACACCCCTCGGCCAAAAGTCCTCTTTCATGAAGGTCGACAGATGTTCAGTCGGCACCCTCACCACAAATGAGTTGAAATTCACGTTGTGGCGGGACTCCAACCGCTCGACCCTCAGAGTAAATTTGGTTTTTACTCTCATATACTCCACAATATCTTCGGGTTTTGTGGAGTAATGTAAGCGTGACACGTGACCGAACAATTTGTGTCCTTTTTCTTCTACCCGTCTCTTTCACTCGATTCTGTCATGCCCGGAGAGTGAGAGGGACGGGTATAACTTGCAGGTGTCATGTTAAATCGGGTGCGTAATGAATGATATAATTTCATTTGGTATAATTTCATTTCAATAACGTTCATATGACATAATAAACGTATGTCATAACAACACTTCAACTAATTTCATTTTGCATAATGTTTATTTCATATAATCATCATTTTATATAATATCATTAAACATAACGCTCATTTTATATAAACATATTTTATATAAAACACATTTGCTATAACGGTCATTTGATATAATTTTATTTCATATAATCATCATATGTAATAATTTCATTTGATATAATTTTGTTTTATATAAACATCAATTTAGTCAATTAATAAAAAAATAAATAATAAAATTATGCTTTATTTTCTCCACAATAATAAAGTTACAGTTACGGTTTTGTTGTATACATATTTTAAGTGAATATTTGTATTGTGGAGACTGGTGCCCGTACTAAGGTTACGACCCGTTTTACAGGTCACCAGGAATTAAATGTATAGTGTAGGCAAAGGAGCAGGGGGCACGGGGGGTACAGTGCGCTCGAAAGGGGGGCTCGGGGGGCGAAGCCCCCCGCCATAAAAAGCCACAACCGTGACAAAACAATTAATAATAGGTTAGGTTAGGTTAGAACTGTGAACAAAACAAAGCGCGCTCCGAGCGAGCGAAGCGAGCATGCCGCGGCAGCGGCCGGCGAAGCGCCAAAAATAGTTATTCGTTGATTATACTAAATGAACGTTATATGAAATAATGTTATGTTATATAACCCTTATGAGTTTTAAATATTATACAATGTAAGTGTTATAGTAAATGTTTATTATATGAAACGTTTTTATATCAAATGTTCATTATACGGTTTAAAATTATATATTTTGAATTTATATTATTCGTTGATTATACAAACTGAACGTTATATGAAATGATTTTATGTAATGTGTTGTTATATTTTGTGAGTATTATACGAAATGTTGTTATATCATATATTACACACCCTGTTAAATCGACCGGGTTATAAGTCAAATAAGTGTTCCTGACAGCTTAGCGGCTGTGAAATATCATTGATCGATCACTGAATCGCTGTCATTGATATTAGCTGTCGTGGTACGAATAAGCGAAGTAGTGTCAGATAACTCTGCACGCGACGGGGGCGTTTTTGGCGCTAGTGGCAGTTCATTTTTTGTTCTAAGCATTAGGAAAAGATTAGTATTCGATTTTGACCGCGTGCAGACTTATCTGGCGCGCACTTTAGATCAGTTTACGTCCTAAACAAAACCGCAATAAGAGTTTATGGTAAGCACCCAGAAGGGGTCATGTCAAAATCTGTAAATTAAAGAGTACTTATGTACAAAAATGATCTATAATCTCTGGACATTTATTTACCAAAGGTATGTGGACAAAGGCACATTAGCCTATACAGCCAGCTTTGCTACTATATATAAAAAAACTAAAATCGTAGACACCATACAAAAAGAGTAATTATTATTATTATCTAAAACATTGTTTTTTTAATAATATGCGTTTTTAGAAACAGATTAAAACAAATAAGTTATTTGTAACATAAAAAATCGGGCTATTAATTCCATAGAATTGCATAGAGTACGGGTCAAACACTAAACATGGCTGTATGGACTTAGTTTCCCTTGCCTTCCCTAAAATCGAGAAAATGAACGAAAAAGTTATGAGAATTCGAGTCTATCGAAAATTCCGCGGCCATAGGAAAAATATTTTTTAGAATATTTCTGTTTATTTTTACTTCCCTCATATTCGAAATGAAAAGTAGAGTGTTTACTTCGGGTGTATGGACCCATAACAATCTCGAACTATCGGCGCCCTCACTTCGTTCGTGCGCCAAAACACTCGACTGTTATGGGTGCCATACAGCCTTTACTTAACAATCTACTATTCTATCCCTCTCTTTTCCCTATCTGATGTTAAAATTATTTAATGTCGTTAGTTCGGTTACTTTTATTATACCTAAGTTAAACCTTGATTAATCTAAAAACTAAACCGTACGACTGTGTATACTAAACTGATAAAAGTCGTCGCATTTTTAGGTACAATATGTAAAAAAAGGCCGTCTGCGCTGTACACCTATTACACGGATAGTTTCATGAATAAAGTAGTTTATGTAACATTGAGCTTTTTGAGTCTATCCCACCATTAAGTTTCAAAATCACTGACTTAGAACTTAGGTAATAGCCAAATATAGAAAATATTACTTATTATGTTGATCACATAAAATACTTTTGACTAATCGAGTAGATTAGCAGAAATATACCAAACCCACTTCACGAATTCCTTAAAAAAAACTTTGCGTTCTGATAGGAAATCTCTAGCCACGTGTCCACATTGTCCGTGAGAAACGAGCTTTACCCCGCTCGTATCCTACTTCCGACGCAACCTGTATTTAGGTAAAACCTGGATTTAGTAGCTGCGACATGGGTTCATGGTAATTTGTCTGTGTACTTCGCTGCACACCTATTATACGGATAGTTTGTATGGCATGATACGAGTAACGTTGAGCCAGTTGGATATTAGGTTTTGGAAACACTGACTAGAGACGACAATATGGTGGAAGTCTAACAAATTATACCCGATAATAATTTTTGTAAGTTACGTCTGATAAGGAATAATAATGTAGGAGTAGGTACTGAACTACTGACTAAAGTATTTTTTTAATCCACGACGGGGTAGCACTTAGCCTTCATCACACCTATGACTGAAGGTGGAAGTGCACTACTCCTGCATTCCTCAACAACTGATAAACTGCCTACTGATTATCTCTAATAGCCTTATCAAAATCGAACTTTCGAAAGTTTTGAATAGATTTTGCCTAGTAATGTAATGAAACATTATACACAATTGAAATAGTGTCATTTCGTCGTAAAACATTTATTTATATCTTACTAGCTGACCCGGCAAACGTTGTTTTGCCATATTAATTATAGTGGACCCGGTAAACTTCGTATCACCAACATCTATTATAGATAGACAGATGAAAATAAATGATCGCGAAGAAGTTTTATACACTGTACGTAGTACTTATAAATTCCATGACAGTGCCTGCAACAAATGTCACTTATTAAAAAGTAGGTAATCCAAATCGGCTAAAACGTCAGTGATTACAATACTCTTTGACATACCTCTTTGGAAGCAGCTATGGAAAAAATTACAGACAGAAATCGATAAACTGTCATTCTATATAAATAGAATGACAGTTCTATACAAAATAATCATTTTTATTTTATAATTCTCTAGAATAAAAAGTAGCCTATATTACTCTCCAGCTCCCAAACTATCCCCATACCAAAAATCGAGTCGATCCGTTGCTCCGTTTTGACGTGAAAGACGGACAAACAAACAAACAAACAAACAAACAAACAAACAAACAAATAAACAAACAAACACACTTTCACATTTATAATATTAGTATGGATATGGATGGTAGTCATCGAAGTGTTTCTACTTTTACACTCTTTTATATAATAAAGACTAAATTTTATATAATAAAAATAATATAGTAAAGACATATTTTATTTTTTTAATGGCTGAGTATTTTGGTTTTCTCTTCATAAGAGTTTACCAATAATAATAATTACTCAATGAATAACCACGCATACTGTACGTTTTTACCGCAACAACTCTTTCACATCAGACCAATTCAGTTATGTCAATCTGTCTCATTGAAATTGGTTCCCTGACATATGGAAGTGGCTACCTGATTTACATTGAACCATCAAATTATTCTTCGCGAAATTAATTGGAAAATGAACAAACGCAATCCATTACACTGTTGATGAACTCCGGCCAAAATTTTCATGTCAGTGGTGGCACTGATTCATAAAATCATTTTATGAAAAATTCATGGAGACTTTAAATGGATTTTCACTCAATTGGTCTTTTATAGATTACAAAGAGACTATAAAACAGAATATCTAGTATCGTTAAAACCGTTTATGAAGCACTTCATAAAATTGAAAAACAGATACGAGTAGGTACAATGCACCTACTGAAAAGTTTTTTAGTGATTAATTAGTGTTGAATACATTTGATTTGATACAAAACAATGACCTTTTTACATAATATATAAATAAATACATAGCTATATTGCATTAAACTCCTCGACAAATTAATAATATCTACCTACTCGTTTATTAAACTCGTCATTTGTTAGATTTTCCTGTACATTTACGTATATATCCCAAACAAATTCTTACGACTTATTAGCATACGTTGCCCCAGAGAACATTGCTTAGCTATTTCAGGCATAATGAAGAGTGAAAGCGAAGGGTCCCCAATGGATCCCACTGGGCATACGTATGCTGTCGAGAGATACTTGATCATATACTTGAGTTATCGGTTTTATGTTTATGAAGAATATTCGAATATTATCAACTGCTTTGAAAAATATGTCTTGGCTATTAATTATTATGGACAGACTTATTTATTATGTGGAATGTATAAGGGTAAACAGTATGACCATATTGTGGTATGACTAATCTTCTTAATTTAACCATGTAGTGCAAACGTGTACAAACCGTAGGTATGCCCTAAGTACCTACTTTGCATTGCACGACTAATTTAAAAATGATGGCAAGTGTCTCAACAATCCCGGCTCGTAATGGTCCGTAGGTAGATTCATTTCCCATAATGTTGTCGGTGTAACAAACATTGATATCAACATACGTAAAGCCTATGGTAATTCGTAGTAACTTATAATACATTGTTACACTCACAAAAGTGGCACTATCATAAATTCTTATAATACCGTGAAATATGTTTGGGCTCACTTCTGCACATTTCATAAGGAGAGGATCTTGGCAAACGACGACGAAAAATTATGACAATGGCTTTCATCACAGTAGCTTTGTTATTCTGATTGCTTGTTTATGTAAATGGATGATTGTAGAATAGCTTAATCAACATATTCCGGTATAAGAAGCTTAGTTATGGCATAGGTTATGGTGATGAGACATGTTTAAGGCGATGAATCCCGACCGAAATAGGCACGCTAACGCTTGCTCGGCCGCGCGCGATACACTTCACGCGGACACAGCGGCAGCCGGCAGTGAACTGTGAACTCGCGCGCGCCCCGCGAATCGAAAATCACTTAAAATTCAATTAAAAATTAAATAATAAAAATTTTACACTTATGACGGCCGGAATCCCTCGGCTAATCAAAGACAATTATTTTCGTATATTTTTCATTAACTAAAACCAAGTATCCTGCAAGTAATACTATATTTGGATTACGATTAGACGGATGTTTGGGATTTTATTTGACACAGTAAAATATCACCAATCGAAAGAAAACGGCCGGAAGCACTAGATAAATAACTGTAAAATAACATATATTTTTTCCAAGTTTTATGTACTTGTGATTCGCGAGTAATCCATAGTTTAAAATACCCTATTTTGGGGAATGCCCGCCTTAAGGGAACAATGAAAGACGATGTTCGGCAGCAAATGTGGCTTAGATTTAATTCATTTGATCGATAACATTTTACTTAAGTAGGTAGGTATTTAAAGTTTAAAAACCGTAGCTGGATAGGTAAGGGAAGAAAAAATGCCCTTTTGAGATTAAGACCTAGTTTTTATTCTGTAGGTTTCATAAAACTAGTAATATAATTGTGCCAAGTATTGTCAAAAAATTCCCAATGGTTTCGCAGAAAAATAATTATACCTATTTGAAATCACAAAAAATGCATTTTCTAAAACTATTAAACTTAAATAAAAAATTCTTTTTACATTTTGATCAATTTAATTCATACGGGTATCACGCGGGTGAAATCGCAAGGATTTAGTAGGTATTAAATGAATCGGGTTTTACTGTATTTTAGCGTTGCGTGTTAGAGGCGGTTTTGCTATTTGTAGTCAATAGGTTTTTCTAAAGAAAAATATCAACAATGAAAGCTTTGTTTAAAAAGCACACCTACTTACTTAATTATGATAGCTAACAGGTTCACTTAAAAGTATTTTATCGATCAGGGATATCAAAAAGTAAGCCTTTATACAAAGGCGCCATCATTTATAACAATAAACAAGACTTTTACCCACGATACATCAAAATTAGATGTTCTGATAAATACACCAATAGAGTCGCATATGGTGACACGATACATCACTTACCTCTATTCGGAGTTGTTCATTAATAATTTCGTGACGTCAGAACAGCGGGCCAACTGGAGTCTGACAAATTTGTATCATTTCCCCTTATGATTAATGGGCGAATTGAAATTTTCGTTATTGTTGTCACACAGTGGAACCGAATGGAATGATAAATAATTCTCCCCGTAATTGAAAATGGATCTGTCAAAGCGAAGCTCTTCATGAACATCGCAGTGAAGAATCTATTACGTGTGTAGTAGGTAACTACCTGTTTTTTCTTTGAATAAATAAAAGAAGATCGTTTGAACTTATTGTCTTATGACCACTGTGAATGCCAAGTGAACATGATTGCTGGCAAGATTTTATTGTATCACTCTTTACGATTGTATTACATACTCAGACTTTGCTGTGAGATACTTTAAAAATCTACCTCATAAGATTTATTTAAGTACAAAACAAAGGTAGCCAAAGACAATTTTTCGTGAGGTAGCCTATGCTTTTTCCATGTTCTAATTTCCAATCTTGTAAGAATGAAAACCGACTAAGTGCGAGTCGGACGAAAGTGAATATACAACTTAATATTCTGTGAATATTTCAAGCGTCTGCTGTTATTAATATCAAGCAAAAAACGGCAAAAAAAACATACAGCCTGGTGACAGACAGACAGACAGACGGACAGACAGCGAAGTCTTAGTAATAGTATAGTCCGTTTTAACCCTTTGGGTACGGACTACGGAACCCTAAAAAACTTACTAACATCCGTATGTTAGTTAGTATTCATTTAATTGTAGTTGCTTTACAATAATCCAGAAATCAAATGTGACTTGACTTTAGTCTTTCAGACATCCACTTTTCCACAAAAAGTTTACCATCACAATTAATGAACATAAGTAATTGTGGTTTTCTTTATCTCCTGTGATCATATTAAAAACGGGTCAGTTAAACCATTTCAGTATTCAACAGACACACAAACTTTCGTAGTAGAAACTTTAGTTGTATTGTAATTGAATTGTTATACTTAGGTTGGGCTTTGCTTACTTTTGTCCCACGTCCTCTTAAATATTTACATAGTAAACGTATCAGACAAGCATTTAGATTGTGAAGCTACTAGTAATAATATAACACTGCACATTATAGTAAAGTTAGCTAAGAGGTAGTGTTTATAAACTTCTACTTTTCGGGAGAAATAAAAATTTGGTACCTGGGTGCTTACCATCAACTCTTATTGCGGTTTTGTTTAGGACCTAAACTGATCTGCTTCGCTTATTCGTACCACGACAGCTTAATATCAATGACAGCGATTCAGTGATCATTCAATGACATTTCACAGCCGCTAAGCTGTCAGATCCATGTCAGATCTTTTATTTGACTTATAACTCGGCCAAGCTGATATGACACCTGCAGATTATACCCGTCCCTCTCACTCTCCGGGCATGACAGAATCGAGTGAAAGAGACGGGTAGAAGAAATAAGGACACAAATCGTTCGGTCATTCACATTTAGCAATTCATTTGCGATCCAGTTTTCAGAAGGTCGTAGTACGAAAGAAAGCAATTCATTTTAGGAACCTATTCTGCATCGCGCTATTTTTGAATCGCTGTCTTAAAGTTGATGGTAGGCACCCTGGTGATAGTTTAATTATATCATTTGTGCCATACAAACAAATATGTAGTAAAAATACTGACCCATCTGATATGCTACTCGCGAGTCTAGTTGTTTTTTGTACTATATACCCATACTAATATTATAGATGTGAAAATTTGTTTGTTTGTTTGTTTGTCCGTCTTTCACATCAAAACGGCGCAACGGACCGACGTGATTTTTGGTATGGAGATAGTTTGGGAGCTGGAGATTGACTTAGGGCGTTTGTGCACTACCACTGAATTTTACCGATCCGGAAAAAAAACGGATGCTTGTATTTTAATAATTAATCATTTATATTAGTAATTAATTAAATACAAGCATCCGTTTTTTTCCGGATCGGTAAAATTCAGTGGTAGTGCACAAACGGCCTTAGGCCGCTTTTTATTCCGGGGAAACATCACATTCCCACGAGGTAATGTCGTGTAGTCCACGCGGGCGGAGCCGCGGGCGGAAGACTATTAATTTATCTTCTAAAGCTGTCTTATATTTATTTATTCGTAATTGGTTTCGTCGCATAAGGCTAATCACTTTACTGAATTTAATGGAGTGAAATTACGCATCAATATTAGATTTTCGAATGTCCATGTTTAATATTGTTTAGACCCTGATCCTGTCTGTGTAAAAGAACTATAAAAGTAACACAGCATAGCTCGAAATACTAAATAGCACGATATCTTGTTCTCTTACTACATTTATAAGTTTTAAGTACTCGTACCTATCTTAAAGTGCAGTTAAGCGGCTGTCGCCACTCACAAACTTTAATTTTCTGAGCAGCTGTTAAAGAACTTTTGACCACAGCAGCGTCTTCCCAAAACCTTCGCTCACATTCTACGGTTAAGTTTTGAATTTCTTTTTTACCTTTTTTGCTTTATAAAGTAAGCAAGAAGATATTGAACTTGTCTTACTACATTCTTGATAGTGGGAATCTATTCGAAGATACCTACTACATTATTCTGATATACGAAAGCCTAAGATGTGGTCATTCATATAAATTACTTTTGATCAATTTGTTGTCGTTTGAAACCGAAGATAAAACGAGATAGTCATTACGTCCCACTATCTTACTAATATTATGAATGGGAAAGTTTTGATGTTTGTTACTCAATCACGCCCAAACAGCTGAACGGATCTGAATGAAATTTGGTACAGAGTAGATGTTAGTCTGAAATAGATCAGTGGCTATTTTCCATGCAAACATTGATGTAAACTACATCTGATTCGAACAACAAACAATCTGAGGGCTAAGCGTAACTTTAGTTAGTAAATTCACGTACCTACTATCGCGTTTGAGCGAAATTTTGACCAATAGATTGTACATTATTTTATAGAAATAAGATTTAGAATAGAATTCGTATCGCAAACGCGAAAGTAACGTTTGCACATTGAAAAACTTACACTCGGGGTACTAAAACTCCGATTTATCCTATATCCGACCCGTCTCACATCTCAGATGTGAGACCGATGGGACTCGAACCCACGACCTTTCATTGTCCGGGCGAATGCTCTTCTTCGCTTTCAATAGTAAAAACTGAATCGTGAATGCAAAAAAGCAAAAAATTAAAATACCACGAAGTACCTACTTGCTCACTGGCCGACTGAAACAATTCAGCGTAGGCTCAGAGGGTGGCTAGGGGAAAAATCAGGTAATTGAGTGGGTATCAATTTACTAATGGAAACCTTTACTAATGAAGCGTGATAATGTTACAGTAAATTTTCGTAATACTAAAATTTAATTTATCGGTCATCTGAGAAAAAGAAATAGCTAATTATGGTAGTTTATTGTATCTATGTTTTTAAGTAATTTTACTTGAATTGCATAGCACTGACAACATTATTCATACAATTATTTTTTAAAAAGCAAAATGTTGGGAAGCATATTACTTTTTGTTATTTTGTATATTTTTCTGAAAAGGAAAATGAAAATGAATAATTTTTATTCAGTTTAGGCTGATACAGCACTTATGAACGTCAAAGAAGCTACGCCATCGGTTTGCAGCCCCTATAGCGGGAGATCTTGGAGAAGAACTGGCAAGAAACTCGTCAAGGTTTTTTTTTTCTAGAATTTATATTATCACTTCTTATCGAACACGAACTTGTAATTTTAATTGTAACCAACTAAAGCCACTATTGCCCGAATACTCGTACGCTACTTATCTTTGGGAGCGTCTCAAACATCGCCCTGTCACTTTAAATGGCAAACGTATGAAAGAGATGACATGATGTTTGAGACGCTCTCAAAGATGATTTGCGTTCGAGAATTCGGGCGTATAGGTATTAAAGCTGCAATGGGTGTAAACCGAAATTTCATTCAAACTTTTCCTGCTTTCGGATATGTAGGTGAAAATTAAATTATCGTCATTGGTAGGTACACAAGTTAGCAACAGTAACATGTTCAACGTGAAGCTACAAGTGAAGCTTAAAAAAAGCAACAAATTTGTTCCTGCGCCCCATTTCCCGAACACACTCGTTACCCCGAAAATTTACAGAAGCTGTATTAAACATTGTTGTAGGCTCGGCGTAACTTTCATGCTAACGACTGCATTTACAGCAAACTGGGAAATTTAGATGTCGCTCATTGCTCTGCTAACTTTCGGGCGGCATATTTTGTGGCGCGTGTGAAACATTGAAACTTTTTGACGAATCATGACTGGTAATTTGGGCTAAAGCTGGCTGTAGTTAGGTGGTTGTGTTGGATAACAATGGTTTGCCATGTTTCTAGGAGAAAGTTGTTCATCTACCGATTCTGAGTCGATCTTAAAAACTTGTGCGTTGTTTAAAAATTTATCCTGTACAGTAAATCCTACCTATTTCAAATTCAATAAAACACTTCTCAACCCTATAAACTTTTTAATGGTAAAGAAATTAAATTAACTTTGTATAAATATTATATTTCAAACGAACGAAACACTTTCACTGTGGACACAATATTCATTCGATTCAATTTAACCGAAGTAATTCACGGACGCGCGGACGGCAGAAAAATCTTTTGACAATATCACAAAAGGAGTACCAGACCCTCCCTGTTGGATATCTAACTGAGGTCCGCACAAATCTTCTTGCTTCATAACACTACAATGGAGATTCCAATATAAATTTATATCTTCTATTCAACTGCATTTTGCGAGATTCGTATCGCGAGATTTTGAAATATATCTCGTGCCAGAACTTTGCGGACTTCTTACGCGTTACGACGATTCAATATGGTGCCGCGTGCTTTGAATGGCTTGTGAAATGTGTTTTAACGTATTCTTAACGATTTGCATTTTTCTAAAATGGTTGTTGAATTCGTTTCTCTTTAAGATTGATTAAAGCCCGCCGAGACCACGTACCTATATGTGGCCCCTAATCTTATTCAAGAAAATTTTTCAAATCTCTTATGTAGTTATCAGAGGATTTCAAGTTTAAACTTTTAGTACCTACGTACTTTGGCTTGATTAAATTTATAAAGATTTCGTTTCTATTAATTTGTTTTGAGCAAAATGGATATTGGGTAAACTAATATGTGTTAGAATAGAACTTTGTCGTGGACTTAGAATTTCCAACTTCTTAGACATAAATATAACCTCAAAACCCCCAAAACTTTCTCTTGACGCTTTGACATTAAATACAGTAAACTTATATTAGGTAATACGATCTCCTAAGCATCTAACATTAAAGCTCTTATTTCAGACTAATTTACTAATTACAATTATAATTGATTTCGCGTGCCTAAATTAATTTTAAACGTAAATTAACCTGAAAAGTCAGTGTCATGATTAAATTAAGCAATTACTCGACTTTCTCATTCAAAAGCTTCGGGTTTCTGAAATGTACCGTTTAAATACTTACGAGACATTATATGAATAGGCCCCGTGTCTCGTCATAAACTCTCGGAAAGATAAATTGGATGTATAACAAACAAGATTTCGAATGGAACCTTGCCAAATAGAGTACCGTAGAGAGGACGTAAGCTTTGAGTTGGCTTCGCAAAGGGTCTTACTTTAGCACCCTGAGAACATTCTGAGGGAATCAATTAAGGAGAACAAAACCATATGAATAATCTGCGGTAATGAGTAATTATGTTCTTATTGGACTACACCACTCATCTCGTGCGAATTGCGAAATGATGTTTGTTAGACGAAATTATAGACCGCTAGTGGGTTTCTGGTTTTACCCGCGTGGTTCCGTTCTTGTCCTGTAGAAATCCTTATTAAAATTATAAATGTGTACGTGTGTTTGTTTGTCCGTCTTTCACGTCAAAACGGAGCAACGGATCGACGTGGTTTTTGTTATGGGAATAGTTTGGAAGCTGAGGGCCTACTTTGAAACGCAAAACCCGAAAATTCGTTATACCCGACCCTCTTACTACCCAGTTGCGTTAGAATCGAGTGAAAGGGACGGGGCTAACCAAAGTTTCGGATTGCGTTTCAGAGTACGGCTCCAGGATAGTGACATAAGCTACTTTTAATAACAGTTTTTTTTTTTGAAAATCGTTTCGTTGTCGTACTATCAAAACTGTAATTTCTTCCATGGCCGCTTCCAAAGTGTATGTACTCACTGACGTTTAAGCTGCTTTGGATTACTTTACTGCTCAACTTTTAATAAGTGACATTCGTGGCAGGCAGTGTAAAAAACTTCTTCGCGATTATTTATTTTATCTGTCACCAAGTCTACGTCCTTTATTTATTAGAGTCCAAAGAAATTAAGGGGGGGCTCCCCATACATGATACTGAAACCAACAAAAAAATTTTTCATCTAAACTTTTCGTGTTTATAGATACTTACCTAGGTCTTAAAAATTAATAAAATGGTTTTTTTTATCATTTATTCTCATAGTCAATATTTTGAAAGTAGCTACACTTCCAAAGTGGTAAAATGTGCTGTAGATGACCTAGGTGTTATTGTTGATCGAAGTGTAGATTTCAATAAACACTTACAACGAAAATTGGTTCAAACGAGATATAGTCAACAGTTTTTGAGATATAAAACATTTTCAAAACCGCAAATATAACTTTGTCCATCATATACAAAGGCTATGAAAATCAAAGTTATTTCAAAAACCGCAAATGTCACTTTGTGATTCATACAGACACAATGAAAAATAAAATAATTTTTTGCTGGCGAAAAATTGTAAGTAGGTATGTACTTAGTGGTATTTTGGCTAGATGTATGTACCTAATCGGTACATTAAGTGGGTAACGGAACCCTTCATGGGCAAGTTCGACTCGCACTTCTATCGTGAAAAGGCAAAATAATGTATTTTCAAAAAGACGATTTTGAGAAAAGATGGTGAGAAGTTCTCAAACAGTTTTTCGCCTTTTACATAATATTATAAAGACGAAATTATATGAAATTGGTATCATCGAGTAGGTATTTTTATGGTGGTTCCAGCCATGTATAAAATTTTAGTATAAAATAAATGATTTTTAAAGGAAACGGAGAAAACTGTTTTGGTTTGTAAGAGCAACAAAAGTTTAATTCAAATCGTTAATGGTAATACTATGTATACTATAATACAGTGAGTGGGACGCAGTGTTACTGCTCTAACATTAGTTAGAGAGCTATGATCGAGAGAGATAGCAATAAAATACGTTAGATGCGCGCCTTGCTAGCGTAGTAAGTAGTATTTTATACGGTGTTTTGCCATACTCCACTGGCCAGGGTCGTGTCACAGAATAATATTTTGTTGTTTAGGCAAAACACGGTATTAATAAATAAATAAATAAATAAATATTTTCTTACAATCACACCAATTATCTAAGCCCATAGTAAATTTCTTAAGAAACTGTGTCTATGTGAACTTGATAACGGATAAATATATACTTATATACTTTTTGTTTGTAAATACATACTTAATATACATAGAAAACACCCAGACCAAGACAAATAGACATGTTCATGCACACAAATATTTGTCTTGTTCGGGAAGCGAACCCGAGACCTCTGGCGCAGAAGGCAAGTAGCTTACCCCTGCGCCAAATCGGTCGTCAAATATGTCTTATATGCCATATAAGGCAATATAGTCTTTTGCTTTGCTTAAGTTTGTTATTTTTTTTAAATACATGCTTTTGAAATGTTGTATACTTATCTCAATAAATAAACGTCGTACAGTAAAAATCGAGATGTTGCGCTATAGTAGACCTTAAGCCGAGCATAATAAGCGTTATTAAGGAAAAACACTGTATTCTTGAATACAGTATTTTTCCTTTTCACGATAGACTCGGCCGTTTTTTTTAAATACCACTTGAAGTATTTCCGCTGGTCTAATACCTACTTCATGATAGGGAAAACATATAACATTTTCTTCTTCATACGTTACTATAAACTCTATTTCCAATGATAATAATAAAAAAAATAGCTTCAATGGAAAATGAAGTATTTAGAAAAAATCGACCCGTCTCACAACCAGCTCCGATGGGACTCGAACCCACGACCTTTCGCTTTCCGGGCAACTGCTCTAACCACTGAGCTACGGAGTCGTTACGAGAAGCGTCGAATTTATCCAATACTTCTTACTCGCTGTATAGTCAGCGTTAATTTCATCAATGTGGAGATATTACTACCCTCACACGCGAAAGAAATACCTTTCCAGGTATTTGGCAATCGCTAAAGATGAAATTACTATTGCAAGTTATTTTAATTTTTAGTTTTTTTGCATTCTCAATGCAATTTTTATTATAGAAAAATGGAAAATGAAGTATTTAGAAAAAATCGACCGTCTCACAACCAGCACCGATGGGACTCGAACCCACGACTATAATTTTTCTATAATAAATAAAATTAGCTTCACTTAAAGCCATTCAATGGCTGTGTAGTAGAGTAATCAGAAAACAAACATAACAATAAGTACCCAGAAAGTCTATCGTTGCATTACTAACATCCATGATCCGTTTAATAAAATATAATTGGGTTGAATACCCTTCATTTAACAGGGAATATTCCTTAAATATACGCATTGTTAGCTTACGGATTAAACAGAGTCTGTTTACAATATTCAACTCAGTCACTATAATCACAGACAAAAAAGGGAAACTTGAAGTATCTGATCGAAAAACGCCGCTTGTGAAATTTAATAGCGCGTTTTAATTATCGAATAAGAGTCATACTAAAAACGTGTGTAAATCGCTTCACATATGAGTTATCACTTAGGTTCAACCCACACCATCCACCACCACGACCTCACCACAACCACATCACAACCACACCACAACCACACCACAATCACACCACAACCACACCACGTGGGCGGGAGGCATTTTGTAATGGCAATGAATAGTCAATTCAGACATATAAGGTCCTTCTTAAATAGTGTACATAATTTTAAGGGGTCATTGTACTCACGCATACAAACAACTTTTACTATGGTACCAACATTGAAATCGCGAAAAAAAAATCAGCTGTTCCATACATTTTGGTCTATTCGATTTAAAATTTTCTATGGAACAGCTGATTTTTATTTCGCGTTTTCAATGTTGGTACCATAGTAAAAGTTGTTTGTATGCGGGAGTAATTATGTGCACTATTTAAAAAGGACCTTATATATACCACATTTTGCAGTCATTATCGACCGCGTGCGTGGGTGATACCGGCCACAACGCAACCACCAGCGACGACACTGCGAACTAGCGGCCAGCCACATCCATATCACAACTACTAGCGACAAAACGACATTACACGACAACGACGCACAACTACAACTCAACTGCAAAAAGTTGCATAGACACTATTCACGCGTACCACATTTTGTCGCTGCGATGTGGTGTGGTTGTGGCACAGGGTAAAAAAAACTACTGCGTATTTGTGGTTCATGTGGGTCGACACTTACAGTCAAGTGTTTAAATGAAACGTCAAATAAATTTGTTTTAGCACTTTACTGCAAATGGACTGGCGAATGTGGCCAGCCAGTTGGGATTTAACCGAGACCGAATTTGCATATCTTCTAGAGGCAAGGTAGATTCCCGTGGGAAATTAATTTGTAATACTAAACTTGTCACAATGTATAATATTCGACGCCTTGGATATCCCTACTAATATTATAAATGTGAAAGTGTGTGTTTGTTTGTTTGTCCGTCTTCCACGTCAAAACAGAGCAACGGATCGACCTAACTTGATATTTGGTAGGTATAGGGATAGTTTGGGAGCTGGAGAGTGACATTTGGCTTGGCTACTTTTTATCCCGGAAAAACATTACATTCCCGCGGAGTAACGTCGTGTAGTCCACGCGGGCGAAGGCGCGGGCTAGTTGAAGAATAAAGTTATAATAACTAGCCCGCGTTATCCGCGTGATCCTAGCGGATCCTCGCGGTTTCACCCGCGTGGTACCCGTTCCCGTGGTAATATCGGGATAAAATATAGCCTATGTCACTCGCATGAATGTAGCTTTCTAATGGTCAAAGAATTTTCTAAATCGGTCCAGTAGTTTCGAAGCCTATTCGATACAAACAAACAAACAAACATACAAACAATCAAATCTTTCCTCTTTATAATATTAGTACTTACTTATAAAGTATAATAATTATTAACAAAAAACATATAACGTCAGATATATCAACATCTGGGTGCTTACCATCAACTCTTATTACGGTTTTGTTTAGGAACCTAAACTGATCTGCTTCGCTTATTCGTACCACGACAGCTTAATATCAATGACAGCGATTCAGTGATCGATCAATGACATTTCACAGCCGCTAAGCTGTCAGAAACTCTTATTTGACTTATAACCCGGTCGATTTAATATGTCACCTGCAGGTTATACCCGTCCCTCTCACTCTCCGGGCATGACAGAATCGAGTGAAAGAGACGGGTAGAAGAAAAAGGACACAAATCGTTCGGTCATTAACATTTAGCAATTCATTTGCGATCCAGTTTTTAGAAGGTCAGAGTACGAAAGAAAGCGATTCATTTTAGGAACCTATTCTGAATCGCGCTATTTTTGAATCGCTGTTCTAAAGTTGATGGTAGGCACCCAGATCGTGAGATTGGTTGATTGTGAGATAAGGTATCTCATTTCTCATTTTAGTACTCGTCATCATCATCATCATCATCATCAGCCATTATTTGATGATTATGGACATCATTATGGATTGCATTATGGATGATTAAGCTGGGACATAGGCCATCCTTAAGGATGGACAAGGAGAATGGGCCGACACGCCCATTCTGGTCGTGACGTCATTTGTTAACAGAATTAAAATCTCATATTTTTGTTCTGTTAACAATTGTATGGAATGTTTGCCTTTTATTTCAGGAGTAAAAATAAAACAACTTGATATTAATTAATTCTGAGGCCCTCCATAATTTTTTTAAACACGATAGAAGATTCTCATTTGTCCTTAAACCAAAAGGGGCTATCTCGAATCCCTCCAATTTAATTAAGGGCTAAAAACCCTTATCGTAACATTTCTAAATGCGCATATTTTTTATCGCTCCGCTTTAAGCCAATATAGCAGAAATAAAAATGAAATGTTATTTTCTTTTAGGAATTCCTTTACGTAACGTTATTCAATGGTAAAATATTAAAAACGCTGTTTGTATTATTTTGCAAAGTAAGAAACAATACAAATGTGTTCAACTGTTCATACTCGTTTATTGGATTCGAAATCCGATAGTAAAATCGAAAAAAAGTTCATCATCATCAGCCATTTAATGTTCCCACTGCTGGGGCACAGGCCTTCCTTATGGATAGATAAGGAAAATGGGCCATGACTAGTGATGGGCAGTGGATAAATACTCAAAGAGTAAATACTCTGATATTTATCGAAAATGGATAAATACTCGTTTTTATCCGTTTTTATCTGATATTTACTCAAAATCACAGATAAATATCTTTTTAGCTGTATCCACGCACAACTTTTGTTTTGCTGGACTAGATTTGACGCATGTTTTGGCTGCTTTTTATGGAACTCGGTTTTTGGAACTATTTTGACAAGAAAACAGCAACGCAATGTTAAAAATATTAAATAATCCAAGATGGCGGTCAACTCTTTTGTTAGTGGGCTGATTTTGATGAAACTCGGTTTTAGGTACTATTTTGACAAGAAAACAGCAACGCAATGTCAAAACTGACAAAAAGTCGAGTTTCATCAAAATCTGCCAACAAACAAAGAATTTGGCTGCCATTTTGGATTTTTTTATATTTTTGGCATTGCGTTGCTGTTTTCTTGTTAAAATAGTACCAAAATCCAAAACCAAATTACCAAAATCTTGTCGTTATAGAGTCGGCTATACCACTATTTTTTTAACCAGCGAAAAATAACTTTGTTTTTCATAGTGTCCTTCATTTTCAATTTTTCAATAATAAAAATTGCATTGTGAATGCAAGAAGAAAAAATATAAATAAATTGAAATATTAGATAGTTCTTTTGCTCTTATTCATTATTTGTAATTTAAAAACACAGAAACACATATTTTAACTGAAAAATACTAATTACCTACATTCTAATTCAAAATTAACGTTAAATAGAAATAAAAATGTTCAAAGAGTATTTATCCGCCTTTTTGGATAAATACTCGAGTAAAAATGGATATTTATGAGTATTTATCCATTTTGAGTATTTATCCGGATAAAAACCCATCACTAGCCATGACCCACCACGCGGGCCCAATGCAGATTGGTGGCTATGGACCAGCGGCTTAACGTACCTTCCGAATCACGAAGGAGCTCGATATAATACATTTTTTGTTATGATTAAATTAATGATAATGTATTCAATCTTGTAACTGCATGCTAAAGAGGTAGATTTCAACATTTGATTAAATACTCCGTCTAACTCAAACTTGCAAGCCAAATTGCTCAGATGCCTATTCCGCAGAGCCATGCATTTTATTATGCTCGAGGTTGCAGTGAGGGCCAGCAAATTTGCAAAGCCATTGAATGCACTCTGCGTCGTGCAAGTTACTCGACACTTGACTAACAATAGGGCAATTGTGGACTTAGTTTGTGGAATATTGATGAGCTGTTTGTAAGAGTTCCTTTGTGATTGCAAACTATCAAAATATTGGAGGTAAACATTACTTTGTTCTTTTAGCCCTGTCCTGACCTTTTAAAATTATTAAATGCAGAAAAAAAATTCGAAAGCAAAACTAAATAAAATTGTTGCGAGTGCATAAGAAAATTGAATATTATTGTGATTTTATAACAATGTTGGTAATTTAATAAGTTGATTTCGGCAATGTAGTTCTACCACGTTACGGCTCACTTTGGACTAAATTTTAAATTACAATTGATTACAAAAATTGTTGAATCAAATTATAGTGAGAAAATTCTGTGTGCTCATTATTATCCCAGGGGGTTTGCTAAAAGGTAAAAAACAACCAACTGTGTTAAATATATAGTAACAGATACAGTCCCCTTAAAATAAAAGCTTCATATTATAACAAAAGCAGTATTAGTAACAAAGAGCCTCGAAAAATGTATACAAACATTCCACGTTACGAGAAATAGTTCTCGAGGGTACAAGGATTATTGGTCCACTTTATCTTATTTGGCAAATATAGCTAATAGCAAACTTTTGGATCCGCTGGGCTGTTGATTGTTTACCTCGCAACAAGGGAACAAATTGGCAATTACGCCGAATTCGCTCGACCAATATTTATGAGCAAGTTTTTAAGATAATTCAGATTTAGATTCCTGGGTATCAAACTTTGCTTGAAGGTGATAATGATAACGAATTTATTTTTAAAATAAAATTAAATCAAAAAATTACTCCTTTAATTATTCTGTAATTTTCAAATCACACTTGATTGAACGTATTACATTACACTCGTGGACAAATAATACGGGTCAGCGACAAAATCCTATGTATCTTGTAAATTAATAATGTTACATCATCAATGTCAGCCGAACGACGGACGCCCACTGCTAGGCATAGGCCTCCCCCAAGGATCTCCACAACGATCGGTCCTGCGCTGCCCGCATCCAGTTACATACATGAAACTAATTTTTTTTAAAGTGAATTTTAATATCGTACAAAACCGTAATAAACATTAAAATGTTATAGGTATAACTTACAACGAATTTTGGAAAAAAATATCAAAAGTTCGAATTTGGATAAATTCAAATCACGCGTTTTTTACTTTTGTTTTCAATCTGTCAAATCAAAATGATAAAAGGCAGTTCTCATCGTCTTCCACAGTCATTATTGAATTACTATCATGAACTTTTCAATACCCGTTGATGTATCCGATTTAAGTCTCTAACGTCTGGCATTGGAACAATCATGGTGTCCAATATTTTTAATTTCTTATTTATTATTAAAAGTTATTCTGGATGACGGCAGGAAGCAACTGCTTAGTGCTATGTAAGGAAGCTATGAATTTATAGTTATGGTGTGGTCAGTTGAGTATGGTTAATATACCGGTCATCATTCAAAAAAATCTTCCCTTTTTTTCAATTCATTTTTTTGCTTTTAACACAAAAAGAGGTTTTATCAGTTCCATTTATCAAACCTATGTTGTAACGCAGTATCAAACCCCACAGAGAATACCATGTATCTCAGTCTTGTAGGCTATACAGTACCCCGAGTGTAAGTTTTTATGTCAAGCAAACGCAAACTATTTCGAATGCGTATTAATGTCAATTTGTATGAAAACTATATTAGCGCGCTGCTCGCCGCTAGAGGCGCTAATACAGTTTTCATACAAATTGACATTAATACGCATTCGAAATAGTTTGCGTTTTTTAACATAAAAACTTACACTACGGGCACAGATTCCCTGAAATATATGAAAAATCGAAGAATAATAAGTTTTTAGTAAAAGTTTCATTTTTATGACAAGCTTTTTTGCTGACTGTACTTTAATATTGTATTGTCATCTGGAGCTGAAATTTTGTATACAGGTTTGGTCTGAACCGTATACAAAATTTCAGCTCCATCGGACACTAGGAAGTGGGTCAAATTAAGCTTGCAAGATTTGTCCCCCACTAACTAACTAACATACTAACTAACTAACTAACATGGCAAGTTAATAAAAAGCTTGTAAAGCAGCTCTAGCATAGACGAGCTACCATCTTCTCTGATAAAAAAGTGTGTAGATGAATTAGCGCATCCACTTGTTACATTCCTGATAAATCGGTCCTTTGATGAGGGAAAGTTTCCTGAAATATTGAAACACACCTATAAAACCCATATTTAAAAAGGAAGACTACCAAATTCTAAACAACTAAATACTGAACCATTTCTCACGGCTGGGCATAGGCGTTCTCCAAGGATCTCCACAACGATCGGTTCTGCGCTGCCCGCATCCAGTGGCTTCCCGCGATCTTGACCAGGGGGGCTACCGACTAAAAAATATGGATATGGCCATGGGCTTCATTTGAGATTTGAAGCCCATATTATGCCCATTTATATGGACTAAATATGGACTTCAAAAGTCAAATGAAACCTATGCTGATATCCACATTTTTAGTTGGTAGCCCCCCAAATCAATCATTGACCAGATTTGTGAGAGTATCCTGAGGAAATGACTCTATAGTCCTGGCCTTTACTTTCATTACATATAGCTGCCCCAGTTTATATTATGCTAAAGTCCTGAGAGAAACCACTTCTTTGATGTATTTTTACACGACGGCGCCACTTACAATTTGCTAATCGCTTTAAAGTATCTGATTCGGATCCATGCCAGCTACTTTAAAGCTGCATGCATATTCACCAAAATAGCTCCCACTTCCGAACATCCGAGCGCTAGATTTAATGATAAAAGGGAAAATACTCGGTAACGGCATTTAAGCATGCAACTCTTGAATAATGAAGCTTTGCTCCGTAACTCTTTTGAATAGCTATTGGAATGCCTGTTAATTTCTTTGATAGTTAATACTATTCTATTACGTACTTAGTGATGACTTAGCTCTTTAATTAAAATTCTTATTTTCATTAAGCATTGCACAAACGCCTAAGCTGTCTAGCCAACTCATTGTAGTGTGTGCACCTCGCCTCATATAATATGTTATGATACATGCATTATTTAGCCAGTAATAAACGCAACATTGACCAATCAAGTCGTTTCAATTATTGTCTCCCGGGTCCCACATTGCATGGCGATCCTGCCAGTGCTGCCTTGTGGCAGCGCTGCGCTGAGATGGTTTTTATATAGAAATAATTTTATAAAAGTTCCTGTGACTATGACACAATATAACTATATAAAGTGAAAGTGAAAATGACAAAAACAATACCAGAAACTATATTTTTATGCGACATTATTGTTGAAAAACCTATGTGCAAATAATTATCATGTGAAAAACTATTTTAGTGCCCTATAACTTACTTATATTAGGTTTTTTTATATTAAAGTACCTACACAAAGCTTAATCAGAATACTTTCTCTTGAAATTATGAACTGCAACTTCAAAAACAAAACAAAATGAACTATCGAAAAATTTTAAATGTGGATTAGTGAAAAATAATTTATCAGCGGGCTGATCTCGATACTCCGACCCGAGCGATGTGTGATTAAGCGAGTGATGAGCTGAGCGCCGGGAGACGATGGAGTCGGATGAGGAGGCAGCCGCGAGATGTCCAGACCAGGAAATTAGGCAAACTTGATTGTGTCGTGATCGATCGTCGTATAATCGTAAAGTTCAGTGCTAAATTAATTACTAATTAGTTCCTAACCAATTGAAATTCGTATTTTTTATTTGATTTTGTTACAGAAACGTAAATTTTATTAAGCTTTGCAAATTGATAACGCGTATTTTTGAAGCTCTTAGTGTATTTAAAAAAAATATATAATAAAGGGTAAAAGTGTAGGACTTTATAATTTTTTAAGAGTAAAATTTGTGTAATTCTTCTATTGAAAATGGAAAAGTGTAATTTCTAAAACAAATATTTCTGTATTTTTTTTTATAAGTAAGTACCTACTTACTGTTCTATTTTTACTATAGTGATATTTTTTAAAGCGTATATTAAATTTAAAATGATACATATACTTTTTACTGAAATTAAAAAGGTAATAACTTTTATCAGAGAAGCGGAAGTAATTTAGCTCTTTCATTTTAATTTCTTAAAACTACACAATGTAGGTAACTGTTTAGCATTATTATTTTATAATCGGTTTATTGTATTTTTTTTTATTGTAATTTCTACAAAAATAAGAACAGTTGGTGACGACTAGTTTTGATATACCTATTTATCTTGTTAATAAATAATAACTTCACTCTAAAACGTTTCAAGTATTTTGTTGTGCGAACATTGATTATATGATATACTTATAACGAAAGCTTATTTATCTTATTTTAGTTTTTTTAATTAATTTTTTTTAAGGATATTTTACACTGTTGGCAACTATTTTTTTTTATGAACCTTTAAAATGAATTTAATAGTTAAATAGAAGTTTGTTGATTTTGATTTTACGTAATGTACTAACCCGGATTGGTTATGTGTCTGATCTTTTATAATTTATTTTATATGCAGAAATATGTAATTACTTATTTTATTATAAGGTTTTTTTTTCCTTGATTTTACTTTGAATATGAATCAGTTTATCATGCCATTATGGATTGCCTAGTATTAAAACTTAGTATTTTCTTTCTATTTTTTTTCCTATAAGTAGTATAGTACTGAAAAACGTAATATTTATAAATTATAATTACTTAAACATAAATAACAAACAAACTTTTAACGTTAAAATCGTTTTTTGTCACATTAATAACTACGTCTTTATTTCAGTTACTTAGGTTTTTTTTTGCTGACCTAACAACACGTGCAGACTAACTGTGGCGTGCCGTAAATAGGTAAGTACCTATACGTATAACTTTAAGACAAAGTCAATTTACCGAATATATTTTCCATAATTAATTGAGAAAGTTTTATGTAGGTATATAAATAAATGACGACTATTGCTGCTGGTACGACATTATTTGAAAGTTACTATTTGTTCTTTAGTATTGATTGATTTTTATTTCACATTTTAGTGCCTTTATTTTGAAATTTTATGCAAATCTTTTCATATAGGTACTTACATAAGTACTAAAAATAAAATATAAGTATTGTAGTACATATTACATCTTTCATCATTCTTTATACAGCAATTTACTTATAATAGAAAATTTTCATTTTATATCTTTGTTTTTTTTAAAGATTTTATTTAATTACTTATGACATTCATTTTTGTTGTTTGATTTTATAGACTGACATTTACAGTTTGGTAAAATAAAGATATCGAAAATTCAAGGCATATTTTAGACAGAATTCTTAAATTGCTCTTGCAGTACTTTACTATTACATCAGTAGTTTTGTTTTAATGAATGCAAAAACAAAAGGGTTTTTTTTTTCAGGACTTACTAATTTGAATTACGGTTTTATCTAATGAGAACATGATCGGAATTTTATGTCTATGATTGTTTTTCTTATTTACGTATTTTATCAAAAGTATGTAGTATAGCTTGTGTTATTTGGTATTTTTACAGTTTTTTTTTATTATGAAATAAAACAGTGGTATAAAAATCATTTCCAGTTATATTCTATTTTGTCGCAATTTGTTTTAATAGTTCATTTCATTACTGTTAGTGACTCTAAAATTAAAGTTTAATCTAAAAAAAAGTAAATTATGCATTTTAAAAAATCACATTTATTTACATTAATTTGAAGTTTGTTTGTTTTGAATTTAATATTCACGCATCTTGAGTTAGTTGCAACTAACAAGTAAATAGGATTTATACTTACAATTTTATGAAAATACTATTTGTCAATATTTTATTATTTTAGTTTATCCGTATAGATTTTATTTATTTAGTGAATTTATATTCTATCTATAAAAACATTTAAAAACAAGTTAGAATCAAAGTAAAGTCTAATGTAAAAGAGTAATGTTTTGTTTAAATTTATTTAAAGATAGATTAAAGTTTCAATAATTGTTTGTTGTAATTTCAGTTGGAATGTCTAACGTATTAGGTATGGTCATCGTATTTCTTTATCGTTCCCATTTCCAGATGATAATGCTTAGCTTGCGTTAGTGGAAGCGAAGTAGTAACTTAATGCTTCTGTAAATAATGTTGCACAAGTCGTCGTTCTAGAAATGATGACTTTGCTTGTTTAAATAATATTACAAAATTATAATGTTATCTTAATAATGGGTATGATTTTTTTTTGTTCGAGAATAAAAGATGTTTTTCTGGGGAGAAAGATTAATCATCATACTACCAGATTCTTTTTTTAATATTTTTTTTTTTAGTAATGTAGTCAAAAGTTTTGATAGAGTTATATGGTTTTAAATGGATTGATTTGGATTTAGCTAGCTGTATTAAAAATATTTTTGTAACGAGTAGTGTGCAATTAGGTACAGCATGAAAAGAAGTTAGGTATTGGGATAGTTTAAGTTAGCTGTATTAAAAATCTTTTTGTAACGAATTGTTTGCAATTAGGTACAGCACAAATGGAAGTTATGAATTGGAAATGTAGTTATATTTATGAATGGCTTGGGACCGATGTGTTTGTGTTTATTTAAGGTTGTAAGCGAATAATACAGTTTATAAGGTATCTTTCGCAATCGGACTGATCACCCGAGAGCTTGGAATACTCTTGTAAACTCTAATATTCACATTTTGGTATTGTGTTTATTATGATTGGTTTGGTATGTAAGTTATGTGTTATATGCTCCAAATAAGGTACACGTGATGTTGTAATGGTACACGGAGGGTCAGATCCTTCCATTCGATCATGGTGCGAACGAGCTTTCCTCCGTGAGATAAGTTGGAGTCCAAAAGAGGCTTAAAACTTGACCCCCAATGTTAGGTTATGCGCATAACCCAAAATGGCACAAAGTTGTCCATTTTATATATAAATGTATGATAATAAATAAGAGTCGCGACTATAAATAAATAAATGAGTGTACCAAATAAAATAAATAAAAGGCCGGCGCCGAGCCATTTATGTTATGATAGGCAAAGTACCTATGTTATATTGTTGTGATAAGTGTACCAATGATGTATGAAGATATTATGAAGTAATTATGAGCATGAGTATGGAATAAGTGTGGTTCAAAAGAAGTACTTACGTAATAAGTGGAGAATAATGAATTATTGATATGAATTTATTGAAAAGAAGAAAAGTTAGTTAAAGCTAGATTTTGGTTAACTGAATAGCGAATTATTTAAAGAGTTGATTTTACAGTTGAGAATATAAGTCAAAAGCAAAGTTTAATTCATGAGTATGTAGTGGTAGTATGATGATGACATTAAGTAAGTAATTATGTGTAGAAAAACAAAAGGTTTAATAAAATAACTTTAACCAAGCAGTAGGTAAGTAATAGAAGTTTTACGGAGATAGATAAATATATTTCAACGTTTGTTTTGCTATTTTAAGAGCAATAAGTTAATTTTATACATTATTATTAAAATCGATGACCAACCCAATGACACCTAATATTTTTTTTAAAAGTTAGCAAAGTCAAATTTAATGTTGTGCCATTATTATTTTAAAATAAATTTTCTTTTTATCATAAAGTTTTCGTAACGATTAGTGTACAAACGTAGTAGGGTTGCCAACAGTGATACAACAGTGATACAAACAGTGTTAGATAAGTCGATTTGTTTAGTATAACTTTCTTGTGCCTAAGCAAGAACTTCATTTTTTGTTAATTAAGATGATAGATTAGCATTGTAAGTTTTTTTGTCTCTGTTGCTTCAAAATTTTTAGTAAGTAAGTAAGAACCTATTATCTGATGATTTTGGTTCTGTGCTCTGCAGTGCTAATTAACTATGTTAATAAGATTGGTATTACCGATATGATATTGATAAGATTTTTATTGTTTTATTCTGCTTTGCGAAAAATTTGAAAGTTATTGTTTTGTTTCTGTGCTTTCATGAAAGTAAATATTTATAAAAACAATATGTTATAATTAAGCAAAAATCTATTAATCTTTTTTGTTCTGTCCGAACTTTGAGTATAATATTATTACTTAATTTAAGTTCTATTTTTTTTCAAATAGTTTTACTATTTTCAAAATAAACTTGAGATTGATGATAACAATAATAAAATAACTGTTGTGTACTTACTTTAAAATCAATAATTGAATTAGTATAAAATATGTGTATGAGAAATTGGTTTTCGAACATACTTAAACTCCTTTAAGTAATATTTTTTTAAATAAAAGGGTTTTTAGTGTACCTATCTAAAAAATATCAGACAGCTTTCAAAATGTATATTAAAAAAAAAACTCTAAAGTTTTTATTGTAATAACAAAAACAAATGTATTTATTTTTCATTTTCAAAAAACGGGGGAGGTGTAGTGTGTGCACCTCGCCTCATATAATATGTTATGATACATGCATTATTTAGCCAGTAATAAACGCAACATTGACCAATCAAGTCGTTTCAATTATTGTCTCCCGGGTCCCACATTGCATCATAATTGTATATGCAAAGACATAAAATCATATCATAGACGATTCAATCACTGTACAATTTATATTGGTCTGATTTTCTTTGAATTAATGTATCTTATTATGCCTGATACTCTATCAGCCGCTAAAATGGATAATCATATTTTATTGCCATGAATGTTTTCATAAATAATATAGTAATGTTGGGAAAATGTCAGAGCTAGATTTTTCTGTTAGCTCGTTGGTGCAGTAGTTATCGCGTTTAGCCGGCGATTGCGGCGACTGCGCTACTTTCAATAGTCTTTATCTTAGTCGTCATAAGATGGGTAACCAAAAATGTATTAGCAAGATCTTTTTCGTACTTCGAGAAGCAAATTTAAGCCGTTGTTCTCGGCAGCATTTCCATTAAAATCAGCAACATTCACCAATCCATATTGAGTCAGCGTGTAGGCTTTGATCCTTATCATCATTATCCATGATGAAATATGTATTATTATTATTATAAAACAATGACTGATGGAGATGAGAAGTGAAAACAATATTATTTAAAATTGCCACTCAATCTTCTATTAAGTTTTTTGTATGAACAACTTACTTATAAGATTTACGCCTAGTCCGTAAACTCAATAGCTTTCAATCTTAAATAGCCTTCCATTTTATTCATTGACGCGCATTATGTGCCATACTTCCATTTGGGGCTACAGAGGACGCCTTTCTTTTACAAAAATAGTTCGGTCACTTTTCTACTGTAACTTTTTTACATTCAGATTTATACGTTTTTCTCGACGAGTGAAAGGAACACATTTGTTACTATTAGGGTCGTCCACATATAACGGGTTCTCGTGACCCGATTCGTGGACAGTCGTGACTTGTTTAAGTCGTTAGTTGTAAAAGCCCCTTTTATAAAAAAAACTATCAATTTCATGCTATAAAACTCAACTTTGTTTGCAACTTGTTGAGCTATGACTCGAACTCGCAACCTTTGGGTGTTCCGGCCAATGCTCTTCTATTCGAACTACTGGGTCTAGGCTCGTAATAATGCTCTAACAGCATGTTATAATGGAATACATACTTTAACCGCCTCTGTGGTCTAGTGGTGCACACCACCGGTATTAGAACCAGAGGTCCTGAGTTCGATTTCCAGTGGGGGTACATATTGTATTTGGTTTGGTCGGTGGTAGGACTTGTTCTAAGTCTGACACCATAACAACGATGTTTTCAACATTGTTGCGTTCCTGCATGTAAGAGATATGATAGCCAGTTTCTCAGTGGTTGAAGGTTCCGGGAGTAGTTTCCATCAACAGCCTTTCTCTCCATTTTTATAATGAAGGCTAAGTGCTACTCCGTTGTACATAAAAAAATTGCTCAGTTAGACAGCGAATGCTAACGGGTGCCGTCCCGTGGAGACAAGATATTTTTGTTCAAAAAGTATTTTACTAATTCCTATAACGCTGTGAAAAAATTGCTTAGTAACACATAGGTACTACTAAACAAAATATTGCTTTTTATGATAAGTAGCGAAATATATTTATTAAAAAAATACTTGTGCGAAAGAAATCATATAATTTAGCTGAAGTATTTGGAAAACGAATATACTTTCAGGCGAGTATTAAATATTCGTGACTAGAATAATTTACGAGATTTAAAGAAGAATATTTTTTGCATAATAATAATTAGATTTAAGTTTGCCTCGACATAAAATCCAATTACAAATACAATCTTCCGAGGGCTCATAAATAAGCTCACGTAGCTGGCCCGTGTCTAATTTGCGCACATCTCCAGACAAAATTTCAAGTAAGTAGAGCCTTAAGGCCTGTAAAGACGCACGAACGAACAACGAACACCGAACGTCGAACACTTTGTAACCAGCGTCACAACCACAAAATACCGCCACCGTCCTTTAGTTTTCATACATTTTATAACTCGCCGCACACGGTGACGCCGCCGGTTGCCACATGCTACAAATCGCCGCCACTCGCTTCTTGTGGCCGCCACACCGGCCACTGACGCCGACACAAAATATTGCAAGCAATGGGTTAGAAAAATTATTTTTATAAAACAATAAATCCGCCTTCAAAAAAATTACATCAAAAAGTAACAAATGATCCCTCACCAAATAACGTAATTAGGTAACTAGGTAAGTAACGTAACTAGGTACTTTTAAGTCGGGCGTGAAACATGTAAGTACAATTTTTTGTTGTTTTTGTTAAAACCCGCCCGACTTCAAAGTACTTACGTTATTTGGTTAGGGATTGTTTGTTACTTTTTTGATGTAATTTTTTTGAATGCGGTTTTATTTTTTTATAAAAATAATTATTATTTCACTCTTTTTAGTGCATCATGCAGGCAATTTACGTGTATTCTGGTAAATAGGTATGTGATCAAACTGAGAACCTCCTTTTTTAAAGTCGGTTAAAATACCTTGAGGTATCACCTTTCCAACAAAACAAGAATCATTTAAATCGGTTTATAAACAAAGGAGTTATGCCTAAAGATCCTACTAATATTATAAATGTGAAAGTTTGGATGTTTGGATGTTTAGATGTTTGGATGTTTGGATGTTTGTTACTCAATCACGTCAAAACGGCTGAACGGATTTGGCTGAAATTTGGGACACAGATACTTTATAGCCTGGAGAGGAACATAGGCTACTTTTTATCCCGGAAAAATATCAAATTCCCGCGGGATAGCGTGGTGTAGTCCACGCGGGCGAAGCCGCGGGCGGAAAGCTAGTACGTAATAAATTCACATAAAGTAGTAACGAAAACGACAGTATTTTCAAGATTTCCTGAAAACTACTGAACCGATTTCAAAATTTCAGTAAATGGGACCAACTTGGGAAAAACCTGATGTTATAACGTTCGAATCATTTCAATCGGTTCAGCCGTCTTCGAGTAATCGGTGTACATACATATAAAAAAAAACGCGACGAATAGATAACCTCCTCCTTTTAAATTTTTGAAGTCGGTTAAAAAGTAGCGGCCACCGACCGCAATTATCTACAGGTACCGGCCACAAGCGTCTGTGGCGCGCTTCAGGTACCTTTGTAGCCGCTTCTAGCTTCAAGTGGCGGTATATGTGGCTGTCGCGTGTCGCTTGTGTGCGGCGACGCTGTGCTAACCGGTAACGAACATCAAACACCATGTTCGTCAACGATGATTGAGGCCATTTGATTTCGCTGTTCTGTATGTAAGACTTTTGTTGGATTCGTATAGTACCTATTCGTGTGCATTCGTGTGTACGTTTACACTTACGAACCAAATTTTCTGTGTTAGTGTTCGCCATGTTTTGTAAGTTCGTGCATACGCTCTTAGAGGTGAAGGGGAGAAAATTATCGAACTTACTTTGATCGTCGGCTTTTATATTAGGGGTGTAATTTGGTGAAGTTGGCGTTTGTAAACAAGATGATTGCTTAATAGCGGTTATTAATGATGTTTATAGGTAGGCAACTATAGCAATCTCTCATACATTTGAAAAGTTCACTAATCATATTTAATTTTAAATACCTGAGGCGGTTGTCAACTTAAAAGTTTAAATAACATTTTAGTATTCAAAGTAAAAATAAGTCGTAATTAACTGAGATGATACCTAAAATAGTATTTTTTTAGACCCGTTCATTCTAGTATTTGTGAGTGAGAACTTCTATGCCTAGTGAGTTTGGTGATCGTTACATAATACCTACGCCTTAAATTTAATCAGACCCTAGATATCTGGCCACATTAGACCCGATGATACGACACCATTAGTTCTTCATTTATCAGAGAATACTTACGTTATACTATGCCAGGATAATAATCATAAAAATATTACTATGCTGTAAGTTTTATGTTTAGACAATATCGGATGAATATTTTTTTGTTTTCAAAATATTTGAGCGAAATTTTTCGAAATGTGTCAGCCTAAACAAATTTTCTATCTAACGTTTCCCAGATGAAAGTCTACTATTTCAATGTGTAAGAATGAGACGTAGTGACTTTGTCATGCCACCTTCAAATCGTTTGTTTGATGGAACCGTTTATATTTAATGTTACTTAACCTCAACAAAGCCGCAAGACAGTTGAACTAAAGCTGTTATGTAACCAATCGAAATTGTCTTTTACACAACAGAAAATTATACTAAAAGCTGTGAACTGTAATGGTGTTCCCTCACTGCTGTAAGAAAATGTTTACAAATTTTGTTAATAAACATTTTGGAAAATTGAATATGAAGTATCTACCTATTTTAGAAAAAATCGACCAGTCTCATAACCAGCTCCGATGGGACAAATGTCGGTTATGAGACAAGTCGATATTTTCTAAAATACTTACCTACTTCATTTTCAATTTTTCAATAATAAAAACTGCATTGTGTGTGAATGCAAAACAGTAAAAATTTAAATAATAAACATTTTGTTAACAAACAGTAAATGTTTGATAATAATGTCATTTTCATGTTATATTAGTGAACATATCGAAACCAAATTGTTACTTATTTAACTTTCGACGACCGATTTGGCGCAGGGGTAGTCTACCCACCTTCTGCGCCAGAGGTCTCGGGTTCGATTCCCGAACAAGACAAATATTTGTGTGCATGAACATGTCTATTTGTCTTGGTCTGGGTGTAAACTATGTATATTAAGTATTTACTTACAAACAAAAAGTATTTAAGTATATATTTATCCGTTATCAAGCTTTCCATGACACAGTTTATTAATGAAATTAACATGACTGGGCTTAGATAATTGGTGTGATTGTATGTAAGAAGTTATTTATTAATTATTTATTTATTTATTATTATTTAATTTGAAATTTGTTATTATTTTGTGTGCAAACATTTTTGTGCATACGCCTCGGACGGAATGTAAATCCGAAATGCGAGCCGATGCAATGACAAGTTTTCAAATAATATAAAATGTTTATAAACATTTTCGATTAGCGTAACAACAGCTAACAATTCCTATTTTTTTTAGTAAATATTCGTTATTACATACGTACGTTAAGAAAATGTTTAAGAAACCTTTTTCTAACAGCAATGTGAGAACACCATAAAGCAAATGAATTTGTGAAAGGGGTAATTATTTGTGAGTCGAGCGATATTTGTGTTGGTACCGTTAGTTGACGTGTCATTATGAAATGAGTTTCCATTTAGAACAACCAAACCACCATGTTAATTTTACGAGGAATAACTACCGACAGCGAAGGCACTATGCAAAATTAATTTCTCATTTCTATTATAGCGATACTGATGGAACATATTATTTTACAACAGTGTTGGCTTTGTGTTCAAAAGACATTTATACGTGTATACAGGAGATATTTTAAAAGCTGGTTTCAAACCTTCGAGAATTTTATTAAAAGTTTAGTTTATAAAACCGACTACAGAGTAAGTAAGAACAAAGTAAAGTGCAATTTTTATGTAACTTTTCGAATATATTCTAGTCTGGTTTGCATAGCTGTTGAGTTGAGAAAAATAGCAGCATGAATCTAGGTTTTTATGTCCACCTTTTGCATTATAGATGACCGAATGAAATTAGTTCAAGTGGGTGTCTCTGATACCGAAACTGATCTGCTTGAAAATGAATTTGCATTTTTATAGGTCAAAAGCAATTACCTACATGTACCTACGTAACATGGGTATAACAGCAATAATTATTATAACTACATAATGGTAAACAAACTCGATATTATCAATCTATCCTAAAATAATATCATTACGAATGAAAATTGCATTTTGAATGCAAAGCAGTAAAAATAATACAACATTATGAATAAATTTTAATTTTTAAAATAAGTGTAATAGTGAAACATTGTATGGTAGAGTTAATTTGACCAACATTGTAGACTGATACGGTACGATGCAAAAAATCAACAAACTTTGTTTTAAAAAGCATTAAAATTGGAACAGCGCTCCCCAAACACCATATTTCAGAGAGCTAGTTCAGGAATTCCAGCGATGCCGTATTTCACTGCCGCTAAAAATAGCGGTCAAAATTAAGGCTTTTAAATTTGGAATTGCTCGCTTAAATACATGTTGGAAAAACGATTGTTTTTTTTTTCGCTGGAACATTACATACGATAAATCGCTCTAGAGACGACAGCTTTGCCCGGGTTCAAGTTTTTCTGTCGCTATACATACAGTTTTATTGCGTTTAAGGGTGATGTATGAGAGCGCGGGACAATATACGGGAGCGGAGGTCGCGGTCACTTTGTTAGCTAAAGCGAAAAGTATGGTGCTTTAACTATTGTTTTCACTGGACATGGATAACTCAATTCTTAGCTATTATAAAGTCCAGGAATTTCGGTAATCTATATATATAAAATTCAAAGTCCTGACTGACTGACTGACTTTTTTTTTCGAAAATTCCCCCCCCGTCAGAGGTTATATGGGATAAATAAACCTAAAAATCGATATGGATGTCGTTATTGAGGTTTTATGGGATGACGATTGCAAAAATAGCATTTATTTTGATGTTTAACACGCTGAACACGATTCAACCCCTAAAAGGTTGCAATAGGGGTGAAATATTGAATGAAAAATCAGGGGTAAAATAGACATTTCAACTTGAAACTTTGTAGGCTTACTTCTTAAAACAAAGAAGCAACCCATTACGTAGTTTTCCGAAAATCAAACCCAGGGGGTAAATAGGGTATAGAAACCTTAATCATCTTAAGTACCCTACAAATTCTTGGTACCTAAGCTACTCAGAACTAACTTTTTGATTGTGAAACAGACACTTATTATTTACTAGCTTCCGCCCGAGACTTCGTCCGCGTGGACATTCGAGAAAATACTTAGGGGACCAAAAACCAGGACAAAAAGTATTCTATGTTTTAATTTCATAAAAATCCGTTCAGCCGTTTTTACGTGATTAGGCGGGTCCTCCCTCACCAAGCGAGCAGCCTCGTACGAGACCCGCCACACGTTGCAAACGTTCTGCCTCGCGCGAGGCTGCTCGCTTGGTGAGGGAGGACCCGCCTAATCACGTAAAAACGGCTGATCGGATTTTTATGAAATTAAAACATAGAATACTTTTTATCCTGGTTATTGGTCCCCTAAGTATTTTCTCGAATGTCCACGCGGATTTTGTTTCAATCAAATAACGAACTATGATTTTTTTCTATACATTATTATATTTTCGAATATTATGCATTTTTCTGTACATAATCAATCACTGTTACAGTTAAGTATACCAATAAAATGGAAAGATATATAAATAATAAACTGCCTTTAATTTGTAAGGTATGAAAAAACTTTTAAGAACGGACATTTTTTGTCCGCTGGTATTCAAACCTGGACCGAAAGATTAAAAGGATAAGTATGGTTCTTGAAATCCATTCATTCACATTACTGCGTCTTGACGTCACATCTGGACTCCTAAACGGTTGAATGGTCTTTATATCTATTAAATTCTCATCATCGTTCGTTTTATTTAGTACTTTCATTCAAACAGAATTCCTTACAACGATCGATTGAACTATATTGTAACAAATCCGTACCCTTTGTCTAACAATTTCATACGCGTAACATGCAGTTCGTAAATAATGTTATCTTACTTACAGTAGGGACTACCCTACTTACCCTTACTAAAGTTATTCAGGCAAGAAGGAAGGGACGGCGCTGCGTGCGTGGGCAAGCAGTCAATTACAGCTACTTGCATATTGTATGAACTGATGCCAGCAGTAGGGAGAGAACTTGAATCATTAATTTGTAAGCCTACGAATTTACTAACGTTTGAAACGTAAATTTTCGGAACCAAGTATACTTACCACAGCACCAATGTAATATTGAAATTTAACGCAATTTCATAGTAAATAGTTTTATATCATACTAGCTTTCTGCCCGCGGCTTCGCCCGCGTGAACTACACGACGTTATCCCGCGGGAATGTGATATTTTTCCGGGATAAAAAGTAGCTTATGTTCCTCTCCAGGCTACAAAGTATCTATGTTCCAAATTTCAGCCAAATCCGTTCAGCCGTTTTCGCGTGATTGAGTAACAAACATCCAAACATCCAAACATCCAAACATCCAAACATCTAAACTTTCACATTTATAATATTAGTAGGATTCCACACTATTGGCGGCACGTAATATGCAACAAGATATACTATCTATTTAAAGGGCATAACTCACACAACGATTGAAATTTGCGCAAATTTTTATTGCGATTTTGTAACACATGGAATTTTATGTAGGAAAATGAGACAAAAAAATACATACACGTACAATTTCGTGGATAACTTTTTGTATAGGTAACACAAATAGCGAAAAAAAATCACGCGTTAAAAAAATGCCTAACACAATTTCATGATGAATACAAACAATGATGAGTAGGTACTATACCTACTTAAATGAATGAAATGGGTTACAACATGATACTATTCATAGTGATAGTAGCGTACCGTAAGCGACTTATTAGAAGTGGTTTCTCGACTCTCATATAATAACAACGAATCTCTTTGTCTCCCTCTTCTTAGCACGGTCTACTTTTTTAGTCATTTTGGTTAATTGGACGCATTGGTATTAGAAACATCGTAGTCTTTTACGTGTTTAGCAATAATATCTGCCGATTCTATATATATAAAATTCAAAGTCCTGACTGACTGACTGACTGACTGAGATATCAACGCACAGCCCAAACCGCTGAACCTAGAGACTTCAAATTTTGCACATAGATACGTTATACAGTGTAGGCATCCACTAAGAAAGGATTTTTGGAAATTCACGCCGCACGTGGCAAATGTTCTGCCTCGCGCGAGGCTGCTCGCTTAGTGAGGGAGGACCCGCCTAATCACGTAAAAACGGCTGATCGGATTTTTATGAAATTAAAACATAGAATACTTTTTATCCTGGTTATTGGTCCCCTAAGTATTTTCTCGAATGTCCACGCGGACGAAGTCGCGGGCGGAAGCTAGTACTATATACTTTTTGAATAGCTTTATATTGTAAATAATAAAAAAACGGAATTTTTACCATGTTTTGAATTGTGGCGAGTCGCTGATATTTCGGCGCAGTTGCACACGCCAAGATCACGGAGTAACTGATAATTTTACAGTGTTAATGACCATGAAAGTTTGAGAAGTTATTAGCTTTATTTTGTTTTCGTGAAGCTTATCTTAGGTAGACGTAAGCCGCTTTATTTTTTAATTAAAATGAAATTACGTAATTAGTCCTCATGCAAAGACAGATAAAGGGTAGTATAGTAGACACTTGGTGTTGAAATTAATAATGAAAATATGAGAAGCAAGACAACAGTCAGTGTTAAGGTATAAAATGTTTTACGGGTTTTGTGAAAGATAATGAGAAATTACTTTTCAGAACAAAGAGACACCTTTCTAAGTTTTATGTGACTCCAAAATATTACGCACCGCATCGTAAAATGATAACGACAGAACCGACAGTATTTCATCCATTCAGCTGTAAATGTACTTGTTTCATTAAAACATTAATTAAGTCATAACGTTATTGTAGTTCTAAGGCTACCTACATATTCTTTGACTGCGATCGCAAATTGTTAGTCGATTTTTCGCGATTTTTGATATATTATACTCTTACATAATACCTATGTACGGAGGAGCTCAAGATTTTCATTTTTTGTCACCCATCCTTAACTTAACCTTAACTATTGTTATTGTAGTTCTATAGAAACGTGACGTCACGTTTCTATAGCGCTCTCCTTGTCTAATTAGTAAGTTTGATGCTCTATATTGCTGAAAATATGCAAGATATTTGAAAATAAATACCTTTGTTGTGTTGCTACTACTTAAATGAACATTTTAAGTCAATAAAAAATTTCAGTCAAATACCCAATTCATTTTAAAAGTAATACTTAACATAAAAATCTGGAAAAATGTGATAGTAAAAAACCACATCACATTTTTCCTATACTTACAAAATTGCATTGTGAATGCATAAAAATAATATAAAATCTCTATAAAAATCTGGGTTTTATAAAAAGAGTTTTCATTATTAGAGAGAGATTGGAGAATTCATTATTTATTTTATGAGAATCATAAATTCATCATCATCATCATCATCAGCCTATTACAACTTCCACTGCTGGACATAGACCTCTCCAAGAGTACGCCATCGAGCACGATCAGTGGATGCTCTCATCCAGCTCTTGCCAGCCACCCTGCATAGATCGTCGCTCCACCTAGTCTGAGGGTGTCCTACACTACTTTTGCCGATGCGCGGTGTCCACTCTAGAACTCGTTCATCCCAGAGGTTATGAGATCTGCGGCTTATATGAATTTAAAAGGGTACTAGGTATTAGAAACAAAAAAATAAACTTCAAATAATTTTTTTTAAAGTTGAGTTCATTTCCACGGCTTTAGAGAATATTGTGTTACTAATTGCTTTAGATATGATTTTCCCGAATAATTTGGAAATATTTGCTCTTAAATTCAACCCCTCCTTACGTATGATTAAATTAGTCTGTGCCAACATGCCCAAGTAGATATGTTAATTATAAACTAATAATAGATTAGGAGAGAGCCTGTTTCTCAGTATGTCACTTAATTGGTTTTGCTAACTCTATTGACTTTAACAATGATTGAGATGTATTGAACTATCGATTAGTAAGGCACAACAGTAATCGAATAGGTAAATTATGTGCAAGATACACAGCTTATATACTATAGCGTGGGCAGGAGATGATCAAAGGCAAATTATCAATGGGCTATTGATGCAGTAATCGACACGTTTCTGCCCCTTATTTGACTTTTTTTATAAAGGAGTGTTTCTCTGGCATCTCTACATCTGCCTCATGAGGGGAATCAATGTTGATGAGTCAGTGAAACAATCAGTAATTTTTTATCACCTACTAGGTTTTCACCAACCTACAATCACTACAATATAGAGCAATTGACTATAACTTAAAATTGTAATCGGGCAATACCTATTGATCAATCACGTAGAATCGACAATAGCCATTGATTAAGACTGGACACTCTTTGTTCAAACCTATACAGGGTGTTTTTCTATAAGTGCAATACCTCTTAGGTGGTGGTTGTGCTCATGAATATGAACAACTTTTACTTTGGAGCCAACTCTGCAACTCAACAAAAAAATCAGCTGTTTCATACAATTTGTTAATACCTACCTGACCAGAATGTATGGAACAGCTGATTTTTTTTGTGAAGTTGCAGAGTTGGCCTCATAGCAAAAGTTGTTCATATTCATGAGTACAATCACCACCTAAGAGATATTGCACCTATAGAAAAACACCCTGTATAGCTCTTTATCATCATCAGCCATTAAATGTCTCACTGCTAGGACACTGGCTTTTCTTATGGATGGATAAAGACAATGGCCCGTGACCCACCACGCGGGTACTTACGACTGTTAATGCAGCCGGAACCAACGCAACGGCGGCTTGACGAAGCATGGAGGAGTTTGTGATGAAACAAAAATACCGTCGCGTTCGAAATTCAATTTAACGTCGTAAATTGTCGTAGTCACATCGCAGCCAATAAAACGGGCCGGAACTCCCGGCACACATGCTGTACTGATCACTGATTGGCTCCCACGACACAGAATTATTGGCCTCGATCGCGCCGCACCGATCGTTTTACTTTCAAAATTTAAACTGCTTTAAACATACGTGCTCTATTGACTCAGAGATATTACTAGTGTTATCCTGGTGTACAGTGAATTGAGTGAACATTTTCGCACAAAATAAAGGTTTAATATGAAAATATAACTTGTCGAGCAAGACTTTTATTATTATTTTCTATCACATCAATTATTTAGTGAAGTATTTTTAAAATTCTGAGTAACTTTTAGAATAAATGAAAACGACACTTCATTGTAACTTGTTTATTACTAGGTACGCACGATACACACGAACGTTTTTTAAAAGAAGTAGGTATATTAATAAAATAGTACAGAAAATACAAAAGACAAATAAATCACATCACTGAAAAATACAAACGATTCACAAAAAGCGACGTGGATTACCTATCGCTGGAGGTCGATCGCTGACTGATGTGCTAAAAGTGTGTCAACATATGAGCGGCACATGAGTAAATAAAAACTACTATATCTAAGGACACAAGTTTTCAAACATTTTGGCGCCAACCGCCTTGCTTTACGCGGGCACCCACTTTTGTTCGAAATTAAAAAAATGGGCACAAACTAGCTAGAATTGTAAATTTAAACAAACTAAACTTCTAAACAACATCACATATGACACAGACTAAATAAATTTACAAAATAAAATACCATAGACTAAAAAATACGTAGCCGTCGATAACAGTGTTAGGTAAGTTCGGGTTTTCATAATAGTTAGACCAGTAAATCTTAAATAGAATAATCGCCGTTATACTGCGAAAACCAATTAACTCAACCAAAGTTGGTTTCGTGATAAACGCAATTAAAGTTTCAACGTCAAATATTTTTAGCTAATACTATAAGTATCCACGTAAGTTTGTATCAGATTATTTTATATTTAATCATTTATCAGAACTATTTTAATATTTGCAGTTCATACAACGGACTTCCTCACAAATCTCGCTTCAAGTCAAAGGGGTAACCTATTTAATTGGTTTTCCCTGAAAACGTTAACTCTGTAGACTCTGTAATACTTTTTATTTTCACCTAGAACAAAACGTTAACTCTGTAATATTTTATATTTACCAAGAAACTAAGCTTTTCTGTTTACCTTTCTGTTGTTCCTGATTTTTTGAATAAAAACTATCTTGACCCGTATCGACTGATAAAATCCACGCTCCGAGGCTCCGACCAATGCTGGCTCAAATTCAAAACCCCGAGTGTACTCAGCTCGAGCAAAACCACTTCGAAGCCCTTGAAAACGGCATAGATGTTGACGATTTAAACAACATGGTGGTGGATACTGTCCGCACGGTATTGTCCAAGTACTTTAAAACCAGCCGTCCCAAATTGCAGCCAGACTCATGGACCAGAGACACGAAATGATGCTACAGAACTCAGTGGATGCCCCTCGTTATCGGCAGCTCAATAGACAGATATCTAAGTCTTTGACAAGCGACCTTCACCAATTTAATGCCGAGCGTATTCAAGAGGCCATGGACCAAAACAAAGACTCCAAAGTGTTCGCGAGAGATCTGTCTATCGGGCAAAATCAATTGACGAGGCTGACAACTGAGGGAAGTAGCATCGTTTCGTCAACACCTGAAATCCTGAGGGAGATTGAGAGTTTCTATGGACAGCTATACTCCACGCAAACACCTGTTGAAAGCAAGGCTAAAGTACCTAGAGCCAAGCTTACCCGAAACTATACAGAAGATATCCCGGACGTCAGCCTGTACGAGATTAGAAGGCTCTCAAACAGCTTAAAAACAACAAGGCAGCGGGTGATGACGGAATCAAAACGGAGCTTCTCAGAGCGGGCTGTAAGCCGATACTTAAGGTCCGTCAAAAGCTTTTCAACTCTGTCAACCTCGAGGGCAAAAAGCCAAAGGCATGGGGCAGAAGCGGTGTGATGCTGTTTTTCAAGAAGGGTGATAAAACTCTCTTGAAGTACTACAGTACAGACCCATCTCGCTTTTGAGCCATATCTATAAGTTGTTCTCGAGAGTTATTACGAATCATCTCGCTCGCAGGTTCGGCAACTTCCAATCTCCCGAACAAGCCGGGTTCCGATAAGATTATAGTACCGTAGACCACATTTATACGCTGTGGCAAGTTATACAGAAGACCGAAGAGTGCAACTTGCCACTTTGCTAGGCGTTCGTGGACTATGAGAAAGCCTTTGATTCGATCGAGACCTGGGCAGTGCTGCAGTCTCTCCAGAGGTGCCAATAGACTACAGGTACATCGAGGTACTGAGGTACTAATACCAAAACGCTCTAATCCTATCCAACTACAGCGAGGTGTGAGACAGGGAGACGTCATTTCTCCGAAACTGTTCACAGCTGCGTTAGAGGATATTTTCAAGGTTCTGGACTAGAAAGGATGCGACATTAACATCAATGGCGAGTAACCCACACACCTGCGGTTTGCCGATGATGTAGTTCTCATGGTTGAGACCTTGGAAGACCTGAACACAATGCTTGAAGATCTCAGTAATGCTTCCCAAAGAGTGGGTCTTAAAATGAACATGGATTAGACGAAAATCATGTCCAATGCCCATGTTGCAATTACACCAGTTAATGTTGGGAACATCACACTTGAAGTTGTTGACCACTATGTTTACCTGGGACAGACGGTTCAGTTAGGTAAATCTAACTTCGAGAAAGAGATCTCTCGTCGAATCCAACTACGATGGGCAGCGTTCGGGAATCTTTGGCATATACTCGCGTACGAAATACCTCAATGTCTCAAGCAAGACGAAAGTCTTTGACCAGTGTGTGTTGCCAGTTATGTCATATGGAAGCGAGACGAGGCCCTTTACTATAGGTCTCATAAGAAGGGACCATTAACTATGGGAGCGAGACGTGGTTGCTTACTATGGGTCTCATAAGAAGGCTCAAGGTCACACAGCAAGTAATGGAGAGAGCGATACTTAGTATTTCCCTGCGTGAAATGATAAGATTCGCAGAACTAAAACAACCGACATCGCACGAAGGATTGCTCAGTTGAAGTGGCAGCGAGCAGGACACATAGCATGGAGAACCGACGGCCGTTGGGGCAGAAAGGTTCTTGAATGGCGATCGCGTACCAGACGACGTTCCGTGGGCAGGCCCCCTACAAGGTGGACCGACGATCTAGTCAAGGTCGCGGGAAGCCGCTGGAAGCGGGCAGCGCAAGCCCAATCGTTGTGGAGATCTTTGGGGAAGTTCTATGCCCAGCAGTGGGCGTCGTTTGGCTGACATGATGACCCGTATCGTTCTAACACATTTTGATGATGTTGAACATTCACTCAAAAACATAACTAATTTCAATTCCGAACAGCAGTCACTTTACTGAGCCCAAAGACAGCGCCCACCTTGCGAAACGCAGGATTAACATGAGTTACTTGGTTTTCGTTGTAGGGAATCAAGGGCGAATTTTGATTAATTCATCGAAGAAAACAATGTATTTAAATGTAACCTTTATTCCCAGATGTATATGTATAAAATGTATGTTTTCTACCTTCAAGTAAAACCATTTAAGCCATGGCAATTGCTTGTATCTGAAGTTTGGTAAATGTTTTTTTACTTTAAGTACGGCTAAATGCTTTTTTCTGAGAAATAATAGGTCTTTACATATGAAATTGCCGTCTTTTTCTCACATGTTTATTGGTCTCTAATTTTTTAATTAATATCAATATATCAAAATTAATAGTCAGTTTCGAAAATAGAGTATGTCGTCATGTTAAACATCTAAGACAAGAATAATTAAACACGCGTCCAAATTTTTTTAAACTGCTTCAAAGTACCGCTCTTTGGTTGTCGTCAATTTGACAGCTTTGAACAGATATTTTTTTTATTCTATGACAGTTTATTAAATGAGATTATAGGCAATAGTTAGATTAATTTTGTCTGATCATATCTCGAAAGTTTCGTTGAATTCGGAGTTCACATGTCCAAGAAATCCCCAAATATCTTTGTATGCTAATTCCAACTTCCTACAATTTCCCCATAGAAAACGGCAATTTCATAGGTAAAGACCTATTATGTTTCAAGTAAAGTAATCACTCTTAGTAAGAAAAGCAACTTTATCATTTCAATACTTTTTCACTGTAGACAATCTGTGGAAGTAATAGGTACTTATCTTGCAATAATGTTTTATATGTGAGAGATTTACTTGAAATTGTATGAATTAATTGGTTTTCTTATTGGCTATCTCAGGAACTATGCGTCACAGCGTTTAATGGGTTACACGTTATTACAAAAAATTACACGTTTCCCTATATTTAAGTCATTTTGCCAAAAAAATTGAGTTAATTGGTTTTCGCAGAATAACGACGTTATATCATTTTCAGTCGCTATGAAAATAAACGTAGCTGCTACAAATAATACCTAAGGAGGTTTTGTTTGAGCTAGTTTCCTAGTATTAACAATAGAACAAAGCATCTTGGCAATCTCTGCTTGCCAAAACTAAGTTTCGCTACGAAGCAAGCCGATACCACATGAATTAATGGCACAAAGAATACAAATAACACCGAATTATCATGCCAAGAAACTTTAATTGAGCTTTACTTTACTTTCGTTTTAGGTGAATCCGGTCCGACATCATAATTAATATTGCAGCATAGGCTTGCATGTTATTGTTGAACGTAAAAATATTACTTAAATAGGTATAACTGTAGACTCCGCTAGACCATTATTAACATAAGTTTTCCCTAAGTATCTTAGGTATACTTATAAAAATTCAGACTGAGAATTTAATAAAAAAATTGCATTGCAACCTTGAGCACCTGGTTACCGCGAGCTGTCAATATTATAGTAATATCACGTAATATTGTAAGCGAAATGGCGCTATACGTAGTGTATAGCTCTGTCCTGTAATAAAAAATTTGTTTGACAGCTCGCGGCATGGTCCTTGGTACGTTGGCTGGAAATTGGCCGTCAGACAAAGCTAGCAGGTATTCTTACACTCAAAAGACATATCAACACTACCTAATCCGAATATCCAATCGCTCTTTTCGTTCAATGATGCAAAAAAAAAGTCCGTAGTGGAAAAAGCCTAAAGGCTGCTGTAGAGCCTAACGCGGTGCTAGCTACTCTACTCTATCAAATTTCAGTACCTGCTTTACTCTACCAATGATGTCCACATGCCTCGGGACAGATAAGAAGTTAGTATAGTTAGTAGGCTAGTTAGTACTCTACCGTTTACTTTACCCGTGTACAGCAGCATTAAACGAGAAACAATAAATTTTAATAAAAAAATAAAAAAACCGAAAAGTCATCATAAAATAAATAAGGTCTGGTTAGGCGCTTGGATCTTGCTCTCTTGTATTTTTTATTTTATTGTCTGAGCGCGCCCCTTGTGATAACAAACACAGAAACAGACAAATATGGTAAAAAAAACAATAAATAACTTGGCTTTGGTGTTTATATTCTGTTGACAATGTAGCATTCGTTGTTTCAAAAACAATATTTCATTTCATTATAATAGTACTACGACTATATACGAAGGCTGTCAAGGCTTTTAATAATATTCAGTTTGGCCATACCTACCTTTTGCGAAATTCATTTCCAAGTTTCATTTTACTACTTTGATATAAGATTGCTACAGACAAGACAACGCTTATTATCGCAGAGTGGTCCTTGTATTAAATATTTGTTCAGTCACAGAGAGCGTTATTTAATTAAATCAGTGGAATTCAACTGGTTGATTTCGGCTGCTAACGACTACTAGGAGAAAAGAAACTGACATTTGCAAAGTTATTGGAATATTGTACAGATAAATACTAACGTATTCTGTTTCATATAATAAAAACTACTTGATGCTCTGCGCGGTTCATGCTACCCGTTTCCGTGAGAATATCGGGATTTCGGGATATACGAGATTTTTAAACAGGGCAATAGTTTTTTTTTATTCTATCCATTTAAAACAAAGAAACAAATCAAATCTTTTGTGTTTATAAATTAGTATAGAAAGTAGTTTAGAGTACCTAGTAAGATAAGTAGTCGGTCTGAATTTCATCTTCACAATATATAATATTTTATTTTCGTTTTTATCATAATAGATAATATTTCGAATTATCAAATGAAAATCTGTCTGTAAATTAATTCATCTTGGTCAAAGAATATATACACTAACGCGCTTGGTTACAAATAAAATAAACCTTGTAATATTTCAATGAGAAGAAACTAAGAATAAAAACAAATGAAGTTCGCAAGCTAAACTATTTCTTTAATGAAGCATTAAACGCGCCATGAAACCTAAACTAATATGTATGCAGTCCAATTATCTAAAAATCACTTACGTAATTGGGCTACTACAAATGGGGCAGCGGGTTGAGGTGTCAGGTCGTAGGTAGGGCAATACGGCGATCTGTCTCAGTCAACTCGCAGGTAGGCCCATCAATATAGCCTCGAGACCAATACACAGAACTGATTCACCTAAAGGACCGTAATACATCTGACGATGTTCCATGTTCGTAGATTTGGAATACGAGTGAATTGGTCAGAATATGGGGTGAATTCATAAAGAAAATGACAAGCGATTTTGTGATTGTATGTACATGAAAACTCTTTTTTTTTGTTCAAATGTAAAGTGACTGCTTTAAAACAATAAGTTTATAGTACTACCGCGACTCCTTATGATTCTGATCGTAGTTGTTTAGTTATTTACAAAAAGAACCTAAAATTATTTTTGACTATTGACCCGAACGGACATAAATACTCGTACACTGCAAGTTAAATAAACGCTTGTAAAAAATACTGTATTATTCAATTCCCATTTACACAGCGAATCTCTGTATCGTGTTGTATCGCCGCCCAGCCAACTATTAATGAGCCCACCTCCGCGTGACTGAGATGGATCGGTGCGACCCGACACCTTAACTCCCGTCCTTACTCGGAGCGGCAGGTTTTCGCTAGCGGTGTCTTAAAGAAAATATAAAACTTGGGAAGTTCAAGTTTTGTTTACGTTCTGTACTTATGTTATTTAATAAGCTACTCGCAGAGTTTCCATTCACGTTGGAGTATTGGGATAAAAATATAAAGCACTAGCTTTCCGCCCGCGGCTTCGCCCGCGCCGTGACTACACGACGTTATCCCAAGGGTATGTGATATATCATAAGAATTAAGTTACTCCTTAATACATCAGCTACCTGCCAGTGAAAGTCCCGTCAAAATCGGTCCAGCCGTTTCAGAGATTAGCCGGAACAATCAGACACAGACAGACGGACAAAAATTGTAAAATAAAAGTAGCCTAAATTATTTATTTATTTATTTATATTTATTTGGGAAACAAACAATACAATATTTCTTAAAACTAAAATTTTAACTAGGTATACCATTAATCAGTAAAGTTTCCACTTATTACTATGACATAATATGTTTGAGCAATAAACAAAAATCATATCTTAAAAAATGAGAGAACAAATATTACCTACTTATCTGAATTTACAAGAAAAGACAAACATAAGGTACCTATTCTATAGTCTAACAAAAAAAAAAGGTAAAAACATAGTAGGTAAGTTACAAAAAAAAAAAAACATTTACTGTGAGACATACTCCCTAACGTTTCGCTTCACAGTAGCGATCGTGCAATTAAACATATCTATTTCTAAAGGAAGCTTATTATAGGATTGACACGCTCGGTAAATGAACGTGTTGGACAAATGCTTAGTCCTAGTAAAAGGTATAAAAAACAAATCTTTCTTGCGTGAGCCTGTTCGGGGGCACCTAAACTTTAAACAATTTAAAAGGAAAGGGGAATCAACATAATTGTTAACGATTTTATACAATAATAAAATGTCACGTTGAGTACGCCGTTGAGACAAGTTAAGTTGATGAGGATGGTCCGCGGAACACCGCATCTATATGAAAGATGCTTCAAAAATTTATTATGTATACGATCAAGACTGTTTATATGAATTTTATAATGAGGGTTCCACACAGTAGATCCATACTCCAGAATTACTCCTTATTTCAGCTACCTGCCAGTGAAAGTCCACTCAAAATCGGTCCAGCCGTTTCAGAGATTAGCTGGAACAAACAGTCAGACAGACAAAAATTGTTACGGTTATTTTAATGTTAACAATAAACACTCCAATTTTATTTATTTGTATATGGTATAGATAAGTCACTCAGAAATAATTTAGCTGTCCACTGGTGATAGAATTTTCAAAATCGGTGCAGATATTCCAGCGATTACTTTCAATTCAATTCAAATTGTTTTATTGCACTCATGTGGTATACATATAGATGACACTTTTCTCACATACAAACTCACGTTTACCTGTACCCCTAGTGTAAGTTTTTATGTCAAGCAAACGCAAACTATCGCGAGTACGTATTTATGTCAATTTGTATGAAAACTGCATAAGCGCGCTACTCGCCGCTAGAGGCGCTGATACAGTTTTCATACAAATTGACATAAATACGGACTCACGATAGTTTGCGTTTTTTGACATAAAAACTTACACTAGGGGTACTGTAATGTAAAATTGTACGATGTTTGCTGCTCAAACAAGAGCTCATGTTAAGGACCCCTAATATGAGCGCACATTATTCAACATTATTCTAACTACGCTATTCTTCAAAGTTATTTTTTCCGAGCACCAAAATCTAGGTACATATTAATATGTGAAAAGGTTCATACGTGCGATCCAAAGGTTTGGTATCCAGACTAGAAAGTATCTCGTTCAATATTTATAGAATAAATAGCTAGCGTAAATAAGTCAGTGAACAAAATTGTCAGGTTGAAGCGAACGATCCATCACTGACTTTGGAGGTAGGCCCATTAATACGGCCTTGGAGGTAGCGCCAATACTGCAGGGATTTCAAACGGTACCATATCACCAGCCCGAAAACTTATTTACCGAAAGTATCATTTTCCTGATGTTTTATTTGACCGGAAGAATTTAACACAAAATAAACATATCCCAAGTCAAAGCAAACGGAAGGATAATTTAGGTTCAGTGAGAAATGTTTCCAAAATAGTTAAAATATTACCTACAACTATGTATTAAATAATAATAAAAACCTTTCGGTCAAGTGAAACTTCTGCTAAACAAGATTTCGGATATAGAATAGGTAACCATTTCGAAAATGTCCTGTACCCCTAGTGTAAGTTTTTATGTCAAGCAAACGCAAACTATTTCGATTCCGTATTTATGTCAATTTGTATGAAAACTAAATAAGCGCGCTACTCGCCGCTAGAGGCGCTAATACAGTTTTCATACAAATTGACATAAATACGGAGTCGAAATAGTTTGCGTTTTTTGACATAAAAACTTACACTACGGGCACTGTACCCCTAGTGTAAGTTTTTATGTCAAGCAAACGCAAACTATTTCGAATGCGTATTAATGTCAATTTGTATGAAAACTATATAAGCGCGCTACTCGCCGCTAGAGGCGCTAATACAGTTTTCATACAAATTGACATAAATACGGAATCGAAATAGTTTGCGTTTTTGACATAAAAACTTACACTACGGGCACTGAAATGTTTACAAGGACGAAAATTGTGGTAAACAAAAGTTAGAAGGTAACCACATGAGTTTTGAATTAGTGAATGTTAGTAGCGTAATGGAGTTTCACTAAAGTTTAATGATGGAATGAAACAGAGGGATACTTACTTTCATTTATGCATAAATGTTGTGGTTGTTATATTATATTGCTGATGAGTTCATTTGGATTTTCTACCGGCAGTAAACTAATTGAAAACCTTTGACAGTTGTGTGAAGTCTGGTATGCTGTAAGACCAAAATTTGATCATACAGCACACCAGACTTTACACAACTGAAATAATGTAGATTATTAACGTTTTAGTCCTGGTCTTATCCGATTTCTATTTGGGGTTGGCGCAATACGTCCTTCTACTCCACTCCACACTATTACCTGCCATCTCTTCATGTAGGTACTTCATATAATGCACGCACACATTCTATCCATCTCTTTTACGGTCTCCCTCTTCCTCTCCATCTATCAATATTCACGGCCATCACCTTTCTAGTGACATGCCTATCATCCCTTCTCATAACAACAAACATCAAATAATAATCAATATATGCCGCTGCTTAAGCGTTGGATACACCTACCCACGGCAACGGCGACCTCCTAGGTGTTATTTTTGTGTAATTTTGAATGTATAATAACACTAGATTTGTACTTATGCTACTAACAACAATGGATGATTCTGAAATAAATAATAATAATACATTGTAAAAGTTTAATGTTTAGAAATATAATTTTGTAAGTATTTAAAATGTAATAAAGGGAATAATAATAACATGTCCACACTAAGTCAAACGGTTTTTTTTTCAACTTTTCTGTCACTGGTTTATTTGTACACAGTAGTGGTTAGAATATTTATATCATGTAGGAGTAACTCTAGTTGAGCTATATACTCGTTTAAACACTAATCAAAATTACATTTGCGAGACAAATACCGACGACCGATTTGGCGCAGGGGTAAACTACCTGCCTTCTGCGCCAGAGGTCTCGGGTTCGATTCCCGAACAAGACAAATATTTGTGTGCATGAACATGTCTATTTGTCTTGGTCTGGGTGTTTTCTATGTATATTAAGTATGTATTTACAAACAAAAAGTATTTAAGTATATATTTATCCGTTATCAAGTTCACGTAGACACAGTTTCTTAAGAAATTAACTACTTACGGGCTTAGATAATTGGTGTGATTGTAAGAAAATATTTATTTATTTATTTTATTATTATTTATAAATACAATATAATTGAATGAGTGAATGGGCAGTCTGGCGCATATCCTCCGTGTTCTATTTAGAACTGCCGCACAACATGGCTTTCCATAATCCGATTGAATTTTTATACACATAACTAAACATATTTACTAGATCTTCAATCAGAAAAAAGTTTAGATTTTTGCACTATAATTGACGGCGAGCTGGATTTTAAAACCGATACCCAAACAATCTTAACGATTCTGTTAGGTATAGTAATAAATGGTACGTATTTAAATAAAGATTGTTACTTTCGGTATGTACTTAATCCGCATAAAATTTTATTTTAAAGGGCGAGTAGGTAAATCTAAAGGGTTGATAATATTTGAATAAGGTAAGTTTTTTAAACCTATTTTATTTTATTTAAATTTTCATTCTTTTTACGTTTCCTTGAATTTCTTTCATATTTACCAATTAATTGCAACATCCAAAATTACACTCATTACCTAACGATTCGGGTAAACATTTTGCAATTTGTTTTCATCTCTAAATCTGAAAAGACTAATGATCACCAAATAAATTCTGACAGTCCAATTAGGCAATGGCTGAAATGGATTCAGCTTTAATAACCACTGAAAGATTTTAAGCTGTAAAATTTAATCATTACCTAATAATTACCGAATGAAACATTGATAAAATAATAATTTTCAATCATTTAGAAACTGCAAATAGCTGCATTATCTACTATTATTTATTTACTTATCTAGCTTTTGCAATTTCGTTCATTCGTGGAGGAAAAAATATGGAAGAGAGATATTATTTCAATTAAGTAACCAACCAAGATTCACAGTGAAAAGCCCGCGAGAAACTTTATAGTAACTTACTAATCAAACAGGTATATTCCTTGTCAACAACGCAGAAGCTTCAAATGGCAGGGCGGGCAATCATTTCACAAATAAAAAGGCTGTTCTCCACGTTCCATTCGTAATTTTGCGAAACGGCCATATTATTTTTTTTATACCATACAAAATTTTAATGCTGTTACGTCGCAAACCTGTAAAAAGGTTTTTCCACTCATAAATGCATGCGGTATGTAAGTCGCGGTTGTGCCCCGGCCAAGATTGCACTCGTAATTTGCGGGTTGCCGCTAACGCGTCGCGCATGCAATTTCCGCGTAAACCACTACGCCATCTGCAGTCAGATTGAAATCGACGTGTTAACGCCGCTCGTGATTATTTCTTGGAATTTTGTGAAGGGCCATATTATTATTCTTTTCGTTGAGAAAGTTTGTGAAAACTATATATAATTTTTTGCTTTGATTTGTAATTTGCGGGCTGAATGTCCGCGTAAAGTGGTCTGATTGAAATCGACGTGTTAGTTAACGCCGCTCGCTCCTTTGCTTGCGATTATTTCATGGAATAATTTTATTTAATTTTTATTTATTTGGGAAACAAACAATGTTTTAACACTAATACATTAAATAATATATAACAAAAATCAATAAAGTTTTCACTAAGAGTAATAATGTAACGTGTAGAAAGATTAGTTATATTGAGTCGAGTTAATTTTCCCATTTACTTTTTCCTCTGAGCTATCGATTTATATAAACTCTTGCGACTTCAACATTTTTACCCCTACTTTTGTTATTTCTAGTTCGCTATAAATATTTACGAGAACCGTTTCCTACTTTTGCTTTGGCCAAGAATGCAATCAAGGTTTACAGCCGTACAATTTCGTAGAAGACGACGCCATCGCCATCTGCGCTCTGATTGAAATCGGCGTGTTAATGCGGTTGGCGGTTGCAACGGATTATAGTAATTTCTCTGGATTATTTCTTATTGTTCTCTGGTGAACAGTTGCCTATTTATCAGCGAATTTTTTGAATTGCTTGTTAATATGTTTTTAGTACCTCTGTTCTGTTAGCTCTGTATTGTTCGTTTGCACTAAAGTCATATGGTTCAACTCTAATTAAGTATTGTTAATTTTTATATGCATATTTCTGACATTATCTCCTTGTAAGATATACGAATAGTGACGTTATAGATGAAAAATAATAGTAAATTAGTAAGTTAGGTAAATATAAACTAATTTTCAAAAGTTATTGGATTTGACCTTAAATCTATTCATCTTTAACATATTTTTAACCAATTTGAATCAAGTAAGATTAAAATCATAAATACGCATACAAATTACAGAGAATGAACAAAGCTAATTACGGACAAGGCCCTTTAAAAATTCAGGTCCTTGATAGAAGGGGTTCCTCCACAATATTTATAAGCAACATGATAGAGATTAGCCTTAAACTATTCAGTTGGGTGAAAACATACTTTCTCCCGACTGACGACGTTTTGAACTATTCTTACCACACGGGTTTCGAAACGAAAATATAAATCATTGAAGGGAAAAACATCTCCAGTAACATATTTGCTAATTCCACTTCTGTACCATGAAGATCTAAAAAAAATATTTACTTAATTCTACATTGTTGTGAGAATAGCTGTACCTAAATTTTTTTTTTTTTACGTACGCAATGATTTATTATTAGCAATTAACTTGTCACATCTTTGCTAGGAAATAAAAAAACTCATGAGAAACTATTTCACATTATTTTAATTAAGTAAAAAAAAAATCTAAATTAATTAAATAAAATCGACAGGGCTGTGAAGGTACGTAACTTATTGTTAACACAAAATGAGTAAGTATATTTAATCTATACTCTACACAAATAAATAAAATTAGAGTGTCTGTTTGTAATATTAAAATAACCGCTTTTTACTACATGCATAAGTTTATATACACAGAACATAATACCAAAATTTTTATTTTTTAAATTTTTGTCTGTCTGTATGTCTCTCTGTCTGTTTGTTCCGGCTAATCTCTAAAACGGCTGGACCGATTTTGACAGGACTTTCACTGGCAGGTAGCTGATGTAATAAGGAGTAACTTAGGCTACTTTTTATCCCGGAAAAATATCACATTCTTGCGGGATAACGTCGTGTAGTCCACGCGGGCGAAGCTGCGGGCGGCCGCTAGTTATTAAATAAAATCAGTTTTAGTATGGGTATTGTTAAAGAAAATGAAAGCAAACTCCTGGTTTTGTGTTGACGCACATGACGACAGTGATTAAACCTCTTTTCCCTATGTATTTGCTAGACAAATTAGACAAGGATTCTCATTCTAACGAAGGTGAGGTGGAATTGCTTTTGGTTTGTGGTTTTGGGGCACCTCTTGTAAGGGTGCGTTAATATGGCCGTTGGAAGTATATAGATCCGGCCCGGAAATCCGGGCAAATGTTCCCGCTCTTATTACGAGTGGTCGCGTGGTGGGGCAGAGGTGGAGTTTTATATTATATATAACCTAAAATAATCATGAATTATTATTATATTAGGTGCTCTGTAATTAGTGTCAAATATTTTCAGGGCTTAACATACAAGTCATATTAAAGAGTTCAGTAAAAAATGGGGTACTCTTTGCAGGTTAGTTTGCGAGATAATATGACAAACAACTTGGTTACCTTATCACAAGAAACATCACCCTAAACAGCTGAGCAACCACTACTTTTGCAACGACTTACACTAGCGTACTCTTGCACACATAAGCGGGCGGCACGCTTTCAAACACAAGCGAATGCTATGCGTATTCTTAGTACTTAATTCTTATGATAGTGTGAGTGCAAGTTTGAAAGTTTTCTTTTATACAGACCTTGTCCTGATAATACCAAACACAACAAAAAGAGAATACGGTATTTTACTGATTTTTTTTTATTTCTTTAAAATGTTTTTCGAAATATTAGCTACACAAGACAAGTTTTCATTTTGAATTATCCTGAATATTTTCAAAGATATAGGACTTCAAACTTTATAACTAGACAAGGACAGGACGCTATCTTAGTGACGTCAGTGGGTTAGTAGCGTCATAGTCACGCCATAGAAGATTTCGTTTTAGAAAGAGACAGCTATAGTCAAAATCAAACAGACTATAATTCTTTTATTATAAAACAGATTTAAATTATTTTTTCACATTTGGTATTCTTAATTGCAATATTTTTTAACGTCATCATTAAATATCTACATTTCAACAACAGTAAAATACCCTATTATCTAATTTGGTGCAGTCGTTCTAAAGTTAAGTATGCACTTACATACATTTCGGCGATTTTGTCTACATGATGTTTCCCCATGAAAATGAGACATTTTCCCGGGGCAAAAAATACTAGATTAAATGCTATTCTTGACCACCAGTAGGTATCAGATCCAAAGATCCTGGCAATTCCCAGTGGGGGTACTTATTGTATTCAGTTTGGTTGGTATCATTTTATCGAAGTCTAACGCCATAACAATATTTCGGCAGTTAGAGATAATAATAACAGAAATAAAATAAAGGAACTTAAAAAACAGCTCAAAATCAATCTTCAGTACTTACTTACAAAAAAAACTGTACATCGCCTAGGTTTTTTTTGCTATACATCAGATGCCTCCACAGTTAACGAGATAGGACCGTTCGTAACTTTTAGCTGCAGTAAAAAGTTAGGCAAGCTTAAAATGCAGTTGCGTCTGGCTCATAGCCATTAGACGTAGCACACAAAAACTACTCCGAAATAACTAGAGAACGTACTCGAGTTATGTGTACAATGATGCACTAGTTCATTTAAATAAATTAACTGTGGGAGAGGCACTAAAATGCTAAGGTGTCACGTGAGTCTGAAATAGCACTAACCTTTTTTCATTCCCTGGCTTTCGTACTATTAAGCCATAGCCGTAGAATGTCTTCTCCTGAATTTGCTTCTTCATTTTTTTATTTTATTTTTGCTACTATTATTTTTATTATTGAAAATGAAGTATTAGAAAATAATTACCGCTTTCACAACTAGCTCTAATGAGACTCAAACCCACGATATTTTACTGTTCGGGCTAATGCTCTAGCCTCTGAGCTACTAGGTCGTTAAAAGAAGAGTTGAATTTATACAGTACTTCTTACACGCTGCTAGCCAGGCAGCGTTTCATTTCATCAATGTGAAGGTATTACTACCCTCGCACTCGAAAGAAATAACAATCGATAAAAATGAAATGTATGCTATTTCAAATCATTTTTACTTTTTTGCATTCACTTTGTAGTTTTTAAAATTGAAAATGGAGTCTTAGAAAAAGCCAAACTGTTACTCAACCAACTCCGATGGGACTCAAACCCACGATTCACTGTCCGGGCGAATGCTCTGAGCTTTAAAATCTTCTTCTGAATTTCGTCCGATCTGCAAGCAGGGCAGCATTGTATTGCCATGCAAAAAGAGATTACGAAGATTAATGTGTATGTGTATGTATGTATGTGTGTATTGCTAATCTCCGTGCAATTTTAATTTCACAATTAAATTAATGAAATACTATAAAAATAATAAGTACTAGGTATACGTCAGTCAAATTAAGACCAATAAAGTAAGCAGCACATGAGGTTAATAGTGAACTACTTAATAAAAATTTCAACTCTGACAAATAATTACTAAAACCTAAAAATACTAAATTGTTGAAATATCCCTATAAAAAGCTATCACCTCATTAACATGAAACAACAGAAAATCAGTAAAGCTATTAATTTTTTCCGAGTATAAGTACTCGTATAATAACACCGTATTTTTCAAGCGTTCGGTTTTCAAAAGCCTTTTTAATTGTTACGTGTAAAAAATAACCGACTGCTAAAATCACAGGTTGAAATAAAATTGTCAGTAAGCTTCAACAACATGGAAAAGCCATTTCAAATTGAAAAACAATGGTTGAGTTCGTGATATAAGCCAGACAGAGTATTATTAGCGGCAAATACCTACACAGAACTACATGTTCGTGGAACTCGGGGTAGTTTAAAGTGCGTTTGGCTTGTGGTTATGCCAGCTAAGCAACTTTCGCTAGGGTCATTCCCGGGATGGGTTGTCAAAAATTATTAGCTTGAGCTCCTCTGGTTAGATGATAAAGTAGTAATTATTCAGAGATTCTGAACTTTCAATTTCCAGCCAGTATCGATAAAATGCTGTATTACAATTACCATGTTCTAGAAGGTCTAGAAGTCATGCGATTAAATAATGATTTTCGTTTGTTTTCAAAATTAATTTAAAATTCGTAACGTCGAGTTGTAATTCCTGGTCATCAATTTGTCTAGTGAACAAATGTGTGCACGTCTCGAGCTTATGCTTAATCTTAACCCATAGCCGTTAGGGCGGAAAGCTTCTCGAAGAGCGACCGCGCACCGGAGTTCACCGGACGACTATCTGTGGGCAGGCCCCCTCCCTACAAGGTGGACCGACAATCTGGTGATGGTTGCGGAAAGCGGCCCGCGGCCATGACTGGATGCGGGCCGATTGGTGTGGAGATCTTTGGGGGAGGCCTATTCCCAGGTTCGTAGGTTAGGTGTCGTATGGCTGACATGACAATGATGGTGATAAATCTTTACCGTATTAAAAAAATAATTTCATAATGATAATTTTACTTAAAGCATAAAAGTTGACCTCCCCTGAACTTTCCTTTCTAAACTCTAGTTTTTATTTTTTATAGGGGGACGCCAGCAAAGCCGGACGGGTGATCAGTCACCTAGGTCGTCGGGACCATTTCACCCAAAAAAAATCTGTAGCTTAGCGCACGTAAGCATGTCATAATATATAGGACAAGATAAAAAAGTCAAGCTTTATTTTGAGCTGTATCTTATTCGCTGACTGCGATAGACTTGATTGATTGACCTCCAAACGCACCTGAGGATGAAATTCACTTTCACGTTACGCGTTACCATTTTTCACGACTTCCATTATTTTTCATGTCTGATAACCTGTCATAAGACGCTATCTATCATGCTAGCCCATATTTTATCGTAACTTTAACGATTAATTGATATCGGATAAAGTAGGCAAAGGGGCTTTGCAATAATTTTCTCAGTGGATATTCAATTTCCAAAAGAAAAATGTTATTTTTCAATGTCTTTGCTGCAGATGAGTTTTCTTTCCATTGAAGGTAATGTCATCCTATCGGAAAAACTTGCTAGTAGTGCTACCTTAAGAAGTTTTCAAACAGAAGTTCCATCCTATTGAGTAGTTTCCAAGTCAAAAAATTTACTTCATTTCGTAAATACGAATATGATAATAAAAAGCTCAATACCCATAGTAGGTACTCGTATTATATTCAAATTGTATTACGATAAAAAGTTTTTGAAAATATCTACTGAGGTTCTTAGTATAAAGCTATTTATTATGCTTCCTTAACTATGTATATTGATTAAATACTCATTAAAATTTATGCACTGAACAAAACGACCAATGTAGACACAATAGAATTTCCTTAGAAATGGAAAATTTTGGAGTTTTATTTTCCAAATTTATACACATTTCGATCAAAAAATATGGATGCAATAACTTTGTCACTTTTCCAAAATTATATTATTAAAATATAACACAGACATAAAAATTGTTTACAATACTACTGCATCAGCCAGTGAAAATCACTCCTTGGCGGATATAAGTGAACAGAGGTGATAAAACCTGATAAAAAAAATTAAATATGCAAGAGTCGTAAAAAATTCCCGCCACGAATCTCGTGCCACATGGATTTCATGACGTTCAACCACAGACTAGATTTTGCCGTATACATGAATCACGACGTGTAAACGGTCGTCCCGTCGTAAGTATACTACAGGAATATATTTTCATGAATAATATTTTCTACATTACTCGTGATATTTTATGATTTTTTTAAAAGAAGAAATAACGAAAATACATTAACAGAACACACACAAAATACTTCTATAGATACATGGCAAAAAAAAACAATAGACAAGGGAGCGAAATAATATTTTTATGGCAAGGGCGCTATTTTGAATCCAGAGCGCAGTGAAGGATTCTAGATTTCCTTTTCACTTTAGAATCCTGAACGCAGCGAGGAATTCAATATACGTCGCCCGAGGTAAAAAAAAATATTTTTGCGGCCGGGTGATACACTCTACTTTTCATCCCCGTGTACGAGAAAACAGATTTTGAACATTCGTTGCATCTGTTTTAATACTTTCTGGTGTTAAAATAATACTGTCGCTGCTTGTAGAACTCTTGCTATTTATATTTGGGAAATAATTTTTCCAAATGTTATTTAAACATTTGGTATGTTATTATGATCAGTTGAAAATATTATTTGAGCAGTTACTTAATTTTCGGGTGGTTGTAAATTTACTACAGCAGCATTCATTCTACAATGAAGACTGAAAAATTGTTCGAGCAGTGTAATAAATGAATGGCCAGTAAAACGATGGAATGGGCAGTTAGATACATGGGTCAGGCCGTAGATTTTGCCACAAATAGCGCAATGGTGACGCAAAACTTTCTACGAGTCGGTCGCACAAAGTGGTGCAAAATGGTAGCGCAAAATTATTAAGGAGCACGTACATTAATGTGATTTTATTTAACAAACATGTACTAACAAGAGGTATTGCATCAAACTAGAAAAAGAAACACGATGTTGGTATGTAAGTATGTTTAATTAATAATTAACAATAATGTACCTATGAGTAATTCTTTTTTATATATTGCGCACAATGAAAAGTTAAACAGGATGACAAAAACTAGTAAGTACCTATGTATGATTTGTTCAATTTACAAAAAAAATACATTTAATTTGTTAGATGGAGGTATTTGGTATTATTCATTATTAATTATATAAATATAATACAACTTTAAAATTTATTTCAACTCTTTTCAATGTTTGAGAGTCCATTACTTTAACTCTAGCAACAACCTGCTTGAAGTATCACTTTTAAAAGGACCTGCCAACCATTAGGATGCCAAAAAATAAAAATAAAAAAAAAGTTACATGTGTAAGTTAGTATGAAAGTGACGAAACTCCAAAACTTATAAAATAGGTACAAAATAAAAAAAAACTTTGGACCTAGGTAAAATCTTTGAGGGTGGTTAGGTAGCAGACCACCGCACCTACCCCTATTTTCGTATGTTTAACGTTCTGCCGAACACCCTGTACTTATAGAATATTAATAAAAGCTAACAAATCAATTAATAGTAATGCTAGTCATGTTTTTAGCGGAATTACAGCTAAAAGTAATTTCAAAATAATAAAAATCTTGAAAACCTTGTGTGCATGTACTATTATTCAATAGCGTAAAATAAGTGGCGCAATTTCTACGCAACCGGTATCGCAAAGTGACATAAAGACAGTTTTGCGGAACCGAGGCGCAAATGAAATCGATTATAACTCTTAAAATATACTATATTACAAGGCTAGTTTAACATATACAGATCACACACATCTAATTAAACCATGCGCAACAAAAATTATAAGTTTTAATCAAAAACTTACCTTGAAATCTCAAAAAATGCACTCTGCAAAGTAGGCGACACTTTTCACTTTGATCGGAGTTGACACCGAAATGTCAAAAAATATGGTCGTCAACGCTGCATTGACCATAGAATACGATACTTTGGTGATGCCAGCACTTAAACAAAATCTTAATAAATGTTTTAAAACCATAAAATGGGTGAAAATGGTTACGCAATATAAGTAGCGCAAAGAAATGGTTTTTCAAAAAAAAAATCTTATTGCCGAAAACTTATCTTTTTTCTTAAGAAAGACGCAAAGATATTAAAGGAATGGCAACCTTATTATTATTTTATAACGTCAAATCAAACAGCTCATCAATAAGTTAAAAAATGATAATTTTATCGATGTTTAAGCTGTACACCTACCAATGCGGATTCGCGGTTTTTATAAAAAATCCGTCACTTTTGGTAGGGAAATGTCAAATAGTTTTCCAAATATATAAACTTATCCAAATATCTATATCTGCCTTGGTTTGCTATTTCTTAGGAAACACGATGATAAGATTGAGACATTTCTAAGAGTACTATATTTAAAATTATATGAGGCGGAGACTTTTGTACCCTCAAATGTGGCAAAATCTACGGCCTGACCCACATAGTTCGGCAGTTCACGGTGACCAATTATTATTTCTAGATTTTTTACTTTTTTATTTTAAAAGTTAAAAGTGAGCAAGTTTGCTGCAAGTCTGTAACACGTGATAGGGCGAAGCGATCGCCTTAAATTTCGAGGTTATTTTTTTTGTAAAAATAATAAGCCTAGTGCGGCTTACAGAATTCATCTACCTACCAAGATTCATTGTTTATAGAATTGCTTAGGATGAAATTTCTTACCGACAAATTCCGATTTATTACTGCCCACACGTAACCGCTCGTTTAATAATTTTTACCGCTTATTTAATTATTTTCCTGCTCAATTTTATATTCACTGATCCATTTCATTATTTTTTATTACTTATTTTTGTTTACTTTACTGCTTAGTTTTAACTGCTGAACTAGTTATTAAACGTGCCATTTATAATTTTTAACTTACCAAAACTGCTATTTACAACTGCCTCTTTAAATCAGTGCCTTTATATTTATATCATAGCTTAAATAGCATACAGTACCTATACAATAGCACGTAATGGATTTAAATATCGATGTAGGTATACTTCAAATTTATTATTGTATTCACTTTTATGGGAAAACTTTACTTCTCAAATGACGTATTCCGACTATTTCCATCTATCCTATTTTAACTTTAGGAACAAAGTTGTTGCAATAAAAAATCCACAACTGTCATTTTTTATGAGTGACTAGTTCTTATTGTCTTGGCATTAGAATTCAATGTTGAATACAACTGTAGTTTCATAGACGTGCCAGCTATTGAATAGCGAACTACGAGATCTGAATATGTAGTACTCATTACAGTGACAATATCAGGCATGTGTGTTTATTTACGATGGCAACACAAGTGGATATTATTATACTAACTCACAAGTTACTCCATTTGTCGGATTTGTAGTGTATGGAGTTTGGTATCAGCTTTTCTTGAAATGTTTCCCGAGCGATAAAAATGTTTTGGAATAAAAAACTTGCTACACAGTTTTACATTACAGAGTTTTTTTTAACTATACTAATATTATAAAGACAAAATGTTTGAAAAATGGAAAATGAAGTATTTAGAAAAAATCGACCCGTCTCACAACTAGCTCCGATGGGATTGTGAGACGGGTCGATTTTTTCTAAATACTTCATTTTCCATTTTTCAGTAATAAAAATTGCATTGTGAATGCAAAAAACTAAAAATTAAAATAAGCGACAAAATGTTTGATTTTTTGTTTGATGTTTGTACTGGATAAACTCAATAACTACTGGACCGGTTATTTTCACTATTAGAATACTACATTCTTCTATCAGGAACATTCTTCATAACAGAGACTATAAGTTATCTCGATATTCTCACGGGAACGGGTACCATGCGGGTCACAGATAACCGCACCGTGGAATCTGCTCTACGCGGTCCTCGTCAGCAAGAGTCCACTAGATCTGCAGGAAAAATTGGAACAATAGGAACAATAGGATCGGACTGTTATTTAAATGTAAATATTTAATAGTTAAATTCAAAAATATAACATTGAAAAATGAGTAATAAAAGTGAAAAAACATATTCAAAATGTTTATTAATAAGCAAGTAATCAGCTGCTGAAATCTGAAAAATTGTGTCTTTGGCTATCTCTTTCTAAAACGAAATTTAATATGGCGGGAGCACATGAGTAAATGTGGCGGGAGTTACGTAGTAACTATTTAGTAATCTGTGGCATGGCGCTAAGCACATCTGACGTCATCTGTGTCTAGCGCTGTCCTTGTCTAATAAAGAAGTTTGATGAGCTATATCTCCGAAAATATGAAAAATATTTGAAAATATATACCTGTGTCGTGTTTCTGAAACTAAATACATTTTAAACAAATAAAAAAAATCAGTCCGATCCCCTATTGAGAGTTGCCTTGGAGGATGTAGGCCTAAAAATAAGCCGCCAAAAGACAACAACTGCACTTCTTCTTCTTAGCGTGTCGATCGTTCGGCTTTAGATCTTGTTAGACCAAAATTGCGCCACACGTATAGCGTTTTCAGTGGCGTTATAGAGGTCCTCGCGTGTGCAAGATGAAGGGCACGCTGAGCAGGACAAAAGGTGTGACATAGTTTGGGAAGAGGCACCACATTCACATCTTTCATCTGAGGAATAACCCCACCGGCAAAAATTAAATTTGCATCGGCCTACCTGGGTTCTAAGTCTATTTAGAGACTTCCAGGTTGGCCACGGTAACCAATGACCGGGGGGCAGTCTTTCCCTTATAGCAGTCGGTGTTGCTGTCGGATGTTTCTCTTCCCAGAGCATGCATCGAGCTAGGCAAGCATCGCCGGTTAGAGGAGTAGCATGCTTGACAAAACTGTGCCGACTTTTAAGTCTCTGGGGCACCGGAACGTGGTCAAACAGAGGATTCCTTGGGTCACACTTCATTTTACTGCATTGTGATATTAGTAGAAACCGAAACCTGCATACCATCACCTTAGTACCTACAGGTGATCTGTGACGCAGGTAAAATCGCGAGAAGCCTCTAGCTCTCTATAAGGAATCTTGAGAGCATTACTAAATTTGTCAACACCGTATTCTGCAGATTACGGAAATATCGCTAATGTCAGTGATGGGATAGTAAACTGTTAACCTAATTTTTACGACTTAGTATTAATAAATTAACATTTTGTCTAGTAGACTTGTCTGAAGAGCCTAGAGGAACTTGGTTCCAAGGAAAGCTTTTAAGAGGCTTTTCCGACTTGATCGATGAACATTATCAACTTCAGACAATTTACACGAAGTACTTTAAAGTGCCTATTTAATTTTATATCTTTATACAAAGTAACGACTAATATTTAAAAATAAGATGTGTCATACTTTTGTTTTAGATAATTACCAATGTTATTTTATTTAATCTCACATTTATAAAACAGTGAAAAATTATATAAAGCTAGTAGTTATACGGGTGTAAAACTAATAAATGTTTGAAAACGTTGCGATGTATGCGTATTTTACCTATACACATTTTTGGAACAAAATCATAATGAATATTATGACGCCACTAATTAAATACTAAGTAATTTATCAACACTCATGTTATAATTATGAACTCATACCTAAACATATAATGACACACTTTACACCATAGCATATGCCATATTTAAAAAAAAAACAACCTGTACCGAGCCCACAACGTACCTACCGGAGTAACTAATACGTCAATATTGTGAAAGATACGTAGTTACAATGATGTCACAACCAGAGCGCGCTGCCCAGCCGGAGTAAGTGAGGAGTTTGAAGTGAAGGTCGGTGTCCACCAGGGTTCACCAGGGGTAAGCCCCCTTCTTTTCAACTTAGTGATGAACCATGTCACTGCCAAACTGCAACCACCACCACCATGAAATCTGCTCTACGTGGATGATATAGTCCTCGTCAGCAAGAGTGCACTAGAAAAGACCGAACACCGAAACCTGCATACCATCACCCACAAGCAAGCAACACCAATAAATCAACAACGGAACTATTGATTCCGATGTCACCCATCGTATAAACACGCGTTGGATGAAGTGGAAAGAACTAACTGGGGACATATGTGATGCAAGAATGCCGGTACCCGTAAATGGAAAAATCTACAAGGCTGCAGTCCGCCCGGCCATGATGTATGGTGCCGAGTGCAAGCCCCTAAAAAACAACAAGAGGATAAACTCCATGCGCTGAAATGAGGAGGTATTCCAGTTAGGGCACCAATTTGAACCGCACCATTCAAACCGCACCAAAAGCATTCCCGTTACGGCACCAATCGTTCGAGGCGTAGTAGAGCTGTTACCTAACTAAAAAACATCGATAACACAGTTCAGGATGCCTACCATCAACTCTTATTGCGGTTTTGTTTAGGACCTAAACTGAACTGCTTCGCTTATTCGTACCACGAGAGCTTAATATCAATGACAGCGATTCAGTGATCATTCAATGATATTTCACAGCCGCTGAGCTGTCATCAACTCTTTTTTGACTTATAACTCGGCCAAGCTAACATGACATCTGCAGGCTATACCCGTCCCTTTCACTCTCCGGGAATGACAGAATCGAGTGAAAGAGACGGGTGGAAGAAAAAGGGCACAAATCGTTCGGTCATTCACATTTAGCAATTCACTTGCGATCCAGTTTTTAGAAGGTCGTAGTCATTAGACGGACAGAGTTCGCTTGGTTGTGAGACCGAAAATGACATGAGCTAGTGTGTGTAATTTGTAAACGTGTGTGTGAGTTTTAGAGCTGCCCTCAAGCCCATTTTAGGTTGTCGATAACAATAATGTAAATAAAACACAAACAAGATTTAATAATTCATAATGATATGAAGTATACTTCAATGGACCTGGGAAAATAAAAATAAAGTTCATGTTATTAAAATTTTTACTTTATTTGCATTCACAATGCAATTTTTATTATTGAAAAATGGAAAATGGATTTTAATTTCTAAATACTTAATTTTCCATTTTTCAATAATAATGGTCATTTCACTTCAATACGATAAGTATTTACAAAGTTATTGTAAAAATTTACTTGCTTAAAACACTATTGCCTCCAGTCTGTTATTTAGCCTTAGTTGCAATTTTGCATGCATGTCAATTTTATGTTTTTATTCGATAGATATAGTAACAATAAAGGTTTGGCAGAAAAACCTATAGTATTTTTTTGTATAATAAAGAAGTTATTCAGGTTTCAGTTAAAAGTGAGAAAAACTAAATTCATTTTTAGTTTCAAAAATTGTGGTTGTACATATTAGGTTAGTCTTTTAAATAAGGTAACAGCTTAATATCTATTAAGATAAAAAAATGGAGCATTGTACCTTTGATACATTAAGAGATTTTTTACTTTTACCGAATAACACAAAACATTTTTTTTTCGTGTTGTCTTATCACGGTCGCATTTTATTTTCATTTAAAAGTATGCATAATATTCTTGTAAATCATACCCTAAAATATGACACGAGACAATAGCAAGAATAGGGAGCTAGAGTGTTTCTAAATATTTTAGAAATTTCTATGGAAATAGGGTTGTCGCAATTGAAACAGAATAAAAAATAAATAAATGTGCTAGATATTTCCCAAGTATCTAACTAACTTTGAGTAAACTCTTTCTGGTGTCACAAAACAACTAATACAACGATACGTGAGGCTAACAGCAGTCATCATCGGAGTGTGTCAAAACTTCTTCTGATGATAATACGAGTGTATTATCATCAGAAACGTCTGTTACCAATTCAGTATTAGGGATGGTATCATGGGTAAGAACATTCTCCATTGTCGGTTTTAAAAGTGCCAGAACCTTGTCGGGAAGAACGGAACGTTTATTTTTTTATATCGGCTGCCAATGGACATCATCGATAGGAATGGGTCGGAAGACTAGCGCGCGGTGAAATAAGTCGAGCACTGTTGTTTTGCGATATATTTTTCGGGTGTGATGCTCGCGGTCGTAACGCCAAAACTTGTTCCTTTATTCACCGGCTTGTTCTGACAGCATTCCAATGGGTAAGGAAATAGATTCTATTATTTTTGCTCCATGCATCAGTATCTTGTGCAGTGTAACTGACATATAACACCAGTTGTACTTTTGCACGTATTTAACAGCGAGATTTTCACAAAAATATTGAAACTTCTGAGAATCGATTTCCAACTCGCTTGATAATGCCACCAGAATGGTATGTAAATCCTCAACAAGCCATTCCTCAATTCCAAGGATATCTGCAAATGTTTTCCGGTTTGAATCTGACAATGCAGTACGGGCAGTGTTGCCGTCGTTGGTTGTTCCTGCTCCTCACCCCCGCTTCTCCAGATATTATGTATGGGAATTGGGTTTTGACATTCTGTCTAACGAGGGCGGATCCCTTCCCAAGTCCACATAATATCCTTCATCGAAGATTCATTTTAATGTAAGTGTCTGGGCACTTATAAAACAAATCAAGAATAAAAAACAAGATTTGTTTCATTTCATGGTTTGTTACTTACAGGTGAAGATAGTAAAAGCGTGTTAGTTAAGACACGATTAGGCTAAGGATAATGGTTCAGAAATAGTAGCTAATAGGAAATAATAATAATTGAAGAAGCCAATTTGATTCTGAGCAAAATTGTTCCTTGTTTTTAAAAGGCGTCTACATTAATTGACAACCCTAAAATAAAACTTTAGAAGTGAATATCTCCGAGTTCTTGTGTTCGTTGCTTCTCATTTTTTTTTGTGGTAATACTTAGTATTGTACTAAACCTTTACACATAAAAATTAAATGCGACCATGTAAAGATTGCCTAGAAAAAAATATATAACGAAATCATAGAAAAAATCTAATTAACGTCTAGAAGAAAGATTTTTTTTAGATTTAAATAGATATAATGATGCATTAAGCTATGGCAAGCGTGCCATAAAACATTCATTGTAAAATGTCCATCATAAGAGCCAAAAACACGTTTCTATGGTTTCTATGGATTTTTCTCGATTTTCTAAATATTTCAAAAACTATGATACATAAAGCCACGAGAGTTTCAATAGAGGTTTTGTATGGTCAATGTCTTTCCAAAAGCCTCAAAAAAAAGGATGGCCGCAACTAAGGCTAAATAACAGACTGTGCCTCGGTTGTTCGCTAGCAATCGGCTTTTACCACGTTCATCAAGATGATAAAAGACGCTAAATAAGTCAAATCGGGTTCTGCTGTCATTTTCTTCCAACTCTTTCTCGCACATAGCTTCTGCCGTAAGGACTGGTTTCTCACTCGCACCATTGTCCGTCTATTACCCCTAGTATAAATAAGTTTATGGTCGTAGTACGAAAGAAAGCAATTCATTTTAGGAACCTATTCTGCATCGCGCTATTTTTGAATCGCTGTCTTAAAGTTGATGGTAGGCACCGAGTTCTTTATTATTTTTGAAGACAGTATTTGAAGTAGCTAGGTATTCCTAATAATACATTATAATTCCGTGTCCGTTTCCCTCCCGATGTAATTTGTGTGTTGAATTTTGTGCCTGAGTATCCAGACATTTTGATAATGTGACGATTTGCTAAATAGATGTTCTGCTATACAGACCATCTGATATTCGGACGTTTTGCTAAATAGACATTTTGCTAATGAGACTTACTGCTAATTAGACGTTTCGCGCTGTTGGACATTTAGCTACTTAGACCTTCTGATCAGGAAGGATTAAAAGTACAAGAACAATGTAGCTTTGTGAATTATCGTTTGGATTATTCTGTTGTTACTATAATACCTACTTCAAAATATAAAAAAGAACTGAACTGATTTATCGATTTTTTTAGTGAACACCTCTCCTTTAAACCAATGGTGCGCTAATGGGAATGCTTTTGGTGCGGTTAAAATTGGTGCCGTAACTGGAATACCTCGAAATGAGGATGCTGCGCTGGGCTGGCGGTGTCACCTAGCTTGACCACATTCGTAACACCTATTAATAAATTACACACCTAAAATTAATTCGTGGGAGTTTCCGAGTAATAGCTATCCCAGAAAAATTTACAGAACCTGAACCTGAACACATGACACGAAAGGTTCTGGATATGTTTCCCCCACAAACGAGAAGAGGAGAACCCGACGAACAAGGATGTCTTCTGTAAGGAGATCTCAATAATGCCTAGATTCCATCAGAGACGTGCCACCACCAACCACCAACCCAGGACCGAAAATCCAGGCGCAATATAACTAGGAGAGCCGACCCTAAATAATGGGAACAAGCATTTTCTTTCTTCACTACCGACCCATGGTACAACTTCTGTATAATTCTCTTACATTCCCAACCCTCGATTGCCAAAGACTATCCTTAAAGCATTAACGTAACGATACTAACTTACAAGAATCTAATAAATTAATATTAGCGTTACTTATCCGATCCCATACGATAAATACCTATATACAAAGAAACCTGAACTCTTTGTTGTCGACAGTTGATTTAGTCTACTGGTTATCTTTTACGTGTAATTATCCCTTTGTCTCTGTTGAGGATTCATTCGTGTGAAAGGAATTATTCCGGTAAATCTCTTTCATTTAAATTCATAGCAAGGTGTCGCCTCAGTCCCTTTATTTGTCGGCACTGAGGGAATCCGCCAACTAATCTTCCAACAATACGCTGTTTCTGGAGATATTTGTATAATGCTTCATGATTTTAAAATTTAAAAACGTTGCTTTTATGTTTTTGTTTTCACGCTAAGTATGCTTTTGTTTTGTTTTCCTAGCCGTTTAATACAGTTCTTCGTAACGATGAAACGCTTCGATTCGATTAGACGCATAAAGTACCTACATTATATTGTAAGCCTCTACTAACATCCAAACCGAATACCCGAATTCCCCTACTGGGAATCGAACATGTGACTTCTAGATCTTATACTGGTGGTGTGTACCACTAGACCAGAGAGGCGGTTTAGTTAAAGCTTGTTGCTTTATGCCTTCACTAAAGCACTGTGACTTCCAAAACTGAGCAAGTGAGCATGGTTATATTTGCTTAAAATCAAAACTTTGCAAACAATTTGATAATAATGGATTTTTATTAATTTCTTGGTAAGATTTCCTTATTTTTTCAGAATTTTTTAATTCAATTATTATAATGGAATTTTCATAATAAATTAATGAATTCCAGTCGATAAACCCTCAAAACACATAATCCCATTTCACTGAAACATGTGCCTAAAAAGAAAGCTATAAACGCTCCAATAAAATTGTTTCCCCAGTGATAATGTTCAGTTCTGACACAAAGAACATTGATAGAACTGAAGGAAAGAGCTATTCCGTTTTTCTTGGTGGCATGTTTATTTCCACCAACAATGGTCTGGAAATTGTTTCTGGAATTGTATGGCCCCTTTATTCGAACAAATAGCTTCATAAAAGCAGAATCACCCTTGCAGTGTAAGAAATTAAAACTATAGGTATGGAACAATTCTTTTACTAACGTTTTTAGATTTTTTTTTCTTGCGGTATTTAGCACTAATATAAGGGTTATAAGTAAATACTTATTTGAAAAAAAAGAAAAAAATTATTTTAAATGAAATGAAATGAAAAACATTTATTGATACTTACGTCACAAAAAAGACATACAGAAAACAAATTACTTACTTGTAACTATGATTAATAAAACAAAAGAGGGACAAAACAAAAAGATCTATACCTATAAGAGAAGTGCCAATCAGGACCCTACCTCAGCATAAGTTGTTGCAGGGTGAGAGGTCACCCCGCAACAACGTTCAATAAAATTTTAATGTGGGATCTAGTTTTTCTATTTTTGGAAAATTTTATTGTTTTGTTTTTATTTCAACCGGACAGGAAACTTCTGATTGAAGAAATAAAAAGCAATTGAGTCAATTTCAACAACTGATCTTTTTCGCTAATTTCCATGGACATTTTCATTTTCAGGTTTTTAGACGAACTTTGATATTGTAGTGCCATACTTCCATATTACATATACATTTTCTAAAGGGGAATACATAATTTATATAACTAAGAGAGTTATTTGGGCCACCGAAATTAGCGTGCCACAGAAATTGTGCTATGTCTACTGAAATTGACATGTTATTAAAAATAATGTTTTTATATAATTATATTTAACGTTTTTTATCATCACCATCATCAGCCATACGACGCCCACTGCTGGGCATAGGCCTCCCCCGAGGATCTCCACAACGATCGGTCCTGCTGGTCCTGCCCGCATCCAGCGACTTCCCGCGACCATGAGCAGGTCCACCGGGGCCTGCCTACGGAATGTCGTCTGGTACGCGGTCGCCATTAGAGAACTTTCCCTCCTTAACGGCCATCGGTTCTCCGCGCTATCTGTCTCACCCACTGTCACTTCAGCTGAGCAATCCTTCGAGCGATGTCGGTTGTTTTAGTCAATTAAATCTATGCTTCATTTATGATTCGATCGAGCAGGGAAATGCCTAGCATCGTTCTTTCAATTGCTTGCTGGGTGACCTTGAATCTTCTAATGAGATCCATAGCAAAAGACCACGTCTCACTCCCATAGGTCATTACTGGCAACACATACTGGGCCCCAAGTCTGCTAATTTACAAATGGTTCAATTGAATCTTAATTGGATCTCAATAGCGGTTTTTGACATTTTTGGTATTCTGCTACTAACTTAAGACCAATGGTATACGACTGAACTGCCATTGAACTGCCATCGGAATATTTGCTAGTCTGCTCTTCAATCGTATTACAATCGTAGCTCGATTGTGGAGTTAATCGGTATTCTACTCTCATTTGACATTTGTTTGACAGTACTCTCAATGGGGTATGTATCATAATAACTACGGTCATTACGACTATGGTCGAAATAACTACGATCGATTCACATATTTTCGTAATGACTATTGAACGACTCAACTACTGTTAATTTCACCTACGGTTGATTGAACTACAGTTGATTCAACTAACGGACGATTGGCCTAATGTTCATTTCATCTACTGGTTGTTTCGACTATGAACGATGAACGACTCGCCTACAACAAGCTTATGAATTGGAAAGTTTATTAAATGGATTTGGGCGCGTTGGATTGTTTTTTTGGTTAGGGTGTCGCAAACATAAAATTTTTGACTGTTCTAGTATGAAGCGGAGAAAACGGTGCGTCATACATATAAAAATATTTTTTTTTATTTTTTTGCTCAAAAAAATTTTTGTTATTTCAAAATTTTTATATCTTTTGGGAAAAACAAAGGGGGGACAGGGGGCGAAGCTCCCCGCCAAGGGGGCTCGGGGGGCGAAGCCCCCTGCCACCCAACAAAATGTAACAGACGTTTTAGGTTAGGTTAGGTTAGAACAGTGACCAAAACGCCGCGCGAGCCTAGCGAGCGAAGCGAGCGTGCCGCGGCAGCGGCCGGCGAAGCGCCAGAATCGATTTTATAAACCCCCCTACCCCCTACTTCAGTTTAATAGGAAATGGGAATATGTATATAGTCGTTTCTGGCGCTTTGCCGGCCGCTGCCGCGGCACGCTCGCGTCGCTCGCTCGGCTCGCGCGGTATGTTCATGTAAACATAATATTATTGCTCGTGTCTGTACATGAGTCACTATTTTTAAACTTAATAAACCGTGTAGGTGAGTTGACCGTAGGTGAAATGACCGTAGGTGAAATAGCCGTAGGTGAGTTCTTCGTAGGTGAGATGACCAGTAGTGATTTCGTACATTAGTTATTTTAATAAAACCGCCTTCAAAAAAACCACATCAAAAAAGTAAGAAATAATTCCTCACCAAATAAATAACGTAAGTACTTTGAAGTCGGGCGTGAAACATGTACAATTTTTTGTTGTTTTTGTTAAAACCCGCCCGACTTCAAAGTACTTACGTTATTTATTTGGTGAGAAATTATTTCTTACTTTTTTGATGTGGTTTTTTTGAAGGCGGTTTTATTTTTTTATAAAAATAATTTTTATTTCGCTCTTTTTAGTGCATCGTGCAGGCAATTTACGTGTTTTCTGGTAAATAGGTAAGTGATCAAAGTGAAAACCTCCTTTTTCGAAGTCGGTTAAAATACCTTGAGGTATCCCCTTTTTAACAAAACAAGAATCATCTAAATCGGTTTATAAACAAAGGAGTTATGCCTAAAGATACGTATTAAATTCACACACACAAAAATTTCATACACAAAAAAAATAACATACATACAGACGAATAGAGAACCTCCTCCTTTTTAACCGACTTCTAAATCAAAAAGGAGGAGGTTCTCTATTCGTCTGTATGTATGTTTTTTTTTTTTTTTTTTTTTTTGTGTATGTCCACCGATTACTCGAAGACGGCTGAACCGATTGAAATGGTTCAAACGTTATTACATCAGGTTGGTTTCCAAGTTGGTCCCATTTTTTTAAATTTTGAAATCGGTTCAGTAGTTTTCAGGAAATCTTGAAAATACTGTCGTTTTCGTTACCACTTTATGTGAATTTAATACGTATCTTTAGGCATAACTCCTTTGTTTATAAACCGATTTAGATGTTTTTTGTTTTGTTAAAAAGGGGATACCTCAAGGTATTTTAACCGACTTCGAAAAAGGAGGTTTTGAGTTTGATCACATACCTATTTACCAGAAAACACGTAAATTGCCTGCACGATGCACTAAAAAGAGTGAAATAAAAATTATTTTTATAAAAAAATAAAACCGCCTTCTAAAAAACCACATCAAAAAAGTAAGAAATAATTCCTCACTAAATAAATAACGTAAGTACTTTGAAGTCGGGCGGGTTTTAACAAAAACAACAAAAAATTGTACATGTTTCACGCCCGACTTCAAAGTACTTACGTTATTTATTTGGTGAGGAATTATTTCTTACTTTTTTGATGTGGTTTTTTAGAAGGCGGTTTTATTTTTTAATAAAAATAATTTTTGATTTAGAAGTCGGTTAAAAATAGGTGTAACGACCAATAGTTATTTTGAACAGTAGGTCTTTTGACCGTAGTTATTTCGACCATAGTCGAAACGACCGTAGTTATTATGATACATACCCGAAGGTAACTATCCAACTGAGACTCCATTACGATTCAATTACGATTCAATTGCAATTCTATTGAGCTGACGTACAAGTTTTTACAGAATACCCAATTTGTTTTAATCGTAATGGAATCGTAATTGAGTCTCAATTGAATATCAATAGAATCTTATTTAAATTAAAATTAGCAGACTTGGGGCCCTGGTCAAAGACTTTCGTCTTGAGACATTGAGGTATTTCGGACGCGAATATATGCCAGAGCTTCCCGAACGCTGTCCATCTAAGCTGGATTCGACGAGAGATCTCTCTCTCGAAATTGAATTTACCTGATTGGACTATCTGTCCCAGGTAAACATAGTGGTCAACAACTTTGGTTGTAATGTTCACAACATTAACTGGAGTGAGTGCAACATGGGCATTGAACATGACTTTCGTCTTATCCATTGTAATCTTAAGACCCACTCTTTGGGAAGCATTACTGAGATTTTCGAGCATTATGTTCAGGTCCTCCAAGGTTTCAGCCATAAGAACTACATCATCAGCAAATCGCAGATGTGTTAGGTACTCGCTATTTATGTTGATACCGTATCCTTTCGAGCCCAGAAGCTTAAAAATATCCTCCAAGGCAGCTGTGAATAGTTTCGGAGAGATGACGTCTCCCTGTCTCACACCTTGCTGTAGTTGTATCGGATTCGAGCTCTGGTTCTGTAATCGGACTGACATGGTGAAATTTTTGTATAAGTACCTTAGCATCTCGATGTACCTGTAGTCTATTTGGCACCTCTGGAGAGACTGCAGCAGTGCCCAGGTCTCAATCGAATCAAAGTGGCTACTTGTACTCTTCGGTCTTCTGTATAACTTGCCGCAGCGTATGATTGTGGTCTATGGTACTATAGCCTCTCCGGAACCCGGCTTGTTCGGGAGGTTGAAATTTGTCGAACCTACGAGTCAGAGGATTCGTAATGACCCTTGAAAACAAGTTATAGATATGGCTCAGAAGCGAGATGGGTCTGTAGTTCTTCAAGAGTCTTATCACCTTTCTTGAAAAACAGCTTCACATCGCTTCTGCTCCATTCCTTTGGCGTTTTGACCCCGAGGATGACTGAATTGAAAAGCTTCTGGACGACTTTAAGTATCGGCTTTCCACCCGCTCTCAGAAGCTCTGTTGTGATTCCGTTATCGCCCGCCGCCTTGTTGTTTTTAAGCTGCTTGAGAGCCATTCTAATCTCGTACAGGCTGATGTCCGGGATATTTTCTGTATAGTGCTGGGTAAGCGTGGCTCTAGGGTCTTTAGCCTTGTTTTCAACATGTGTTTGCGTGGAATATAACTGTCCATAGAAACTCCCAATCTCCCTCAGGATTTCAGGAGTTGATGAAATGATGCTACTTTCCTCAGTTTTCCACCACGTTAATAGACTTCGCCCGATAGACAAATCTCTCGCGAACACTTTGGAGCCTTTGTTCCGCTCAATGGCCTCTTTAATATGCTTTGGTATTAAATTGGCGAAGATCCCTCATCAAGGACTTAGATATCTGTCTATTGAACTGCCAATAACGATGGGCATGAGCTGAGCTCTGTAGCTTCATTTCGTGTTTCTGATCCATGAGTGGGAGAGTCTGGCTGGAGAGTTAATTCAATTTTAGACGGTAGATTTTAAAGTACTTGGACCCTACCCTGCTGACAGTATCCACCACTATGTTGTATAGAGTCTTCACATCTATGGTATTCTCAAGGTCTTCGAAGCGGTTTTGGAACTCGAGCTGAAAGCACTCGGGGTTTCAAACTTGGGCTGGTATTGGTCGGAGTGACGATTTTATCAGTCGCGATCTTTCAAGCTTGACGTCGATATTCAATGTGCCTCTGACCATGCGGTGATCGATTCCTGTGTTAAAAGCGTTGATCACACTGACATCATTGAATATGTGGTTCTTCGTCGACATGATAAAATCGATTTCGTTTTTTACTTTACCTGACGGACTGATCCAGGTCTGTTTGCAGCTTACGGGCTTCCTGAAGGAGTTCAACATATACATGTTCTCCCTGTCCATGAAGTCTGCCAGCATCAGGCACTTTTCGATCCGTTTTCGTAATTTTCTTGATATATTAATTAATCAGTACAATTTCTGTGTAACCGTGCAATTTTCGTGGACACCTAGAAGCCACGGAAACCACAGAAATTTGTCCACGGATATTGGAAACAAGGTGTATTTTATTTTTATAAAAAAATATATGAAGCTCATGACATTTTTTTTTCTGTTATCTTAAACATGTGACAAAGGCTTTTTAACATAAATAAAACTCATATTTTTATTTAAAAAACCACTGTCTAAATCTAATCGCACAGAAATTGCATTTTTTTTTTCGTCGGAGTAAACTAAAATCATGAACTCAAATTTTTTGCGGAAAAACGTGGAGAGATGGTTCACTTCTGACAACTTTGCGCATAAGCTCACGACTAATCCTTGCCGCGCAAGGACTTATTGTAGGTATTTACTACCTTATTTATAAATGAAACGTAGGAACGACAAAACAAAATGACCATAGAAATTGCTACTTTCGCTCGGACAAAACTTGCTTGACATGTATTAATCAACACTATGGCTTAAAAATTCAAATTTTCTTATTTTCTTGTAGGTTAACTTATACTTACCATAAATAAAAATCTTTTTTATGTATTTGTTGAGGATTTTTTTTCTGAGAGGTAAATATGTTGTGTCAAAGTGATTGTGGACAAGCCACGGAACTTAAAATTCGTCACTTATTGATTTTTCTTATAAAAATTAATTGCTTTATAAATATAATTCAATTGTCAACATTGAGATTTGTGTATTTTTAATGCCTAGAAAAAATCATGGTATTCTATCTGTAAAGCAGTACTGCGTTTTCAGCCCAGACACGTAAAATGTTCGCCTGAGAAATTCACTCAATGTTTTTGACCGTGTTTCCAAGTAAACCCACCAATCCCAGTTTTGGTAGCCTATAAAACCATGTTTTCTTACTACGAAATTCATCTAGTGAACCTAATGCAGAACGAATCTCTAAACAATCGCATACCTGCATAAACAGTGTTAAAAAAAATAGGAAATATTTAATTGCACGACAAGAAATACTGAGTTACACCCCTAAAATTTTCGTGTGCATTTCAGTATTTTAAAGTGTGCATTTCAGGTTTTCGTTGCATTTCAGTACATACCTAAAATTTTTGTGTGCATTTCAGTGTTTTAAAGTGTGCATTTCATTATTTCAAAGTGTGCATTTCAGTATTTTTTCAGTATTTATTTTGCAGGTTAGATTGCCCGAAAAAAATTAGCCCGATTGATCTCCAAAAAAAATCCTATGAGCTTTTAAAAAAGGATATTCCGTATTCGAATCCGCCATTTTTGTCTCAGCGCCTCCATAAGTCACTCCGTCGGTGTGTGCCCCGATAAGTTGGGTGTAGGGAGCGACGGGATAAGACAATGCTTAAAGCTCCTTTCCATAATCGAATAAGCCGGTCCCCTAGATTAAGGCGACCGTCTGCATTCCGGAATACTTGAAATATTTTTCATCCGCGGAATATTTTCCTAACGCTTCTAAGCAAATACTTAATGTTTTTGAGTTTATGGTGCTCACTTTATGGTGTTTTTTGTATTTATTTGTTTTTGTTTAAGTTATTTACTTGCTGTAATTTGTAATTAACATCATTATGCATTCAAGCTTCGATGTAAGGTACTTAAAAAAACACTCATGTTCGCCTTTTCATGCGTGAGTGGAGAGCTTTTCGGTAGTTTATAACTAAACAAAAGTTTTGACCACTGCAGTTATTGTACTACCAAATAAATAATTTGATTTAATTTAATGAAATATAAGAATTGCAGACGTACAAAAAGTGTGTTCAACTAACTTGGTAATGAAGTCAAAACCTAGGACACGCAAAATATAAATCAGACGCTATCTATAATAATTAATGCCAAACACATTAATAGTCACTTTCCCGATGACGAAGGCGAAGACTTATCCCAAACGCATTACAAGCAAAAGTATGGCTCACCTGCGCTCGTGAGATTAAACAACACAGTAGCTACTTATAATAATTTATACCAGGTACCAGAGGATTAGTTTTACTTTTTTACTAGGTATGCAATTTTTATTATTGAAAATGAAGTAGTTATTAGAAAAATGTATTAAAGAATATTGTGAGACGGGTGGACTTTTTCTAATAAGTACCTACTACATTCAATATATTTGGTACCAGAGGACTTACCACGAGCTGTAAAACAATGTTAATGTAATACCTATTACAAGGGAGATAGCGCTATTTGTAGTATAAGCTTCGTCCTCTAATCAACAATATCAACATTACTTCAATTAAGCGAGGTATGTAAGGTACAGGTAGATGGTAGGCCCCCACATTATACATTTTTAATAATTTCTGGTGTACAAGATTAAAACTCCCGTAGACGTTTCTAGCTAATTGTATGATTTGATTTCTCGCTGAATTGAGCATCATTAATGAGAATCTTCTTTTTCATTAAAATTCATAATTATGGAACGGAACAAAATTGAAAGATGAAACGGAAAATTGCGTTAAAACGCTAAATGTTTGGTCTCCGTTCTCGGTGGATTATCTTGTAGAGAAGAGTTTCATCCGACTGCTTAAGTTTTTTTTTCTTTTTGTTCGTACTATACAGTATTGGACAAAATAGTAACATTCTTTGTTTCAGGGATATCCTTATATATATAATTCTTCTGTACATATGTGTGTTTGTCATTTAACTCCTCCTAAACGGCTACGGCTGGACCAATTTCGTTGAAATTGTGTATGTATGAAAAGTAGGTTGAGTTACGGGATGAAAAGTAGCCTATATCACTCTCCAGCTTCTAAACTATCTCCATATTAAAAATCACGTCGATCCGTTGCTCTCTTTGGACGTGAAAGACGGACGAACAAACGAACAAACACACTTTCATATTCATAATAAATTAGTACGTATGGTCGCTCTATATGGTACAGGAGGAGCGGGTATCCTTACCATCTTATCCTTAAAACAAGTTCTTAGAAACTTTCTTTGGGCTAGTCTATTAGAAAATTTACGTGGTTGTAAAAAGTTTTTTTTTAATACTGGTTTGTGCAGTATAAAAACACTGGCACTCCAATTACTTCACCTGAATACAGATAATTGCGTCGGTATCAGTGCAATATGCTGAAAATGTTCACATTACGTAATTCACGGCAGTTTTAAATAAGGCCGAATGCAATCAAGCAAAAAGATCTTGGCGGTTGCACTCGCCACATCACCGAAATATCGGGAACTCGAATACAATTCAAACATGGTAATATCATAATAGTTTGTGTTATTGACCGTGTTTGTTTAAAATGTATTGAAGTCTATCTTTTCAATGTCTTTTAGTAGGTATCTTGGTCTCTGACAAAATGTTATTAACTGGTCATTTGCGTGATGTAACTTCATCAGCTTTAACTTCCGAACAAAATACTTAATGAGAGTTCTGGCATTTTATTTTTCTTCCGAAAGAGTTTTAATGCCTTCATCACAAAAGTTAAATGACTGCCATGAAGAGTTGAATTTATTCACGAAACTTTTAAAGATACCCATTTTTGTACCTTTCTTTTGAAAAGTGTGTCTTGGTGTGTTTCTTAAAGCTTCCTATTCATCGTTGAAAAATGAAAGACACTGGCTAACATAAGACCAGCGGCTTAGCACGATCTGGGACGCTGGGAACTTACTTATTCAAAAATTTAATGGCTCTTTCCAATCTCTCATAAAGTACGGAGTCGTAAAGCAAACTTTATTTTACGAGACTTTAGTTGGATTTGGTAAGAATATAAATGATAAAGTAACTGTTACTCAGGTCCAGTAGACAGCAACAACAGTGCCGACATCCATCTATTATGATTTGATTTTTTGTTTGTTTGTTTGTAATGGATAAACTCAAAAACTACGGGATCGATTTTAAAAATTCTTTCACCACAACTTAGAAACCTTCATTTTTCCCGAGTGATAGAGCTATATCTTATCTCCATATTCCCAAATTCCATGTGGGTTAAACCGCGGGAAAACACTGGTCGATACTACTATTATAAATGTGAAAGTGTATTTGTTTGTTTGCCCATCCGTCAAAACGGAGCAACGCATCGTCGTGATTTTTGGTATGGGGATAGTTTGGATGCTGGAGAGTGACATAGGCTACTTTTTATTCTGGAAAACATCACATTCCCGCGGGATAACGTCGTGTAGTCCACGCGGGCGAAACACCTTGGCGGAGGGCTTTTATTAAGGCTTGTACTTAGAGCATAAAGCTAATTAATTTCTTTTCAGTCGTTTCTGGTGTAGTACACTCAATATTATTATTTTATCTTAGTAGGTAGGTAGAAATACAGCTACCCTGATTAGGCTATGTAGCCTTTACTAATTAATACAACCTTCTCTATTCACTGAAGACCACAAAGAATCTATTGTACATTGTTTAGTACCTACATTATTAACAATGCTAACGTTATAATAATAAGAAATTCTTTTGAATACTTTTAATTAAACCTCTGGAGATGTTATGCAAATCGAGAGACTTTTTGAAGTAAGGATCAACACGCAGGGGACACCTTTGTTACCTAAATGTAGCTAAAATGTTGTTCCGAACAATGGATGTAAATAAACCCTCCACAGCGACCTTTTTCTTAACATACTTTTAAGGTCGAAAAATATTGGGATAAGGATGAATTTACTTAACATCCCGACCGCAGAAGCGTTACAGAGCTTAAAATTTTAGCTTAAATATACATTTTCTATTTTTTTCCTATTGATTGATCGGAGCGTCAGAGGCATGTCCCAAATGATTTATTGTACTTAATTAAGTCTACACTGATCAATAAGTTTTAGAAATGGAAGATCTGGATATTAAAAGTCATCAACAATGTAGTTAATGTTTAAACATCAATGTAGTTAATTTATTTAAATTTTTAGACCACCCTGAGTATATGCATAGAAATATTAATATAATCTGATAACTATGAGGTACTCAAATGGTGCAGATGCAAAAACCTAAGTCATACTCAGTCGATAAGATAAACAAAACACAACCAATGCTTAAATCATAAACTTATTATACTCTAGTAAGTATAAATAAGTTTATGGCTTAAATATACCGTCAATCTAAAGCCAGGGAAGGTAACAAACAACATCTTCTAATCTCCAAATCTTTATTCAGATTCAGTAAATAAACTTTTCCAAGTCCCTTAGTGAAAGTGGATTGTTAAATGAACAACTGTTAAGAGTCACACCACCGATTTAGGCTCGTCCTCCATTATTCAACATCTGCGAAATGAACTGAGAGGAACAGAGACGGAGGACCTCACACAACATTTGATTTGTTTGCTCCGTCGCCTCTCCGCTCAGTTTATTAACTAATTAATTAATCCGACAATGTAATACAGGAGTTTGGGGTACGGACGGCGGGCGGTAAAAATGATTTGTTGGTTAAGGGTTTGAAGAATGAAAATAATTTAGTTAACCGTTTTAATTTCAGCGAGAGCATTCGACTAGTTTCATCTCGCAATTAAATTTATATTAGTAAAATATGCAATTTGTAGCTAACAACAAGCAGAGTATTATGCCTATTTCAAAATGAGTAATAACCGTGACCACTGAAAATGTTTTAGCTAAGTACTTTTTAATGAAATTCTTTCATATTTTTATCTTCCTATTTTCACTTTAGTTTCTAGTAAAGCTAATTTGCACTTTTGAAGTTCCTATCGGTATTTGATACTTAATACGAAAAGATAAAATCATCTTTTTGTCATACTTTTCCTTGAAAATAAAGTATGAAAAAATCGACCCGTCTCACATCACAACTAGCTCCGATGGGACTTGATTCCTTGATCCTAGTAGTTCCATTGAGTATTTCCATTTTCCACGACCTTTCACTGTCCGGGCGAATGCTCTTACCACTGAGCTACGGAGTCAATAGGAGAAGCGTCGAATTTAACCAATACCTCTCACGCTGTTTAGCCAGCGTTTATTTCATCAATGTGAAGATATTACTACCCTCACACTCGCAAGAAATACCTTCCCAGATATTTGACAATCATTATAGATGAAATAACTCAAAAATAACTACTATTTTTTTTTTGCATTCACAATGCTATGTTTATTATTAAAAATGAAGTATTAGAAAAAATCGACTTCTCTCACAATCCTAACAACTCCGTAGCTCAGTGGTTACTGGTTAGAGAATTTGCTAGGACAGTAAAAGGTAGGGTTCAAGTCCCATTGGAAAGGGTCGATATTTACTAATAAGTACTTCATTTTCAATAATGAAAATTGCATTGTGAATGCATAAAAGTAAAAATAATACCTACTTGTCCTTTTTCATCATAATACTTGAAAGCACGTAGCTTAAACAAAATATTTCGTACCGTCCCACATGACTCTCGCATCAGTCGTTTTTATGAAAAAAAAACTTCGCTAACTGCACACACTCTACGGTAAACTCCATCCGTGTAAGCTTCAGACTGCTAAAATAACTTACTGCCATAAATCCAGGCAGCCGTGAGCACACAGAAATTCTGGCTGTGAATACGAATAACTCTTATTGAAATAAGAACATGAGCACTTTTCATTCTTTCGCGATAAGCGTGCAATTTTTAAAAATCATTAAAGTAGATATGATTTTTTTGGTTTCACCTATCTTATCCCCAGTTATGAAAAAAACCTGGTAGGGTCATTATTTGGGACACGTTTTCAAGCGGCATCGCTTATAATTATAAATAATGGAAATCGATAAGTCAGCAAGCCATTTATTTTTTTGCGCAAACCTTAAAAACCTCTATTAACTGGGTAACTGATTATTATTCAATAATTGTTATAAATTAATATCATTAAAAAATAAAATACCCCCATTCTTTGATTTTCGTGGAGTGTCCCAAGCGCCGATCTGGTCACTTCGTAAATTATATATTTCAAAGTAAACGCTACATGCTTACCAAAAAAATAACACTAAGTTCTAAGAAGTTTCCAATGCTATAAAAAATTTTACTATAGTTCTAAAAGAACTACATTTACTAAAAAATAAAAATATAACTGTCCGCTGGTAGTTAGTGATTTGCGTGGATCATTATAAATTCACTACTTAATACATCTCTAAATTCGCGGCCCTATTGTTGCGTCATTCTAATTCAAGTTACAACTAGTTGCGCCTCCGGCGTGAGCATCAGGATGGCGGGTGTACTTCTCAGATTAGCTTAAATTTATTGCAGATATTTGGTACCTTCTGTGTACCTTTACGTACCTCTTTTAAAAATCTGTGTACCTCCGTATTTACTAAGATATTCAAATCGCTAGGTACACCCGCGGACCTGACGTCAGGTCCGCGAGTGTATTTTAAACCAATGAGTGTATCGTAGTGAATTTGTGTATAGATTTGGTACCTTCTGTGTACCTGCAGAAACATGTATTAGACTTCCATAATTCAATAAGGTATCGAAGATATTCAATACAATAGGTACACCCGCCAACCTGACGTTAGGATTTTTTTGAAACCGATGAGTGTATCGTAATGGTTTTGAGTATAGATTTGGTATCTTCTGTGTACCTGCAGAAACATGTATTAGACGTCCACAATTCGATAAGGTATAGAAAATATTCAAAACAATAGTTTACCCGCCATCCTGATGTCAGTATGGTACATGCACACTGGTTCCATATTGTAAAATTAGGGACTTAGGTTGCACGTTTTTTTAGCAACCACAATTTGATATCCAAGGAAATTAAATATATGTGTGGAGTATCTACACCATCGGCAAACCGCAGATAAGTTATTGATCTCTATGTTTACCTGGGTCAGTTAAGTTCCTCGTCTATTACCAAGTTTGATAATCGGCTTTCTACAAGGAAAAATAATTCTTCCTAATTTACCCGGTTTTCAAATGGGAATTTTTGTCTTTCCTAGTAGAAAACCGTAATTTTATTTAGTTTTCTACGAAGTTTTTTTTTCTTCTTAGCTTACCCAGTTCTCAGAGGAGATTTTTTTTTGTCCTCGTAGAAAGCTGTGAGTTCAATCACAGCTTTGTACGGGAAGCTACGGCATATATTCGCATACAAACCGTCCGTTCACTATGAATCTTATAGGAAGGCTCAAGATCACCCAGCGGGCAATCGTTACGGAGATCCTTGGGAGGCCTATGCACAACACAACAGTCATAACGTCGACATTAAAAATAAATTTACTAAATATTCATCTATGTTTCAAAAGTAATACCTATCATTTTTAAAGACTTATCTATAGACACCCCACAAGAATAGGTTTGATGAAGAAAACAATTGTTTCAGTTCCATTCATGTATCCCCTTAATTTTTAATTTTTTTTATTCTCGTATTAAATTGTTTCGAGTGTGTAGTCTTAAAAGTCTTGGAACAAAGTGGCTGTGACTGTGACATCTGTAATCCAAGCAAGAGTAGTTATATGGCGATCCACCGACCAGACAATGAGCTAGAAGCGTCTAAATACAGGTTGTGAAAATTATGATTTTGATGTGACAATTGTATTCAATAAGTTGTAACGGCTGCCATTTTTACTTACTTTCTTTAATTGTTTTATCCATAATAATCACACAAACTATTAATATTATGAAAAAATCATTACAATTATAAACAAATATGATCTATTCAGTTCTATCACAGCCGTCTCTATCGTCTTCTACAAGCCATGCTATGATACGGAACGGCAACATTGCTGTGAACCGGTTTACTCCTCTGAGTACTAAATCCTATGGAGGTGGCATACCTACGAAAAAGTGAGGTGTAACTAAGTCACAATGTAAGAAAATTTTGGAATTCAATTTTAAACTACTTCTAATTGTCGTATTAATCGGTCCGTCAAAATCGGTCCAGCCGTTTCAGAGATTAACCGGAACAAACAGACAGACAGACAAAAATTGAAAAAAATGTCATTTTGGTATATGTACTGTATATTTAATCATATGCACGTCGTAAAAAGCGGTTATTTAATGTTACAAACAGACACTCCAATTTTATTTATTTGTATAGATGTATAGAAGATATGCCATCTCCATAGGGTTCAGTACTCGAGGTTTACTCGCTGTTTACCTGTCAAACGGTGCAAACGGTGTCAAATCGGTTCACTTAAAACTACGTTGCCAACTTTATGCGCATGGCTTGTAGAAGACGATAGAGATGGCTGTGGTTCTATTGTATTGATGTGATAGGAGCTGTCAATGTCAGATGCCACTCAGCTGTCTGTTTGTTCGCGCCGTTCCGAAGTAACAACTATAAACAGCCGCGCGTTCCGTGGCAGCCTTGAAATACTTTGATCGTAGTTTCATGCATATTTATATTGCATTTCTTAACGTAACAACATAAATAGTCTATTGGAAGCAATTTTGTCTTACGCGCGCCATAGATTTTACTAAATTAATCTTCCAGATAATTCTGAAGTCTTCGCGACTTAATTAGTCGGTGCCTTTGGCTGTATGATTAAAATCCAATGACACTATATCTACATATCTACATCTTTAATAAATTGCTGTTTTTTTTAAATAACTATACTTACCTTGTTTCTAAGTATTCCGCAAGTTTTAAAATGGTTGGTTTTAAGGAAAACTTTTTATACGCAACAATTATCGTTTTTTTATTCTCTATACCTTTTACTGGTCAATTTAATGATACAAAAATACATTTTACCCATTTTGACCATTAGTTTTGTTTTAAGAGGCTGTGTGTGTGACGTCTAAAAATCACCTTTTGTAAATTCACCTAACAAGTTGTAAATATGTATCATACGAGTAAGTTTCGCATAACCTAAAATTTCATAATGATTGGTTTTAAGGAAAACTTTTTATACGCATTTGATTGCGCGTATTCACAAGTGCGGCACGTTATACCACCCGCGAAGCGAAGAATTATTAATCTATGATACCACCATAGTTAAGAATATTTTTCGTATGTATGTTCTTTTTTTATCCTTGTAACACGTAACAAATTAAATAGTTTTAGTTCATTTTATGTACCTTTTATTCGTCAATTAATGATTTAAAAATACATTTAAAGCATTTTGATCATTAGGTTTGTTTTAAGAGGTTGTGAGGTTGTGACGTCTAAAATCACCTTTTGAAAATCCACCCAACAAGTTGTAAATATGTAACATAAGTTTAGCATAATCTTAGTTCATAATGATGGTTTTAAGGAGAACTTGTTATACGCATTTGATTGCGCGTATTCACGAGTGTGACACGTCATAGTTAAGGGTATTTTCGTAACTCATTTATTTTTTCCGCGTAACACGTAAAAAAATATTTTTAGTTCATTTTCTGTACCTTTTATTTGTCAATTAATGATACGAAAATTCATGTTATTTTAAATTGTTACTTTTTTGCATTTTCATTGCAATTTTTATTATTGAAAAATTTAAAATGAAGTATTTAGAAAAATTGAGTGTGTTGTGAGAGGGGTCGAGTTTTTCTTCATTTTCAATTTTTCAACAAAAATACATTTAAAGCATCTTGATCATTAGTTTTGTTTTAAGAGGCTGTGACGTCTAAAAATCACCCTTTGAAAATCCACCCAACAACTTGTAAATATGTAACACGACGATCTCCGTGGCTAATTGATGTACGCACCGGTTTTTAGGGTTCCGCTATCTCTGGATGTTCCGACTCTTGAGTTCGATTTGTACATCATTATTTGATTACAAATATAATAAAAGTGATTGCGCAATTATACATTTTGTCGTCTCTTGGAAACCTTTACCCTTGAACATTGGTCTGCAGGTACACAAACCGTACCAAATCTATACCCAGAGTGTAAGTTTACCAATGCAAACGTTACTATCGCGTTTAAATTTGAATTGTATCTAAGCCTTATTTCTTGAAAATAAAGTACAATCTATCTGTCAAAATTGCACCATAGTCCCTTTTTTTACAATATGGAACCAGTGTGCGCCATCCTGTCACCAGGGCCCTGTTAAACGAAACATACAAGTCTACAATTATGTAAAAAGGGACTAATTTGTAGACTTGTAATACAAGACGTGCTGTTTAACCAAACTTAGAAATAATATGTAAGAATTTTACAACTAAAAATCTTACATATTTGTAAAGTCTAATTGATGATTAAACGAACTTACCTTAGTGATGTTCTATCACAATGGGAGAGTTTCCTACAGTATTTTTTCTATGTAACTGTAACACAACCACCTTTTTCAGCATATTATGGCAAAGGATTCGTTCATGTAGCCTAAAAACACCTTCCACCTCACCTCCGGTTCAGAGGCTCCTTGCAACTTTTTTTTTTTTACAAATACAAATTCTTTATTTGCCAATAAATAGGGTGGTACAGTTTTCATGTTACTTTGTTTCAATTTGTGTTCAACTTTTTGTTGATATTCGGAAACGATATTCGTATGGTGATGTCAGACTATTTTCTTTGCGATTTTCTACTACGTTCTATTTCGTTTACTTCTTCAGATCTTTTATCAAACCCTTAATGACATTTTTGGTGCGAATTGTTGCACCTAGATTGTATATTCTGAACTAATCTGAAAAAGTTAGGTCGCTATGGTTGGGTAGCGCCATCTAGTACAATTTTCTGAACTAACGATGAAACGTCAAAAGAAACTCTCATTATACGAAGGCTTCATCCGAAGAGATTAGAGTACACATGTAGTTCCCCGTAACGACTCGCTAGCCACACAATAGAGTTAAAAGATATTTAAAAAACCAAAAACAAAGAATTTTGAAATTTATAAGGTAAAAGATCTGGTATCCCCGAAAACCGCCATCTTGTCGTTACACCCTTTCAAAGGCCTCATTTAGTTTTTATTTTTGTTTTCTCTTTTTATTTTATTTTATTTATTTCAAGACAACAAACAGTTACAATATATACAATCTAAGCTTAAAGTTTTACAAATCTGGTATTACATACCATATCAACATGGACAATATTGTAACCCACGACATTTTCCACATATTAACACAAAAAAAGTGTGCACCTGTGGATCTTGTGCCACATATTATGACATCGTATATAATTTACAACAATTCACAGCTATAAAAAAAACAAATAATTATAATTAAAAGTCAAGTACCTAGATAGTAAAATAAGAAAATAAAAAATTAGATTTAAATCTAAAGTTTTGCCTTGTTTCTCGCAATGTGTTATGACCAACAACGAGTTATTTTTATTTTATTTTATTTACTTCTTTATCTGCAGCGTTTGCAAACAAAATCTTAAGTGTAATGGAATGGTGTAATGGAATTTGAAGTATAAAAAATATCAACAGTTATAAAAGTGATATTATAGGACTGAGTCACTCTACGCAAAGGACAACGCAACCCAGTATTAGTGCGACAAGCCCTAATGACAAATAAAGTTTCACCACGAACCTTACGTTGGTTGACAGATCGAGGAACAGCGTAATGTATCCCATCGGTTAGGCCAATACAATCAAATTTGTAATTAACAATACCATACAATACACTAACTTCTAGATACTTGCGTCGGTTCTCTAAGGACAATATATTATATTTTCTGCACAATTGAGAATACGACAAATAATGCCTTAATAGTTGAAAGAGAAAGAGTATTAGTTGTGAAAACTTATTGTCTAAGGCTTCCATCACACTGCCTCCGATTTCCCCACTACCGGACGGAGATCCGGCGTGATTTGTCATACACTGCGGGTTTTATATGCACATCAAGATTCTACAGACATAGATAAGAAGCGCACTACCACAAACCGGAGCGGTGTGCAGTGAAGTGTGGGATACTCCTTACACAGGGTAGACAATTTTAAACGGCATTCAAATAATTTATATTTTGCCGTATTAATGGGTATGGTATGGGAGGGTGGGTTCTAGTCTCTTCGGATGAAGCCTTCGTATAATTTTGATAGAACGTCACTAAGGTAAGATCGTATAATCTGTTGGTTATCGTTATTAGAAATAATTTTAATTTGTTATTTTGTTGCACTTGTAACGGCTACTCAATCCTTTACCTACATTCCTCACCTGACATGCACATAAATATAGATAGCTATGCGTCTATGCACCCGATGACGTAGCATCGGTCTCAATGAAAAAATGAAAGAATCGTGTTGCAGTTTGTAGCCAAACTGCAACACGATTCTTTCATTTTTTCTAAATACTTCATTTTCCATTTTTCAGTAATAAAAATTGCATTGTAAATGTAAAAAAACTAAAAATTAAAGTATCTTTCATTTTTTTCTCATCATCAAGCAAGATTGAAGAAATCTCTTCTAATTTCCCATTGTTAATGCATAAAACATAATTAATGATACTCTACTGTACTGTAACTGTTTTTAACTGTACTTAACTATACTTGGCTGTACTTATAGGAAAAATGTGATAGTAAAAAGCCACGAGCCCCATAAGTAGCTTTCAGGCGGGATTCGAACCCGCGCCTCCGGGAATCCGGCCCGATGCTCTGACCAACTAAGCTACCGAAAGGCTTACACGACTCGTCGAATTTTGCTATCACTTGTTACGCTGTAGGCCATAATTGACTGTACTTGACTGTACTTGACTGTACTTGACTGTACTTGACTGTACTTGACTGTACTTGACTGTACTTGACTGTACTTGACTGTACTTGACTGTACTTGACTGTACTTGACTGTACTTGACTGTACTTGACTGTACTTGACTGTACTTGACTGTACTTGACTGTACTTGACTGTACTTGACTGTACTTGACTGTACTTAACTTTACTTGACTGTACTTGACTGTACTTGACTGTACTTGACTGTACTTGACTGTACTTGACTGCACTTGACTGCACTTGACTGTACTTGACTGTACTTGACTGTACTTGACTGTAGTTGACTGTACTTGACTATACTTGACTGTACTTGATTGTACTTTACTTTATAAACCAAGTTTCTTCTGTAAAAAACTGTAAATGAAATAAATTTTTAATAAATATTTTTTACTAGCTTTCCGCCCGCGGCTTCGCCCGCGTGGACTACACGACGTTATCCCGCGGGAATGTGATGTTTTTTCGGGATAAAAAGTAGCCTATGTTCCTTTCCAGGCTACAAAGTATCTGTATCCCAAATTTCAGCCAAATCCGTTCAGCCGTTTTGGCGTGATTGAGTAACAAACATCCAAACATCTAAACTTTCACATTTATAATATTAGTAGGATTTGCCTTCAGTGAATATTCCGATGATTAGTTACGTGTTACCTACATTATAAAGTTAGAAGTTTTTCTTAAACTTGTAAAATAAAATAGTATCATAAACCTTAGAACTGTCTTGTCTTTGAAAACTCTTTAAAATACCTAACTAAATCCAACTAGTGATCTATCTGTAATTTTATTTTATTTGCCCTCAGTGAATATTCCGATGATTACCGTGTTACATTAAGAAGTTGAAAGTTTTCTAAAACTTGTAAAATAAAATAGTATCAACCTTAGAACTGTTTTATCCTATGAGTAATAATATTTATCCAAAGTCCGCAGCTACCGATGAGTTGATCAAAATCTCACAAAGTTAAAAAACCGAATAATAGCAGTGGCTATGGACATTTAAAATTTAAAGATTCTAACAATATAATGGGTGTCCCAGAGTTACGGGGCATGACATGAAGAGAAAGTACTCTACAAATATCTCTGAAAGGAAACATTCTTTTATTTTTGACAAGAAACAAAACAATGCCTTCTTCTACACTATTTGTCGACCCCCTACATCACGGCGACAAAATATGGTACGTGTGAATAGTGTCGATGCAGCTTTTTGCAGTTGCGTTGTCGTTGTGCGAAAAAATGTTGATGTTAGTCCGTTTTCACTAGTAGTTGTGATGTGGTTACGTCGTATGCAATGTGGCCGGCCGCTAGTTTGCAGTGTCGTCGCTGGTGGTTGCTTTGTGATTGGCACTCAAGCGGTCGATAATGACGGCAAAATGTACATTTCGAATACAAAATGCGCCCTGCCCACGTGTTGTGGTTGTAGTACGTGTGGGTTGACACTATAATGAGTTGAAAGAACTATATAAGAACTATATACAAATTAAAATAAATTAAATGTAAGTACATACGTAAATAAGCACAAAAAACGAGATCACGAGACTGATCAAAATCTGAAAAATAGGTGATTTAAGGTGCGACGATTTTTAATAAGGGATCGTGACGTTTTACAAAAACTTGCTTACCATCGCAAATAAATTTTTAAATGTTGCTACAGTTATTCAGCTATCTAAAACAGTTTTCCGTTTTTCGTAGAAGTACTTCAATAGAACGTAAAGTGTGTTTTTGTAAACGTTGCGTCATGCACCCGCAGAGGGGCGCGGGCGATAAAAAACCCTGCTCTCCTCCGTTTTTGAAATCCGAGACGGGCCGCGCATTCAGGTCGTTAAAGGGAGTCGGAGCTTGCAGACGTTCCACGTAAAAATATTTATTTTTAAATAATCTAAAACTCGGCCGTTTATCGATTTTAATATTTTTCTGATATTTTTTAGTCTTGATCTATAGTTTAAATTCTTTATAGTGAAACATAATAATATCAATATAATTAAACTTACTCATAGTAGGATTGTAACGTTTGTTAAACAGGGCCCAGGATGGGAAACGGTCAAACTATCGCATTGAATATTTTTGATACCTTATCGAATTGTGGAAGTCTAATACATGTTTCTGCAGGTACACAGAAGGTACCAAATATGTACTCGAAATCATTACGATACACTCATTGGTTTCAGAAAAATCATAACCTCGGGTTGGCGGGTGTACCTATTGTATTGAATATCTTCGATACCTTATCGAATTATGGAAGTCTAATACATGTTTCTGCAGGTACACAGAAGGTACCAAATCTGTACACAAACTCATTACCATACACTCATTGGTTTCAAGTACACCCGCGGACCTGACGTCAGGTCCGCGGGTGTACCTAGCGATTTGAATATCTTAGTAAATACAAAGGTACACAGATTTTTAAAAGAGGTACGTAAAGGTACACAGCAGGTACCAAATATCTGCAATAAATTTAAGCTAATCTAAGAAGTACACCCGCCATCCTGATGCTCACCGCTCCGGCGGCCAGGCAGAGAGTTTGTGTGACAGTGCGTCGAGTTTTGGAAAAATAGAGGTAAGAACCTCGTTGCGTGGGTTTGGTTTCTCAAAACTTTGATTTGTGGTTCAATTTTCTCCAGTCTCTGTGGATTTATTTATTTAATAAAATATTGTAGTGAACAAATATAAGGTAACGTAACTTATATTTAAAACACAGTTTATTTGCTTAAAAGGATTTTGTATATTTTTAGCACAAAGGATTTATTTTGATTTATGTGGTCGTGATTTGCGTAGTTTACGTGGTAGTATTGACCTACGCAAATTAGTTTTTGACCATGCAAATGAAATAACTTTGAATTTTGTACTAGTTTATGTATATTATTTATTTAAACGAATTCACATTTAACTAATAAATGCAAATTCGTTTAAATCAAACTTAAAATGTTATATTCAATAGGTTTAGGTATAATCACACAGGTCACATTGAATAGGTAGGTTTTTTGGACTCATTCTGATAAAAAAACGATTTCTGCCTTGGTAATCTACCTATTTTTTTACCTTATGATAACACAATAACTTTTTTCAATATTAAGTAACATTAAGTAACTCATTTTAGAAAGTTAAATTACAATTTTCATTTTCATGGGGGATTTTAAGACTTTGGAAGACCTGAACACAATGCTCGAAGATCTCAGCAATGCTTCCGAAAGAGTGGGTCTGAAGATGAACATGGATAAGACGAAAATCATGTCCAATGCCCATGTTGCATCCGCTCCAGTTAATGTTGGGAACAATACACTCGAAGTTGTTGACCACTATGTCTACCTAGGACAGACAATCCAATTAGGTAAGTCCAACTTCGAGAAAGAGATCTCTCGTCGAATTCAGCTCGGATGGGCAGCGTTTGGGAAGCTCCGGCATATATTTGCGTCCAAAATTCCTCAATGTCTCAAGACTAAGGTCTTTGACCAGTGTGTGTTGCCAGTTATGACTTATGGAAGCGAGACGTGGTCTTTTACTATGGGTCTCATAAGAAGGCTCAAGGTTACCCAGCGAGCAATGGAGAGAGCGATGCTTGGTATTTCCCTGCTCGATCGAATCAGAAATGATGAGATCCGCAGGAGAACTAAAACGACCGACATCGCTCGAAGGATTGCTCAGTTGAAGTGGCAGTGGGCGGGACACATAGCGCGGAGAACCGATGGCCGTTGGGGCGGAAAGGTTCTCGAATGGCGACCGCGAACCGGACGACGTTCCGTGGGCAGGCCCCCTACAAGGTGGACCGACGATCTGATCAAGGTCGCGGGAAGCCGCTGGATGCGGGCAGCGCAGGACCGATCGTTGTGGAGATCCTTGGGGGAGGCCTATGCCCAGCAGTGGGCGTCGTACGGCTGAAATGATGATGATGATGATGATTTTATGATTTGCGTGGCCTCCACTTTTTTAACCTCGGTTATCTGTGTAAGTATATCGCTCTCCGAGGTGCCTGTTCTATAAAAAATATTACTTTTACCTATACTTTAAGAGTCTGATGTCAAATTAGAAAATATATTGGATTTGAAAATTGCCACGAAAGTCACCAAAGAATGCCTTACCCGAAGAAGCACCACACAACAGATGCACATAGACCGATTTATTTTATATTTTATTAATTGTCTATGTAATTAAAATTAATAGTTATGTAGTTTTAGCTAAAAAGTCGCAGTTTCGAGTCACAATAAACAATTTTTCAATTCGTTAGAAACTCTTTAATAGACATTAATAAAAACTATTTTAAATTAAAGTTTCGTATAGGGTGTAAGCCCCGATTTTGGTCACTTTGCTATAAAGTTTATCAAAATAACTTTTCGTTATTTTTCCAATGGCAGTTAAAATAAAGATTTTGGGATTTTAAGGTATTAATAACAATATTTCGGATTATTTAAATTTTTACTTTTTTGCATTCACAATGCATTTTTTATTATTGAAAAATGGAAAATAAAGTAAGTTTTTAGAAAAATGTTGTAAGACGGGTCGTTTTTAAACACTTCATTTTCCATTTTCAATCTTTCAAATTCCTTATAGTTATCACTTATCATACAATTTTTTATTTTTCAAACACTTTAACAATGAAAATTTTAAGAAATTTGTTAAGGATGAATGTAATTATAAAACGCACCTTTCGCTCATTTTGTGTTATAGACAAAAAAACTACTTAACTTTTTTTATTAAAAAATGTAGGTACTTTTAATGGCAGATAGATTCTCTATAAGATATATTTTCTGTCTTAAATACCAAAGACAATTAAGCACTGCTTCAAAGTGAAAATACCCTTAAAAGTGGAAACGAAGGGATCTCCTGCCCTACGATTTTAATAGAAAGTTACTCTCATATAAAGTTGGATACAACTTGTTTCAAAATAGTGTTTAACACATAGCGTTTTTGAAAGCTGTTTATACGTTCTGGCGAGTATTTTATTAAAATAGTCGCGCATCAACAAACTACTCAGTTTTGAACTGGACTGGACAGCTTTTGAAGCGAGTCACAATAGAAATAAGACCTTAAAATTCGAATGGGGAAATTTTCCGAGCTTTTGTGCTTAGTTCTAGACTCAAGTTCCAGCTTTTGTGCGAGACGTGGCGGTAAAGATTTTTGATAACAGCAACTTTATAATAAATCTTATGCACACTTGCAAAACTCTTACTCTGAATTTGAAATCTTGCTATGGTAAATTCGTTTTAATTTGCCGTGTGAACTTTTTTAGTTCCGGTTAGGTACCTTCTTCATTTCATCCTTTTATTTATATCCATGAAGATTTGTATGTGACAAACAGTAGCATAAGCTATGTTCCAATCCAAGCACAGAAAGATTTTTTTACTTTCCATGTTCTGTGGATTATTTTGTGGTTCCAAGGTTCAATGTACAGTCGAACCTATTAAATCATGACCCATTTCGCTAATAATTTGTTTGAAAGCATCAAAACTATGAAGGTCAGTGTCAATGTCAATAAGTTTGAATTAAGACCTTTTTTAATATCTGTTAGAAAATAAGTTAATGATGGGTCATGTTCAATTGATTGGTCGACTGTACATACAGCAAAAGCGACATATTAACACATAACATACTGATTAAAGGCACTAAATAAACTCGGACTGCTTACTAAAGGCTTACTTTTAACAACTAGAAGCTAAAGTGAGTAATAGTCATAAATTAACTCAGGCGTGAAACTTTTATTAAAACCTAAGTGGACACCACTCATTCGCGTTAATGCTAAGCTACGACAATAGGCAGTTTTCAGGCTAAGATTTTGTTTACCTTCAAGAGATGGCGCTAGCAAAATTAGAGAAATAGCTTCAGAATAATGTATTATTGCTGATTTATATTTGATATATTGCTACTTTATAGAAATGGTTTTATCTACTGAAATTCAACCGGCCATGGCTTCTGAGGCCTTCAGATTCAGACGTTATTAGTAATTTATAGCAAAGATTATCAAAAAGAAATAATACAACACTAATATTAATAATACGCCACTATTTCATTAGTAAAATCAAACGCAAAATTTCCTGTAAAGCAACGCATTATTTCATACCACACTGTAGGGTCGGGTCGGCAACTCTAACGGAGACTCTAACAGTACACAGTTGCTCACCAGTACAAAATTGAAGGAAAAACATATATTATATTTAATCACATTTATTCGTTTAAGTATGTCAGAATTATTTTTTAAACACAGTATGCATCAAAATCCGTCACGTAATAGTTATAATAAGAATTAAATACTGATAAATTGAGATCAACCAATTTATCTGACCTTTTTCTTTGAGTCACTCACTGTATACCTTTTTTTTTGAGCCACTGAACACGCGTCGCCATTTTGATTTCAGGAGCGTACAAATTTGAACAGATTTGACGAAAGACGAGCAATTATATACCAATGCCTAGTATAATAATGCCACTTTCCATCCACACACTAACAATTATCAAAATCTTTAAATTTTAGTGTATAAAAACACGTGTAACTTACCGCAGTTTTCAAGCACGAATACAAATACAGACTCGTATCACTACTGTACGGCGTCGGAGCGGCCGGATCATTAGTTTGTACATGTGTGACTGTCAAACGCTACCAATAAATGAGAATGACAGTTATATAGAGTTGTTTTTTATAGGAAATATCGTCGCGAGTCATTGTACCCGACTGAGCCACCGTTCCCTACCTGACCCTACTGTTTCTCAAATTCTGGTAAAGCCATCTATCGAGCTCTTTGGAAAATATTAATTTCATCAGCTGTCAACTGAAAACTGTTCATTTTATGACATCGGGCTACCACTTACCACTTTTTATAAGATTGTGTTTAACATAGCCAAGCATTATTGAAAATTAAGTAGGTCTAGGTACCTATTAGAAAAATCGACCCCTAATAATTATTATAATAAATTCTAAATGGCCGCGGCCGTGAAAGAAACGACAGTTAAACGATTTGCCAAAAAAATTGGGTAGGTACAGTTTTTATTTTATAATTTTCCGGAATAAAAAGTTGCCTATGTCACTCTCCAGCGTCCAAACGGATAGTTTATATATACCAAAAATCACGCCGATCCGTTGCTCCGTTTTGACTTGGAAGATGGACAAACATACAAACACACTTTCACTTATAATATTACTAGCGGCCGCCCGCAGCTTCGCCCGCGTGGACTACACGACGTTATCCCGCGGGAATGTGATATTTTTCCGGGATAAAAAGTAGCCTAAGTTACTCATTATTTCATTAGTTACCTGCCAGTGAAAGTCCCGTCAAAATCGGTCCAGCCGTTTCAGAGATTAGCCGGAACAAACAGACAGACAGACAGACAGACAAAAATTGTAAAAAATGTTATTTTGGTATATGTACCATATATATAATCATATCCATGTAGTAAAAAGCGGTTATTTTAATATTACAAACAGACACTCCAATTTTATTTATTTGTAATAGAGTAATAGATGTAATAGATAGTATGAATGTCATCTCATCTGTATGTATGGTCAATAAAGTGTCAAGTCCACAGGGGTATGAATAACATAACAAATGCTTTACATAATACGGTCTAATAACCGGGAACAATCCATTTATCACGCGGACCATATTTCACGGGTTTCCCTTGTTCCGTGGTTTTGCATTTCTGTGTTCTAACATGTAACTACAAGACGTTTAATTAAATGAAGAGCGCATTCATGGCCGATTATATTTATATATTATTAATATTATAAATGGGAACGTTTTCACAACTACACAATTTAATACGTTTTCAGAATATCTCATATTTCCCGCGCGCCATTCCTCAGTTGACAGGTAACGTCACCGACCTGATGCAATGCCACAGACTATAATTACCTATACTGTAATACACCATTGTCTATAATCAGATCCGTTCAGCCTTTTCGCCGTGATGATTGAGTAACAGACATGAAAACGTTCCCATTTATATTATTAATAATATATAAATATAATCGACCATGAATGCGCTCTTCATTTAATTAAACGTCTTGTAGTTACACTTTGTTCCGTAGTTTTGCATTTCTGTGTTCTAACGTGTAACTACAAGACGTTTAATTAAATGAAGAGCGCATTCATGGCCGATTATATTTATATATTACTAGCTTTCCGCCCGCGGCTTCGCCCGCGTGAACCACACGACGTTGTTCCGCAGGAATGTGATACTTTTCCGGGATAAAAAGTAGCTTATGTTCCTCTCCAGGTTACAAAATATCTGTGCCCCAAATTTCAGCCAAATCCGTTGAGCCGTTTTGGCGTGATCGAGTAACAAACATTCAAACATACAAACATTCAAACATCCAAACATCTAAACATCTAAACTTTCACATTTATAATATTAGTAGGATTAATATTATAAATGGGAACGTTTTCATGTCTGTTACTCAATCATCACGGCGAAAAGGCTGAACGGATCTGATTATAGACAATGGTGTATTACAGTACTTATAGGTAATTATAGTCTGTGGCATTGCATCAGGTCGGTGACGTTACCTGTCAACTGAGGAATGGCGCGCGGGAAATATGAGATATTCTGAAAACGTATTAAATTGTGTAGTTGGTGATTGTTACCGAATATTTTACAGTGTAGAATAGCATATAATTAGTAAAGTTAAGTAAAGTAATAGTAGATTTCATTACAAGTGCGGAAAGCCTGTCATTGCAAAGAGTTTCGACAAATGTCTACCCGAGCCGAGGCGCAGCCGAAGGTGAGGGTTGACAGTCGGAACAAGTTGCAATGACGGTTCCGCACGTGTACTGAACAACTATTTTTAATACAGTTGCGAAAAAATTAAGCAATTTAATAAAATAATAAAACACAATAATCTCAACTAACTAATCGTAAAAGAATATAAGCAGAGACTTTTTTTTTGTTTTCTTCACCCATTCTGGGTTGGCAAAGGAAACTATGATCATACAGCCAAGGCTTCAGTAGAATTTTTTTATTGATATGAAATGAAAATTAAATTAAATGAGATGAAATGAATTGAAACCTAACAAAAGCAATCCGAATCCTACAGGAGCGCCTTTCCTTATTTCTCTCTTTTACCACATCGTTTTCCATTAAAGCCACATTATTGCACTAATTCCACCATACTTAGTACCTACCACAATAAAAACCAGAATAAACTAATTTAGAAAATTAAGAAATAAGGTCCCTCATTTTCTTTTCACTAGCGCAAACTCCTATAAGCAGATACTATGGTAAATAGTGCACGTCATACCATATTTAGTAATCTGTGGTCATACAGCCAATTTTATGTATTTTTTATATTCATAAATTTAATTTGGCCGATACTAATATTAATTTAATGTATAATTACAATTACTTTTAAATCTGATATTGAAACAAATTAGTAGCTTCTTTTTAGAAATATTTGCATGAATCATAAAAACTTCTATGATTTTTTTTTAGTAAAAACTTCGTGGTTGGTTTTTTCTTTTTAATAGACAATATTTTGACAGTTGGGAAAGAAAACGCACGAGTTCGGGAAAGGTAAAGAAAAAGTTCGAGTGTGTAATAGCCCACATCCCGAACGCTATACGTCCCTGCAATACGCCACTTTTTGAGCAGCTGTATTAAAATAGTAGATTTCATTACAAGTGCGGAAAGCCTGTCATTGCAAAGAGTTCCGACAAATGTCTACCCGAGCCGAGGCGCAGCCGAAGGTGAGGGTTGACAGTCGGAACAAGTTGCAATGAAGGTTCCGCACGTGTACTGAACAACTATTTTTAATACAGTTGCGAAAAAATTAAGCAAATTAATAAAATAATAAAACACAATAAACTCAACTAACTAATCGTAAAAGAATATAAGCAGAGACTTTTTTTTTGTTTTCTTCACCCATTCTGGGTTGGCAAAGGAAACTATGATCATACAGCCAAGGCTTCAGTAGAATTTTTTTATTGATATGAAATGAAAATTAAATTAAATGAGATGAAATGAAATGAAACCTAACAAAAGCAATCCTACAGGAGCGCCTTTCCTTATTTCTCTCTTTTACCACATCGTTTTCCATTAAAGCCACATTATTGCACTAATTCCACCATACTAAGTACCTACCACAATAAAATCCAAAAAAAACTAATTTAGAAAATTAAGAAATAAGGTCCCTCATTTTCTTTTCACTTACTTGCGCAAACTCCTATAAGCAGATACTATGGTAAATAGTGCACGTCATACCATATTTAGTAATCTGTGGTCATACAGCCAATTTTATGTATTTTTTATATTCATAAATTTAATTTGGCTGATACTAATATTAATTTAATGTATAATTAAAATTACTTTTAAATCTGATATTAAAACAAATTAGTAGCTTCTTTTTAGAAATATTTGCATGAATCATAAAAACTTCTATGTTTTTTTTTAGTAAAAACTTCGTGGTTGGTTTTTTCTTTTTAATACTTAGACAATATTTTGACAGTTGGGAAAGAAAACGCACGTGTTCGGGAAAGGTAAAGAAAAAGTTCGAGTGTGTAATAGCCCACATCCCGAACGCTATACGTCCCTGCAATACGCCACTTTTTGAGCAACTGTATTAAAATAGTAGATTTCATTACAAGTGCGGAAAGCCTGTCATTGCAAAGAGTTCCGACAAATGTCTACCCGAGCCGAGGCGCAGCCGAAGGTGAGGGTTGACAGTCGGAACAAGTTGCAATGACGGTTCCGCACGTGTACTGAACAACTATTTTTAATACAGTTGCGAAAAAATTAAGCAATTTAATAAAATAATAAAACACAATAAACTCAACTAACTAATCGTAAAAGAATATAAGCAGAGACTTTTTTTGTTTTCTTCACCCATTCTGGGTTGGCAAAGGAAACTATGATTATACAGCCAAGGCTTCAGTAGAATTTTTTTATTGATATGAAATGAAAATTAAATTAAATGAGATGAAATGAAATGAAACCTAACAAAAGCAATCCGAATCCTACAGGAGCGCCTTTCCTTATTTCTCTCTTTTACCACATCGTTTTCCATTAAAGCCACATTATTGCACTAATTCCACCATACTAAGTAGGTACCTACCACAATAAAAACCAGAAAAAACTAATTTAGAAAATTAAGAAATAGGTCCCTCTTTTTCTTTTCACTCAAACTCCTATAAGCAGATACTATGGTAAATAGTGCACGTCATACCATATTTAGTATCTGTGGTCATACAGCCAATTTTATGTATTTTTTATATTCATAAATTTAATTTGGCCGATACTAATATTAATTTAATGTATAATTAAAATTACTTTTAAATCTGATATTGAAACAAATTAGTAGCTTCTTTTTAGAAATTGCATGAATCATAAAAACTTCTATGATTTTTTTTTTTGTAAAAACTTCGTGGTTGGTTTTTTCTTTTTAATAGACAATATTTTGACAGTTGGGAAAGAAAACGCACGAGTTCGGGAAAGGTAAAGAAAAAGTTCGAGTGTGTAATAGCCCACATCCCGAACGCTATACGTCCCTGCAATACGCCACTTTTTGAGCAACTGTATTAAAAAATTATTATCCTACTTATTATCTCGTTCCAGGGGAAAACATCGCCTAGCTCACGCGGGCAAAGCAAGCTACAATTTTTTTTAATGAGAAAGTTTGCATGGATATTTCTTACACAATCAATAAAATTATTTTCAACCGCCCACCGGTTACAGACCCAGAGGTCCCGGGTTCGATTCCCAGTGAGGGATACTTATTGTCTTCGGTTTGGTTGGTGGTAGAACTAGTCCAAAGTACTCCTGGCTAGCTACCACCATCTTATCTAAGTCTGACGCCATAACAATGATGTTTTCAGCATTATTGTGTTCCGGCAGTTAGAGATAAGATAGCCAGTTCCTCAGAGATTGAGCATTCCGGGAGAAGTGCGCTTCCACCTTCAGTCTTATCACCACTAAATATCAGGTGTGATGAAGGCTCAGTCCTACCTGTTGTGTATTAAAAAAAAGCCTGTAATGCTGACCGGATTCGAATAAAAGGTACTAGAGCTAAAATTGGTTTAGCACCTAGAATAGGTACTTTTTATCCCGATATTCCGTCAAGAACGGGAATTAGCCCGGGGGATGATAATAAAACAGAAGCTCACACACTGATTAAGTGTTTGAATATTAAGATCTAAGAGACTGAGTCTAATATCTTTTACTGCTAAATAACTTTCTGAAAAGCAATAATAATATAAGTAGGAAGAAAACATAGAAAAAATATACTAAACATAAGATCCCATTCTAATAACAGAATGTATTACTGAAATAAAATATTCTATTTCGTACAAATTCAATACCATTTGCTTTATTTTCAGCTACGAGACTGAAATGAAAAGCTCTCCCTACATTCGTTATGTTAAATCTAAGAAAAGTCTCTTTTGTTTTTAATGAATATTAATATCCAAAAAGCTTTTATTTGATCACAACAAAATGAACGTAACAAAGAATAGGTATGCTTTCTGTTATTCATTGCGGGCTAAGGATGAGAAGAAAGAAGCATCATAAATATTCTGTATTGAACCATCCTATGTCTGAATTGGATTAAATTATTCACAGTAAACCAGCTTACCCACCGATAAGGCAGAATGGAGGACCTTTCCCAAAAAGTAGGTTTACTTCCAACCCCTTTACACTTTTACTCGATACGGTTTAATAATCTTCTTTGATAAATACCTAATGAGAGCATTGTACAGGGGAACTTGCAATTTATTAAATTACAATGAAGTATCTACTGGCGAGAGAAAAATATGTTGTTACAATTCAATTATAGTAAGTAGGTCAACTGTGATGCAGAATAGGCACTTCTATAGTGCGTCAAATGTTTGATTTAGGCGTTGACATAGACCGCGACTATGCGATCGTCGCGCGCGTAAGCTAAGCTTGTTATTACTTATTATTATGCTATAAGCTAGAGTGCACGCAAGTTATGGCTGCGTTAGGTAAAAATCAAATACTAATCTTTTCCATTTGGTTTGGAAATCTTTATTAAATTTGTTTCTATCTCGTATAAACTTATAACTACGTCTCGTTTTCGCGAGAGGAACACGAGAGGAACGCGAGAGGCCGACTTCGAGGGTGTCGGACAGAATTGAGCTTTTTATGTTGCCCATGTAAGCACACCTTAACGCTCTGTGCCGCGATTAATTCTTGTCCAAGTAATTCTTAATGATTTGGATTAGAAGTATTTGCGATAAAACTTAAAACAGCACTCATCAGCTCCCTTGCTCTTGAAACTAATTCCAATAGCCAAAATTATTAAATTTAATGTCAAACATTAAATCAGTGCACCTCATCGCTTTGCAATAAAGTCCTTACTTTTGACGTTTGCCATTTATTCAATCTAATACCAATGCAATTTTGTTCAAGAGTAAGGAGACAGATTCCTGGTGTGTCACTTCAATAAAGAATGCAGCTTTGAACATTGTCGGAAGTATCACTCCACGTAGGTTTATGTAGACTTTTGAAAACTTTCATAATGTAGAATTCCTACATCCTCCATCATAACACAAGGAAAATTAAGAAAATGGATATAATTAACAGGATTACACTCCAAGTCTTATCTACCTATTTAAAAAGTTTCTCTATGTCTTACGGTGGAAATTATCAAGCCCATCATGTGCTATAAAAAAATATTTCCTCAAATGCACTGTACCGCTCCCAACCTAGCCGCGCCTTCCTAATGAGCGGTACAGCGCTTTCGGTCAAACTTTAATTTCTTCAAACGCAAACATTAGACATTGTCTGTGGACAATCTATTCAAAATTTAAACAGTATAATCTCTACATCCAATGTCAAGTTGGCCATGAAAATAACCTTTTCAAAGTTAGGTATATTTTGCTAAGTTCTAAGGATTTTGGTACTTACCTAATATTTTATTTTATTTTTGTCGAACAATGTCAGCGTACTACAGTAGAAAGTTTGCGAAGAACACTCGTATTCTCCACACGCGGCCAGATAATAGACATATCGCTTTCTGCACGGACTTTGATAACTCAATTGTGATAAACAACTTTGTGAGAAGGGGCTGGAAACAAGTGACACCGAATGAAGATTGGAATATATATTGGTCCAACTCAATCAACTGCCGCAGTATATTTAACATGGACAGCGGGAACCGTCTGAACGACAACCAATTAATTAATCACTTCCCAAACCACTACGAACTAGTTCGAAAGGACTTACTAGTTAGAAATATAAAACGTTATCGAAAAGAATTGGAAAAGGAAGGCAACCCACTAGCAAAAAAAACTGAAGTCAAACTTCCAAATGGACAAACTGTAAACCAGTATTTATATCTTAACTTCATACCCGTGACCTACGTCTTGCCGTCAGATTACAACATGTTCGTCGAAGAATTTCGAAGATTCCCGCAGAGTACTTGGATCCTGAAACCTTGCGGCAAATCCCAAGGGGCCGGCATTTTTCTCATAAACAAGCTGTCAAAGCTTAAGAAATGGTCTCGCGAATCGAAAAAATATTTGCAACATCAACTCACTAGTAAGGACACATACGTTATATCACGCTACATAGATAATCCCCTTTTGATCGGAGGAAAGAAATTCGATTTGAGGATTTACGTCCTTGTTACGTCGTTTCGACCTTTAAAGGCTTATATGTTTCGAAAGGGCTTTTGTAGATTTTGCACCATGAAATATGACACAAGTGTAACAGAGCTCGATAATATGTATGTTCATTTGACGAACGTCAGCGTGCAAAAACACGGAGGGGATTACAACAGCCAACACGGAGGAAAATTGGACATAAATAATTTAAAGCTTTACTTGGAAGGCACGCGAGGAAGGGCAGTAACTCAACAGCTTTTTGAACAAATACAATGGTTAATAGTACATTCTTTAAAAGCCGTTGCTCAAGTTATTGCGAATGATCGCCACTGTTTTGAGTGCTATGGCTATGATATAATTATTGATGACAATCTAAAGCCTTGGCTTATCGAAGTGAATGCGTCTCCTTCGATGACAGCTACAACAGTTAAAGACCGAATATTGAAAAATAAACTAGTTGATAATTTACTATCAGTAGTACTACCTCCAGATGGCGTACCAGATAGTCGTTGGAACAAATCACCAGCTGCTGAGGCTTTAGGAGATTTCCAAGTACTTATCGATGAAGATATGATGTATAGAGAAGATATGGAACTACATCAAAAGGAAAGTAAACCAGGTGTTCGTCACAAAACAAAATAATATTAGTAGGCAATTAGTAGGTATTCTATTATTTGATGAATAAATACTTATATTTTATTACAAGACAATTTTATTAGTTAGGCCGAAGAATATTATAATATTACTTCGTAGCTATGCCTTTACGATTTAATGATATGGCTGACCTTGCATCATAAATTTTTATACTTTAATTCATTAAGATATCTTTCGCAATATAATTAATGAATTTAGAGTTTTACTGCACAACACAATAATATATTATGAGTTCTTACTATATTCTTTTGATAAATAATATATAATGCTGTTTCATCGGTAATACTTTATTTTTAACATTTCTAACAAAATTATATAAAGTTATCTAAATAAATAATCCCTGTATTCCCGTTGTCCCCATGATTTTTGTGTTTCATTGTCTGAAGCGATGGAATTTATTGTATCGGGAATTGACGTCTTCTCTTTCCATTAATTCTTCGTCTATAAGTAATTCAAAGTCACCCAGAGCCTCTACAGTAGGAATCTTGTTCCACCTTGCGTCAGGTATGCCATCTGGTGGAACGACTACTGTAACAATATTGTCTATCAATTTGTATTTCAATATTCTGTCGCTATGAGTGGTGGATATCAGAGAAGGCGACGCATTCACTTCCACCAACCACGGTTTCAGAGTATTGTCTATTATTATATCGTAGCCGTAACATTCAAAACAGTGTCTATCATTAGCCATTACCGGAGCTACAGCTTTCAAAGAGTGAACGATCAACCATTGCATCTCTGCAAATAATTTTTCTGTCACAGATCGCCCGCGTGTACCTTCCAAATACAATCGGAAATTCTGAATACTCATTTTTCCTCCATGCAAACTGTTGTAGTCCCCACCGTGTTTCTGTACACTCACGTTTGTCAAATGTACGTACATGTTATCCAACTCGGTTACACTCGTGTCGTATTTCACAGTGCAGAATCTACAAAAGCCATGTTGGAATAAATATGCTTTCAAAGGCCTAAACGACGTAACCAGAACGTACAAGCGCAGATCAAATTTTTTCCCTCCTATCAAAAGGGGGTTGTCAATGTAACGTGATATAACATAACTTTCCTTACTGCTCAGTTGCGGATAGAGTGGAGTTTTCGATTCTCGTGACCATTTTTTGAGTTTAGAAAGTTTGTTTATCAAAAAAATCCCGGCACCCTGCGATTTCCCGCATGGCTTCATAATCCAAGTACTCTGAGGCGATTTTCTGTACTCCTCGACAAACATATTGTAGTCGGCCGGCAAAACATAGGTGACAGGTATAAAATCGAGATGCAAATATCGTGTCACTACTTGACCGTTGGGTAGAGATACCTCAACTTTTTCCGCCAAGGGATTTCCTTCCTTTTCAAGTTCTTTCCTATATCTCTTGATGTTTTTCACCAATAAATCTTTGCGAGACAGTTCGTAGTGGTTCGGGAAGTGATTTATCATTTGATTATCGTTCATTCTATATCCGCTCTCGATGCTGAAGATGTTTCGGCAGTTTGTGGTGAAGGACCAGTAAAAGTTCCACTCGTCCTCGGGCCCTACTTGCGTCCAACCGCGCCTCTCAAAGTTGCTCATTATCACTGATTTTTCAAGGTCCGTGCAGTATGTAACCTTACCCTTTTCCATAGTTGACGTTGATACTTTACCGTGTATAACTGGTGATGGTTTTTTGATATCTTGAGCCATGATTGTTAGTAAATTTACTTATGAAACATAAAAATAATACAAAATAAACTAATAAATGAGAAAAAAATATTTTTAAGTTCTGACAGGTTCTGTCTAAAATGTCTAAACATTATTAAAAATCAAAGAGTAGAATATCAAATCACTGTCACAAACTCGTCACAACTTTATTATCACTATCGTTTAAAAATATCCTACTTGGTTGGGTGTCTGCTTGTGTAGAATATTTTTATAATCGCGCTATTTATTAATCTTAATCTTGGTTTCGTTGTTTTGATAAAATCATAAAACAGAAATGGTAACATTATCTTTAAGCACCCCGTTTAGCACTTTATTACGATTACGCTCAGAAGATATACAACATGTAAATATCTATTATCGAAACTACAAAACGAAAACCTTCACTTGTTGACAAAACAATGAAAGATAAGAAATTAAGTTTATCATATATACACAATACAATAGAATTACAACTTTCCCGATCAGAAAACCTTTTAGTAATCACAATAGGCCGTAACAAAATAGATCTGCTACCTCCAACCTTTGAAAGGAAATTCCACGAGGCAATTTTCTATAACACCATAAAACGTGCAGGTAAAAATATGAAAACAGAATATGCTTTACGCTTTCAAAAGCAAATTACACAAATAAATCTTGATTGATGGTCATGCGATGAAAAAGGATTTTTACGGGCATCCGCAGCGAAGGTAAAAAGAATAAAACCCATTGTGTCTTCAGTTTACCATCCAATTTTAGTGGAGGAGACTCCAATCCCCCAAGGAAATCTCGTTCAATATTTTTCCTGTTCTTTTGTTTGTCTGTATCATTTTGTCTAAACTACGTCCCGATCAACCCACGTTTCATTTCTCGTTATGAGTTTTTATAATGCCATCTGTGAGTATTGCTTTGATTTAAATATCAACTCGCAATATAATTTGAAGATCAAACGAACTTACCAAGTGAAGTTTGATCCAAATTATGTGAATAGCGTCTTCGACGCGATTTGTGAATAATAGGTATGAGTAGATACGGCTGTTTTTATATTAGGTATCAAGTATTGTGGGTAAAGGGCAAATGAAAGCTTATTTTGAATATACTTACTTACACGAAAACATTTCGCCGTCTGATATTCTACCTCTGCCGGATATTATACCGAGTAAAAAGGATAAAAACCTTAACAAGTTTTAATCTATTTAACATAAAAAGATTTTTGCAAATGATCCAGCTCTGTAAAGATGTATTCAATCTTTTTAACTCCCTCGTAGGCTTTCACGTCTCATTCATTACAGGTACTATAAAAGCCCGAGGTTGGGAGCTCTTGACCCGCGGAGAAAAATAACAAAATATTTCCATTTTTTCACTAGCAAGGTGTACGGTGTTCTATTGTGAAATCAGTCGAAATGGTCGAACGTATTATTGTTAAATGAAATTTAAACGTAAGTATTAGAAATGTAGCTAAGAAATTTAACTTTACAGTAATAAATTAATGGCCTATGTTTTCAAATCAGAAAACTGTATACTTATTTTAATTGAAATATAATTTGTAATGGCATAATACAGTGTGCCCCTCGATATGGTGCACAAACGAAACGGGTGTTGACTATAATACCGGATTTTATCGACAAAAAAATAGGTCCTTTTGTCATAAAAAGTTAATAGTTTACGAACCAAAGGAGATATCGTCATGAAATAAACGCTAAAATACTTGTGAAGGATTGGGAAATAGGTGGAAGAGTAAAATGAATTCATGAAAGACTAGGTTTCCGCCCGCGGCTTCGCCCGCGTGGACTTCACGACGTTATCCCGCGGGAATGTGATATTTTTCCGGGGAAAAAGTAGCCTATGTTTCTTTCCAGGCTACGTTACCCAAAGTTCAGCCAAATCCATTCAGCCGTTTTGGCGGGATTGAGTAACAAACATACAAACATCTAAACTTTCACATTAATTATAATATTAGTAGGATGACTAACATTACAAAAAAGAGACAAAATCAAACATATTCGAGAATTTTTTACACTTTTTTTCATTATTAGCGATTTTTGCAAAAAAAAACCCATTATAAAATTTTTTTAATCCATATTTTTTGTACTTCATTGCATCTGCTTGGTAACAAAAAAAATCAACGCTCTATCCCGTCCCGTTCGCTTGCAGTGCACAGTTAACTGCGGACGTCAACAAAAAAACGATATCTCTTTTTGGTTCGAAAACTATAAATTTTTTATGTCAAAAGGACCTTAAAACATATTTTTTTTGAATATTTCGTAACAAGTGCAATATTTTTTTAATTAAGTACTTATATTTTTTTGTTTTATTTGTCGATAAAATCGGGTATAATCAACGCCCTTTTCGTTTGTGCACCATATCGAGGGGCACACTGTATACTCCTTAAAAAATCTAAGTTCAAAAATCATTATTGCATTATTTTATTGCCAAATTATATGCCTGAAATCATTAAATACTATGGACAAATTAGGTTATTATTTTTAAGCGTTAGTGTCTGATTGAAATATTTAAGTAGCCACTTAGCTATTACTAGGTAAGTAGGAGAAGGAAACGCCTAGGCACCTTTAATGTGACTGCAAAACCCTCATCCACAGACGCAATACCCATCTGGGTCGACACATTATGCGCCCAGAAGAGATAAAACCTCTCAAAGCTAGGAGTACTTTAGACTTACTGAAAGACTCCAGGCTAAAATACTCACTTTAAGGCGATACTCGGAAAAAATGTGCTGAAGCGAGATAGCAATAAGAAAACGACGCGCGCGGGAGCGAGACCGATTTTGCAGATTAGGCAAAAAAAACACAAAATCACTTCGTAATAAAAAACTACAGCGATTTTTAAAAAAATGCTTCTATACGATCCTCAATATTATTGGTGTCCACTAATTAAACCAATAATACCAATAATTAAGAATAATCGTCACTTTTCGTATTTTTTAGAGGTCTTTTCGAAAAGAAAAAGTGTCGAGGCAAAATCATAAAATCGTGTTTTTGAAACTATACGATTCTAGATAAAGGTATGAAGAAATATATATCTTATTACCAGATTTGTAACAACTGTAACCGTCCTATAGTTTTAAATCAAAAAGTAGATATTTTGCCGAGTAGCGCATTGTGGCGAGTCACAATAGAATTTTTAGGTCGCAGTGACTACAGCTCCTCATCCGTGTGTGATGCATAGTCCCTAACATGCAGGTAATAATTAATAGCTATTACTTACATAATGTAGTTACTAAAAATACTATGTACTAGCGGCCGCCCTTGGTTTCACCCGTGTGATTCCCGGTCCCGTGGGAATATCGGGATAAAAAGTATCATTTGTGTTATTTCAGCCTATAATCTATCTCTGTTGCAAATTTCATCCAGATCCGTTCAGTAGTTTTTGCGTGAAAGAATAACAAACATCCATACATCCATACTCACAAACTTACGCATTTAATTGATAAAATAAATCTGTAACTAGTAAAAAGATCAATGACAATTATCTGTAAGTACGTGAGTTAATCGAAAGATAAACTTTTATCGCAAAATCAAATGAAGCGTTATAAGCGAGGGGTTTCAGTGTAAGTCTTTTTCGTTTTGGAGTAAAAGACTCTTCAAATTGGGGTTCTGTCTAATGGGTCGTGGAAACCGGGTTCCTCCGTGATTGCGAGAGCAAATGGAGTGTTGCTGATTTGCTTGTCAGCACTTTTTGTAATAACATGCAAATCATCAACAGAGTGACATTTTTACTGCCACTTCCGCGTTTGTGACGATTTATTTATTGCGAGAGGGCGCTAGTGTGCCGTATTATAAACAAGTGCTCCGTGTATTTAATTTCATTAAAAATAATAAGACAACGTAATACCGTAATATCTTGTGATAATTTAAACTTGAAGAGAATTTCTACAAGTACAAGTGTTTGCAACAAAAAATATTGAGAAGAAACTGTGAAATTTACATTAATCCAAGTCAGTGATGTCGATACATTTTTACATGAAATAATCCACTACATAAATACGGAATGTGAAAAAAGTGAATCATATTGAAAGGGGAACTATTAAAGGTCAGTGAACTCCAACAATCGAGTAACACAAACAGTAAATAAATAATAATTCACTGTAACAATAGATAACAGCTGTTATATGTTTTGAATTCTGACACTGTTTTACCGACGAACACCCTTTCGGATGAAGACATCTAGCAAAATTCGTAGAACACTGCCATCTGTTATAACGTAGCTGAACTAAAGACCTGCTTTACCGACCTGTTTGACCGCAGTGACATCTACAGCAAACAAAGGAACTAACTGTGTACATTTAACACCTGGTTGCAATTTTCGACCGTCTTGTAACAAGCGTCTCTGGAACAATGGTTGCATGCCGGGTTCATAAACTCATGTGAACGAGTTCAAACCCGCAGCAGTCGTGTTACTTTTTCTTAAATATTTTCATTTATTATTAACCTAAACTGCAATGGAAACAAGACGAAGCAAAATGATCACAAAAACAGTTAACTGCTTTAAGTGTATGGCTGCCGTCAACATTAATAACACTATACAATGTGAAAAATGCAAAAATCGATTTGAGTTTGATTGCTTAGGCATGTCTGAGAAACTATATCGGTTAATGGATACGGCAAAAAAACAGACGTGGAAATGTCCAACATGCTTACAAAATAAAAAACCTCAAGCTTGTTCAAGCACTGATCAGCAAAATAACATTACTAATATAACTACAAGAAAAAGGATTGCGAATAAAGACATTACTAACCTTATAAAAACCCCAGAATCAAAGCCAGACTCAAGAGAAAAGATATCAAATACTCCTAGTTCTCAAAACTCAACCCCTTTCCTTTCCCCTATGCGAGAACCAGACTTAATATTTTATGATTCGCATATCTTAACACAGGATGAAACAACCGACGACACGTTTACAGAAAGATTATCTAAGAGCATGGAAAACACTATACTTAATAACACATCAACTGAAATTGAATTACGGGATGAAATTCAACAATTAAAAATAAAACTTACCTCCACGGAGAATGAGTTGGAGAATAGCTTATTGGAAAATAATGAGCAAAAGAGAAACGTAGCGAAACTAACGAAAGAATTACAATTGCTTAAAAATCTTTGTAAAAGCCCGTTTCAAATAAATAAAGAACACAAACGTCAGTCGATAGAGTTTTCTACACCTCCAAGACCTCCTACTTTAGTAGAAAAATCTAGTATGCCGGAAAGCTTTACTTATCTGCAAGAAAGAATATGTGAGCTTAAGCAATCATTGACAGACGCGCAACGAGAAATAAACGTCTTAAACAAAGAAATCATTGATCTTAAGCAAAAACTATGTCAGTCGACTGCAGTTACTGATGAAAAAGACTGTAGTTTAACACCAGGCCAAAAAGAAAACTCACTCTCAACGCGAAAACTACAAAAAGAACGCACTATCTACATAATAGGAGACGAACAATTAAGAGGACTGTCTGCGGCTATGTCACTCTCCAGATCCGGGAAATGGAACGACATATACAAAACTACGGCCATAATATTACCTGGAGCTCCGAGCGCAGAAATGCTGAAACATTGTGCTAGTATATCAAATAACTTGTCTGAAGATGATGTCGTTATTTTAGGTTTTGGTTCACATGACTATGACTTAAACCAGTTCCATTCTAACTTATGTGTTGCTGTGAATATGCTAGCCAAATCATTGATTTATATTGTCCCTGTTCAGCATAACCTACATTTTAATGAATTACAACTGTATAAAGCTATAAAATTATGGATTAATCATTTTGACAAATGTACTGTAATTGATTTAAAATTTAAATATATTAAGTGTGATTCTCATAATGACTCTGACATAAACATTATCTGCAATAAAATTAATTCTTCTATTGACTTTTATGAATATAAAAAACAATTTTTGACATTCCAAAATATACGTAAATTGACAAAAAATATGACCAAACAAACAAAAAATTTTTATAATGTTAATGACAGGAACTTTGTAAACTCAAAATACTTAAACTTGCCGCAAAAAGGTACTATACCTTTTTATTTTAAAGTAATAAACAGCTCTGAAAAATCAGAACCAACTATTCAAAAATGTACTGAATCACAGAATCATTTAGATTTTTTTCGAGAGCAAGAAAAAATCATTAGCTAATAATTTCAAAGTGTTACATCAAAATATTGCTAGTGTTTTGTCTAAAAAAGAAATATTAGATATCACCATTCTAGAATTATCAGAGAAAAATAATAATCCAGATATTATTTGTTTAAGTGAAACTTTTTTAGAGTCGGGCCAGGAAAATTATGTGACAATCCATAATTATCAACTGATTGCTGCTTTCTCCCGAAATCAAAAAAGAGGTGGGACTGCTATTATGGCTCGGAAGGGCCTTTACTGTAAAAAATTGACTTACCTAAATAAATATGCAATTCAAAAAAAATTCGAATGTTGTGGAATAGAGATTCCAGCATACAAAATTGTTATACTATGTCTTTACAGGATACCCACTTCAGATCCTAATATATTTTTGGATAGACTAGACTGTTTATTGCATGAAATCTTCAACAAATATCGATACAAAATAAAAGTTGTTTTAGCAGGTGACTTCAATATTAATACGCTTAAAAAGAATAATATCACTGAACGTTTCGAAGACCTCATACAAAGTTATAATCTGACAGCTCACATTAAAGAGCCAACACGGGAACTCTCATGTATAGATCATTTAATAAGTAATGTGAGAGACGCAACTGCCTCACTTTTACCACTTTACCTTTCAGACCATGAGACGGCCCAACTACTCAGTTTTCCTATAAAACGAGTAAATGATGAAGCCCAGTCTTTTTACATTTATAAGAATGATTTTAGTTCTGAAAATATACAGAAATTCAGGAAACATTTAAAAAGCATTTCATGGTCACAAATCTATGACGAGACCGATGTAAATAAAAGCTTTAATAATTTTCATGATTTCTTTGTTTTATTATACAAGTTATGCTTTCCCAAACTAAGAGTTAAAGTCAATTCACAACAGAAGAAAGCAAAATGGGTAACAAAGGGATTAAAAATAAGCTGTAAAAATAAACGACAAGCTCGTTTTAGATATTATAAAAACAAAACATCTGGGAATAAACTAAGTTACATTAGATACTCAAAATTATTAAAAAAATGTATTTCTAATTCAAAAAAGAACGCAAATATCGCCTTTGTTAATAATAGCAGAAATAAATGCAAGGCATCCTGGACTATAATAAAAAATGAATTAAATACAAAAAAGTCTTTTAACTATATCGACAAAGTAAAAACAGGTGATTCGACTCTGACAGAACCGGAAAGCATTGCTACCGCATTTAATGATTTTTTTATTGCCGTTACTGATGTAGCCTCTAATGTAAGTAATAATAAAATAATAAGTAAACAACGACTACCAAATTCTATCTTTTTAAGACCGTTGACTGAAGTAGAGGTTAGAAAGGAGGCAATGTTATTAAAGCCTACAGATGCAGTAGGCTTCGATGAAATCAGCACAAATATATTAAAAATGTGTATTGATGACTTTGTCTCTGTTCTAACATATTTGATAAATTTGTCCTTTTCATCGGGTGTTTTCCCTGAAGTTCTCAAGAAAACTAATGTTAAACCAATATATAAAAAAGGGAAGCATGATGAAATGGGAAGCTACCGTCCCATTGCATTAATATCCATAATAGCAAAAATAATAGAAAAGTGTATGTATAAACAAATTATCGAATTTTGTAAAAAATATGACATAATAAACACCGAACAATATGGCTTCCAACAGAATAAATCCACAACGTTAGCAATACATAAATTACAAGATGCTGTTCTGAAGGGTATCAATCAGAAACTTTTAACCACTACTATCTTTGTCGACCTCTCTAAAGCATTCGATCGCGTTTCCCACAATCTATTATTAGGTAAGCTTGAAGCTGTCGGTATCAGAGGACTTGCTTTAGAGTGGTTAAGGACATACCTAAGTAATAGGAAACAATGTGTCATAGTAAATGGATTGAATACAAATAAGGAACTTGAGGCTTATTCATCAGAATACAAAATCAACGAGCTTGGTGTACCCCAAGGCAGCGTTTTGGGCCCAGTTTTATTTTTACTGTATATTAATGACATTGCAGATGTAACTGACCATAAATGCATTGCGTTTGCAGATGATATCTCAATTGTAGTGACTTCAAATAATAAAAATTGTACAATTAGCGAACACGAACTTGAAATAAACAGAACTATCAATAATTTAATTACCTATCTTGACATACATAATTTAAAAATAAATTTGACGAAAACCAAATACATACAATTTAATAATCATAAAACTATCAACCTTGACATACACTATAATGACATACAGATAGAAGAAACAAAAGAAACGAAATTTCTTGGGCTAACTCTAGACCGAGATATAAATTGGAAAGAACATGTCGATAATGTTTGTACCAGAATCCTTAAGTTTGTGTATGCGTTGAAACAGGTCAAGAATGTGACTGATGTTAAAACAGCGATTTCAGTTTACCATGCTTATGTGAGTTCTATATTGCGATATGGATTGGTAATATGGGGTAATGGTACGAGTGTCAATAAAGCTTTTATTGCACAGAAACGATGTATCCGAGCGATATGCGGGGTTCCTCCATTAACATCTTGCCGCACGTTATTTCCGCGCCTAGGCCTATTACCTTTGCCATCGCTTTACATATTTGAAGTGTGTGTGTTTGTGATACAAAATAAGCAACTATTTAAAAGAGCATGTGACATTTACCCCCGAAGCACTAGAAACCCAACCAGATTAGTACAAGAAGAAAAAGCTCAAACACTGCAGTATTCAAAGAGTTGTCTTATTATGTGTGTAAAAATCTTTAACAACATACCGGAAAATTTTAAATCGTTAAATCTTGCTCGATTTAAAACATTTTTGTTTAAATGGTTGATGACTGAACAGTTTTATGATATTAGTGATTTTCTTAAAAAAAGACATTCATCTTAATTCTAATTAATCTTAATATTATATTTCTTTTTCTTTTTTTTTTAACAATAGTTTTGGCTGAACTGACATTGAATTATGTATAATTTGCATGCTTAGATATAGGCGAAACATGATGTAACTACTATCCATTTTATTGCTATTTCCACCTTTATAACCATGTTTGTTGCAAATAAATATATTTGTATTTGTATTTGTATTTGTATTTGTATTTGTATTTGCACTGTACCCCTTGTGTAAGTTTTTATGTCAAGCAAACGCAAACTATTTCGAATGCGTATTAATGTCAATTTGTATGAAAACTATATAAGCGCGCTACTCGCCGCTAGAGGCGCTAATACAGTTTTCATACAAATTGTCATAAATACGGAATCGAAATAGTTTGCGTTTTTTGACATAAAAACTTACACTACGGGCACTGATATGAATAGGTACAGTGGGATAAAATACCTATTAGTATTTTTTATAGCATACAAAAACATTTATTGCTTTTCGGCACTTCTTAGCAATCACCCATAAATGTTGTCGAAAATAAAGAAAGCAGCAACAAAAAGTAATAGTCTTCTGTTGTCGGTCTTATGATTGAGCAAGAATACCTTTGTATCCTTCAATACAACCTCCGTGGCCGAGAGGTGTACGCAGCCGCTATCTCTGGAGGTACCGGGTTCGACTTCCGGTCGGATAAATATTGAAAACGAATTTTTCAATATTTCCTCGGGGCTGGGTGTATTTATTTGGTTTATGGTACACGTTGTTGTTTCCAATTTCAAAAAGACAGGATTTTTGGAAATTCCCCCTCTAAGGGCGTTTGTGCACTACACTGAATTTTTCCGATCCGGAAAAAAACGGATGCTTGTTTTTTAATAATTTAGTCATTTATAATAGTAAGAATTTATTTATTTCGTGTAGTTTCAATGTTTCGAACCTTAAACTACACGAAATAAATAAATTCTTTTATTTAAGTATAATAATTAATTATTAAAATAAAAGGATCCGTTTTTTTCCGGATCGGTAAAATTCAGTGTAGTGCACAAACGCCCTAAGGGTCCACGCAGATCGCGAGCATAGCGCTAGTTTATAATAAACAACACTAATCGTTTAACTACTCTCGCTACATCCAGTTGTGTACCTACCTATACTTAGTTAGTTAAACATTTGATGTATCGAAATCATTTAAAATTTATTGAATACTTACGTTAACCGTTCATAGTTGCATGCAATTATCATGTGATCTCATAACATAAAAAGCGTAAGTATCATAAATATTATGACTATGTATGTGCGAAACCGTGTGGTATGTGCGGTTTTTTGAATAATTATCTTTCGGTGGTTAATAAATATCTGGGAGCAAATATAAAATGATAGATGAGCCCGTTACGAGCTCGAGCCATTTGTTTCTGAAATATTTAGTTTAACAATTTCGAAATTGGCATGGTTTTATACAGAACCATTTTGTATTCGTTCTGAATAATGATATATTTTGAATCATTTTAAATTGCAATAATTATATTTCATAAACTTAAATCTAACACATAATTTTAAGATATAAGAAGGAGGCGGACACATGTATTCTTAAAAGTATAAGGAGGAAAGATTTGATTGTATCTTTTTTGTTTGTATCTAAACGGGAAGAATGTATGTAGGTAAGTATGTCGGATAGGTACATACATTCTTTCCGAGTGACATTCCTACTAATATTATAAATGCGAAAATGTGTATGTTTGTTTGTTTGTCTGTCCGTGTGTTCCGTTTGTAAATGAAGGCTCCGGCTAAATCGATTTTGATGAAATTTGGAATGGAGTGTATGAGAGCCTAAGAAGGACATAGGATAGTAAGCAATATTTTATAACCGTATTCCCACGGGAACGGGTGCCTGCGGGTAAAACCGCGAGTTAAAATATCTTTATAAATATATTTTTTATGTGCTATGTGTATGTAACTGGAATCCACCTACTTAAACGGCTGGACAAATTAGAAAAAAAAAATTGTGTTTCTTCAGGTGGATTTGAGAATGGTTTAGATTTACAATTGGACCCGGTAGGCGGCGTGCTGTCGATAAGGCGGTAGGTACCAAGTTCGCCTGATCACCTAGTAACTTGATATAATTTTGGTATATTATAATAAACTTTCAAACTGTTCCCTGTTCAAAAAAAAGATAATGAGCTTGTCATTATTTTTAATGGCGAACAAGTATTCATTTTAAAACAGAAAAAAAACATTGTTATTTTCATACTTACCGGGTTATATTGTACTCACCAGAGACCGACTATCTCGTTTGCGTGACACTTTTCCATCCACATACAAGCTTTCATCCCCCATTTAACACCTTCAAAATTTATTTTTGCGTCATAACGTTGTTAGGTCCCTATGTCCTTTCCCATTGTCCATTTTCAATACCTACCTGTATCTATAGATGTAAAACCCCGTTATTTACTGTTATTAATAAAAAAACTCGGTTAATTTTAGATAGAATGCAGGTAATAACGGTTAGATTATCCGACTTTGAACTAAAAAGAAGTTGCAGTTTTATTCGTTTTTTTTGTTATGTTATGTGCCCCCCGTCCCCCGTTGTTTTTTTATTCATACAAAGTTAAGCTTTCTGTGGTTGGTTGGGTGACTTCCAATCCAAGTACTACCAAAAAAAAATGTTTGTCCATCGGCTTTGTCTCATGTGCCTCTTGGGTTCTAAAGTTATTTTTATAAAATTATTTTACTGAAAATTATTATGATCAATCGATCATTATCGATATATTGATAATTATTAATCTTTAATCTTTTGAAATTAATTATGTTTTTTATTAAACATTGGTATTAAAATTTGTATGTATTTCTAGACATTAAATTTAAAACTATTTTTATTATCGGAACTGTAAGATTGAAATGTATGTATTGATATGTATGTATTGAGACTTGCTGGCGTTTTGGAGTACTCTGTAAGCCCACAAGTTGTTTGAATAAATAAATATAAATATCGTACTCGAAGTAGGATATCTATCTCCCCTCTCCTCTCCACAAATCAACATGCATGCATCGTCGCGGAACACACCGCCACTTAGCGGTTGTTTTTTGCGTAAAAACCACAAAAAATCAGTAAATAACCAATGACGAAAAATTCCGTTAATAACCTCTGGTTATTTTCGTTAATTCGCATGCAGGCAATGGGGGACCGTATCTAAACATACCGCTTGCAATCTTCATATTTCTAACCTAATACTTATAACTTGTTTAACAGATCGAATGTTTTTCCATACTTACCACAACATATCAAAAATTACTTTTAGTTTGAAAGACAAGGTAACTGTTCAGTACACCCCCGCCTAGACCGCGGAATCAGCATGGCGCAGTGGAAGTTTTTCATGAGTATAGACTCCGGACAAAAACTAGGTTTCAGCCGGGATGTAACTGAACAATTGGACTGCGATACACAGCGACTTATTGTGAAGTAAGGTGATTGTACATACGGGTCTGTGGTGTCGAAAATCTCCTGGGCTGCGGAGAGAGGGGACGCGTCCCCTGGTTCCTTCTTCTTCTGCAGACCTTACCAATTCGTCACCTTACTCACAACACAAATAACAGCGTTCCCAAGACACTGGGCGCTTCAGCAATACACAACGACACACGCGGGGCTGCTTATTAAAATATATTGTCCCGACAACAACGCGTGTGGTAGAAAGTTATCTTTCTTTCAAAACGCCGCGACCGGCCCGATCAGATGGCGTCAAAATCTTGGTCGTACAACACGGGATCAGATAGATAATTTAAGATTCAATTCAAGCTCGATATGCCAGGCATATTCAACGCGAGCGGTTTTTAACAATTCAGCAAAATTAATCCGACATTTTTCTCACAAGAATTCCAATCAAGTCGTAGCTGTCAACTTCAAGTGACAGCAAAATGTCAATTTGACGTGACATTATAGATGCGTTCAGAAACGTCGATCTTTTCCGAACATCCCCCCGCCCCGGACCGTTAAGAACGGTACGTCAATCTACGGGTAATCGGGAGAGCCCACTAACGGCTCTCTTCAAAACCGAATCTCGAACCAAAACCTCAGCAAAACGAGGAACTCAGTCAGTTCCGGGGTAGAGTTTAACAATGCGCCCCCTTCGCCAACATAGGGGCGGCAGGTTAGCATCCTTAATCAACACGAGGTCGCCAGTCTGGGGTGGGGTGGTTTTATCTGTCCACTTCACGCGCTGTTGTAGGATATGCAAATACTCCATCGACCAACGTGCCCAGAAGTTTTGGGACATCTGTTTCAAAAGTTGGTATCGCGACAAACGATGGGATCCTACATCCTGAATCGGATATTCAGGCAAAGCCAAAAGGGGCTGTCCGATCAAGAAATGACCTGGGGTCAACGCTTCCAGGTCATTCGGGTCCGAAGACAACGGGCACAAGGGTCGCGAGTTGAGGACGGCCTCAATTTTACAAAATACCGTATCAAGTTCCTCAAACGTGAGAATAGTTTCTCCAATCACGCGACGCAAGTGTGTCTTGGCAGCCTTTACACAAGCTTCAAAAATTCCTCCCCAGGTCGGACAAGCCGGAGGGCTAAACTTCCAGATTATCCCACGCCGGGAGAGGGTGGTTCCAATGTCTATTTTATTATCAACAAAAAACTTAACTACTTCCTTAAGATAATTACACGTTCCCTTATAATTAGTACCACAATCGGAACGTATCAATGTCGGCAGTCCTCTACGGGAAACAAATCTGCTCAAGGCGGCGACAAAGGCTTCGGTAGACAATTCCGAGACAATTTCCAAATGGACAGCCTTGGTGGACAAACACACAAACACGCACAAGTACGCCTTATAGGTTTTAGCATTACGCAGTCTCGAAGCCTTTACAGTAAAGGGACCGGCGAAGTCGGTGGCGACTCCGGCAAAAGCTCTACATTCCGTGACGCGATCAGCAGGCAAATCACCCATCTGGGGCTGCATGGTCGCGGCCTTCAATCGATAACAAGGCAGGCAACGGAAAACCACAGTGCGAATGGCTCGACGAGCAGACAAAATCCAAAATTCACGCTGCAAAATGGCCAACAAAGCATTACAGCCAGCATGTTGTGCATTCACATGGCGATCTGTTATTATCAGTTGAGTCAAATGTCCGGCTTTAGGTAACAAAAGGGGGTGACGAGCTCCATACGGCAGGTTCGCATTTCGAAGTCTTCCGCCGACTCGCAAAAGCCCACTCTCGTCCAGGAAGGGATTCAATCGCGATACCGCGCCCTTCAACTTGCGACGGCCTAAACGCAAAATTTCAATCTCGGACTCAAAACTATCAGCTTGTACTCTCCGGACCCAAAACAAGAGCGCGTCCCTACGCTCGTCCGGAGTGAGAACCGACGAATCACGCCTCGCGCGTGGGTTTCTGCAATTGTACACAAAACGTCTGATCCAAGCGGTAACACCAAGCAGCTTCTGTAAGGAGCTGTACCGATCCAACAACAAATCCTTTTCCCCGGCGGGGTTAGTCTCCAGGACGCATGCCCGCATATCAGGAACGGCTACGTTCGACAACGCTGGAGAGGGCGGCCACTCCGACTCAGGCCGCATCAACCACTGTGGGCCCCACCAGAGGGGGTGGTTAATTAGGGTTGGGGCTACACAACCCCGAGACGCACAATCCGCGGGATTCATGGTTCCCGGCACGTGTCTCCAAATCAACTCGATGTCGGAATTACAAATCTGCGACACTCGATTGGCCACAAACACGTCCAAGGTGTGCGCCGGAGCCTTCAACCAACAAAGGACGACCTGACTGTCCGTCCAAGCATAAACCTCTTGTATCTTAATAGATCGACCTAATGTGAGCCATACGTGGTTCAACAAACGCATTAGGAGGGCAGCTCCACACAATTCCAACCTCGGGATCGTATGACGAGTCCGAAGGGGAGCGACTTTGCTTTTCGCAATCACCAGATGCACAGCAACAACTCCGTCAACAGTAACGGTGCGGAGGTACACGGCCGCAGCAAATCCACGTTCGGAGGCATCGGAAAAGCCGTGAAGAGTAACTTTACAATTTTCAGAAGGGAGGAATAGCCTCGGCAAATGCACTTCATTAATCTCGGGGAGGGATGAAACGAAGCTCGACCAATCTCGGAGTAACTCGTCCGAGAGGGGTTCATCCCACGACACACCCGAAGCCCATAACCGTTGCAAGAAACACTTGGCCATAAACAGCACGGGGCAAATCCACCCATTGGGGTCAAAGGTACGTGCGACAGTAGACAATACTAAACGCTTGGTCCAGACTTTCGGTGGTCGTAAATCCACACAATAAGTGAACGTGTCAGAGACCGGTTTGTACTGTACGCCAAGGACGGTCACCACATGGGGATTATCAACATTTTCGAATAGGTGGGGGTCCTGCTGGTGCTCTTCGGGCAAACCTACCAGTACATCAGGCGAGTTGGATATCCATTTCCTCAACTCGTAACCTCCCGACTTCAAAAGGGCGGTGAGTTCGTCTCTCAGGACAATCGCCTCTGAGACAGATGAGGCGCCCGTGCAAATGTCATCCACATAGACGTCACTGGCCAAAATGGCGGAGGCGCGAGGGTATCTCAAGCGCTCCTTCTCGGCCAACTCCAACAAAGAACGAATCGCAACAAACGGGCTCGAAGCCAAACCGTACGTATTCGTATTCAATTCATAAATCAACAAGGGGTCCCTAGGATAGGACTCTCTCTCCACAAAATCAATTGGTACCTCCTATCCTCTGGATGGATGACCGTTTGTCTGAACATCATCCGGATGTCAGTCATAAATACAATTTGGTGCCGCCGGAAGTTGGTCAAAATGTCTGAGATCTCCGTGTGCAGCTTGGGACCTACATGCAGACACTGGTTCAAGGACGCTCCAGTAGAGGTGGGAGCCGAACCGTCAAAGACCACCCGAATCTTTCCGGATTTCAAAACGGCGTGGTGCGGCAAAAAGAAGTGCTCAACGGAGCGCCAATCCAAATCGCTCACGGACATGTGCCCTAACTCCTCATACTCCCGCATGAATTCAACATACTTCTGGCGGAAGACCGGATCCTTGCTCATGCGACGCTCCATCGCCACTAGCCTACGTTCCGCTAGCGGTCGGGATTCGCCCAGAGGAGGTCGGCCGGCACGAAAGGGGAGACGGGTGATCAAACGACCAGAGCGGAGGCGACCAGTGTTATTCTGGTAATACAACTCGCATTCATCCGCTACTGGGTCGACCCGCGGGGCTGGTGGAGGTTCCTCAACCTCCCAAAACTTCTGCACCACTTCGGAGAGAGACACATTAAAAACAAGACCGCGATCCTCATCAAGGGAATCCAAAACGCGGCGAGCAGGGCCCATCACAACTGTACCGAGTGTCGTCTGCAGAGCTACCAAGCCATCTGGCTGCAAAACTCGCTTCCCCGTCAACAAAACTCGCCCCAGGACATCGGCTCCAAGGAGAGCATCAATCGGGCCTGGGCGGAAGAAATTTGGATCGGCGAGTGGGGAATCAGACACCAAAGACAACATACTCGGTCCCAAGTCAACTGAAGGTTGACGGCCAACAACTGTGTCCAACACAATCGCCGAGGTCTTAATGCCTGGCGTGGACTTATTACGTGATGTAAATGTGAAGTCAACATGCCCTAACAACCCGGGGACTTTCACATCGCCAACACCTCTCACGCCTTCCGTGTGGGGGTGCACCTTGAGGCCCAACCGCCTAACTAACCAAGATGACACAACACACCCCTGAGCACCGGAATCCAACAAGGCGCGAACTTCCACAAGGTCGCCATTCAATCCCCTGACAAGCACAGAGGCCGTGGGCAACAAAACGGTCTCTGGAGGGGTGGCTACAATCGACCGTAAACACGTTGATTGCTAGTATGTGGGGTCCCCAGACGTCCCCCCATGGTAAGGGGGTCGCTCATAGCGATCCAGTGGGTCCCATTCTCCCACATACTGCCTACGTCCAATTCGCCCGGTATCAGGCGGATTATATCTCCCGGCCCCTTGAAGACGGGGCGGGCGCCGCTCCAAACGCGGGTATTCGGCGAGCGGCGGCGAGAATCGGTGCCTAGCATCCACCGTGTACGTCGCCCCATAGTCGCGGGGGCACGGTGACCGATTTTCAGAAGGGGGGTCCCGGGGACCCCCGGCTGTGCGAGGCTCAACACGTTGCGGGGGGCTTCTACGACCTCCAGCAACGCTCGCAAAATCGAACCCCCTAGTTGGGGACCGATTTCCCATGGGGGGGTCCGTGGGACCCCCGCCCGTGCGAGGCTCAAAACGTCGCGGGGGGCCTCTACGACCTCCGGCAACGCTCGCATAACTCATCCCCATCCTTGGGGATCGGTTTCCCATGGAGGGGTCACTGGGACCCCCGCCCGTTTGAGGCTCCAAACGTGGCGGAGAGCGTCTGGGGCCACTCTGGTGGCCACTAGAACTGCTGCGGGATGCAAACACCGCGGGGGGTCCGAGACCCCCACCCATACGAGGTGATCCTGCAGCGACGCGCTGCGGCGCTCCGCCGCCCTCTGGGCTGTTCATGCAGAGGAGGGGATGGTGGTTGCCCTTACAAAAGCGGCATGGGTGCGCTTGGGTACATTCGCGCTGCATGTGCAGGCCCAAGCACGAGTAGCACCATGTCCGTTGTCGCGCGATCGCTCGACGGCCTTGGACGCGCTGGTCGAGGAACTTATCACAACGGGTCGTGCTGTGACCCGGTTCCCGACAGTACAGTTCTCCTGGACGGCGGCATAGCGGCCGGGCGCGCGAGGGGCCATACGCCCCCTACGGGGGGGTCCGGTGGGGGATCTACTCTGTGGCACAGGTCGTTCGGGTCCCATAGGACCGGCCAGAGAGGAATTATCTGCCAGTCTACTCTCTCCTTCCAGGAACGTCAAGAGGTCCGAGAAGGGTGGCAGATAAGTCGCACTATCCCCACCATACTGCTGCTCAAAACGGACCTTAACAGAGTCCGGCAACTTTCCCAGGACAATGTGCAGTAACAAAAACGACCACTGCTCCATTGGGAGTTTTAAGTTTTTTAATGCGTTGTATGCAACCAACAGCGGATTCAACAAAGCCACTCTCAAGTGCATCACGCTGGCAACGCGGGGTAAATTCAAAATGGCGGCAACATGGTTGTCCGCCAGACGTCGTACGTTCTGGTACCGACGGGCAATCAAATCCCTAGCAATAGGGTAGTTTTCATCCGAGGGGGCCAAATGTTGAACCGATTCAAGGGCCTCCCCTTCCAACACGGATAACAGGTAGGCCAACTTCTGGCCCTGGGTCAAATCGTCCCGGGCATGTACAAGACTATCAAAAATATTAATAAAGCCCTCCCAGTCCTCTAGACGACCAGCAAAACGCCTTAAGTCTAAGGGGGCCAATCTAGCAAATAGCGGGGGCATACTCTTAGATGTGACCGGGGACGGGCTCGGTTCATTCTCTCTTGCCACTTGCAAAGGTCGAGCCACCTGAGTAATTCTGTCCGCAAAATCATAACACTGGTCCACATCCAAACCGACTTCTTGTCGCATTTCCACATCGGCTTCAACAGTCTTTTCCAAAAATAAGGCATACTGCTCATCAACAACAGCCAAACGTATGGGCAGATCTACGTATCTGTTCAACAAGGCCTCCGTCCTATCCGGTCGATCCAACAATGCGACCGCACAAGCTAACCACCGTAACTCAGAACGTATTTTGGCTTTAGCAGAGGAGGCCGTCATTGTAACGTCACAAATTTATCAACAAAAACAACAAATTCAAAATATTCACTATAACACAAAATCTCCAATATTTGGAGGTTATTAATAACCACAAAATTCCAATATTACAACAACAAAGTATTTATAATGACACAAACTCTCAAATATTTGGAGGTTATCAGAAAACAACAAAACTCACTGACTATTGAAATTCACTTCATTGAAATTCACTCAAAATCACTGACTATTGAAATTCACTTGGATATCAACACAACAACAAGTTAATTTTAATTATTTCAAAGCACAAGTTTCAATGAGTTTCAATGTGTAAACAATGTCCCAAATCATTTAAGTTTCACTAAGTATTGAGTGCAAACTTATTAGCTAACCGTTTATTAGCTATTATTTAGCAACAAACTTGTCAATATTCACAACTCAAATTTGCTAACAAACTAAATAATAATTATTATGAGCAAAGAAAGGCATCTGTTTACATTTTGGAACTTCAATACATGACAATTAATTACAAGACATGGAACCAATAACAAAGGAATGCCCTTTACTTTTCAAATGCAAGTTAATTACCATTTACAAGTACAAATTAATCTAGTCCGGACCAGATGGTCATCAAAACGGCACTGATTAATGGACAAAGTTTTGGCGTGGGCCTCTCAGGCCTTCAAACTACGCTCTGCTGCCAAGAAATGTTCAGTACACCCCCGCCTAGACCGCGGAATCAGCATGGCGCAGTGGAAGTTTTTCATGAGTATAGACTCCGGACAAAAACTAGGTTTCAGCCGGGATGTAACTGAACAATTGGACTGCGATACACAGCGACTTATTGTGAAGTAAGGTGATTGTACATACGGGTCTGTGGTGTCGAAAATCTCCTGGGCTGCGGAGAGAGGGGACGCGTCCCCTGGTTCCTTCTTCTTCTGCAGACCTTACCAATTCGTCACCTTACTCACAACACAAATAACAGCGTTCCCAAGACACTGGGCGCTTCAGCAATACACAACGACACACGCGGGGCTGCTTATTAAAATATATTGTCCCGACAACAACGCGTGTGGTAGAAAGTTATCTTTCTTTCAAAACGCCGCGACCGGCCCGATCAGATGGCGTCAAAATCTTGGTCGTACAACACGGGATCAGATAGATAATTTAAGATTCAATTCAAGCTCGATATGCCAGGCATATTCAACGCGAGCGGTTTTTAACAATTCAGCAAAATTAATCCGACATTTTTCTCACAAGAATTCCAATCAAGTCGTAGCTGTCAACTTCAAGTGACAGCAAAATGTCAATTTGACGTGACATTATAGATGCGTTCAGAAACGTCGATCTTTTCCGAACAGTAACAATGATAGGTTTAACGAATTTTATTTCTCAAACGAATATTTTATCACACATTTCCCTTAAAATGAGAACGTAAAACTATACAAACTTAATATTATTAAGTACCTATTATATATTCTGCGCATAGATACAAAGTTGCTTTTGAATGTTACTATGAATGTTAGGTAATATGGCTCAATTTTTGTGAAAAGCATTTCCGGGTGCTTTCCTCGGTAACTACTGTGTCCACCCTTTCTCCTCACGTAAGCTGTCACGTACTATCCGGTTTCAAGGCCAGTTGTGAAATGGACGTGTTACACCCGTGAGACCATGGCCACTTTACTTCGTGCTATGGCATTATTTTACCTCTGGGTTAGTCTTTTAAACGAAAGTTTTAGTTAGAGTCATTAACAGCACTTTACTTTGTGCCAAAGCGTAGTCTTTTAACGAAAAAAGGCCGCAAACGTTTTTGTTGTTATGAAAATATTTTGCAATATTTAAATGAAAGCCGTAATGTAGGTAGTACCTCGAGTGCGCGCCAGATAAGTCTGCGCGCGGGAGAAATCGAATACTAATCTCTTACCCTAACCTTAGAATAAAATAAATGTAATGTAATGTAACTAGCGCCAAAAACGCAAAGTACAAATTATTGAAAAAGTTTAAATTATAGGCACCGTAAGGTCTTTAGTTATAGGTACTCATATCTTTACATGTCACTGTTTTATTACTGTAGGTACATGACTGTTTGTTGCCTTAAATAAATGAAAAAAAAAACGCCTCAGTCGCGCGCAGTGTTATCTATCACGGACATGACTACTTGAATAGCTTTTTTTATTTTAAGCTCAGTCACTTTCTTGACACTCGTAGAATTTTCGCCTTATTACAGTAAGTTGAGTCCACCTAGAAGTACTTAGGCAGAAAAACAAAGGTATAAAACATTTGGCATTGTAGTGTAAAATAAAATTCTATGTTTAGGACCTGATGTAGGATTAAATCCTATCTGTTGTGCCATGTTATCTGGCCGTTTATGTTATCTGGTTTAGGTAATTATTTTAACTAGACTGTCAGCCAATCAAATTGTCTTCAGAAAAAACAACCGACCTTAACGAAATAATAAAATGAGATGTTTTAACACATAGTACCTATATTGTGTAAGTGGGAATCTCAACTAGGTACCTTAACTTTACTACAAAACTTTCCCCCAGATATGCTCTTGAAAACAAAGCACCTCTCATTAGATGAATTCATCATCATTGGGGAGCAAAACTGCGCCGCGGCATTACGGCAATATGACGAGCCGCGCTAAAGTTGAATTTACGAACTTACTTTGTTACTGCTCGTTAAAAAATCTGTTGTTTGGAGCACTGGCACTGATGAATTTGTACAAAAGGTAGCTGAATACTAGCTTCTTATGTTGTGCTTAAATTTTTATCTATATCTAGGTACATATTTTTTTAATTTGGAATTTAAGCTTTATGTAATCATGATCATGATTCAGGAAATTTGTCTCACTTAATGATTCCCATATTATTATACTAGCTGACCCGGCAAACGTTGTTTTGCCATATTAATTATAGTGGACCCGGTAAACTTCGTATCACCAACATCTATTTATAGATAGACAGATGAAAATAAATAATCGCGAAAAAGTTTTATACACTGTTTTTTATACAGTAGGTACCTAATCCAAAGCTGCTAAAACGAAACGTCAGTGATTACAATACTCTTTGACATACCTCTTTGGAAGCGGCTATGGAAGAATGACAGTTTTGTATAGTACGACAGTTTATCAATTTTCTATACAAAATAATCATTTTTATGTTATAATTTTCCAGAATAAAAAGTAGCCTATGTTACTCTCCAGCTCCCAAACTATCCCCATACCAAAAATCGAGTTGATCCGTTGCTCCGTTTTGACGTGAAAGACGGACGGACAAACAAACAAACAAACAAACAAACAAACACACTTTCACATTTGTATTAGTATGGATGTAAAGCTACATGATAATGCGTTTTAGTAATGGTCGCTAATTAATGAATATTGAAAGTAATACATTTTAATTGAAGAATTCTGTGATAGTAAAGAACCACCAGCCCTGCAAGTAACTTTCAGGCGGGATTCGAACCTGCGCCCCCAGGAATCCGACCCGATGCTCTGACCAACTAAACTACCGAAAGATCTACAAGACTCGTAGAATTTTGATATCACGTTATAACGTACTTACTTACAGAATAGCATTGTAAATGCATAAAAATAATTTAAAACCTTAATACTACATATTGTCATCCATAAATACACATAGAGTCTATGAACAATAAAAACTACGAACAGTTACTTACTACTTAAACATAGAATGACTTTGTGAAATATCAGAAATCTTCTGCAGTATTTCAAAACTAAATATCTACATAGAAATGCTGTGTGGTTTTTTATAAGTAGGTATAAAAAAAGAAAATCCGGTAAAAACTTCACAAAGCAACTCTTCGGATAAAAAGCATGCTACGTCCATTAAACAAAGGATAACAAATGCAAACCGCTTTGCTATTTATAAACAAGAGGATTAGAGAGCGCATTACCTACAACTCTTGATTTCAATAAGAAAATATAAAAATCGGCCAAGTGCGAGTTGGATTCGCCCATGAAGGGTTTTTTTTTTTTTTTTTTTTTTTATTTAATATAAGTACAATGTAAAACATACAATTTAAAACAACAGTGACTAAAACCCGATTAGGTTTGTCCAGTCACTGCGTATTCGTCATATTAGATAGTTAATTAAGGTATACAACTAAGCAGTATGAAAAAAGTATACAATTTGCTTCATTCTTATGCAATTAAAAAAAAGTAAAAGAAATCCTTTAAGATCTAAAGAAAAAAAAATATAGTTATTACAATATTTAATCGTCCTGTCAAGTTAGACCCTATCCAAGAACACCAATGGTTTGCGTAAGTAATTCTGATTAGTAAGATTTGTTAATAATAATAAATAGATTAAAAAAAAAAAGAAGTAAGGTAAGGTCCAACTGGCAGGTACGCAGGTACAATGCTGTTCACTCGCGTCGCGCGCGCATCTATCAACCGAGGAGTGCTCAATCGAGTGAATCACAGAATAAAGAGTGAATGGCCGAGGTCGACGCGCGTGCACAGGATGATGTTAAGAAAAAGCTGACCATTGATTGAATAGGTAGGATAAATTCTATGGCAAATTTTTGGTAGAAAAATAAATTTTGAGTTTTTGCTTCGAACTTTTGTGATTGTGATCATCCAGAATAACCCGTAATTCTTTTGGTAAATGGTTCCGTACCTACTTAACGTACCGATTGCCTATAGGTACCTAGCCAAAATTACACTATCATTTTTTGTCCGCAAAATATAACTTTGTTTTCATAGTGTTTGTATGAATGACATGGTTTTTGAAAATGTGTTATATCTCAAAAAGTACTTACTATATATCGTTCAAACCAATTTTCATTGAAAGCTTTTATTAAGATCTACAGCATATATTTTTTCTAGATTTTTCACTCATTTATTTCAAAAGTTAGAGGGCGGGGGGGCCGCACATTTTGCCAATTTGGAGTCACTATCTTTCAAAAGATACACTTTGATAAGAAATGGTTTTACAAACCTTTGTAATTTTTAAAGACCTATCTATAGACACCCCACACAAATATATGTTAGATTAAAAAAAATATTTTTCAGTTTCAGTTCCATGTGATGAGAGTCCCCTTAATTTTTTTTTATTTTTTAAAGCTTTTGTTAAGCAGTTCACTGAATACATCTATCTACCAAGTTTCAACTGTGTAGTATTAATAGTTTTGGAATAAAGTGGCTATGACATACGGATGAACGGACAGACAGTCATGACGAATCTATAAGGGTTCCGTTTTTTTGCCATTCGGCTACGGATCCTAAAAAGATCCAAATAGGTAGGTAGGTAAGTATCTACTTCTTCACAGTGCCACAAAAATGTCTGATTGACCCGGTGCAGCAGTAGTGGGGGAGACACTTGCAATACAAAATTGGCTGGCGGTCAAAACGGACTGTCTGCAGTAGGAAAAATGTTTAGTTCGAAAAATGACCTCCGGGTCAGACAAGTTGATGGCACTATACATAAAAAATGAAAATATGTAAGTACTCATTAATCAATACTCAATAATACTACTGTGTAATAATTATTTCAACCAACTCAAAGCTCATTAGCGGTAAATGTGACCAATAAATTTAACATTAAAACATTGATCAGCCAAATAAGTGATTTGAAATTAAATTTTGCGCTTAAATTAAGTACACGTTCCAATTAACATCGCCGGTTAAGCTCATTCATTGAAACAATATCATGCCGTCGTGTCAAATTGAAGTTAAAACTAATAAAATAAATTTCACAAATAACGAAGCGACTATTTATTTACATATACTTAATTTATTAAATCAAAAACTATTTAGATTTTGATAAATTCAATAATTATAAACTACCATAATGTAATATGATTTTCACTGTAATGTACTTAAATCTGCATAAATACCAACTAACCCAGTTCGAACAACAAAACGCCAAAGAAAATCACACGTAACCCACCAACATCAGCAGTAATCATAGTCACTCTCCATTCCGATGCTGCTGAAAAGGGTGCAACATATGCCAATGTTATGAGCAAAACTAGACAGAAGCTTAATTTGCCTTTGCTCTGGAACTAAAAGGAACTCAAGCTACAGAGATTTAAATAATGCAGTTAATGAAAATAAAACGAAAAATGGCTGCGTCGTACCAAACGCGAGGGGGACAGCTTGATTAAAATTAAGCTTTAATTCAACCCACGATATTGGCTATCAACTACTCCTCTTTAAAAGAACACGATATCGGTAAAATTGCATTTGTTGTTCCCGCTACACGTGTGCACTGAATTATTGCTCACAGCTGGCTCATGGCGGTGGAAAATCGTAGAAAACTCACTCGTTATCTGCGGGAAAGATATTAAATATATTGACAGCCAGTGGCTTTGCAGTCCTTTCACGTCTCCATCGCCAAACATGTGTAGTCAATAAAGTGAATTTATGTTCAGGAAATCCGCTGTATTATAAGAATGTAGGTACTATACGTAAAAGTTATGGCCAGGAGTCCGGATAGGTTTCCAATAAGGTTATTACCTAGGTACAAAAATTCATGATTTCTAAGACTATTTAAAACAGTAAATATTAGACTTCATCATACCTGATATTAAGTGATGATAAGGCTGAAGGTGGAAGCGTACTACTCTCGGAATCCTCAATTAATGAGGAACTCAATTATGGTAGCTAGCCAGGCGGACTTTGAACAAGCCCTACCACCAACCAAACATTATGTACCACGTACCACTAGACCACAGAGGCGGTTCAAACACTAAGAACAAACAAACTAAACTCTATAAAACAAATAGATTTGTAAAATACTTTCTGTATTAACAGACCGAGTTATAAAGAATGCATTAAAATAACAACAATAATAGCTGTGCCATATTACCTGGAGGACAAAGCTTGATTAAAATCACGCTTTAATACAACCCACACGATATTAGCTTTTCACTCACAGTTAAACAGTGAAGACGGTAATATAAGTAGGTATGTTTAAGATTTAAGAATCGATGTATGTATCACAAAATAAGTAAATAAATAAGTAATGGCTAGGAGTCCGGATAGATTCCCAATAAGATTATATTATAATAATACGCGTTTAGTTTACAAGCATTATAAAACACATTGATTTCTAAGACTTTTCTATTTTATAACAGTGTCATACTTAGGTATCTTACTTTGATATCGGACACCACCACCATCGCATACAATGCGATTGGTTGCCATGGGATTGGTGCAATCCCAGTTAATACCTTAAGCACGTGTTATAGAAAAAATGGTTTTTGCACATTTTATCATACCGGGAATTGAATCTGGGTTCAGAGATAGCGGCACCTTGAAAATCCGAAGTAAGGTGGCGTGCGTCACTCGAGCACGGAGGTCAACAAATCGGAGCGGTTCATCGATATCGCTCTTATAGCTCACTGGGTTTCACATGCTGAACAACTATTAATTCTTTCACACACTTGGTCCCATACTTCAAGTTTGCAAAAAGCTTTAAAGAGCATTATTCTGGCAAATACAGCCAGTGGCTTGGAGTTGGATTACAACTCCGGAAACACACCAAAAAGACACAAGCACATGTCCCAATTATTGTTATCATAACATACGTACATACAGTATTGACTTTTCAAATAATATTTTGTTAACAATCCTTTTGTGACAGCAGAAACGAAAAACTTTCAGGCATTCATTGGTATTCATTGGTCGGAAATTGAGTTTCAAACATATATCAGGGAAAAACAGAAAATTGAATCTTTTGTCAGGAAACGGAAAATATATTTCATATATGTAGGTACGAGTATGTATGCAATGGACAACTGTTAAATAGATCACACGAGGGATATAATTATCTCACTTTGAATCTCATAAAAAAAAAAATAAGAAACTGTGAGATAAACATTTAGACAGAAAAAATGTGTAAACAAAATCACTATTTACAAATTTTTTACGTGCGAATATGTTGCTTGTAATGTATGCTTGTAATGTCCTCCTATGACTCTGTCAGTGAATAAATTGCTAAAAATATTGTCATTAATAATACTGAACTCAGATCACAGGAAAGAATACCTACCAAGCAACCATTTAAGCCTGACTAGTTTATTTATTGTAGATACAGCCTCTCAATCTAAATATAAAATGGGAGATACCTGAGGGAGACAAATCCACCATACAATTATTGAATAAATGATGGGGCTTTGTCTCCCCCGTTCAGGGGAGCTACGGCCACTAGCAACATCCCTTTGTCTCCCCTTGGGGAGACACCGAGGGAGGCACGGCCCCGAAGGGTACAGTACTTGACCGCAAATCAACATAATTCAAATCACACTCACAACCTTATACCACATTATACTACGTATTTACAGACATTTAACTTATCATATTGGCAGACTTTATTGATTATCCTTTAGTCCGACCAACCTCGCTACTTATTGCTAGTAACAGCGATCCTGTTTCACTATTAACTGTTCAGCCAACAGTACATAATTTTAAGAGCAGGTAACATGTAAAGTCTGAAGAACCGCTGACTGGTACCAACTGCCAACTGCCGTCAGAACACCGTAATTCGCAGACACGTGGTGAAGTCTCCGATTGAGTGCAGTTTCCGCCAATTCCGCCTTCCCGCTCATCAGGTGAATACGCGGCAAAATATGCTGTTTTTAACCGACTTCTAAATCAAAAAGGAGGAGGTTCTCTATTCGTCTGTATGTATGTTTTTTCTCTTTTTTTTTGTGTATGTCCACCGATTACTCGAAGACGGCTGAACCGATTGAAATGGTTCAAACGTTATTACATCAGGTTGGTTTCCAAGTTGGTCCCATTTTTTGAAATTTTGAAATCGGTTCAGTAGTTTTCAGGAAATCTTCAAAATACTGTCGTTTTCGTTACCACTTTATGTGTATTTAATACGTATCTTTAGGCATAACTCCTTTGTTTATAAACCGATTTAGATGATTCTTGTTTTGTTAAAAAGGGGATACTTCAAGGTATTTTAACCGACTTCGAAAAATGAGGTTTTCAGTTTGATCACATACCTATTTACCAGAAAACACGTAAATTGCCTGCACGATGCACTAAAAAGAATGAAAAAGTAAGAAATAATTCCTCACCAAATAAATAACGTAAGTACTTTGAAGTCGGGCGTGAAACCTGTACCACCACCACACGTGTGGTGTAAACCTGTGCGAACACTGTACAATTTTTTGTTGTTTTTGTTATTTATTTGATGAGGAATTATTTCTTACTTTTTTGATGTGGTTTTTTTGAAGGCGGTTTTATTTTTTTATAAAAAAAATTCCTGTACTAACGGTAGAATATGTCTGAATGCGGGGTCGCCGCCCAGTCGGAATGTTTGGTAGGTTTTTTGGATCAACAGGGCCCGTCTTTTGTCTACATCGGTTTGGCTATTTGATAACTGAAAAAAAATGCAAAATGAAATGTGTTTTTATATTTTTAAACAAAGTGTTAGTTTCTAAATGCGAACGGCGGAATATAGTCGGAATTCGAGGTCGCACCCAAGGCTGAATGCTCGATGCAATTCAAAGAGTTTAGTTGGCTGAGTTAAATTAAATTTTTCGGCTCTGACTCGTATTTTGGCTATTTTACAACTACTTACTCAAAATGGTAGTTTAATGTGAAATGTTTTTATTGTTAGTAAAAGATATCATACCTGCCTTAACTGATGCACTAGAAATACCGCTCCTTTTTCATAATAAATAATGGTACACTCCAGATCAACATGTAAACTCACACGTAACAGGCCATCTACCGTCAGAGCCTCGTAATTCGCAGCTACACGTGGCGAATGTCTCCAATTGAGTGCAATTTCCGCCAATTCCACCTTCCCGCTCATCGAGTAAATGTGAATGGCGGAATATGTCGGAATGCGGGGTCGCCCCCAGCCGGAATGCTCGATGCAATTTGACGTAAGTTTAGTTGGCTGAGTTAAATTAAATTTTTTTGGCTCTTTATTTTAGAGTGAGTGAATTCAGAGGGTTCCTTTTAGTCGTAGAGTGACAAGCTTTTTGTGAACGCTCATATTACCCCGTACCAAATGCAAGGCATCTAATTACGGCAAAACTAAATAAAAATTTTTGCCGCTTCAGTATTCGTGTCTGAATGAAAAGGGTATTTTTTTAAGTTTAGTTCATTAGGGTCTGTAGTCGAGTGGCATACGCACGCGGTTTCCGAAATGCCGATATCTCTGTGGTAAGGGTAAGAGGTCCTCGGTTCCCAGGATTCCCGGTCGGGTAAACATAGAAAACTATCTTTGTATGTTTTATCATGCCTTAATTTACTGTGGAAAATAAAATAACAATCAACTATTACTTTCAACTGAAAAATTATGGTGATGATTTTTTTTTTACAGAATTTTCTTATCATTTACCTCGCCGACTGGCCCACATCGCATTTTATATTATCATCTAGATTTTCAATTAGTGAGCTAAAATTAGAAATTTCAGCTGTCACCTCTGTCAGCGTGTCTGTGAATTTGTCGAGTGAGGTATCAATTGTAGTCCATGGAAATCGTACATTTTGCCTTGCGTTAAATGAGGTAGTTCTGATTTTTTTGTATGTTAGTAGTGATGAGATAGTAATGACAAATCCAAGTTTTCCACCTCGAAAGCCCTCCGGATCATTGTTAAATATTTAAAAATCCAATAAATTTTCAGATTTTTTTCAGTTTTTATCAATTTTTACCACCAAGGAGCTGTGTTACGGCAAAAGTTACTATGCACGCTTTAAAGTAGACTAAATTTGCAATAAAAAGAGAATAATTTGGTTCTTGTAAGTCAAATAGTTTTTAAGATGGGGCAATTTAAAAGTTTGCAAAAATTCAAAAAAAGAAGTATTACAGTTTTTTTAGTTTTCGACATTTTGACCCATAGTAGTGGGTTTATGGCAAAAGTTAAATTATTAGTTATAAAAGCCCATTAAATTTCCAACAAAATGAGACCAATTAGTAATATCAACTTACACTTGATAGTTCCTGAGACAGCTGTTCAAAGTTATTGAGGTAAGTAAACAATTATGTAATAGAAGGGTTTGCAAAATGAAGTACGCCATAAAGGAAGGAGGATCTGGGAGGTGGTGGGATCAATTACGTACATTGTATGTATAATTTTGATGGACCAGGCACGTCCTCTGAATCCACAGCACACTTTTTGGGGGCAGCTTGCTGAGGTATAATTTCTTCATCGAACTGCTCAGGAAGGTCAAAATCGTCCCTTGATGGTGGGTTATCAATCAATGGTTCATCAATGTCATCACACATCAGCTATGGAATTGCGTAAAGTCAATCGTATTCATTTGACAGTTCATATTGTATCATATTAAATGTCATTCCATACAAATTGCAGCCGATTGAATACGATATGAACTGTCAAAAGAATACGATTAGCTTACGCAATTGCCCCCCAGGTCTGATATGTTCTCGCATGATTGGCCAATGCAGTAGCTGCAAACAGCCGAACATTTGAGTTCTGCTTTCCTGCAACCACATCTGCTGGTACAACCTTACATCTTTGGTATGCTTTCAAGGTGATTAAGGTTTACGTGTCATTAACAGGGTAGAACGGGAACGTCTCCCAGATCCTTCTTCCTTTAGGGCTTACTACCTTTTGCAAAGCCTTCTATTACATAATTGTTTACTTACCTACCTCTATAACTTTGAACAGCTGTGTCTTAGGAACTATCAGGCGTAAATCGACATAATTAATCTCATTTTGTTGGAAATTTAATGGACTTTAATAACTAATATAACACTTTTGCCTTAAACCCACTACTAGGGGGTCAAAGTTGACGCAAAATAAAAAAACTGTAATACTTCCTTTTTTGTGATTTTGCAAATTTTAAAATAGCCTTATCTTAAAAACTATTTGGCTTACAAAAACCCAATTACTCTTTTTTTATTGCAAATTTAGTCTACTTTAAAGAGTGCATAGTAACATTTGCCGTGACTCAGATCCTTGGTGGTAAAAATTTACAAAAACTGAAAAAAATCTGAAAATTTATTGGATTTTTAAATATTTAACAATGATCCGGAGGGCTTTCGAGGTGGAAAACTTGGATTTGTCATTACCATCTCATCACTACTAACATATAAAAAAATCAGAACTACCTCATTTAATGCAAGGCAACACCACTTATTTGGTACGATTTCCATGTACTATTGGTCGGATTTTTCAATGAAACTTGAAAGCTAGCAGGAATCGGTCAAAAACGTCCCTTTAAATTATTCACAAGAGGAGCGCCTATCGATTAGCTGAGCTTCTAACAAATTTGTTTTACTTCAGCTGCAGAGGCTTTCTGCACGGTAGGTACGGTTTTCACTGTTTTCTGTTTTAAAATCAACTGGCCCGCAAATTAGTTTTTGTTTTTACAGGTCATAGGCCTATCCTATATAGGCATATAGGGTGAAGGACCCACCCGTCCTAACTTATACCCGTTTATCACATTGAAAAATACGTTTTCACCCGTTATGACGAGTTTTCTAGTTTCAATATTTAATCAGTATGATTATATATAAAAAAAAAATGATCATTTTTTTTTAGATAAGCAAGAGCAAAAAATGACCATCTCCCCATTTATCAGCACCATCTCCACCAATTATTAGCATAGAGTGAACCAATTATCAGCACTGTGATAGTGGTATTGAAATTATATGAAATATTTTTTTTATTTTATTTTTTAATATAAGTAGGTAGGTTCCCTGTAAATAAACATAAAAAGATATAATTTACATATAGTTCATCAGTATTTATACACTTAACAAAGCTTAACATCTATAAAGTTATGTAGGCATTTAATAATAATAAATTTGTTTAGACTTAGTTAAATCTCACTAGAAAGCGACTTACTTAATAATATGGATGGTAGGTAGGTATCACTAGCTGATAGGTAGGTACAACTATTATGGAACATTGCATAGCAATAAGAAAATTTAAATAAAAAAGAAAAGTTCTTGCTCAACATCTTCAATCAATTATATTCTTTTATTTTCTTCTTCTATTCTCTTGCTTTTTCTTTCTTCTATTCTTTTTTTTTCTTCTTGATTTTCGTTTGTGCATTTTTTTTCTTTTATTTGGTTTATTTACTTCCTTTGGTTTCATAGTAACTACCCCTAGCTCTGAAAAGAGGAAAGATGATGAAATACTAGAATAACCAAATTATTAGCATGCTTTTGATCTAATTATCAACACTATGCTGACAAATGGCAATTAATGCAGTCTCAGCACACCATGCTAAGATTTAGATTCCGAAGGTATAATCTACTTTTATGATTATTTAATGATTATGATTATGTATTTACGTACTATTTTCTATTCATCAGCACCAGTGCTGATAATTGGAAATTTACAAAACAGTGGATCCATATATCAGCACCACTTTTACATTTTTACTAATATATCACCATAAACGCAAATTCTTCTTTTCAGATTATCCTCATACTATCTTATAAATCAGAGAAATCAAAAGTTTCAGTATAAAATATCTAAAAGATCTAATATAGTACAGTATAAAATGTAAACACATGAACTTACCGTCGATCACAAGGAACTGGCAAAAACAGTACAAACTGCAGAATACAAGTTTTTCGCCATTTTCAAGTCGGAAAGTATGGTATTGCCGAGAGTAGGATTCCAAAAACATCAATTTATTTATTTTCCAAAGTGGTAACTCAAATAAGTTAGTGAAAAACTTATAATTTTACTATTTATTCAGAGTGCTGATAATTTGGTGCAGTGCTAGCAATTGGGTCCCTTACCCTACAAGCACTTTAGACTTAATTTATATAAACAAAAACTAATTTGCGGAGCAGTTGACTTAATACACTGACTTGCAAACCTATCTTGTCCTAGGAATAAACGATAACATTTCTAATTAAACTTTTATAATCGTTTAGATGATTAAACTTTATGAAAAAAAAAATATGAATGCAGCAATTCCGAGTAAAACGTTCCCAACCCAACAAGCGATGAAAGAGAAAAGGCTTATTTAAATTAACTTTAGGAACAAAGAAAATACCTACTGAAACCCTTTTATTGTATTATTTGCTAATACAATAAGATTTTATTTACATCGTTTATGACTTACAAAAAAGAAGCGACATTATAATCCAATTCTAAGTTCTCCGACATACGATTTACGAACAACTAAATGTATAAACCAGTCAAGGGTTCGATTCCTGAAATTCACATTGCAATAAAATTAATGTGATTTTTCTTGATCAATGAAATACTAACTGTGTATGCTGCTTCAGGAACTGATGGGATATTTTCACTTCTATATAATAATATTTATTAATTAGCTCTCCGCCCGCGTGGACTACACGACGTTGAATGTGATATTCACAGAACATGAAAAGACATGAAAAAAATCTTTCTGTGTTCTTGGTGATAATAAATAGTAGGCTATATCACTATCTATATAGCTCCTAAACTATCCCTATACCAAAAACCACGTCGATCCGTTGATCCGTTGCTCCGTAACGTTGACGTGAAAGACGGACAAACAAATAAATAAACACACTTTCACATTTATAATATTAGAATCCATCATAGATTGGAATGGATTATATTTGTGTTCAGTATCTGTCGATACTTATTTTCGCAGAAAACCATTTTAGTTACGCTCTAGGTAGGAAATATCAATCGGTTGCAAAATATATTTTGCTCGCCTCGTAAATTAAACCAAATGCAGCGTTTACTTTCGAAATATACAGCAAACAATCTAATTTGTGTTTAAATATTGACAAAATAAATTGATTCGACAGTTAGCTAGGAATTTCAGAACTATACAATACCCTTTTCGATTGGAACACTATTTCCAAACGAATTCAGGTACAATTGTAAAGTTTCTAGAATGGTCCCCAACATAATCGCTATACTGTACCTGTACTCGCTATATTTTCTAAATATTGGAGTCCCATCGCAGCTGGTTGTGAGACGGGTCGACTTTTTCTAAATACTTACTTCATTTTCAATTTGGCAAATATTTCTTGATATTAAAGAAATTATTTCAAAAATATTTAGGCAAACAAAATTTGTAGGTAACCAGTAGTATAATACATTTTATTAATAAAATCGTACAGTTAGGTATATTTTACTAGCTGACCCGGCAAACGTTGTTTTGCCAAATTACGACAATGACAATATTTTTTAACCGACTTCTAAATCAAAAAGGAGGAGGTTCTCTATTCGTCTGTATGTATGTATTTTCTCTTTTTTTTTTTTTGTGTATGTCCACCGATTACTCGAAGACGGCTGAACCGATTGAAATGGTTCAAACGTTATTACATCAGGTTGGTTTCCAAGTTGGTCCCATTTTTTGAAATTTTGAAATCCGTTCAGTAGTTTTCAGGAAATCTTGAAAACACTGTCGTTTTCGTTACCACTTAATGTGAATTTAATACGTATCTTTAGGCATAACTCCTTTGTTTATAAACCGATTTAGATGATTCTTGTTTTGTTAAAAAGGGGATACCTCAAGGTATTTTAACCGACTTCGAAAAAGGAGGTTTTCAGTTTGATCACATACCTATTTACCAGAAAACACGTAAATTGCCTGCACGATGCACTAAAAAGAGTGAAATAAAAAATATTTTTATAAAAAAATAAAACCGCCTTCAAAAAAACCACATCAAAAAAGTAAGAAATAATTCCTCACCAAATAAATAACGTAAGTACTTTGAAGTCGGGCGGGTTTTAACAAAAACAACAAAAAAATTGTACATGTTTCACGCCCGACTTCAAAGTACTTACGTTATTTATTTGGTGAGGAATTATTTCTTACTTTTTTGATGTGGTTTTTTGAAGGCAGTTTTTTTTATTTTTATATTCAATTGCCATCTTGCAACCCTATTGCACATTTAGAGATGAAAGTAAAGATACCAATATCGCTATTAAAAAATGTGCTGGGTTGGTGATGGAAGGGTGAAAATCAAGGTTTATATGTAAGGTAACTTTAGAGGCATAAAAATTAGTTTACGATCTACGTATTCTAAGACCTACCAAAAATCTACATATAAAATTTATAAAAATCGATAAGGCGTTTCGGAGAAGTTTGGTTACAAACACTATGACACGAGAATTTTAAATATTAGATAGTCTAGATGTAGGTATATGATAAGGTAGGTATGTAGGTATAACCTTTACAGCTATTTAGATTATTACCAAAGATAAATTTAAGATTTTCATACGAAATATTTACATAAAACATGTAGATAGGTAGTTGAAACGGCAGTTGTCTTCTTTTAGTCTTCTTCTTCGTGAACTTTGTCGAAGTGACATAAAACAGTACCAACTTTCCACAATAGCTCAAACTCCCAGCGGTAGATAAAACTCACATGCTCACTACTTAGCATATAAAATGGCCTCCGGTGTTATTTTTCTACGCCAGAAATCATTGAAAAGGCAAACCTGTATATTTGTTACCTTTTTACGCATAAACCACTCACCCAATATTGATAAAACTTGGCATAGATATACCTAGATGTTGGAGAAAGACAAAGGCTATGTTGTAAGTATACAAAAATGAGTGATCTCTAAACAGCGCTATATTTAACCGAATTTAAGGGCTCTTAGTAAGTGAAAACGCCAAAATTGTCTATTTTCTATTAGCTGTCATTTGAAACATTGAAGTTTGTTCGCATTGAAATTTGCAATATGTATTATAGAACGTATATGTGATGGGAGGACTGTTTCGAAAACACGGTTGGAAAAATTTTGCTCGCAAAAAAAGAATCCTGAAGTTGCCTCTAAAATTTCATATAAATGCACATTACCACCGTGTTTTACAATAATAATTCCTATAAAATCACAAACACAAGGTATTTACCTTTTCTATTTCGTGACTGTTTTAGATTAAAAAAAACTAAACATTTTTATTAACTTTTTGATAAAAAGTGTGAATTTCGCTTACGATTTTTAGTTTCGAGCTCGTTGATTCCATATTGATTTTTCGCTGACTGCCTAACCCCCCCTTAAGCAGATCACGCGCTTTTACGAAAAGTTTGTGATATCTAAAATAACCGTTGACTACGGTAGTATTTACTTAAAACATGTACCTAGTTGATACGGTCAACTACAATAGATCAACTTCCAGCGGCAGATAAAACTCGCAAGCTCACTACTTAGTCTACTTAGCATATAAAATGGCCTCTGCCTGGTGTTATTTTTCCACGGCGGCAAACATTAAAATGCAAATGGCGGTATGTGCACAAGCCCGCAAATGCCGTTCTTGGTGCACTTTGATGCGACATTTTCATGAGAGCTTGTTCTACCTAGTAACCTGATGGAACGCCGGGTGTTAATCTCAAACGGGCTAAAGAATGCAGCCGAGACTTAAAAGCTTTTAGTGAACACCATTTTTGTAGCTAGGTATCTGCTGGAAATTCTAAGAATGTTTGAGCGATAAATCTTGAAAATGAATTAGCTTAAAAAATAACAAAAGAATTTCATTCGAAATATTAAAAACCTATAATCATTGTGACCGATTCTCAACTATTAAATTTAAAAAGATTAATGGGGCAGACTGACTGTGAATAAAAATTAATTTGACAGTGAATACTTACTCTAGAATTCTGTAACGCACCTGTTTTTAGTTTTTACTAAATTGCTTTTTTCTATCATAAACTTAAAGGCACAAAAGTTTTACAAATTTGAAAATAAAGCTCGGTAAATCAAGAAATTGAACAACAATTTTATTGCAAACTTCGAAAAACAACATCGATATTTACAACATTACTTTCAGTTCTTTCTATGTTTACCGTTACGGCTACCGGAACTCGGCTCGTCTTTCTCCAAAAGTTCTTCATCAATCAACAAATCGAAGTTTCCTAATGCTTCGGCACTTGGCAACTTATTCCATCGAACATCTGGCACGCCGTCCGGCGGAAGTACCACCGACAAAATATTGTCAATCAGTTTATACTTTAATATTCTGTCGTTCACTGTTGTTGAAGTTAAGGAAGGTGACGCATTCACTTCCACTAGCCAAGGCTTCAGTTGATTGTCTATTATAATATCATAACCGTAACACTCAAAACAATGCCTGTCATTCGCCATCACGGAGGCGACAGCTTTTAACGAATGAACGATTAACCACTGCATTGCAGCGAACAGTTTCTCCGTAACAGCCCTGCCGCGACTGCCTTCCAAAAATAAACGCAAATTTTGAACACTCATTTTTCCTCCATGAATACTGTTGTAGTCACCACCGTGTTTCTGCACGCTCACATTAGTTAGATGTACGTACATATTGTCCAACTCAGTTACGCTCGTATCGTATTTTACGGTGCAAAACCTACAAAAGCCAAGTTGGAAGAGATAAGCCTTTAGGGGTCTGAAGGAAGTTACCAACACGTAGAGTCTAAGGTCGAACTTTTTGCCCCCTATTAGTAGAGGATTGTCTATGTATCTGGAAATCACGTAGCTTTCTTTGGTCAGTTGCGGATGAAAGGGAGTTTTCGCCTCACGGGACCATTTCTTCAGCTTCGATAGTTTGTTTATAAGAAAGATTCCTGTGCCTTGGGATTTTCCACATGGCTTCATAATCCAAGTGCTCTGTGGAGATTTTCGATACTCCTCGACAAACATGTTGTAGTCCGCTGGCAGCACGAAGGTAACAGGTACAAAATCCAGGTGAACATACCTCGTCACGGTTTGCCCACCGTGTAAAACAACTTCAGCCTTTTCCGCTAGAGGGCTGCCTTCTCTTTCAAGCTCTTTTCTATAACGTTTTATATTTTTCACCAGTAAATCTTTTCTGGACAGCTCGTAATGGTTTGGGAAGTGATTGATCATTTGGTTGTCGTTCATTCGGTAGCCACTTTCGACGCTAAAAAGGTTTCTGCAGGTTTGTGTCGACGCCCAATAGAAGTTCCACTCGTCGTCCGGCCCAACTTGATTCCAGCCACGTCTTTCGAAATTGCTCATTAGAACGGACTTTTCCAAGTCTGTGCAAAAGTTTACGCGACATCTTTCTACGACGGGCGCTGTGACTCGTCCATAAATACTGTTCGATGTTTTCTTTGAGTCTTGATTCATCGCGGTTCGGTTATATCAAAAGTTTGCCGTATTGACCAAATATTTGCGGCACAGGTGCGTACTGTTGTCATGGCGTTGAACAAATATCGCCCGCTATTGGCCGATATCCAATCTCACTCGTTTCGCTATGACTACGTGTAAACAGTGTCTTTATTGATTTTTAACGAGTTTGCTGTAGCAGTATAGTACAAGCAAACTTTTGATTCGGTGTTAAATATCCACAGGGCTATCTTTTTTGTTTATTTTGTTAAGTGATGAGGGATCGGTCTCATATTTTTTTTTCTACGAAATAATTCAATTGTAACCCAGTTCCTTCCATTACATGCGACACAAAAAATAACCTCTATAACCTCAGAATTAATATATTTAAGTAATGTCATAGTTCGAGAAACACAAAAAGAGCGTCGGAGAAAATTTAATGTGTTCTCATCTTGTACAAGTGCAAAAATAAATAAGACAAAACACAGTTGCTATTAAGTAAAGTACACACATGTGTTGATTCGTTGTTGTCTGGTAAACAAGATAAACAACACAATAACTTCGAATTGGACGTTCCGAGAAACAACAAAATAGCACATAGGGAAATGGATTGTGCTACTTAACTTTATTTGTCTCGAAGTTTGAGACGAATTATTAAATGTTTACTACTTACAGAAGTCATCCTATTTATATAAACGCGAAAGTTTTGATTGGTAAATTAACGACTGTTAGCTTTACGGTCATAGCAGCCGGACAGTGAAAGGTCCCAGGTTCGATTTCCGGCGAAGCTTGGAGGATGGGTCATTCTTTTTCTACGATAAGGTGGATAGATTTTTGTTACTCAATCACGCCAGAACCGCTTAACAAATAGGAAAACATGAGAATTGGAACTAAGTACACGAATAAAACAGCGAGGCGCAGAAATCCAAAATAATATAAAAAAAGATGAGAGCAGATAAAACCTCCTTTATTCAAATAAATTAATGATCTTTCCCTCCACAATACTACAAGAAAGGCGGGCATGGTGTTTGTAATTACAGTCTATTAAAATACGAAAGAATGGAAAGATAACGTCGAAAATTAACGTATATTTTTCAAGCTAACTTTAGTTAAAAAACGGAGAAGTATAAAACACGAACTTGAACACTGAGCCATTGTTTATAGGGTTGGTAATCGCGTGTGGAGTGTACGTTGCAAATGAATTGACTTTATCTGGACACGGCTCTAATTGACGGCAAAGTGAAAAGCACCCGGAACGGGCGTGCCCAAACTGAGTTTCACTGAATATGAATGACCTGAGACAAATGTTTGGCTCTCGGGCTCTCCGGTGATTGGTGTAGTTACGTACAGTATATTTACGTAGATATAAATAGTAGACTTGTGCCAGTTTTAAGTAAATCAGTCATTAGTTAAATTTATGACTGATTAACTCTTTACAATATGAATAAAAGGTAATAAGGAAGAAAAATAATAATAAATAACTTCTTACAATCACACCAATTTAAGTAGAAAGTTTTAATAAAGAAACTGTGATAACGGAAAAACATATAAGTAGTTAAATAATAGGCCTATGAAATTGGCGTTTTTCTCTCACATTGTTCATTGATCTAATTTTTTTTATTATCAATATATTATAAGAATAATTAAACATGCGTCAATTTTTTTTATAAATGCTTCAAATTACCCTTCTTTGGTTGTCGTCAATTTGACTGCTTCGAACATTTTTTTTTCTAAGACCACATTATAGGCAATAGTTAGATTAATGTTGTCTGATCATATCTCTTAAGTTTCGTTAAATTCGGAGTTTACAAGTCCAAGAAATCCCCAAATATCTTTGTATGATATTTCTAACTTCCTACAATATTTCCCCATAGAAAACGGCAAATCATTGGTAAAGACCTAATATGTTTTTATGGTAATACATACATAAGACCACACCCAGACCAAGACAAATAGAAATTTTCATATACACAAATGTTTGTCTTGTCGAATTAATCCAATAATATGTACTTACATTTATGTTGAAATAGTTCATCGTCAGAAGCAAGTGAAATGGCTTAATATTCCATTTTTACGCCCCTCATTTCTGAGATTAATGCCGTCTATTTACTTGGCACAAACCTTTTGTTTTGCCACATCTGTCCACCTGACACCACCGAGTATTAGGAAAAGCTTTCACAAGAGCTCTGAGCGGTTAATATCCACTATTATGACTATTACGAAAGCAGTTACACAGACTACACAGTGGAAGTAAGTGGAAAGACATTTTCATTTATATCGAGATAGTATCGAAGTAAGTAGTTGGCTAATATACATATTGATGCTATGAAACTTGTTTTGTAAGTTTAAACACTCATATATAATTGACTTATGCAATTACTTCTTTACAATCATGCAATTTAATTGTATCTGGCTAAAAAGTATTACGTACTTTTAACTTTTTACAACATAAGTTAACAATACATGATACCTATGCGATGATAATCTGTGAAATGTTTGCCTAAACATTTTTCCACGTTTGATCCTATTTTATCAATCTCTGTAACTTTACTCAATTGTTATCAGTTCATAAAAAACCTGAAACTTTGACGTTTCTCTATTTTATTTCTATTCAAATTGACCCTTGATTTTCTGATGAGATTTCTCTGTATGTTAGCTACTCGCATTAATAAACATATTACTGTTCCTTGTGCCACACCACACACCATTATTATCTTCACGTAAAAGTTACGTCACAGGCAGCTGAAGAGTCGTGATACTCACTCACGTTACTATATGATTGTAATTTGAGCCACGATCCGCCGTTATTATTGTATTTCAGAGGCATACATTTATTATAAGGGCATACGTGACAGGCTACTGGTCGTAACTTTTTATTATATTATTACGGCACTCAGGTGGCGCCACTGCAGACCTCTCATTAAAGGGGTCAGCTTAATTGAGGTGTTAATATCATTAAAATAACAAATGTCGAACATTTTGACCACGAAAGTCACTTGCGGTCCGCCATTGGAACAACCCTGTACGTAAATCTAGGAGCGGATTTAATTTATTGCGGTAAATGGTGTATAGTACCACAGATAATATAATACTCTTAGGAAAATGCAACTAATCTACAGTAAAATAATAAAATTGTAACACTTGTAATATTGGATTTATTTTATACAAAGAAGAGAGACGTATTAGCTTAACAAAATGATAACTAAAACTAAGTTTAAATCTAACACCGAAATAGACAACCGTCCGCGCCGCTCGTCAAGTCAAACGTTAAGTCCAACGTAGTGCCGCTTGCCGCGCGCGCGCTGAACTGCTTTACCGACATGAGCAGGGTGGTCGGCAAAAGCAGTCTGTTTTGCTCGTGGCGCCATCTATGGATTTACTTCGTCTCCAATACGGCCTCTCCTGACAAGAGAACGTCCTCGTTCTCTATTTGGTTAGCTCCGGGGAGGGATTCCTTGAGTCAGGTCCTAGGTCTGGTTCGTCTTCAACGATGACTACAACTGTGACTGCCTCTTCGTCTTCTGGAGCCGATCCCAATGTAATGAAATATTCAGTAGTGGAACCTGGCGTGGGCGAACTGTGGCGTTCCACCGTTCCGGACGTAGAAGCTCCCGGCTCGACAGCAGCGTCTTCATCCGCTGGAAAAGACTCTGACTAGTCTTGGTCTGCACCTGAAGGAGAAAATGAGGTCTGCTCAAATACAAATAGCTCATATGTACGAGGTCTGCTCGCTATGAGTACCGAGGTCTGCTCGGTAAGAGTAGTGAGGTCTGCTCACATGCGAGGTCTGCTCGCGTGCGAGGTCTGCTCGCTAAGAGTACCGAGGTCTGCTCAGTAAGAGTAGTGAGGTCTGCTCACGTGCGAGGTCTGCTCGCGTGCGAGGTCTGCTCGCGTGCGAGGTCTGCTCGCGTGCGAGGTCTGCTCGCGTGCGAGGTCTGCTCGCGTGCGAGGTCTGCTCGCGTGCGAGGTCTGCTCGCGTGCGAGGTCTGCTCGCTAAGAGTACCGAGGTCTGCTCAGTAAGAGTAGTGAGGTCTGCTCACGTGCGAGGTCTGCTTGCGTGCGAGGTCTGCTCGCTAAGAGTACCGAGGTCGGCTCAGCAAGAGTAGTGAGGTCTGCTCACGTGCGAGGTCTGCTCGCGTGCGAAGTCTGCTCGCAAAGAGTACCGAGGTCTGCTCGGTAAGGGTGGTGAGGTCTGCTCACGTGCGATTTCTGCTCGCCGAGGATATTGAGGTCTGCTCACTGGAATGAGTAACTCTGAATGAAACGCGAGGTCTGCTCGCTTAATAAATTTAAGAACAAAAATCTCACTTTCAAAATAAGCAGCACATGTATCCGGAGTCCACTCCCCTTTCTACGGCACTATATACTCAGCTGCAGCTTGGGTCGACTTCGCGAGAATCAGAGAAGAGCCAGCAACCAACTGCAGCTCGTACCGGCCGTGTTGCAGCGCTTTGACAACGCAATAAGGTCCTAAGAACCCATTTTTCCTGTGGATTGAGCTTTCTTTACTACAAAGACCATAGAGTCAACCGGGTAAATACGAGGCTCATGTCGACGCTGATTAACCGCGGTGTCTTGTTGCTGCTGCGTTCAGAAGCACGTTGCGTTGCCATCGCGCGCAGAGCTTCTCTATTCGGATAAGTACCTTCTATTGCGACATCACGCACAAGGTTCCGAACGACAGGCGTCATAGCATCAACACCGATCAACAAATTGAGCGGGGAAGAGAGCGATTGAGTGTACGTACGATACGAACTACGAAGTACGAAGTTCAGAGAACCAAAAATGCCTAAGAATGAGGTCTTATCTACACTCGTACATGCTCGTTATGAAATACGCGAAAAAGGCTCGGCTGTACCTGACCGTGGTTGATTTTACTACGAAAAGTCACAGCTTGAGAAAAACGGTACGGTCTATAGCTAACTGGTGTATTATTGTTGGGTCTGATAGATATGCTTCGGGTAGTCACAGAAGAAATGGCTGTACCCGCTATGAAATGTGAAGTAAAGGCTTTAATCAAAGAAAGCAATCTATCTAAGTTAGCGCCAGTCAATTCCGTAGAAATGGGAAGCTGTTCTTCAGACTCATCAACAAATACTTTGTCAGGGCTAAGAAACCTACGGGTAACACACTGACTTTCACGAGTACGTGAGAATATTATGCCATCGCGATTAAGAACGTCTGTCCCTACTATCACTGGCATATTCATATACCTGGCATCAACTACAAGCAAGTCAACCTCTAGCGTAATATCATCAAACTCAATCGGTAAAGTATAACATAAAAAGTCGATTCTACCTCCCGACTACCGCCTTCCAAAACGCGAGAAAAGGGCTTACGCCGTCTATTAAAACGTTTTAGAAGAGCGAAAGACATTAACGATAGCGTTGAGCCACTATCTATTAGTTTATCGACTAGAACGCCTTGGATAACAGCTACTACTACATAGTTATTGAGACTACCTTTCATCTCACAGCAGAAATTAACGTTAGTTTGGGTTTCGAGACTCAGATCTCATTTTTGCAAAACAAGTCTCAATCTCGTGCCCGGGTTTCTTACAAAAAGAACATATTTCTACGTTTGGCACATTCGGCACCGCAACAACTATAGGAACCGCTTTAGTATGACTAGTATTGTCACGTTTCAAAATTTTACTACACGAGGTAACCCACAGTTAAAACACTTAGCAGTATCATAGCGTTGTTTTCCTAGTACATCGGAAGGTCGCTTAAATTTGGAATTATCACTCTGATTCCGCGGCGTATTATGAAAACGAGAAGCATTTCTCTCAAGGCTTGGTTTCACGTAGATAGAGAAAAATTCGACTAATTGATTAGGCATGAGTTTTGCGTTGGTAGCGGATGCCCTAATTTGGGGGTCTGCGATACCACGAATGACAATGGATGAAATTAATTGTTCACTTAGACCGGACACAACTCGCAGACGAAGCAATGAACGCCGGGCGTAGTCAGCATATGTAGCATAACTATCAGAGGTAGTCTTCATTACATCAAATAAAATGCTTGCTACGTCAAGCGTTTTAGAACACAAAGGTTTAAATTCTCTTTTAAAATTGCTCCAGCTGCGGCCGGTCGTAACCCACTCATTTAACCACAACTTCGCATCCCCTTTCAAGCAATTACCTATCCTAGATCACTCCAGTTGTTGCTCAACTTAGCTCTGTCTACTTCCTGACACCACACATCAATATCATGTAAATTTGGATCAAAATTCGAAATATAGTAAGGTTGGTTAGATCTCGCCGCGTTATTAATGTTTCGGATCGCATTCACCAGTGCGTCGGTCATGTGCTCTGAAGAGGCGGCACTGCTAGATCGCGGGGCTGCCCCATGCATCCCCTCGTCACCTGCTGCCGCGGCTGACCGGCTGCCCCGTGACGGCTGTGGTGGGGAACCCGTTGGCGTGCGGACCGCAGAACTCGCAGGCTCTACCTGACCTAGGGCTAGAATCGACGCAGACGGCGAAGAGAGCGGTTGCCTTTCTAACGCTTGTATCCGAGTTAAAATCGTATGCATCTGATGCCGAAGATCCACATCAGGAGACTGACTACGACGACGTTTACGACTACCGTGTCTACTTTTATGTCGTGACCGTTTTTCAGACATTTAATCAGCAAAAAGTTTACTTATGATCAAAAAAATTGCTTTACTGCAAACTACCTACCTACTTATTAAGCCAAAACTATTAAACTTGAAAAGTAAAAAGGACAAATCACGCGATCACTTTTTACCGTCAATTCGAACGTTAAGTTTTACCAATCGTTTATTCAAATCACTTTGTTTGATCCACCGTTAAAGCTAATACAAAAAAGAAACCAAGAGAAAACATAATTACTTAACTACCTTACAAATAAAACACGAAATAATTCTTAAACCGCGAGAAAACTTAAAACACTTCATATAAAACTCAACGGAAAATCACACGTATTGATCGAATCTTATTCGTAACTACCTACACACACGCTATCTAAACTAAAAGTAAAATGCACTTTTCCACTATAAGTATGAAATGAATTTATCACAACCAAATTAACGTTTAACGGATAGCAAAGCGGAATGGACGTTAGCCCAATCTCACTTCTGATCTTAGGAAAATGCAACTAATCTACAGTAAAATAATAAAATTGTAACACTTGTAATATTGGATTTATTTTATACAAAGAAGAGAGACGTATTAGCTTAACAAAATGATAACTAAAACTAAGTTTAAATCTAACACCGAAATAGACAACCGTCCGCGCCGCTCGTCAAGTCAAACGTTATAGCCGCTACACACGCTCCTATCCGACCGCCGATTTGGTCTGCTCCCAGACCAAATCTGCGCTACACACGTTCCGATTTGGTCTGTTCCGACCAAATCTGCGCTACACACGTTCCGATTTGGTCTGGGAGCAGACCAAATCGGCGGTCGGATCGGAGCGTGTGTAGATGCTATTAAGTCCAACGTAGTGCCGCTTGCCGCGCGCGCGCTGAACTGCTTTACCGACATGAGCAGGGTGGTCGGCAAAAGCAGTCTGTTTTGCTCGTGGCGCCATCTATGGATTTACTTCGTCTCCAATAATACTATACTAGTACAGATGCCTCATCCCATACAAGAAATGTGACCGTCCCTAGCGGGCAAAAACTTGCGGGCAGTTTAGTTTCCTCTTTTATTTCGCTAGAGGTCGCTATTGAAGGGAGCTGTGCTTTGTAAACCGAGCCCGTTTTTCGCTTCCCGTCAACAGATAGCGTTAGTCAAGTAACGAACTGTTTTAAGCCCCTGGACAAAAGGTAGCGCTAGTAACCGCGTATATATGCGAATTCAAACTTTAAAAATAGTATACGTAATAGCCGCTACACACGTTCCGATCCGACCGCCGATTTGGTCTGCTCCAGACCAAATCTGGACGTGTGTAGCGTAGTCGTCCGACCATATTCGTGTTTGACGCGGTCGGCCGGATTTGGTTCGCACGAACTTCACTTCCTACCAAATCGGAACGTGTGTAGGCTTCCGACCGGACCAACTTGGCAGTGTTGACAATTTTGGAGGTTTTCCCCTAGATTTAGGGAGAAAATATGTAAAAGCGGAAATATTTAAAGCAGATAGAATTACTTTAAGGGATTTTCAGAGGATTCAATTTAATGCTCGTTCATGAGTTTTACGTAGGACTGAACGAACGAAAGGTTTAAATATGGCCATTTATGAAAAGGTTATTTTTATCTATTAGTTTTTTTTAGAATATTTTATTTAAAACTCGCAATTTGTCGTAAAACTAAATATATATAAAAAGGGCATAACACCTCATCAATAAGTGCTGCTTTTAGTAAATATTTAGCATGTTTTAGTATTTTTTTGAAAATAACAGAAAATTTAAAAATAATGCAATTGTTTTTTTATAGTAATAAAACATTAAAAACCGAAAATATTTTTCTTTTTAATTTATTTATTGCAAGCAAATTGATGTTTTCAGTATTTATAAATAATAATAATATTGGGAGATTAGCAGTGGCTGGCAACACTGCAACAACGGCTAGAGGTCGGCCAGACCAAATCGGAACGTGTGTAGCGCCGACCGATTTGGTCTGGCAGATTTGGTTTGAACGTATGTAGGCGCGGATCAGATCTGCAGTGAAGTTCGCCCGCACCAAATCGGCGGTCGGATAGGAGCGTGTGTAGTGGCTATTATATTAATAAATAAATTAAAAATTTCGGTTTTTAATGTTTTATTACTATAAAAAAACAAGTTCATTATTTTTTAATTTTCTGTTATTTTCATTAAAATACTAAACATGCTAAATATTTACTAAAAGCATCACTTATTGATAAGGTGTTATGCCCTTTTTATATATATTTAGTTTTACGACAAATTGCTAGTATTTAAACAAAATATTCTAAAAAAACAAATAGATAAATAGAATCTTTTCAAAAAGGCCATATTTAAACCTTTCGTTCGTTCAGTCCTACGTAAAACTCATGAACGAGCATTAAATTGAATCCTCTGAAAATCCCTTAAACGTAATTTACCTGCTTTAAATATTTCCGCTTTTACATATTTTCTCCCTAAATCTAGGGGAAAACCTCCAAAATTGTCAACACTGCCAAGTTGGTCCGGTCGGAAGCCTACACACGTTCCGATTTGGTAGGAAGTGAAGTTCGTGCGAACCAAATCCGGCCGACCGCGTCAAACTCGAATAATAATAGTTATGGTCGGACGACTACGCTATACACGTCCAGATTTGGTCTGGAGCAGACCAAATCGGCGGTCGGATAGGAGCGTGTGTAGCGGCTATAAGACTTATTTTTTATTGAGTGCTACTTTACTGAGTTGCGTAGCGTACATGAACATGAACACGCACGCGTTGCATTGCAATGCAACCTGCCGATGCCGATGATGTGATATTAGTTGATAAGGTAGGTACAGTCGAACCAATTGAATCATGGCATGACCCATTTTGCTAATGATTTGTTTGCAAGCGTCAATACTATAAAAGTCAGTGTCAATGTCAACAAATTTAAATCGCAACCTTACAGAATTTTAAAATCTGTTGGGCTGGTTACACAGCTCTTTCACACACCGGATTCGGTAGAATAGGTACCAATAGTCGGGCCGTACGGACCGACCCGCGTTGCTGTGATGTGAAACGATGTTCTAGCGCCTCCCGTTTCTCCGTTCCGGATAGTATTATATTATCAGTGGTTCCGGGCTCCCGTGTGCGGGCGGTTGCGAGCGACCGCGCGGGCCGCACGGAGAACTTATGGTAGGTCACGCCACGAACGAATCACGATTCAAGATTTAAGTAGTTTGACTGTTGTACCCTACCTACCCAATATACCTTTGCCCGAACAAGCCTTTTATAGTTTTTTAATTAAAGTACAGTAAGTTACAGTCGAACTAATCGATTAGGTAGTTTACCCACCGAAAGTTCATTTTCTAAAACAGATAATTATTGAAACTCAAACTAATTGACATTGACATTTACCTTTAAAGTTTTGCGTTTTCAAACAAATTAGCAAAATGGGTTGCGATTCAATTGGTTCGACCGTACATAAGTAGAAAATAATACCTATTTTATTAAACATTGAAAATGAAGTATCAGAAAAAACAATGACTCCGTAGCTCAGTGGTTAGAGCATTCGCCCGGACAGTGAAAGGTCGTGGATTCGAGTCTCATCGGAGATAGTTGAGAGACGAGTCGATTTTAGTAGGTACCTACCTACCTAAGTAAGTAGGTACTTTATTTTCAAGGTATCACTACATAGTATAAAACAAAGTCGCTTTCTCTGTCCCTATGTCCCTTTGTATGCTTAAATCTTTGAAACTACGCAACGGATTTTGATGCGTTTTTTTTAATAGATAGAGTGATTCAAAAGGAAGGTTTATATGTACTTTTTATCTCGATATTCCCACGGGAACGGGAACCACGCGGGTGAAACCGCGGGCGGCCGCTAGTAGTAAATAAAGTAGGTAGGTAGGTAGTTTGTCCGCGATTATCTCGCGTTTGGCTGAACCGATTTTGATGCGGTTTTCAGGAAAGTATTTGTTACATTTACGAGGTTTTAGTATTTTAACCGACTTCAAAAAAGGAGGTTTTCAGTTTGACCTGTATGTATGTATGTTTGTACGCGAGATGCGGTTTTCAGAAAACTACCTTTTTAATACATTTCCGAGAAGGTTTTAGTATTTTAACCGACTTCAAAAAAGGAGGTTCTCAGTTTGACCCGTATGTAAGTACCTACTTATGTATGTTTATCCGCGAGATGCGGTTTTCAGAAAAGTACCTATTTGTTACATTTAGAAGGTTTTGGTATTTTAACCGACTTCAAAAGAGGAGGTTCTCAGTTTGACCCGCATGTACTTATCTAATGTTTGTCTGCGAGATGCGGTTTCAGAAAAGTATTTGTTACATATAAGAGAAGGTTTTGGTATTTTAACTGACTTCAAAAAAGGAGGTTCTCAGTTTGACCAGCATGTATGAATGTTTGTCCGTGAGATGCGGTTTTCAGAAAACTACCTAAGTATTTAATACATTTACGAGAAGGTTTTAGTATTTTAACCGACTTCAAAAAAGGAGGTTTTCAGTTTGACCCGCATGTACACACGGCGGCACATCAGACTATACATGTTGACCTTGAGACCGCCTTAATGCCCTACGTAATAAAAGCTGTTATCGCAGTTCAACTGTATAACTTGATGTGCTGTCGTGTGTACATTCATGTCCCTATGTTATTGTGCGTAATTATCTCACGTTTGGCTGAACCGATTTTGATATGGTTTTCATCAGACGAGTGTTTTTATTGATGCGGTTTATGTGTATGTACATCCTATCCTGTTTAGGTAAGTACCTATTTACCAGCAGACTACACGAAAATTGCTTGCATGGTGCACTTAAAAATATTACCATTATTACCTCGTATATTCTGTTAAACTTTTGGAATCGCGCGCTTACTTTTGCTATCGCAATTCGACTAACCGCATAGCAAGCTGCTGGTTATCGTGTCACATACCGATATATCGTTCCGATATCGGGCGTTTTCACATTGGACGATAACAGTACCGACAGGATATCGGCACGATATCGTCGGAATGGCAGTTTGACACAATCACTACTAAATGCTTTCACACTGTGTCGTTACAGTCAACGATATCGTCGTCGACAGATTCACTTCGGACCCGTGGTTACACTGTTTTGTTACACTAGTGTAATTGTTGAGATTGTCGTGCCGATATCGGTGGGCAACACAAGTGCGGGAGATGCGAAGCCGGTTAGTAACGAAAATAACCAAGCGTTATTTACAGTATAACTGTTATTTACTGCATTTTTGGGTTTTTACGCTAGAAACCACCGCTAGGTAGCGTAGCGCCAGTGGCTTGGTTTGCTAGGTGTGAGTTCCGCGACGATGCCTGCTTGTTAATCGGTGGACTAGAGTACTAGAGACTTAGTATTTTCTAAAGTCTGGTACATCTGATGTCCCTCAAGAGCCTAGATAAAGTTTAAGATATACGAATATAGCGGCCTAAGGAAGGTTGTTCAGCGAATGAGCACTGTTTGTTTAAGTATTCCAGATATTGAGAAAGATAAATTGAATTAGAACCATTCTTAACCACACCACAAAGCGTGATATCATACTTTTTACAAACTTTTTATAGGTACTGAATATCTTGAGAATTCAAAAAAAATATTTTCTTTAGAATTTATTTAAATATCCATGTAAGTACCTACACCTACTTTAATCAATTCTTTTAAAAATCTTGATTATAAATTTAAATGAAAATGCAAATTCGTAAATAACATAAATTACGAGTACCTACCTCTACGTGGTCAAGGCGGAAACAGTATAAGTACTGGTCAAAACTACTATTTTATTTAATACAATCTATTTAAATGCCTTCGGGCTCATTGAAGAGAAATACAAATAAATTACGTCCAGGGGTCTTCCTAAAGGTACCTAATAATAGATGCCAAAATATCGGTCAATTTTTTCTAAATACTTACTTCATTTTCCATTTTTCACACTAATGAGTGCTAATGATTTTATAATCACTTTGTAATCGTAACTCACATAGAGTGACTGTTTGCTTCTTATATAAACATTTGCATTTTTTTTAAATATGCCGTCGTGAAAACAGAAAAAATATGCCGTCGTATTAAGTAGTTTATAAAGAAAAACATTTAAAAACCCCCGACATAAAACAAACTTAAAAAAGTAAAAAAAAAAAAACTCTCAATCGGGGGACCGACCACAACATAGAAGTACCTAGGTAGGTACTAAAAGGGTACCTATAATTATACGTTGAGGGTCCCCCGACAAAGAGAGAAATTTTATCTTTTTAACCGACTTCTAAATCAAAAAGGAGGAGGTTCTCTATTCGTCTGTATCTATGTTTTTTTTTTTTTTTTTTTTTTTTGTGTATGTCCACCGATTACTCGAAGACGGCTGCACCGATTGAAATGGTTTAAACATTATTACATCAGGTTGGTTTCCAAGTTGGTCCCGTTTTTTGAAATTTTGAAATCGGTTCAGTAGTTTTCAGGAAATCTTGAAAATACTGACGTTTTCGTTACCACTTTATGTGAATTTAATACGTATCTTTAGGCATAACTCCTTTGTTTATAAACCGATTTAGATGATTCTTGTTTTGTTAAAAAGGGGATACCTCAAGGTATTTTAACCGACTTCGAAAAAGGAGGTTTTGAGTTTGATCACATACCTATTTACCAGAAAACACGCAAATTTGCCTACACGATGCACTAAAAAGACTGAAATAAAAATTATTTTTATAAAAAAATAAAACCGCCTTCTAAAAAACCACATCAAAAAAGTAAGAAATAATTCCTCACCAAATAAATAACGTAAGTACTTTGAAGTCGGGCGGGTTTTAACAAAAACAACAAAAAATTGTACATGTTTCACGCCCGACTTCAAAGTACTTACGTTATTTATTTGGTGAAGAATTATTTCTTACTTTTTTGATGTGGTATTTTAGAAGGCGGTTTTATTTTTTTATAAAAATAATTTAATCGACTGTTAAACATTTGTAAAAATGTTTCTTTCGAATGCGAGGGTTTCCTCACATTGATGAAACAACGCTGGCCTACAGCGTAACAAGTAATAGCAAAATTCGACGAGTCGTGTAAGCCTTTCGGTAGCTTAGTTGGTCAGAGCATCGGGCCGGATTCCCGGAGGCGCGGGTTCGAATCCCGCCTGAAAGCAACTTATAGGGCTCGTGGTTTTTTACTATCACATTTTTCCTATACTTACAAAAGTTGCACTGTGAATGCATAAAAATAATTTAAAATCTTATTTCTTAAATTTTATTTTTATATGTAAGTACCTTCCTTTTTAATTTACCTACATACAAAATAAAAAACCTAAAATCGGCCAAGTGCGAGTTGGACTCGCCCATGAAGGGTTCCGTACACACTTAACGTACCGATTGCCTACACCTTGCCAAAATTCCAACATAATTTTCTGTCAGCAAAATATAACTTTGTTTTTCATAGTGTTTGTATGAATGACAAAGTTACATTTGCGGTTTTTGAAAATGTGTTAAGGTAGGGCGGGGCAATTTCGACTGGTTTGACGCACATACAATTTTCTTGCATCAAAATTTTATACATAATAATAATGTACTCTAAATCAAACATAACCTGGTTATAAATTGACTTTTGGTGATTATTTATGGCAAACATCCATAAAAAAACACATGTTATATTTATTTAAAAACGTTTTTAAACATAAAATGTCGGAATTAGTCGAAATAGCCCCTTTTCGGGAAATTCCAACTATTTCTTTTAATTTCTCACCTAGTCGTCTGAGAAAGCTCTAAGTTGAATTCAGAGTTGATAAACGGAACTGGCACGTAAATATGGACCTTATTATAAATTAGAACGCTTCTTTTTCGTAAAAACACACTTTAAAAATTAAGAGGGGTAATTTTAACTACGACCCATAGTAACTAGTGACGGGACACAAAATATCGAGTATTTTTTGTACGAGCACAGTCGATCATGTCGATATATTATTTTTTCTATTTTCTACATTCATAAAAAATCTACTTAGGTAATGTATAAACCTTTAATAAAAAGAAGCTCATTATTTTTAAACCGGTCCCAATGTTTGCAAAATCTAAGGTTTATGCCTTTCAACTTTTTTCTCAAGTTTTTTACCAAGTTTACGTCATTGCAAAATTCTTAAATTTTTGTGATAACTTACATGTTGCCTTTCACCATATAAATACCTATATTATTATCAATTAAGGGCTTTAAAAAGTAGGTCGAAATGGTTTAAGTATTAAAAAGTGCTTTATTTGTGGCACTTAGTTAAGCAGGTATAAGAGTATGAAAAAATATAGTTAAATATATAGGTATGTCAATTGTATAGTAGAAACTATTGAAAAATGTCGAAGTTATAAAAGCAATCGTCAAAGATATTTATCGACGTAATATCGAAACTTGTACAACACTGTCTTTTCTCACTTTCATATAAAATTTGACGGGAAATTCAGACTGTCCGATGTAGTTGGAATTCCCCGAATTAACATTCACGTGGGGTTATTAAAACTAATACCATAACTTTCTAAATACGCAAGGAACACAAGAAAAAACATAAAATAAACAAAAGGGGGGATTTCATTATCCATCTTGCCTTGAAAAATCGAAGATTGAACCATTTGAAGCACAAATAAATCTTAAAACCTTAGGACACTTGCTTAGACGTACACACCAGAAAATGGTAGCTGGCAAAGTATCATTGTTGTAAGCGTCATGCACATGCCTAGCGTCACCATCTATGTTCGAGGTATAGTAACTTGCTTTCGGCTTCCTGTATATAGATGTCACTGTTTCAAATAACGGATAAGACCGAAGTTATTCAAGGTAGTTTGAATTGCCCCACAGTTGTAATTGCCCCGCCCCACCTTATATCTCAAAAAGTACTGACTATGTATCGATCAAACCAATTTTCGTTCAAAAGTTTTTATTAAAATCTACAGCATATATTTTTTCTAGATTTTTCATTCTTTTATTTCAAAAGTTAGAGGGGGGGGGGACACACAGTTTACCACTTTGGAAGGCTCTATCTTTCAAAATATTGAGTTTGAGAAAAAATGATTTAAGAAACCTCCATGTTATTTTCAAAGACCTATCTATAGACCTACACGAATATATTTGATTAAAAAAATATTTTTCAGTTTCAGTTCTATGTATGGGGAGCCCCCCTTAATTTGTTTTTATTTTTTATTATTGTATTAAAATCGTAAAGCGGTTCACGGAATACATCTACCTAACAAGTATCAACTGTGTAGTTTTTATAGTTTTGGAATAAAGTGGCTGTGACATACGGACGGACGGACAGACAGACAGACAGACAGACAGACAGACAGACAGACAGACATGACGAATCTATAAGGGTTCCGTTTTTTGCCATTGGGCTACGGAACCCTAAAAACTGCATTAAAATCGCTTGATCCGTTTAGGCACTACGAATAATGAAAGTTTAGTACATGTATAGGTAGGTAACTAGATACATACAGACAGACAGAATTTTTTTGCTAGGTAAGTACCATTTTTTTATTGCACCTAAGTTTCCCCAGGGTGTAGGTACATCTTCGATTAATATAAATCGAAGAGGTACCTACCTAGGTACATTATTTTATGGAAGTGTCTAGTCTGCCACCAGTATCTGTTTAGAAAAAAGAAATATCTTGCCACTATTGGTAGGTAATTTAACAGGTAAAAATATTCTCACAGTTTCGCAAAAAGCTTCTGTGATATTGTGTTCTTTGCAGATGATACCTACTTCTATAATATTTAACATAGACAGAAACAAAACCAATTTCGACATTGTAAACAAAGCACTGTCACAAGTAGGTACCTAACCTACTCGGTTAGTTTAATTCTAATAATTCGCAGCTTAATGCAAAGAAAACAAAGTGCATTCTTTTTTCATAGCCGAATGTACCTACAGACAGACTACTTAGGTAGGTAGGTACCTGTGAAAATTCTAATTAACAACGAAAAACTAGATTCAGTAGAATCAACGCTTTGTTTAATTTATTAGAATTAAACCAACCGAGTACCTTTTACCGTTTCGGCAGGCAGTTGACCATCTCCATAAATGGTCAGATAGATTTCCATCAAACGTGGCTAAGAACCATCTTGATTAATTTAGCTTTCAATTTCAAAAAACCGCATCACAATCGGTCCAGTCGTTTAGGAGCTACGTTGCCCCAGACAGACAGACAGACAGATACAAACACACGTCAAACTTATAACACCCCTCCTTATGCGTCGGCGGGGGTTAAAAACTTCTAGTATAACACCCTTTTTTTGCTTCGGGGGTTAATAAATACACACCAATAAATTAATAGATCTTTGGGACAATATTTTGAACTAAATACCGCTAGATTACGAAATTGTGTTGTGCTTGTGCGACAACGACGACGACGACCGACCGCGACGTTGCCAATTCGCGTCGCTCGCACGCGTTGTCGGCATGCGCCCACACTCGAACAAACCGCGCGGAGACAGAGGTGCTGGGCTGGCAACGCCGCCGCCTAAAGGCCGGTACACACATTCCGTTCCGACCGCCCGGCGCCCCGCGCCGCCAATTTGCGCTCCGAACCAAATCTGGGGGGCTACCGCGTAACTTTATGGATATGAAATTCATAAGTTTTTCCGAACTTTAGGTCAAGTTTATAAAAAAAAATGCCGCTATCTGTTCCCTCTTTAGTGACGTCGGGTCGGGTATAATAATTGCTAGCTAGCAACGTTCAATAGAACAAAGCAGCAAAAATCTACCAAAAGAGGGAATTCAAATTACAGTTGAAGCCCATGCCCATATCCATAATATTTCTTAGCCGATAGTCCTCCTGGACGAGTGTAGCGTAGTCGTCCGAGGTTTAAGGGATTTTCAGAGGATTCAATTTAATTGCTCTTTCATTACTTTTGCGTAGGACTGAACGAACAAATGGTTTTAATATGTCCATTTATGCAAATATTATTATATCTATTTTTCTGTTTATTTTATTTAATAAGGCGCATTTTGTCGTAAAACTTATTTAATAAAAAAAGGCATAACACCACATCAATAAGTTCGGATCGGATCCATCGGATTTGACGACCGATTTGGCGCAGGTGTAGGCTACCCACCTTCTGCGCCAGCGGTCTCGGGTTCGATTCCCAAACAAGACAAATGTTTGTGTGCATGAACATGTCTATTTGTCTTGGTCTGGGTGTTTACAATGTATATTAAGTATGTATTTACAAACAAAAAGTATTTAAGTATATATTTATCCGTTATCAAGTTTTCCATGATACAGTTTCTTAATGAAATTTAAATGGGCTTAGATAATTGGTGTGAATGTAAGAAGTTATTTATTTATTTATTTATATTAAGTGCTGGTTTAAGTAAATATTACAGATGTGCCGAGTACAAAGTTTACCGAGTAACCGAGTACCGAGTAATACTCCGTTTTGTCTTTATCAAACCGAGTACTCGTTCGAGTAACTCGGTTCAGTTTATAAGTATAGGAATAGGAGTAATACGCGAAAAACACGTTCAAACATGACCGCGGAGTGCAGCCAGCGAGCGAGCGGTACCTCGCCGCCCTCATCCCCTTCCTTCACCCAGTTGCGTCCAGGTACTTTTACTCCTAGTCAGTCATTTCTTTACAAATTGTGTACGGGTGATGCGTTTGGTGGTTTGGTTTGTAGAATTATTTTATAGTGCCAAAGCAATTTTAGTGCTAAATTCTTATACTTTTTATATCTTAAATTACATTTTATATCATAAATAATATTTTCCAGTGTCCTATTCTTAATTTTTTCTTCATGTGATTCAAACTTCGCAAATTAATAAATTTTAATGTTAAGTAATTACCCTAATTAAATATGCATAATACTACTATTATCCTATTATTAGGCCTATGCTTAGTAGTGGATGTCGTACTGCTGATGATGATGACTACTATTATCGCTCTCAAAATTAAAACCATTTTTTTCTAACGTTTGATTACTCGGCTTTTATAACGAGCCGAATACGAGTACTATAAAAATTGCCGAGTACGCCGAGTAACGATTAATAACTGAGTACTCGGCGCTTCTCTAGTAAATATTTAGCAAGTTTTAGTATCTTAATGAAAATAACAGAAAATTAAAAAATAATGAAATAGAATTATTATAATAATTTAAACAATAAAAAACCGGACATATTTTTGTTTGTCCTATATATAATCTAATCTAATCTAATCTAATCTATTTATTGGAGGCAAATCTATGTTTTAAGTATTCAAAAATAATATTAATTTTGGGAGATTAGCAGTGGCTGGCAACACGTCATGCAACTACAGCTTGGTGCGGCCTGGGGCCTGACCAAATCGGAACGCGTGTAGCGCCGACTAGATTTGGTGAAGCAGACATTGCTTGAACGTGTGTACCGGCCTTAATACTTCGCCATCACAAAAACGCCTTCTAGCGGCGAGTAGCGCTTTAAGGCAAATAAAGTAATAGGATAACATTCTATCGTAATCTGTGGATTATTTAATATCCTATCCTATCTGCGATAGTTAAAAAAATATTTTTCAAAAGCTTCTTTACGAATTACAATTCCCAGGGTTTATTACGACCTTTAAACTTTATACGAGCGCCACGAGAGCCATCTAGTGTTGAATAGCAGGTATCACACAACTAAGCGAGCGTAAAGCATAAGCTAAGTGCTTTCGGGCATGCTTGCGGGCAAGAAAGGTATTGATATTATTGAATTTCTAAAATGCTCCAAATAGTATTGTAAATACGAACATTTTGTAAATCGATTCTTTTTTAAATATGACAGTAAATTTATGACACTTTCCAGTGGCTTTTATTGTGGTTTTTCGTTTTATTTGATATGATAAAACCGTAAGCGAAACACGTATCGCCATCTATTGAGACAATTTTGAACTTATTTTTTTTGTTCGCGATGAGACCCCTCTGATAGTACCTACGATGAGGTTTGGCAAAAATATTGAAGACTAGTGACTCCCACTGGGTTTTACCCGAGTGTTGCCCGTTCCCGTGGGAATATCAGGATAAAATATAGCCTATATCACTCAGAAAGAATGTAGCTTTTTATTGTGAAATAATTGTGAAAAGCGGTCAAGTAGTTTTCGAATTTGTCCATTCCAAACAAACAATAAATCAAATCTTTCCTCTTTTATTAATATTATCAGTACTTACTCGTATATAATAGTAATGATTTTAGGTAATCTAGTATATTTCAAATTATATAACATTAGATTAAGAAGTAATAAGACTATACTATTACTACTAGAATACTAGTTTAAGTAAGAAAATATTTAAATTAGGGCAGAGGTACCCTTTGTGGCCACTTTAAGGATTTTTTGACTTTTAAGCACTAAGTACTAAATGGTCTTAGGTATTCAAGATACAAATTATATCTTAAATTATAGATAATTTATCTACCTTTAAAGGTACATTTTTCAAATTTATAAAAGTAAAATAGTTTTTTTTATATTACACACAATGTGTGAGAGGTGCCAAATGTACCGGTTTTGGCCACTTACTGATAGTATGACTTTTGTAAGTATAGCGAAAAATCAAAACCAAACCCAGGTAAAATCAATATATTCTAATGCGCTAGAAACCAGTCAATTGCAAAACAACAATTCAATTGTAAAAAACAAAGGTTTATAAAGTATTTCATACAAAACAAATTTCTTAAAATTTTCAACCAAAACATTTTATAAAACAGAAAATGGAATTTATTGAAAAAAAATCTTATGACATAAGAAATTCTAATGGTTGTTATTATTACCTTAAAATACTTTATTTTAATGGCCTTAATCAAAAATGGCTAAAAGTTGTTTAGAAAACTTTTAAAGCAAAAAGTGGCCAAAACCGGTACAGTGGCCAAAACCGGTACGCCTGCCCTACTTGTCTAGCTCAACGTTCCGACCCAATATCATTATCGATAAATATATAAAAAGTTTATTCCATACCAATAGCCAAGCTATAGTTAAGGATTTAAGTTTTTAACTTGTCTCGTCTGCAACTTTTACTGATATATGTACTTTTTGGTATTAATTATACGTTTATTAGTTAAAGCCGACTTACATTGGACTAAGTGACAAGTACAAATACCCACATTAGGGAGTGCCTCACGACTCCTTACTACCTATTAAATCATAAATATTTGTTTGTTTTTGAATGGGGTACAGTTTTAAGATGTCACAGTGGTCAAGACGAGGCCGCTGCCGGCCACAGCACCGCAGCAACCGGTTCCGTGCCCATCGAGGAGGGGCAGACACACAGGGCGTAACCGAACGACGACGGCCGAGCGACGGCCTACCGACGGCGTACGACGGACGGCGGGCGCCGCCGACACATCCTACCTACAAAACCACTGTCGGGCGCGAGCTTGTACCCTATTTTTTATTATCTGATCTGCACCAATATTATAAGAGTTTTACAGTCCACTCCAGTTTCATTCCATCAAGGACAGGATTCCCCTTTCTCCCAACATCTATACAGAAAGGGGCACTGGCCCCAACATTGGTCTTCGATCCGTCAAGCAAGCAACGGTCAGATTTGAAAAATCGGACGAGTCATCGTGTCGGTCAGCTGAAGGTCATCACCACAATTTCTACACAGACTTCGATACGCTTGTGAGGCATTTTCTCCGGGTGAACAACGCAGAGGACTTCGGTTTCAAGCCACCTTTGCTGACACTCAAGGCGTCAGTCAAGAATTGGTGATGGTCACCACTGCAGCTGCAACCTTCCGACAGCAATCATCACAATCATCATCATCGATCATCAAGCAAAGTGATCAATCAAGAGGATAGTGCACTTAAAGACCGTGAGATTGTTCCAATTAGTTACCTATTCTTTCACACTTCACCTACCTACCTTTTCCATTTCATACCTACTCAAATTCCATTCTTGTTTCTTGTATCGCAATGTAGCATCATCCCAGTACCTACTTAGTCATAATCTAAATTTATTCTATCACAAATAAAATAAAATAAAAGTTATTTTTCCAAATATAATTAAGAAGCATAAAAATTAAAACACCTTATACGTAACTTATACCTACGTAAAATCAAATACTTATCTTTAACTTTCGCAATCTTAACAATACAAACAAATAACGAATAACAATCTTATTTTAATTTCTTAGTAATAATTACGTAAAAGGTGTAAAAAGTTACCTACTTCATATCCACAAACATTTTTCAACAAATACCAAAACATTAATTCACTTTTATACTTCATATTTCGTACCCATAAATCTTAAATCATAATAAAAACATAGATCTTATTCATTTTCCATGTAGCATAAAACATAATTTGCATTCATTTATTAATTTCTGTGTTTTTTACTTTAAGGTCGGTACTTCGTAAATCCAACCGCACAAGCTACGAGTTGTTGGGTCGCCGCTCGCTCGGCCCGTAGCGACTACACAACAAGGACAGTATTGTTTATATTCAATGCTTATCAGTAGCCGCTTCTTAGAAAACTTGTTTTGATGCATAACTATTAATTGTTTTGTAGTTAGCGCTTAATCTAATAATCGCATTAGCAACTCAGTAGTCTATTTTACTTAACTCAATCGTGCTTTTTGTTTACAATTTATTAATATTTAACTTAGTATCGTAGTACAACATTTTACTACTAAAGAAAATCCCGCGGATTTGGTGTCTCGAGGCGTGAGCGCGGATGACTTGGGTGCATCGTCTATTTGGTGGACGGGACCTGCCTACTTAAAATCAGATCAGTCGAAGTGGCCAACAAATCCCAATGACACACGTAAGGAATTACCAGAAATCATACAATCATTTCATTCAAACTTTGATTCTAATTTATTTTCTACACTAATTCACAATCATTCAAATCTTACAGAACTACAACGCATCATCGCATTCATTTTTCGCTTTATAAACAATCTTCGTCATAAATCTAATGCATCTGGTCGTCTCTCAACTACAGAACTTCAATATTCATTAAAATTTATTTGCCGCATAGCTCAACAGGAATCCTTTCCTGATGAGTACAAGTTATTAAAGTCACAAAAAGAGTTGCCACACAAAAACAGATTATTAAATTTGTCACCATTCATAGATTCAGATAACCTTATTCGTGTTGGTGGCAGGCTTGACAATTCGAGTTATGATTATAACGTAAAACATCCTATTTTGCTTTGTGGAAGTCATCATGTCACCAGACTTATACTACAATCTACTCACATTACACATCTCCATTGTGGCCCACAGCTTTTACTGGCTTTAGTTAGGCACAATTACTGGCCCGTTGGTGGCACTAACCTATCCAAGCGCATTGTGCGTGCTTGTGTTACATGCAACCGACACAAAGGTCAAAACGCACAACCTGTCATGGGAAACCTTCCGAAGCAACGCGTGCATCTAGAATTTCCATTCTTAGAAACAGGCGTGGACTATGCTGGGCCAGTGATGATAGCAAACCGTAAAGGTAGAGGTTCTACATTAATAAAATCATATATCTGCGTTTTTGTATGCCTTGCAACCAAGGCAGTGCATTTGGAGCTTGTCTCAGATCTTTCTAAAGAAGGCTTCATGGCGGCTCTAAACCGTTTCATCTCTCGTAGAGGTAAACCCCGCAACTTATTTTCAGACCACGGCACAAATTTTGTGGGTGCATCCAACGAACTGCGCCAGGTTATCAAAAAACTAAATTTAAACATAATTGAACATGGCATAAACTTTTCTTGCATTCCAGCGTATACTCCACACTTTGGCGGCTTGTGAGAGTCTGCGGTTAAATCGACAAAACATCATCTTAGGCGCGTTCTCAATTCTACTCATCTGACGTACGAAGAGATGTCGTCTACTTTGTTGGTACAGGTAGAAGGAATCCTCAATTCGAGACCTCTTACTCCACTTTCCGACGACCCTTCTGACCTTTACCCCTTAACTCCTGCTCATCTTCTAATTGGACGGTCTCTAATCTTTGTGCCTCATCCACAGATAGAAACAACCAGAATCACTTCACTGCAGCGGTTCCAGCGCATCGAGCTCCTGAAACAACAATTCTGGTGTCGTTTCTCTAATGAATATGTTTTATGGCTTCAACAGAAAACCAAATGGTGGCGTTCAAGGGGGGAACTGAAGCAGGGGACTATGGTCCTAATTCGTGACAAGGCATTGCCTCCACTAATGTGGCTACTTGGCCGCATCGTACGCACCCTAGGGTTGCCGACATTAGGACAAAGAAGGGGATCATACGCAGGACATTTAACAACATATGTCCCCTGCCTTTGGAAACTGTTGAAGACACTTCAACGCGGGGAGTATATGGTCAAGACGAGGCCGCTGCCGGCCACAGCACCGCAGCAACCGGTTCCGTGCCCATCGAGGAGGGGCAGACACACACGGCGTAGCCGAACGACGACGGCCGAGCGACGGCCTACCGACGGCGTACGACGGACGGCGGGCGCCGCCGACACATCCTCTTGCTTCCGCGCGCACGCAACACGTACCTACAAAACCACTGTCGGGCGCGAGCTTGTACCCTATTTTTTATTATCTGATCTGCACCAATATTATAAGAGTTTTACAGTCCACTCCAGTTTCATTCCATCAAGGACAGGATTCCCCTTTCTCCCAACATCTATACAGAAAGGGGCACTGGCCCCAACACACAGACTTTCATGTTCGGCCCATTCAGCCATTTGTCAATAGCATGCAAATTGTTATTGTTTTACTCACTGTACTTATATCTACTTACCTACTATACTACCGTACCTAAAGTTGAGGTAAAACTCTAACTAACTCTAAACTAATTCAGTCTCGTCATTAAAATTTTAATAATCTCACAAAAGAGTGTATTTTATAACATGCCTACTATGCAGGTACGTAACTACCATAGGTGGCCAAATTATTAGGGACAGTACTGAGATTTTTTATTTTTACAGTTCAGTTGAATTTCTGTAACAAATGATTGGTTGTAGGTCTCTTATGTATTTTTTTACAAGCGTTATTTGCCGCGAAATTTTGTTGATTTTTAATAAAATATAATACTCGTAATAAAGGCTTTTATTTATAATTATTACAAATTTAATTCAAAAAGCGGGGAAAAAGTCCCTTTTCCTGCTTTCACCTACTTTCACCATTTTAATTTAGCATTATATTATACTTTATTATATAATATGGCCAGATAGGTTATTTAATAATGATTCCAGTGATATAAGTTTTGTTTATAGTCTCTAAACAAAATTTCATGGAAATCGTCATTTAATTGAGGCTGGAAGCAAAACCGGAAGTAATGCGGAAGTAGGCTGTCACTTACGCGTAATTGCCAAGATGGCCGCCGTCACTTGAGAGGATAAGTATATATTATACTGATAGACGTAACTAAAGTAAGTTTTAATATGTATTTTATAATGCCGCCTTTTGCTGCAATGCTCTTAATGCACGCTTTTGTATTTTCCTGTAGTGTGGGGTTGTTTTTTCATTCTCGGATGATAGTTTCTATCAACTGCCGCTTGGTGTAAATTAGTTCTTTCGCCATCACCAGTCTGGTGAGTTCCCACATAGAGAACTATGGGGTTTATTTCTGGCGATTTCCCAGACCGTGGCAAAACAGAGAAATTTCTATTATTCAAGAATGCAGTCACACTTCTGGCTTTATGGCAAGAAGAAGAGTCATGCATAAAGATGTAGTAGTTATCAGGTAACAATTAAAAAACCTACGGCAGTAGGTGAGTTTCTATGAGTTGCTTGTACTGGTCCAAGACCAGTAAGTACAAGCAACTCATTGTCCTTTCATGGTCCTTTTAACAATGTATAGGCGCCCCATGCCTTAGGCTGAGATGCCAGACTACACCATGACACTAACGGAGTGTTTAACCCTCTCCACTCTCCACTAGGCAATCTGCGTGGAGTTTTTTCCCAGGGCGTCGTCGTCTCACAAAAGAACTTTCGTCAACCAAAACCTGAAATGTTGACTCGCCGGAAAAACACACCTGTAAAATTACAGAATTTATAGAAGAAAATCGTTAAAGACCTATTAAACTACTCAAAAAAGTTTTAATTATTCGACTCCAACCTGCAACAGTTATATTTTGATGTTGTCTAGCCCAGTGCAGTATTTTCTTTTTCATAGGATGGGGTAGGTCTTAGGCGTGGATTTTTGGTAGGTCGCCCCGACCCATCAGATTCTGTTCGACCAACCGCCTCCGTATTGTCCTTTCCGAAATATTTACACCATCGTCGTTCATCATCATGGTCAATCGAACAACGCTCTTTTTATAATTTTTGAGGCAGATGTCTCTGATTTTTCTATCAGTATGAAGAGTGGTGATCCTTTTCCTGACACATTTGCCATCGCGATTTGCTTCTAGAGGTTTTCTGTTGTAAATTTTAGTTTTTATTATATTAACGGCAGACTTTGAAACCCCAGCAATAGCTGCTATGTCTCTTTGGGAATGTGTAGAATGCTGTGACAACGTTTGTATCTCTCTACATTTTCTTGGAGACAATCCAGCCTTAACTTTTAAAAAAAACTAGAAAATTAAAGTTATCGCGTCGAGTAGACATTAATACAATGTAAATTCATAGACAAAACAGCAAGAATGTTGTTTTATGAACAATTAGTTACCTTATATGGTTATTTAGGACAAGAAAGTCGGTTAAAACTAATAAAAAATATAACAAACAAAAACACTACAAAACCGCGCTTTTTTGAAAAAATATCTATATGGGGAGAAATGTCACATTATCGACAGATGAATCGCATATCCTGTGTAGCCACTTGCCAAAAACAATAATAAAGATACCAGTAGCAATATCAAACAAAATAAACTTTAAAAAACAACATAATTTACAGAAACTAATATTACAAACTATAAATTACATAAATATGAGCACTGTCCCTAATAATTTGGCCACCCACTGTATATTGACCCATATCCGTAGCGTCTGACCTAGAACCTAACACCTTCAAGGCCATTCTGAAATGTAAGTAAAACCTTTTTTATTTGGCTCGAGTAAATGCCACTTGAGTTCGCTAATGGAGTCATAATAATGGTTAAGAAATACCTCTCGCCTGCACTAAAAGCCTTTCCTCATACTAGCCACGAATGTGCGGCCCAAGCCTCAGGTAGGTATAATATTTGTAGGGAATTGCCGGCTCCTGCCAGTAATATTTCATATAAATTACAGCGAAACCCACCAAACACTGTTTGGTCACTGGAATATGAATACGTAATAAAATGTTGGTTTGGACCGTTTGAATAAAAATATATCCTTGAACCTTCCAAATGTTGGCTTATGGGATTTTCATATTCAAATGTTACTGAAGTATGGTCAAAGCTTTTGATGTCAGTATAAAGGTTTTAATGAAACAGGAAGTATAAAAGTCGTTGCTTTTTATTTAATTGCCATCATTCAGCCTTGAAGGCGCTCTGTAGCAGTGTTGTAATGGGTAGTAGGTAATCGTGCTTACTCCATCACGGATCGTGGGTTCGACCCCCAGCTGGGAAAATATTTGTACCTACGCGTTCTTTATATTTGTGAAAACCTATAGAATTGTGGATAGCGCCATCTATTGAAATTCAGTAGAAGTGAGAATGTTTTTTAGAATTTGCAAATCGTACTTAGGTATAGTAAGCATATTTTTATGTGGGACATGAAAACCGTAATATTAATGTAGCGGTTCCACAAAAACTACATTACATTTGTTTTCTTTATTACTCATAACGGTTTACGGTTACGATGTATTATTTCAACATAACAACATTCTTCATTATAACGTATGATATCTGCAATAAATTTACATGCTTCATGGAGCAAATCGGACGTAGCAAAATAACCACAAAGCAGAGGAACAATATAATTTATATGAACATTCCATACGAAATGTTATTAGAAAGCAACAATAAATTATTTCAACTCCCTTGTAATATTGCCAAGAGTGAACTGCGGACCGATATCTAGAATAATATATTATGTCTAAGGAATTTCATTTGTTTTTGCCGGTATCTGGGAATAATAGTTACCCTGGTTTTACTTCTATTTGTATATTGTGACGTAGGTATATAGTGGTAGTGCAATGTGCGGTGCGAATCACAATAAAAATGTATGGGAAGGAAGTACGGCGCCTCGACTTGTCTGTCACCGTAACTGGTATCCAACGCCAGTCGCGGAGACGAGTCATTTGCATTGTGTGACATGTAAGACAGCTGGTGTTGGTGGCGTGGGGTGCGAGTCACAATACTAATGTATGGGAGATACGCTGCGGCGTTTCGGCGACTCGTCTGCGCAACTGGGGTATGATACCAGTATGTCGATTCTCTAAAATTCAATAACCAATTCGCATGTGATTTCGATGTTCTTTTTTTAATTGCTTTTCACTTGTTTGTTATGAATTTGACACAAAAATTCGTGTTCTATTGCGAAGTGACGGTGGAGTAACGGTGGAATATCCTTACAGAATCGCACTTCAGTATTCTGTAAGTTTGTATTGTAATGTGTGACCGGCCTTATTGCTGCTGGTTTCATTTTACTAGCGGCCGCATGCGAAGTCTCGTACGCATGAATTAAAAGATTAGCTTCATAATAATAGTAGGGGTAGCCTTTCTTTAACCGACTTCAAAAATTGAAAAGGAGGCGGTTATTAACCGACTTCAAAAATTGAAAAGGAGGATGTTACTATTCGTCGCGTTTTTTTTTATATGTATGTACACCGATTACTCGAAGACGGCTAAACCGATTAACCGACTTCAAAAATTGAAAAGGAGGAGGTTATTAACCGACTTCAAAAATTGAAAAGGAGGAGGTTATCTATTCGTCGCGTTTTTTTTTATATTTATGTACACCGATTACTCGAAGACGGCTGATCCGATTGAAATGACTCAAACGTTATAACATCAGGTTTTTTTCCCATTTTTTGAAATTTTGAAATCGGTTCAGTAGTTTTCAGGAAATCTTGAAAATACTGTCGTTTTCGTTACCACTTTATGTGAATTTATTACGTATCTTTAGGCATAACTCCTTTGTTTATAAACCGATTTAGATGATTCTTGTTTTGTTGGAAAGGGGATACCTCAAGGTATTTTAACCAAATTTTTTTTCAAAAAAGGAGGTTCTCAGTTTGATCACATACCTATTTACCAGAATACACGTAAATTGCCTGCATGATGCACAAAAAAGAGTAAAATAAAAATTATTTTTATAAAAAAATAAAACTGTCTTAAAAAAATGACATCAAAAAAGTAAGAAATAATAATCCCTCACCAAATAACGTAAGTACTTTGAAGTCGGGCGGGTTTTAACAAAATCAACAAAATATTGTAGGTACATACTTACATGTTTCACGCCCGAATTCAAAGTACTTACGTTATTTGGTGAGGGATTATTTCTTACTTTTTAACCGACTTCAAAAATTGAAAAGGAGGAGGTTATTTTGATGTCATTTTTTTGAAGGCGGTTTTATTTTTTTGTAGGCGGTTTATTTTTTTTTAGGCATTGGGCTATGCTATACAAATATATTTTGTTGATAATTCCTAAAGTTGGTGCGTTTACAAAAAAAAACCGATACCTACTTGTAGTTTACCGTATTTATTTTCTTTTAATAATTATCGCTCTATAGCCACAACATATTTTTTCCATTACTTTTACTAAAAAATATATATTTTTAACTTAAAGCATCCGCTTTAGGTTAAAACACAACATTTTGTGAAACACGTATCCACGCGTTTACAAAATTTGATATGTGATATGATATTCAATCAAAACTTTGTCGCTTTGCTTTACCTCGAATAATCCCATCCTATCCTCTGCAACTGATCCGATTGTAGAACGGTTTTATTTTTTATATTTTTTTACAATTTCCAATCTAGTAGCGTGGACTACAGTAATTTAAAATTCTACATCTCTAAACTGTAAAATGTCTCTCTTAAACTGAGATTACCGAGGAATGGATTACTTACCAACATCAGTACCTATCAAGGTATTTATTTATCAGTAGACCTTATTTTTTTGATCCATGCTAACTTATCTTCTGACATAGTGGGTCAGAGTCTTTGTTCGCTTGGTTTTTACTATCAATTAACATGCACTATGATTCAAAGCTATCATCTACCCACCAAAAATGGTGTCTCTACCTTGAACTTACAAACTGAAACATCTTGTAGCACCCTGTATAATGGGAGTTTCAAAAACCCTTTCCTAGTGCTCACCTACACCATAAAAGGTATCTACCCTCCAAAAATGGTGTCTCTGCCTTCAGCCCTATTCAAATCCCCATACAAACTGGAACCCCCTGTAGCACCCTGTATAACGGGAATTTTCCAAAACCCTTTCTTAGTGCTCATCTACACCCCGAAAGGTATCTACCCTCCAAAAATGGTGTCTCTACCGTCAGCCCTATACAAATCGCCATACAAAATGGAACATCCTGTAGCACCTTGTATATCGGGAAATTTCCAAAAAACTTTATTAGTGCTCATCTACACCCCGAAAGGTATCTACCCTCCAAAAATAGTTTCTCTACCTTCAGCCCTATACAAATCTCCATACTAACTGGAACACCCTATAGCACCCTGTATAACGGGAATTTTCTAAAACCCTTTCTTAGTGCTCATATATATTATAAAAGGAATCTACCCTCCAAAAATGGTGTATCTATCTTTAGCCCTATACAAATCCCCATACAAACTGGAACAACCTGTAGCATCCTGTATAACGGAAATTTTCCAAAACCCTTTCTTAATGCTCACCTACACCATGAAAGGTATCTGCCCACCAAAAATCGTGACTCTATCTTTAACCCTATACAAATTCTCATATAAACTTGAACAACTTGTAGCACCCTGTATAACGGGAATTTTCTAAAATCCTTTCTTAGTGCTCATCTACATCATGAAAGGTTGTTAGGGCCGTTAGGGCTCGCCTATGCCAACAATGAATGAATCAATCAATTTAGAGTTTTATATGTATAGATGTGGTAAAAACAATGGTAAGTATAATATTTGTTGGATTGCATGATTTCGCAGATTTATATTGTTCAAGTAGCTGGCGCTGGCGGTGTATAATCTTCTCAATACATAAACCGCAAAACACAGTTTTCATAACTAACGCTCTCGAAGCCGCAAAATGTTAAATGGAGATCGCGAGCTTGCATTTAACATTGAATGAAACTGCACGGAGTAAAAGGGAATTCACAAAAGTTTAATTAAATCAGGAAGTGCTAGACTATTCAAATGTTATCGGCAGAAGCCAGGAAACGGGGAAGTATGATTCACAAACTTTAGGTTAGATACCTACTTGATATTAAAAATCAGGCGTTCCTTCGACGAAAGTACAAGTGCATATTGTGTGACACTGGGTGCATTGACTGAGCGGTAAAAGCTTAGGGTGTGTAAGCTAAATATTATTAATTTGTTTATTTTTACACGGCTACTCAAGGAGTGCATTGTGTTAAGGGTTGATGTATGTATGTGTGTTATAGATGTGAGTTTTTTTATTCCACCATAACTTTTGAATGCCTTATTAACGGTTTTCAATGTGTAAGGTATCATTAGAAACGTTATGTCACCCCGAGTAACACTAGCTATATTATTTTTAAGTATTCAATATGGCGGACGTGTGGCTAAAACTTTGGTATAATAAAATTTTGGTGTCACCTTTTATTTAGCTGTAAATGAAACAAATACTACATAAACCTAGCTAAACAAATCATAAACCTCTTTACTACTAAAAATGGAGCAAAGTTACATTTAGTTTTAAACTGATGCTCTCACTTATATTCGCTAAAAAGAAGTCGGAGACAACAACAGATTTACAAAAGGTTAAACTTAACTTTACTTCACGTTTTCAAGGGGGCTAAAAGTTTACTTCTTTTTTGTCAATGCTTTGCCTTTACTTATTTTTAATAAACAATGTATGAATAAGGCGATAATAGCTTCAGCATCCTTCAAATAACATCGTCTTTTATTACCGTAGTGCGCGGTGCCAACTTTTAATTTATCAGCACCAGAAGCCGATTTATAGCTTTGTCTTCTTATGAAAGTTGTTGGGAGCGCGCCAGATCTTAGTTTCACAGGCGGTAAGTTTGAGGCATTAATCCTGGATATGGGTGCAAAACAACAGGTTACTTTATAGTGTAGGTAACCAAGAACAATAATAGTCGTATATTTGAGGAAAACTCATTAGAAATTTGTTTTAATAAGGCTGCTGTTGCACAAATAACTTGAATAGATTAGTTGTGCGTTTCCACAGAAACGGAGCTGCTCGAAACTGAGGCCATACTGGGGCCTTCCTGCGAACTGCCAACAATTTTTATAGGTAGTACTATTATTGTGAGCGAGATTGCGCCATTCGCAATGTATAGCTCCGTCCTTTCAACATTGTTACGAGCACAGAACACGGTTTTTAGTTTCCATGTTCTGTGATTACGAGTATTGCTTGACAGCTCGCAGTAAGGCCCCTGAGCTCATTTCATATATTTGTCAGTAGAGCTGAAACCACCGACAGATCGACGCGCTGTGTATTTTTTTCTTCTTTTTTGTAGCAATTTAACAGGCCCTGACTTCTTAAGGCTCATTTAGGTAACGCCGAAACAACACTGTGCGACATTGCGGTATGCAACAAGGCCGCATGCTAGAAAATTAAAAATGTCGCACATTGTGGCAAGAGTCGTGCGGCATGGCAACATCTTGCGTCATGTGGTAGACTGTCGCAGCTTGTATCCAAACACGATGGATTTCATGCGATATTTTTTACATAGGCTACCGCATGCCCCATGCCGTAAATGTTGGAGATGTAGCATACCACAAGATGACGTAGGTACGCCACAATATGTAGCATGCGGCAGTGTCGCATAGTGTTGCTTTGTCTTTGCGTAAATGAGCCTTAAAACCTTCAGCCGACAGCAGCGCTATGGTTGGACAACAACAACTTGATAGCAAAATTACTTATAAAAACACGTTAGTTCCAGTTTTTGGGCACCGGAACAGAAAACGTTGTCGCACTGTATTGTGTCAAATGTATGAAAGGCATGACCATATATGATTGAGGAGTCACATCAAATTTTAAAGGGCAACTCGCACCATCATTTAGCAGCAATGGCGGGCTGATTTTGCAGCACAGATTCTGGATTTATGGCAACTTTTAACTAATAATTGTCAAAGCTGACTATTTAATACTAAACTAAGTCTATAATACGAAAACTTGCAAAACGAATTCGTATTGTCACGTTAACAATTTGTATGGTGTATTGAACATGCGTCACCGGACGTAAAAGTCCCTACTGGGCGTAAACCGATCTACATTTGAAAAATGGAAAATGAAGTATTTAGAAAAAATCGACCCGTCTCACAACCAGCTCCGATGGGACTCGAACCCACGACCTTTCGCTATCCGGGCGACTGCTCTAACCACTGAGCTACGGAGTCGTTACGAGAAGCGTCGAATTTATCAAATACTTCTTACACGCTGTATAGCCAGCGTTAATTTCATCAATGTGAAGATATTTTTTTTTTTTCTAAATACTTCATTTTCCATTTTTCAACCATAAAAATTGCATTGTGAATGCAAAAAAGTAAAAATTTAAATAACTCGATCTACATTTTTCAATACATTTGTTGAAGTGACGAAATATACGAATACTTTTATGCAAGGTTTTGCGCTTGACTTGTAGTTTCCGATTTTTTAAATTATAGTGAGTATTAAAAATAAGATGGTGTAATCCAACCTAGGTTTACACAAGTTAATTCATTTAGTGCTTTCACGCCTATGTAAACTTTTCAATAACCCTTTGAAGACGAATCAAATAACTAACAAGTCTTACCCGTAACACCTAAGTTTTAATATACAGCGTGTAGCACAACGTGTGTCGGGTCTCTTGTCTCTTTGTCTTCCCAAAGAAAGTTGGTGCAATCGAACCAACTTCAACACATGCGCCAACGCCAACTAACTCCCAACTTCTTATATTAATCTTGAATTGTTCCGAACGGCATGTTATTCGCGTCTGTGGGGAAAGTATAAATATAGTTTCTAGTAGTTGTATCATTGCTCGAGAGGAAAATAGGTTTTATATGAACTGAGTAAGATGGGATCCGCTTTTAGCGTATTCTAAATGGGTTGTAGGTATTCGGGTGTGTCAATAATTTACTTATAAAAGAGATTGAGGTCAAATATTTTTCAGTAGGTACAAAAGATTTTGGTTTATACTTATGTTTAATTGATGAAATGGTGCAAAAAGATGAATGCAACGAAACTAGACCTACAACTCTTAAACATGTGGAGCTTTCATCGCTTTCAAATAATATAAAGAGATACGTAAAATAAATAATATAACATGACATAACTAGAAGGAAGTACGTGTTTTTGTTAGATAAAACTAAATCAGAAGAGCGGAACCAATGAAATCGTTTTCTTTTCACAGAATATGACAGCGTGTCCTTCCGTAACTATGCCAATTACGTGTTCCGTTGATGTATTGGGCTCATACAGCTTACATCGAGAAGTTTTGCAGAATGTTTACAAATGTTAAGATAAAGTTATATGATTTTAACATAATCTGCTTAAAACCAAGCGAAGGAAAGTAGTTACCAATAAGCTTGTTATGGTCTATTTAAATAACATTGGACACCATCATCATCATAGGGCTGCGCACTAACTCGAAGTCGCTCAGAAACCCCAGCTTACTGTATTTACCGCATGTAAAAACAAATTATAGGCAAAACGCATTCTCTGTTAGAGCATGTGATTCATTCAATACTTTGGCAAAAACAAATGTTGACATGGATTTTTTCAACTCCTCAGTATCTAAATTAAAACGTTTACTTAATGATAACTTCATTTGAAACCTCATTTATTTTCTTTTAAAATTCATACCTATCTTTATTTGGTTAATTAGTTTATCTAGTATTTTTTTTTTCTGAAAATGTAGCAAAGACTATGTATTTTATTTGTGTTTTTTGGGATTTTTTTGTATTTTTTACCTGACTGCTCACGGAGTGTCTCTATTTGTTATTTGTTATTTTTTAACTATCTGTGGAAACTTTTAATTGGCCCTCTATAATTATGTCATTGACTATTAACTATATGTACTTATAAGTAGCTGTAAGTTTTCCTAAAATAAAAATAAAATAAATCACTTAAATTGTTCCCATCCCAAACGAAGAAGCTTACGCATCAGTGTCATAGCGATTGGAAACAACAACATGTCGGGAATCGAACTTAGGACTTCAAAGATAACGGCGGCACGTTGCGTATGTAAAACACTTTCCCCTTACTAATATAAACGAGATATAAAGTTACACCTGCTGTGGGAAATCTGTGGTTGTCTCTGTCATCATTTTAGACAAAATAAGTGACAACAACCGATTTATACCTGGTGTAACTTTACATTAGTAATGATAACTTTACATCACAGTTAAGCAGCAGTTATATGTAGTAATCACATCATTATACTTCAGAAAACAAAATGCACTTTGCAGATTATCAAGTTACAAGACACATTAATATCGGTAACATAATCTCCTAATGGACTGTATTAATATGCGTGCAGTAAGTTTAGCTATCGCTATTCCAAGCCATTTAACAAGACTACCCGATGCTCACAAAAGTTATGGGACAGATGTATGTATGATATCTTTGTTAGTAAGTAGTCATTCATTTTAATGTATAAACTCGATACAGATATACAAAGTATTAGTTTTTTTATTGAGTCACGATTTATGATTACGTCTTTACGATACTTACAGGTTTTTTTATTAGTTTATAGTTGTTTATTCTATGGTATAAAGTGTGTCATTATTATGTTCAGGAATGAGTTCATAATTCGAATATATAACATGATAGGAGTGTAGATTATGTGACTGTCGCATAGTGAGGGGTAGTAAACCATGAGTGGGAGTTTAAGAAACGAGGCGAGTTTTTTAATGGCATCCTACGAGTGTTTTAATTCCGAGTTATGTGCAGTCTCATACATTACTTTATTTTTGAAATATATGATAACTGTACATGAGTGTAGATAAAGTAGTGTATGAGACTGCACAACACTCGTAGGATACTATTTATAAACTAGCCTTCGTGTTTTAATGCCCCTCATTATCTATCAGTCACAAAAACTACTACTATTTGATTTTTTATTTATTGACGTTTGTTATTCACGTAGATGATATATACTATGAAATGGGTCTGAGAAATGACAGATTCCAAAAATAAGTAGGTGCCTACTTACATCACGTTTTTAGGAAAATTCTGATCATACGTTCCTATTATATTTTCTCGGCATTGAATTTTAGTTGTTTTTTTTTTGCCATTACATAAAAGCAGCATTAACTATCGGTCTTTTCCAAATCATTTGGCAAACAAAATGAAGAGTAGTGAATAAGTTCCATTGATATATGGTTTGCTGAAGCCAGAAAAGGTACAACGTTAGCGAAAAAGTATAAGATTATCCTTAAAATGGAGTCTGTTACAAATATTTTCTTCCTCCGTCGACTCTTTTAAGTAAGTACTATGTTTTTACATTGAGAATATTATGGGACGCTTTATCATCGTTTTCTTTGTGCGGGGATTCGCACAATAGGTGGAATGTGTCTTTTTGAAATACACTTTTGTGTTGTGAGTTTTGCTATGGTAACCAGGAACTTAGCGTTATCATAATAAATCCCATGGAAGAACGTATATATTTAAATCGAATTTTGAAAATGTGGAAGAAAACTCACAAGAAAATATAACAAACAAGCAGAGGTCAGTCAGTGTTCGCAGCCCAGTCTTACATAAGGTGTATCGATGAGCTCAGTGGCGCCGCCAATGGAAATAAATCAATTGCATTTTATTAAAGGCTTGGATTAAAAGTTTCGGTTATTTCGCGCAGGTGAAAGAGTGGAATGCATTTTATAAATATACTTTTGAGAACTCAAACTTACACAATTAGTCGTGAATCTTAATAGTGCCAAAAGTGGCCACATTTGGCAGTATCGAGATCCATAACTTGGTGCTCATATATGAAGCCATGAAAAAACAATAAAAATTGCATTTTGCTCTTCTATTTGCGCGAAATAACCGAAACTTTTAATCCAAGCCTTTAATAAAATGCAATTGATTTATTTCCATTGGCGGCGCCACTGAGCTCATCGATACACCATAAGAACCACTGGGTATCATACACCATTAGCCCTAGCACGATAATCTGTCGTTATGGTAACCGTTATCGTGATCGTATTATTTTGTATGAACATCAGAGCAGCGCCTCTTTCGGTCGTTTATGTAACTGAAATTCAATACATGAAGACACACTGACCTCTATTGTTTATTATAGACAGCAGCACTTTGACAGCTTTTGTAGGATGGTATTAGACTAAGCTCCCGTTGTACGAAACCCTACCTCATAAGGTGGCAGCTCAAAAATGTAATGCAGTGATAGATACTACTTAGGAACACTGGATTTCACTAGGTTGCCGTCGAATATCCTGGAAGAACTTCTATTTTTGTTCGTCTTCAAATCGCTATTTTGATCGAAAATTACATCATAAGGTGGTATATCTTATGAGGTAGGGTTTAGTACAACGGGAGCTTAGTCTATATAGTTTACTAGTCGATTATCATTTCAATAGATTTTCATGCTAGAAGTGCAAACTACGTATGTGTGGAGTTTGGAGTCGGGTCGCCGAGGCGTACCTATCCTACTAATGCGAAAGTTTGTGAGTATGGATGTCCGGACGTATGGATGTTTGTTACTCTTTCACGCAAAAACTACTACACGGATCTGGATGAAATTTGCAACAAAGATAGATTATAGGCTGGAATAATACATAGGATACTTTATATCCTGATATTTCCACGGGGACGGAAACCACGCGGTTGAAACCGCGGGCGGCCGCTAGTCTTCCATACATTTGTTTATTGAGTCACACTATACAAATGACATCGTCTCGACGACTGGCGTCGGATACCTGTCGCGTCTGCAAGTTTTGTACTGAAAGATCGGGCTAACAGCGGAAAAACAAAGTGAATCATCACTACATAGTATAAAACAAAGTCGCTTTCTCTGTCCCTATGTCCCTTTGTATGCTTAAATCTTTGAAACTACGCAACGGATTTTGATGCGTTTTTTTAAATAGATAGAGTGATTCAAGAGGAAGGTTTATATGTACTTTTTATCCCGATATTCCCACGGGAACGGGAACCACGCGGGTGAAACCGCGGGCGGCCGCTAGTTAATTAATATAAGGGTTTCCTTTTTGTCCTTTCATGGACAGAACCCTAAAAACCGGAAACGGAGTAGGATCTAAATTCAATTTTATATCTGGAATAGAAATTCTTTAGCAATAACACGGAGTTTGAGTTTGCAGCCAACTGGGTTTCGCTCAAATACCGTTTTACTCAATTGATGGTAACAAAGCCAGTATAGTTTTGTTCGCAAAAGCAGGCGTCTGTGTTTTGCTTCATATCTTTATAAAGCTCTTTCAGCCTGATAAGAAATGAAAACATAAAAGTATCCTTACATAAGATGTAAGGATACTTTTATATTCTGTCTGTTTTAACACCAATGCAGGGTTATTTTGAAATCACTGGTCAAATTTTTAAGTTCGACTCAGAATCGATAAGTGAACAACTTTCTCCTAGAAACATGAGATGAAATCCCAGGAAAATTGTGAGAAATTTTCTAATATAGGCAAGCCTTATGCGTTATTTATTTTTGAAATTAGTCGTGTATTTGCATCTGGTAGTCATCATTTCATAGTGATGAGCTGGTGATGGAAGCTACAACTCCTTAACGGTTAGGAGCTGCAGAATAATTCTTTAAGTATAAATCGTACGTATGGACTAATAGTATATATTCTTTCAGGTTATTAGGGTAAGCTGATGATGAGAGGTGAAACTCCTCAACAGTTAGGAGTTATATAATGTTTTATAAATACCATAGGCACGAATGGATCTTCAGTTGTATTCCTTCAAGTTATCTAAGTAGCTAAAGATGGAAAGCTGAACTCCGTAACGGTGAGAATATTTACAACAATTTATCATAATCACCATGTAGTTTCGCTACGATTATTGACACAAAAATCGAAAAATAAAACGTTTTAAAAAAAATTTTACCGCCTTCAAAAAGAATCTTCAAACAAAATTACTTAACAAACACTGAAAAACGAAAAAAATAATTAGAATTTTTTATTCAAAGGACGAAATGCGTGACTTTTTCTAACTTATCTTGGTACTTACTGAACTGTTTGAAGTCGTACCCGGGGCCTCTGGATCCGATAACGGTGGTCAGGTGTGTATCACTCACTAGACCACAGAGGCGGTTGAAAGTAAGAAAAATCTCAGTTTTACTTCTAAATATTATAAAATACCGTGTTTTCACGCCTTTAGCCCCATGATTTGATGACATACGTAAACAAAATGCTTTTTAAGAGCTTTTAGTAACTGTAAAAACTCACACAGTATCTACTGGTGTGATAGGGAAATTGGGACAGATCAAACACGAAACGCAATTTATCTTGTATGTTATCGTGATAAAATAAAATCCCCGTTTTTCCGTTTGTCAGTAAAGCATCGCTCGTCAGTTTTTTTAAGGCCACAGTGAAATGCAATGTGGCCTTAAAAAAATAGTGGAGCTTTCTCTCATCAAAATATGTTACACTGAAACACCATAGTGTGTGTATGACTGAAACAACACAGTGTGTGTATGAGGTGTATAATGTGGCCAATGACGTAATGAGGATCCCGTGGCGTAGCGCGCTCGGCCTGCGATTGTTGAGGTTAAACAACTTTGGCGATGATCGGTCACGTGATGGGTGACCAAATCTCGAGCTCCTTCATGCTTGGGGAAGGCACACTAGGCCGCTTATATCCACAAATCCGTATTGTGCTCGATCAAGTGGTGGGTCATGGCATGACCCATTCCTCTTATCTATCCATAAAAACAGAGCAGTGAGTAAGCATTGATGATTTAACTCGATGTGAGTAAGTAAATGGCTGTTAACAATAAGATGAAAAAGACGTAATGGCTTCTTTTAGAATCTTTAGCAGTAGACATTCCTAGATCATTATCTCATTCGCAATTATATTTTTTTAAATTAAAAACTCAACAACTTTACCTCACGTCTGAGTAAGCAAACACGCCGAGACGCTCTAATCTAGTAAAAGTTAACATTGGTAAGTGTGCTGTTATGAGCGTCAAAGTTACACCACGTCTGCGTGAACCTAGAGAAGTTTTTAAGAATCTTGTGTGAGAATAATAAACGATGAGATTGAAGAATTGCAACGTAGGTAACAAAAAAGTCATGCATGGCTTGTTAGTAGCTTTGTTTCAATTCAAAATGAGAAAACGGTAAGCATTCTTGGTACTTACAAGCCCTTTTAAAAGTTCAGTTCAAAGATTTGTTATCAGGAAAAGGAGCAGTTTAATCTATAGATACGATACAGATGCAATTTTATCCCAAAGATTCAACCAAAGACTTCATGAATTAAATTACACATAAAATAAAAAATTTGGCTAATTTCAGCCAAATCAGAGCAAATTATTTTTTGACGACCATTTTTTTTGCCGCCATTTTGTTTCTTTTTTATTGCACCTAAATTTTTCCAGGGTGTACTTACATTATTTTAGTCAAAGCACCACGTCTGTATCTTTTTCAGGCAGGCAGTTGACCATCTCCATAAATGGCCGGATAGATTTTTATTAAACGTGGCCAAGAACCATCTCGATTAATATAGCTTTCAATTAAGAAAAACCGCAAAAACCGTTTAGACACTATACGAATATACGTACAGACAAACATTAAACTTATAACATTCTTTGAAGTATTTTAGAAAAAATCGATCGTCTTACAACTAGCTCCGATGGGACTCGATCGGGCTCAATAATAAAAATTGCATTGTGAATGCAAAAAAGTAAAAATTTAAATAACAAAGACTTCTTTTTAACCTTTTTATCGCGCTAAATAAGGTTACATTATTACATTACATTATTACATTATCTTTTACATTATTAAATTAAAAATTTAATTATTACATTTGTTTTTGTGTTCACGTTGTTTCTTTTATTAAGAAGATTATTTTCCACTATATTTAGGCCTTACTGTTTTATTAATAAATTGTTGATTAGCTTACTTGTATTTCCGATTTGGGAAAAGAACTTATTGCCACAGTGATGGGGATTTGCTTCCAAATAATTATTTATTTTCATTAAAAAAAGTTTTTGGTTACAAAATAGTTATTTTTAGTGTTTTTTGTTTTCGAGTTTATGATTTGCCATGTTGTTTTATCTAGGTACGCGTTTTGTGCCCGTTTTGTTGTGAACTATGCGAGCGGTTATTTTGCAGCGAGTTAGTGCCGACCACTTTTATGAGCTTTAAGCCATTGAAAGAACGCTTTAGCTTATTTTGTGAGCCCATTGTGGAACTAAAAGTCACGCAGCTTTAGAATTTACAACGCTGTTAAATGTTTTATCTCACGAGCGCGGGTGAGCCACGCTTGTGTGTGTAGAACGCAGCTTCCTTTTGTAATACAGTTTGTCAAACCATGTAGGTATATAGGTATACACGGGTGCACACAACAAAAGGCGGACCGCGCTCATGAGATAAACCTATTATAGGTAGGTATATAATCGACGACTATAGGCTAAAATAAATGGAGACTAATTTTTCATCAAATATTTCAACTTACTTTCGAAGAATCTACTTATTGAAATACATCAGTCTGTTACTAGGAACGCATTTCAGACATAATAACTATCGATTAATAGCTAATTACCTATTATTTATAATGAAACGAATTGCGACTACGAAATTAAATTAAGCCTGCTAGCAAAGAATACTATAATATTACCTGCTAGTAAGTTAAAAACACAAAAAGGCAGTTACGGATGCGATACATTAGGTAGGTACATAGATGTTTTATTCGATTTGGTTGGTGGTATAGTGTAGGCAATGAACAGATTCTTTGTATGGAGACCCATACACTAATTCCTCAGTCGATGAAACTTTGCTGAGTTATAAAATAGCATGATCCATAAACTTTTAAATGATCATCCAAAAAAAAACTCACACGGAAGTTAGGTATTTATACAAAAATATACAAATCTGTTTATGTATTAAACCGAGTAATTTCTCAGTCCAAATTTATTTTACCAAATGAGTTATTTATACTAGTATGAGATACTTGATGAAAATCCAAAACTTTTTCAAACATGAGTATGCTTGGCAAAATGGTATAATTCCGTTAAAAAGTTCGACAGAGACATTTTCAGTCCAAGTCACCCCATTTTGTTTTATTAAAATTTAGTGTTTCTGCTGGGATATTTTTTTGGATATTTCATATTATTGTTTTTATATGTTACATGAATATGTCTGGTTAAGAAAGTTTAGACGGAGCATTTTTCCTAAAAAAGATATCAATGAAATAAGTCTTTCATTAAAAAATACATAATCTTCTATTATTATAATTTTTTGGAAATTTATACCATACTTTTAATTTATTGATACTTTATCATGATGTTAAGTTTTTTCTGACTGAGAAATTACTGTGGGGGTCAACTAGCTTCATTGACTACACTAGTAGGGCTTGTTCAAAGTCTGCCTGACTGGTTAGATGTAAGATAGCCAGTTTCTCAGTAATTGAGGATTCCGGGAACAGTGCGTTTTCACCTTCAGCCTATCACTTTACATAAAACTGGTAAGGGGAATGAACTGGGCAACAAGTATTTACCTGAAAACGACACCAAACTTGACTCAAAGGTCCAATTTTTTTCTGAGTTCCGGGAGCTCTGTACTTTGCAGACTCTGTGTACTGTGCTACAGAATAGCATTGTGATTGGATAAAATCATTTAAAATCTTATCATTTTGTAGTTCACACAAAAAATACGACACACATTAAATAATCCCCATTACATCCACACCATTTAATTTCGATACCCATCTAGGACACTGGACACAAAGTACATCCCGTATCCCAAGACAATAACGTAGTCAGTTCATAATGAATAGCACTTTACAACATTCGCAGTGAAATATGTTCACCCGGGGTATCATAAAATATTTAGACCAAAACGCAAAGGACATTAATTGTTTCGCAACTAGCCAGAACAAGACTGTAGTACGGTTGGAATCTAAGTTTAGTATCTAATAATATGTGATCCCAGGGGCGTAGTTCACTTTTGAGCGTAATAGTTAAGGCTTTCATTCACTAGAATGTAGAGTAACAATATAAAGTACATTATCAGTAAGGCGAGCCGAACTTGACAGTGTATTAATGGTAACAATGAGGCAAGTTGCTTAACGAAATCTTGTCAGAGTACTTTGTCATGTAACGTAAGGTATACGTTACAAGGCTTCGTTCGCACGGGCGCGAGCGCTCAATAAAGCGCTCGGCGTTGGGAGTTGGGAGCTTTTTTTACCGCCTTGTTTCGATGGTGTTCAAACGAGCGCTGAAATAAACACTTTGTAGCAGCGTGCACTTGATGTGGACGCGCCATGAATGCAGCTGTAATAAAATTGAAGCAATCGCTATTTGCGTTGTGAGAAGGAGAAAAAGAAAATTGTGGTTTCATCCAAATAGTCCGTTCGAGCGGGCTAACTCTAGAGATTCAAAAAGAACATGGTGCTACCCACAAAAACAAAAATTACAAAAAAAAAATCAGTTTACCCTCCAGCCCCCTGATTCATAAATAGTCGGAATCGGATTCGAATGCTGTGATTTGCCTTTATCTATTCTATAGTGAGTGCCAGAGACAGTGCATACATTCCGTTAACGTAAGCGTTTCCGACGTTTTGTGAATCAGGGGGCAGGTGTAGTTACCTATCTTAAAAACTAACTAATTGATAAAAAAAATCGAAACAAAGGAAGTCAACCGGAACAAGCTTCAGTTTGCAATCGATAGAGAATAGAACAATTCAAAAGAACATTGACTACTTAATTATTTTTCAGTAGCATACCTACAATCTACAGAGAAGTTTCTGCAGTTATGTAAAGTCACCACTGTAATTCATCATTCAGCACCACTGTACCGGGAGAACTCCTTTCCTTTTTGCTTAAGTATATGACCCTTTATGGCCTATGCCCAGCAGTGGGCGTCGTACGGCTGAAATGATGAGGATATGGCCCTTTGAAATGTACTAGCACTTCAAAATTTCATCTACCAAAATTGGAACTGAGATTTGTACCTACTCTCCAAAATGATGTCAATTAAGTACTTTTTTTAAAGATAGCACGGTAGCGTATTCTAACGAAAGATCTCAAAATCAAATCTAAGTAAGAAATTTTGCAACTTACCTACATCACAATAGAGTTTTCTCGGTGAGTGGCTACCTTTATGGTCGGAAAACCGTCCCAAACTCGCTAATATGTTATAGAACTGTCCTTTAAAACGATGCTGCAAAATTCAAAGCCCTTTCGTGTTTGTTTTGCAGGAACGGACCGGTCTATTACATTGTTGACAGTGAAATTTATCCGCAGTCCTTCTGGGATTGTTGTTCATTTGAATCTACGTTTTGTAAATACCAGATTGGACGCAACTTCAAACATTTGAATGATTTTTGTTTTATAATTTTATTTGTGTGCTGAAATACCTGCCTGCCCAAAACAAAAGTATCATGTTTGTTATGTACCTATTTGATACAGCTACTAGTTATACAGGGTTAATGGAAATATTATATATATATATATTATATATATTTCCATTAATAACTGAATCTGTTGCTTTTGATGCTTTTGACCTCATCTAATTAAATCGTCAAATAAGAATACGTTACATTCCCTGTATATAATACTACACTCTAGACTACATTGTACATTTTCTACTGCTACAGTAACAATAATTTAAAAGCGAAAAATTGTAGACAGAATAAACTATACCTACGGTATGTATAATTTCTTTTATTTCAACTGCGCATGGCCTAAAGCTGTCGATCGGGAATCAATTTTCATCTGCATACATAAGTAGTAAATTCTATTCAATCCAACTCGTAAAAATCAGAGCTGGAGCGTATTTAATAGACCTACCTACCTATTTTACAAGATTTTTACTTGCCATGTTAGTTAGTTAGTTAGTGGGGGACAAATCTTGCAAGCTTAATTTGACCCACATCCCAGTGTCCGATGGAGCTGAAATTTTGTATACAAGTTTGGTTTAGATGACAATACAATATTTAAGTACAGTCAGCGAAAAAGCTTCATGAAAATTATTTTTTTTACTAAAAACTTATTTTAACAACACGTTCACTATATCGAGTTTCATACTAAAAAGCAACCTATCTTCATTTGACTCGCGGGGTAAGTAACAATATTGTGAAATATCTATACTAATATTTTTATACCATCTATGTTAAGAGTTTGTTTGTTTGTTTAGTTGGACGCGCTAATCTCAGGAACTACTTGACCGATTTAGAAAATTCTTTGACCATTGTTGTTGTTTAATGTCCTATGTCCCCTGGATGGGGCAAAGGGCGTCCACAGTAGATCTCCAACGCAGTCGGTCTTGAGCATCGCGTTTCAATTCGCTCCACGTCTTCCTAATGCTTTTCGCTTCTGCCAGTACGGTGCGACGCCAGGTTTGACGAGGATGGCCACGTCTTCTTTATCCTTGGGGATTCCAATCGAGCGCCTGCTTAGGTATATGGTCGGAATCTCTCCGGAGCGTGTGGCCGATCCATCGCCACTTCCGGCGCTTGATCTGCTGGTCGATCGGAGATTCTTGGCAGAGCTCTAACAGCTGGTCGTTAGAGATGGTCTCGGGCCAGAAGATACCGAGAATACGACGAAGGCAACGGTTGACGAAAACCTGAATCTGGCGCGAGATGTCTTTTGTGACCTTCCACGTCTCGCACCCATACAGGAGTACCGATTTAACATTTGACCCGAAGATTTTGAGTTTGATCCTCCGGGTCAGCTTCCGTGACTTCCATATAGGTCCCAGGCGTGCGAAGGTGGCTCTGGCTTTGGCGATCCGCGAAGTGATGTACTCTTCAGTTCCTCCGGATTCTGAAACGACGCTCCCGAGGTAAGTGAATTTGTGGACGCGCTCCACAACCTCTGTGCCTAACAGCAACGGTGACTTTGACCATTAGAAAGCTACATTCTTCTCGAGTGACTTATGCTATATTGTATTCCGATTTTCCCACGGGAACGGGTACTACGCGGGTAAAATTATTCATAAAAAATCACACACAGCACGTTTTATCTGTGACATGAAAACTCATCCCAAATCTTGTAAAACATTATATCTCCGTCTGCGTAACCGATTAAATGCATCAAAAATTCGTCAAGCCTCAGAATACGACGACTCACGGCACCGGCATCGGGGCATTTGGCCAAATCGCTGATTCATCTAACGACCGCAACTTAAAATAGAGGGCGAACACGATTTAAAAAACCACTTGATCTCGAGTAGATGAGGAGTGTCACCACGGTTGTCCGCTCTAAGGAGATAAATGATAGTGGCGCCCTTGAATTAGGGTTGGCACTTACACTTGGGACAAACGCCCGACCCAACGCCTTAAGAAATATGTATTATAAGTAAGTAGTTACTTATAAAGCTTACAAGCCTTTAAAATGAAAGTCAAGATTTTGCTACCAAGTTTTCTTTAGACTAATATTATAATTTAGACTTGATTACATCAGGTGTAAAATGAAGCATATAGTGGAAAACTAAGCATTTTGCTGCAATTTACATAATATTACTTTTACCAGCTCGAAAACGAATAGTTTCGATTTGCAGCGGAATTGACTGCCTTGGTTGCTATTTTCAAAGGAGAACTAACCTCCGGTCACTTGTAGCTTTAAAAACTTTTGATAGGATATTGCATCTTCTCAATACTGTTCAGCATTTGCGAGCAAAAAATATATTTGATGTAGTGAAAAAAAAATATCTTTAAAGCTTACTACAAAAAAATCCGTAGGTAATGCTATGATTTGATTTAATCGTACTTGCTGCCATTGATTATTATCTTAACCTGAATAGTTGAAGAACGGACTAAATATTTTTACAAGGAAAATGGGCCTTTCAAACAATGTTTTAGGTAGGTAATTAGGTATTATTTAATTTATTTTAATATTGTAAGCAAGATGGCGCTCTATATGCAGTGTAGGTCACAGCACATACATCAACTCGGAAAGGTATCGTAAACGTATCAACTCGAGCGGTTCAGTATTCTTTGTATGAAACCCCCTACTGCAAAGCACACTAATCGGATTCGTAACGTAATCGCCTCGCCTCGGGACCAGCTCACGAACCGCTTTGCGGGTCGCTCAACTTGCTATCCCCGCGCTTACCGCTCGTCTACGAGCTCACGTCTCTCCGTACCCGAGCTAACGGCTCTACGCACAGTGGTCTGAAAATGAAAATGAACATATTTTTTTTATTAATGTTTTTTTCTCATTTTTTGTCATTTTTTTTTTCATTTTTTTGACATATTTTTTTTTTTTTTTACTTATCATTTTTTTCTCTCATTTTTTTTTATGGAACCACTGTGCGGCGAGCCGTAAGCGCGGCGTCGCCTAGCCGTAAGCGCGGCGTCGCCTAGCCGTAGCCGAGCCGACTCGTACCGGCGCTGATCCGGTTTGGTTACGTGCTTGCGTAAGGTTGACGCCTGGTTGACGGCGAGGCGAAGGCGATACGGTGTCGATCCCTTTCCGAGTTGATGTAATGTGCTGTGTCCTTAAGCTGCGTCCTGCAATCAACATTGTACAACATTGTTTGACAGCTCGCAGTAAGGCCCCAAGTCACTTCGCTCGGAATCGTTTTCTGCTGAACAGCTTAGTATATAATAACTTAATTGAAATATCAGTAGTTTGCTATTGCTAGTAAAGGATTTGGAGAGAGAACTCGCAACTTATACAATCAAGAACCAAATTCATATAAGTACTGTGGTTAGCTGGTAAGGTGCTTGTAGAAAAAAACTGTCGATATATGTACCTACTAGCGGCCGCCCGCGGTTTCACCCGCGTGGTTCTCGTTCCCGTAGGAATATCGGCATTAAAAGTAAGTCTAAGTTACTCCTTATTACATCAGCTACCTGCACGTGAAAGTCCCGTCAAAATCGGTCCAGCCGTTTCAGAGATTAGCCGGAACAAACAGACAGACACAGACAAAAATTGTAAAAAATGTTATTTTGGTATATGTACCGTATATATAACCATATGCAGGTAGTAAAAAGCGTTTATTTTAATACTAGCCTTCCGCCCGCGGCTTCGCCCGCGTGTACTACACGACGTTATCCCGCGGGAAGGTGATATTTTTCAGGAATAAAAAGTAGCCTATGTCCTTTCTCAGGCTCTAGACTATCTCTGTACCAAAATTCATTCAAATCGGTTCAGTAGTTTAGGTGTGATTGTGTAACACACAGACAGACAGAGACGCATTTTTATAATATACTAGCTTCCGCCCGCGACTTCGTCCGCGTGAACATTCGAAAAAATGCTAAGGGGACCAATTACCAGGATAAAAAGTATTCTTTGTTTTAATTTCATAAAAATCCGATCAGCCGTTTTTACGTGATTACGCGAGCAAAGTTGAAAAGGCAGAACGTTTGCCACGTGCGGCGGGCCTCGCACGAGTCTGCTCACTTGGTGAGGGAGGACCCGCGGCTGATCGGATTTTTATGAAATTAAAACAAAGAATACTTTTTATCCTGGTAATTGGTCCCCTAAGTATTTTTTCGAATGTCCACGCAGAGGAAGTCGCGGGCGGAAGCTAGTAAATAATAAGTGTCTGTTTCACAATCAAAAACTTAGTTCTGATTAGCTTAGGTACCAAGAACTTTTAGGGTACTTAAGATGATTTAGGTTTCTATACCCTATATTTTACCCCCTGGGTTTGATTTTCTGAAAACTATAAAATGGGTTGTCTATTTGTTTTAAGAAGTAAGCCTACAAAGTTTCAAGTTGAAATGTCTTTTTTACCCCCTGATTTTTCATTCAAAATTTTACCCCTATTTCAACCTTTTAGGGGTTGAATCATGTTCAGCGTGTTAAACATCAAAATAAATGCCATTTTTGCAATCGTCATCCCATAAAACCTTAATAACGACAATACATCCATATCGATTTTTAGGTTTATTTATCCCATTTAACCTCTAAGGGGTAGATTTTAGAAAAAATACGAAATATGTGTTTGCTTATTTGTTTTACTTTCCGACCATAAGCCTAAATAATAAGTTTAATGAAGGACTTTCCAGATAAAACATTTCGTCCCCCTTTTCACCCCTTCGGGGGTGGAATTGTCAAAAACGCTGGCACAGGAAAATATAAATTTTCAATTGCCAGCCTAAATACAAAATTTGAAGATTCTAACTTCAAAACTAACGGACTTTCATACACATATTCATCCCCTATTTCACCCCCTGGGTTTGATTTTGGAAAAATTACGAAATGGGTTGCCTATTTGTTTTAAGAAGTAAGCCTAACAAAGTTTCAAGTTGAAATGTCTATTTTACCCCTGATTTGTCGTTCAAAATTTCAACCCTATTTTAACCTTTTAGGGGTTGAATCATGTTCAGCTTGTTAAACATCAAAATAAATGCCGTTTTTGCAATCGTCATCCCATAAAACCTCATTAACGACATCCATATCAATTTTCAGGTTTATTTATCCCATTTAACCTCTAAGGGGTTGATTTTCGAAAAAATACAAAAGATGTGTTTCCTTATTTGTTTTACTTTCCGACCATAAGCCTAAATAATAAATTAAATGAAGGACTTTCCAGATACAACATTTCATCCCCTTTTCATCCTTTTGGGGGTGGTATTGTAAAAAACGCTGACACAGGTAAATATTAATTTTCAATTGCCAGCCTAAATACAAAATTTGAAGATCCTAACTTCAAAACTGACGGACTTTCATACAAACATTTATCCCTTATTTCACCCCCTTAGGGGTGGAATTTCCAAAAATCCTTTCTTAGTGGATGCCTACACTGTATAACGTATCTATGTGCAAAATTTGAAGTCTCTAGGTTCAGTGGTTTGGGCTGTACGTTGATATCTCAGTCAGTCAGTCAGTCAGTCAGGACTTTGAATTTTATATATATAGATAAGTAAGGATTTTTGAAGTTTTAGATCTGAAGTTTCTGCTTTATAGAAAAAAGTTGTGGAAATATCAACAGGGATTTCAATAAAATACTCATAACCCTCCGTTTTGCTTCGCCGTAGTCGGGTAAAAAACTAACACTTGTTTTTATTATAAAACCTACCTAGTAAATAGTTTGACTTCTTTGTTCAAACTTAAATCATGATTCAATACAGGTAGTAATAAAAAACAGTACAGAGATTTTAGGGGATGATAGTGTGCATCAATACGAACAATTTTCACTGTGGGGCCAACAACGAAATCGCGAAAAAAAAATATCAGCTGTTCCATACAAAAGTACAACATCGACTCGACTAAAATGTATGGAACAGCTGTTCCCCTATGTAATGTATCCCCTAAAACCTCTGTCTTACTGTTTTTTTACTGTTCTTACTGTATATTTTGTAAGCAATTTTTTTTATATAGCGGCACTAGTTTACAAACAGTTAACAAAGCTTACTACTTACAGCTATTTCTTTGCCCTCAGAAAACCCAAAACTCGTGAAACATTCATTTGAACGAGGAAAAATCAGTTCACGTCCAAGACTAATCAACATTGTAACCCCTCTTACCTTCCGAAATGGGTAGGTCGGAATATTTTGACTCACCCGACGCAAATTGGGCGGCTATAGTTCAATTAGTAGAACAAGCCCCATGTCAATGTCATTCCTCTTACTACAGCGGTGTTCATTTAAATTCCTAATTGGGAACCCCAGCCGATTTTAATATATTTGGAAAATTGTAACAAACAAAAGTTTAGAACATTTGCTGGATCGATGTAATTTGTTTCTTGCTCCTGAAGCTAATGGTTTTTTATTTACATGACGTTTACTTGTTAAATCACTCACTTTGAATAATTATTATTAATTTAATATAAAACTGATAAGCCTACAGTTCTCTAAGAAATATTGTAAACTTGACTGGAACAGAGCTAAGCGAGTAAATGGATCACAGTTACCTTATACGTACCTAATAAAAAAAAGTTGTTTAATCGCCTCCTTTCGATCCACTCTCCTTTTCTTAGCCTCTCGTTTTTCCCTTGGTGTAAAACCCATCATAGAAAGCTGCCATTAATATTTCAATTATTTATTATCTCACTTTTAAGTAAAATGAAATCATCATCATCATCATCAGCTATTTAATGTCCCCACTGCTGGGGCACTGGCCTTCCTTATGAATGAATAAGGAGAATGAGCCATGACCCACCACGCGGGCTCAGTGCGGATTGGTGGGTATTAACGACTGCAAGTGCAGCCGGGACCGACAGCTTAACGTGCCTTCCGAAGCACGGAGGAGCTCGAGATGAAAAGTTTTTTGGTCACCCATCCCGTGACCGACCATTGCGAACGTTGCTTAACCTCAACGATCGCAGGCCGAGCGCGCTATCCACTGCGCCACGGGCTCCTCAAAATGAAATATCAGTATGTAAAGCATATGTAAAGTAATGTTTATTGTATAACATCGCTTTTGATGAAGTTCAAAAGACAGAAGAGTATAGATTTTTTCCAATGACGTCCAACTCCAACCCCTCTCAACGTCAGTGGACCGTTGACTAATTTACGTTCGATCTAAGGGTAGCTACGTCACAAATACGTTTAAGTCCACGTTACGACACCAAGTAACGGATACATATAGGGCAGGAGATGTTATGTTACTTAACCATGCGCAAATGGCACAACGGATTTAGATGAAATTTTGCATTCATTTAAGTCGGCATGTCACAATGGAACATAGGACATTCTCGATATTAGTCGCGGGCGGCTACGAGGTACTTAAGCTTTCACGTGTAAAATAAAAATTGATACATTATTAAAAATAATAAATATAACAGTAATGCCCGAATACTCGTAGGTACGCTACTTATCTTTGGGAGCGTCTCACACATAGCTCTGTCACTTTAAATGTCAAACGTATGAAAGAGATGCCATGATGTTTGAGACGCTCCCAAAGATGATTTGCGTACGAGCACAGCCACAGCCTTCTCTATTGTTCGTGGCACAGCCGTCTCTATCGTCTCCTACACGATAGAGATGGCTGTGGTACGAGTATTCGGGCATAAGAGTTTAAAAAATATACCAACCCAAAATAATATTTACTAGGTATACTTACCTCAAAATATCGGCACTTACAAAACGAGTAGGAAAATTAAGTCAAACGTAAATTGATGCAAAATTCACCACTTAAATTACTTAACTCTAAAATTATTCCCAAAAATTTCGTACTTTGATGGGTTCGAAAATGTGATTAGGACGGAACCTTTCACTTGGGTCCCATGTAAAAGCCATATCTCTGGACGGAGACCAAAGGGTCCGATATTCCAAAAGTAATTTCCCGCAGTTGCGTTCGTCCTTAAAACTTATTTCAGCCTTTATTTTGGTTCTATTGGAAGTGAAATATTTGTGTTTATATTCGGATAAATAATGTTTTCAGCGGAGTTCGGAAAGGGGTTTCCGGTGTCGTCTTTAAGCCGTGAATAATTACCGAACCTATCCGATTGCCGTTATTAACGACCGTAGTTTCTGCGTACCCAAGCTTAAAGCTTAACAACACTTTTCTTGGGTGAAAAAGAAAAGTTAGATTTTCATGGTTTATATTAGAGTGGCTTGGATATATATATACGTTTAGGTATTTGCATAGTCTAATTGAACAAAAATATGAAAAAATATACAATACTACTAATAGAATATCATAAGAGAAATTAAATTAAATTAAATAAATTAAATTAAAGAGCAATTGACGTGCGATAGGTACATGCCACTGTAGAGGTAAGTTAATGAAGGTAATTTTATTTCATCTATTTTTATTACCGTTTTGCATAACAACATCCTGCAAAACACTAGCCAAATCTCGCTGGAGCTGCTTATTTCTCTATAAAAAGTGATGAAATCTCTCGATAAAGCCAAGCCAACTCTAATGTTCCTTACTGCGGTTTTTTTTTATTAGTTAGATTACTTTACTTGCTACTGAACTTAAAACCCACTCTACCTTCTTTTTGCTGTAAATTGAAACAAATACCTAGGTATGTTTTTGTCACGAACCAACTTATGATGCTTCCATCTCCGGTATTCCACTTAAATTCGAAAGCAAGTTCATAAAACAGCATTAACACTACCAGTACCAGCCCAATAAATTACGTAGCGGTTGAACTTAACCCTCTCTAGCTGCTTTTTGCTGTAAAGTGAAACGAATATTTCTTGTCGCCCACCAACTGATATTTACGACGCGCCAACCTGCGGCGCTGTACGTAATAATTTATATTTGCGCTGTTTTATTTACACCCATTAACTTTTCTTGCGGCTCGAATTGCATTTTGTTTTGGTCATTCTTTAATGGGTTGAAATTAAGGCAGGGTTTTGAATAAAGACACGAAATAAGTTTGTTAATTTTACTAGGTATCTCTCAGATTAATATCTATAAATGTAGCTTTAGCACATGTGTTATGGAAATTGGAAATGACCACATCCGGACGCGAGAAAATATTGAATAAGTAGTTCGATTTCAACATTTATCCGCCTAGGAATCGAATCCAGAGATAGCGGCAGCTTGAAAACCAGTGCATATGCCACACGACCACGGAGGTGGATCAGTTGACAAATGTCAGATTCTGGAAATGTCAGCCGAGTTTAGAACGCCAGATTCTATGAATGTCATATTCGATTAACGGCAGATTCTACAAATGACAGATTTTGTCCCTTTAAGCAATCTAAAAAATCCTATCCTAGGTACTTCCTACTAATACTTTATATTAGTAGCTCAGTGGTTAGAGCAGTCGCCCGTTAAAAGCGAAAGTCCCATCGGAGCTAGTTGTGAGACGGGTCGATTTTTTCAAAAATACTTCTTTTTCCATTTTTCAATTAAGTATAAAAATTGCATTGTAAATGCAAAAAAGTAAAAATTTAAAATAACTTGCAATAGTAATTTCATCTTTAGCGATTGTCAAATACCTGGAAAGTACGGAACCCACAGAACACGGAAAGATTTTTTTCTCTACGGAACCCTCGCGCCTCGGTGCGCGAGTCCGACTGGCTCTTGACCAGTTTAATTTGTTAGCTACATAATATGTAATAGTATGTAACAAATCACAACTAGTTTGTATAATAATATCGTGTAATAGAAATAGTTTTGTTTTCCATATGTCACAGAATAGGTTAGGTGTAAATACGAAAAAAATAATGCCTGCTGACTTTCCTTTTTGTGATTTATTTACCGTCCTTTCCTATTTACCGACACCATCACAAACAAAAAATTATACGACCAAAATAGAATCGAGTTAATACGATAGCCAAACAAGGGGTTTCCTTTGTAATAGAAACGTGCCACAAAAGAAAGATAATAAAGAAAAGGCATACGATCTTGTCCGAGTTCTGCGGCTTAATTTCTTACTTCATTCATTCAGGATCCTTTGTCTAACTGTCGTTGTAAGCTTTTATATTAGATTCCTTCTCGTTCGCGATAAGGAATTAACGGATCTTTCTTTTGATAAATTTGCCATTATCATTTTTGTTTACATTGACAATGCTTTTTCTAATATATAGATAGGTACTAATATTTTTTTTCTCGTAAGAAAGCTTCTCCCGCTAGATAACGCCTGATTTAGTGAAATTCTTATTTTTCCCACTTTAATTTACACGACGCGACGGTATGCATAGTTTTCTCGTAGCGCTACTATCTACGGCGTAGTCTCGTAGACGCATGCCTGTAGTTAAGCTATCTACGGAGGCGTAGACTCGTAGACGCATGCCTGTACTTAAGCTCTTGTCGTTATCTTGCTTACCGCATACAAAATTGTAGAAGTCGGTTTACGCAACAACAATGTTGTGATTGTACTGCGCTGCATATATGCTTCATGACTCAGCCTCTGTCACCGTATTAAAGGATGTTTCTGTTTTAAAAGTAAGCACTTACTCTCTACAAAGCTCAATTCCGATCGTGCATGGACTATTGTAGTCACCTGTGGAATAGCTCAGCTAAATACCTACCAGCTCGCTGCTCTCGACACGGTGGAACGCAGAAGTTGCCTGGAACTTATGTTGCGGTTAAAACCTGCATAGCTTAAGTCACCGTCGTATGGACGCTTGTCTTGTCTGTCGGTTTTCTATGGACTATACTTTGGCGAGTGTACGTCTGAGTTGCATAATCTGGTTCCGCTTTCTTTTCATACATCGGACTACCAGACACACTGCAGGTTATCATCCATATTTGGTTGCCATTCCAAACTTACGTACAGAGCCAGAGCGCCTTAAGACCTCCTTCATCATGCGAACAGCCAAGGAATAGAATGCCCTGCCGGCCCTGCCCTGCCCAAACTTCTTCAAGGTGCTCTTGAATAGGCTTCTTCTGAGTGAAGGTTCCATCTTAATCCTCACCTTTACCCTTGGGCCAGATGGAGGTCAGGAGTAATTCCTTTTAATATTTAAAAGAATGTTCAAGAGCGAGTCGGACTCGCGCACCGAGGGTTCCGTACATCGTAAATATAAATATTTGGATATGATTCGTATAGGTACTTACTTACCTACTTACATTGTTCTGTGCCTAGAAAAAACTACAACAGTGCTTCACCCAAAGCAACCTGCGAGTAGATTGGAAAGAGGTAGGTAAATAAAACGTGATCAACTGTTTTCATCAGCGAGGCTATATTCGTCAGAGAATTTGCGGTGTATAATATTGCAGTTTTAGGTCAGCGCCATCTCTTGACCGATAGTGGAAGAGATAAGAGGGAGTGGTATTTTTTATATTTTTTATCAAAAGTCGAAAGCTAAGCGGCCTAAAAAAAGAAAAAATGTTTGCGAATGTGCAAGCAGCGTTCTTAAGATGCCTTTTATGCCTCTTATGCCCCAGTAGCCCCACTTCAAAATTTTAAGATACTGTCAGTCCCTGTTGCAAGAAAAATCTCTCTTATTTGCAAAATAGTTGGGCAAACGTCAACTAAAACTATTTCAAATTTCAAGTTGATAGCATTAGTAGTTCTCGAGATAGGTATCCAGCTGTGACAGTCAGACCTGACACTGAGTCGCACCATAAGGGCTCCTTTTTACCATTTTGGTACGGAATCCTAAAAATAAAGCAGCAATCAAGGCTACCTATCGTACCAAAATTCAAGAAAGTGTTGAGAAAATATTTACACAATTCAAAAAGTAAGGCCTTCGTAGACCGTCCTTAAAAATGTAAAGGACTCAACTCGTGTAAATGTTAAGACATAAAATCTCATAGCCCTTCGATTCTTATGATTCGATACAATGTCACCAAAAAGAAATATTATTAGTAGGTAGGTAGGTAACGAACATTTAATTATTACTGCAAAATATTCGTGTCATTTATTTTCACATTAATTAACACGATGGTATTAAAACAGTAGGCGCTGCAGTGTGGTTTTTGCTTCACACAGGTCTTGATTACGATCGGGGAACCAATTTATTATTTTGATGAGCGAAAGATAAATCGTTTATTTTAAATAAAACTACCTAACTACTTGGGTAAATTTAACTTTTTTTTACTTTTTTCCATTCAGAATGCAATTATTTTTATTAATTGAAAATTAAATATTAGCTTAAAAACGATCTATCCTCCAAGTAACTTCACCGGGAATCGAGACGAATCCTCCTACCTAACCTCTTCTCGACTCCGACTTCTGCACGTATATTCTGTGCTTCTGCTAACGACTCCGTTGCTCAGCGGTCAAAGCATTCGGTCGGACAGTGAATGGTCCCTGGTTCGATGTCCGAAGGAGCTACTTGGAGGATCATCATCTTTAAGGATGGATAAGGAGAATGGGTCATGACCCACAACGCGGGCCAAAATGCCGATTGGTGGATATTAACGACTGTATATGCAGCCGGGACCAACGTGCCTGCCAAAGCACGGAGGAGCTCGAGATGAAAAGTTTTTGGTCACCCATCCCGTGATCGCGACCGTTGCGATAGCTGCTTAAGGCGCTACTCGGAAAAAATATTGACTTTTTGATTTAAACTATAGGACGGTTACAGTTGTTACAAAACTGGTAATAAGATATATATTTCTTCATATCTTTATCTAGAATCGTATAGTTTCAAAAACACGATTTTATGATTTTGCCTCGACACTTTTTCTTTTCGAAAAGACCTCTAAAAATACGAAAATTCAAAATTATTCTTAAATGGGGTTACTTACACTATTGGAAATTAGTTTAATTAGTGGACACCAATAATATTTAGGATCGTATAAAAGCATTTTTTTAAATCGCTGTAGTTTTTTAATACGAAGTGGTTTTGTGTTTTTTTTTGCCTAATCTGCAAAATCGGTCTCGCTCGCGCGCGCGTCGTTTTCTCATTGCTAACTCGCTTCAGCATAATTTTTCCGAGTATCGCCTTAACCTCAACGATCGTAGGCCGAGCGCAGCAACCACTGCGCCACGGGTTCCTCTACTTGGAGGATCGGTTATGTAGGGCAGTCCACGTATTGGCCACTTATTAAGTTATTTAAGGTAAGTGGTATGTTGTAATAACAATCGTTACAATTGCTTATGTCATACGATTTTTTTTCAATAAAATAGTACCTAAGTACATTATCGCAAAGGCCGTGAAATAGGCAATGGTCGAGGCCGAGCTGTAGGCGAGGACTTCACTAATACGAGACAGGCAATTGACATTTCCGCCGAGGCTATATAGTGCTTTTCTCAAAAGAATGAAGGAAAATAAGAATAATATTGGACACCATCACATACCTACATTGTTCCAATACCAAGATATAAGTAGCTTAATCGCTAGTATTATGGAAATTGAAAACAACGAAGGGTAGGTATTACCATATACCTACACCCAGACCCGAGGAAATATTGAAAAGTTCGTTTTCAACATTTACCCGACCGAGGATCGAATCTGGGACCTCTAGAAATAGCGGCATCTTGAAACCGGTGCGTACACCACTCGGCCACGGAGGTCGTCAAAAAAGGAAATAAAACATACTTTGTATATTAGGTATACATTCAATTTCATTAATATTAAATAGTAGATTGTTTTACATTACAAGGGAGCAAAATAATAAATTTTACGGCGAGGGCGCTATTTTGAATCCAGAGCACAGAATATATAATAGTACTAACGTGCAGAAGTATGTATTTTGCGCGCTCGTTTTAAAAATTGACACGTCGTCCTTTCCTCAAATGCATTTGCTAAGTACACTCTAGAGGTAGCAGATCGTATCCAAGGTTTGATTGCGCTGTTTGGCAAATTCCAGTGCCAATGAATATGCAATCCTGAGACCGTGTGGCGGTGTCTCATTTACTATTCTGTGCATTGCACTAGCCGACAGTATGGAGATTTTCAAATGCAATGAGCTGAAAATCTATATCCATGCCAATTTGAATGGAACCGTAATGTTTTATACATGCCGTTGCTATTCGGAATATTGAATCAATTTATCGTTATTCATGTTTGGTGAAACTGTATATTGTGAATGGTGAAACATCTCGTTGCCGTTTTAAGCGTTGTACTCGTATACGCTGATAATAATCCTACTAATAATATAAATGTGAAATTTAGATGTTTGGATGTTTGTTGCTCAATCACGCTAAAACCGCTGAACGGATTTGGCTGAAATTTGGGTCACAGATACTTTGTAGCCTGGAAAGGAGCATAGGCTACTTTTTATACCGGAAAAATATCACATTCCCGTGGGATAAAGTCGTGTAGTCCACGCGGGCGAACCCCGGGTAGAAAGCTAGTTAATATAAGTGCTAATATTTAACCAACTGAAATTATTCCATACTTAATAATATAAATATGCAAGTCTTTGTCCATCTTTCACGTCAAAACGGAGCAACGTGTCCACGTGATTTTTTGTATGGGGATAGCTTAGGAGCTGAAGAGCAACAGGCTATAATATCACATTTCCGCGGGATATCGCGTGTAGTCCACGCGGGCAAAGCAGCGAGCGGAAGGCTAGTATTATAAGATTATTGTTTCATTTAACTTAATTAAGATTAACTGAAAACATTATGAGTATTTCGTAATGATAAACAGATATTTTTATACTAGTCATTTATTGGTTGTTTTTCAACAATAAAATTATTTTAAGCTTATAAAACATGTCTGTACAATTTCATAAACAAAGGTCAACATCGACATCTTCGTGTCTTCAATGTCACTGATTATTAACAATTCAAGTATGTAATATTTTCTAATATTTAATAGATATTATAAAATTGTTTCTTTTACTAATTTTCTTCTGCTTAGAACCACAACCCATCCTCTGCCTCTTCTTCGCTGTCAGTAACCTGTAAGTCGTCTTGGATGGCGGGATCCGGCTGTAGACCAAAATTAATCATTAACTTCCTTCACCAAAATCTTAGTTGCAGATGTTTTATCTCACGAGCGCGGGTGAGCCTCGCTTGTGTGTGTAAACGTACATGCACACCATAGAGTAACTGTTCATACAGGGTGTTTGTTTAAAGATGGGACATACTTCAGGGGGTGAAAGTACCCATCAATATAAACAACTTTCACTAAGGGACCAAGTGCGATATCGCGAAAAATGTGTCAAAAGCGGCCACTTTTAGCAGTTTTGCTATCTACTTCTAGCAGTGACTACGAGGGAATGTAATGATACCGTATAAAAATACTAGACTATAGGCCCTAAAGATTCCCCGTAAAGTTTCAATAAAATTGTGTACTTATTAGAATTACAATATTAAATAAAATTCAACGCGGCGCCACTTTCGGTCAGGGTACCGCCTTAATAATTATGGTCGACGACATACTTAACGCGAGAGCGGGCCATTTTCGTTTAGTGTCGTCGATTTCGACCAATAATACCACTTGACGCCTCACGAACGCAACGCAAATATGGCACCGAATGACTTTTCTTTTAAACGAAGAAAAAGTTTACGATTTTAAGTCAAAAATTACAGAAAATAAGAGAGCATCTCAGACGTGCGCTCTTATTCGCTCAGCCGATTTTGACACTCCAACCAGTTTTGATGTGGTATTGTTGATCGAAGATTGTCGACCATATAAAGTGGTCCCGCTACGCGCACGACCCGCGCACGCTTTCTGTGTGTTTCAGCAAGCATATTTAAGTACCTATTAAACGATCCTAAATAGAATATAGTAAGCAGTCAGATAATATGAGAGCAACAATAGACAATGTCAAGATACATTAATACATACCTGCCAGTTCTCCGGCGGTTCTTCTTTGAACTGTGGCGGCTCTATTGAAGTACCTTCCATCATCGGTGGATCCATGTGCATGTCGGGTTCTATTGGCTCCTCCTAAGATTTTCAAAAAATATATTTAAGTTATAAACTCAAACAATATTACAAACATAGCACAAAAAATAGTTCTGTAAAAACTAGTTTAGAAACAATAATAATTACTCTAAAAATATCATTCACTTGAGATGGTTTAATTTGGTCCTTTGAGCCGGATATCATTCTAATACATTATGATGATTTCTCTAATTTATGCTATTTAAAACTTCAACCTATTATCAGCACACATTCTGGCTAACATAATACATATGGCATTACTTACCTTCACAACAGTAGGGTATGTGTAGTCACTTGTGTGCTGATCTAAGTCAACGAGATCATCGGACTGCGGCGGCGGCTCGTCGGGCACTTCGCGCTTTATCAAGAACTCTGAGGTGTCGAACGCCGGTTCGGTCATCGGCATTATGTCGTCTTCTGGTGGAAAGAAGTTAATAATAAACAAATTAAAAACTTTACACAGACAAGGAATTGGATTACATTTTGTGTTTTATTATTATTGCTTACGAAAATACTCGTCACACAAAACACACTCAAACGAATAATGTTTAGTAAGCATTTACTTATTAACAAAAAAACTGAAAAGGTGTAGCACGTGAGTGACCAATTCTGCTTCTTATAAATTCTCAATAAAACAAAAATATTACAAAATTTACTTGATTTTGTACTCCTATGCTTTAAATTATTGATTGCAAATGAGTCCATACAGAATTATTAACGAACTCGAATTCAGATTTATTTACTTATCATTATTTGGCAAGTAAAATGTTTATTACATGACTTAATTTTAATCATATATACGAAACATTAATACTGATGTACAAACCTGGTCGCACAGAAAGCTGCACTAAGCCTTCAGCAGCGTCCTTTTGCTCTACCTCTTCCAATTCAGAACTGCCACTATCAGAATATTGTAAATCTGCAAGGAAATAAATATATATTATATCATTTAACAATCAATAATTTGTATAAAGTACATAATCTATTAACATACCTTCTTCTAAACTGTTTTGGTCCTTCCTTGGTCTACCACGTTTCCTTGGAGTAGCACCTGAGAAGTAAATGAAGAATTTTTAGTTTTGTTTCCAAAACCATAACAAGAAAGAACCAAACGGAAACATGAATATTTTTGTACGACCGACAGATGTAGACGTAAAAGCCTTGTGCTTCCTCAGCCGCCATCTGTTTCTCGTCCGAAGGCGTTGGCGGTGGTTCTTCTACATCCAAGTCGGAATGGTCAGCGTCTTCTAACATCTTCTGCTGCACGCGAGCAATGTTCAAAAGTAGTACTAAAAGTAAGCCATCACCCACTCAACTTACCATCAGCAGAGGTAGACGTAGAAGCCTTTTGCTTCCTCGGCCGCCCTCTACGTTTCTCGTCCGAAGGCGTTGGCGGTGGTTCTTCTACATCCAAGTCGGAATGGTCAGCGTCTTCTAACATCTTCTGTTGCTCGCGAGCAATGTTCAAAGGTACCTAGTACTAAAAGTAAGCCATCAGTCACTCAACTTACCATCAGCAGAAGTAGACGTAGAAGCCTTATGCTTCCTCGGCCGCCCTCTACGTTTCTCGTCCGAAGGCGTTGGCGGTGGTTCTTCTACATACAAGTCGGAATGGTCAGCGTCTTCTAACATCTTCTGTTACTCGCGAGCAATATTCAGAGGTAGTACTAAAACTAAGCCATTAATCACTCAACTTACCATCAGCAGAAGTAGACGTAGAAGCCTTATGCTTCTTCGGCCGCCCTCTACCACGTTTCTCGTACGAAGGCGTTGGCGGTGGTTCTTCTACATCCAAGTCGGAATGGTCAGTGTCTTCTAACATCTTCTGTTGCTCGCAAGCAATGTCCAAAGGTAGTACTAAAAGTAAGCCATTAGTCACTTTACTTACCATCAGCAGAAGTAGACGTAGAAGCCTTATGCTTTCTTGGCCGCCCTCTACCACGTTTTTCGTCCGAAGGCATTGGCGGTGGTTCTTCTACTTCCAAGTCGGAATGTTCAGCGTCTTCTAACATCTTCTGTTGCACGCGAGCAATGTTCGCCTCGAGCTGGCTTACGTTCTCGCCGAACTAGGGAAAGAGAATATTAAGTATTCAAGTTAATATATATTATTTTGTTTATTCGCTTAATATTTTCAGTGCTGTTTGTTGTTTTAGACCCCATTTATAAAATTATAAAGGTACTTACTTTATTTGTATAAACAAGAAACCTTTTTCTGACATACTTACCTACATTTTAATTTTCAAAAGGCAAAGATGAGATTTCTAACAAACAACTAATTTTCTAATTAGGTACCTACGCTTTTCATGATAAGTTTTTATCAGATATTTTAATTAGTATTTACGAACAGAATTGAACATTTTCTAGTATGATTATCTTTATTTCGATAAGTTAATGGATCACATCCAATAATAGTGATGAATCTTTGCTAATTACCTGTTCCAGAGCTTCTTGCGTGACCTTCAGGATGGCCTCAGCTTGCCTCGTAAACTGGGAGTTGAGGCCGTTGTACGCCCGGCAGTTGTCAACGAGCAGCTGTACGTCGCGTAAGAACTCATCGCGGCTGTGGTACTTGTGAGCTGTATTAGCAAAGCAGTAAGGTTGAAAATAGCAGAACACAAAAATACGTAAGAAGGAACATGTCACGAATTTAATAATGAAATAAGTGACGCCTCTAAAACAGAGGGCATAATCTGAAACGCAAAACCCGAAACTTCGGTATACCCGTCCCTCTCACTCTCTAGTCGGGACAGAATCGAGTGAAAGGGACGGGGCTAACCGAAGTTTCGGATTAGCGTTTCAGAGTACGGTCCCTGGCACGTTGTCATTGCAACGTGAAGAAAAACAAAACCGAACGAAGAGAAATCTGTATTTCTCGCAAAGACGGCGACGCATGCCAGCCATACTTTCAAATGCCTAACTATGTTATTGGGGTAAATTAAATCTTTATTTTAGTGCATTAACTTTACTAATCAGTATTCAAACTAATTACATCATACTTTTGGAGATAGAATAACCAATGTTGTTTCCATTCTAAGTATAAATCCAAAGTTAATAAAAATAGTTAAGTAACGAGCACACGAAAATGTAAATTATTTAGTTTAATCGTTTAATTAAATATTTTGTATCATAAAATTGCTTACAAAAGTAATACAAAATAACCAGCGTCATCCTACTTCCTACTAATATTATAAATGTGAAAGTTTAGATGTTTGGATGTTTGGATGTTTGGATGTTTGGATGTTTGTTACTCAATCACGCCACAACGGCTGAACGGATTTGGCTGAAATTTGGGACACAGATACTTTGTAGCCTGGAGAGGAACATAGGCTACTTTTTATCCCGGAAAAATATCACATTCCCGCGGGATAAGGTCGTGTAGTCCACGCGGGCGAAGCCGCGGGCGGAAAGCTAGTACCTAATATTTTCTTGCTCATAGTTTCCATATCAATAGGCTTCTTGATGACGTTGTAGTAGTCTTTGACTTGCTTCTTGTTCACCGGCTTCAGGAACGGCCACGCTTCTGGCATTATTTTCAGCTTGGTGGTCAGAAGATTGTCTAGTAGATAGGACAGTGCGACCTGTCATCCAAAAGTAATATTATTAAAAGTTTCTTTATTTACTCCAATTTAAAAAACATAAACATAAGCTACACCATTATTCATATTCAAGTTTGTTTATTAGTCGATTATAACTAGAGATCGGATAATCGGATGCATATTTACCTAAAATTGAGGTGTTGGCTGTTATGGAATGCACTTTTGTATCGAAAAATCCCGGGATTTCGGAATGGACAAATATAGTGTTTTGGTTATATAGAATCAAATCTGGTAGGTACCTATTTACTTATATTCAGATGTTGGCTAAAATGGAATGCACTTTTGTATAAAAAATATATCTAAAAATAATAACTCCTTTATAATTTTATATTTCTTCACATACTTTTCCAAGTTTCGAAACATATCTCAAACGAATTAGAAATTATAAAAAAAACCATTCAAGTTCTTCATTATTAAAGTAAAACAACATCACCAACAAAATCCCGCGCTCAACCAACAGTAGTACCTGTACCTACCTATCGTATTAAAGGACTATGTTAGTTGAATGTTTAGGATACACAGTATCTATGTAACTTCACTGCCTCCTACCACACCTACCTATCGTAGGACTATGTTAGTTGAATGTTTAGGATACACAGTATCTATGTAACTTCACTGCCTCCTACCACACCTACCTATCGTAGGACCAAGTTAGTTGAATGTTTAGGATACACAGTATCTATGTAACTTCACTGCCTCCTACCACAAACGTAACTCATTGACTTTGCAAGTACGTACGTACCTAAACGTCATATTTTGGTGTACACCTATGAAACATACACCAATCGACAGAAAAAACATTTTTAAACAACAAATAATCTTTGACAAAAAGTCGTAAATGATGTACTTTTTGAAATATTTCACTTTGAATGTGTATAATAAAACTTAGTATATTAAAACTTGGCATTTTTAGGTAGGTACTTGGAACGTTAGGTATGCCAGGCTCCATATAAAAAAGTTGGAATCTTTTGAGTGGCTGTCAGGTATTGGTAAGTATTGTAGGCTTTGTTGTATTGTCATTGGCGTTGTCAATAGAAATGGACAATTGACGCGCAACGTTGCTAGATCTCCATAGCTCGGCTTGTACAGTACGCGCAAAATAACTTGGCGGCTCTGAAGTTCACGCGGAATTCTGCGCAGTAGACGAATACAGTTACAGGTGTACCCGGCGTAAGATTATAAGCTACGTAACAGATAAATCCTTCTATCTATATAAAAGCTAAAATACCTACGCTATATTAGCCTACAAAAACCACTGCAGAACCGCTGCAAGAAGAAACGTATTTTTCACACTTATGCTCTGAAATGTTAATATTATATTTGAGAAAAGAATGCAGTACGTGGCACTTTTCCGAGGTAAACATTCTAAATTTGAAAATCACTGCAGTAATGAATTTCAGTACTTACTTACTGCACTGATTTTAGTGCAGTAAGTAAGTACTGAAATTCATACTACGTACTACCCAAAGATATTATTACCAACTTTTTTTCTTTATTTTTTCTTTCGTTATTCCTGTGTATAAAAACAGAAAAAGCAAAGGGACATTTGCACCATACAGCCACATTATTATTATTATTATATAGGTAATTATTATATCATAATTAGGTTAACTTTTTTTTAAATACGGTGCGCACAGAGTTTATTACTTCGTATTGTACCACAAGCGCTATGTACCCTTAGCACGAACATCAATCGAAAAAACAAAATGAGATTTATCATAGACAAAATATCCTTTACGAGCATGGAAGTATTACCCATAAACTTATTTATACTAGAGTATAATAAGTTTATGGTATTACCTAAATAATACTTCCATGTTTACGAGTAATTTTGTATGGGAAATATGTACAGCGCCATCTACCGCCCAGAAGCGGGTATTGAAGTTGCGCATTTTAGAAGCAAGTAGTAAGTATCAATAGGCTGTATGACCGTTCCACATGGCCTCAGAAACCAATATTAAAAAAAACGGCGGGAATGATTTTCAGCGGTTGATTTGATATCAATACAGTTTGTATTGTGTAATAAATTATCAAAATGATTTCTGCCAATGAAACATATAGGTACAGACATCGTATGTACCTACTCCACCAAATATGAGAGCAGAAGCAAAATTAATTACTGAAAACTTAGGTACTGCCAGAAAAATCAAAAGAAAGATATATGAAAACCTACGATCTGATTTGGAAAAATGAAAAAAAGGCGCATACGTTTTCGGAATCTGTGTTGTTGGCGTATTTTAATGATACATCATTAAAATAATATTATTATGGGCGACTTATACATAAGTGTGCCCGGGAAAACAATAACATTTACATTTAATAATTGCCCGAACATGTGTGATATAAATTTTAATAAATATTATTTAGTTAAACAGTTTTTTTTATTTCCTCGCATTTCTTGAGAAAAGCACTATACAAGCCTTGTACGGTAAGCAAATTACCTTGCCTCGAATGATTAAAGCCCTCGCCTGCGGCTCGTGCTTCAAACCATCCTCGACAATGTAATTTCTTACTTACCTGTCCTCGGTTGTAATGTACTATTACGGACGCGCTCCAAGAATCGAGATTCCCGCGTACTTCGCGAGAGTACGTCATCGGGCGAAATCGTCAAGCAAGGTTGTACAAAGAACATAAATTAAACAAAATGGCTGAAGTGAAATAAATTTTACTATTTATGAATAATGCAATGGAGTGAATTAAATGTGCTATATTTTATAAAATGATTTATATTTTTTATTCCATCTTTGAACTCACGGTTATTAAATTTTAGTGGCGAAAATCTTCTGAAACGTGTGAACAATTTACAATAATTTAACCATAGGTACTTACAAGCTTACAAGGTAAGGATTGTTTTTTTTTACAAAGTAATTTAAATGTATCGATATATATTTGGAAAATGTAAAGTTTTACATTACACTGACGTAAATTTTTCACTGCTCTGAATCTTACAGTTCGTACGGGCTAAAATAGACAATTTACAACATTTTTATATAAAATTTTGAACATCGTTCTGTAATTTTACCAAAAACGTTTTGCGATACAAATATGGCCAAATCTGGGGATTTCAGTCAAGTCGTCAAGGTCAGATTTTAGTGACCAAACCATAGTGATAGATAGTGATTAAAGTTATAGTAACCGAGGTAATATTTACGCCAAATCAGGATATCATAAGCTCACCTTTGTACATTTCAATGAAGGATATTTAAAGTACTTAATTTATTAAAAGTATATTTATGTTTGGTATCTTGTAATTATGTCCAATAAAGTATTATTGCAAGTAGGTACTTATTGTTTTATTTAAACTAACCCTCACTACTCTTCCTCTAACACTCTACATACTCATAAATCGCATTGGGAACTTAACTAAACTTCAAGTGAATACGTATGAATAGTTGTGTAAGTACACCCGGAATCCCGGTTTTTTTTTAAATAAATACCACATGCTAAAGGCTTCGTTTTTACACCATGTTACCGACTAGTTTTCCTAGCATTCCCGAATATACTGGAATCCCGGGATTTATATTTAAAAAACATATTTTAAGAAGCCGCTTCCATAGTTAGTTAGCCAAAAATTAACTTTAGGTAAATAAGCATCCGATTATCCGATCACTGATTATAACGGCGTTATAATACTTTACAGGTGAACATCGAACTTATCGGTAAAATTCAAGTAGGTATAAAATGCTAGACAGAAGTGTTACACCGAACTACATAGACCTTATGTTCTCATATCTGTCCTTACAAAACCAACTCTTGAACGTGAATAAAGGACTTAAAGAAATCGCAACTTTATTACTCGTTTTAAAACGTACCTAGAATCGTTATTAAATCATTTACCTGATCGTTGTCGTCAAGAAGAGGATTAATTTGTTTCTCAAGTTTTATAATCTGCTCTTCTTTCTCGGCCAGTTTTTCAACGCATCTCTGCAACATCCTCTGCGCTGCCACCGTCAGGCTGCTGGTTGGTCCTTTGCAATACCAAATTCATAGTTATTAGAAAGAAATTGTAAAAAAAGCGTTTGTTTTAATATTTGTTTATTTAGAACTGCGGCTACTGGCTAATCTTTAGAAACTAATTATATAGCCTCGTATTCATGGTAAACATTTGTTTAGCAACAGTTGATCAACATTTTTTGCTGAAAACTTTGTTTAAATCTATATATCAACTGTGCAACACGCAGTGTTGCCAGCAACTCCGCAACACGTTGATTCAACTTTATTGCTAAACAAATGTTTAGCATGAATACGAGGCTTTATTTTACATGTGATTCTGCTTTCAGGACACACACAGAACAGGTCACAGTTCAAAACAAATGAATAATAATAACAAAAACACTTTATTGCAATAAGAAAACACATAACAAAAAGAAGACAATAAAAAAGAAGAACACAAAAGGCGGTCTTATTGCTACGTAGCAATTTCTTCCAGGCTTGAATGTTAAAAAAACAAACGCATAATCTTTACTTCTTGTCAATTTATGTATCAGTAGCGGCCGCCCGTGGTTTCACCCGCGTGGTTCCCGTTCCCGTTTAAATATCGGGATAAAAAGTATCCTATGTGTTATTCTAGCCTATAATCTATCTCGGTTGCAAATTTCATCCAGATCCGTTAAGTAGTTTTTGCGTGAAAAAGTAACAAACATCCACACATCCATACATCCAGACATACATACTCAAAAACTTTCGCATTTATAATATTAGTAGGATATTCGGTGCGAATTGGCCTATGCTATGTTGAATCATTAAATTTTCACTTGGAAGTGAACAGGGTAAAATGGAGATTTAGATCACAGCACATTGAAATTGCATTCAGACATTTAGTTCATTCTCCCTCCTCCTTCAATATTTAGCATTCAAAAAAGTACCTACATAATAAAAAAATTTGCTCACCATTATACAACGTCGAGTTCTCAACGATCTGATTGACATCAGCTAAAAAGTCTTCTCTACTTTGGTAGTGTTTTTGTCGCAGGTTCTCTCGTATGGTCTGTAGATCCATTGGTCGAGACACGATGCGGTAATAATCTGCCACCATCTACAAGTATTTTACCGCAAGTTACTTTGTTTTCCTACTACGTACTTTTTTAAAGCAAATTTTTCAAATTGTTATGTTATGTATATTCATATTTTAGCATAATAATGATGCTAAAAACACTTCTCTAACTTATCTTATACCTCTAAAAACAATAATTCAGTTTATGCCTGCTTTTACCTTAGGAATGACAGGGAATAGAAACGGTTGCGCGTCAGGTAGATGCCTTATATCGTTCAAAACACCTAACACCGAAGACAGTGTAACTAGTGGGTCTGGACTGGACGATATCTTTCCGCCGGTCTCTTCACCAAGTAGTCGCAAGATTCTGAGGCGGTACTGCGTCGCTTGTTACGGTCTCATCTAAGCACTTTAGACTCACTAATATTTTAAGCGTACGTGAAAACACTTCTCTAACTTACCTTATACCTATAAAGAAAATAATAACTTCAGTTTATGCCTGCCTTTACCTTAGGATTGACAGGGAATAGAGACGGTTGCGCGTCAGGTGGATGCCTTATAACGTTCAAAACACCTAACAGCGAAGTCAGCTTAACTAGTGGGTCTGGACTGGACGATGTCTTTCCGCCGGTCTCTTCACCAAGTAGTCGCAAGATTCTGAGGCGCTTGTTACGGTCTTGGCTAAGTACAGTATTGACTCTCTAATATTTTAAGCGTACAGAAAATAACTTTTACCTTAGGATTGACAGGAAACAGGAACGGTTGTACATCAGGCAGATGCCTCATGTGGTTCAGTACATCTTCTAACAACGAAGACAGCGTAACTAGTGGATCTGTTCGCCGTCTTTCTGCCGGTCTCTTCACTAAGTAGTCGCAAGATTCTGACGCAGTACCGCGACGCTTGTTGCGCCCAGCGGCGCGGAATTCACCGCGTCTACCACGGCGTTTTAAGTCTTCCGCTGATTGCTGTTGAAATAAATCATTTGAGTATTTACTAATATAAAAAACGTAGAGATTTCAACCGAATAGCGATGATTTTAGTGGACAAGGAAATAATGAACTTTAGCCATGAATAAACGTAAGTATACTTTTTCGCGTAAATAAATCTTAAATATAGGGTGAAAAAGTTTGTACAGGTATCTATTAGAGTCTGTATTAGACAATTTGCTTTATTTCTACACATATTGTACTAGTACTGTACTTCAGACGGTACTTCCACCTCCAGTTCGTGGCGAAAGAGGTCCACCACCCATTGCCCCGGTGTAATAGAGGACAGGCTTTGTTCGTACGCATGTTGTACTAGGCTGTTATGAACTCTAAAGATTTATTCCTTACCTTGACGAACTTAGGCGGTAGTGTCAGCTTGGTGACGTAGACATATCCACCGAGGTCATCTACTTCAACATCAGGTGGTACTTCCTCGTCCAGTTCTTGTGGCGAAGGAGGCCCGCCGCCCATTGGCCCGGTGTATAGAGGACAGGCTTTGTTTATACGCATATTGTATTAGGCTGTTATGTGCTCAAAGGCGTTTATTCCTTACCTTGACAAACTTCGACGGTAGCGTCAACTTGGTGCCATCGACATATCCACCGAGATCGTCTTCATCAATTTCAGGTGGTACTTCCACGTCCAGTTCTTGTGGTGAAGGAGGCCCGCCGCCCATAGCCCCGGTGTATAGAGGACAGGCTTTGTTTGTACGCATGTGGCCTACATTGCCGCACGCACCACACTAGGAAGAAATAGTAGGTTAAAAACATAAACTTTATTGACGATTGTATAGACAATGTCTTGGTTTTTCTGTTTGGAAAACGAAAAAGAAAATTGGTATTATCAATCATATATTTGGAAAAAAAAACATATGATTATTTAGGCTATTTAATTTTTGAGCTAAATAGTGTTTCAAAAACAATGTACGAGTACTTATAACATTACTTTTTACTTTTCCACAATAGGTTCAGTCTGCCTGAACAGCTCTTTTCTACAACTGATGCAACGCAACAACGCAACAAATAGTCACTTATTCCGTATAAGTTGCTTTTATTCAAGCAAAAAATTGTATAATAAAAATGCATTGCAAAAATTTAAACTATACCAAAGTAATCAGTTTTTCGACATTAGTATAATTTCATTAAATTACATTTCGTTCATTCCTTCCAGTTACCTTCAACTTGAGATCAGGCTTGAGCTTGGCTCGCCGACGCGACGGCGTGTGTGTGTCCGGCTCTTGTTTGATCTGGCCCAGCGGTATCAGCCAAGACGAAGGAGAACCCATGTCGTTTGATAACGACATGTTCAGGCCTGAGATGAACAATATTTATGTGAAATAATACGATTGTTTGAACATGTAAGAAGTCTCTGTTGACCAATTTAAATTGGTTTAATGATAAGCGAAGTGGATAAGAACAGTGAGTAAGAAGTGGTGTAAACAGATCAGTTAGAAGCGAGTCGCTAGGGGCTCGCCACTATAAAATAATAAATTAATAAATATTTTCTAACAATCACACCAATTATCTAAGCCCATAGTAAATTTCTTAAGAAAGTGTGTCTACGTGAACTTTATAGCGGATAAATATATACTTAAATATTTTTTTATTTGTAAATACATTCTTAATATACATAGACAACACCCAAACCAAGACAAATAGACATATGTTCGTGCACACAAATATTTGACTTGTTCGGGAATCGAACCCGAGACCTCTGGCGCAGAAGGTCATCAAAAGCCACTAGCCACTGTACTTGATCAATCTAAATCGGGCGAGCATTAAATGAACGAGCCGTTTTATTATAATGAACGAACGATGGTTATAATTATTCATTTTTAATGCAGCGGCACAAAGTTGCCAATACCGTTTTTACACAAACGAATCGTAAAACAGATGTTAATGAGCGATTAATTTCACTAGTTATTGGTTTCTAAAGTTTACCTTCAAGCGTACTTATTAGCCAAACTTATGTATAAAACGATTTGTCTTTCTCATACTAAAACCAGGGCTAGGAACGGTTGTTTTAACCTATGTTCCATGGACTTTTTGATTTCTTTCGGATGACAGAATATAATCCAAGAGCTATCTGAATTCAAAAGGAACAAAACTAATACTCACTGTCATTGGTTGCTGTACTAGCACCTGGGTTCCCAGCAAGTCTTTCTCTCTCCTGGTTTCTTTTAATACGACGCAGTTGCTCCTGTGTGGAGAAACATTGACATTGATTCATGTTAAATACTTATCAACAATAAATAGCACATAAACAAGAGAAAATGTATTATATTATGTGAAGTATGAAATGAATTTACCATAACCAAGAATGTTGTAACTAATTACATATTTTGGCACGGTGTTTTTACTTTATGGTTTGATAAGTTCAAGCAGATAAAAATACAGTGCACTATATAACAATTCTATTTTTTATCGATATAAGGAAAAAGTACTTATTTATATTAAATAGCGGCCGCCCGCGGTTTCACCCGCGTGGTACCCGTTCCCGTGGGAATATCGGGATAAAATATAGCCTATGTCACTCGGGAAGACTGTAGCTTTCTAACGGTGAAAGAATTTCCTAAATCGGTCCAGTACTTTTTGAGTTTATTCGTTACATACAAAAATACAAATCTTTCCTCTTTATAATATTAGTATAGATTGAACACTATGAAAATGTGCATAAGGTCGCAAATCTATACTAATATTATAAAGAGGAAAGATTTGATTGTTTGTTTGTTTGCATCGAATAGGCTCCAGAACTACTGGACCGATTTAGAAAATTCTTTGACCATTAGAAAGCTACATTCTTCCCGAGTGACTTAGGCTATATTTTATCCGGATATTCCAACGGGAACGGGTACCACGCGGGTGAAACCGCGAGGAACCGCTAGTGATAAATACAGTATTCATTATGATCAGCAATTTAATGTCCCCACTGCTGGGGCACTGGCCTTCCTTAGGGATGGATAAGGAGAATGGGCCATTAATGACCCACCATACGCGGGCCCAGTACTGATAGTGGGTTTTAACAACTGCAAACGCAACAGCAGCTTAACGTGCCTTACGAAGCATGGGGGAGCTCAAGATGAAAAGTTTTTGGGCACCCATCCCGTGACCGACCATTGCGAAAGTTGCTTATCCTCAGTGATCGCAGGCCGAGCGCGCTAACCACTGCACCACGGGCTCCTCCTAAACACAATTTGATATAGATTAAAAAAGAAAACAAACCTGAATTCTTCTCTTCTCTCTTTTCATCTCTTCTTTCTGTGTCTCGTCCATCGTCGCGAATTGTCTGATGAAGGTTTCGTCTTTCGTAGATCGTATTTTCGTATACGCTTCTATTACTGCTGCTTTTCGTACTAATTCTACTCGTGTGTACCTTTGACCGGTCGCATTACGGAACGTGCGTACGATTCTGAGTACACGACCAGCTAAAAGACAGTGAACGATTTTAGACCTTATTGCATGTTGTGAAGAAATGTTTTCAAAAGAACTAGCCACAATTTTTTCTTTGCATCTTTGTGAAGTGAAGCTTTACAAAACAGGATTTCAGTAGTTCAAGATGTTTGGTATATTTTTAAAAAAACTTTTCAGATCACCCTGCTATTTAACAATTGTACAAACCTTGATTTGAAGTTTGACTCTGATCATTTTGGTTCAATTGAGGCTTCTTTTCCGATTGACCCAATATCATCTTTCTCAACTCCGCTCTTTCTGCCTCTTCTCGTTCCAAAGACAACTACAATCAGACACGATATTTATATTGCTATCTTTATTATTTTAATGAAAATTGTATTTTTAAGACTGAAACACTAAATGATACTTGCATAAGCCGATCCGATGTGTTTTGGCCTGAAGCCGATCGTCCACCGCCAGCTAAGCTAAGTTAGTTTAGTTCAGATGCCCATTACCATCCCATTTAGATGCGCATGTTTGAAAAACTTGTTGTTTAGCTGACGGTAGACGATCGGATTTAAGCAGTCACCAGTCCTGAATCACTGACCTGTTCTGTAGTCTTTTTATTAGCGAGCATGTTCTCGAGATTCTTGCCCATCTCCTCCAGATCTGATTCTTCGCTAACAGAACTCTCAGCTTCGTCCGTACTCAACACTTCTGTGCTTTGGAGCACTCGATTCTGTAGCTCAAAGATACGCTGACATTCTTCTTTATACCTATTAAATTAATTAAAATAATATTTTAATTAGTTTCCAGTATTTTTTATAACATAATTAATAAAAATTATGATGAATCTTTGCAGCGTTTACGTGTCTATGATTACACACAACCAATCAACCCACACGACATGTATGTCTAGAATGTATTCCAGTCACATTTTGAATTATATAATCAAATATTACTGCGAATTTTGAATGATATTTTAGCCACGAAAGTCTAATATAATTTTATTACTTACCTTTCTTGGTGTTCAGCAATTGAGAATCTGTTTCCTCTTGAAAACTTTGTCATACCTTCTTCGCCAGCCTTAGCTTTTTCGGTAGAGAGTGTTCTGACTACATCAATAACTTCCCAGCGAGAAAGCTTCTTGATCTAGACACACACACAAAAATATTAATTCAATATAGATTGCTATAAATGTGGGTAGTCGATCTTTATCTTTTCTACTGATCTTTGGCGTTCTTATCACAAAGGACACAAGAGTTAATTTCGAACTTACCTCTTCTTCCGGTACACCAAACTTCCTCAGCAGCGCTTTAGCATTATTCAAACTAAGTCTTCTCAAGTCAGCGTCAGTTCCAGTGACAGTCCTCTTAGGCTGTTGTTCTTCGCTCGGTTGCTGAGTTGGTTTGTTCGGTACCCGAACGTATGAGAACCCTTCACCGCAACCGGTTGGGTCGGCGGGACCGGTCAGTTGAAGCAGGCATTTACCACGCATTGCTTGGATGTAAGCGCGAGTTGTATTCCAAGGGGCCACTTTGACCTGGTTACAAATTACGGTGGCATAAAAAACTGCGAAAAATTAAAGCGAAACGAAACAACTTAAGTCATTCAGGATAAGACAAAAAAACTATGGATATTTTTCATATTTCACTTGAAATATGAAAAATTGTCATTGGAAGACAGGCCAGATTATCCCACATTATTAGTAATATCGCCGGATATACTTTGACCTTGCCTACTTTATTAGTGAAACCCCCTGGTTTTATACGGCTTACATTTACATAACTTCCTACACTCAGCCCCATATTCATATGTTATCGTACCTCATCGTCCATCTTCAGTTGCAGTTCTTCATCGTCGTCTTCCTGCGGCGTGAATATGAACTTCTCCCCGTAACCTGCGTCCTTCAATCTCTGTTCCGCGGATGCCATACTGAAATACGCACAGCACTGCTCGGGAGAAACCATAGCACGAATCTCCTCTTCAGACGGCAGGCGAAACTCAGGTTTTATTACCCACCTTGAATAATATTGGTAGTTTTGAAATTGCAAGATCGTCGTAATTGAAACGTTGAAACAGAGCTGATATAATCCAAAAGAGACATAATAACATTCCATTTTTCAAAAAGATTTTAAGAGCTAAAGAAAAAAATCCTGGCAACGCTGCCACAGGAAGGACTAGCCCTTCGCAGAATGTTCTGTATGACGCAGCCAATAAGATCGGTTGCTGCATTTTTTACGTGAACAATATAATATAAACATTTATTCTAAGGTATTAAAGAAAAAACGCAGACTAAAACAAAAAGTCTGTTGTCTGCTCCTTAATTATTTCGATTATTTCGACATTCCATTTATTAATATAAATGTTTAAACTCACCAATTAGAATCAAGCCCAGTCCGTTTAAAGTCAGCACACAGTTTCAGACGCTTCCGTATTGAGCTCTCAGAATGCGATGGAAACGCCCTTTTAATGTCGTCCATTTTGATTCGTCGCGGATTGTGAGTAGATTTCCAGAACAATCGATAAATATAAACCTGCAAATCAAATCATTTTTAAACTTTTCCTCATTCATGAAATCAATAAATACTTAGTTTTTACAAGTTGTTTAACACACCTGTAAGAAATCTCTTACGAAATTGTTGGCCCTCTTGGAATTAGGACCAGGTACTTCGTACAAGGGACATTCTTGTCCAGCCACATACACTGCATCAATTTCACGGATGTAATATGCTTGCCTGCAATAAAAGAAATACTTATAGACCTCAAAAAATCGACATAATAATACAGAGTGAAATTAAAGAATTTTTACATCATTAAACAGTCTTTGGTAGGCTGACGAACTTCATAATTGTAGCGACTGTTCGACGCTGTGTTCGTTCACGATGGAGCACTCACCTGAAACATTTCTCTCAACATTTCGTTCACTATTTTGGTGAAACGTCTCAATACCGTGCTCGTGCCTTTGTTCGATAAAATGTTACACCAAACCGCTCGTTGATTTAAAAATCTGATTGTAACAAAACAGCGAATGCTCGATGTTCTTTTACAACTAGTTTAGTATCAACTTGAGATAATATTATTGGATTGGCTGTTTCTCCCTTTTGCTTTGTCACTGTCTGTCACCTGCTCAATAATAAGGGCTGGCAATTTGCCGCCGCCCACCGGCCATGGGCTGGCGGCCTATGAACTATACGTAATAACTATCTTACCTAGTCCTGATGACAAGGAAGTCAGTCTGCGGCATTGTGTGTTCGTATATCGGCGCTCGGTACATGTTGTTTTCTACGACCGGCTGCGTTGCGCCGGGAGCTAAAATACCGAGGAAAGGCGAAGTATGGGCATAGGCTACCTCACCATACTTTAGAGGTTTTGGACCGCTATCCTATAATATAAATAAGGGACTTTTTAATTGTTTAAGGATAATGTATTGGGTATCTGATGACTATGATGACAGTCACAATAGATAAGGCAGACTTAACGCTTTTAACTTTTTAAAATTAAAACTTTATTATGCAATCATTCACTTACAACCACCAAATATGGTTACAAGTCGCTGTGTGTATATATAGCGCTATTATTTCTATTACAATGAAAATTACTATTGAAATAATTGCTTTTATTGGAAAAACAACCAAAAAATACCTTCGAAGTAGTCCTTTTATAGTAGTTTTTGATCTTGGTGCACATTCCGACTTGGCCGATGAGTGGCGGGTGTTCCTCGCAGAACTCGACGAGAACTATCTCTCCGTCGCGACCGCTGAGATCTTCGGGCGTTCTCATGAAGAATACGTCACCACCACCCGAGGCGAGACGTTCGGCTTCCCTTTGCTAGAAAGTAGATGTTTTGATACAACTTGATAAAATCAAAAGAGGGTCAAACTGTTTGCAATGTATTATAGTTAGTGACTATGTCATAAGTAGAACAAAAAGATAGCTTTACTCGCTGTCAGAAAGAGTTACACAAATAAACTACCTATTTAAATTAAAGGAGACGGAATAAAACCCCCCTAAGAAGCAGCTGGCATAATGAGACTTGTAATCGATAAAGCCTTTAAAACGTAATGTTCTTACGTTATTATTTAAATTATAAAGCTAGCCCATTATTTAATATTTAATTTTCAAAATACTCCTAATTGCGTTAGGGAACGAAGCTATTCTTGGCTTGAAGATGAGAACATGCCCTATTTTAAAAAAGTGAGTGTCAAATCAAGTGTGATTGACAACATAACATGTCAATGGCACTTTAGTTGAATGAACCATAGATGTATTATTCCTGTAGATGGAGCATAAGAAAATGAACAATTCCTTCTATAATCGACTCTCGTCTCTCAAATGGCCACATGTCGTGTGTTAAAAAGAGATAACAATAGCCCAACGTGTGCGTCTTAATGAGCCGCGCGCCACTTATAAGTCAACGTCATATTTGTTTGTTAACCAGCTGGTTACAAATGCTTCAGAAAGAAAATCTTTTTTTGTAGTAAAATATAGAAAGATTTGATGGTGTGGTGCGGTAAATCTGTTGTTTGTTAAGAATGGCCTGTACTGTTCCCGGTTATTCAAGCAGAGTGAGTGTTTTGAAAGAGAATAATGAACACATATCATTTCAGAGGTAAGTCACACTCATTGTTTTGTGTTTTTGCGAACACATTTTTATAGCTTACTAGTCCGTATTTGCAAAAACTAAATTGCTGTACGTGTATACACAGTTTAACATTGACTTGGTTGAAGAAAATCGGGTGTTTTTAGGCTAAAAATATATAATTTATAGCCAATTGGGATTTTTTGACATTTGACCAACCTGATAGTGTTGTAGTCCGATTTTACTATGTAATATCGATAAAAAATTGTAGTATTAACAATTTTGTATTTCAACTTAATTTTTCTCAATTTTAAACAGATTTCCCACCGCCGCGCCGCCGTCGATGTAAAGGAAACGTGAATAAGAAACGTAAAAAAAGGCGACGATTGGAGACCTTCGCAACAAACAAGAATATGCTCGATGCATTTATTAAAGCAAATTGTGGATTTATACTTAGAAAATTGAATACATTAATAGTATAAAAATAAGCGTGAAATCTGTATTTTTTACTTGATATCATTCAGCAGATTATTTAATTTAATAAATTGATTAGAAATCTCGTTCAGTTTTACGACTATACCTCCTAGTATATAAATAGTATAATTATCATCATTATCATATTAATATCCTTACTGCTGGGCTATAGGCCTCCCCTGTGCATGAAAACACCACAGGTAGAACGGGCCATAAGTGCCATAACCCACCACGCGAAGCCAATGCGGATTGGTGGGTGAGGGTGCCAACGACTGCTAATGCAACCGGGACCAACGGCTTAACGTGCTTTCCGAAGCACAGAGGAGACCGAGATAATTATTATAATTCCATCATCATCATCATCATTTCAGCCGTACGACGCCCACTGCTGGGCATAGGCCTCCCCCAAATTATTATAATAATATTAAAAGACGTTTAGAGGGTAATATAAAATAGTAATTATTATTATAATTACTATTTTATATTACCCTCTAAACTATACTGATATAGTGTTTATATAATTATATTATAGTATGATATATATTTATATATATGTATATTGTATATATGTATGAATGTACGTATTAGGTAAAAGTAATTTATGTATATTTGTGTCTTATTTAGTATTTATGTTTTCAGAACATGCTGTTAGTATGAACATTTATATTTTAATTTGAAATTATTCTCCTATCAGATTTTTGCACCGCCTCTGATGATCTCGGTACCCAGCTCTCTGGTTGACTGGTAGAGAATGCCTTATGGCATTAAGTCCGCCTTTTGTACCCTTTTGTGCGATAAAGTTTAAATAAATAAATAAATAAATAATAAAGTTTTGGGTCACCATTCAGATGTCCAACCGCAACGAATGTTGCTTAACATCAACCACCGGATGCAGAATGCGCGTACCAATGAGCCATCGATCTCCTCAAGTATAATTATAGTACCTACTTCATATTTGGCACTGATTCAAAATTAAAGGGCTTGCTTAGATTAGACCAAGAAACTGAACAACTTTCTCTTTGGAGCATAGTATACGTCGAAATATAAAAAAAATATTCTGCCACACTAGATCGATCAGCGATACGGCGTATCTTGAATCCGCCGCATTACAATGCGGTGCTGTTTTCCAATACAGCTAGTTGCTATGTAATACGGTGAAATATACAATACGCCTGCGATATATACATATGCATTGTAATTTTATGTATCGCATTGCATTATAATTATTTTTAATTTTTTTATCGATAACTTGTTATAAAAAAAAAACCACAGCACTATCAATGCATCATCATCATCTAGCATTGCATAGTCAAAATGGAGACATTCGCTAATTACGACGCAACAGATTAACATGTATGTCTCTTTCTATCTTATGACAATTTGATAGTGTTAGAAGGGGTAAAGGATGGGTGAGTTATAGCTTATTTTTGTGATCCATCTACAGGAATAATACATCTATGGAATGAACAATTTGTGAGAGATGTGTCAAATATATCCATATTACTCGAGTTGAGTATCGATTCATTATCGATTGGGTATCGATTCATGCCCGATATGCGGTGACATTATATTAATTCGCATAAAAACTCATGCTCTTAACTTAGTTTTAATAACTCGAAACATCATGCATATTATCGCGTGTTTTTAATCTCGTAACGAAATATCGAATGAAATACAAAAGTGTTGCAACAAATCTAAAATCGATACTATTTTCCGCAATACATATCGATACTGTACATCAAATCGAGACACACTGTTAATGATTGACTCATGAAGTTTGACTTAATACTCTGTACCTTAGTATTAAGTCGAGCTTCATGGATTGACTCCATCTCTTCTCTACGGCTTGTGCTAGTGCTGCTATTTAAAACAAACAACATGGCCATGTAAAAAAATGAAAAAAATATTTAGTTTTCAAAAATTAATTGTGAAAAATTGGCTAGACTTAGACTTCTTTTTTCAACTCATACGAGTTCTGGATATTGCATTCTCCCGATTTTCATTCATTTCGGTGCAGCTGCATTTTAGTGAAGACCTTGTATGGAAATCTAGACCGTCTCCTTTGTATTGTATTTCTGTGTGGTCAATAAAGTGTTCATTCATCTATCTATCTTAAATTAAGTTAATAACCTTCTTAATCTTTAATGTTTTTTTAATGTCATTACCTAAGAAACGCTGGCAAGTTTATTGCACCTGTTCTCACTGACCTCTATTATTGGTCAGTGACCTGTTCTTCTAGTCAGTTAAAAAACTCTTGAATGGACGGTAGGAAAATGTTGACGATTCATAAGTACAAAAGTAAATTTATTATGTTTATGTGAATAAATATTTTTTACCTCGCCGGCTCATGTAGGTTTGTATGAAAGAGTTTGTCTAGACTCCAATGAGCAGAGAGACAGATAAGACATGCAACGACTTCCTATTTATTCACAGGTACTGACATAAAAACCTACGCTTTTTTTTATAATGGTTTTCATGTGGTTTTGTATGAACGGGTTTGTTTGAACTCCAACAAATACTGTAACATAATACTGGTACGAAATGAGTTGTTAGTACAGTCAAACCAATTGAATCATGACCCATTTTGCTAATAATGTTTGAAAGCGTCAAAACTATAAAGGTCAGTGGCAATGTCAACAAGTTTGAATTTCGACATTATTAAATTTCAATTAACTTACCTATTGTGGGTCACGCACGATTCTATTAGTTCGACTATACCTGCTTAATACAAATGTCAAACAAACCTTAGCCTTCTTCTTAATATGCTTCAACAACGGTTGTACTGGATGCGGTCCTGGGGCGGCCAGTGGTCCGTAAGACAGTTTCCTCATAGCCGGTCTATGGAACGCTCTTAATCTTGCCGGGCCCATGTGAGTTTGTATGAACGGAGCACGGAGTTCTACTACTGGAGTACTGTGTTGGATCAGTTGACCGCCACCCACTTTGAGACGGGGATTTTGGGACTTTGGTTGATAGTGGCTGAAAAGAATATTATTTAGTGCAACAAGCCGATTATTCACTAATTTATAGAGTAAAAGAAACAGGCATTATCACAGATGCATCTATGAAAAATTATTATTAAAACAACACATAAACACTTTTTAAAATACGTTCTGCCGATAAATGAATTCAAGATGTCTTTATTCAATTTATGTTTTTATAACTCTTATGACCTTCAAAAAAGCTACGCCATCTATTCGCAAATCCTACGAGGGGCGACATTGCATCAAGAAAAACTGTTAAGACACTCGTCGGGGATCTTTTCTTGTTAAATAGACTCCCAGTTAAATTCAATAGTAACAATTTCAGTTTTGAAGAACCCTCAACCAAGTATGGCATACCGCAGGGTTGTATTCTTGGACCTACCCTGTTCTCGCTGAACATTAATGAACTGGCTCAAACCAAACTGCATAATAGAAAGATGTTTTTGTACGCAAATGACAAATGCTTTATTGTTTTACGGAGAGTTGAGAGGACATTTATGAACTGTTTGCTTAAGACCTTCAACCATCAATAACTGGCGTTAGTGAGAAAATTACTGTGACTCTTTAATTAAATATCCTCAATAAATACCATACTTACACATCATTAGAGATATTGAACGGATCTCTGTCAGGCGACTTCGGCGGCGGCGGCGGCGCATCCTCTTGCAAAACGTTGATGACGCCAGCTTTGCCCAGAAGAATCTTAGACTTCTTAACGTGAGGATGTGGAATCTTCACTTTCGGCGCTGGGCCACGTTCTACAAGAAGAACAGAACGTACGATATACCAAAAAAGTCCCTTAACGCTAACAGAGAAGTTTGTCGCATAAATAGTTTATACTTTATACAATGTAGCATGAGTCCTATTCGGCAAAGCAAAAAGTTCTTTATGCTATTGTAATAAAACTCAAGAAAAACAACACTAGACATTTTTTAATGCAGCTTATTCTAGAAAATTTGTCCCTATTCCTTGTGCAGAAGCAACATTTTGCTTTGTACGAAAATGGGCTGTCATATAACCCATGCTAAATTGAAGTATAATAGCTAGTCTTGATAGCTATTATAAATGAACAATCCAATTGACCAAATTAACGTAATATAGGAAACAAATTTATTGCACGTCACTTAAACATGCTTTTAATAGTCATAATTTGGTTGTTTCGTTACGTCGCACAATCAATATTTAATACAATCTCGCCTACTGATGGTCAACTATCAAATCAATGTAAAAGGAAAAAACTGTCCGCTTTCATGACTACACTATAAAAATAATACTTTACCTCTAGTAATCTTAGACGGGTCAACATCATCTGGAATTCCAAGTATAATATTCTCGTCATTAGGATCCAAAGTCAGTATTTTCGGTTTGGGTATCTTGGGCATGTTCTCAGCGTCCCATATGACATCGTCCTCCCACACTCCGTACACCAACTCCTCGTTTTCAACAGGGAATATGCTGTACCAAGTGTTGTCTTCTCCTTCGGCTGATGTGCCGGGCTGGTTGTTTGATGTGGCCGTGGCACTGGTAAAAAAAGTTGTTATAAGTTTCAGAGGATTTATTCACTTAACCCTTTGGCTCAACCCACACGAACCACAACCACACCACAACCAAACCACGTGGGCGGGGCGCATTTTGTATTGGAAATGAATAGTCAATTCACACGTACCACATTTGCAGTCATTATCGACCGCGTGGGTGATACCGGCCACAACTCAACCACCAGCGACGACGCTGCGAACTAGCGGCCGGCCACATCCACATCACAACTACTAGCGACAATGAAATTTTGTCGCACAGCCACAACGCAACTGCAAAAAGTTGCATCGACACTATTCACACGTACCACATTTTGTCGCTGCTATGTGGTGTGGTTGTGGTACGTTTGGGTCGACACATTTGGTGCGAAAACAAAATTCGCGCGGTACTGTGGTATCATATTGTTAGGATATGATACCTCCTTGCATTGTCTATGGTTGATTTATGTTTAAATCAGTATTCAAAAATATCGAATGGATTGTCATTACGCGAGTAGTTTGTTTTAGTCCAGACGATTCCGCGGTCGCGGGTTGTAGTAGATAGAATATATCGGCCATGGTGCCGCAGTAAAGATTTATATCGAAATTACATTTATTATTCGATAGAACCCCACGTAGGGTCTCATAGTACCGCCCTGTGCTGAATTCGCCACGCTAGGCGAGTCACGCATACAGCCATTTGGTCGACGATAAAATCGCATCGCGTGTGCTGACGGTCCCGCTAGGCATGGCGGGCGTTGCATTTCGGCTGTGCTCATTGAAATCCCGAGCGGAGTTCTGACGTCACAATTCTTGTACACGTTGGCCGAGCACGCTCGGCGACCATTATGTAGCTTGCGTGTATTGACATCCTACGCAACCTATGCGGCTTGCGGCCCGTTTGCCATGCATTAGTCAGATCTGTACGCGCCATTAAACATTTCTGTTTTTCGTGAAATAAGTCAAACTCAAAAACTTTTTATTTATATAGTTCATACAGTTTAAATAAAATGCATGCTTTTAAAAAATATCACTTTAGTAATAATTATACATACGTAGCCGGTTTCGTCTGCAAAGGCGCCGGCGCTTGCGGCCTAGGATGCGAGAACTGCTGGGCGGTCCTACTGACCGACGTGGGCACCCAACCTGCAGCGTTGCTCTTACTGTTCAGTCGCGCTAGCACCTGACGAATTATATTAATCGATCAGCTTGTATATTAGACGTCACGACTTTATATCTAACGATTAACTCAGGCCCAAGAAAAGACCGAGAGAGGCGCGCGGCGGTCCGCAGCGACCACGAGCGGCTCAATTATTCTCGAGTGGACATAAGACCTTAGTTCCATCAGAGTTTTTATCCCACAATGGGGTAGCACTTAGCCTTTATCACACCTGATGGTGCAGGTGGTGTGTACCACTAGACCACATATGTGATTTAACCTTGGGAGAACCTGGGTTTTTTTATATGGCCCATTTTTTATGTAAACAAAGCACTTAAGAGCGCGCTATCGCACACCCGAACATCTGGTTATACTTACGAGGTCTTTGGTTACATTTATGAGTAGCTGATTAGCAAAAGCAATAAAGTTAAGCTAATGGACAGTTTTACGACATGTTTTGTTTTTATAATCGTCGTTCAAACTCTACCTTTGTGTAAACAAATGACAATAGTGCGGTACATTCGAAATCAATTTTTTTCACATAGTTATCGATGAAATAACATATAAAAAGTATATATATATTTAGAATCTACATGAAAAAACCTATCGAATAAGAATATAATAAAAGGAAAAACAATGTTTTTGTTTTTTTTCGATATTTTCAAAAATTTAATTACTTCCGTTTTGAAAAAAACTCAAAATTCAAAATTTTTTATTTTATTTTTTTTTTCCGTATCACATATTATAGTTTATTTTTACAGTACGACGAGTTTATCTCTCTTTTGAACATCGAAAACCGCATTCAAAAAATAAAAAAACTGCAATAGGTAGAAAAAAAAGAGTCCCCTATTCTTTTTTTTCTTCAGATCCGCGGCATAAGCCGCCATTGGTCCGGAAGAGGTTAAAGTTATGCTATGGGTTCACAATTGGTTATGGTTTCATAGCGCATTAAGGATGAAAATTTCAATAAATAGGAACAGTCGAACCATTTGAATCATGACCCATTTGTTAATAATTTCGTTTGAAATCGTCAAGTCGTTTGGTTCGACTGTACATACCTTATGTTTGATTTCATTGCCATCCCAAATGACATCGTCTTCCCACTGTAACTGTGACACCATCAGGAACGAATCATCAGGAAATCCGCTATCGGGACTATCAGACGCCTCTCTATCTCTTTCTGTCACTTCAGTGGTCTCTCTTGGCTTTTCTTCGCGATCCGGTGATGGCGCCTAAAAGCACAAAAAATTACAATGTTATTGATAAAGTTAGTTTCCTTCTTCTTATCATATCAACGGTAGATCAGCCCCTGATTTACAAACCGGAAACGGAATCGGATTCGAGTTCTGTACTTTGTCTTTGTCGATTCTACAGTGAGTGACAGAGACAGTGCATACATTCCGCTGTCGGGAGCGTTTCCGACGGTTCGTGAATCAGGGGGCAGATCATGCAGATCGGTCGATTAGAAGTTATTGATAATGTTTATAAAAAAATCTGATAACCACCAACCCGCATCGGGCCCGCGTGGTGGACTCAATAGTCCAGTATTAGACAGATATTTCTATTGTGCAAATTTTTTTTTGTCATTTTACCTTGACTTTAAATCCATAGTCAAATCCTTCACCAGTCTCCGGAACGTTTAACATATCGTACCACACTTGCGCGGGACCGAACCGCCAATGCGCTGGCGTCGGTTTGTGTGACTTTTCGCCTGATGACGATAGGTTGTTTTCTGACATTGATTGCTGATTCTCTTCCATTGGTCTGTATTATAATTTCAGTTTATTAGAAAAAATTAAATCCACATTTTAATGCTGAGAAATTATAAAAGGAGGTTTGTGGTATCTATCGTCTATGTAAAAGTTCGGATGTTTGTTACTCAATCACGGCGAAACGGCTGAACGGATCTAGATGAAATTGGCACAGAGATAGATAAATTATGGTCTAGAATAGAAAATAGAAAAATATCTCATTACCACGGTAAAACATTGTGATTGTGAGTGAGTGAAACCGGACTGATTATTTTATTAACTTAAAATGTTTGTATGATTCATATCAAAAACACAAGTTTTAATTTAAAAAAAAACATTTTTTCTGAGTAGGTGACAAAAACAAAAGGTAGGTTTACAAATTAGGTAACTGAAAACTCACTTCAGAAGCTTTTCTTCATCGTCACTAGCATATTGTAACTCTTGATTTTCCGGCATTTGTGGCGGAGTGTCACTGCCAGTGCTACCGCTGCGCTTGCGACGTCTACGCTTCTTCACTCCGCGCCATATTTGGGGCAAGCTTGATAGCTTACCTGGCCCGAAAAGACGGGCGAACAATAAGACCTGAAACGAGAAGTCAAATTTAATGTATCTATAAGAATGTACATGTTTTCAGCTATGTTACTCTTGAATGAAATCGCATTGGGCAATTCTTGAGTTAAATCTGAAGTTAACCTGAACGGTTGTATTAAATCATCATTTCTATCATTGATTGCTTAATTTACATAATAATTTTAGATACCTTGAAGAAGCAGTCTGTGGAACAAAAAACTGAGCTAAAAACTGGACATAGGTGAAATCCAAAAGGGGTTCCCTTTTGGATTAAACCAGCCACCGCATAAAAAGAAGAAGAATGGTTAAATTAAAATAACCAGGTATCGATTGAATAAAGGTGTCTACTTCAAGTTTCAACAGCTAACATTAGCCTACCTTATCAGGTCTGAAGTCAGGGAACAGTTCTGTGACATCCACATTAGCATATTTAGATGGCAACATAGCAGCCAAAGGAGTTTCCAACTTCTTAGGTTGGTCAAGTCTTTGAGGTTTGCTAAAAATGAACAAGCCTTTTTCATAAGAATATTTTGACTTTAAGAACGATAAAAGAAAAGAGTTTTTACTTACGGGACGACAGAAGGCGGTGGCATAAGGCCTCCATCACCTTCCATGTCGCCTTCATAACCATCATCGTTAGTTGATTGTTGCTCTGACTGTCTGAATACTTCATCATTCTCTTTTTTCGTCCAGTTTTCATTATCATCTTCTTTCACTTCTGGCTGTGGACAATTGCTCAACTGTTCGGACTCTAACTTTACATCATTCTGTGCATTATCCCCAACATCTTGTACCTTGCCTTCTGTTTTTATTTCTTGTGCATCTTGGTTAGTGTTAATATCTACTTCCTAGTATTAACAAAACATTGTTACGACACAAGTTAGAACACAAAACAT